>JASKON010000019.1:0-1460000 GCA_036010255.1 Myotis pilosus
GAAACACATGAAATACAACTATCTACTCCCGTACCTAACTTTTCGACCTTGTTCAGTCAATGAGATTTCTGGTAGAATGCAGTAACATGAGGAGAATACTGCTATTGTTTACAATTGTGCAACTTTACTTGGCGAGTTCAGAACAAAGTTCTTTCAAACATTAAGAATTCCTGTTTCCAGAGTTCAGAATTTGTGTACAAAGCTTTTAAATTATGAGAATACTGGTTATGTTAACAACTGTGGTTGAATTGGAATGGTGTTTTGAATAAAACAGCTGAAATACTGAAGTTTCTTGTATATACTTCTAAGAACACTATCACATTGTCTTGAAACTCCTAAAGTCCTCAATGATGGAGCCAGGAAATGTTTAAGAACTTGTAAGAAACACATGAAATACAACTATATACAGCCGTACCTAATTTTACGGCCTTGTTCAATCACTGAGATTTCAGGTAGAATGCAGTAACATGAGGAGAATACTGCTAATGTTTACAATTCGGCAACTTTACTTGGCGAGTTCAGAACAAAGTTCTTTCAAACATTAAGAATTCCTGTTTCCAGAGTTCAGAATTTGTGTACAAAGCTTTTAAATTATGAGAATACTGGTTATGTTAACAACTGTGGTTGAATTGGAATGGTGTTTTGAATAAAACAGCTGAAATACTGAAGTTTCCTGTATATACTTCTAAGAAAACTATCACATTGTCTTGAAACTCCTAAAGTCCTCAATGATGGAGCCAGGAAATGTTTAAGAACTTGTAAGAAACACATGAAATACAACTATATACAGCCGTACCTAACTTTACGGCCTTGTTCAATCACTGAGATTTCAGGTAGAATGCAGTAACATGAGGAGAATACTGCTAATGTTTACAATTCCGGCAACTTTACTTGGCGAGTTCAGAACAAAGTTCTTTCAAACATTAAGAATTCCTGTTTCCAGAGTTCAGAATTTGTGTACAAAGCTTTTAAATTATGAGAATACTGGTTATGTTAACAACTGTGGTTGAATTGGAATGGTGTTTTGAATAAAACAGCTGAAATACTGAAGTTTCCTGTATATACTTCTAAGAAAACTATCACATTGTCTTGAAACTCCTAAAGTCCTCAATGATGGAGCCAGGAAATGTTTAAGAACTTGTAAGAAACACATGAAATACAACTATATACAGCCGTACCTAACTTTACGGCCTTGTTCAATCACTGAGATTTCAGGTAGAATGCAGTAACATGAGGAGAATACTGCAAATGTTTACAATCCCGCAACTTTACTTGGCGAGTTCAGAACAAAGTTCTTTCAAACATTAAGAATTCCTGTTTCCAGAGTTCAGAATTTGTGTACAAAGCTTTTAAATTATGAGAATACTGGTTATGTTAACAACTGTGGTTGAATTGGAATGGTGTTTTGAATAAAACAGCTGAAATACTGAAGTTTCCTGTATATACTTCTAAGAAAACTATCACATTGTCTTGAAACTCCTAAAGTCCTCAATGATGGAGCCAGGAAATGTTTAAGAACTTGTAAGAAACACATGAAATACAACTATATACAGCCGTACCTAACTTTACGGCCTTGTTCAATCACTGAGATTTCAGGTAGAATGCAGTAACATGAGGAGAATACTGCTAATGTTTACAATTCCGGCAACTTTACTTGGCGAGTTCAGAACAAAGTTCTTTCAAACATTAAGAATTCCTGTTTCCAGAGTTCAGAATTTGTGTACAAAGCTTTTAAATTATGAGAATACTGGTTATGTTAACAACTGTGGTTGAATTGGAATGGTGTTTTGAATAAAACAGCTGAAATACTGAAGTTTCCTGTATATACTTCTAAGAAAACTATCACATTGTCTTGAAACTCCTAAAGTCCTCAATGATGGAGCCAGGAAATGTTTAAGAACTTGTAAGAAACACATGAAATACAACTATATACAGCCGTACCTAACTTTACGGCCTTGTTCAATCACTGAGATTTCAGGTAGAATGCAGTAACATGAGGAGAATACTGCTAATGTTTACAATTCCGGCAACTTTACTTGGCGAGTTCAGAACAAAGTTCTTTCAAACATTAAGAATTCCTGTTTCCAGAGTTCAGAATTTGTGTACAAAGCTTTTAAATTATGAGAATACTGGTTATGTTAACAACTGTGGTTGAATTGGAATGGTGTTTTGAATAAAACAGCTGAAATACTGAAGTTTCCTGTATATACTTCTAAGAAAACTATCACATTGTCTTGAAACTCCTAAAGTCCTCAATGATGGAGCCAGGAAATGTTTAAGAACTTGTAAGAAACACATGAAATACAACTATATACAGCCGTACCTAACTTTACGGCCTTGTTCAATCACTGAGATTTCAGGTAGAATGCAGTAACATGAGGAGAATACTGCTAATGTTTACAATTCCGGCAACTTTACTTGGCGAGTTCAGAACAAAGTTCTTTCAAACATTAAGAATTCCTGTTTCCAGAGTTCAGAATTTGTGTACAAAGCTTTTAAATTATGAGAATACTGGTTATGTTAACAACTGTGGTTGAATTGGAATGGTGTTTTGAATAAAACAGCTGAAATACTGAAGTTTCCTGTATATACTTCTAAGAAAACTATCACATTGTCTTGAAACTCCTAAAGTCCTCAATGATGGAGCCAGGAAATGTTTAAGAACTTGTAAGAAACACATGAAATACAACTATATACAGCCGTACCTAACTTTACGGCCTTGTTCAATCACTGAGATTTCAGGTAGAATGCAGTAACATGAGGAGAATACTGCTAATGTTTACAATTCCGGCAACTTTACTTGGCGAGTTCAGAACAAAGTTCTTTCAAACATTAAGAATTCCTGTTTCCAGAGTTCAGAATTTGTGTACAAAGCTTTTAAATTATGAGAATACTGGTTATGTTAACAACTGTGGTTGAATTGGAATGGTGTTTTGAATAAAACAGCTGAAATACTGAAGTTTCCTGTATATACTTCTAAGAAAACTATCACATTGTCTTGAAACTCCTAAAGTCCTCAATGATGGAGCCAGGAAATGTTTAAGAACTTGTAAGAAACACATGAAATACAACTATATACAGCCGTACCTAACTTTACGGCCTTGTTCAATCACTGAGATTTCAGGTAGAATGCAGTAACATGAGGAGAATACTGCTAATGTTTACAATTCCGGCAACTTTACTTGGCGAGTTCAGAACAAAGTTCTTTCAAACATTAAGAATTCCTGTTTCCAGAGTTCAGAATTTGTGTACAAAGCTTTTAAATTATGAGAATACTGGTTATGTTAACAACTGTGGTTGAATTGGAATGGTGTTTTGAATAAAACAGCTGAAATACTGAAGTTTCCTGTATATACTTCTAAGAAAACTATCACATTGTCTTGAAACTCCTAAAGTCCTCAATGATGGAGCCAGGAAATGTTTAAGAACTTGTAAGAAACACATGAAATACAACTATATACAGCCGTACCTAACTTTACGGCCTTGTTCAATCACTGAGATTTCAGGTAGAATGCAGTAACATGAGGAGAATACTGCTAATGTTTACAATTCCGGCAACTTTACTTGGCGAGTTCAGAACAAAGTTCTTTCAAACATTAAGAATTCCTGTTTCCAGAGTTCAGAATTTGTGTACAAAGCTTTTAAATTATGAGAATACTGGTTATGTTAACAACTGTGGTTGAATTGGAATGGTGTTTTGAATAAAACAGCTGAAATACTGAAGTTTCCTGTATATACTTCTAAGAAAACTATCACATTGTCTTGAAACTCCTAAAGTCCTCAATGATGGAGCCAGGAAATGTTTAAGAACTTGTAAGAAACACATGAAATACAACTATATACAGCCGTACCTAACTTTACGGCCTTGTTCAATCACTGAGATTTCAGGTAGAATGCAGTAACATGAGGAGAATACTGCTAATGTTTACAATTCCGGCAACTTTACTTGGCGAGTTCAGAACAAAGTTCTTTCAAACATTAAGAATTCCTGTTTCCAGAGTTCAGAATTTGTGTACAAAGCTTTTAAATTATGAGAATACTGGTTATGTTAACAACTGTGGTTGAATTGGAATGGTGTTTTGAATAAAACAGCTGAAATACTGAAGTTTCCTGTATATACTTCTAAGAAAACTATCACATTGTCTTGAAACTCCTAAAGTCCTCAATGATGGAGCCAGGAAATGTTTAAGAACTTGTAAGAAACACATGAAATACAACTATATACAGCCGTACCTAACTTTACGGCCTTGTTCAATCACTGAGATTTCAGGTAGAATGCAGTAACATGAGGAGAATACTGCTAATGTTTACAATTCCGCAACTTTACTTGGCGAGTTCAGAACAAAGTTCTTTCAAACATTAAGAATTCCTGTTTCCAGAGTTCAGAATTTGTGTACAAAGCTTTTAAATTATGAGAATACTGGTTATGTTAACAACTGTGGTTGAATTGGAATGGTGTTTTGAATAAAACAGCTGAAATACTGAAGTTTCCTGTATATACTTCTAAGAAAACTATCACATTGTCTTGAAACTCCTAAAGTCCTCAATGATGGAGCCAGGAAATGTTTAAGAACTTGTAAGAAACACATGAAATACAACTATATACAGCCGTACCTAACTTTACGGCCTTGTTCAATCACTGAGATTTCAGGTAGAATGCAGTAACATGAGGAGAATACTGCTAATGTTTACAATTCACTCAACTTTACTTGGCGAGTTCAGAACAAAGTTCTTTCAAACATTAAGAATTCCTGTTTCCAGAGTTCAGAATTTGTGTACAAAGCTTTTAAATTATGAGAATACTGGTTATGTTAACAACTGTGGTTGAATTGGAATGGTGTTTTGAATAAAACAGCTGAAATACTGAAGTTTCCTGTATATACTTCTAAGAAAACTATCACATTGTCTTGAAACTCCTAAAGTCCTCAATGATGGAGCCAGGAAATGTTTAAGAACTTGTAAGAAACACATGAAATACAACTATATACAGCCGTACCTAACTTTACGGCCTTGTTCAATCACTGAGATTTCAGGTAGAATGCAGTAACATGAGGAGAATACTGCTAATGTTTACAATTCCGGCAACTTTACTTGGCGAGTTCAGAACAAAGTTCTTTCAAACATTAAGAATTCCTGTTTCCAGAGTTCAGAATTTGTGTACAAAGCTTTTAAATTATGAGAATACTGGTTATGTTAACAACTGTGGTTGAATTGGAATGGTGTTTTGAATAAAACAGCTGAAATACTGAAGTTTCCTGTATATACTTCTAAGAAAACTATCACATTGTCTTGAAACTCCTAAAGTCCTCAATGATGGAGCCAGGAAATGTTTAAGAACTTGTAAGAAACACATGAAATACAACTATATACAGCCGTACCTAACTTTACGGCCTTGTTCAATCACTGAGATTTCAGGTAGAATGCAGTAACATGAGGAGAATACTGCTAATGTTTACAATTCCGGCAACTTTACTTGGCGAGTTCAGAACAAAGTTCTTTCAAACATTAAGAATTCCTGTTTCCAGAGTTCAGAATTTGTGTACAAAGCTTTTAAATTATGAGAATACTGGTTATGTTAACAACTGTGGTTGAATTGGAATGGTGTTTTGAATAAAACAGCTGAAATACTGAAGTTTCCTGTATATACTTCTAAGAAAACTATCACATTGTCTTGAAACTCCTAAAGTCCTCAATGATGGAGCCAGGAAATGTTTAAGAACTTGTAAGAAACACATGAAATACAACTATATACAGCCGTACCTAACTTTACGGCCTTGTTCAATCACTGAGATTTCAGGTAGAATGCAGTAACATGAGGAGAATACTGCTAATGTTTACAATTCCGGCAACTTTACTTGGCGAGTTCAGAACAAAGTTCTTTCAAACATTAAGAATTCCTGTTTCCAGAGTTCAGAATTTGTGTACAAAGCTTTTAAATTATGAGAATACTGGTTATGTTAACAACTGTGGTTGAATTGGAATGGTGTTTTGAATAAAACAGCTGAAATACTGAAGTTTCCTGTATATACTTCTAAGAAAACTATCACATTGTCTTGAAACTCCTAAAGTCCTCAATGATGGAGCCAGGAAATGTTTAAGAACTTGTAAGAAACACATGAAATACAACTATATACAGCCGTACCTAACTTTACGGCCTTGTTCAATCACTGAGATTTCAGGTAGAATGCAGTAACATGAGGAGAATACTGCTAATGTTTACAATTCCGGCAACTTTACTTGGCGAGTTCAGAACAAAGTTCTTTCAAACATTAAGAATTCCTGTTTCCAGAGTTCAGAATTTGTGTACAAAGCTTTTAAATTATGAGAATACTGGTTATGTTAACAACTGTGGTTGAATTGGAATGGTGTTTTGAATAAAACAGCTGAAATACTGAAGTTTCCTGTATATACTTCTAAGAAAACTATCACATTGTCTTGAAACTCCTAAAGTCCTCAATGATGGAGCCAGGAAATGTTTAAGAACTTGTAAGAAACACATGAAATACAACTATATACAGCCGTACCTAACTTTACGGCCTTGTTCAATCACTGAGATTTCAGGTAGAATGCAGTAACATGAGGAGAATACTGCTAATGTTTACAATTCCGGCAACTTTACTTGGCGAGTTCAGAACAAAGTTCTTTCAAACATTAAGAATTCCTGTTTCCAGAGTTCAGAATTTGTGTACAAAGCTTTTAAATTATGAGAATACTGGTTATGTTAACAACTGTGGTTGAATTGGAATGGTGTTTTGAATAAAACAGCTGAAATACTGAAGTTTCCTGTATATACTTCTAAGAAAACTATCACATTGTCTTGAAACTCCTAAAGTCCTCAATGATGGAGCCAGGAAATGTTTAAGAACTTGTAAGAAACACATGAAATACAACTATATACACCCGTACCTAACTTTAAGGCCTTGTTCAATCACTGAGATTTCAGGTAGAATGCAGTAACATGAGGAGAATACTGCAAATGTTTACAATTCCGGCAACTTTACTTGGTGGGTCAGAACAAAGTTCTTTCAAACATGAAGAACTCCTGTTTCCAGAGTTCAGAATTTGTGTACAAAGCTTTTAAATTATGAGAATACTGGTTATGTTAACAACTGTGGTTGAATTGGAATGGTGTTTTGAATAAAACAGCTGAAATACTGAAGTTTCCTGTATATACTTCTAAGAAAACTATCACATTGTCTTGAAACTCCTAAAGTCCTCAATGATGGAGCCAGGAAATGTTTAAGAACTTGTAAGAAACACATGAAATACAACTATATACAGCCGTACCTAACTTTACGGACTTGTTCAATCACTGAGATTTCAGGTAGAATGCAGTAACATGAGGAGAATACTGCTAATGTTTACAATTCCGGCAACTTTACTTGGCGAGTTCAGAACAAAGTTCTTTCAAACATTAAGAATTCCTGTTTCCAGAGTTCAGAATTTGTGTACAAAGCTTTTAAATTATGAGAATACTGGTTATGTTAACAACTGTGGTTGAATTGGAATGGTGTTTTGAATAAAACAGCTGAAATACTGAAGTTTCCTGTATATACTTCTAAGAAAACTATCACATTGTCTTGAAACTCCTAAAGTCCTCAATGATGGAGCCAGGAAATGTTTAAGAACTTGTAAGAAACACATGAAATACAACTATATACAGCCGTACCTAACTTTACGGCCTTGTTCAATCACTGAGATTTGAGGTAGAATGCAGTAACATGAGGAGAATGGTGCTAATGTTTACAATTCTGGGAACTTTACTTGGATAGTTCAGAAAAAGGTTCTTTTAAACATTAAGAATTCCTGTTTCCAGAGTTCAGAATTTGTGTACAAAGCTTTTAAATTATGAGAATACTGGTTATGTTAACAACTGTGGTTGAATTGGAATGGTGTTTTGAATAAAACAGCTGAAATACTGAAGTTTCCTGTATATACTTCTAAGAAAACTATCACATTGTCTTGAAACTCCTAAAGTCCTCAATGATGGAGCCAGGAAATGTTTAAGAACTTGTAAGAAACACATGAAATACAACTATATACAGCCGTACCTAACTTTACGGCCTTGTTCAATCACTGAGATTTCAGGTAGAATGCAGTAACATGAGGAGAATACTGCTAATGTTTACAATTCCGGCAACTTTACTTGGCGAGTTCAGAACAAAGTTCTTTCAAACATTAAGAATTCCTGTTTCCAGAGTTCAGAATTTGTGTACAAAGCTTTTAAATTATGAGAATACTGGTTATGTTAACAACTGTGGTTGAATTGGAATGGTGTTTTGAATAAAACAGCTGAAATACTGAAGTTTCCTGTATATACTTCTAAGAAAACTATCACATTGTCTTGAAACTCCTAAAGTCCTCAATGATGGAGCCAGGAAATGTTTAAGAACTTGTAAGAAACACATGAAATACAACTATATACAGCCGTACCTAACTTTACGGCCTTGTTCAATCACTGAGATTTCAGGTAGAATGCAGTAACATGAGGAGAATACTGCTAATGTTTACAATTCCGGCAACTTTACTTGGCGAGTTCAGAACAAAGTTCTTTCAAATTTTAAGAATTCCTGTTTCCAGAGTTCAGAATTTGTGTACAAAGCTTTTAAATTATGAGAATACTGGTTATGTTAACAACTGTGGTTGAATTGGAATGGTGTTTTGAATAAAACAGCTGAAATACTGAAGTTTCCTGTATATACTTCTAAGAAAACTATCACATTGTCTTGAAACTCCTAAAGTCCTCAGTGATGGAGCCAGGAAATGTTTAAGAACTTGTAAGAAACACATGAAATACAACTATATACAGCCGTACCTAACTTTACGGCCTTGTTCAATCACTGAGATTTCAGGTAGAATGCAGTAACATGAGGAGAATACTGCTAATGTTTACAATTCCAGCAAATTTACTTGGCGAGTTCAGAACAAAGTTCTTTAAAACATTAAGAATTCCTGTTTCCAGAGTTCAGAATTTGTGTACAAAGCTTTTAAATTATGAGAATACTAGTTATGTTAACAACTGTGGTTGAATTGGAATGGTGTTTTGAATAAAACAGCTGAAATACTGAAGTTTCCTGTATATACTTCTAAGAAAACTATCACATTGTCTTGAAACTCCTAAAGTCCTCAATGATGGAGCCAGGAAATGTTTAAGAACTTGTAAGAAACACATGAAATACAACTATATACAGCCGTACCTAACTTTACGGCCTTGTTCAATCACTGAGATTTCAGGTAGAATGCAGTAACATGAGGAGAATACTGCTAATGTTTACAATTCCGGCAACTTTACTTGGCGGGGTTCAGAACAAAGTTCTTTCAAACATTAAGAATTCCTGTTTCCAGAGTTCAGAATTTGTGTACAAAGCTTTTAAATTATGAGAATACTGGTTATGTTAACAACTGTGGTTGAATTGGAATGGTGTTTTGAATAAAACAGCTGAAATACTGAAGTTTCCTGTATATACTTCTAAGAAAACTATCACATTGTCTTGAAACTCCTAAAGTCCTCAATGATGGAGCCAGGAAATGTTTAAGAACTTGTAAGAAACACATGAAATACAACTATATACAGCCGTACCTAACTTTACGGCCTTGTTCAATCACTGAGATTTCAGGTAGAATGCAGTAACATGAGGAGAATACTGCTAATGTTTACAATTCCGGCAACTTTACTTGGCGAGTTCAGAACAAAGTTCTTTCAAACATTAAGAATTCCTGTTTCCAGAGTTCAGAATTTGTGTACAAAGCTTTTAAATTATGAGAATACTGGTTATGTTAACAACTGTGGTTGAATTGGAATGGTGTTTTGAATAAAACAGCTGAAATACTGAAGTTTCCTGTATATACTTCTAAGAAAACTATCACATTGTCTTGAAACTCCTAAAGTCCTCAATGATGGAGCCAGGAAATGTTTAAGAACTTGTAAGAAACACATGAAATACAACTATATACAGCCGTACCTAACTTTACGGCCTTGTTCAATCACTGAGATTTCAGGTAGAATGCAGTAACATGAGGAGAATACTGCTAATGTTTACAATTCCGGCAACTTTACTTGGCTCGTTCAGAACAAAGTTCTTTCAAACATTAAGAATTCCTGTTTCCAGAGTTCAGAATTTGTGTACAAAGCTTTTAAATTATGAGAATACTGGTTATGTTAACAACTGTGGTTGAATTGGAATGGTGTTTTGAATAAAACAGCTGAAATACTGAAGTTTCCTGTATATACTTCTAAGAAAACTATCACATTGTCTTGAAACTCCTAAAGTCCTCAATGATGGAGCCAGGAAATGTTTAAGAACTTGTAAGAAACACATGAAATACAACTATATACAGCCGTACCTAACTTTACGGCCTTGTTCAATCACTGAGATTTCAGGTAGAATGCAGTAACATGAGGAGAATACTGCTAATGTTTACAATTCCGGCAACTTTACTTGGCGAGTTCAGAACAAAGTTCTTTCAAACATTAAGAATTCCTGTTTCCAGAGTTCAGAATTTGTGTACAAAGCTTTTAAATTATGAGAATACTGGTTATGTTAACAACTGTGGTTGAATTGGAATGGTGTTTTGAATAAAACAGCTGAAATACTGAAGTTTCCTGTATATACTTCTAAGAAAACTATCACATTGTCTTGAAACTCCTAAAGTCCTCAATGATGGAGCCAGGAAATGTTTAAGAACTTGTAAGAAACACATGAAATACAACTATATACAGCCGTACCTAACTTTACGGCCTTGTTCAATCACTGAGATTTCAGGTAGAATGCAGTAACATGAGGAGAATACTGCTAATGTTTACAATTCCGGCAACTTTACTTGGCGAGTTCAGAACAAAGTTCTTTCAAACATTAAGAATTCCTGTTTCCAGAGTTCAGAATTTGTGTACAAAGCTTTTAAATTATGAGAATACTGGTTATGTTAACAACTGTGGTTGAATTGGAATGGTGTTTTGAATAAAACAGCTGAAATACTGAAGTTTCCTGTATATACTTCTAAGAAAACTATCACATTGTCTTGAAACTCCTAAAGTCCTCAATGATGGAGCCAGGAAATGTTTAAGAACTTGTAAGAAACACATGAAATACAACTATATACAGCCGTACCTAACTTTACGGCCTTGTTCAATCACTGAGATTTCAGGTAGAATGCAGTAACATGAGGAGAATACTGCTAATGTTTACAATTCCGGCAACTTTACTTGGCGAGTTCAGAACAAAGTTCTTTCAAACATTAAGAATTCCTGTTTCCAGAGTTCAGAATTTGTGTACAAAGCTTTTAAATTATGAGAATACTGGTTATGTTAACAACTGTGGTTGAATTGGAATGGTGTTTTGAATAAAACAGCTGAAATACTGAAGTTTCCTGTATATACTTCTAAGAAAACTATCACATTGTCTTGAAACTCCTAAAGTCCTCAATGATGGAGCCAGGAAATGTTTAAGAACTTGTAAGAAACACATGAAATACAACTATATACAGCCGTACCTAACTTTACGGCCTTGTTCAATCACTGAGATTTCAGGTAGAATGCAGTAACATGAGGAGAATACTGCTAATGTTTACAATTCCGGCAACTTTACTTGGCGAGTTCAGAACAAAGTTCTTTCAAACATTAAGAATTCCTGTTTCCAGAGTTCAGAATTTGTGTACAAAGCTTTTAAATTATGAGAATACTGGTTATGTTAACAACTGTGGTTGAATTGGAATGGTGTTTTGAATAAAACAGCTGAAATACTGAAGTTTCCTGTATATACTTCTAAGAAAACTATCACATTGTCTTGAAACTCCTAAAGTCCTCAATGATGGAGCCAGGAAATGTTTAAGAACTTGTAAGAAACACATGAAATACAACTATATACAGCCGTACCTAACTTTACGGCCTTGTTCAATCACTGAGATTTCAGGTAGAATGCAGTAACATGAGGAGAATACTGCTAATGTTTACAATTCCGGCAACTTTACTTGGCGAGTTCAGAACAAAGTTCTTTCAAACATTAAGAATTCCTGTTTCCAGAGTTCAGAATTTGTGTACAAAGCTTTTAAATTATGAGAATACTGGTTATGTTAACAACTGTGGTTGAATTGGAATGGTGTTTTGAATAAAACAGCTGAAATACTGAAGTTTCCTGTATATACTTCTAAGAAAACTATCACATTGTCTTGAAACTCCTAAAGTCCTCAATGATGGAGCCAGGAAATGTTTAAGAACTTGTAAGAAACACATGAAATACAACTATATACAGCCGTACCTAACTTTACGGCCTTGTTCAATCACTGAGATTTCAGGTAGAATGCAGTAACATGAGGAGAATACTGCTAATGTTTACAATTCCGCAACTTTACTTGGCGAGTTCAGAACAAAGTTCTTTCAAACATTAAGAATTCCTGTTTCCAGAGTTCAGAATTTGTGTACAAAGCTTTTAAATTATGAGAATACTGGTTATGTTAACAACTGTGGTTGAATTGGAATGGTGTTTTGAATAAAACAGCTGAAATACTGAAGTTTCCTGTATATACTTCTAAGAAAACTATCACATTGTCTTGAAACTCCTAAAGTCCTCAATGATGGAGCCAGGAAATGTTTAAGAACTTGTAAGAAACACATGAAATACAACTATATACAGCCGTACCTAACTTTACGGCCTTGTTCAATCACTGAGATTTCAGGTAGAATGCAGTAACATGAGGAGAATACTGCTAATGTTTACAATTCCGGCAACTTTACTTGGCGAGTTCAGAACAAAGTTCTTTCAAACATTAAGAATTCCTGTTTCCAGAGTTCAGAATTTGTGTACAAAGCTTTTAAATTATGAGAATACTGGTTATGTTAACAACTGTGGTTGAATTGGAATGGTGTTTTGAATAAAACAGCTGAAATACTGAAGTTTCCTGTATATACTTCTAAGAAAACTATCACATTGTCTTGAAACTCCTAAAGTCCTCAATGATGGAGCCAGGAAATGTTTAAGAACTTGTAAGAAACACATGAAATACAACTATATACAGCCGTACCTAACTTTACGGCCTTGTTCAATCACTGAGATTTCAGGTAGAATGCAGTAACATGAGGAGAATACTGCTAATGTTTACAATTCCGGCAACTTTACTTGGCGAGTTCAGAACAAAGTTCTTTCAAACATTAAGAATTCCTGTTTCCAGAGTTCAGAATTTGTGTACAAAGCTTTTAAATTATGAGAATACTGGTTATGTTAACAACTGTGGTTGAATTGGAATGGTGTTTTGAATAAAACAGCTGAAATACTGAAGTTTCCTGTATATACTTCTAAGAAAACTATCACATTGTCTTGAAACTCCTAAAGTCCTCAATGATGGAGCCAGGAAATGTTTAAGAACTTGTAAGAAACACATGAAATACAACTATATACAGCCGTACCTAACTTTACGGCCTTGTTCAATCACTGAGATTTCAGGTAGAATGCAGTAACATGAGGAGAATACTGCTAATGTTTACAATTCCGGCAACTTTACTTGGGAAGTTCAGAACAAAGTTCTTTCAAACATTAAGAATTCCTGTTTCCAGAGTTCAGAATTTGTGTACAAAGCTTTTAAATTATGAGAATACTGGTTATGTTAACAACTGTGGTTGAATTGGAATGGTGTTTTGAATAAAACAGCTGAAATACTGAAGTTTCCTGTATATACTTCTAAGAAAACTATCACATTGTCTTGAAACTCCTAAAGTCCTCAATGATGGAGCCAGGAAATGTTTAAGAACTTGTAAGAAACACATGAAATACAACTATATACAGCCGTACCTAACTTTACGGCCTTGTTCAATCACTGAGATTTCAGGTAGAATGCAGTAACATGAGGAGAATACTGCTAATGTTTACAATTCCGGCAACTTTACTTGGCGAGTTCAGAACAAAGTTCTTTCAAACATTAAGAATTCCTGTTTCCAGAGTTCAGAATTTGTGTACAAAGCTTTTAAATTATGAGAATACTGGTTATGTTAACAACTGTGGTTGAATTGGAATGGTGTTTTGAATAAAACAGCTGAAATACTGAAGTTTCCTGTATATACTTCTAAGAAAACTATCACATTGTCTTGAAACTCCTAAAGTCCTCAATGATGGAGCCAGGAAATGTTTAAGAACTTGTAAGAAACACATGAAATACAACTATATACAGCCGTACCTAACTTTACGGCCTTGTTCAATCACTGAGATTTCAGGTAGAATGCAGTAACATGAGGAGAATACTGCTAATGTTTACAATTCCGGCAACTTTACTTGGCGAGTTCAGAACAAAGTTCTTTCAAACATTAAGAATTCCTGTTTCCAGAGTTCAGAATTTGTGTACAAAGCTTTTAAATTATGAGAATACTGGTTATGTTAACAACTGTGGTTGAATTGGAATGGTGTTTTGAATAAAACAGCTGAAATACTGAAGTTTCCTGTATATACTTCTAAGAAAACTATCACATTGTCTTGAAACTCCTAAAGTCCTCAATGATGGAGCCAGGAAATGTTTAAGAACTTGTAAGAAACACATGAAATACAACTATATACAGCCGTACCTAACTTTACGGCCTTGTTCAATCACTGAGATTTCAGGTAGAATGCAGTAACATGAGGAGAATACTGCTAATGTTTACAATTCCGGCAACTTTACTTGGCGAGTTCAGAACAAAGTTCTTTCAAACATTAAGAATTCCTGTTTCCAGAGTTCAGAATTTGTGTACAAAGCTTTTAAATTATGAGAATACTGGTTATGTTAACAACTGTGGTTGAATTGGAATGGTGTTTTGAATAAAACAGCTGAAATACTGAAGTTTCCTGTATATACTTCTAAGAAAACTATCACATTGTCTTGAAACTCCTAAAGTCCTCAATGATGGAGCCAGGAAATGTTTAAGAACTTGTAAGAAACACATGAAATACAACTATATACAGCCGTACCTAACTTTACGGACTTGTTCAATCACTGAGATTTCAGGTAGAATGCAGTAACATGAGGAGAATCCTGCTAATGTTTACAATTCCGGCAACTTTACTTGGCGGGTCAGAACAAAGTTCTTTCAAACATTAAGAACTCCTGTTTCCAGAGTTCAGAATTTGTGTACAAAGCTTTTAAATTATGAGAATACTGGTTATGTTAACAACTGTGGTTGAATTGGAATGGTGTTTTGAATAAAACAGCTGAAATACTGAAGTTTCCTGTATATACTTCTAAGAAAACTATCACATTGTCTTGAAACTCCTAAAGTCCTCAATGATGGAGCCAGGAAATGTTTAAGAACTTGTAAGAAACACATGAAATACAACTATATACAGCCGTACCTAACTTTACGGACTTGTTCAATCACTGAGATTTCAGGTAGAATGCAGTAACATGAGGAGAATACTGCTAATGTTTACAATTCCGGCAACTTTACTTGGCGAGTTCAGAACAAAGTTCTTTCAAACATTAAGAATTCCTGTTTCCAGAGTTCAGAATTTGTGTACAAAGCTTTTAAATTATGAGAATACTGGTTATGTTAACAACTGTGGTTGAATTGGAATGGTGTTTTGAATAAAACAGCTGAAATACTGAAGTTTCCTGTATATACTTCTAAGAAAACTATCACATTGTCTTGAAACTCCTAAAGTCCTCAATGATGGAGCCAGGAAATGTTTAAGAACTTGTAAGAAACACATGAAATACAACTATATACAGCCGTACCTAACTTTACGGCCTTGTTCAATCACTGAGATTTCAGGTAGAATGCAGTAACATGAGGAGAATACTGCTAATGTTTACAATTCCGGCAACTTTACTTGGCGAGTTCAGAACAAAGTTCTTTCAAACATTAAGAATTCCTGTTTCCAGAGTTCAGAATTTGTGTACAAAGCTTTTAAATTATGAGAATACTGGTTATGTTAACAACTGTGGTTGAATTGGAATGGTGTTTTGAATAAAACAGCTGAAATACTGAAGTTTCCTGTATATACTTCTAAGAAAACTATCACATTGTCTTGAAACTCCTAAAGTCCTCAATGATGGAGCCAGGAAATGTTTAAGAACTTGTAAGAAACACATGAAATACAACTATATACAGCCGTACCTAACTTTACGGCCTTGTTCAATCACTGAGATTTCAGGTAGAATGCAGTAACATGAGGAGAATACTGCTAATGTTTACAATTCCGGCAACTTTACTTGGCGAGTTCAGAACAAAGTTCTTTCAAACATTAAGAATTCCTGTTTCCAGAGTTCAGAATTTGTGTACAAAGCTTTTAAATTATGAGAATACTGGTTATGTTAACAACTGTGGTTGAATTGGAATGGTGTTTTGAATAAAACAGCTGAAATACTGAAGTTTCCTGTATATACTTCTAAGAAAACTATCACATTGTCTTGAAACTCCTAAAGTCCTCAATGATGGAGCCAGGAAATGTTTAAGAACTTGTAAGAAACACATGAAATACAACTATATACAGCCGTACCTAACTTTACGGCCTTGTTCAATCACTGAGATTTCAGGTAGAATGCAGTAACATGAGGAGAATACTGCTAATGTTTACAATCCCGCAACTTTACTTGGCGAGTTCAGAACAAAGTTCTTTCAAACATTAAGAATTCCTGTTTCCAGAGTTCAGAATTTGTGTACAAAGCTTTTAAATTATGAGAATACTGGTTATGTTAACAACTGTGGTTGAATTGGAATGGTGTTTTGAATAAAACAGCTGAAATACTGAAGTTTCCTGTATATACTTCTAAGAAAACTATCACATTGTCTTGAAACTCCTAAAGTCCTCAATGATGGAGCCAGGAAATGTTTAAGAACTTGTAAGAAACACATGAAATACAACTATATACAGCCGTACCTAACTTTACGGCCTTGTTCAATCACTGAGATTTCAGGTAGAATGCAGTAACATGAGGAGAATACTGCTAATGTTTACAATTCCGGCAACTTTACTTGCGGAGTTCAGAACAAAGTTCTTTCAAACATTAAGAATTCCTGTTTCCAGAGTTCAGAATTTGTGTACAAAGCTTTTAAATTATGAGAATACTGGTTATGTTAACAACTGTGGTTGAATTGGAATGGTGTTTTGAATAAAACAGCTGAAATACTGAAGTTTCCTGTATATACTTCTAAGAAAACTATCACATTGTCTTGAAACTCCTAAAGTCCTCAATGATGGAGCCAGGAAATGTTTAAGAACTTGTAAGAAACACATGAAATACAACTATATACAGCCGTACCTAACTTTACGGCCTTGTTCAATCACTGAGATTTCAGGTAGAATGCAGTAACATGAGGAGAATACTGCTAATGTTTACAATTCCGGCAACTTTACTTGGCTCGTTCAGAACAAAGTTCTTTCAAACATTAAGAATTCCTGTTTCCAGAGTTCAGAATTTGTGTACAAAGCTTTTAAATTATGAGAATACTGGTTATGTTAACAACTGTGGTTGAATTGGAATGGTGTTTTGAATAAAACAGCTGAAATACTGAAGTTTCCTGTATATACTTCTAAGAAAACTATCACATTGTCTTGAAACTCCTAAAGTCCTCAATGATGGAGCCAGGAAATGTTTAAGAACTTGTAAGAAACACATGAAATACAACTATATACAGCCGTACCTAACTTTACGGCCTTGTTCAATCACTGAGATTTCAGGTAGAATGCAGTAACATGAGGAGAATACTGCTAATGTTTACAATTCCGACAACTTTACTTGGCAAGTTCAGAACAAAGTTCTTTCAAACATTAAGAATTCCTGTTTCCAGAGTTCAGAATTTGTGTACAAAGCTTTTAAATTATGAGAATACTGGTTATGTTAACAACTGTGGTTGAATTGGAATGGTGTTTTGAATAAAACAGCTGAAATACTGAAGTTTCCTGTATATACTTCTAAGAAAACTATCACATTGTCTTGAAACTCCTAAAGTCCTCAATGATGGAGCCAGGAAATGTTTAAGAACTTGTAAGAAACACATGAAATACAACTATATACAGCCGTACCTAACTTTACGGCCTTGTTCAATCACTGAGATTTCAGGTAGAATGCAGTAACATGAGGAGAATACTGCTAATGTTTACAATTCCGGCAACTTTACTTGGCGAGTTCAGAACAAAGTTCTTTCAAACATTAAGAATTCCTGTTTCCAGAGTTCAGAATTTGTGTACAAAGCTTTTAAATTATGAGAATACTGGTTATGTTAACAACTGTGGTTGAATTGGAATGGTGTTTTGAATAAAACAGCTGAAATACTGAAGTTTCCTGTATATACTTCTAAGAAAACTATCACATTGTCTTGAAACTCCTAAAGTCCTCAATGATGGAGCCAGGAAATGTTTAAGAACTTGTAAGAAACACATGAAATACAACTATATACAGCCGTACCTAACTTTACGGCCTTGTTCAATCACTGAGATTTCAGGTAGAATGCAGTAACATGAGGAGAATACTGCTAATGTTTACAATTCCGGCAACTTTACTTGGCGAGTTCAGAACAAAGTTCTTTCAAACATTAAGAATTCCTGTTTCCAGAGTTCAGAATTTGTGTACAAAGCTTTTAAATTATGAGAATACTGGTTATGTTAACAACTGTGGTTGAATTGGAATGGTGTTTTGAATAAAACAGCTGAAATACTGAAGTTTCCTGTATATACTTCTAAGAAAACTATCACATTGTCTTGAAACTCCTAAAGTCCTCAATGATGGAGCCAGGAAATGTTTAAGAACTTGTAAGAAACACATGAAATACAACTATATACAGCCGTACCTAACTTTACGGCCTTGTTCAATCACTGAGATTTCAGGTAGAATGCAGTAACATGAGGAGAATACTGCTAATGTTTACAATTCCGGCAACTTTACTTGGCGAGTTCAGAACAAAGTTCTTTCAAACATTAAGAATTCCTGTTTCCAGAGTTCAGAATTTGTGTACAAAGCTTTTAAATTATGAGAATACTGGTTATGTTAACAACTGTGGTTGAATTGGAATGGTGTTTTGAATAAAACAGCTGAAATACTGAAGTTTCCTGTATATACTTCTAAGAAAACTATCACATTGTCTTGAAACTCCTAAAGTCCTCAATGATGGAGCCAGGAAATGTTTAAGAACTTGTAAGAAACACATGAAATACAACTATATACAGCCGTACCTAACTTTACGGCCTTGTTCAATCACTGAGATTTCAGGTAGAATGCAGTAACATGAGGAGAATACTGCTAATGTTTACAATTCCGGCAACTTTACTTGGCGAGTTCAGAACAAAGTTCTTTCAAACATTAAGAATTCCTGTTTCCAGAGTTCAGAATTTGTGTACAAAGCTTTTAAATTATGAGAATACTGGTTATGTTAACAACTGTGGTTGAATTGGAATGGTGTTTTGAATAAAACAGCTGAAATACTGAAGTTTCCTGTATATACTTCTAAGAAAACTATCACATTGTCTTGAAACTCCTAAAGTCCTCAATGATGGAGCCAGGAAATGTTTAAGAACTTGTAAGAAACACATGAAATACAACTATATACAGCCGTACCTAACTTTACGGCCTTGTTCAATCACTGAGATTTCAGGTAGAATGCAGTAACATGAGGAGAATACTGCTAATGTTTACAATTCCGGCAACTTTACTTGGCGAGTTCAGAACAAAGTTCTTTCAAACATTAAGAATTCCTGTTTCCAGAGTTCAGAATTTGTGTACAAAGCTTTTAAATTATGAGAATACTGGTTATGTTAACAACTGTGGTTGAATTGGAATGGTGTTTTGAATAAAACAGCTGAAATACTGAAGTTTCCTGTATATACTTCTAAGAAAACTATCACATTGTCTTGAAACTCCTAAAGTCCTCAATGATGGAGCCAGGAAATGTTTAAGAACTTGTAAGAAACACATGAAATACAACTATATACAGCCGTACCTAACTTTACGGCCTTGTTCAATCACTGAGATTTCAGGTAGAATGCAGTAACATGAGGAGAATACTGCTAATGTTTACAATTCCGGCAACTTTACTTGGCGAGTTCAGAACAAAGTTCTTTCAAACATTAAGAATTCCTGTTTCCAGAGTTCAGAATTTGTGTACAAAGCTTTTAAATTATGAGAATACTGGTTATGTTAACAACTGTGGTTGAATTGGAATGGTGTTTTGAATAAAACAGCTGAAATACTGAAGTTTCCTGTATATACTTCTAAGAAAACTATCACATTGTCTTGAAACTCCTAAAGTCCTCAATGATGGAGCCAGGAAATGTTTAAGAACTTGTAAGAAACACATGAAATACAACTATATACAGCCGTACCTAACTTTACGGCCTTGTTCAATCACTGAGATTTCAGGTAGAATGCAGTAACATGAGGAGAATACTGCTAATGTTTACAATTCCGGCAACTTTACTTGGCGAGTTCAGAACAAAGTTCTTTCAAACATTAAGAATTCCTGTTTCCAGAGTTCAGAATTTGTGTACAAAGCTTTTAAATTATGAGAATACTGGTTATGTTAACAACTGTGGTTGAATTGGAATGGTGTTTTGAATAAAACAGCTGAAATACTGAAGTTTCCTGTATATACTTCTAAGAAAACTATCACATTGTCTTGAAACTCCTAAAGTCCTCAATGATGGAGCCAGGAAATGTTTAAGAACTTGTAAGAAACACATGAAATACAACTATATACAGCCGTACCTAACTTTACGGCCTTGTTCAATCACTGAGATTTCAGGTAGAATGCAGTAACATGAGGAGAATACTGCTAATGTTTACAATTCCGGCAACTTTACTTGGCGAGTTCAGAACAAAGTTCTTTCAAACATTAAGAATTCCTGTTTCCAGAGTTCAGAATTTGTGTACAAAGCTTTTAAATTATGAGAATACTGGTTATGTTAACAACTGTGGTTGAATTGGAATGGTGTTTTGAATAAAACAGCTGAAATACTGAAGTTTCCTGTATATACTTCTAAGAAAACTATCACATTGTCTTGAAACTCCTAAAGTCCTCAATGATGGAGCCAGGAAATGTTTAAGAACTTGTAAGAAACACATGAAATACAACTATATACAGCCGTACCTAACTTTACGGCCTTGTTCAATCACTGAGATTTCAGGTAGAATGCAGTAACATGAGGAGAATACTGCTAATGTTTACAATTCCGGCAACTTTACTTGGCGAGTTCAGAACAAAGTTCTTTCAAACATTAAGAATTCCTGTTTCCAGAGTTCAGAATTTGTGTACAAAGCTTTTAAATTATGAGAATACTGGTTATGTTAACAACTGTGGTTGAATTGGAATGGTGTTTTGAATAAAACAGCTGAAATACTGAAGTTTCCTGTATATACTTCTAAGAAAACTATCACATTGTCTTGAAACTCCTAAAGTCCTCAATGATGGAGCCAGGAAATGTTTAAGAACTTGTAAGAAACACATGAAATACAACTATATACAGCCGTACCTAACTTTACGGCCTTGTTCAATCACTGAGATTTCAGGTAGAATGCAGTAACATGAGGAGAATACTGCTAATGTTTACAATTCCGGCAACTTTACTTGGCGAGTTCAGAACAAAGTTCTTTCAAACATTAAGAATTCCTGTTTCCAGAGTTCAGAATTTGTGTACAAAGCTTTTAAATTATGAGAATACTGGTTATGTTAACAACTGTGGTTGAATTGGAATGGTGTTTTGAATAAAACAGCTGAAATACTGAAGTTTCCTGTATATACTTCTAAGAAAACTATCACATTGTCTTGAAACTCCTAAAGTCCTCAATGATGGAGCCAGGAAATGTTTAAGAACTTGTAAGAAACACATGAAATACAACTATATACAGCCGTACCTAACTTTACGGCCTTGTTCAATCACTGAGATTTCAGGTAGAATGCAGTAACATGAGGAGAATACTGCTAATGTTTACAATTCCGGCAACTTTACTTGGCGAGTTCAGAACAAAGTTCTTTCAAACATTAAGAATTCCTGTTTCCAGAGTTCAGAATTTGTGTACAAAGCTTTTAAATTATGAGAATACTGGTTATGTTAACAACTGTGGTTGAATTGGAATGGTGTTTTGAATAAAACAGCTGAAATACTGAAGTTTCCTGTATATACTTCTAAGAAAACTATCACATTGTCTTGAAACTCCTAAAGTCCTCAATGATGGAGCCAGGAAATGTTTAAGAACTTGTAAGAAACACATGAAATACAACTATATACAGCCGTACCTAACTTTACGGCCTTGTTCAATCACTGAGATTTCAGGTAGAATGCAGTAACATGAGGAGAATACTGCTAATGTTTACAATTCCGGCAACTTTACTTGGCGAGTTCAGAACAAAGTTCTTTCAAACATTAAGAATTCCTGTTTCCAGAGTTCAGAATTTGTGTACAAAGCTTTTAAATTATGAGAATACTGGTTATGTTAACAACTGTGGTTGAATTGGAATGGTGTTTTGAATAAAACAGCTGAAATACTGAAGTTTCCTGTATATACTTCTAAGAAAACTATCACATTGTCTTGAAACTCCTAAAGTCCTCAATGATGGAGCCAGGAAATGTTTAAGAACTTGTAAGAAACACATGAAATACAACTATATACAGCCGTACCTAACTTTACGGCCTTGTTCAATCACTGAGATTTCAGGTAGAATGCAGTAACATGAGGAGAATACTGCTAATGTTTACAATTCCGGCAACTTTACTTGGCGAGTTCAGAACAAAGTTCTTTCAAACATTAAGAATTCCTGTTTCCAGAGTTCAGAATTTGTGTACAAAGCTTTTAAATTATGAGAATACTGGTTATGTTAACAACTGTGGTTGAATTGGAATGGTGTTTTGAATAAAACAGCTGAAATACTGAAGTTTCCTGTATATACTTCTAAGAAAACTATCACATTGTCTTGAAACTCCTAAAGTCCTCAATGATGGAGCCAGGAAATGTTTAAGAACTTGTAAGAAACACATGAAATACAACTATATACAGCCGTACCTAACTTTACGGCCTTGTTCAATCACTGAGATTTCAGGTAGAATGCAGTAACATGAGGAGAATACTGCTAATGTTTACAATTCGGCAACTTTACTTGGCGAGTTCAGAACAAAGTTCTTTCAAACATTAAGAATTCCTGTTTCCAGAGTTCAGAATTTGTGTACAAAGCTTTTAAATTATGAGAATACTGGTTATGTTAACAACTGTGGTTGAATTGGAATGGTGTTTTGAATAAAACAGCTGAAATACTGAAGTTTCCTGTATATACTTCTAAGAAAACTATCACATTGTCTTGAAACTCCTAAAGTCCTCAATGATGGAGCCAGGAAATGTTTAAGAACTTGTAAGAAACACATGAAATACAACTATATACAGCCGTACCTAACTTTACGGCCTTGTTCAATCACTGAGATTTCAGGTAGAATGCAGTAACATGAGGAGAATACTGCTAATGTTTACAATTCCGGCAACTTTACTTGGCGAGTTCAGAACAAAGTTCTTTCAAACATTAAGAATTCCTGTTTCCAGAGTTCAGAATTTGTGTACAAAGCTTTTAAATTATGAGAATACTGGTTATGTTAACAACTGTGGTTGAATTGGAATGGTGTTTTGAATAAAACAGCTGAAATACTGAAGTTTCCTGTATATACTTCTAAGAAAACTATCACATTGTCTTGAAACTCCTAAAGTCCTCAATGATGGAGCCAGGAAATGTTTAAGAACTTGTAAGAAACACATGAAATACAACTATATACAGCCGTACCTAACTTTACGGCCTTGTTCAATCACTGAGATTTCAGGTAGAATGCAGTAACATGAGGAGAATACTGCTAATGTTTACAATTCCGGCAACTTTCCTTTTGAGTTCAGAACAAAGTTCTTTCAAACATTAAGAATTCCTGTTTCCAGAGTTCAGAATTTGTGTACAAAGCTTTTAAATTATGAGAATACTGGTTATGTTAACAACTGTGGTTGAATTGGAATGGTGTTTTGAATAAAACAGCTGAAATACTGAAGTTTCCTGTATATACTTCTAAGAAAACTATCACATTGTCTTGAAACTCCTAAAGTCCTCAATGATGGAGCCAGGAAATGTTTAAGAACTTGTAAGAAACACATGAAATACAACTATATACAGCCGTACCTAACTTTACGGCCTTGTTCAATCACTGAGATTTCAGGTAGAATGCAGTAACATGAGGAGAATACTGCTAATGTTTACAATTCCGGCAACTTTACTTGGCGAGTTCAGAACAAAGTTCTTTCAAACATTAAGAATTCCTGTTTCCAGAGTTCAGAATTTGTGTACAAAGCTTTTAAATTATGAGAATACTGGTTATGTTAACAACTGTGGTTGAATTGGAATGGTGTTTTGAATAAAACAGCTGAAATACTGAAGTTTCCTGTATATACTTCTAAGAAAACTATCACATTGTCTTGAAACTCCTAAAGTCCTCAATGATGGAGCCAGGAAATGTTTAAGAACTTGTAAGAAACACATGAAATACAACTATATACAGCCGTACCTAACTTTACGGCCTTGTTCAATCACTGAGATTTCAGGTAGAATGCAGTAACATGAGGAGAATACTGCTAATGTTTACAATTCCGGCAACTTTACTTGGCGAGTTCAGAACAAAGTTCTTTCAAACATTAAGAATTCCTGTTTCCAGAGTTCAGAATTTGTGTACAAAGCTCTTAAATTATGAGAATACTGGTTATGTTAACAACTGTGGTTGAATTGGAATGGTGTTTTGAATAAAACAGCTGAAATACTGAAGTTTCCTGTATATACTTCTAAGAAAACTATCACATTGTCTTGAAACTCCTAAAGTCCTCAATGATGGAGCCAGGAAATGTTTAAGAACTTGTAAGAAACACATGAAATACAACTATATACAGCCGTACCTAACTTTACGGCCTTGTTCAATCACTGAGATTTCAGGTAGAATGCAGTAACATGAGGAGAATACTGCTAATGTTTACAATTCCGGCAACTTTATTGGCGAGTTCAGAACAGAGTTCTTTCAAACATTAAGAATTCCTGTTTCCAGAGTTCAGAATTTGTGTACAAAGCTTTTAAATTATGAGAATACTGGTTATGTTAACAACTGTGGTTGAATTGGAATGGTGTTTTGAATAAAAGAGCTGAAATACTGAAGTTTCCTGTATATACTTCTAAGAAAACTATCACATTGTCTTGAAACTCCTAAAGTCCTCAATGATGGAGCCAGGAAATGTTTAAGAACTTGTAAGAAACACATGAAATACAACTATATACAGCCGTACCTAACTTTACGGCCTTGTTCAATCACTGAGATTTCAGGTAGAATGCAGTAACATGAGGAGAATACTGCTATTGTTTACAATTGTGCAACTTTACTTGGCGAGTTCAGAACAAAGTTCTTTCAAACATTAAGAATTCCTGTTTCCAGAGTTCAGAATTTGTGTACAAAGCTTTTAAATTATGAGAATACTGGTTATGTTAACAACTGTGGTTGAATTGGAATGGTGTTTTGAATAAAACAGCTGAAATACTGAAGTTTCCTGTATATACTTCTAAGAAAACTATCACATTGTCTTGAAACTCCTAAAGTCCTCAATGATGGAGCCAGGAAATGTTTAAGAACTTGTAAGAAACACATGAAATACAACTATATACAGCCGTACCTAACTTTACGGCCTTGTTCAATCACTGAGATTTCAGGTAGAATGCAGTAACATGAGGAGAATACTGCTAATGTTTACAATTCCGGCAACTTTACTTGGCGAGTTCAGAACAAAGTTCTTTCAAACATTAAGAATTCCTGTTTCCAGAGTTCAGAATTTGTGTACAAAGCTTTTAAATTATGAGAATACTGGTTATGTTAACAACTGTGGTTGAATTGGAATGGTGTTTTGAATAAAACAGCTGAAATACTGAAGTTTCCTGTATATACTTCTAAGAAAACTATCACATTGTCTTGAAACTCCTAAAGTCCTCAATGATGGAGCCAGGAAATGTTTAAGAACTTGTAAGAAACACATGAAATACAACTATATACAGCCGTACCTAACTTTACGGCCTTGTTCAATCACTGAGATTTCAGGTAGAATGCAGTAACATGAGGAGAATACTGCTAATGTTTACAATTCCGGCAACTTTACTTGGCGAGTTCAGAACAAAGTTCTTTCAAACATTAAGAATTCCTGTTTCCAGAGTTCAGAATTTGTGTACAAAGCTTTTAAATTATGAGAATACTGGTTATGTTAACAACTGTGGTTGAATTGGAATGGTGTTTTGAATAAAACAGCTGAAATACTGAAGTTTCCTGTATATACTTCTAAGAAAACTATCACATTGTCTTGAAACTCCTAAAGTCCTCAATGATGGAGCCAGGAAATGTTTAAGAACTTGTAAGAAACACATGAAATACAACTATATACAGCCGTACCTAACTTTACGGCCTTGTTCAATCACTGCGATTTCAGGTAGAATGCAGTAACATGAGGAGAATACTTCTAATGTTTACAATTCCGCAACTCTACTTTGCGGGTTCAGAACAACGTTCTTTCAAACATTAAGAATTCCTGTTTCCAGAGTTCAGAATTTGTGTACAAAGCTTTTAAATTATGAGAATACTGGTTATGTTAACAACTGTGGTTGAATTGGAATGGTGTTTTGAATAAAACAGCTGAAATACTGAAGTTTCCTGTATATACTTCTAAGAAAACTATCACATTGTCTTGAAACTCCTAAAGTCCTCAATGATGGAGCCAGGAAATGTTTAAGAACTTGTAAGAAACACATGAAATACAACTATATACAGCCGTACCTAACTTTACGGCCTTGTTCAATCACTGAGATTTCAGGTAGAATGCAGTAACATGAGGAGAATACTGCTAATGTTTACAATTCCGGCAACTTTACTTGGCGAGTTCAGAACAAAGTTCTTTCAAACATTAAGAATTCCTGTTTCCAGAGTTCAGAATTTGTGTACAAAGCTTTTAAATTATGAGAATACTGGTTATGTTAACAACTGTGGTTGAATTGGAATGGTGTTTTGAATAAAACAGCTGAAATACTGAAGTTTCCTGTATATACTTCTAAGAAAACTATCACATTGTCTTGAAACTCCTAAAGTCCTCAATGATGGAGCCAGGAAATGTTTAAGAACTTGTAAGAAACACATGAAATACAACTATATACAGCCGTACCTAACTTTACGGCCTTGTTCAATCACTGAGATTTCAGGTAGAATGCAGTAACATGAGGAGAATACTGCTAATGTTTACAATCCCGCAACTTTACTTGGCGAGTTCAGAACAAAGTTCTTTCAAACATTAAGAATTCCTGTTTCCAGAGTTCAGAATTTGTGTACAAAGCTTTTAAATTATGAGAATACTGGTTATGTTAACAACTGTGGTTGAATTGGAATGGTGTTTTGAATAAAACAGCTGAAATACTGAAGTTTCCTGTATATACTTCTAAGAAAACTATCACATTGTCTTGAAACTCCTAAAGTCCTCAATGATGGAGCCAGGAAATGTTTAAGAACTTGTAAGAAACACATGCAATACAACTATATACAGCCGTACCTAACTTTAAGGCCTTGTTCAATCACTGAGATTTCAGGTAGAATGTAGTAAAATGAGGAGAATACTCCTAATGTTTACAATTCCGGCAACTTCTTTGGCGAGTTCAGAACAAAGATCTTTCAAACATTAGGAATTCCTGTTTCCAGAGTTCAGAATTTGTGTACAAAGCTTTTAAATTATGAGAATACTGTTATGTTAACAACTGTGGTTGAATTGGAATGGTGTTTTGAATAAAACAGCTGAAATACTGAAGTTTCCTGTATATACTTCTAAGAAAACTATCACATTGTCTTGAAACTCCTAAAGTCCTCAATGATGGAGCCAGGAAATGTTTAAGAACTTGTAAGAAACACATGAAATACAACTATATACAGCCGTACCTAACTTTACGGCCTTGTTCAATCACTGAGATTTCAGGTAGAATGCAGTAACATGAGGAGAATACTGCTAATGTTTACAATTCCGGCAACTTTACTTGGCGAGTTCAGAACAAAGTTCTTTCAAACATTAAGAATTCCTGTTTCCAGAGTTCAGAATTTGTGTACAAAGCTTTTAAATTATGAGAATACTGGTTATGTTAACAACTGTGGTTGAATTGGAATGGTGTTTTGAATAAAACAGCTGAAATACTGAAGTTTCCTGTATATACTTCTAAGAAAACTATCACATTGTCTTGAAACTCCTAAAGTCCTCAATGATGGAGCCAGGAAATGTTTAAGAACTTGTAAGAAACACATGAAATACAACTATATACAGCCGTACCTAACTTTACGGCCTTGTTCAATCACTGAGATTTCAGGTAGAATGCAGTAACATGAGGAGAATACTGCTAATGTTTACAATTCCGGCAACTTTACTTGGCGTTTCAGAACAAAGTTCTTTCAAACATTAAGAATTCCTGTTTCCAGAGTTCAGAATTTGTGTACAAAGCTTTTAAATTATGAGAATACTGGTTATGTTAACAACTGTGGTTGAATTGGAATGGTGTTTTGAATAAAACAGCTGAAATACTGAAGTTTCCTGTATATACTTCTAAGAAAACTATCACATTGTCTTGAAACTCCTAAAGTCCTCAATGATGGAGCCAGGAAATGTTTAAGAACTTGTAAGAAACACATGAAATACAACTATATACAGCCGTACCTAACTTTACGGCCTTGTTCAATCACTGAGATTTCAGGTAGAATGCAGTAACATGAGGAGAATACTGCTAATGTTTACAATTCCGGCAACTTTACTTGTGAAGTTCAGAACAAAGTTCTTTCAAACATTAAGAATTCCTGTTTCCAGAGTTCAGAATTTGTGTACAAAGCTTTTAAATTATGAGAATACTGGTTATGTTAACAACTGTGGTTGAATTGGAATGGTGTTTTGAATAAAACAGCTGAAATACTGAAGTTTCCTGTATATACTTCTAAGAAAACTATCACATTGTCTTGAAACTCCTAAAGTCCTCAATGATGGAGCCAGGAAATGTTTAAGAACTTGTAAGAAACACATGAAATACAACTATATACAGCCGTACCTAACTTTACGGCCTTGTTCAATCACTGAGATTTCAGGTAGAATGCAGTAACATGAGGAGAATACTGCTAATGTTTACAATTCCGCAACTTTACTTGGCGAGTTCAGAACAAAGTTCTTTCAAACATTAAGAATTCCTGTTTCCAGAGTTCAGAATTTGTGTACAAAGCTTTTAAATTATGAGAATACTGGTTATGTTAACAACTGTGGTTGAATTGGAATGGTGTTTTGAATAAAACAGCTGAAATACTGAAGTTTCCTGTATATACTTCTAAGAAAACTATCACATTGTCTTGAAACTCCTAAAGTCCTCAATGATGGAGCCAGGAAATGTTTAAGAACTTGTAAGAAACACATGAAATACAACTATATACAGCCGTACCTAACTTTACGGCCTTGTTCAATCACTGAGATTTCAGGTAGAATGCAGTAACATGAGGAGAATACTGCTAATGTTTACAATTCCGGCAACTTTACTTGGCGAGTTCAGAACAAAGTTCTTTCAAACATTAAGAATTCCTGTTTCCAGAGTTCAGAATTTGTGTACAAAGCTTTTAAATTATGAGAATACTGGTTATGTTAACAACTGTGGTTGAATTGGAATGGTGTTTTGAATAAAACAGCTGAAATACTGAAGTTTCCTGTATATACTTCTAAGAAAACTATCACATTGTCTTGAAACTCCTAAAGTCCTCAATGATGGAGCCAGGAAATGTTTAAGAACTTGTAAGAAACACATGAAATACAACTATATAGAGCCATACCTCAATTTACGGCCTTGTTCAATCACTAAGATTTCAGGTAGAATGCAGGAACATGAGGAGAATACTGCAAATGTTTACAATTCCGGCTACTTTACTTGGCAGTTCACAACAAAGTTCTTTCAAACATTAAGAATTCCTGTTTCCAGAGTTCAAAATTTGTGTACAAAGCTTTTAAATTATGAGAATACTGGTTATGTTAACACCTGTGGTTGAATTGAAATGGTGTTTTGATTGAAACACCTGAAATGCTGAAGTATCCTGTATATACTTCTAAGAAAACTATCACATTGTCTTGAAACTCCTAAAGTCCTCAATGATGGCGCCAGGAAATGTTTAAGAACTTGTAAGAAACACATGAAATACAACTATATACAGCCGTACCTAACTTTACGGCCTTGTTCAATCACTGAGATTTCAGGTAGAATGCAGTAACATGAGGAGAATACTGCTAATGTTTACAATTCCGGCAACTTTACTTGGCTCGTTCAGAACAAAGTTCTTTCAAACATTAAGAATTCCTGTTTCCAGAGTTCAGAATTTGTGTACAAAGCTTTTAAATTATGAGAATACTGGTTATGTTAACAACTGTGGTTGAATTGGAATGGTGTTTTGAATAAAACAGCTGAAATACTGAAGTTTCCTGTATATACTTCTAAGAAAACTATCACATTGTCTTGAAACTCCTAAAGTCCTCAATGATGGAGCCAGGAAATGTTTAAGAACTTGTAAGAAACACATGAAATACAACTATATACAGCCGTACCTAACTTTACGGCCTTGTTCAATCACTGAGATTTCAGGTAGAATGCAGTAACATGAGGAGAATACTGCTAATGTTTACAATTCCGGCAACTTTACTTGGCGAGTTCAGAACAAAGTTCTTTCAAACATTAAGAATTCCTGTTTCCAGAGTTCAGAATTTGTGTACAAAGCTTTTAAATTATGAGAATACTGGTTATGTTAACAACTGTGGTTGAATTGGAATGGTGTTTTGAATAAAACAGCTGAAATACTGAAGTTTCCTGTATATACTTCTAAGAAAACTATCACATTGTCTTGAAACTCCTAAAGTCCTCAATGATGGAGCCAGGAAATGTTTAAGAACTTGTAAGAAACACATGAAATACAACTAGATACAGCCGTACCTAACTTTACGGCCTTGTTCAATCACTGAGATTTCAGGTAGAATGCAGTAACATGAGGAGAATACTGCTAATGTTTACAATTCCGGCAACTTTACTTGGCGTTTCAGAACAAAGTTCTTTCAAACATTAAGAACACCTGTTTCCAGAGTTCAGAATTTGTGTACAAAGCTTTTAAATTATGAGAATACTGGTTATGTTAACAACTGTGGTTGAATTGGAATGGTGTTTTGAATAAAACAGCTGAAATACTGAAGTTTCCTGTATATACTTCTAAGAAAACTATCACATTGTCTTGAAACTCCTAAAGTCCTCAATGATGGAGCCAGGAAATGTTTAAGAACTTGTAAGAAACACATGAAATACAACTATATACAGCCGTACCTAACTTTACGGCCTTGTTCAATCACTGAGATTTCAGGTAGAATGCAGTAACATGAGGAGAATACTGCTAATGTTTACAATTCCGGCAACTTTACTTGGCGAGTTCAGAACAAAGTTCTTTCAAACATTAAGAATTCCTGTTTCCAGAGTTCAGAATTTGTGTACAAAGCTTTTAAATTATGAGAATACTGGTTATGTTAACAACTGTGGTTGAATTGGAATGGTGTTTTGAATAAAACAGCTGAAATACTGAAGTTTCCTGTATATACTTCTAAGAAAACTATCACATTGTCTTGAAACTCCTAAAGTCCTCAATGATGGAGCCAGGAAATGTTTAAGAACTTGTAAGAAACACATGAAATACAACTATATACAGCCGTACCTAACTTTACGGCCTTGTTCAATCACTGAGATTTCAGGTAGAATGCAGTAACATGAGGAGAATACTGCTAATGTTTACAATTCCGCAACTTTACTTGGCGAGTTCAGAACAAAGTTCTTTCAAACATTAAGAATTCCTGTTTCCAGAGTTCAGAATTTGTGTACAAAGCTTTTAAATTATGAGAATACTGGTTATGTTAACAACTGTGGTTGAATTGGAATGGTGTTTTGAATAAAACAGCTGAAATACTGAAGTTTCCTGTATATACTTCTAAGAAAACTATCACATTGTCTTGAAACTCCTAAAGTCCTCAATGATGGAGCCAGGAAATGTTTAAGAACTTGTAAGAAACACATGAAATACAACTATATACAGCCGTACCTAACTTTACGGCCTTGTTCAATCACTGAGATTTCAGGTAGAATGCAGTAACATGAGGAGAATACTGCTAATGTTTACAATTCCGGCAACTTTACTTGGCGAGTTCAGAACAAAGTTCTTTCAAACATTAAGAATTCCTGTTTCCAGAGTTCAGAATTTGTGTACAAAGCTTTTAAATTATGAGAATACTGGTTATGTTAACAACTGTGGTTGAATTGGAATGGTGTTTTGAATAAAACAGCTGAAATACTGAAGTTTCCTGTATATACTTCTAAGAAAACTATCACATTGTCTTGAAACTCCTAAAGTCCTCAATGATGGAGCCAGGAAATGTTTAAGAACTTGTAAGAAACACATGAAATACAACTATATACAGCCGTACCTAACTTTACGGCCTTGTTCAATCACTGAGATTTCAGGTAGAATGCAGTAACATGAGGAGAATACTGCTAATGTTTACAATTCCGCAACTTTACTTGGCGAGTTCAGAACAAAGTTCTTTCAAACATTAAGAATTCCTGTTTCCAGAGTTCAGAATTTGTGTACAAAGCTTTTAAATTATGAGAATACTGGTTATGTTAACAACTGTGGTTGAATTGGAATGGTGTTTTGAATAAAACAGCTGAAATACTGAAGTTTCCTGTATATACTTCTAAGAAAACTATCACATTGTCTTGAAACTCCTAAAGTCCTCAATGATGGAGCCAGGAAATGTTTAAGAACTTGTAAGAAACACATGAAATACAACTATATACAGCCGTACCTAACTTTACGGCCTTGTTCAATCACTGAGATTTCAGGTAGAATGCAGTAACATGAGGAGAATACTGCTAATGTTTACAATTCCGCAACTTTACTTGGCGAGTTCAGAACAAAGTTCTTTCAAACATTAAGAATTCCTGTTTCCAGAGTTCAGAATTTGTGTACAAAGCTTTTAAATTATGAGAATACTGGTTATGTTAACAACTGTGGTTGAATTGGAATGGTGTTTTGAATAAAACAGCTGAAATACTGAAGTTTCCTGTATATACTTCTAAGAAAACTATCACATTGTCTTGAAACTCCTAAAGTCCTCAATGATGGAGCCAGGAAATGTTTAAGAACTTGTAAGAAACACATGAAATACAACTATATACAGCCGTACCTAACTTTACGGCCTTGTTCAATCACTGAGATTTCAGGTAGAATGCAGTAACATGAGGAGAATACTGCTAATGTTTACAATTCCGGCAACTTTACTTGGCGAGTTCAGAACAAAGTTCTTTCAAACATTAAGAATTCCTGTTTCCAGAGTTCAGAATTTGTGTACAAAGCTTTTAAATTATGAGAATACTGGTTATGTTAACAACTGTGGTTGAATTGGAATGGTGTTTTGAATAAAACAGCTGAAATACTGAAGTTTCCTGTATATACTTCTAAGAAAACTATCACATTGTCTTGAAACTCCTAAAGTCCTCAATGATGGAGCCAGGAAATGTTTAAGAACTTGTAAGAAACACATGAAATACAACTATATACAGCCGTACCTAACTTTACGGCCTTGTTCAATCACTGAGATTTCAGGTAGAATGCAGTAACATGAGGAGAATACTGCTAATGTTTACAATTCCGGCAACTTTACTTGGCGAGTTCAGAACAAAGTTCTTTCAAACATTAAGAATTCCTGTTTCCAGAGTTCAGAATTTGTGTACAAAGCTTTTAAATTATGAGAATACTGGTTATGTTAACAACTGTGGTTGAATTGGAATGGTGTTTTGAATAAAACAGCTGAAATACTGAAGTTTCCTGTATATACTTCTAAGAAAACTATCACATTGTCTTGAAACTCCTAAAGTCCTCAATGATGGAGCCAGGAAATGTTTAAGAACTTGTAAGAAACACATGAAATACAACTATATACAGCCGTACCTAACTTTACGGCCTTGTTCAATCACTGAGATTTCAGGTAGAATGCAGTAACATGAGGAGAATACTGCTAATGTTTACAATTCCGGCAACTTTACTTGGCGAGTTCAGAACAAAGTTCTTTCAAACATTAAGAATTCCTGTTTCCAGAGTTCAGAATTTGTGTACAAAGCTTTTAAATTATGAGAATACTGGTTATGTTAACAACTGTGGTTGAATTGGAATGGTGTTTTGAATAAAACAGCTGAAATACTGAAGTTTCCTGTATATACTTCTAAGAAAACTATCACATTGTCTTGAAACTCCTAAAGTCCTCAATGATGGAGCCAGGAAATGTTTAAGAACTTGTAAGAAACACATGAAATACAACTATATACAGCCGTACCTAACTTTACGGCCTTGTTCAATCACTGAGATTTCAGGTAGAATGCAGTAACATGAGGAGAATACTGCTAATGTTTACAATTCCGCCAACTTTACTTGTAGAGTTCAGAACAAAGTTCTTTCAAACATTAAGAATTCCTGTTTCCAGAGTTCAGAATTTGTGTACAAAGCTTTTAAATTATGAGAATACTGGTTATGTTAACAACTGTGGTTGAATTGGAATGGTGTTTTGAATAAAACAGCTGAAATACTGAAGTTTCCTGTATATACTTCTAAGAAAACTATCACATTGTCTTGAAACTCCTAAAGTCCTCAATGATGGAGCCAGGAAATGTTTAAGAACTTGTAAGAAACACATGAAATACAACTATATACAGCCGTACCTAACTTTACGGCCTTGTTCAATCACTGAGATTTCAGGTAGAATGCAGTAACATGAGGAGAATACTGCTAATGTTTACAATTCCGGCAACTTTACTTGGCGAGTTCAGAACAAAGTTCTTTCAAACATTAAGAATTCCTGTTTCCAGAGTTCAGAATTTGTGTACAAAGCTTTTAAATTATGAGAATACTGGTTATGTTAACAACTGTGGTTGAATTGGAATGGTGTTTTGAATAAAACAGCTGAAATACTGAAGTTTCCTGTATATACTTCTAAGAAAACTATCACATTGTCTTGAAACTCCTAAAGTCCTCAATGATGGAGCCAGGAAATGTTTAAGAACTTGTAAAAAACACATGAAATACAACTATATACAGCCGTACCTAACTTTACGGCCTTGTTCAATCACTGAGATTTCAGGTAGAATGCAGTAACATGAGGAGAATACTGCTTAAGTTTACAATACCGGCAACTTTACTTGGCATGTTCAGAACAAAGTTCTTTCAAACATTAAGAACTCCTGTTTCCAGAGTTCAGAATTTGCGTACAAAGCTTTTAAATTATGAGAATACTGGATATGTTAACAACTGTGGTTGAATTGGCTATGGTGTTTTGAATAAAACAGCTGAAATACTGAAGTTTCCTGTATATACTTCTAAGAAAACTCTCACATTGTCTTGAAACTCCTAAAGTCCTCAATGATGGAGCCAGGAAATGTTTAAGAACTTGTAAGAAACACATGAAATACAACTATATACAGCCGTACCTAACTTTACGGCCTTGTTCAATCACTGAGATTTCAGGTAGAATGCAGTAACATGAGGAGAATACTGCTAATGTTTACAATTCCGGCAACTTTACTTGGCGTATTCAGAACAAAGTTCTTTCAAACATTAAGAATTCCTGTTTCCAGAGTTCAGAATTTGTGTACAAAGCTTTTAAATTATGAGAATACTGGTTATGTTAACAACTGTGGTTGAATTGGAATGGTGTTTTGAATAAAACAGCTGAAATACTGAAGTTTCCTGTATATACTTCTAAGAAAACTATCACATTGTCTTGAAACTCCTAAAGTCCTCAATGATGGAGCCAGGAAATGTTTAAGAACTTGTAAGAAACACATGAAATACAACTATATACAGCCGTACCTAACTTTACGGCCTTGTTCAATCACTGAGATTTCAGGTAGAATGCAGTAACATGAGGAGAATACTGCTAATGTTTACAATTCCGGCAACTTTACTTGGCAAGTTCAGAACAAAGTTCTTTCAAACATTAAGAATTCCTGTTTCCAGAGTTCAGAATTTGTGTACAAAGCTTTTAAATTATGAGAATACTGGTTATGTTAACAACTGTGGTTGAATTGGAATGGTGTTTTGAATAAAACAGCTGAAATACTGAAGTTTCCTGTATATACTTCTAAGAAAACTATCACATTGTCTTGAAACTCCTAAAGTCCTCAATGATGGAGCCAGGAAATGTTTAAGAACTTGTAAGAAACACATGAAATACAACTATATACAGCCGTACCTAACTTTACGGCCTTGTTCAATCACTGAGATTTCAGGTAGAATGCAGTAACATGAGGAGAATACTGCTAATGTTTACAATTCCGGCAACTTTACTTGGCGAGTTCAGAACAAAGTTCTTTCAAACATTAAGAATTCCTGTTTCCAGAGTTCAGACGTTGTGTACAAAGCTTTTAAATTATGAGAATACTGTTATGTTAACAACTGTGGTTGAATTGGAATGGTGTTTTGAATAAAACAGCTGAAATACTGAAGTTTCCTGTATATACTTCTAAGAAAACTATCACATTGTCTTGAAACTCCTAAAGTCCTCAATGATGGAGCCAGGAAATGTTTAAGAACTTGTAAGAAACACATGAAATACAACTATATACAACCGTACCTAACTTTACTGCCTTGTTCAATCACTGAGATTTCAGGTAGAATGCAGTAACATGAGGAGAATACTGCTAATGTTTACAATTGCGGCAACTTTACTTGGCGAGTTCAGAACAAAGTTCTTTCAAACATTAAGAATTCCTGTTTCCAGAGTTCAGAATTTGTGTACAAAGCTTTTAAATTATGAGAATACTGGTTATGTTAACAACTGTGGTTGAATTGGAATGGTGTTTTGAATAAAACAGCTGAAATACTGAAGTTTCCTGTATATACTTCTAAGAAAACTATCACATTGTCTTGAAACTCCTAAAGTCCTCAATGATGGAGCCAGGAAATGTTTAAGAACTTGTAAGAAACACATGAAATACAACTATATACAGCCGTACCTAACTTTACGGCCTTGTTCAATCACTGAGATTTCAGGTAGAATGCAGTAACATGAGGAGAATACTGCTAATGTTTACAATTCCGGCAACTTTACTTGGCGAATTCAGAACAAAGTTCTTTCAAACATTAAGAATTCCTGTTTCCAGAGTTCAGAATTTGTGTACAAAGCTTTTAAATTATGAGAATACTGGTTATGTTAACAACTGTGGTTGAATTGGAATGGTGTTTTGAATAAAACAGCTGAAATACTGAAGTTTCCTGTATATACTTCTAAGAAAACTATCACATTGTCTTGAAACTCCTAAAGTCCTCAATGATGGAGCCAGGAAATGTTTAAGAACTTGTAAGAAACACATGAAATACAACTATATACAGCCGTACCTAACTTTACGGCCTTGTTCAATCACTGAGATTTCAGGTAGAATGCAGTAACATGAGGAGAATACTGCTAATGTTTACAATTCCGCAACTTTACTTGGCGAGTTCAGAACAAAGTTCTTTCAAACATTAAGAATTCCTGTTTCCAGAGTTCAGAATTTGTGTACAAAGCTTTTAAATTATGAGAATACTGGTTATGTTAACAACTGTGGTTGAATTGGAATGGTGTTTTGAATAAAACAGCTGAAATACTGAAGTTTCCTGTATATACTTCTAAGAAAACTATCACATTGTCTTGAAACTCCTAAAGTCCTCAATGATGGAGCCAGGAAATGTTTAAGAACTTGTAAGAAACACATGAAATACAACTATATACAGCCGTACCTAACTTTACGGCCTTGTTCAATCACTGAGATTTCAGGTAGAATGCAGTAACATGAGGAGAATACTGCTAATGTTTACAATTCCGGCAACTTTACTTGGCGAGTTCAGAACAAAGTTCTTTCAAACATTAAGAATTCCTGTTTCCAGAGTTCAGAATTTGTGTACAAAGCTTTTAAATTATGAGAATACTGGTTATGTTAACAACTGTGGTTGAATTGGAATGGTGTTTTGAATAAAACAGCTGAAATACTGAAGTTTCCTGTATATACTTCTAAGAAAACTATCACATTGTCTTGAAACTCCTAAAGTCCTCAATGATGGAGCCAGGAAATGTTTAAGAACTTGTAAGAAACACATGAAATACAACTATATACAGCCGTACCTAACTTTACGGCCTTGTTCAATCACTGAGATTTCAGGTAGAATGCAGTAACATGAGGAGAATACTGCTAATGTTTAAAATTCCGCAACTTTACTTGGCATTTCAGAACAAAGTTCTTTCAAACATTAAGAATTCCTGTTTCCAGAGTTCAGAATTTGTGTACAAAGCTTTTAAATTATGAGAATACTGGTTATGTTAACAACTGTGGTTGAATTGGAATGGTGTTTTGAATAAAACAGCTGAAATACTGAAGTTTCCTGTATATACTTCTAAGAAAACTATCACATTGTCTTGAAACTCCTAAAGTCCTCAATGATGGAGCCAGGAAATGTTTAAGAACTTGTAAGAAACACATGAAATACAACTATATACAGCCGTACCTAACTTTACGGCCTTGTTCAATCACTGAGATTTCAGGTAGAATGCAGTAACATGAGGAGAATACTGCTAATGTTTACAATTCCGCAACTTTACTTGGCGAGTTCAGAACAAAGTTCTTTCAAACATTAAGAATTCCTGTTTCCAGAGTTCAGAATTTGTGTACAAAGCTTTTAAATTATGAGAATACTGGTTATGTTAACAACTGTGGTTGAATTGGAATGGTGTTTTGAATAAAACAGCTGAAATACTGAAGTTTCCTGTATATACTTCTAAGAAAACTATCACATTGTCTTGAAACTCCTAAAGTCCTCAATGATGGAGCCAGGAAATGTTTAAGAACTTGTAAGAAACACATGAAATACAACTATATACAGCCGTACCTAACTTTACGGCCTTGTTCAATCACTGAGATTTCAGGTAGAATGCAGTAACATGAGGAGAATACTGCTAATGTTTACAATTCCGCAACTTTACTTGGCGAGTTCAGAACAAAGTTCTTTCAAACATTAAGAATTCCTGTTTCCAGAGTTCAGAATTTGTGTACAAAGCTTTTAAATTATGAGAATACTGGTTATGTTAACAACTGTGGTTGAATTGGAATGGTGTTTTGAATAAAACAGCTGAAATACTGAAGTTTCCTGTATATACTTCTAAGAAAACTATCACATTGTCTTGAAACTCCTAAAGTCCTCAATGATGGAGCCAGGAAATGTTTAAGAACTTGTAAGAAACACATGAAATACAACTATATACAGCCGTACCTAACTTTACGGCCTTGTTCAATCACTGAGATTTCAGGTAGAATGCAGTAACATGAGGAGAATACTGCTAATGTTTACAATTCCGCAACTTTACTTGGCGAGTTCAGAACAAAGTTCTTTCAAACATTAAGAATTCCTGTTTCCAGAGTTCAGAATTTGTGTACAAAGCTTTTAAATTATGAGAATACTGGTTATGTTAACAACTGTGGTTGAATTGGAATGGTGTTTTGAATAAAACAGCTGAAATACTGAAGTTTCCTGTATATACTTCTAAGAAAACTATCACATTGTCTTGAAACTCCTAAAGTCCTCAATGATGGAGCCAGGAAATGTTTAAGAACTTGTAAGAAACACATGAAATACAACTATATACAGCCGTACCTAACTTTACGGCCTTGTTCAATCACTGAGATTTCAGGTAGAATGCAGTAACATGAGGAGAATACTGCTAATGTTTACAATTCCGGCAACTTTACTTGGCGAGTTCAGAACAAAGTTCTTTCAAACATTAAGAATTCCTGTTTCCAGAGTTCAGAATTTGTGTACAAAGCTTTTAAATTATGAGAATACTGGTTATGTTAACAACTGTGGTTGAATTGGAATGGTGTTTTGAATAAAACAGCTGAAATACTGAAGTTTCCTGTATATACTTCTAAGAAAACTATCACATTGTCTTGAAACTCCTAAAGTCCTCAATGATGGAGCCAGGAAATGTTTAAGAACTTGTAAGAAACACATGAAATACAACTATATACAGCCGTACCTAACTTTACGGCCTTGTTCAATCACTGAGATTTCAGGTAGAATGCAGTAACATGAGGAGAATACTGCTAATGTTTACAATTCCGGCAACTTTACTTGGCGAGTTCAGAACAAAGTTCTTTCAAACATTAAGAATTCCTGTTTCCAGAGTTCAGAATTTGTGTACAAAGCTTTTAAATTATGAGAATACTGGTTATGTTAACAACTGTGGTTGAATTGGAATGGTGTTTTGAATAAAACAGCTGAAATACTGAAGTTTCCTGTATATACTTCTAAGAAAACTATCACATTGTCTTGAAACTCCTAAAGTCCTCAATGATGGAGCCAGGAAATGTTTAAGAACTTGTAAGAAACACATGAAATACAACTATATACAGCCGTACCTAACTTTACGGCCTTGTTCAATCACTGAGATTTCAGGTAGAATGCAGTAACATGAGGAGAATACTGCTAATGTTTACAATTCCGGCAACTTTACTTGGCGAGTTCAGAACAAAGTTCTTTCAAACATTAAGAATTCCTGTTTCCAGAGTTCAGAATTTGTGTACAAAGCTTTTAAATTATGAGAATACTGGTTATGTTAACAACTGTGGTTGAATTGGAATGGTGTTTTGAATAAAACAGCTGAAATACTGAAGTTTCCTGTATATACTTCTAAGAAAACTATCACATTGTCTTGAAACTCCTAAAGTCCTCAATGATGGAGCCAGGAAATGTTTAAGAACTTGTAAGAAACACATGAAATACAACTATATACAGCCGTACCTAACTTTACGGCCTTGTTCAATCACTGAGATTTCAGGTAGAATGCAGTAACATGAGGAGAATACTGCTAATGTTTACAATTCCGGCAACTTTACTTGGCGAGTTCAGAACAAAGTTCTTTCAAACATTAAGAATTCCTGTTTCCAGAGTTCAGAATTTGTGTACAAAGCTTTTAAATTATGAGAATACTGGTTATGTTAACAACTGTGGTTGAATTGGAATGGTGTTTTGAATAAAACAGCTGAAATACTGAAGTTTCCTGTATATACTTCTAAGAAAACTATCACATTGTCTTGAAACTCCTAAAGTACTCAATGATGGAGTGAGGAAATGTTTAAGAACTTGTAAGAAACACATGAAATACAACTATATATAGCCTTACCCACTTTACGACCTTGTTCAGTCAATGAGATTTCTGCTAGAATGCAGTAACATGAGGAGAATACTGCTAATGTTTACAATTCCGGGAACCTTACTTGGCTAGTTCAGAACACAGTTCTTTCAAACATTAACAATTCCTGTTTCCAGAGTTCAGAATTTGTGTACAAAGCTTTTAAATTATGAGAATACCGGTTATGTTAACAACTGTGGTTGAATTGGAATGGTGTTTTGAATAAAACAGCTGAAATACTGAAGTTTCCTGTATATACTTCTAAGAAAACTATCACATTGTCTTGAAACTCCTAAAGTCCTCAATGATGAAGCCAGGAAATGTTTAAGAACTTGTAAGAAACACATGAAATACAAGTAGATACAGCCGTACCTAACTTTACGGCATTGTTCTATCACTGAGATTTCAGGTAGAATGCAGTAACATGAGGAGAATACTGCTAATGTTTACAATTCCGGCAACTTTACTTGGTGTGTTCACAACAAAGTTCTTTCAAACATTAAGAACTCCTGTTTCCAGAGTTCAGAATTTGTGTACAAAGCTTTTAAATTATGAGAATACTGGTTATGTTAACAACTGTGGTTGAATTGGAATGGTGTTTTGAATAAAACAGCTGAAATACTGAAGTTTCCTGTATATACTTCTAAGAAAACTATCACATTGTCTTGAAACTCCTAAAGTCCTCAATGATGGAGCCAGGAAATGTTTAAGAACTTGTAAGAAACACATGAAATACAACTATATACAGCCGTACCTAACTTTACGGCCTTGTTCAATCACTGAGATTTCAGGTAGAATGCAGTAACATGAGGAGAATACTGCTAATGTTTACAATTCCGGCAACTTTACTTGGCGAGTTCAGAACAAAGTTCTTTCAAACATTAAGAATTCCTGTTTCCAGAGTTCAGAATTTGTGTACAAAGCTTTTAAATTATGAGAATACTGGTTATGTTAACAACTGTGGTTGAATTGGAATGGTGTTTTGAATAAAACAGCTGAAATACTGAAGTTTCCTGTATATACTTCTAAGAAAACTATCACATTGTCTTGAAACTCCTAAAGTCCTCAATGATGGAGCCAGGAAATGTTTAAGAACTTGTAAGAAACACATGAAATACAACTATATACAGCCGTACCTAACTTTACGGCCTTGTTCAATCACTGAGATTTCAGGTAGAATGCAGTAACATGAGGAGAATACTGCTAATGTTTACAATTCCGGCAACTTTACTTGGCGAGTTCAGAACAAAGTTCTTTCAAACATTAAGAATTCCTGTTTCCAGAGTTCAGAATTTGTGTACAAAGCTTTTAAATTATGAGAATACTGGTTATGTTAACAACTGTGGTTGAATTGGAATGGTGTTTTGAATAAAACAGCTGAAATACTGAAGTTTCCTGTATATACTTCTAAGAAAACTATCACATTGTCTTGAAACTCCTAAAGTCCTCAATGATGGAGCCAGGAAATGTTTAAGAACTTGTAAGAAACACATGAAATACAACTATATACAGCCGTACCTAACTTTACGGCCTTGTTCAATCACTGAGATTTCAGGTAGAATGCAGTAACATGAGGAGAATACTGCTAATGTTTACAATTCCGGCAACTTTACTTGGCGAGTTCAGAACAAAGTTCTTTCAAACATTAAGAATTCCTGTTTCCAGAGTTCAGAATTTGTGTACAAAGCTTTTAAATTATGAGAATACTGGTTATGTTAACAACTGTGGTTGAATTGGAATGGTGTTTTGAATAAAACAGCTGAAATACTGAAGTTTCCTGTATATACTTCTAAGAAAACTATCACATTGTCTTGAAACTCCTAAAGTCCTCAATGATGGAGCCAGGAAATGTTTAAGAACTTGTAAGAAACACATGAAATACAACTATATACAGCCGTACCTAACTTTACGGCCTTGTTCAATCACTGAGATTTCAGGTAGAATGCAGTAACATGAGGAGAATACTGCTAATGTTTACAATTCCGGCAACTTTACTTGGCGAGTTCAGAACAAAGTTCTTTCAAACATTAAGAATTCCTGTTTCCAGAGTTCAGAATTTGTGTACAAAGCTTTTAAATTATGAGAATACTGGTTATGTTAACAACTGTGGTTGAATTGGAATGGTGTTTTGAATAAAACAGCTGAAATACTGAAGTTTCCTGTATATACTTCTAAGAAAACTATCACATTGTCTTGAAACTCCTAAAGTCCTCAATGATGGAGCCAGGAAATGTTTAAGAACTTGTAAGAAACACATGAAATACAACTATATACAGCCGTACCTAACTTTACGGCCTTGTTCAATCACTGAGATTTCAGGTAGAATGCAGTAACATGAGGAGAATACTGCTAATGTTTACAATTCCGGCAACTTTACTTGGCGAGTTCAGAACAAAGTTCTTTCAAACATTAAGAATTCCTGTTTCCAGAGTTCAGAATTTGTGTACAAAGCTTTTAAATTATGAGAATACTGGTTATGTTAACAACTGTGGTTGAATTGGAATGGTGTTTTGAATAAAACAGCTGAAATACTGAAGTTTCCTGTATATACTTCTAAGAAAACTATCACATTGTCTTGAAACTCCTAAAGTCCTCAATGATGGAGCCAGGAAATGTTTAAGAACTTGTAAGAAACACAAGAAATATAACTATATACAGCCGTACCTAACTTTACGGCCTTGTTCATTCACTGAGAATTCAGGTAGAATGCAGTAAGTTGATTAGAATACTAATGTTTACAATTCCGGCACCTTTACTTGTTGAGATCAGAACAAAGATCTTTCAAACATTAAGAATTCCTGTTTCCAGATTTCAGAATTTGTGTACAAAGCTTTTAAATTATGAGAATACTGGTTATGTTAACAACTGTGGTTGAATTGGAATGGTGTTTTGAATAAAACAGCTGAAATACTGAAGTTTCCTGTATATACTTCTAAGAAAACTATCACATTGTCTTGAAACTCCTAAAGTCCTCAATGATGGAGCCAGGAAATGTTTAAGAACTTGTAAGAAACACATGAAATACAACTATATACAGCCGTACCTAACTTTACGGCCTTGTTCAATCACTGAGATTTCAGGTAGAATGCAGTAACATGAGGAGAATACTGCTAATGTTTACAATTCCGGCAACTTTACTTGGCGAGTTCAGAACAAAGTTCTTTCAAACATTAAGAATTCCTGTTTCCAGAGTTCAGAATTTGTGTACAAAGCTTTTAAATTATGAGAATACTGGTTATGTTAACAACTGTGGTTGAATTGGAATGGTGTTTTGAATAAAACAGCTGAAATACTGAAGTTTCCTGTATATACTTCTAAGAAAACTATCACATTGTCTTGAAACTCCTAAAGTCCTCAATGATGGAGCCAGGAAATGTTTAAGAACTTGTAAGAAACACATGAAATACAACTATATACAGCCGTACCTAACTTTACGGCCTTGTTCAATCACTGAGATTTCAGGGAGAATGCAGTAACATGAGGAGAATACTGCTAATGTTTACAATTCCGGCAACTTTACTTGGCGCATTCAGAACAAAGTTCTTTCAAACATTAAGAATTCCTGTTTCCAGAGTTCAGAATTTGTGTACAAAGCTTTTAAATTATGAGAATACTGGTTATGTTAACAACTGTGGTTGAATTGGAATGGTGTTTTGAATAAAACAGCTGAAATACTGAAGTTTCCTGTATATACTTCTAAGAAAACTATCACATTGTCTTGAAACTCCTAAAGTCCTCAATGATGGAGCCAGGAAATGTTTAAGAACTTGTAAGAAACACATGAAATACAACTATATACAGCCGTACCTAACTTTACGGCCTTGTTCAATCACTGAGATTTCAGGTAGAATGCAGTAACATGAGGAGAATACTGCTAATGTTTACAATTCCGGCAACTTTACTTGGCGAGTTCAGAACAAAGTTCTTTCAAACATTAAGAATTCCTGTTTCCAGAGTTCAGAATTTGTGTACAAAGCTTTTTAAATTATGAGAATACTGGTTATGTTAACAACTGTGGTTGAATTGGAATGGTGTTTTGAATAAAACAGCTGAAATACTGAAGTTTCCTGTATATACTTCTAAGAAAACTATCACATTGTCTTGAAACTCCTAAAGTCCTCAATGATGGAGCCAGGAAATATTTAAGAACTTGTAAGAAACACATGAAATACAACTATATACAGCCGTACCTAACTTTACGGCCTTGTTCAATCACTGAGATTTCAGGTAGAATGCAGTAACATGAGGAGAATACTGCTAATGTTTACAATTCCGGCAACTTTACTTCGTGCGTTCAGAACAAAGTTCTTTCAAACATTAAGAATTCCTGTTTCCAGAGTTCAGAATTTGTGTACAAAGCTTTTAAATTATGAGAATACTGGTTATGTTAACAACTGTGGTTGAATTGGAATGGTGTTTTGAATAAAACAGCTGAAATACTGAAGTTTCCTGTATATACTTCTAAGAAAACTATCACATTGTCTTGAAACTCCTAAAGTCCTCAATGATGGAGCCAGGAAATGTTTAAGAACTTGTAAGAAACACATGAAATACAACTATATACAGCCGTACCTAACTTTACGGCCTTGTTCAATCACTGAGATTTCAGGTAGAATGCAGTAACATGAGGAAAATACTGGTAATGTTTACAATTCCGGCAACTTTACTAGGCGAGTTCAGAACAAAGTTCTTTCCAACATTAAGAATTCCTGTTTCCAGAGTTCAGAATTTGTGTACAAAGCTTTTAAATTATGAGAATACTGGTTATGTTAACAACTGTGGTTGAATTGGAATGGTGTTTTGAATAAAACAGCTGAAATACTGAAGTTTCCTGTATATACTTCTAAGAAAACTATCACATTGTCTTGAAACTCCTAAAGTCCTCAATGATGGAGCCAGGAAATGTTTAAGAACTTGTAAAAACACATGAAATACCACTATATACAGCCGTACCTAACTTTACGGCCTTGTTCAATCACTGAGATTACAGGTAGTATGCAGTAACATGAGGAAAATACTGCTAATGTTTACAATTCCGGCAACTTTACTAGGCGAGTTCAGAACAAAGTTCTTTCAAACATTAAGAATTCCTGTTTCCAGAGTTCAGAATTTGTGTACAAAGCTTTTAAATTATGAGAATACTGGTTATGTTAACAACTGTGGTTGTAATTTAAATTATGAGAATACTGGTTATATTAACTACTGTGGTTGAATTGGTTATGGTGCTTTGAATAAAACAGCTGAAATACTGATGTTTCTTGTATACAATTCTAAGAAAACTATTAAATTGTCTTGAAACTCCTAAAGTACTCAATGGTGGACCCAGGAAATGTTTAAGAACTTGTAAGAAACACATGAAATACAACTATATACAGTCGTACATAACTTTACGCCTTGTTCAATAACTGAGATTTCAGGTAGATTGCAGTAACTTGAGGAGAATACTGCCAATGTTTACCATTCTGCAAACTTTACTTGGCGAGTTCAGCACAAAGTTCTTTCAAACATTAAGAATTCCTGTTTCCAGAGTACAGAATTTGTGTATAAAGCTTTAAAATTATGAGAACACTGGTTACATTAACAACTGTGGTTGAGTTGGATTGGTGTTTTGAATAAAACAGCTGAAATACTGAAGTTTCCTGTATATACTTCTAAGAAAACTATCATATTGTCTTGAAACTCCTAAATCTCAATGATGGAGCCAGCAAATGTTTAAGAACTTGTAAGAAACACATGAAATACAACTTTATACAGCCGTACCTAAGTTTACGGCCTTGTTCACTCACTGCGATTTCAGGTAGAATGCAGTAACTTGAGGAGAATACTGCAAATGTTTACAATTCCGGCAACTTTGCTTGACGCGTTCAGAACAAAGTTCTGTCAAACATTAAGAATTCCTGTTTCCAGAGTTCAGAATTTGTGTACAAAGCTTTTAAATTATGAGAATACTTGTTATGTTAACAACTGTGGTTGAATTGGAATGGTGTTTTGAATAAAACAGCTGAAATACTGAAGTTTCCTGTATATACTTCTAAGAAAACTATCACATTGTCTTGAAACTCCTAAAGTCCTCAATGATGGAGCCAGGAAATGTTTAAGAACTTGTAAGAAACACATGCAATACCACTATATACAGCCGTACCTAACTCTACGGCCTTGTTCAATCACTGAGATTTCAGGTAGAATGCAGTAACATGAGGAGAATACTGCAAATGTTTACAATTCCGGCAACTTTACTTGGCGCGTTCAGATCAAAGTTCTTTCAAACATTAAGAATTCCTGTTTCCAGAGTTCAGACGTTGTGTACAAAGCTTTTAAATTATGAGAATACTGGTTATGTTAACAACTGTGGTTGAATTGGAATGGTGTTTTGAATAAAACAGCTGAAATACTGAAGTTTCTTGTATATACTTCTAAGAAAACTATCACATTGTCTTGAAACTCCTAAAGTCCTCAATGATGGAGCCAGGAAATGTTTAAGAACTTGTAAGAAACACATGAAATACAACTATATACAGCCGTACCTAACTTTACGGCCTTGTTCACTCACTGAGATTTCAGGTAGAATGCAGTAACTTGAGGAGAATACTGCAAATGTTTACAATTCCGGCAACTTTGCTTGGCGCGTTCAGAACAAAGTTCTTTCAAACATTAAGAATTCCTGTTTCCAGAGTTCAGAAGTTTTGTACAAAGCTTTTAAATTATGAGAATACAGGTTATGTTAACAACTGTGGTTGAATTGGAATGGTGTTTTGAATAAAACAGCTGAAATACTGAAGTTTCCTGTATATACTTCTAAGAAAACTATCACATTGTCTTGAAACTCCTAAAGTCCTCAATGATGGAGCCAGGAAATGTTTAAGAACTTGTAAGAAACACATGAAATACAACTATATACAGCCGTACCTAACTTTACGGCCTTGTTCACTCACTGAGATTTCAGGTAGAATGCAGTAACATGAGGAGAATACTGCTAATGTTTACAATTCCGGTAACTTTACTTCGCGTGTTCAGAACAAAGTTATTTCAAACATTAAGAACTCCTGTTTCCAGAGTTCAGAATTTGTGTACAAAGCTTTTAAATTATGAGAATACTGGTTATGTTAACAACTGTGGTTGAATTGGAATGGTGTTTTGAATAAAACAGCTGAAATACTGAAGTTTCCTGTATATACTTCTAAGAAAACTATCACATTGTCTTGAAACTCCTAAAGTCCTCAATGATGGAGCCAGGAAATATTTAAGAACTTGTAAGAAACACATGAAATACAACTATATACAGCCGTACCTAACTTTACAGACTTGTTCTATCACTGAGATTTCAGGTAGAATGCAGTAACATGAGGAGAATACTGCTAATGTTTACAATTCCGGCAACTTTACTTTAAAGCTCAGAACAAAGTTCTTTCCAACATTAAGAATTCCTGTTTCTAGAGTTCAGAATTTGTGTACAAAGCTTTAAATTGAGAATACTCGTTATGTTAACAACTGTGGTTGAATTGGAATGGTGTTTTGAAAAAAACAGCTGAAAAACTGAAGTTTCCTGTATATACTTCTAAGAAAACTATCACCTTGTCTTGAAACTCCTAAAGTCCTCAATGATGGAGCCAGGAAATGTTTAAGAACTTGTAAGAAACACATGAAATACAACTATTTACAGCCGTACCTAACTAACTTCGGCCTTGTTCACTGATTTCAGGTAGAATGCAGTAATACGAGGAGAATACTGCAAAGGTTTACAATTCGGTAACTTACTTTGTTGCTCAGAACAAAGTTCTTTCCCAACATTAAGAATTCTGTTTACAGAGTTCAGAAGTTGAGTACAAAGATGTAGAATTATGAGAATACTGGTTATGTTAACAACTGTGGTTGAATTGGAATGGTGTTTTGAATAAAACAGCTGAAATACTGAAGTTTCTTCTAAGAAAACTATCACATTGTCTTGAAACTCGTAAAGTCGTCAATGATGGAGCTAGGAAATTTTTAAGAACTTGTAAGAAACACATGCAATACAGTATATACAGCCGAACCTAACTTTACGGCCTTGTTCAGTCTATGAGATTTCTGGTAGAATGCAGTAACATGAGGAGAATACTGCTAATGTTTACAATTCCGGCAACTTTACTTGGCGAGTTCAGAACAAAGTTCTTTCAAACATTAAGAATTCCTGTTTCGAGAGTTCAGAATTTGTGTACAAAGCTTTTAAATTATGAAAATACAGGTTATGTTAACAACTGTGGTTGAATGGAATGGTGTTTTGAATAAAACAGCTGAAATACTGAAGTTTCTTGTATATACTTCTAAGAAAACTATCACATTGTCTTGAAACTCCTAAAGTCCTCAATGATGGAGCCAGGAAATGTTTAAGAACTTGTAAGAAACACATGCAATACCACTATATACAGCCGTACCTAACTTTACGGCCTTGTTCAATCACTGAGATTTCAGGTAGAATGCAGTAACATGAGGAGAATACTGCAAATGTTTACAATTCCGGCAACTTTACTTCGCGTGTTCAGAACAAAGTTCTTTCAAACATTAAGAATTCCTGTTTCCAGAGTTCAGAAGTTTTGTACAAAGCTTTTAAATTATGAGAATACTGGTTATGTAAACAACTGTGGTTGAATTAGAATGGTGTTTTGAATAAAACAGCTGAAATACTGGTTTTCTGTATATACTTCTAAGAAATCTATCACATTGTCTTGAAACTCGTAAAGTCCTCAATGACGGAGCCAAGACATGTTTAAAAATTGTAAGAAACACATGAAATACAACTTTATACAGCCGTACCTAAGTTTATGGCCTTGTTCACTCACTGAGATTTCAGGTAGAATGCAGTAACATGAGGAGAATACTGCAAATGTTTACAATTCCGACAACTTTACTTGGCGCGTTCAGAACAAAGTTCTTTCAAACATTAAGAATTCCTGTTTCCAGAGTTCAGAATTTGTGTACAAAGCTTTTTAAATTATGAGAATACTGGTTATGTTAACAACTGTGGTTGAATTGGAATGGTGTTTTGAATAAAACAGCTGAAATACTGAAGTTTCCTGTATATACTTCTAAGAAAACTATCACATTGTCTTGAAACTCCTAAAGTCCTCAATGATGGAGCCAGGAAATGTTTAAGAACTTGAAAGAAACATATGAAATACATACTATTTTCATATACAAAACTCTAACTTTTTACAGCATTGTCAATCACTGAGATTTTAGGTAGAATGCAGTAACATGAGGAGAAAACTGCAAATGTTTACACCCAAACTTCCGGCAACTTTTACTGAAGTTCAGAACAATGTTCTTTCAAACATTAAGAATTCCTGTTTCCAGAGTTCAGAATTTGTGTACAAGCTCTTAAATTATGAGAATACTGTTATGTTAACAAATCAACGGTGTTGAATTGGAATGGTGTTTTGAATAAAACAGCTGAAATACTGAAGTTTCTTGTATATACTTCTAAGAAAACTATCACATTGTCTTGAAACTCCTAAAGTCCTCAATGATGGAGCCAAGAAATGTTTAAGAACTTGTAAGAAACACATGAAATACAACTATATGCAGCCGTACCTAACTTTACGGCCTTGTTCCATCACTGCGATTTCAGGAAGAATGCAGTAACATGAGGAGAATACTACAAATGTTTACAAATCCGGCATATTTACTTGGCGTGTTCAGAACAAAGTTCTTTCAAACATTATGAATTCCTGTTTCCAGAGTTCAGAATTTGTGTACAAAGCTTTTAAATTATGAGAATACTGGTTATGTTAACAACTGTGGTTGAATTGGCTTTGGTGTTTTGAATAAAACAGCTGAAATACTGAAGTTTCTTGTATATGCTTCTAAGAAAACTATCACATTGTCTTGAAACTCCTAAAGTCCTCAATGATGGAGCCAGGAAATATTTAAGAAGTTGTAAGAAACACATGAAATACTACTATATACAGCCGTACCTAACTTTACGGCCTTGTTCAATCACTGCGATTTCAGGTAGAATGCAGTAACATGAGGAGAATACTGCAAATGTTTACAATTCCGGCAACTTTACTTGGCGCGTTCAGAACAAAGTTCTTTCAAACATTAAGAATTCCTGTTTCCAGAGTTCAGAATTTGTGTACAAAGCTTTTAAATTATGAGAATACTGGTTATGTTAACAACTGTGGATGAATTGGCTTTGGTGTTTTCAATAAAACAGCTGAAATACTGAAGTTTCTTGTATATGATTCTAAGAAAACTATCACATTGTCTTGAAACTCCTAAAGTCCTCAATGATGGAGCCAGGAAATATTTAAGAACTTGTAAGAAACACATGAAATACAACTAGATACAGCCGTACCTAATCTCATTCAAATGCAGTAATACGAGGAAGTTTTCAATCACTGAGAGTTACTATATGCCGTAACTGGAACGAAGCGTTAAGAATTCCCAGTTTAAAAGTTCATGCATTGCTCTCAGTGATATGACAATGCTGGTTATCGAATCGTTGAATGGTGTTTTGAATAACGGCTGTAATTAGTTGTATTTCATGTGTTTTGACAAGTTCTTAAATATTTCCTGGCTCCATCATTGAGGACTTTAGGAGTTTCAAGACAATGTGATAGTTTTCTTAGAAGTATATACAGGAAACTTCAGTATTTCAGCTGTTTTATTCAAAACACCATTCCAATTCAACCACAGTTGTTAACATAACCAGTATTCTCATAATTTAAAAGCTTTGTACACAAATTCTGAACTCTGGAAACAGGAATTCTTAATGTTTGAAAGAACTTTGTTCTGAACTCGCCAAGTAAAGTTGCCGGAATTGTAAACATTTGCAGTATTCTCCTCATGTTACTGCATTCTACCTGAAATCTCAGTGATTGAACAAGGCCGTAAAGTTAGGTACGGCTGTATATAGTTGTATTTCATGTGTTTCTTACAAGTTCTTAAACATTTCCTGGCTCCATCATTGAGGACTTTAGGAGTTTCAAGACAATGTGATAGTTTTCTTAGAAGTATATACAGGAAACTTCAGTATTTCAGCTGTTTTATTCAAAACACCATTCCAATTCAACCACAGTTGTTAACATAACCAGTATTCTCATAATTTAAAAGCTTTGTACACAAATTCTGAACTCTGGAAACAGGAATTCTTAATGTTTGAAAGAACTTTGTTCTGAACTCGCCAAGTAAAGTTGCCGGAATTGTAAACATTAGCAGTATTCTCCTCATGTTACTGCATTCTACCTGAAATCTCAGTGATTGAACAAGGCCGTAAAGTTAGGTACGGCTGTATATAGTTGTATTTCATGTGTTTCTTACAAGTTCTTAAACATTTCCTGGCTCCATCATTGAGGACTTTAGGAGTTTCAAGACAATGTGATAGTTTTCTTAGAAGTATATACAGGAAACTTCAGTATTTCAGCTGTTTTATTCAAAACACCATTCCAATTCAACCACAGTTGTTAACATAACCAGTATTCTCATAATTTAAAAGCTTTGTACACAAATTCTGAACTCTGGAAACAGGAATTCTTAATGTTTGAAAGAACTTTGTTCTGAACTCGCCAAGTAAAGTTGCCGGAATTGTAAACATTTGCAGTATTCTCCTCATGTTACTGCATTCTACCTGAAATCTCAGTGATTGAACAAGGCCGTAAAGTTAGGTACGGCTGTATATAGTTGTATTTCATGTGTTTCTTACAAGTTCTTAAACATTTCCTGGCTCCATCATTGAGGACTTTAGGAGTTTCAAGACAATGTGATAGTTTTCTTAGAAGTATATACAGGAAACTTCAGTATTTCAGCTGTTTTATTCAAAACACCATTCCAATTCAACCACAGTTGTTAACATAACCAGTATTCTCATAATTTAAAAGCTTTGTACACAAATTCTGAACTCTGGAAACAGGAATTCTTAATGTTTGAAAGAACTTTGTTCTGAACGCGCCAAGTAAAGTTGCCGGAATTGTAAACATTTGCAGTATTCTCCTCATGTTACTGCATTCTACCTGAAATCTCAGTGATTGAACAAGGCCGTAAAGTTAGGTACGGCTGTATATAGTTGTATTTCATGTGTTTCTTACAAGTTCTTAAACATTTCCTGGCTCCATCATTGAGGACTTTAGGAGTTTCAAGACAATGTGATAGTTTTCTTAGAAGTATATACAGGAAACTTCAGTATTTCAGCTGTTTTATTCAAAACACCATTCCAATTCAACCACAGTTGTTAACATAACCAGTATTCTCATAATTTAAAAGCTTTGTACACAAATTCTGAACTCTGGAAACAGGAATTCTTAATGTTTGAAAGAACTTTGTTCTGAACTCGCCAAGTAAAGTTGCCGGAATTGTAAACATTTGCAGTATTCTCCTCATGTTACTGCATTCTACCTGAAATCTCAGTGATTGAACAAGGCCGTAAAGTTAGGTACGGCTGTATATAGTTGTATTTCATGTGTTTCTTACAAGTTCTTAAACATTTCCTGGCTCCATCATTGAGGACTTTAGGAGTTTCAAGACAATGTGATAGTTTTCTTAGAAGTATATACAGGAAACTTCAGTATTTCAGCTGTTTTATTCAAAACACCATTCCAATTCAACCACAGTTGTTAACATAACCAGTATTCTCATAATTTAAAAGCTTTGTACACAAATTCTGAACTCTGGAAACAGGAATTCTTAATGTTTGAAAGAACTTTGTTCTGAACTCGCCAAGTAAAGTTGCCGGAATTGTAAACATTTGCAGTATTCTCCTCATGTTACTGCATTCTACCTGAAATCTCAGTGATTGAACAAGGCCGTAAAGTTAGGTACGGCTGTATATAGTTGTATTTCATGTGTTTCTTACAAGTTCTTAAACATTTCCTGGCTCCATCATTGAGGACTTTAGGAGTTTCAAGACAATGTGATAGTTTTCTTAGAAGTATATACAGGAAACTTCAGTATTTCAGCTGTTTTATTCAAAACACCATTCCAATTCAACCACAGTTGTTAACATAACCAGTATTCTCATAATTTAAAAGCTTTGTACACAAATTCTGAACTCTGGAAACAGGAATTCTTAATGTTTGAAAGAACTTTGTTCTGAACTCGCCAAGTAAAGTTGCCGGAATTGTAAACATTTGCAGTATTCTCCTCATGTTACTGCATTCTACCTGAAATCTCAGTGATTGAACAAGGCCGTAAAGTTAGGTACGGCTGTATATAGTTGTATTTCATGTGTTTCTTACAAGTTCTTAAACATTTCCTGGCTCCATCATTGAGGACTTTAGGAGTTTCAAGACAATGTGATAGTTTTCTTAGAAGTATATACAGGAAACTTCAGTATTTCAGCTGTTTTATTCAAAACACCATTCCAATTCAACCACAGTTGTTAACATAACCAGTATTCTCATAATTTAAAAGCTTTGTACACAAATTCTGAACTCTGGAAACAGGAATTCTTAATGTTTGAAAGAACTTTGTTCTGAACTCGCCAAGTAAAGTTGCCGGAATTGTAAACATTTGCAGTATTCTCCTCATGTTACTGCATTCTACCTGAAATCTCAGTGATTGAACAAGGCCGTAAAGTTAGGTACGGCTGTATATAGTTGTATTTCATGTGTTTCTTACAAGTTCTTAAACATTTCCTGGCTCCATCATTGAGGACTTTAGGAGTTTCAAGACAATGTGATAGTTTTCTTAGAAGTATATACAGGAAACTTCAGTATTTCAGCTGTTTTATTCAAAACACCATTCCAATTCAACCACAGTTGTTAACATAACCAGTATTCTCATAATTTAAAAGCTTTGTACACAAATTCTGAACTCTGGAAACAGGAATTCTTAATGTTTGAAAGAACTTTGTTCTGAACTCGCCAAGTAAAGTTGCCGGAATTGTAAACATTTGCAGTATTCTCCTCATGTTACTGCATTCTACCTGAAATCTCAGTGATTGAACAAGGCCGTAAAGTTAGGTACGGCTGTATATAGTTGTATTTCATGTGTTTCTTACAAGTTCTTAAACATTTCCTGGCTCCATCATTGAGGACTTTAGGAGTTTCAAGACAATGTGATAGTTTTCTTAGAAGTATATACAGGAAACTTCAGTATTTCAGCTGTTTTATTCAAAACACCATTCCAATTCAACCACAGTTGTTAACATAACCAGTATTCTCATAATTTAAAAGCTTTGTACACAAATTCTGAACTCTGGAAACAGGAATTCTTAATGTTTGAAAGAACTTTGTTCTGAACGCGCCAAGTAAAGTTGCCGGAATTGTAAACATTTGCAGTATTCTCCTCATGTTACTGCATTCTACCTGAAATCTCAGTGATTGAACAAGGCCGTAAAGTTAGGTACGGCTGTATATAGTTGTATTTCATGTGTTTCTTACAAGTTCTTAAACATTTCCTGGCTCCATCATTGAGGACTTTAGGAGTTTCAAGACAATGTGATAGTTTTCTTAGAAGTATATACAGGAAACTTCAGTATTTCAGCTGTTTTATTCAAAACACCATTCCAATTCAACCACAGTTGTTAACATAACCAGTATTCTCATAATTTAAAAGCTTTGTACACAAATTCTGAACTCTGGAAACAGGAATTCTTAATGTTTGAAAGAACTTTGTTCTGAACTCGCCAAGTAAAGTTGCCGGAATTGTAAACATTTGCAGTATTCTCCTCATGTTACTGCATTCTACCTGAAATCTCAGTGATTGAACAAGGCCGTAAAGTTAGGTACGGCTGTATATAGTTGTATTTCATGTGTTTCTTACAAGTTCTTAAACATTTCCTGGCTCCATCATTGAGGACTTTAGGAGTTTCAAGACAATGTGATAGTTTTCTTAGAAGTATATACAGGAAACTTCAGTATTTCAGCTGTTTTATTCAAAACACCATTCCAATTCAACCACAGTTGTTAACATAACCAGTATTCTCATAATTTAAAAGCTTTGTACACAAATTCTGAACTCTGGAAACAGGAATTCTTAATGTTTGAAAGAACTTTGTTCTGAACGCGCCAAGTAAAGTTGCCGGAATTGTAAACATTTGCAGTATTCTCCTCATGTTACTGCATTCTACCTGAAATCTCAGTGATTGAACAAGGCCGTAAAGTTAGGTACGGCTGTATATAGTTGTATTTCATGTGTTTCTTACAAGTTCTTAAACATTTCCTGGCTCCATCATTGAGGACTTTAGGAGTTTCAAGACAATGTGATAGTTTTCTTAGAAGTATATACAAGAAACTTCAGTATTTCAGCTGTTTTATTCAAAACACCATTCCAATTCAACCACAGTTGTTAACATAACCAGTATTCTCATAATTTAAAAGCTTTGTACACAAATTCTGAACTCTGGAAACAGGAATTCTTAATGTTTGAAAGAACTTTGTTCTGAACGCGCCAAGTAAAGTTGCCGGAATTGTAAACATTTGCAGTATTCTCCTCATGTTACTGCATTCTACCTGAAATCTCAGTGATTGAACAAGGCCGTAAAGTTAGGTACGGCTGTATATAGTTGTATTTCATGTGTTTCTTACAAGTTCTTAAACATTTCCTGGCTCCATCATTGAGGACTTTAGGAGTTTCAAGACAATGTGATAGTTTTCTTAGAAGTATATACAGGAAACTTCAGTATTTCAGCTGTTTTATTCAAAACACCATTCCAATTCAACCACAGTTGTTAACATAACCAGTATTCTCATAATTTAAAAGCTTTGTACACAAATTCTGAACTCTGGAAACAGGAATTCTTAATGTTTGAAAGAACTTTGTTCTGAACTCGCCAAGTAAAGTTGCCGGAATTGTAAACATTTGCAGTATTCTCCTCATGTTACTGCATTCTACCTGAAATCTCAGTGATTGAACAAGGCCGTAAAGTTAGGTACGGCTGTATATAGTTGTATTTCATGTGTTTCTTACAAGTTCTTAAACATTTCCTGGCTCCATCATTGAGGACTTTAGGAGTTTCAAGACAATGTGATAGTTTTCTTAGAAGTATATACAGGAAACTTCAGTATTTCAGCTGTTTTATTCAAAACACCATTCCAATTCAACCACAGTTGTTAACATAACCAGTATTCTCATAATTTAAAAGCTTTGTACACAAATTCTGAACTCTGGAAACAGGAATTCTTAATGTTTGAAAGAACTTTGTTCTGAACTCGCCAAGTAAAGTTGCCGGAATTGTAAACATTTGCAGTATTCTCCTCATGTTACTGCATTCTACCTGAAATCTCAGTGATTGAACAAGGCCGTAAAGTTAGGTACGGCTGTATATAGTTGTATTTCATGTGTTTCTTACAAGTTCTTAAACATTTCCTGGCTCCATCATTGAGGACTTTAGGAGTTTCAAGACAATGTGATAGTTTTCTTAGAAGTATATACAGGAAACTTCAGTATTTCAGCTGTTTTATTCAAAACACCATTCCAATTCAACCACAGTTGTTAACATAACCAGTATTCTCATAATTTAAAAGCTTTGTACACAAATTCTGAACTCTGGAAACAGGAATTCTTAATGTTTGAAAGAACTTTGTTCTGAACTCGCCAAGTAAAGTTGCCGGAATTGTAAACATTTGCAGTATTCTCCTCATGTTACTGCATTCTACCTGAAATCTCAGTGATTGAACAAGGCCGTAAAGTTAGGTACGGCTGTATATAGTTGTATTTCATGTGTTTCTTACAAGTTCTTAAACATTTCCTGGCTCCATCATTGAGGACTTTAGGAGTTTCAAGACAATGTGATAGTTTTCTTAGAAGTATATACAGGAAACTTCAGTATTTCAGCTGTTTTATTCAAAACACCATTCCAATTCAACCACAGTTGTTAACATAACCAGTATTCTCATAATTTAAAAGCTTTGTACACAAATTCTGAACTCTGGAAACAGGAATTCTTAATGTTTGAAAGAACTTTGTTCTGAACGCGCCAAGTAAAGTTGCCGGAATTGTAAACATTTGCAGTATTCTCCTCATGTTACTGCATTCTACCTGAAATCTCAGTGATTGAACAAGGCCGTAAAGTTAGGTACGGCTGTATATAGTTGTATTTCATGTGTTTCTTACAAGTTCTTAAACATTTCCTGGCTCCATCATTGAGGACTTTAGGAGTTTCAAGACAATGTGATAGTTTTCTTAGAAGTATATACAGGAAACTTCAGTATTTCAGCTGTTTTATTCAAAACACCATTCCAATTCAACCACAGTTGTTAACATAACCAGTATTCTCATAATTTAAAAGCTTTGTACACAAATTCTGAACTCTGGAAACAGGAATTCTTAATGTTTGAAAGAACTTTGTTCTGAACGCGCCAAGTAAAGTTGCCGGAATTGTAAACATTTGCAGTATTCTCCTCATGTTACTGCATTCTACCTGAAATCTCAGTGATTGAACAAGGCCGTAAAGTTAGGTACGGCTGTATATAGTTGTATTTCATGTGTTTCTTACAAGTTCTTAAACATTTCCTGGCTCCATCATTGAGGACTTTAGGAGTTTCAAGACAATGTGATAGTTTTCTTAGAAGTATATACAAGAAACTTCAGTATTTCAGCTGTTTTATTCAAAACACCATTCCAATTCAACCACAGTTGTTAACATAACCAGTATTCTCATAATTTAAAAGCTTTGTACACAAATTCTGAACTCTGGAAACAGGAATTCTTAATGTTTGAAAGAACTTTGTTCTGAACTCGCCAAGTAAAGTTGCCGGAATTGTAAACATTTGCAGTATTCTCCTCATGTTACTGCATTCTACCTGAAATCTCAGTGATTGAACAAGGCCGTAAAGTTAGGTACGGCTGTATATAGTTGTATTTCATGTGTTTCTTACAAGTTCTTAAACATTTCCTGGCTCCATCATTGAGGACTTTAGGAGTTTCAAGACAATGTGATAGTTTTCTTAGAAGTATATACAGGAAACTTCAGTATTTCAGCTGTTTTATTCAAAACACCATTCCAATTCAACCACAGTTGTTAACATAACCAGTATTCTCATAATTTAAAAGCTTTGTACACAAATTCTGAACTCTGGAAACAGGAATTCTTAATGTTTGAAAGAACTTTGTTCTGATACGCCAAGTAAAGTTGCCGGAATTGTAAACATTTGAAGTATTCTCCTCATGTTACTGCATTTTACCTGAAATCTCAGTGATTGAACAAGGCCGTAAAGTTAGGTACGGCTGTATATAGTTGTATTTCATGTGTTTCTTACAAGTTCTTAAACATTTCCTGGCTCCATCATTGAGGACTTTAGGAGTTTCAAGACAATGTGATAGTTTTCTTAGAAGTATATACAAGAAACTTCAGTATTTCAGCTGTTTTATTCAAAACACCATTCCAATTCAACCACAGTTGTTAACATAACCAGTATTCTCATAATTTAAAAGCTTTGTACACAAATTCTGAACTCTGGAAACAGGAATTCTTAATGTTTGAAAGAACTTTGTTCTGAACTCGCCAAGTAAAGTTGCCGGAATTGTAAACATTTGCAGTATTCTCCTCATGTTACTGCATTCTACCTGAAATCTCAGTGATTGAACAAGGCCGTAAAGTTAGGTACGGCTGTATATAGTTGTATTTCATGTGTTTCTTACAAGTTCTTAAACATTTCCTGGCTCCATCATTGAGGACTTTAGGAGTTTCAAGACAATGTGATAGTTTTCTTAGAAGTATATACAGGAAACTTCAGTATTTCAGCTGTTTTATTCAAAACACCATTCCAATTCAACCACAGTTGTTAACATAACCAGTATTCTCATAATTTAAAAGCTTTGTACACAAATTCTGAACTCTGGAAACAGGAATTCTTAATGTTTGAAAGAACTTTGTTCTGAACGCGCCAAGTAAAGTTGCCGGAATTGTAAACATTTGCAGTATTCTCCTCATGTTACTGCATTCTACCTGAAATCTCAGTGATTGAACAAGGCCGTAAAGTTAGGTACGGCTGTATATAGTTGTATTTCATGTGTTTCTTACAAGTTCTTAAACATTTCCTGGCTCCATCATTGAGGACTTTAGGAGTTTCAAGACAATGTGATAGTTTTCTTAGAAGTATATACAAGAAACTTCAGTATTTCAGCTGTTTTATTCAAAACACCATTCCAATTCAACCACAGTTGTTAACATAACCAGTATTCTCATAATTTAAAAGCTTTGTACACAAATTCTGAACTCTGGAAACAGGAATTCTTAATGTTTGAAAGAACTTTGTTCTGAACGCGCCAAGTAAAGTTGCCGGAATTGTAAACATTTGCAGTATTCTCCTCATGTTACTGCATTCTACCTGAAATCTCAGTGATTGAACAAGGCCGTAAAGTTAGGTACGGCTGTATATAGTTGTATTTCATGTGTTTCTTACAAGTTCTTAAACATTTCCTGGCTCCATCATTGAGGACTTTAGGAGTTTCAAGACAATGTGATAGTTTTCTTAGAAGTATATACAGGAAACTTCAGTATTTCAGCTGTTTTATTCAAAACACCATTCCAATTCAACCACAGTTGTTAACATAACCAGTATTCTCATAATTTAAAAGCTTTGTACACAAATTCTGAACTCTGGAAACAGGAATTCTTAATGTTTGAAAGAACTTTGTTCTGAACTCGCCAAGTAAAGTTGCCGGAATTGTAAACATTTGCAGTATTCTCCTCATGTTACTGCATTCTACCTGAAATCTCAGTGATTGAACAAGGCCGTAAAGTTAGGTACGGCTGTATATAGTTGTATTTCATGTGTTTCTTACAAGTTCTTAAACATTTCCTGGCTCCATCATTGAGGACTTTAGGAGTTTCAAGACAATGTGATAGTTTTCTTAGAAGTATATACAGGAAACTTCAGTATTTCAGCTGTTTTATTCAAAACACCATTCCAATTCAACCACAGTTGTTAACATAACCAGTATTCTCATAATTTAAAAGCTTTGTACACAAATTCTGAACTCTGGAAACAGGAATTCTTAATGTTTGAAAGAACTTTGTTCTGAACTCGCCAAGTAAAGTTGCCGGAATTGTAAACATTTGCAGTATTCTCCTCATGTTACTGCATTCTACCTGAAATCTCAGTGATTGAACAAGGCCGTAAAGTTAGGTACGGCTGTATATAGTTGTATTTCATGTGTTTCTTACAAGTTCTTAAACATTTCCTGGCTCCATCATTGAGGACTTTAGGAGTTTCAAGACAATGTGATAGTTTTCTTAGAAGTATATACAGGAAACTTCAGTATTTCAGCTGTTTTATTCAAAACACCATTCCAATTCAACCACAGTTGTTAACATAACCAGTATTCTCATAATTTAAAAGCTTTGTACACAAATTCTGAACTCTGGAAACAGGAATTCTTAATGTTTGAAAGAACTTTGTTCTGAACGCGCCAAGTAAAGTTGCCGGAATTGTAAACATTTGCAGTATTCTCCTCATGTTACTGCATTCTACCTGAAATCTCAGTGATTGAACAAGGCCGTAAAGTTAGGTACGGCTGTATATAGTTGTATTTCATGTGTTTCTTACAAGTTCTTAAACATTTCCTGGCTCCATCATTGAGGACTTTAGGAGTTTCAAGACAATGTGATAGTTTTCTTAGAAGTATATACAGGAAACTTCAGTATTTCAGCTGTTTTATTCAAAACACCATTCCAATTCAACCACAGTTGTTAACATAACCAGTATTCTCATAATTTAAAAGCTTTGTACACAAATTCTGAACTCTGGAAACAGGAATTCTTAATGTTTGAAAGAACTTTGTTCTGAACGCGCCAAGTAAAGTTGCCGGAATTGTAAACATTTGCAGTATTCTCCTCATGTTACTGCATTCTACCTGAAATCTCAGTGATTGAACAAGGCCGTAAAGTTAGGTACGGCTGTATATAGTTGTATTTCATGTGTTTCTTACAAGTTCTTAAACATTTCCTGGCTCCATCATTGAGGACTTTAGGAGTTTCAAGACAATGTGATAGTTTTCTTAGAAGTATATACAAGAAACTTCAGTATTTCAGCTGTTTTATTCAAAACACCATTCCAATTCAACCACAGTTGTTAACATAACCAGTATTCTCATAATTTAAAAGCTTTGTACACAAATTCTGAACTCTGGAAACAGGAATTCTTAATGTTTGAAAGAACTTTGTTCTGAACTCGCCAAGTAAAGTTGCCGGAATTGTAAACATTTGCAGTATTCTCCTCATGTTACTGCATTCTACCTGAAATCTCAGTGATTGAACAAGGCCGTAAAGTTAGGTACGGCTGTATATAGTTGTATTTCATGTGTTTCTTACAAGTTCTTAAACATTTCCTGGCTCCATCATTGAGGACTTTAGGAGTTTCAAGACAATGTGATAGTTTTCTTAGAAGTATATACAGGAAACTTCAGTATTTCAGCTGTTTTATTCAAAACACCATTCCAATTCAACCACAGTTGTTAACATAACCAGTATTCTCATAATTTAAAAGCTTTGTACACAAATTCTGAACTCTGGAAACAGGAATTCTTAATGTTTGAAAGAACTTTGTTCTGAACGCGCCAAGTAAAGTTGCCGGAATTGTAAACATTTGCAGTATTCTCCTCATGTTACTGCATTCTACCTGAAATCGCAGTGATTGAACAAGGCCGTAAAGTTAGGTACGGCTGTATATAGTTGTATTTCATGTGTTTCTTACAAGTTCTTAAACATTTCCTGGCTCCATCATTGAGGACTTTAGGAGTTTCAAGACAATGTGATAGTTTTCTTAGAAGTATATACAGGAAACTTCAGTATTTCAGCTGTTTTATTCAAAACACCATTCCAATTCAACCACAGTTGTTAACATAACCAGTATTCTCATAATTTAAAAGCTTTGTACACAAATTCTGAACTCTGGAAACAGGAATTCTTAATGTTTGAAAGAACTTTGTTCTGAACGCCAAGTAAAGTTGCCGGAATTGTAAACATTTGCAGTATTCTCCTCATGTTACTGCATTCTACCTGAAATCTCAGTGATTGAACAAGGCCGTAAAGTTAGGTACGGCTGTATATAGTTGTATTTCATGTGTTTCTTACAAGTTCTTAAACATTTCCTGGCTCCATCATTGAGGACTTTAGGAGTTTCAAGACAATGTGATAGTTTTCTTAGAAGTATATACAAGAAACTTCAGTATTTCAGCTGTTTTATTCAAAACACCATTCCAATTCAACCACAGTTGTTAACATAACCAGTATTCTCATAATTTAAAAGCTTTGTACACAAATTCTGAACTCTGGAAACAGGAATTCTTAATGTTTGAAAGAACTTTGTTCTGAACTCGCCAAGTAAAGTTGCCGGAATTGTAAACATTTGCAGTATTCTCCTCATGTTACTGCATTCTACCTGAAATCTCAGTGATTGAACAAGGCCGTAAAGTTAGGTACGGCTGTATATAGTTGTATTTCATGTGTTTCTTACAAGTTCTTAAACATTTCCTGGCTCCATCATTGAGGACTTTAGGAGTTTCAAGACAATGTGATAGTTTTCTTAGAAGTATATACAAGAAACTTCAGTATTTCAGCTGTTTTATTCAAAACACCATTCCAATTCAACCACAGTTGTTAACATAACCAGTATTCTCATAATTTAAAAGCTTTGTACACAAATTCTGAACTCTGGAAACAGGAATTCTTAATGTTTGAAAGAACTTTGTTCTGAACGCGCCAAGTAAAGTTGCCGGAATTGTAAACATTTGCAGTATTCTCCTCATGTTACTGCATTCTACCTGAAATCTCAGTGATTGAACAAGGCCGTAAAGTTAGGTACGGCTGTATATAGTTGTATTTCATGTGTTTCTTACAAGTTCTTAAACATTTCCTGGCTCCATCATTGAGGACTTTAGGAGTTTCAAGACAATGTGATAGTTTTCTTAGAAGTATATACAGGAAACTTCAGTATTTCAGCTGTTTTATTCAAAACACCATTCCAATTCAACCACAGTTGTTAACATAACCAGTATTCTCATAATTTAAAAGCTTTGTACACAAATTCTGAACTCTGGAAACAGGAATTCTTAATGTTTGAAAGAACTTTGTTCTGAACGCGCCAAGTAAAGTTGCCGGAATTGTAAACATTTGCAGTATTCTCCTCATGTTACTGCATTCTACCTGAAATCGCAGTGATTGAACAAGGCCGTAAAGTTAGGTACGGCTGTATATAGTTGTATTTCATGTGTTTCTTACAAGTTCTTAAACATTTCCTGGCTCCATCATTGAGGACTTTAGGAGTTTCAAGACAATGTGATAGTTTTCTTAGAAGTATATACAAGAAACTTCAGTATTTCAGCTGTTTTATTCAAAACACCATTCCAATTCAACCACAGTTGTTAACATAACCAGTATTCTCATAATTTAAAAGCTTTGTACACAAATTCTGAACTCTGGAAACAGGAATTCTTAATGTTTGAAAGAACTTTGTTCTGAACTCGCCAAGTAAAGTTGCCGGAATTGTAAACATTTGCAGTATTCTCCTCATGTTACTGCATTCTACCTGAAATCTCAGTGATTGAACAAGGCCGTAAAGTTAGGTACGGCTGTATATAGTTGTATTTCATGTGTTTCTTACAAGTTCTTAAACATTTCCTGGCTCCATCATTGAGGACTTTAGGAGTTTCAAGACAATGTGATAGTTTTCTTAGAAGTATATACAGGAAACTTCAGTATTTCAGCTGTTTTATTCAAAACACCATTCCAATTCAACCACAGTTGTTAACATAACCAGTATTCTCATAATTTAAAAGCTTTGTACACAAATTCTGAACTCTGGAAACAGGAATTCTTAATGTTTGAAAGAACTTTGTTCTGAACGCGCCAAGTAAAGTTGCCGGAATTGTAAACATTTGCAGTATTCTCCTCATGTTACTGCATTCTACCTGAAATCTCAGTGATTGAACAAGGCCGTAAAGTTAGGTACGGCTGTATATAGTTGTATTTCATGTGTTTCTTACAAGTTCTTAAACATTTCCTGGCTCCATCATTGAGGACTTTAGGAGTTTCAAGACAATGTGATAGTTTTCTTAGAAGTATATACAGGAAACTTCAGTATTTCAGCTGTTTTATTCAAAACACCATTCCAATTCAACCACAGTTGTTAACATAACCAGTATTCTCATAATTTAAAAGCTTTGTACACAAATTCTGAACTCTGGAAACAGGAATTCTTAATGTTTGAAAGAACTTTGTTCTGAACGCGCCAAGTAAAGTTGCCGGAATTGTAAACATTTGCAGTATTCTCCTCATGTTACTGCATTCTACCTGAAATCTCAGTGATTGAACAAGGCCGTAAAGTTAGGTACGGCTGTATATAGTTGTATTTCATGTGTTTCTTACAAGTTCTTAAACATTTCCTGGCTCCATCATTGAGGACTTTAGGAGTTTCAAGACAATGTGATAGTTTTCTTAGAAGTATATACAAGAAACTTCAGTATTTCAGCTGTTTTATTCAAAACACCATTCCAATTCAACCACAGTTGTTAACATAACCAGTATTCTCATAATTTAAAAGCTTTGTACACAAATTCTGAACTCTGGAAACAGGAATTCTTAATGTTTGAAAGAACTTTGTTCTGAACGCGCCAAGTAAAGTTGCCGGAATTGTAAACATTTGCAGTATTCTCCTCATGTTACTGCATTCTACCTGAAATCTCAGTGATTGAACAAGGCCGTAAAGTTAGGTACGGCTGTATATAGTTGTATTTCATGTGTTTCTTACAAGTTCTTAAACATTTCCTGGCTCCATCATTGAGGACTTTAGGAGTTTCAAGACAATGTGATAGTTTTCTTAGAAGTATATACAAGAAACTTCAGTATTTCAGCTGTTTTATTCAAAACACCATTCCAATTCAACCACAGTTGTTAACATAACCAGTATTCTCATAATTTAAAAGCTTTGTACACAAATTCTGAACTCTGGAAACAGGAATTCTTAATGTTTGAAAGAACTTTGTTCTGAACGCGCCAAGTAAAGTTGCCGGAATTGTAAACATTTGCAGTATTCTCCTCATGTTACTGCATTCTACCTGAAATCTCAGTGATTGAACAAGGCCGTAAAGTTAGGTACGGCTGTATATAGTTGTATTTCATGTGTTTCTTACAAGTTCTTAAACATTTCCTGGCTCCATCATTGAGGACTTTAGGAGTTTCAAGACAATGTGATAGTTTTCTTAGAAGTATATACAGGAAACTTCAGTATTTCAGCTGTTTTATTCAAAACACCATTCCAATTCAACCACAGTTGTTAACATAACCAGTATTCTCATAATTTAAAAGCTTTGTACACAAATTCTGAACTCTGGAAACAGGAATTCTTAATGTTTGAAAGAACTTTGTTCTGAACGCGCCAAGTAAAGTTGCCGGAATTGTAAACATTTGCAGTATTCTCCTCATGTTACTGCATTCTACCTGAAATCTCAGTGATTGAACAAGGCCGTAAAGTTAGGTACGGCTGTATATAGTTGTATTTCATGTGTTTCTTACAAGTTCTTAAACATTTCCTGGCTCCATCATTGAGGACTTTAGGAGTTTCAAGACAATGTGATAGTTTTCTTAGAAGTATATACAGGAAACTTCAGTATTTCAGCTGTTTTATTCAAAACACCATTCCAATTCAACCACAGTTGTTAACATAACCAGTATTCTCATAATTTAAAAGCTTTGTACACAAATTCTGAACTCTGGAAACAGGAATTCTTAATGTTTGAAAGAACTTTGTTCTGAACGCGCCAAGTAAAGTTGCCGGAATTGTAAACATTTGCAGTATTCTCCTCATGTTACTGCATTCTACCTGAAATCTCAGTGATTGAACAAGGCCGTAAAGTTAGGTACGGCTGTATATAGTTGTATTTCATGTGTTTCTTACAAGTTCTTAAACATTTCCTGGCTCCATCATTGAGGACTTTAGGAGTTTCAAGACAATGTGATAGTTTTCTTAGAAGTATATACAAGAAACTTCAGTATTTCAGCTGTTTTATTCAAAACACCATTCCAATTCAACCACAGTTGTTAACATAACCAGTATTCTCATAATTTAAAAGCTTTGTACACAAATTCTGAACTCTGGAAACAGGAATTCTTAATGTTTGAAAGAACTTTGTTCTGAACTCGCCAAGTAAAGTTGCCGGAATTGTAAACATTTGCAGTATTCTCCTCATGTTACTGCATTCTACCTGAAATCTCAGTGATTGAACAAGGCCGTAAAGTTAGGTACGGCTGTATATAGTTGTATTTCATGTGTTTCTTACAAGTTCTTAAACATTTCCTGGCTCCATCATTGAGGACTTTAGGAGTTTCAAGACAATGTGATAGTTTTCTTAGAAGTATATACAGGAAACTTCAGTATTTCAGCTGTTTTATTCAAAACACCATTCCAATTCAACCACAGTTGTTAACATAACCAGTATTCTCATAATTTAAAAGCTTTGTACACAAATTCTGAACTCTGGAAACAGGAATTCTTAATGTTTGAAAGAACTTTGTTCTGAACTCGCCAAGTAAAGTTGCCGGAATTGTAAACATTTGCAGTATTCTCCTCATGTTACTGCATTCTACCTGAAATCTCAGTGATTGAACAAGGCCGTAAAGTTAGGTACGGCTGTATATAGTTGTATTTCATGTGTTTCTTACAAGTTCTTAAACATTTCCTGGCTCCATCATTGAGGACTTTAGGAGTTTCAAGACAATGTGATAGTTTTCTTAGAAGTATATACAGGAAACTTCAGTATTTCAGCTGTTTTATTCAAAACACCATTCCAATTCAACCACAGTTGTTAACATAACCAGTATTCTCATAATTTAAAAGCTTTGTACACAAATTCTGAACTCTGGAAACAGGAATTCTTAATGTTTGAAAGAACTTTGTTCTGAACGCGCCAAGTAAAGTTGCCGGAATTGTAAACATTTGCAGTATTCTCCTCATGTTACTGCATTCTACCTGAAATCTCAGTGATTGAACAAGGCCGTAAAGTTAGGTACGGCTGTATATAGTTGTATTTCATGTGTTTCTTACAAGTTCTTAAACATTTCCTGGCTCCATCATTGAGGACTTTAGGAGTTTCAAGACAATGTGATAGTTTTCTTAGAAGTATATACAGGAAACTTCAGTATTTCAGCTGTTTTATTCAAAACACCATTCCAATTCAACCACAGTTGTTAACATAACCAGTATTCTCATAATTTAAAAGCTTTGTACACAAATTCTGAACTCTGGAAACAGGAATTCTTAATGTTTGAAAGAACTTTGTTCTGAACGCGCCAAGTAAAGTTGCCGGAATTGTAAACATTTGCAGTATTCTCCTCATGTTACTGCATTCTACCTGAAATCTCAGTGATTGAACAAGGCCGTAAAGTTAGGTACGGCTGTATATAGTTGTATTTCATGTGTTTCTTACAAGTTCTTAAACATTTCCTGGCTCCATCATTGAGGACTTTAGGAGTTTCAAGACAATGTGATAGTTTTCTTAGAAGTATATACAGGAAACTTCAGTATTTCAGCTGTTTTATTCAAAACACCATTCCAATTCAACCACAGTTGTTAACATAACCAGTATTCTCATAATTTAAAAGCTTTGTACACAAATTCTGAACTCTGGAAACAGGAATTCTTAATGTTTGAAAGAACTTTGTTCTGAACGCCAAGTAAAGTTGCCGGAATTGTAAACATTTGCAGTATTCTCCTCATGTTACTGCATTCTACCTGAAATCTCAGTGATTGAACAAGGCCGTAAAGTTAGGTACGGCTGTATATAGTTGTATTTCATGTGTTTCTTACAAGTTCTTAAACATTTCCTGGCTCCATCATTGAGGACTTTAGGAGTTTCAAGACAATGTGATAGTTTTCTTAGAAGTATATACAAGAAACTTCAGTATTTCAGCTGTTTTATTCAAAACACCATTCCAATTCAACCACAGTTGTTAACATAACCAGTATTCTCATAATTTAAAAGCTTTGTACACAAATTCTGAACTCTGGAAACAGGAATTCTTAATGTTTGAAAGAACTTTGTTCTGAACGCGCCAAGTAAAGTTGCCGGAATTGTAAACATTTGCAGTATTCTCCTCATGTTACTGCATTCTACCTGAAATCTCAGTGATTGAACAAGGCCGTAAAGTTAGGTACGGCTGTATATAGTTGTATTTCATGTGTTTCTTACAAGTTCTTAAACATTTCCTGGCTCCATCATTGAGGACTTTAGGAGTTTCAAGACAATGTGATAGTTTTCTTAGAAGTATATACAGGAAACTTCAGTATTTCAGCTGTTTTATTCAAAACACCATTCCAATTCAACCACAGTTGTTAACATAACCAGTATTCTCATAATTTAAAAGCTTTGTACACAAATTCTGAACTCTGGAAACAGGAATTCTTAATGTTTGAAAGAACTTTGTTCTGAACGCGCCAAGTAAAGTTGCCGGAATTGTAAACATTTGCAGTATTCTCCTCATGTTACTGCATTCTACCTGAAATCTCAGTGATTGAACAAGGCCGTAAAGTTAGGTACGGCTGTATATAGTTGTATTTCATGTGTTTCTTACAAGTTCTTAAACATTTCCTGGCTCCATCATTGAGGACTTTAGGAGTTTCAAGACAATGTGATAGTTTTCTTAGAAGTATATACAGGAAACTTCAGTATTTCAGCTGTTTTATTCAAAACACCATTCCAATTCAACCACAGTTGTTAACATAACCAGTATTCTCATAATTTAAAAGCTTTGTACACAAATTCTGAACTCTGGAAACAGGAATTCTTAATGTTTGAAAGAACTTTGTTCTGAACGCGCCAAGTAAAGTTGCCGGAATTGTAAACATTTGCAGTATTCTCCTCATGTTACTGCATTCTACCTGAAATCTCAGTGATTGAACAAGGCCGTAAAGTTAGGTACGGCTGTATATAGTTGTATTTCATGTGTTTCTTACAAGTTCTTAAACATTTCCTGGCTCCATCATTGAGGACTTTAGGAGTTTCAAGACAATGTGATAGTTTTCTTAGAAGTATATACAAGAAACTTCAGTATTTCAGCTGTTTTATTCAAAACACCATTCCAATTCAACCACAGTTGTTAACATAACCAGTATTCTCATAATTTAAAAGCTTTGTACACAAATTCTGAACTCTGGAAACAGGAATTCTTAATGTTTGAAAGAACTTTGTTCTGAACTCGCCAAGTAAAGTTGCCGGAATTGTAAACATTTGCAGTATTCTCCTCATGTTACTGCATTCTACCTGAAATCTCAGTGATTGAACAAGGCCGTAAAGTTAGGTACGGCTGTATATAGTTGTATTTCATGTGTTTCTTACAAGTTCTTAAACATTTCCTGGCTCCATCATTGAGGACTTTAGGAGTTTCAAGACAATGTGATAGTTTTCTTAGAAGTATATACAGGAAACTTCAGTATTTCAGCTGTTTTATTCAAAACACCATTCCAATTCAACCACAGTTGTTAACATAACCAGTATTCTCATAATTTAAAAGCTTTGTACACAAATTCTGAACTCTGGAAACAGGAATTCTTAATGTTTGAAAGAACTTTGTTCTGAACTCGCCAAGTAAAGTTGCCGGAATTGTAAACATTTGCAGTATTCTCCTCATGTTACTGCATTCTACCTGAAATCTCAGTGATTGAACAAGGCCGTAAAGTTAGGTACGGCTGTATATAGTTGTATTTCATGTGTTTCTTACAAGTTCTTAAACATTTCCTGGCTCCATCATTGAGGACTTTAGGAGTTTCAAGACAATGTGATAGTTTTCTTAGAAGTATATACAGGAAACTTCAGTATTTCAGCTGTTTTATTCAAAACACCATTCCAATTCAACCACAGTTGTTAACATAACCAGTATTCTCATAATTTAAAAGCTTTGTACACAAATTCTGAACTCTGGAAACAGGAATTCTTAATGTTTGAAAGAACTTTGTTCTGAACGCGCCAAGTAAAGTTGCCGGAATTGTAAACATTTGCAGTATTCTCCTCATGTTACTGCATTCTACCTGAAATCTCAGTGATTGAACAAGGCCGTAAAGTTAGGTACGGCTGTATATAGTTGTATTTCATGTGTTTCTTACAAGTTCTTAAACATTTCCTGGCTCCATCATTGAGGACTTTAGGAGTTTCAAGACAATGTGATAGTTTTCTTAGAAGTATATACAGGAAACTTCAGTATTTCAGCTGTTTTATTCAAAACACCATTCCAATTCAACCACAGTTGTTAACATAACCAGTATTCTCATAATTTAAAAGCTTTGTACACAAATTCTGAACTCTGGAAACAGGAATTCTTAATGTTTGAAAGAACTTTGTTCTGAACGCGCCAAGTAAAGTTGCCGGAATTGTAAACATTTGCAGTATTCTCCTCATGTTACTGCATTCTACCTGAAATCGCAGTGATTGAACAAGGCCGTAAAGTTAGGTACGGCTGTATATAGTTGTATTTCATGTGTTTCTTACAAGTTCTTAAACATTTCCTGGCTCCATCATTGAGGACTTTAGGAGTTTCAAGACAATGTGATAGTTTTCTTAGAAGTATATACAAGAAACTTCAGTATTTCAGCTGTTTTATTCAAAACACCATTCCAATTCAACCACAGTTGTTAACATAACCAGTATTCTCATAATTTAAAAGCTTTGTACACAAATTCTGAACTCTGGAAACAGGAATTCTTAATGTTTGAAAGAACTTTGTTCTGAACGCGCCAAGTAAAGTTGCCGGAATTGTAAACATTTGCAGTATTCTCCTCATGTTACTGCATTCTACCTGAAATCTCAGTGATTGAACAAGGCCGTAAAGTTAGGTACGGCTGTATATAGTTGTATTTCATGTGTTTCTTACAAGTTCTTAAACATTTCCTGGCTCCATCATTGAGGACTTTAGGAGTTTCAAGACAATGTGATAGTTTTCTTAGAAGTATATACAGGAAACTTCAGTATTTCAGCTGTTTTATTCAAAACACCATTCCAATTCAACCACAGTTGTTAACATAACCAGTATTCTCATAATTTAAAAGCTTTGTACACAAATTCTGAACTCTGGAAACAGGAATTCTTAATGTTTGAAAGAACTTTGTTCTGAACGCGCCAAGTAAAGTTGCCGGAATTGTAAACATTTGCAGTATTCTCCTCATGTTACTGCATTCTACCTGAAATCTCAGTGATTGAACAAGGCCGTAAAGTTAGGTACGGCTGTATATAGTTGTATTTCATGTGTTTCTTACAAGTTCTTAAACATTTCCTGGCTCCATCATTGAGGACTTTAGGAGTTTCAAGACAATGTGATAGTTTTCTTAGAAGTATATACAGGAAACTTCAGTATTTCAGCTGTTTTATTCAAAACACCATTCCAATTCAACCACAGTTGTTAACATAACCAGTATTCTCATAATTTAAAAGCTTTGTACACAAATTCTGAACTCTGGAAACAGGAATTCTTAATGTTTGAAAGAACTTTGTTCTGAACTCGCCAAGTAAAGTTGCCGGAATTGTAAACATTTGCAGTATTCTCCTCATGTTACTGCATTCTACCTGAAATCTCAGTGATTGAACAAGGCCGTAAAGTTAGGTACGGCTGTATATAGTTGTATTTCATGTGTTTCTTACAAGTTCTTAAACATTTCCTGGCTCCATCATTGAGGACTTTAGGAGTTTCAAGACAATGTGATAGTTTTCTTAGAAGTATATACAGGAAACTTCAGTATTTCAGCTGTTTTATTCAAAACACCATTCCAATTCAACCACAGTTGTTAACATAACCAGTATTCTCATAATTTAAAAGCTTTGTACACAAATTCTGAACTCTGGAAACAGGAATTCTTAATGTTTGAAAGAACTTTGTTCTGAACGCGCCAAGTAAAGTTGCCGGAATTGTAAACATTTGCAGTATTCTCCTCATGTTACTGCATTCTACCTGAAATCTCAGTGATTGAACAAGGCCGTAAAGTTAGGTACGGCTGTATATAGTTGTATTTCATGTGTTTCTTACAAGTTCTTAAACATTTCCTGGCTCCATCATTGAGGACTTTAGGAGTTTCAAGACAATGTGATAGTTTTCTTAGAAGTATATACAGGAAACTTCAGTATTTCAGCTGTTTTATTCAAAACACCATTCCAATTCAACCACAGTTGTTAACATAACCAGTATTCTCATAATTTAAAAGCTTTGTACACAAATTCTGAACTCTGGAAACAGGAATTCTTAATGTTTGAAAGAACTTTGTTCTGAACTCGCCAAGTAAAGTTGCCGGAATTGTAAACATTTGCAGTATTCTCCTCATGTTACTGCATTCTACCTGAAATCTCAGTGATTGAACAAGGCCGTAAAGTTAGGTACGGCTGTATATAGTTGTATTTCATGTGTTTCTTACAAGTTCTTAAACATTTCCTGGCTCCATCATTGAGGACTTTAGGAGTTTCAAGACAATGTGATAGTTTTCTTAGAAGTATATACAAGAAACTTCAGTATTTCAGCTGTTTTATTCAAAACACCATTCCAATTCAACCACAGTTGTTAACATAACCAGTATTCTCATAATTTAAAAGCTTTGTACACAAATTCTGAACTCTGGAAACAGGAATTCTTAATGTTTGAAAGAACTTTGTTCTGAACGCGCCAAGTAAAGTTGCCGGAATTGTAAACATTTGCAGTATTCTCCTCATGTTACTGCATTCTACCTGAAATCTCAGTGATTGAACAAGGCCGTAAAGTTAGGTACGGCTGTATATAGTTGTATTTCATGTGTTTCTTACAAGTTCTTAAACATTTCCTGGCTCCATCATTGAGGACTTTAGGAGTTTCAAGACAATGTGATAGTTTTCTTAGAAGTATATACAGGAAACTTCAGTATTTCAGCTGTTTTATTCAAAACACCATTCCAATTCAACCACAGTTGTTAACATAACCAGTATTCTCATAATTTAAAAGCTTTGTACACAAATTCTGAACTCTGGAAACAGGAATTCTTAATGTTTGAAAGAACTTTGTTCTGAACGCGCCAAGTAAAGTTGCCGGAATTGTAAACATTTGCAGTATTCTCCTCATGTTACTGCATTCTACCTGAAATCTCAGTGATTGAACAAGGCCGTAAAGTTAGGTACGGCTGTATATAGTTGTATTTCATGTGTTTCTTACAAGTTCTTAAACATTTCCTGGCTCCATCATTGAGGACTTTAGGAGTTTCAAGACAATGTGATAGTTTTCTTAGAAGTATATACAAGAAACTTCAGTATTTCAGCTGTTTTATTCAAAACACCATTCCAATTCAACCACAGTTGTTAACATAACCAGTATTCTCATAATTTAAAAGCTTTGTACACAAATTCTGAACTCTGGAAACAGGAATTCTTAATGTTTGAAAGAACTTTGTTCTGAACTCGCCAAGTAAAGTTGCCGGAATTGTAAACATTTGCAGTATTCTCCTCATGTTACTGCATTCTACCTGAAATCTCAGTGATTGAACAAGGCCGTAAAGTTAGGTACGGCTGTATATAGTTGTATTTCATGTGTTTCTTACAAGTTCTTAAACATTTCCTGGCTCCATCATTGAGGACTTTAGGAGTTTCAAGACAATGTGATAGTTTTCTTAGAAGTATATACAGGAAACTTCAGTATTTCAGCTGTTTTATTCAAAACACCATTCCAATTCAACCACAGTTGTTAACATAACCAGTATTCTCATAATTTAAAAGCTTTGTACACAAATTCTGAACTCTGGAAACAGGAATTCTTAATGTTTGAAAGAACTTTGTTCTGATACGCCAAGTAAAGTTGCCGGAATTGTAAAGATTTTCAGTATTCTCCTCATGTTACTGCATTCTACCTGAAATCTCAGTGATTGAACAAGGCCGTAAAGTTAGGTACGGCTGTATATAGTTGTATTTCATGTGTTTCTTACAAGTTCTTAAACATTTCCTGGCTCCATCATTGAGGACTTTAGGAGTTTCAAGACAATGTGATAGTTTTCTTAGAAGTATATACAGGAAACTTCAGTATTTCAGCTGTTTTATTCAAAACACCATTCCAATTCAACCACAGTTGTTAACATAACCAGTATTCTCATAATTTAAAAGCTTTGTACACAAATTCTGAACTCTGGAAACAGGAATTCTTAATGTTTGAAAGAACTTTGTTCTGAACGCGCCAAGTAAAGTTGCCGGAATTGTAAACATTTGCAGTATTCTCCTCATGTTACTGCATTCTACCTGAAATCGCAGTGATTGAACAAGGCCGTAAAGTTAGGTACGGCTGTATATAGTTGTATTTCATGTGTTTCTTACAAGTTCTTAAACATTTCCTGGCTCCATCATTGAGGACTTTAGGAGTTTCAAGACAATGTGATAGTTTTCTTAGAAGTATATACAGGAAACTTCAGTATTTCAGCTGTTTTATTCAAAACACCATTCCAATTCAACCACAGTTGTTAACATAACCAGTATTCTCATAATTTAAAAGCTTTGTACACAAATTCTGAACTCTGGAAACAGGAATTCTTAATGTTTGAAAGAACTTTGTTCTGAACTCGCCAAGTAAAGTTGCCGGAATTGTAAACATTTGCAGTATTCTCCTCATGTTACTGCATTCTACCTGAAATCTCAGTGATTGAACAAGGCCGTAAAGTTAGGTACGGCTGTATATAGTTGTATTTCATGTGTTTCTTACAAGTTCTTAAACATTTCCTGGCTCCATCATTGAGGACTTTAGGAGTTTCAAGACAATGTGATAGTTTTCTTAGAAGTATATACAGGAAACTTCAGTATTTCAGCTGTTTTATTCAAAACACCATTCCAATTCAACCACAGTTGTTAACATAACCAGTATTCTCATAATTTAAAAGCTTTGTACACAAATTCTGAACTCTGGAAACAGGAATTCTTAATGTTTGAAAGAACTTTGTTCTGAACTCGCCAAGTAAAGTTGCCGGAATTGTAAACATTTGCAGTATTCTCCTCATGTTACTGCATTCTACCTGAAATCTCAGTGATTGAACAAGGCCGTAAAGTTAGGTACGGCTGTATATAGTTGTATTTCATGTGTTTCTTACAAGTTCTTAAACATTTCCTGGCTCCATCATTGAGGACTTTAGGAGTTTCAAGACAATGTGATAGTTTTCTTAGAAGTATATACAGGAAACTTCAGTATTTCAGCTGTTTTATTCAAAACACCATTCCAATTCAACCACAGTTGTTAACATAACCAGTATTCTCATAATTTAAAAGCTTTGTACACAAATTCTGAACTCTGGAAACAGGAATTCTTAATGTTTGAAAGAACTTTGTTCTGAACGCGCCAAGTAAAGTTGCCGGAATTGTAAACATTTGCAGTATTCTCCTCATGTTACTGCATTCTACCTGAAATCTCAGTGATTGAACAAGGCCGTAAAGTTAGGTACGGCTGTATATAGTTGTATTTCATGTGTTTCTTACAAGTTCTTAAACATTTCCTGGCTCCATCATTGAGGACTTTAGGAGTTTCAAGACAATGTGATAGTTTTCTTAGAAGTATATACAGGAAACTTCAGTATTTCAGCTGTTTTATTCAAAACACCATTCCAATTCAACCACAGTTGTTAACATAACCAGTATTCTCATAATTTAAAAGCTTTGTACACAAATTCTGAACTCTGGAAACAGGAATTCTTAATGTTTGAAAGAACTTTGTTCTGAACGCCCCAAGTAAAGTTGCCGGAATTGTAAACATTTGCAGTATTCTCCTCATGTTACTGCATTCTACCTGAAATCTCAGTGATTGAACAAGGCCGTAAAGTTAGGTACGGCTGTATATAGTTGTATTTCATGTGTTTCTTACAAGTTCTTAAACATTTCCTGGCTCCATCATTGAGGACTTTAGGAGTTTCAAGACAATGTGATAGTTTTCTTAGAAGTATATACAGGAAACTTCAGTATTTCAGCTGTTTTATTCAAAACACCATTCCAATTCAACCACAGTTGTTAACATAACCAGTATTCTCATAATTTAAAAGCTTTGTACACAAATTCTGAACTCTGGAAACAGGAATTCTTAATGTTTGAAAGAACTTTGTTCTGAACTCGCCAAGTAAAGTTGCCGGAATTGTAAACATTTGCAGTATTCTCCTCATGTTACTGCATTCTACCTGAAATCTCAGTGATTGAACAAGGCCGTAAAGTTAGGTACGGCTGTATATAGTTGTATTTCATGTGTTTCTTACAAGTTCTTAAACATTTCCTGGCTCCATCATTGAGGACTTTAGGAGTTTCAAGACAATGTGATAGTTTTCTTAGAAGTATATACAGGAAACTTCAGTATTTCAGCTGTTTTATTCAAAACACCATTCCAATTCAACCACAGTTGTTAACATAACCAGTATTCTCATAATTTAAAAGCTTTGTACACAAATTCTGAACTCTGGAAACAGGAATTCTTAATGTTTGAAAGAACTTTGTTCTGAACGCCCCAAGTAAAGTTGCCGGAATTGTAAACATTTGCAGTATTCTCCTCATGTTACTGCATTCTACCTGAAATCTCAGTGATTGAACAAGGCCGTAAAGTTAGGTACGGCTGTATATAGTTGTATTTCATGTGTTTCTTACAAGTTCTTAAACATTTCCTGGCTCCATCATTGAGGACTTTAGGAGTTTCAAGACAATGTGATAGTTTTCTTAGAAGTATATACAGGAAACTTCAGTATTTCAGCTGTTTTATTCAAAACACCATTCCAATTCAACCACAGTTGTTAACATAACCAGTATTCTCATAATTTAAAAGCTTTGTACACAAATTCTGAACTCTGGAAACAGGAATTCTTAATGTTTGAAAGAACTTTGTTCTGAACGCGCCAAGTAAAGTTGCCGGAATTGTAAACATTTGCAGTATTCTCCTCATGTTACTGCATTCTACCTGAAATCTCAGTGATTGAACAAGGCCGTAAAGTTAGGTACGGCTGTATATAGTTGTATTTCATGTGTTTCTTACAAGTTCTTAAACATTTCCTGGCTCCATCATTGAGGACTTTAGGAGTTTCAAGACAATGTGATAGTTTTCTTAGAAGTATATACAGGAAACTTCAGTATTTCAGCTGTTTTATTCAAAACACCATTCCAATTCAACCACAGTTGTTAACATAACCAGTATTCTCATAATTTAAAAGCTTTGTACACAAATTCTGAACTCTGGAAACAGGAATTCTTAATGTTTGAAAGAACTTTGTTCTGAACGCGCCAAGTAAAGTTGCCGGAATTGTAAACATTTGCAGTATTCTCCTCATGTTACTGCATTCTACCTGAAATCTCAGTGATTGAACAAGGCCGTAAAGTTAGGTACGGCTGTATATAGTTGTATTTCATGTGTTTCTTACAAGTTCTTAAACATTTCCTGGCTCCATCATTGAGGACTTTAGGAGTTTCAAGACAATGTGATAGTTTTCTTAGAAGTATATACAGGAAACTTCAGTATTTCAGCTGTTTTATTCAAAACACCATTCCAATTCAACCACAGTTGTTAACATAACCAGTATTCTCATAATTTAAAAGCTTTGTACACAAATTCTGAACTCTGGAAACAGGAATTCTTAATGTTTGAAAGAACTTTGTTCTGAACGCGCCAAGTAAAGTTGCCGGAATTGTAAACATTTGCAGTATTCTCCTCATGTTACTGCATTCTACCTGAAATCTCAGTGATTGAACAAGGCCGTAAAGTTAGGTACGGCTGTATATAGTTGTATTTCATGTGTTTCTTACAAGTTCTTAAACATTTCCTGGCTCCATCATTGAGGACTTTAGGAGTTTCAAGACAATGTGATAGTTTTCTTAGAAGTATATACAGGAAACTTCAGTATTTCAGCTGTTTTATTCAAAACACCATTCCAATTCAACCACAGTTGTTAACATAACCAGTATTCTCATAATTTAAAAGCTTTGTACACAAATTCTGAACTCTGGAAACAGGAATTCTTAATGTTTGAAAGAACTTTGTTCTGAACTCGCCAAGTAAAGTTGCCGGAATTGTAAACATTTGCAGTATTCTCCTCATGTTACTGCATTCTACCTGAAATCTCAGTGATTGAACAAGGCCGTAAAGTTAGGTACGGCTGTATATAGTTGTATTTCATGTGTTTCTTACAAGTTCTTAAACATTTCCTGGCTCCATCATTGAGGACTTTAGGAGTTTCAAGACAATGTGATAGTTTTCTTAGAAGTATATACAGGAAACTTCAGTATTTCAGCTGTTTTATTCAAAACACCATTCCAATTCAACCACAGTTGTTAACATAACCAGTATTCTCATAATTTAAAAGCTTTGTACACAAATTCTGAACTCTGGAAACAGGAATTCTTAATGTTTGAAAGAACTTTGTTCTGAACTCGCCAAGTAAAGTTGCCGGAATTGTAAACATTTGCAGTATTCTCCTCATGTTACTGCATTCTACCTGAAATCTCAGTGATTGAACAAGGCCGTAAAGTTAGGTACGGCTGTATATAGTTGTATTTCATGTGTTTCTTACAAGTTCTTAAACATTTCCTGGCTCCATCATTGAGGACTTTAGGAGTTTCAAGACAATGTGATAGTTTTCTTAGAAGTATATACAGGAAACTTCAGTATTTCAGCTGTTTTATTCAAAACACCATTCCAATTCAACCACAGTTGTTAACATAACCAGTATTCTCATAATTTAAAAGCTTTGTACACAAATTCTGAACTCTGGAAACAGGAATTCTTAATGTTTGAAAGAACTTTGTTCTGAACTCGCCAAGTAAAGTTGCCGGAATTGTAAACATTTGCAGTATTCTCCTCATGTTACTGCATTCTACCTGAAATCTCAGTGATTGAACAAGGCCGTAAAGTTAGGTACGGCTGTATATAGTTGTATTTCATGTGTTTCTTACAAGTTCTTAAACATTTCCTGGCTCCATCATTGAGGACTTTAGGAGTTTCAAGACAATGTGATAGTTTTCTTAGAAGTATATACAGGAAACTTCAGTATTTCAGCTGTTTTATTCAAAACACCATTCCAATTCAACCACAGTTGTTAACATAACCAGTATTCTCATAATTTAAAAGCTTTGTACACAAATTCTGAACTCTGGAAACAGGAATTCTTAATGTTTGAAAGAACTTTGTTCTGAACTCGCCAAGTAAAGTTGCCGGAATTGTAAACATTTGCAGTATTCTCCTCATGTTACTGCATTCTACCTGAAATCTCAGTGATTGAACAAGGCCGTAAAGTTAGGTACGGCTGTATATAGTTGTATTTCATGTGTTTCTTACAAGTTCTTAAACATTTCCTGGCTCCATCATTGAGGACTTTAGGAGTTTCAAGACAATGTGATAGTTTTCTTAGAAGTATATACAGGAAACTTCAGTATTTCAGCTGTTTTATTCAAAACACCATTCCAATTCAACCACAGTTGTTAACATAACCAGTATTCTCATAATTTAAAAGCTTTGTACACAAATTCTGAACTCTGGAAACAGGAATTCTTAATGTTTGAAAGAACTTTGTTCTGAACGCGCCAAGTAAAGTTGCCGGAATTGTAAACATTTGCAGTATTCTCCTCATGTTACTGCATTCTACCTGAAATCTCAGTGATTGAACAAGGCCGTAAAGTTAGGTACGGCTGTATATAGTTGTATTTCATGTGTTTCTTACAAGTTCTTAAACATTTCCTGGCTCCATCATTGAGGACTTTAGGAGTTTCAAGACAATGTGATAGTTTTCTTAGAAGTATATACAGGAAACTTCAGTATTTCAGCTGTTTTATTCAAAACACCATTCCAATTCAACCACAGTTGTTAACATAACCAGTATTCTCATAATTTAAAAGCTTTGTACACAAATTCTGAACTCTGGAAACAGGAATTCTTAATGTTTGAAAGAACTTTGTTCTGAACGCGCCAAGTAAAGTTGCCGGAATTGTAAACATTTGCAGTATTCTCCTCATGTTACTGCATTCTACCTGAAATCTCAGTGATTGAACAAGGCCGTAAAGTTAGGTACGGCTGTATATAGTTGTATTTCATGTGTTTCTTACAAGTTCTTAAACATTTCCTGGCTCCATCATTGAGGACTTTAGGAGTTTCAAGACAATGTGATAGTTTTCTTAGAAGTATATACAGGAAACTTCAGTATTTCAGCTGTTTTATTCAAAACACCATTCCAATTCAACCACAGTTGTTAACATAACCAGTATTCTCATAATTTAAAAGCTTTGTACACAAATTCTGAACTCTGGAAACAGGAATTCTTAATGTTTGAAAGAACTTTGTTCTGAACTCGCCAAGTAAAGTTGCCGGAATTGTAAACATTTGCAGTATTCTCCTCATGTTACTGCATTCTACCTGAAATCTCAGTGATTGAACAAGGCCGTAAAGTTAGGTACGGCTGTATATAGTTGTATTTCATGTGTTTCTTACAAGTTCTTAAACATTTCCTGGCTCCATCATTGAGGACTTTAGGAGTTTCAAGACAATGTGATAGTTTTCTTAGAAGTATATACAGGAAACTTCAGTATTTCAGCTGTTTTATTCAAAACACCATTCCAATTCAACCACAGTTGTTAACATAACCAGTATTCTCATAATTTAAAAGCTTTGTACACAAATTCTGAACTCTGGAAACAGGAATTCTTAATGTTTGAAAGAACTTTGTTCTGAACGCGCCAAGTAAAGTTGCCGGAATTGTAAACATTTGCAGTATTCTCCTCATGTTACTGCATTCTACCTGAAATCTCAGTGATTGAACAAGGCCGTAAAGTTAGGTACGGCTGTATATAGTTGTATTTCATGTGTTTCTTACAAGTTCTTAAACATTTCCTGGCTCCATCATTGAGGACTTTAGGAGTTTCAAGACAATGTGATAGTTTTCTTAGAAGTATATACAGGAAACTTCAGTATTTCAGCTGTTTTATTCAAAACACCATTCCAATTCAACCACAGTTGTTAACATAACCAGTATTCTCATAATTTAAAAGCTTTGTACACAAATTCTGAACTCTGGAAACAGGAATTCTTAATGTTTGAAAGAACTTTGTTCTGAACACGCCAAGTAAAGTTGCCGGAATTGTAAACATTTGCAGTATTCTCCTCATGTTACTGCATTCTACCTGAAATCTCAGTGATTGAACAAGGCCGTAAAGTTAGGTACGGCTGTATATAGTTGTATTTCATGTGTTTCTTACAAGTTCTTAAACATTTCCTGGCTCCATCATTGAGGACTTTAGGAGTTTCAAGACAATGTGATAGTTTTCTTAGAAGTATATACAGGAAACTTCAGTATTTCAGCTGTTTTATTCAAAACACCATTCCAATTCAACCACAGTTGTTAACATAACCAGTATTCTCATAATTTAAAAGCTTTGTACACAAATTCTGAACTCTGGAAACAGGAATTCTTAATGTTTGAAAGAACTTTGTTCTGAACACGCCAAGTAAAGTTGCCGGAATTGTAAACATTTGCAGTATTCTCCTCATGTTACTGCATTCTACCTGAAATCTCAGTGATTGAACAAGGCCGTAAAGTTAGGTACGGCTGTATATAGTTGTATTTCATGTGTTTCTTACAAGTTCTTAAACATTTCCTGGCTCCATCATTGAGGACTTTAGGAGTTTCAAGACAATGTGATAGTTTTCTTAGAAGTATATACAGGAAACTTCAGTATTTCAGCTGTTTTATTCAAAACACCATTCCAATTCAACCACAGTTGTTAACATAACCAGTATTCTCATAATTTAAAAGCTTTGTACACAAATTCTGAACTCTGGAAACAGGAATTCTTAATGTTTGAAAGAACTTTGTTCTGAACGCCCCAAGTAAAGTTGCCGGAATTGTAAACATTTGCAGTATTCTCCTCATGTTACTGCATTCTACCTGAAATCTCAGTGATTGAACAAGGCCGTAAAGTTAGGTACGGCTGTATATAGTTGTATTTCATGTGTTTCTTACAAGTTCTTAAACATTTCCTGGCTCCATCATTGAGGACTTTAGGAGTTTCAAGACAATGTGATAGTTTTCTTAGAAGTATATACAGGAAACTTCAGTATTTCAGCTGTTTTATTCAAAACACCATTCCAATTCAACCACAGTTGTTAACATAACCAGTATTCTCATAATTTAAAAGCTTTGTACACAAATTCTGAACTCTGGAAACAGGAATTCTTAATGTTTGAAAGAACTTTGTTCTGAACGCCCCAAGTAAAGTTGCCGGAATTGTAAACATTTGCAGTATTCTCCTCATGTTACTGCATTCTACCTGAAATCTCAGTGATTGAACAAGGCCGTAAAGTTAGGTACGGCTGTATATAGTTGTATTTCATGTGTTTCTTACAAGTTCTTAAACATTTCCTGGCTCCATCATTGAGGACTTTAGGAGTTTCAAGACAATGTGATAGTTTTCTTAGAAGTATATACAGGAAACTTCAGTATTTCAGCTGTTTTATTCAAAACACCATTCCAATTCAACCACAGTTGTTAACATAACCAGTATTCTCATAATTTAAAAGCTTTGTACACAAATTCTGAACTCTGGAAACAGGAATTCTTAATGTTTGAAAGAACTTTGTTCTGAACACGCCAAGTAAAGTTGCCGGAATTGTAAACATTTGCAGTATTCTCCTCATGTTACTGCATTCTACCTGAAATCTCAGTGATTGAACAAGGCCGTAAAGTTAGGTACGGCTGTATATAGTTGTATTTCATGTGTTTCTTACAAGTTCTTAAACATTTCCTGGCTCCATCATTGAGGACTTTAGGAGTTTCAAGACAATGTGATAGTTTTCTTAGAAGTATATACAGGAAACTTCAGTATTTCAGCTGTTTTATTCAAAACACCATTCCAATTCAACCACAGTTGTTAACATAACCAGTATTCTCATAATTTAAAAGCTTTGTACACAAATTCTGAACTCTGGAAACAGGAATTCTTAATGTTTGAAAGAACTTTGTTCTGAACTCGCCAAGTAAAGTTGCCGGAATTGTAAACATTTGCAGTATTCTCCTCATGTTACTGCATTCTACCTGAAATCTCAGTGATTGAACAAGGCCGTAAAGTTAGGTACGGCTGTATATAGTTGTATTTCATGTGTTTCTTACAAGTTCTTAAACATTTCCTGGCTCCATCATTGAGGACTTTAGGAGTTTCAAGACAATGTGATAGTTTTCTTAGAAGTATATACAGGAAACTTCAGTATTTCAGCTGTTTTATTCAAAACACCATTCCAATTCAACCACAGTTGTTAACATAACCAGTATTCTCATAATTTAAAAGCTTTGTACACAAATTCTGAACTCTGGAAACAGGAATTCTTAATGTTTGAAAGAACTTTGTTCTGAACTCGCCAAGTAAAGTTGCCGGAATTGTAAACATTTGCAGTATTCTCCTCATGTTACTGCATTCTACCTGAAATCTCAGTGATTGAACAAGGCCGTAAAGTTAGGTACGGCTGTATATAGTTGTATTTCATGTGTTTCTTACAAGTTCTTAAACATTTCCTGGCTCCATCATTGAGGACTTTAGGAGTTTCAAGACAATGTGATAGTTTTCTTAGAAGTATATACAGGAAACTTCAGTATTTCAGCTGTTTTATTCAAAACACCATTCCAATTCAACCACAGTTGTTAACATAACCAGTATTCTCATAATTTAAAAGCTTTGTACACAAATTCTGAACTCTGGAAACAGGAATTCTTAATGTTTGAAAGAACTTTGTTCTGAACGCGCCAAGTAAAGTTGCCGGAATTGTAAACATTTGCAGTATTCTCCTCATGTTACTGCATTCTACCTGAAATCTCAGTGATTGAACAAGGCCGTAAAGTTAGGTACGGCTGTATATAGTTGTATTTCATGTGTTTCTTACAAGTTCTTAAACATTTCCTGGCTCCATCATTGAGGACTTTAGGAGTTTCAAGACAATGTGATAGTTTTCTTAGAAGTATATACAGGAAACTTCAGTATTTCAGCTGTTTTATTCAAAACACCATTCCAATTCAACCACAGTTGTTAACATAACCAGTATTCTCATAATTTAAAAGCTTTGTACACAAATTCTGAACTCTGGAAACAGGAATTCTTAATGTTTGAAAGAACTTTGTTCTGAACACGCCAAGTAAAGTTGCCGGAATTGTAAACATTTGCAGTATTCTCCTCATGTTACTGCATTCTACCTGAAATCTCAGTGATTGAACAAGGCCGTAAAGTTAGGTACGGCTGTATATAGTTGTATTTCATGTGTTTCTTACAAGTTCTTAAACATTTCCTGGCTCCATCATTGAGGACTTTAGGAGTTTCAAGACAATGTGATAGTTTTCTTAGAAGTATATACAGGAAACTTCAGTATTTCAGCTGTTTTATTCAAAACACCATTCCAATTCAACCACAGTTGTTAACATAACCAGTATTCTCATAATTTAAAAGCTTTGTACACAAATTCTGAACTCTGGAAACAGGAATTCTTAATGTTTGAAAGAACTTTGTTCTGAACGCGCCAAGTAAAGTTGCCGGAATTGTAAACATTTGCAGTATTCTCCTCATGTTACTGCATTCTACCTGAAATCTCAGTGATTGAACAAGGCCGTAAAGTTAGGTACGGCTGTATATAGTTGTATTTCATGTGTTTCTTACAAGTTCTTAAACATTTCCTGGCTCCATCATTGAGGACTTTAGGAGTTTCAAGACAATGTGATAGTTTTCTTAGAAGTATATACAGGAAACTTCAGTATTTCAGCTGTTTTATTCAAAACACCATTCCAATTCAACCACAGTTGTTAACATAACCAGTATTCTCATAATTTAAAAGCTTTGTACACAAATTCTGAACTCTGGAAACAGGAATTCTTAATGTTTGAAAGAACTTTGTTCTGAACGCGCCAAGTAAAGTTGCCGGAATTGTAAACATTTGCAGTATTCTCCTCATGTTACTGCATTCTACCTGAAATCTCAGTGATTGAACAAGGCCGTAAAGTTAGGTACGGCTGTATATAGTTGTATTTCATGTGTTTCTTACAAGTTCTTAAACATTTCCTGGCTCCATCATTGAGGACTTTAGGAGTTTCAAGACAATGTGATAGTTTTCTTAGAAGTATATACAGGAAACTTCAGTATTTCAGCTGTTTTATTCAAAACACCATTCCAATTCAACCACAGTTGTTAACATAACCAGTATTCTCATAATTTAAAAGCTTTGTACACAAATTCTGAACTCTGGAAACAGGAATTCTTAATGTTTGAAAGAACTTTGTTCTGAACACGCCAAGTAAAGTTGCCGGAATTGTAAACATTTGCAGTATTCTCCTCATGTTACTGCATTCTACCTGAAATCTCAGTGATTGAACAAGGCCGTAAAGTTAGGTACGGCTGTATATAGTTGTATTTCATGTGTTTCTTACAAGTTCTTAAACATTTCCTGGCTCCATCATTGAGGACTTTAGGAGTTTCAAGACAATGTGATAGTTTTCTTAGAAGTATATACAGGAAACTTCAGTATTTCAGCTGTTTTATTCAAAACACCATTCCAATTCAACCACAGTTGTTAACATAACCAGTATTCTCATAATTTAAAAGCTTTGTACACAAATTCTGAACTCTGGAAACAGGAATTCTTAATGTTTGAAAGAACTTTGTTCTGAACTCGCCAAGTAAAGTTGCCGGAATTGTAAACATTTGCAGTATTCTCCTCATGTTACTGCATTCTACCTGAAATCTCAGTGATTGAACAAGGCCGTAAAGTTAGGTACGGCTGTATATAGTTGTATTTCATGTGTTTCTTACAAGTTCTTAAACATTTCCTGGCTCCATCATTGAGGACTTTAGGAGTTTCAAGACAATGTGATAGTTTTCTTAGAAGTATATACAGGAAACTTCAGTATTTCAGCTGTTTTATTCAAAACACCATTCCAATTCAACCACAGTTGTTAACATAACCAGTATTCTCATAATTTAAAAGCTTTGTACACAAATTCTGAACTCTGGAAACAGGAATTCTTAATGTTTGAAAGAACTTTGTTCTGAACGCGCCAAGTAAAGTTGCCGGAATTGTAAACATTTGCAGTATTCTCCTCATGTTACTGCATTCTACCTGAAATCTCAGTGATTGAACAAGGCCGTAAAGTTAGGTACGGCTGTATATAGTTGTATTTCATGTGTTTCTTACAAGTTCTTAAACATTTCCTGGCTCCATCATTGAGGACTTTAGGAGTTTCAAGACAATGTGATAGTTTTCTTAGAAGTATATACAGGAAACTTCAGTATTTCAGCTGTTTTATTCAAAACACCATTCCAATTCAACCACAGTTGTTAACATAACCAGTATTCTCATAATTTAAAAGCTTTGTACACAAATTCTGAACTCTGGAAACAGGAATTCTTAATGTTTGAAAGAACTTTGTTCTGAACGCGCCAAGTAAAGTTGCCGGAATTGTAAACATTTGCAGTATTCTCCTCATGTTACTGCATTCTACCTGAAATCTCAGTGATTGAACAAGGCCGTAAAGTTAGGTACGGCTGTATATAGTTGTATTTCATGTGTTTCTTACAAGTTCTTAAACATTTCCTGGCTCCATCATTGAGGACTTTAGGAGTTTCAAGACAATGTGATAGTTTTCTTAGAAGTATATACAGGAAACTTCAGTATTTCAGCTGTTTTATTCAAAACACCATTCCAATTCAACCACAGTTGTTAACATAACCAGTATTCTCATAATTTAAAAGCTTTGTACACAAATTCTGAACTCTGGAAACAGGAATTCTTAATGTTTGAAAGAACTTTGTTCTGAACACGCCAAGTAAAGTTGCCGGAATTGTAAACATTTGCAGTATTCTCCTCATGTTACTGCATTCTACCTGAAATCTCAGTGATTGAACAAGGCCGTAAAGTTAGGTACGGCTGTATATAGTTGTATTTCATGTGTTTCTTACAAGTTCTTAAACATTTCCTGGCTCCATCATTGAGGACTTTAGGAGTTTCAAGACAATGTGATAGTTTTCTTAGAAGTATATACAGGAAACTTCAGTATTTCAGCTGTTTTATTCAAAACACCATTCCAATTCAACCACAGTTGTTAACATAACCAGTATTCTCATAATTTAAAAGCTTTGTACACAAATTCTGAACTCTGGAAACAGGAATTCTTAATGTTTGAAAGAACTTTGTTCTGAACGCGCCAAGTAAAGTTGCCGGAATTGTAAACATTTGCAGTATTCTCCTCATGTTACTGCATTCTACCTGAAATCTCAGTGATTGAACAAGGCCGTAAAGTTAGGTACGGCTGTATATAGTTGTATTTCATGTGTTTCTTACAAGTTCTTAAACATTTCCTGGCTCCATCATTGAGGACTTTAGGAGTTTCAAGACAATGTGATAGTTTTCTTAGAAGTATATACAGGAAACTTCAGTATTTCAGCTGTTTTATTCAAAACACCATTCCAATTCAACCACAGTTGTTAACATAACCAGTATTCTCATAATTTAAAAGCTTTGTACACAAATTCTGAACTCTGGAAACAGGAATTCTTAATGTTTGAAAGAACTTTGTTCTGAACACGCCAAGTAAAGTTGCCGGAATTGTAAACATTTGCAGTATTCTCCTCATGTTACTGCATTCTACCTGAAATCTCAGTGATTGAACAAGGCCGTAAAGTTAGGTACGGCTGTATATAGTTGTATTTCATGTGTTTCTTACAAGTTCTTAAACATTTCCTGGCTCCATCATTGAGGACTTTAGGAGTTTCAAGACAATGTGATAGTTTTCTTAGAAGTATATACAGGAAACTTCAGTATTTCAGCTGTTTTATTCAAAACACCATTCCAATTCAACCACAGTTGTTAACATAACCAGTATTCTCATAATTTAAAAGCTTTGTACACAAATTCTGAACTCTGGAAACAGGAATTCTTAATGTTTGAAAGAACTTTGTTCTGAACGCGCCAAGTAAAGTTGCCGGAATTGTAAACATTTGCAGTATTCTCCTCATGTTACTGCATTCTACCTGAAATCTCAGTGATTGAACAAGGCCGTAAAGTTAGGTACGGCTGTATATAGTTGTATTTCATGTGTTTCTTACAAGTTCTTAAACATTTCCTGGCTCCATCATTGAGGACTTTAGGAGTTTCAAGACAATGTGATAGTTTTCTTAGAAGTATATACAGGAAACTTCAGTATTTCAGCTGTTTTATTCAAAACACCATTCCAATTCAACCACAGTTGTTAACATAACCAGTATTCTCATAATTTAAAAGCTTTGTACACAAATTCTGAACTCTGGAAACAGGAATTCTTAATGTTTGAAAGAACTTTGTTCTGAACGCGCCAAGTAAAGTTGCCGGAATTGTAAACATTTGCAGTATTCTCCTCATGTTACTGCATTCTACCTGAAATCGCAGTGATTGAACAAGGCCGTAAAGTTAGGTACGGCTGTATATAGTTGTATTTCATGTGTTTCTTACAAGTTCTTAAACATTTCCTGGCTCCATCATTGAGGACTTTAGGAGTTTCAAGACAATGTGATAGTTTTCTTAGAAGTATATACAGGAAACTTCAGTATTTCAGCTGTTTTATTCAAAACACCATTCCAATTCAACCACAGTTGTTAACATAACCAGTATTCTCATAATTTAAAAGCTTTGTACACAAATTCTGAACTCTGGAAACAGGAATTCTTAATGTTTGAAAGAACTTTGTTCTGAACACGCCAAGTAAAGTTGCCGGAATTGTAAACATTTGCAGTATTCTCCTCATGTTACTGCATTCTACCTGAAATCTCAGTGATTGAACAAGGCCGTAAAGTTAGGTACGGCTGTATATAGTTGTATTTCATGTGTTTCTTACAAGTTCTTAAACATTTCCTGGCTCCATCATTGAGGACTTTAGGAGTTTCAAGACAATGTGATAGTTTTCTTAGAAGTATATACAGGAAACTTCAGTATTTCAGCTGTTTTATTCAAAACACCATTCCAATTCAACCACAGTTGTTAACATAACCAGTATTCTCATAATTTAAAAGCTTTGTACACAAATTCTGAACTCTGGAAACAGGAATTCTTAATGTTTGAAAGAACTTTGTTCTGAACACGCCAAGTAAAGTTGCCGGAATTGTAAACATTTGCAGTATTCTCCTCATGTTACTGCATTCTACCTGAAATCTCAGTGATTGAACAAGGCCGTAAAGTTAGGTACGGCTGTATATAGTTGTATTTCATGTGTTTCTTACAAGTTCTTAAACATTTCCTGGCTCCATCATTGAGGACTTTAGGAGTTTCAAGACAATGTGATAGTTTTCTTAGAAGTATATACAGGAAACTTCAGTATTTCAGCTGTTTTATTCAAAACACCATTCCAATTCAACCACAGTTGTTAACATAACCAGTATTCTCATAATTTAAAAGCTTTGTACACAAATTCTGAACTCTGGAAACAGGAATTCTTAATGTTTGAAAGAACTTTGTTCTGAACGCGCCAAGTAAAGTTGCCGGAATTGTAAACATTTGCAGTATTCTCCTCATGTTACTGCATTCTACCTGAAATCGCAGTGATTGAACAAGGCCGTAAAGTTAGGTACGGCTGTATATAGTTGTATTTCATGTGTTTCTTACAAGTTCTTAAACATTTCCTGGCTCCATCATTGAGGACTTTAGGAGTTTCAAGACAATGTGATAGTTTTCTTAGAAGTATATACAGGAAACTTCAGTATTTCAGCTGTTTTATTCAAAACACCATTCCAATTCAACCACAGTTGTTAACATAACCAGTATTCTCATAATTTAAAAGCTTTGTACACAAATTCTGAACTCTGGAAACAGGAATTCTTAATGTTTGAAAGAACTTTGTTCTGAACACGCCAAGTAAAGTTGCCGGAATTGTAAACATTTGCAGTATTCTCCTCATGTTACTGCATTCTACCTGAAATCTCAGTGATTGAACAAGGCCGTAAAGTTAGGTACGGCTGTATATAGTTGTATTTCATGTGTTTCTTACAAGTTCTTAAACATTTCCTGGCTCCATCATTGAGGACTTTAGGAGTTTCAAGACAATGTGATAGTTTTCTTAGAAGTATATACAGGAAACTTCAGTATTTCAGCTGTTTTATTCAAAACACCATTCCAATTCAACCACAGTTGTTAACATAACCAGTATTCTCATAATTTAAAAGCTTTGTACACAAATTCTGAACTCTGGAAACAGGAATTCTTAATGTTTGAAAGAACTTTGTTCTGAACGCGCCAAGTAAAGTTGCCGGAATTGTAAACATTTGCAGTATTCTCCTCATGTTACTGCATTCTACCTGAAATCTCAGTGATTGAACAAGGCCGTAAAGTTAGGTACGGCTGTATATAGTTGTATTTCATGTGTTTCTTACAAGTTCTTAAACATTTCCTGGCTCCATCATTGAGGACTTTAGGAGTTTCAAGACAATGTGATAGTTTTCTTAGAAGTATATACAGGAAACTTCAGTATTTCAGCTGTTTTATTCAAAACACCATTCCAATTCAACCACAGTTGTTAACATAACCAGTATTCTCATAATTTAAAAGCTTTGTACACAAATTCTGAACTCTGGAAACAGGAATTCTTAATGTTTGAAAGAACTTTGTTCTGAACACGCCAAGTAAAGTTGCCGGAATTGTAAACATTTGCAGTATTCTCCTCATGTTACTGCATTCTACCTGAAATCGCAGTGATTGAACAAGGCCGTAAAGTTAGGTACGGCTGTATATAGTTGTATTTCATGTGTTTCTTACAAGTTCTTAAACATTTCCTGGCTCCATCATTGAGGACTTTAGGAGTTTCAAGACAATGTGATAGTTTTCTTAGAAGTATATACAGGAAACTTCAGTATTTCAGCTGTTTTATTCAAAACACCATTCCAATTCAACCACAGTTGTTAACATAACCAGTATTCTCATAATTTAAAAGCTTTGTACACAAATTCTGAACTCTGGAAACAGGAATTCTTAATGTTTGAAAGAACTTTGTTCTGAACACGCCAAGTAAAGTTGCCGGAATTGTAAACATTTGCAGTATTCTCCTCATGTTACTGCATTCTACCTGAAATCTCAGTGATTGAACAAGGCCGTAAAGTTAGGTACGGCTGTATATAGTTGTATTTCATGTGTTTCTTACAAGTTCTTAAACATTTCCTGGCTCCATCATTGAGGACTTTAGGAGTTTCAAGACAATGTGATAGTTTTCTTAGAAGTATATACAGGAAACTTCAGTATTTCAGCTGTTTTATTCAAAACACCATTCCAATTCAACCACAGTTGTTAACATAACCAGTATTCTCATAATTTAAAAGCTTTGTACACAAATTCTGAACTCTGGAAACAGGAATTCTTAATGTTTGAAAGAACTTTGTTCTGAACACGCCAAGTAAAGTTGCCGGAATTGTAAACATTTGCAGTATTCTCCTCATGTTACTGCATTCTACCTGAAATCTCAGTGATTGAACAAGGCCGTAAAGTTAGGTACGGCTGTATATAGTTGTATTTCATGTGTTTCTTACAAGTTCTTAAACATTTCCTGGCTCCATCATTGAGGACTTTAGGAGTTTCAAGACAATGTGATAGTTTTCTTAGAAGTATATACAGGAAACTTCAGTATTTCAGCTGTTTTATTCAAAACACCATTCCAATTCAACCACAGTTGTTAACATAACCAGTATTCTCATAATTTAAAAGCTTTGTACACAAATTCTGAACTCTGGAAACAGGAATTCTTAATGTTTGAAAGAACTTTGTTCTGAACGCGCCAAGTAAAGTTGCCGGAATTGTAAACATTTGCAGTATTCTCCTCATGTTACTGCATTCTACCTGAAATCTCAGTGATTGAACAAGGCCGTAAAGTTAGGTACGGCTGTATATAGTTGTATTTCATGTGTTTCTTACAAGTTCTTAAACATTTCCTGGCTCCATCATTGAGGACTTTAGGAGTTTCAAGACAATGTGATAGTTTTCTTAGAAGTATATACAGGAAACTTCAGTATTTCAGCTGTTTTATTCAAAACACCATTCCAATTCAACCACAGTTGTTAACATAACCAGTATTCTCATAATTTAAAAGCTTTGTACACAAATTCTGAACTCTGGAAACAGGAATTCTTAATGTTTGAAAGAACTTTGTTCTGATACGCCAAGTAAAGTTGCCGGAATTGTAAAGATTTTCAGTATTCTCCTCATGTTACTGCATTCTACCTGAAATCGCAGTGATTGAACAAGGCCGTAAAGTTAGGTACGGCTGTATATAGTTGTATTTCATGTGTTTCTTACAAGTTCTTAAACATTTCCTGGCTCCATCATTGAGGACTTTAGGAGTTTCAAGACAATGTGATAGTTTTCTTAGAAGTATATACAGGAAACTTCAGTATTTCAGCTGTTTTATTCAAAACACCATTCCAATTCAACCACAGTTGTTAACATAACCAGTATTCTCATAATTTAAAAGCTTTGTACACAAATTCTGAACTCTGGAAACAGGAATTCTTAATGTTTGAAAGAACTTTGTTCTGAACACGCCAAGTAAAGTTGCCGGAATTGTAAACATTTGCAGTATTCTCCTCATGTTACTGCATTCTACCTGAAATCTCAGTGATTGAACAAGGCCGTAAAGTTAGGTACGGCTGTATATAGTTGTATTTCATGTGTTTCTTACAAGTTCTTAAACATTTCCTGGCTCCATCATTGAGGACTTTAGGAGTTTCAAGACAATGTGATAGTTTTCTTAGAAGTATATACAGGAAACTTCAGTATTTCAGCTGTTTTATTCAAAACACCATTCCAATTCAACCACAGTTGTTAACATAACCAGTATTCTCATAATTTAAAAGCTTTGTACACAAATTCTGAACTCTGGAAACAGGAATTCTTAATGTTTGAAAGAACTTTGTTCTGAACGCGCCAAGTAAAGTTGCCGGAATTGTAAACATTTGCAGTATTCTCCTCATGTTACTGCATTCTACCTGAAATCTCAGTGATTGAACAAGGCCGTAAAGTTAGGTACGGCTGTATATAGTTGTATTTCATGTGTTTCTTACAAGTTCTTAAACATTTCCTGGCTCCATCATTGAGGACTTTAGGAGTTTCAAGACAATGTGATAGTTTTCTTAGAAGTATATACAGGAAACTTCAGTATTTCAGCTGTTTTATTCAAAACACCATTCCAATTCAACCACAGTTGTTAACATAACCAGTATTCTCATAATTTAAAAGCTTTGTACACAAATTCTGAACTCTGGAAACAGGAATTCTTAATGTTTGAAAGAACTTTGTTCTGAACGCGCCAAGTAAAGTTGCCGGAATTGTAAACATTTGCAGTATTCTCCTCATGTTACTGCATTCTACCTGAAATCGCAGTGATTGAACAAGGCCGTAAAGTTAGGTACGGCTGTATATAGTTGTATTTCATGTGTTTCTTACAAGTTCTTAAACATTTCCTGGCTCCATCATTGAGGACTTTAGGAGTTTCAAGACAATGTGATAGTTTTCTTAGAAGTATATACAGGAAACTTCAGTATTTCAGCTGTTTTATTCAAAACACCATTCCAATTCAACCACAGTTGTTAACATAACCAGTATTCTCATAATTTAAAAGCTTTGTACACAAATTCTGAACTCTGGAAACAGGAATTCTTAATGTTTGAAAGAACTTTGTTCTGAACACGCCAAGTAAAGTTGCCGGAATTGTAAACATTTGCAGTATTCTCCTCATGTTACTGCATTCTACCTGAAATCTCAGTGATTGAACAAGGCCGTAAAGTTAGGTACGGCTGTATATAGTTGTATTTCATGTGTTTCTTACAAGTTCTTAAACATTTCCTGGCTCCATCATTGAGGACTTTAGGAGTTTCAAGACAATGTGATAGTTTTCTTAGAAGTATATACAGGAAACTTCAGTATTTCAGCTGTTTTATTCAAAACACCATTCCAATTCAACCACAGTTGTTAACATAACCAGTATTCTCATAATTTAAAAGCTTTGTACACAAATTCTGAACTCTGGAAACAGGAATTCTTAATGTTTGAAAGAACTTTGTTCTGAACACGCCAAGTAAAGTTGCCGGAATTGTAAACATTTGCAGTATTCTCCTCATGTTACTGCATTCTACCTGAAATCTCAGTGATTGAACAAGGCCGTAAAGTTAGGTACGGCTGTATATAGTTGTATTTCATGTGTTTCTTACAAGTTCTTAAACATTTCCTGGCTCCATCATTGAGGACTTTAGGAGTTTCAAGACAATGTGATAGTTTTCTTAGAAGTATATACAGGAAACTTCAGTATTTCAGCTGTTTTATTCAAAACACCATTCCAATTCAACCACAGTTGTTAACATAACCAGTATTCTCATAATTTAAAAGCTTTGTACACAAATTCTGAACTCTGGAAACAGGAATTCTTAATGTTTGAAAGAACTTTGTTCTGAACGCGCCAAGTAAAGTTGCCGGAATTGTAAACATTTGCAGTATTCTCCTCATGTTACTGCATTCTACCTGAAATCGCAGTGATTGAACAAGGCCGTAAAGTTAGGTACGGCTGTATATAGTTGTATTTCATGTGTTTCTTACAAGTTCTTAAACATTTCCTGGCTCCATCATTGAGGACTTTAGGAGTTTCAAGACAATGTGATAGTTTTCTTAGAAGTATATACAGGAAACTTCAGTATTTCAGCTGTTTTATTCAAAACACCATTCCAATTCAACCACAGTTGTTAACATAACCAGTATTCTCATAATTTAAAAGCTTTGTACACAAATTCTGAACTCTGGAAACAGGAATTCTTAATGTTTGAAAGAACTTTGTTCTGAACGCAAGTCAAGTTGCCGGAATTGTAAACATTTGCAGTATTCTCCTCATGTTACTGCATTCTACCTGAAATCTCAGTGATTGAACAAGGCCGTAAAGTTAGGTACGGCTGTATATAGTTGTATTTCATGTGTTTCTTACAAGTTCTTAAACATTTCCTGGCTCCATCATTGAGGACTTTAGGAGTTTCAAGACAATGTGATAGTTTTCTTAGAAGTATATACAGGAAACTTCAGTATTTCAGCTGTTTTATTCAAAACACCATTCCAATTCAACCACAGTTGTTAACATAACCAGTATTCTCATAATTTAAAAGCTTTGTACACAAATTCTGAACTCTGGAAACAGGAATTCTTAATGTTTGAAAGAACTTTGTTCTGAACACGCCAAGTAAAGTTGCCGGAATTGTAAACATTTGCAGTATTCTCCTCATGTTACTGCATTCTACCTGAAATCTCAGTGATTGAACAAGGCCGTAAAGTTAGGTACGGCTGTATATAGTTGTATTTCATGTGTTTCTTACAAGTTCTTAAACATTTCCTGGCTCCATCATTGAGGACTTTAGGAGTTTCAAGACAATGTGATAGTTTTCTTAGAAGTATATACAGGAAACTTCAGTATTTCAGCTGTTTTATTCAAAACACCATTCCAATTCAACCACAGTTGTTAACATAACCAGTATTCTCATAATTTAAAAGCTTTGTACACAAATTCTGAACTCTGGAAACAGGAATTCTTAATGTTTGAAAGAACTTTGTTCTGAACACGCCAAGTAAAGTTGCCGGAATTGTAAACATTTGCAGTATTCTCCTCATGTTACTGCATTCTACCTGAAATCGCAGTGATTGAACAAGGCCGTAAAGTTAGGTACGGCTGTATATAGTTGTATTTCATGTGTTTCTTACAAGTTCTTAAACATTTCCTGGCTCCATCATTGAGGACTTTAGGAGTTTCAAGACAATGTGATAGTTTTCTTAGAAGTATATACAGGAAACTTCAGTATTTCAGCTGTTTTATTCAAAACACCATTCCAATTCAACCACAGTTGTTAACATAACCAGTATTCTCATAATTTAAAAGCTTTGTACACAAATTCTGAACTCTGGAAACAGGAATTCTTAATGTTTGAAAGAACTTTGTTCTGAACACGCCAAGTAAAGTTGCCGGAATTGTAAACATTTGCAGTATTCTCCTCATGTTACTGCATTCTACCTGAAATCTCAGTGATTGAACAAGGCCGTAAAGTTAGGTACGGCTGTATATAGTTGTATTTCATGTGTTTCTTACAAGTTCTTAAACATTTCCTGGCTCCATCATTGAGGACTTTAGGAGTTTCAAGACAATGTGATAGTTTTCTTAGAAGTATATACAGGAAACTTCAGTATTTCAGCTGTTTTATTCAAAACACCATTCCAATTCAACCACAGTTGTTAACATAACCAGTATTCTCATAATTTAAAAGCTTTGTACACAAATTCTGAACTCTGGAAACAGGAATTCTTAATGTTTGAAAGAACTTTGTTCTGATACGCCAAGTAAAGTTGCCGGAATTGTAAAGATTTTCAGTATTCTCCTCATGTTACTGCATTCTACCTGAAATCGCAGTGATTGAACAAGGCCGTAAAGTTAGGTACGGCTGTATATAGTTGTATTTCATGTGTTTCTTACAAGTTCTTAAACATTTCCTGGCTCCATCATTGAGGACTTTAGGAGTTTCAAGACAATGTGATAGTTTTCTTAGAAGTATATACAGGAAACTTCAGTATTTCAGCTGTTTTATTCAAAACACCATTCCAATTCAACCACAGTTGTTAACATAACCAGTATTCTCATAATTTAAAAGCTTTGTACACAAATTCTGAACTCTGGAAACAGGAATTCTTAATGTTTGAAAGAACTTTGTTCTGAACACGCCAAGTAAAGTTGCCGGAATTGTAAACATTTGCAGTATTCTCCTCATGTTACTGCATTCTACCTGAAATCTCAGTGATTGAACAAGGCCGTAAAGTTAGGTACGGCTGTATATAGTTGTATTTCATGTGTTTCTTACAAGTTCTTAAACATTTCCTGGCTCCATCATTGAGGACTTTAGGAGTTTCAAGACAATGTGATAGTTTTCTTAGAAGTATATACAGGAAACTTCAGTATTTCAGCTGTTTTATTCAAAACACCATTCCAATTCAACCACAGTTGTTAACATAACCAGTATTCTCATAATTTAAAAGCTTTGTACACAAATTCTGAACTCTGGAAACAGGAATTCTTAATGTTTGAAAGAACTTTGTTCTGAACGCGCCAAGTAAAGTTGCCGGAATTGTAAACATTTGCAGTATTCTCCTCATGTTACTGCATTCTACCTGAAATCGCAGTGATTGAACAAGGCCGTAAAGTTAGGTACGGCTGTATATAGTTGTATTTCATGTGTTTCTTACAAGTTCTTAAACATTTCCTGGCTCCATCATTGAGGACTTTAGGAGTTTCAAGACAATGTGATAGTTTTCTTAGAAGTATATACAGGAAACTTCAGTATTTCAGCTGTTTTATTCAAAACACCATTCCAATTCAACCACAGTTGTTAACATAACCAGTATTCTCATAATTTAAAAGCTTTGTACACAAATTCTGAACTCTGGAAACAGGAATTCTTAATGTTTGAAAGAACTTTGTTCTGAACACGCCAAGTAAAGTTGCCGGAATTGTAAACATTTGCAGTATTCTCCTCATGTTACTGCATTCTACCTGAAATCGCAGTGATTGAACAAGGCCGTAAAGTTAGGTACGGCTGTATATAGTTGTATTTCATGTGTTTCTTACAAGTTCTTAAACATTTCCTGGCTCCATCATTGAGGACTTTAGGAGTTTCAAGACAATGTGATAGTTTTCTTAGAAGTATATACAGGAAACTTCAGTATTTCAGCTGTTTTATTCAAAACACCATTCCAATTCAACCACAGTTGTTAACATAACCAGTATTCTCATAATTTAAAAGCTTTGTACACAAATTCTGAACTCTGGAAACAGGAATTCTTAATGTTTGAAAGAACTTTGTTCTGAACACGCCAAGTAAAGTTGCCGGAATTGTAAACATTTGCAGTATTCTCCTCATGTTACTGCATTCTACCTGAAATCTCAGTGATTGAACAAGGCCGTAAAGTTAGGTACGGCTGTATATAGTTGTATTTCATGTGTTTCTTACAAGTTCTTAAACATTTCCTGGCTCCATCATTGAGGACTTTAGGAGTTTCAAGACAATGTGATAGTTTTCTTAGAAGTATATACAGGAAACTTCAGTATTTCAGCTGTTTTATTCAAAACACCATTCCAATTCAACCACAGTTGTTAACATAACCAGTATTCTCATAATTTAAAAGCTTTGTACACAAATTCTGAACTCTGGAAACAGGAATTCTTAATGTTTGAAAGAACTTTGTTCTGAACACGCCAAGTAAAGTTGCCGGAATTGTAAACATTTGCAGTATTCTCCTCATGTTACTGCATTCTACCTGAAATCTCAGTGATTGAACAAGGCCGTAAAGTTAGGTACGGCTGTATATAGTTGTATTTCATGTGTTTCTTACAAGTTCTTAAACATTTCCTGGCTCCATCATTGAGGACTTTAGGAGTTTCAAGACAATGTGATAGTTTTCTTAGAAGTATATACAGGAAACTTCAGTATTTCAGCTGTTTTATTCAAAACACCATTCCAATTCAACCACAGTTGTTAACATAACCAGTATTCTCATAATTTAAAAGCTTTGTACACAAATTCTGAACTCTGGAAACAGGAATTCTTAATGTTTGAAAGAACTTTGTTCTGAACGCGCCAAGTAAAGTTGCCGGAATTGTAAACATTTGCAGTATTCTCCTCATGTTACTGCATTCTACCTGAAATCGCAGTGATTGAACAAGGCCGTAAAGTTAGGTACGGCTGTATATAGTTGTATTTCATGTGTTTCTTACAAGTTCTTAAACATTTCCTGGCTCCATCATTGAGGACTTTAGGAGTTTCAAGACAATGTGATAGTTTTCTTAGAAGTATATACAGGAAACTTCAGTATTTCAGCTGTTTTATTCAAAACACCATTCCAATTCAACCACAGTTGTTAACATAACCAGTATTCTCATAATTTAAAAGCTTTGTACACAAATTCTGAACTCTGGAAACAGGAATTCTTAATGTTTGAAAGAACTTTGTTCTGAACACGCCAAGTAAAGTTGCCGGAATTGTAAACATTTGCAGTATTCTCCTCATGTTACTGCATTCTACCTGAAATCTCAGTGATTGAACAAGGCCGTAAAGTTAGGTACGGCTGTATATAGTTGTATTTCATGTGTTTCTTACAAGTTCTTAAACATTTCCTGGCTCCATCATTGAGGACTTTAGGAGTTTCAAGACAATGTGATAGTTTTCTTAGAAGTATATACAGGAAACTTCAGTATTTCAGCTGTTTTATTCAAAACACCATTCCAATTCAACCACAGTTGTTAACATAACCAGTATTCTCATAATTTAAAAGCTTTGTACACAAATTCTGAACTCTGGAAACAGGAATTCTTAATGTTTGAAAGAACTTTGTTCTGAACGCGCCAAGTAAAGTTGCCGGAATTGTAAACATTTGCAGTATTCTCCTCATGTTACTGCATTCTACCTGAAATCGCAGTGATTGAACAAGGCCGTAAAGTTAGGTACGGCTGTATATAGTTGTATTTCATGTGTTTCTTACAAGTTCTTAAACATTTCCTGGCTCCATCATTGAGGACTTTAGGAGTTTCAAGACAATGTGATAGTTTTCTTAGAAGTATATACAGGAAACTTCAGTATTTCAGCTGTTTTATTCAAAACACCATTCCAATTCAACCACAGTTGTTAACATAACCAGTATTCTCATAATTTAAAAGCTTTGTACACAAATTCTGAACTCTGGAAACAGGAATTCTTAATGTTTGAAAGAACTTTGTTCTGAACACGCCAAGTAAAGTTGCCGGAATTGTAAACATTTGCAGTATTCTCCTCATGTTACTGCATTCTACCTGAAATCTCAGTGATTGAACAAGGCCGTAAAGTTAGGTACGGCTGTATATAGTTGTATTTCATGTGTTTCTTACAAGTTCTTAAACATTTCCTGGCTCCATCATTGAGGACTTTAGGAGTTTCAAGACAATGTGATAGTTTTCTTAGAAGTATATACAGGAAACTTCAGTATTTCAGCTGTTTTATTCAAAACACCATTCCAATTCAACCACAGTTGTTAACATAACCAGTATTCTCATAATTTAAAAGCTTTGTACACAAATTCTGAACTCTGGAAACAGGAATTCTTAATGTTTGAAAGAACTTTGTTCTGAACGCGCCAAGTAAAGTTGCCGGAATTGTAAACATTTGCAGTATTCTCCTCATGTTACTGCATTCTACCTGAAATCGCAGTGATTGAACAAGGCCGTAAAGTTAGGTACGGCTGTATATAGTTGTATTTCATGTGTTTCTTACAAGTTCTTAAACATTTCCTGGCTCCATCATTGAGGACTTTAGGAGTTTCAAGACAATGTGATAGTTTTCTTAGAAGTATATACAGGAAACTTCAGTATTTCAGCTGTTTTATTCAAAACACCATTCCAATTCAACCACAGTTGTTAACATAACCAGTATTCTCATAATTTAAAAGCTTTGTACACAAATTCTGAACTCTGGAAACAGGAATTCTTAATGTTTGAAAGAACTTTGTTCTGAACACGCCAAGTAAAGTTGCCGGAATTGTAAACATTTGCAGTATTCTCCTCATGTTACTGCATTCTACCTGAAATCTCAGTGATTGAACAAGGCCGTAAAGTTAGGTACGGCTGTATATAGTTGTATTTCATGTGTTTCTTACAAGTTCTTAAACATTTCCTGGCTCCATCATTGAGGACTTTAGGAGTTTCAAGACAATGTGATAGTTTTCTTAGAAGTATATACAGGAAACTTCAGTATTTCAGCTGTTTTATTCAAAACACCATTCCAATTCAACCACAGTTGTTAACATAACCAGTATTCTCATAATTTAAAAGCTTTGTACACAAATTCTGAACTCTGGAAACAGGAATTCTTAATGTTTGAAAGAACTTTGTTCTGAACACGCCAAGTAAAGTTGCCGGAATTGTAAACATTTGCAGTATTCTCCTCATGTTACTGCATTCTACCTGAAATCTCAGTGATTGAACAAGGCCGTAAAGTTAGGTACGGCTGTATATAGTTGTATTTCATGTGTTTCTTACAAGTTCTTAAACATTTCCTGGCTCCATCATTGAGGACTTTAGGAGTTTCAAGACAATGTGATAGTTTTCTTAGAAGTATATACAGGAAACTTCAGTATTTCAGCTGTTTTATTCAAAACACCATTCCAATTCAACCACAGTTGTTAACATAACCAGTATTCTCATAATTTAAAAGCTTTGTACACAAATTCTGAACTCTGGAAACAGGAATTCTTAATGTTTGAAAGAACTTTGTTCTGAACACGCCAAGTAAAGTTGCCGGAATTGTAAACATTTGCAGTATTCTCCTCATGTTACTGCATTCTACCTGAAATCGCAGTGATTGAACAAGGCCGTAAAGTTAGGTACGGCTGTATATAGTTGTATTTCATGTGTTTCTTACAAGTTCTTAAACATTTCCTGGCTCCATCATTGAGGACTTTAGGAGTTTCAAGACAATGTGATAGTTTTCTTAGAAGTATATACAGGAAACTTCAGTATTTCAGCTGTTTTATTCAAAACACCATTCCAATTCAACCACAGTTGTTAACATAACCAGTATTCTCATAATTTAAAAGCTTTGTACACAAATTCTGAACTCTGGAAACAGGAATTCTTAATGTTTGAAAGAACTTTGTTCTGAACACGCCAAGTAAAGTTGCCGGAATTGTAAACATTTGCAGTATTCTCCTCATGTTACTGCATTCTACCTGAAATCTCAGTGATTGAACAAGGCCGTAAAGTTAGGTACGGCTGTATATAGTTGTATTTCATGTGTTTCTTACAAGTTCTTAAACATTTCCTGGCTCCATCATTGAGGACTTTAGGAGTTTCAAGACAATGTGATAGTTTTCTTAGAAGTATATACAGGAAACTTCAGTATTTCAGCTGTTTTATTCAAAACACCATTCCAATTCAACCACAGTTGTTAACATAACCAGTATTCTCATAATTTAAAAGCTTTGTACACAAATTCTGAACTCTGGAAACAGGAATTCTTAATGTTTGAAAGAACTTTGTTCTGAACACGCCAAGTAAAGTTGCCGGAATTGTAAACATTTGCAGTATTCTCCTCATGTTACTGCATTCTACCTGAAATCTCAGTGATTGAACAAGGCCGTAAAGTTAGGTACGGCTGTATATAGTTGTATTTCATGTGTTTCTTACAAGTTCTTAAACATTTCCTGGCTCCATCATTGAGGACTTTAGGAGTTTCAAGACAATGTGATAGTTTTCTTAGAAGTATATACAGGAAACTTCAGTATTTCAGCTGTTTTATTCAAAACACCATTCCAATTCAACCACAGTTGTTAACATAACCAGTATTCTCATAATTTAAAAGCTTTGTACACAAATTCTGAACTCTGGAAACAGGAATTCTTAATGTTTGAAAGAACTTTGTTCTGAACACGCCAAGTAAAGTTGCCGGAATTGTAAACATTTGCAGTATTCTCCTCATGTTACTGCATTCTACCTGAAATCTCAGTGATTGAACAAGGCCGTAAAGTTAGGTACGGCTGTATATAGTTGTATTTCATGTGTTTCTTACAAGTTCTTAAACATTTCCTGGCTCCATCATTGAGGACTTTAGGAGTTTCAAGACAATGTGATAGTTTTCTTAGAAGTATATACAGGAAACTTCAGTATTTCAGCTGTTTTATTCAAAACACCATTCCAATTCAACCACAGTTGTTAACATAACCAGTATTCTCATAATTTAAAAGCTTTGTACACAAATTCTGAACTCTGGAAACAGGAATTCTTAATGTTTGAAAGAACTTTGTTCTGAACGCGCCAAGTAAAGTTGCCGGAATTGTAAACATTTGCAGTATTCTCCTCATGTTACTGCATTCTACCTGAAATCTCAGTGATTGAACAAGGCCGTAAAGTTAGGTACGGCTGTATATAGTTGTATTTCATGTGTTTCTTACAAGTTCTTAAACATTTCCTGGCTCCATCATTGAGGACTTTAGGAGTTTCAAGACAATGTGATAGTTTTCTTAGAAGTATATACAGGAAACTTCAGTATTTCAGCTGTTTTATTCAAAACACCATTCCAATTCAACCACAGTTGTTAACATAACCAGTATTCTCATAATTTAAAAGCTTTGTACACAAATTCTGAACTCTGGAAACAGGAATTCTTAATGTTTGAAAGAACTTTGTTCTGAACACGCCAAGTAAAGTTGCCGGAATTGTAAACATTTGCAGTATTCTCCTCATGTTACTGCATTCTACCTGAAATCTCAGTGATTGAACAAGGCCGTAAAGTTAGGTACGGCTGTATATAGTTGTATTTCATGTGTTTCTTACAAGTTCTTAAACATTTCCTGGCTCCATCATTGAGGACTTTAGGAGTTTCAAGACAATGTGATAGTTTTCTTAGAAGTATATACAGGAAACTTCAGTATTTCAGCTGTTTTATTCAAAACACCATTCCAATTCAACCACAGTTGTTAACATAACCAGTATTCTCATAATTTAAAAGCTTTGTACACAAATTCTGAACTCTGGAAACAGGAATTCTTAATGTTTGAAAGAACTTTGTTCTGAACACGCCAAGTAAAGTTGCCGGAATTGTAAACATTTGCAGTATTCTCCTCATGTTACTGCATTCTACCTGAAATCGCAGTGATTGAACAAGGCCGTAAAGTTAGGTACGGCTGTATATAGTTGTATTTCATGTGTTTCTTACAAGTTCTTAAACATTTCCTGGCTCCATCATTGAGGACTTTAGGAGTTTCAAGACAATGTGATAGTTTTCTTAGAAGTATATACAGGAAACTTCAGTATTTCAGCTGTTTTATTCAAAACACCATTCCAATTCAACCACAGTTGTTAACATAACCAGTATTCTCATAATTTAAAAGCTTTGTACACAAATTCTGAACTCTGGAAACAGGAATTCTTAATGTTTGAAAGAACTTTGTTCTGAACACGCCAAGTAAAGTTGCCGGAATTGTAAACATTTGCAGTATTCTCCTCATGTTACTGCATTCTACCTGAAATCTCAGTGATTGAACAAGGCCGTAAAGTTAGGTACGGCTGTATATAGTTGTATTTCATGTGTTTCTTACAAGTTCTTAAACATTTCCTGGCTCCATCATTGAGGACTTTAGGAGTTTCAAGACAATGTGATAGTTTTCTTAGAAGTATATACAGGAAACTTCAGTATTTCAGCTGTTTTATTCAAAACACCATTCCAATTCAACCACAGTTGTTAACATAACCAGTATTCTCATAATTTAAAAGCTTTGTACACAAATTCTGAACTCTGGAAACAGGAATTCTTAATGTTTGAAAGAACTTTGTTCTGAACACGCCAAGTAAAGTTGCCGGAATTGTAAACATTTGCAGTATTCTCCTCATGTTACTGCATTCTACCTGAAATCTCAGTGATTGAACAAGGCCGTAAAGTTAGGTACGGCTGTATATAGTTGTATTTCATGTGTTTCTTACAAGTTCTTAAACATTTCCTGGCTCCATCATTGAGGACTTTAGGAGTTTCAAGACAATGTGATAGTTTTCTTAGAAGTATATACAGGAAACTTCAGTATTTCAGCTGTTTTATTCAAAACACCATTCCAATTCAACCACAGTTGTTAACATAACCAGTATTCTCATAATTTAAAAGCTTTGTACACAAATTCTGAACTCTGGAAACAGGAATTCTTAATGTTTGAAAGAACTTTGTTCTGAACGCGCCAAGTAAAGTTGCCGGAATTGTAAACATTTGCAGTATTCTCCTCATGTTACTGCATTCTACCTGAAATCTCAGTGATTGAACAAGGCCGTAAAGTTAGGTACGGCTGTATATAGTTGTATTTCATGTGTTTCTTACAAGTTCTTAAACATTTCCTGGCTCCATCATTGAGGACTTTAGGAGTTTCAAGACAATGTGATAGTTTTCTTAGAAGTATATACAGGAAACTTCAGTATTTCAGCTGTTTTATTCAAAACACCATTCCAATTCAACCACAGTTGTTAACATAACCAGTATTCTCATAATTTAAAAGCTTTGTACACAAATTCTGAACTCTGGAAACAGGAATTCTTAATGTTTGAAAGAACTTTGTTCTGAACTCGCCAAGTAAAGTTGCCGGAATTGTAAACATTTGCAGTATTCTCCTCATGTTACTGCATTCTACCTGAAATCTCAGTGATTGAACAAGGCCGTAAAGTTAGGTACGGCTGTATATAGTTGTATTTCATGTGTTTCTTACAAGTTCTTAAACATTTCCTGGCTCCATCATTGAGGACTTTAGGAGTTTCAAGACAATGTGATAGTTTTCTTAGAAGTATATACAGGAAACTTCAGTATTTCAGCTGTTTTATTCAAAACACCATTCCAATTCAACCACAGTTGTTAACATAACCAGTATTCTCATAATTTAAAAGCTTTGTACACAAATTCTGAACTCTGGAAACAGGAATTCTTAATGTTTGAAAGAACTTTGTTCTGAACGCGCCAAGTAAAGTTGCCGGAATTGTAAACATTTGCAGTATTCTCCTCATGTTACTGCATTCTACCTGAAATCTCAGTGATTGAACAAGGCCGTAAAGTTAGGTACGGCTGTATATAGTTGTATTTCATGTGTTTCTTACAAGTTCTTAAACATTTCCTGGCTCCATCATTGAGGACTTTAGGAGTTTCAAGACAATGTGATAGTTTTCTTAGAAGTATATACAGGAAACTTCAGTATTTCAGCTGTTTTATTCAAAACACCATTCCAATTCAACCACAGTTGTTAACATAACCAGTATTCTCATAATTTAAAAGCTTTGTACACAAATTCTGAACTCTGGAAACAGGAATTCTTAATGTTTGAAAGAACTTTGTTCTGAACACGCCAAGTAAAGTTGCCGGAATTGTAAACATTTGCAGTATTCTCCTCATGTTACTGCATTCTACCTGAAATCGCAGTGATTGAACAAGGCCGTAAAGTTAGGTACGGCTGTATATAGTTGTATTTCATGTGTTTCTTACAAGTTCTTAAACATTTCCTGGCTCCATCATTGAGGACTTTAGGAGTTTCAAGACAATGTGATAGTTTTCTTAGAAGTATATACAGGAAACTTCAGTATTTCAGCTGTTTTATTCAAAACACCATTCCAATTCAACCACAGTTGTTAACATAACCAGTATTCTCATAATTTAAAAGCTTTGTACACAAATTCTGAACTCTGGAAACAGGAATTCTTAATGTTTGAAAGAACTTTGTTCTGAACACGCCAAGTAAAGTTGCCGGAATTGTAAACATTTGCAGTATTCTCCTCATGTTACTGCATTCTACCTGAAATCTCAGTGATTGAACAAGGCCGTAAAGTTAGGTACGGCTGTATATAGTTGTATTTCATGTGTTTCTTACAAGTTCTTAAACATTTCCTGGCTCCATCATTGAGGACTTTAGGAGTTTCAAGACAATGTGATAGTTTTCTTAGAAGTATATACAGGAAACTTCAGTATTTCAGCTGTTTTATTCAAAACACCATTCCAATTCAACCACAGTTGTTAACATAACCAGTATTCTCATAATTTAAAAGCTTTGTACACAAATTCTGAACTCTGGAAACAGGAATTCTTAATGTTTGAAAGAACTTTGTTCTGAACACGCCAAGTAAAGTTGCCGGAATTGTAAACATTTGCAGTATTCTCCTCATGTTACTGCATTCTACCTGAAATCTCAGTGATTGAACAAGGCCGTAAAGTTAGGTACGGCTGTATATAGTTGTATTTCATGTGTTTCTTACAAGTTCTTAAACATTTCCTGGCTCCATCATTGAGGACTTTAGGAGTTTCAAGACAATGTGATAGTTTTCTTAGAAGTATATACAGGAAACTTCAGTATTTCAGCTGTTTTATTCAAAACACCATTCCAATTCAACCACAGTTGTTAACATAACCAGTATTCTCATAATTTAAAAGCTTTGTACACAAATTCTGAACTCTGGAAACAGGAATTCTTAATGTTTGAAAGAACTTTGTTCTGAACACGCCAAGTAAAGTTGCCGGAATTGTAAACATTTGCAGTATTCTCCTCATGTTACTGCATTCTACCTGAAATCGCAGTGATTGAACAAGGCCGTAAAGTTAGGTACGGCTGTATATAGTTGTATTTCATGTGTTTCTTACAAGTTCTTAAACATTTCCTGGCTCCATCATTGAGGACTTTAGGAGTTTCAAGACAATGTGATAGTTTTCTTAGAAGTATATACAGGAAACTTCAGTATTTCAGCTGTTTTATTCAAAACACCATTCCAATTCAACCACAGTTGTTAACATAACCAGTATTCTCATAATTTAAAAGCTTTGTACACAAATTCTGAACTCTGGAAACAGGAATTCTTAATGTTTGAAAGAACTTTGTTCTGAACACGCCAAGTAAAGTTGCCGGAATTGTAAACATTTGCAGTATTCTCCTCATGTTACTGCATTCTACCTGAAATCTCAGTGATTGAACAAGGCCGTAAAGTTAGGTACGGCTGTATATAGTTGTATTTCATGTGTTTCTTACAAGTTCTTAAACATTTCCTGGCTCCATCATTGAGGACTTTAGGAGTTTCAAGACAATGTGATAGTTTTCTTAGAAGTATATACAGGAAACTTCAGTATTTCAGCTGTTTTATTCAAAACACCATTCCAATTCAACCACAGTTGTTAACATAACCAGTATTCTCATAATTTAAAAGCTTTGTACACAAATTCTGAACTCTGGAAACAGGAATTCTTAATGTTTGAAAGAACTTTGTTCTGAACACGCCAAGTAAAGTTGCCGGAATTGTAAACATTTGCAGTATTCTCCTCATGTTACTGCATTCTACCTGAAATCTCAGTGATTGAACAAGGCCGTAAAGTTAGGTACGGCTGTATATAGTTGTATTTCATGTGTTTCTTACAAGTTCTTAAACATTTCCTGGCTCCATCATTGAGGACTTTAGGAGTTTCAAGACAATGTGATAGTTTTCTTAGAAGTATATACAGGAAACTTCAGTATTTCAGCTGTTTTATTCAAAACACCATTCCAATTCAACCACAGTTGTTAACATAACCAGTATTCTCATAATTTAAAAGCTTTGTACACAAATTCTGAACTCTGGAAACAGGAATTCTTAATGTTTGAAAGAACTTTGTTCTGAACACGCCAAGTAAAGTTGCCGGAATTGTAAACATTTGCAGTATTCTCCTCATGTTACTGCATTCTACCTGAAATCTCAGTGATTGAACAAGGCCGTAAAGTTAGGTACGGCTGTATATAGTTGTATTTCATGTGTTTCTTACAAGTTCTTAAACATTTCCTGGCTCCATCATTGAGGACTTTAGGAGTTTCAAGACAATGTGATAGTTTTCTTAGAAGTATATACAGGAAACTTCAGTATTTCAGCTGTTTTATTCAAAACACCATTCCAATTCAACCACAGTTGTTAACATAACCAGTATTCTCATAATTTAAAAGCTTTGTACACAAATTCTGAACTCTGGAAACAGGAATTCTTAATGTTTGAAAGAACTTTGTTCTGAACACGCCAAGTAAAGTTGCCGGAATTGTAAACATTTGCAGTATTCTCCTCATGTTACTGCATTCTACCTGAAATCTCAGTGATTGAACAAGGCCGTAAAGTTAGGTACGGCTGTATATAGTTGTATTTCATGTGTTTCTTACAAGTTCTTAAACATTTCCTGGCTCCATCATTGAGGACTTTAGGAGTTTCAAGACAATGTGATAGTTTTCTTAGAAGTATATACAGGAAACTTCAGTATTTCAGCTGTTTTATTCAAAACACCATTCCAATTCAACCACAGTTGTTAACATAACCAGTATTCTCATAATTTAAAAGCTTTGTACACAAATTCTGAACTCTGGAAACAGGAATTCTTAATGTTTGAAAGAACTTTGTTCTGAACGCGCCAAGTAAAGTTGCCGGAATTGTAAACATTTGCAGTATTCTCCTCATGTTACTGCATTCTACCTGAAATCGCAGTGATTGAACAAGGCCGTAAAGTTAGGTACGGCTGTATATAGTTGTATTTCATGTGTTTCTTACAAGTTCTTAAACATTTCCTGGCTCCATCATTGAGGACTTTAGGAGTTTCAAGACAATGTGATAGTTTTCTTAGAAGTATATACAGGAAACTTCAGTATTTCAGCTGTTTTATTCAAAACACCATTCCAATTCAACCACAGTTGTTAACATAACCAGTATTCTCATAATTTAAAAGCTTTGTACACAAATTCTGAACTCTGGAAACAGGAATTCTTAATGTTTGAAAGAACTTTGTTCTGAACACGCCAAGTAAAGTTGCCGGAATTGTAAACATTTGCAGTATTCTCCTCATGTTACTGCATTCTACCTGAAATCTCAGTGATTGAACAAGGCCGTAAAGTTAGGTACGGCTGTATATAGTTGTATTTCATGTGTTTCTTACAAGTTCTTAAACATTTCCTGGCTCCATCATTGAGGACTTTAGGAGTTTCAAGACAATGTGATAGTTTTCTTAGAAGTATATACAGGAAACTTCAGTATTTCAGCTGTTTTATTCAAAACACCATTCCAATTCAACCACAGTTGTTAACATAACCAGTATTCTCATAATTTAAAAGCTTTGTACACAAATTCTGAACTCTGGAAACAGGAATTCTTAATGTTTGAAAGAACTTTGTTCTGAACTCGCCAAGTAAAGTTGCCGGAATTGTAAACATTTGCAGTATTCTCCTCATGTTACTGCATTCTACCTGAAATCTCAGTGATTGAACAAGGCCGTAAAGTTAGGTACGGCTGTATATAGTTGTATTTCATGTGTTTCTTACAAGTTCTTAAACATTTCCTGGCTCCATCATTGAGGACTTTAGGAGTTTCAAGACAATGTGATAGTTTTCTTAGAAGTATATACAGGAAACTTCAGTATTTCAGCTGTTTTATTCAAAACACCATTCCAATTCAACCACAGTTGTTAACATAACCAGTATTCTCATAATTTAAAAGCTTTGTACACAAATTCTGAACTCTGGAAACAGGAATTCTTAATGTTTGAAAGAACTTTGTTCTGAACGCGCCAAGTAAAGTTGCCGGAATTGTAAACATTTGCAGTATTCTCCTCATGTTACTGCATTCTACCTGAAATCGCAGTGATTGAACAAGGCCGTAAAGTTAGGTACGGCTGTATATAGTTGTATTTCATGTGTTTCTTACAAGTTCTTAAACATTTCCTGGCTCCATCATTGAGGACTTTAGGAGTTTCAAGACAATGTGATAGTTTTCTTAGAAGTATATACAGGAAACTTCAGTATTTCAGCTGTTTTATTCAAAACACCATTCCAATTCAACCACAGTTGTTAACATAACCAGTATTCTCATAATTTAAAAGCTTTGTACACAAATTCTGAACTCTGGAAACAGGAATTCTTAATGTTTGAAAGAACTTTGTTCTGAACACGCCAAGTAAAGTTGCCGGAATTGTAAACATTTGCAGTATTCTCCTCATGTTACTGCATTCTACCTGAAATCTCAGTGATTGAACAAGGCCGTAAAGTTAGGTACGGCTGTATATAGTTGTATTTCATGTGTTTCTTACAAGTTCTTAAACATTTCCTGGCTCCATCATTGAGGACTTTAGGAGTTTCAAGACAATGTGATAGTTTTCTTAGAAGTATATACAGGAAACTTCAGTATTTCAGCTGTTTTATTCAAAACACCATTCCAATTCAACCACAGTTGTTAACATAACCAGTATTCTCATAATTTAAAAGCTTTGTACACAAATTCTGAACTCTGGAAACAGGAATTCTTAATGTTTGAAAGAACTTTGTTCTGAACACGCCAAGTAAAGTTGCCGGAATTGTAAACATTTGCAGTATTCTCCTCATGTTACTGCATTCTACCTGAAATCTCAGTGATTGAACAAGGCCGTAAAGTTAGGTACGGCTGTATATAGTTGTATTTCATGTGTTTCTTACAAGTTCTTAAACATTTCCTGGCTCCATCATTGAGGACTTTAGGAGTTTCAAGACAATGTGATAGTTTTCTTAGAAGTATATACAGGAAACTTCAGTATTTCAGCTGTTTTATTCAAAACACCATTCCAATTCAACCACAGTTGTTAACATAACCAGTATTCTCATAATTTAAAAGCTTTGTACACAAATTCTGAACTCTGGAAACAGGAATTCTTAATGTTTGAAAGAACTTTGTTCTGAACACGCCAAGTAAAGTTGCCGGAATTGTAAACATTTGCAGTATTCTCCTCATGTTACTGCATTCTACCTGAAATCTCAGTGATTGAACAAGGCCGTAAAGTTAGGTACGGCTGTATATAGTTGTATTTCATGTGTTTCTTACAAGTTCTTAAACATTTCCTGGCTCCATCATTGAGGACTTTAGGAGTTTCAAGACAATGTGATAGTTTTCTTAGAAGTATATACAGGAAACTTCAGTATTTCAGCTGTTTTATTCAAAACACCATTCCAATTCAACCACAGTTGTTAACATAACCAGTATTCTCATAATTTAAAAGCTTTGTACACAAATTCTGAACTCTGGAAACAGGAATTCTTAATGTTTGAAAGAACTTTGTTCTGAACACGCCAAGTAAAGTTGCCGGAATTGTAAACATTTGCAGTATTCTCCTCATGTTACTGCATTCTACCTGAAATCTCAGTGATTGAACAAGGCCGTAAAGTTAGGTACGGCTGTATATAGTTGTATTTCATGTGTTTCTTACAAGTTCTTAAACATTTCCTGGCTCCATCATTGAGGACTTTAGGAGTTTCAAGACAATGTGATAGTTTTCTTAGAAGTATATACAGGAAACTTCAGTATTTCAGCTGTTTTATTCAAAACACCATTCCAATTCAACCACAGTTGTTAACATAACCAGTATTCTCATAATTTAAAAGCTTTGTACACAAATTCTGAACTCTGGAAACAGGAATTCTTAATGTTTGAAAGAACTTTGTTCTGAACACGCCAAGTAAAGTTGCCGGAATTGTAAACATTTGCAGTATTCTCCTCATGTTACTGCATTCTACCTGAAATCTCAGTGATTGAACAAGGCCGTAAAGTTAGGTACGGCTGTATATAGTTGTATTTCATGTGTTTCTTACAAGTTCTTAAACATTTCCTGGCTCCATCATTGAGGACTTTAGGAGTTTCAAGACAATGTGATAGTTTTCTTAGAAGTATATACAGGAAACTTCAGTATTTCAGCTGTTTTATTCAAAACACCATTCCAATTCAACCACAGTTGTTAACATAACCAGTATTCTCATAATTTAAAAGCTTTGTACACAAATTCTGAACTCTGGAAACAGGAATTCTTAATGTTTGAAAGAACTTTGTTCTGAACACGCCAAGTAAAGTTGCCGGAATTGTAAACATTTGCAGTATTCTCCTCATGTTACTGCATTCTACCTGAAATCTCAGTGATTGAACAAGGCCGTAAAGTTAGGTACGGCTGTATATAGTTGTATTTCATGTGTTTCTTACAAGTTCTTAAACATTTCCTGGCTCCATCATTGAGGACTTTAGGAGTTTCAAGACAATGTGATAGTTTTCTTAGAAGTATATACAGGAAACTTCAGTATTTCAGCTGTTTTATTCAAAACACCATTCCAATTCAACCACAGTTGTTAACATAACCAGTATTCTCATAATTTAAAAGCTTTGTACACAAATTCTGAACTCTGGAAACAGGAATTCTTAATGTTTGAAAGAACTTTGTTCTGAACACGCCAAGTAAAGTTGCCGGAATTGTAAACATTTGCAGTATTCTCCTCATGTTACTGCATTCTACCTGAAATCTCAGTGATTGAACAAGGCCGTAAAGTTAGGTACGGCTGTATATAGTTGTATTTCATGTGTTTCTTACAAGTTCTTAAACATTTCCTGGCTCCATCATTGAGGACTTTAGGAGTTTCAAGACAATGTGATAGTTTTCTTAGAAGTATATACAGGAAACTTCAGTATTTCAGCTGTTTTATTCAAAACACCATTCCAATTCAACCACAGTTGTTAACATAACCAGTATTCTCATAATTTAAAAGCTTTGTACACAAATTCTGAACTCTGGAAACAGGAATTCTTAATGTTTGAAAGAACTTTGTTCTGAACTCGCCAAGTAAAGTTGCCGGAATTGTAAACATTTGCAGTATTCTCCTCATGTTACTGCATTCTACCTGAAATCTCAGTGATTGAACAAGGCCGTAAAGTTAGGTACGGCTGTATATAGTTGTATTTCATGTGTTTCTTACAAGTTCTTAAACATTTCCTGGCTCCATCATTGAGGACTTTAGGAGTTTCAAGACAATGTGATAGTTTTCTTAGAAGTATATACAGGAAACTTCAGTATTTCAGCTGTTTTATTCAAAACACCATTCCAATTCAACCACAGTTGTTAACATAACCAGTATTCTCATAATTTAAAAGCTTTGTACACAAATTCTGAACTCTGGAAACAGGAATTCTTAATGTTTGAAAGAACTTTGTTCTGAACACGCCAAGTAAAGTTGCCGGAATTGTAAACATTTGCAGTATTCTCCTCATGTTACTGCATTCTACCTGAAATCTCAGTGATTGAACAAGGCCGTAAAGTTAGGTACGGCTGTATATAGTTGTATTTCATGTGTTTCTTACAAGTTCTTAAACATTTCCTGGCTCCATCATTGAGGACTTTAGGAGTTTCAAGACAATGTGATAGTTTTCTTAGAAGTATATACAGGAAACTTCAGTATTTCAGCTGTTTTATTCAAAACACCATTCCAATTCAACCACAGTTGTTAACATAACCAGTATTCTCATAATTTAAAAGCTTTGTACACAAATTCTGAACTCTGGAAACAGGAATTCTTAATGTTTGAAAGAACTTTGTTCTGAACACGCCAAGTAAAGTTGCCGGAATTGTAAACATTTGCAGTATTCTCCTCATGTTACTGCATTCTACCTGAAATCTCAGTGATTGAACAAGGCCGTAAAGTTAGGTACGGCTGTATATAGTTGTATTTCATGTGTTTCTTACAAGTTCTTAAACATTTCCTGGCTCCATCATTGAGGACTTTAGGAGTTTCAAGACAATGTGATAGTTTTCTTAGAAGTATATACAGGAAACTTCAGTATTTCAGCTGTTTTATTCAAAACACCATTCCAATTCAACCACAGTTGTTAACATAACCAGTATTCTCATAATTTAAAAGCTTTGTACACAAATTCTGAACTCTGGAAACAGGAATTCTTAATGTTTGAAAGAACTTTGTTCTGAACACGCCAAGTAAAGTTGCCGGAATTGTAAACATTTGCAGTATTCTCCTCATGTTACTGCATTCTACCTGAAATCTCAGTGATTGAACAAGGCCGTAAAGTTAGGTACGGCTGTATATAGTTGTATTTCATGTGTTTCTTACAAGTTCTTAAACATTTCCTGGCTCCATCATTGAGGACTTTAGGAGTTTCAAGACAATGTGATAGTTTTCTTAGAAGTATATACAGGAAACTTCAGTATTTCAGCTGTTTTATTCAAAACACCATTCCAATTCAACCACAGTTGTTAACATAACCAGTATTCTCATAATTTAAAAGCTTTGTACACAAATTCTGAACTCTGGAAACAGGAATTCTTAATGTTTGAAAGAACTTTGTTCTGAACTCGCCAAGTAAAGTTGCCGGAATTGTAAACATTTGCAGTATTCTCCTCATGTTACTGCATTCTACCTGAAATCTCAGTGATTGAACAAGGCCGTAAAGTTAGGTACGGCTGTATATAGTTGTATTTCATGTGTTTCTTACAAGTTCTTAAACATTTCCTGGCTCCATCATTGAGGACTTTAGGAGTTTCAAGACAATGTGATAGTTTTCTTAGAAGTATATACAGGAAACTTCAGTATTTCAGCTGTTTTATTCAAAACACCATTCCAATTCAACCACAGTTGTTAACATAACCAGTATTCTCATAATTTAAAAGCTTTGTACACAAATTCTGAACTCTGGAAACAGGAATTCTTAATGTTTGAAAGAACTTTGTTCTGAACTCGCCAAGTAAAGTTGCCGGAATTGTAAACATTTGCAGTATTCTCCTCATGTTACTGCATTCTACCTGAAATCTCAGTGATTGAACAAGGCCGTAAAGTTAGGTACGGCTGTATATAGTTGTATTTCATGTGTTTCTTACAAGTTCTTAAACATTTCCTGGCTCCATCATTGAGGACTTTAGGAGTTTCAAGACAATGTGATAGTTTTCTTAGAAGTATATACAGGAAACTTCAGTATTTCAGCTGTTTTATTCAAAACACCATTCCAATTCAACCACAGTTGTTAACATAACCAGTATTCTCATAATTTAAAAGCTTTGTACACAAATTCTGAACTCTGGAAACAGGAATTCTTAATGTTTGAAAGAACTTTGTTCTGAACACGCCAAGTAAAGTTGCCGGAATTGTAAACATTTGCAGTATTCTCCTCATGTTACTGCATTCTACCTGAAATCTCAGTGATTGAACAAGGCCGTAAAGTTAGGTACGGCTGTATATAGTTGTATTTCATGTGTTTCTTACAAGTTCTTAAACATTTCCTGGCTCCATCATTGAGGACTTTAGGAGTTTCAAGACAATGTGATAGTTTTCTTAGAAGTATATACAGGAAACTTCAGTATTTCAGCTGTTTTATTCAAAACACCATTCCAATTCAACCACAGTTGTTAACATAACCAGTATTCTCATAATTTAAAAGCTTTGTACACAAATTCTGAACTCTGGAAACAGGAATTCTTAATGTTTGAAAGAACTTTGTTCTGAACTCGCCAAGTAAAGTTGCCGGAATTGTAAACATTTGCAGTATTCTCCTCATGTTACTGCATTCTACCTGAAATCTCAGTGATTGAACAAGGCCGTAAAGTTAGGTACGGCTGTATATAGTTGTATTTCATGTGTTTCTTACAAGTTCTTAAACATTTCCTGGCTCCATCATTGAGGACTTTAGGAGTTTCAAGACAATGTGATAGTTTTCTTAGAAGTATATACAGGAAACTTCAGTATTTCAGCTGTTTTATTCAAAACACCATTCCAATTCAACCACAGTTGTTAACATAACCAGTATTCTCATAATTTAAAAGCTTTGTACACAAATTCTGAACTCTGGAAACAGGAATTCTTAATGTTTGAAAGAACTTTGTTCTGAACTCGCCAAGTAAAGTTGCCGGAATTGTAAACATTTGCAGTATTCTCCTCATGTTACTGCATTCTACCTGAAATCTCAGTGATTGAACAAGGCCGTAAAGTTAGGTACGGCTGTATATAGTTGTATTTCATGTGTTTCTTACAAGTTCTTAAACATTTCCTGGCTCCATCATTGAGGACTTTAGGAGTTTCAAGACAATGTGATAGTTTTCTTAGAAGTATATACAGGAAACTTCAGTATTTCAGCTGTTTTATTCAAAACACCATTCCAATTCAACCACAGTTGTTAACATAACCAGTATTCTCATAATTTAAAAGCTTTGTACACAAATTCTGAACTCTGGAAACAGGAATTCTTAATGTTTGAAAGAACTTTGTTCTGAACTCGCCAAGTAAAGTTGCCGGAATTGTAAACATTTGCAGTATTCTCCTCATGTTACTGCATTCTACCTGAAATCTCAGTGATTGAACAAGGCCGTAAAGTTAGGTACGGCTGTATATAGTTGTATTTCATGTGTTTCTTACAAGTTCTTAAACATTTCCTGGCTCCATCATTGAGGACTTTAGGAGTTTCAAGACAATGTGATAGTTTTCTTAGAAGTATATACAGGAAACTTCAGTATTTCAGCTGTTTTATTCAAAACACCATTCCAATTCAACCACAGTTGTTAACATAACCAGTATTCTCATAATTTAAAAGCTTTGTACACAAATTCTGAACTCTGGAAACAGGAATTCTTAATGTTTGAAAGAACTTTGTTCTGAACTCGCCAAGTAAAGTTGCCGGAATTGTAAACATTTGCAGTATTCTCCTCATGTTACTGCATTCTACCTGAAATCTCAGTGATTGAACAAGGCCGTAAAGTTAGGTACGGCTGTATATAGTTGTATTTCATGTGTTTCTTACAAGTTCTTAAACATTTCCTGGCTCCATCATTGAGGACTTTAGGAGTTTCAAGACAATGTGATAGTTTTCTTAGAAGTATATACAGGAAACTTCAGTATTTCAGCTGTTTTATTCAAAACACCATTCCAATTCAACCACAGTTGTTAACATAACCAGTATTCTCATAATTTAAAAGCTTTGTACACAAATTCTGAACTCTGGAAACAGGAATTCTTAATGTTTGAAAGAACTTTGTTCTGAACTCGCCAAGTAAAGTTGCCGGAATTGTAAACATTTGCAGTATTCTCCTCATGTTACTGCATTCTACCTGAAATCTCAGTGATTGAACAAGGCCGTAAAGTTAGGTACGGCTGTATATAGTTGTATTTCATGTGTTTCTTACAAGTTCTTAAACATTTCCTGGCTCCATCATTGAGGACTTTAGGAGTTTCAAGACAATGTGATAGTTTTCTTAGAAGTATATACAGGAAACTTCAGTATTTCAGCTGTTTTATTCAAAACACCATTCCAATTCAACCACAGTTGTTAACATAACCAGTATTCTCATAATTTAAAAGCTTTGTACACAAATTCTGAACTCTGGAAACAGGAATTCTTAATGTTTGAAAGAACTTTGTTCTGAACTCGCCAAGTAAAGTTGCCGGAATTGTAAACATTAGCAGTATTCTCCTCATGTTACTGCATTCTACCTGAAATCGCAGTGATTGAACAAGGCCGTAAAGTTAGGTACGGCTGTATCTAGTTGTATTTCATGTGTTTCTTACAAGTTCTTAAACATTTCCTGGCTCCATCATTGAGGACTTTAGGAGTTTCAAGACAATGTGATAGTTTTCTTAGAAGTATATACAAGAAACTTCAGTATTTCAGCTGTTTTATTCAAAACACCATTCCAATTCAACCACAGTTGTTAACATAACCAGTATTCTCATAATTTAAAAGCTTTGTACACAAATTCTGAACTCTGGAAACAGGAATTCTGAATGTTTGGAAGAACTTTGTTCTGAACGCGCCAAGTAACGTTGCCGGAATTGTAAACATTTGCAGTATTCTCCTCATGTTACTGCATTCTACCTGAAATCGCAGTGATTGACAAGGCCATAAAGTTAGGTATGGCTGTATCTAGTTGTATTTCATGTGTTTCTTACAAGTTCTTAAATATTTCCTGGCTCCATCATTGAGGACTTAGGAGTTTCAAGACAATGTGATAGTTTTCTTAGAAGTATATACAAGAAACTTCAGTATTTCAGCTGTTTTATTCAAAACATCATTCCAATTCAACCACAGTTGTTAACATAACCAGTATTCTCATAATTTAAAAGCTTTGTACACAAATTCTGAACTCTGGAAACAGGAATTCTGAATGTTTGAAAGAACTTTGTTCTGAACGCGCCAAGTAAAGTTGCCGGAATTGTAAACATTTGCAGTATTCTCCTCATGTTACTGCATTCTACCTGAAATCTCAGTGATTGAACAAGGCCGTAAAGTTAGGTACGGCTGTATCTAGTTGTATTTCATGTGTTTCTTACAAGTTCTTAAACATTTCCTGGCTCCATCATTGAGGACTTTAGGAGTTTCAAGACAATGTGATAGTTTTCTTAGAAGTATATACAGGAAACTTCAGTATTTCAGCTGTTTTATTCAAAACACCATTCCAATTCAACCACAGTTGTTAACATAACCAGTATTCTCATAATTTAAAAGCTTTGTACACAAATTCTGAACTCTGGAAACAGGAATTCTTAATGTTTGAAAGAACTTTGTTCTGAACTCGCCAAGTAAAGTTGCCGGAATTGTAAACATTAGCAGTATTCTCCTCATGTTACTGCATTCTACCTGAAATCTCAGTGATTGAACAAGGCCGTAAAGTTAGGTACGGCTGTATATAGTTGTATTTCATGTGTTTCTTACAAGTTCTTAAACATTTCCTGGCTCCATCATTGAGGACTTTAGGAGTTTCAAGACAATGTGATAGTTTTCTTAGAAGTATATACAGGAAACTTCAGTATTTCAGCTGTTTTATTCAAAACACCATTCCAATTCAACCACAGTTGTTAACATAACCAGTATTCTCATAATTTAAAAGCTTTGTACACAAATTCTGAACTCTGGAAACAGGAATTCTTAATGTTTGAAAGAACTTTGTTCTGAACTCGCCAAGTAAAGTTGCCGGAATTGTAAACATTAGCAGTATTCTCCTCATGTTACTGCATTCTACCTGAAATCTCAGTGATTGAACAAGGCCGTAAAGTTAGGTACGGCTGTATATAGTTGTATTTCATGTGTTTCTTACAAGTTCTTAAACATTTCCTGGCTCCATCATTGAGGACTTTAGGAGTTTCAAGACAATGTGATAGTTTTCTTAGAAGTATATACAGGAAACTTCAGTATTTCAGCTGTTTTATTCAAAACACCATTCCAATTCAACCACAGTTGTTAACATAACCAGTATTCTCATAATTTAAAAGCTTTGTACACAAATTCTGAACTCTGGAAACAGGAATTCTTAATGTTTGAAAGAACTTTGTTCTGAACTCGCCAAGTAAAGTTGCCGGAATTGTAAACATTAGCAGTATTCTCCTCATGTTACTGCATTCTACCTGAAATCTCAGTGATTGAACAAGGCCGTAAAGTTAGGTACGGCTGTATATAGTTGTATTTCATGTGTTTCTTACAAGTTCTTAAACATTTCCTGGCTCCATCATTGAGGACTTTAGGAGTTTCAAGACAATGTGATAGTTTTCTTAGAAGTATATACAGGAAACTTCAGTATTTCAGCTGTTTTATTCAAAACACCATTCCAATTCAACCACAGTTGTTAACATAACCAGTATTCTCATAATTTAAAAGCTTTGTACACAAATTCTGAACTCTGGAAACAGGAATTCTTAATGTTTGAAAGAACTTTGTTCTGAACTCGCCAAGTAAAGTTGCCGGAATTGTAAACATTAGCAGTATTCTCCTCATGTTACTGCATTCTACCTGAAATCTCAGTGATTGAACAAGGCCGTAAAGTTAGGTACGGCTGTATATAGTTGTATTTCATGTGTTTCTTACAAGTTCTTAAACATTTCCTGGCTCCATCATTGAGGACTTTAGGAGTTTCAAGACAATGTGATAGTTTTCTTAGAAGTATATACAAGAAACTTCAGTATTTCAGCTGTTTTATTCAAAACACCATTCCAATTCAACCACAGTTGTTAACATAACCAGTATTCTCATAATTTAAAAGCTTTGTACACAAATTCTGAACTCTGGAAACAGGAATTCTTAATGTTTGAAAGAACTTTGTTCTGAACTCGCCAAGTAAAGTTGCCGGAATTGTAAACATTAGCAGTATTCTCCTCATGTTACTGCATTCTACCTGAAATCTCAGTGATTGAACAAGGCCGTAAAGTTAGGTACGGCTGTATATAGTTGTATTTCATGTGTTTCTTACAAGTTCTTAAACATTTCCTGGCTCCATCATTGAGGACTTTAGGAGTTTCAAGACAATGTGATAGTTTTCTTAGAAGTATATACAAGAAACTTCAGTATTTCAGCTGTTTTATTCAAAACACCATTCCAATTCAACCACAGTTGTTAACATAACCAGTATTCTCATAATTTAAAAGCTTTGTACACAAATTCTGAACTCTGGAAACAGGAATTCTTAATGTTTGAAAGAACTTTGTTCTGAACTCGCCAAGTAAAGTTGCCGGAATTGTAAACATTTGCAGTATTCTCCTCATGTTACTGCATTCTACCTGAAATCTCAGTGATTGAACAAGGCCGTAAAGTTAGGTACGGCTGTATATAGTTGTATTTCATGTGTTTCTTACAAGTTCTTAAACATTTCCTGGCTCCATCATTGAGGACTTTAGGAGTTTCAAGACAATGTGATAGTTTTCTTAGAAGTATATACAAGAAACTTCAGTATTTCAGCTGTTTTATTCAAAACACCATTCCAATTCAACCACAGTTGTTAACATAACCAGTATTCTCATAATTTAAAAGCTTTGTACACAAATTCTGAACTCTGGAAACAGGAATTCTTAATGTTTGAAAGAACTTTGTTCTGAACTCGCCAAGTAAAGTTGCCGGAATTGTAAACATTAGCAGTATTCTCCTCATGTTACTGCATTCTACCTGAAATCTCAGTGATTGAACAAGGCTATAAAGTTAGGTACGGCTGTATATAGTTGTATTTCATGTGTTTCTTACAAGTTCTTAAACATTTCCTGGCTCCATCATTGAGGACTTTAGGAGTTTCAAGACAATGTGATAGTTTTCTTAGAAGTATATACAAGAAACTTCAGTATTTCAGCTGTTTTATTCAAAACACCATTCCAATTCAACCACAGTTGTTAACATAACCAGTATTCTCATAATTTAAAAGCTTTGTACACAAATTCTGAACTCTGGAAACAGGAATTCTTAATGTTTGAAAGAACTTTGTTCTGAACTCGCCAAGTAAAGTTGCCGGAATTGTAAACATTAGCAGTATTCTCCTCATGTTACTGCATTCTACCTGAAATCTCAGTGATTGAACAAGGCCGTAAAGTTAGGTACGGCTGTATATAGTTGTATTTCATGTGTTTCTTACAAGTTCTTAAACATTTCCTGGCTCCATCATTGAGGACTTTAGGAGTTTCAAGACAATGTGATAGTTTTCTTAGAAGTATATACAAGAAACTTCAGTATTTCAGCTGTTTTATTCAAAACACCATTCCAATTCAACCACAGTTGTTAACATAACCAGTATTCTCATAATTTAAAAGCTTTGTACACAAATTCTGAACTCTGGAAACAGGAATTCTTAATGTTTGAAAGAACTTTGTTCTGAACGCCAAGTAAAGTTGCCGGAATTGTAAACATTAGCAGTATTCTCCTCATGTTACTGCATTCTACCTGAAATCTCAGTGATTGAACAAGGCCGTAAAGTTAGGTACGGCTGTATATAGTTGTATTTCATGTGTTTCTTACAAGTTCTTAAATATTTCCTGGCTCCATCATTGAGTACTTTAGGAGTTTCAAGACAATGTGATAGTTTTCTTAGAAGTATATACAAGAAACTTCAGTATTTCAGCTGTTTTATTCAAAACACCATAACCAATTCAACCACAGTTGTTAACATAACCAGTATTCTCATAATTTAAAAGCTTTGTACACAAATTCTGAACTCTGGAAACAGGAATTCTTAATGTTTGAAAGAACTTTGTTCTGAACTCGCCAAGTAAAGTTGCCGGAATTGTAAACATTAGCAGTATTCTCCTCATGTTACTGCATTCTACCTGAAATCTCAGTGAATGTACAAGGCCGTAAAGTTAGGTACGGCTATATATAGTTGTATTTCATGTGTTTCTTACAAGTTCTTAAACATTTCATGGCTCCATCATTGAGTACTTTAGGAGTTTCAAGACAATGTGATAGTTTTCTTAGAAGTGTATACAAGAAACTTCAGTATTTCAGCTGGTTTATTCAAAACACCATAACCAATTCAACACAGTTGTTAACATAACCAGTATTCTCATAATTTAAAAGCTTTGTACACAAATTCTGAACTCTGGAAACAGGAATTCTTAATGTTTGAAAGAACTTTGTTCTGATCTCGCCAGGTAAAGTTGCTCAAATTGTACTATTAGCAGTATTCTTCTCATGTTACTGCATTCTACCTGATATCTCAGTGATTGAACAAGGCCATAAAGTTAGGTACGGCTGTATATACTTGTATTTCATGTGTTTCTTACAAGTTCTTAAACATTTCCTGGCTCCATCATTGAGTACTTTAGGAGTTTCAAGACAATGTGATAGTTTTCTTAGAAGTGTTTACAAGAAACTTCAGTTTTCAGCGGTTTTATTCAAAACACCATAACCAATTCAACCCCAGTATTTAACACAACCAGTATTCTCATAATTTAAAAGCTTTGTACACAAAATCTTAACTCTGGAAACAGGAATTCTTAATGTTTGAAAGAACTTTGTTCTGAACTCGCCAAGTAAAGTTTCCGGAATTGTAAACATTAGCAGTATTCTCCTCATGTTACTGCATTCTACCTGAAAACTCAGTGATTGAACAAGGCCATAAAGTTAGGTCAGGCTGTATATAGTTGTATTTCATGTGTTTCTTACAAGTTCTTAAACATTTCTGGCTCCATCATTGAGTACTTTAGGAGTTTCAAGACAATGTGATAGTTTTCTTAGAAGTGTATTCAAGAAACTTCAGTATTTCAGCTGTTTTATTCAAAACAACATAGCCAATTCAACCACAGTAATTAACATAACCAGTATTCTCATAATTTAAAAGCTTTGTACACAAATTCTTAATTCTCCAAACAGGAATTCTTAATGTTTGAAAGAACTTGGTTCTGAACTCGCCAAGTATAGTAGCTGGAATTGTAAACATTAGCTGTATTCTCCTCCTGTTACTGCATTCTACCTGAAATCTCAGTGATTGAACAAGGCCGTAAAGTTAAGTACGACTGTATATAGTTGTATTTCAGGTGTTTCTTACAAGTTCTTAAACATTTCCTGGCTCCATCATTGAGAACTTTAGCAGTTTAAAGACAATGTGATAGTTTTCTTAGGAGTGTATACTACAAACTTCAGTATTTCAGCTGTTTTATTCAAAACACCATTCCAATTCAACCACAGTTGTTAACATAACCAGTATTCTCATAATTTAAAAGCTTTGTACTCAAATTCTGAACTCTGGAATCAGGAATTCTTAATGTTTGAAAGAACTCTTTTCTGAACTCGCCAAGTAAAGTTGCCGGAATTGTAAACATTAGCAGTATTCTCCTCATGTTACTGCATTCTACGTGAAATCTCAGTTTTTGACCAAGACCGTAAAGTAAGGTACTGCTGTATATAGTTGTATTTCATGTGTTTCTTACAAGTTCTTAAACATTTCCTGGCTCCATCATTGAGTACCTTAGGAGTTTTAAGACAGTGTCATAGTTTTCTTAAAGTATATACAAAAAAATTCAGTATTTCAGCTGTTTTATTCAAAATACCATTCCAATTCAACCACAGTTGTTAAAATAACCAGTATTCTCATAATTTAAAAGCTTTGTACACGAATTCTGAACTCTGGAAATAGGAGTTCTTAATGTTTAAAAGAACTTTGTTCTGAACTCGCCAAGTAAAGTTGCCCGACTTGTAAACATTAGCAGTATTCTCCTCATGTTACTGCATTCTACCTGAAATCTCAGTGACTGAACAAGGCCGTAAAGTTAGGTACGGCTGTATATAGTTGTATTTCATGTGTTTCTTACAATTTCTTAAACATTTCCTGGCTCCATCATTGAGTACTTTAGGAGTTTCAAGACAATGTGATACTTTTCTTAGAATTATATACAAGAAACTTCAGTATTTCATCTGTTTTATTCAAAACAGCATGACCAATTCAACCACAGTTGTTAACATAACCAGTATTCTCATAATTTAACAGCTTTGTACACAAATACTGAACTCTGGAAACAGGAATTCTTATTGTTTGAAAGAACTATTTTCTGAACTCACCAAGTAAAGTTGCCGGAATTGTAAACATTAGCAGTATTCTCCTCATGTTACTGCATTTTCCTGAAATCTCAGTGATTGAACAAGGCCGTAAAGTTAGGTACGGCTGTATATAGTTGTATTTCATGTGTTTCTTACGAGTTCTTAAACATTTCCTGGCTCCATCATTAAGTACTTTAGGAGTTTCAAGACAATGTGATAGTTTTCTTAGAAGTGTATACAAGAAACTTCCGTATTTCAGCTGTTTTATTCAAAACACCATAACCAATTCAACCACAGTATTTAACATAACCAGTATTCTCATAATTTAAAAGCTTTGTACACAAATTCTTAACTCTGGAAACCGGAATTCTTAATGTTTGAAAGAACTTTGTTCTAACTTGCCAAGTATAGTTGCTGGAATTGTAAACATTAGCAGTATTCTCCTCATGTTACTGCATTCTACCTGAAATCTCAGTGATTGAACAAGGCCGTAAAGTTAGGTACGGCTTTATATAGTTGTATTTCATGTATTTCTTACAAGATCTTAAACATTTCCTGGCTCCATCATTGAGTACTTTAGGAGTTTCAAGGCAATATGATAGTTTTCTTAGAAGTGTGTACAAGAAATTTAAGTATTTCAGCTGTTTTATTCAAAACAACATAACCAAATCAACCACAGTTGTTAACATAACCAGTATTCCCATAATTTAAAAGCTTTGTACACAAATTCTGAATTCTGGAAAGAGGAGTTCTTAATGTTTAAAAGAACTTTGTTCTGAACTCGCCAAGTAATGTTGAAAGAATTGTAATCATTAGCAGTATTCTCCTCATGTTACTGCATTCTACCTGAAATCTCAGTGATTGAACAAGGCCATAAATTTAGGTACGGCTGTATATAGTTGTATTTCATGTGTTTCATACAATTTTTTAAACATTTCCTGGCTCCATCATTGAGTACTTTAGGAGTTTCAAGACAATGTGATAGTTTTCTTAGAAGTGTATACTACAAACTTCAGATTTCAGCTGTTTTATTCAAAACACCATTCCAATTAAACCACAGTTGTTAACATAACCAGTATTCTCATAATTTAAAAGCTTTGTACTTGGAAGGAAGAAGGCGGCGATATAGGCAGACGCGTCCCAGGTCGAGTCCCGGAGCAAATGCAGTGAGCAGCTGAAACTAATAACACCCACCCGAATTGGCGAGAGTGCTCAGCTGGTGAGTCGGTTTGCAGCCAGGAAGGGCAGAACTCCCCTGGAAAGGTAAAAAAAAAACCCAGGGATTTGGGCAGGAAAGTTTGCCAGACCTCTGAGCCCAGAGGGTCGGAGGGAGACCGCGTGGCAGACAGCCGCGTCCCTTGGGACAGGCACAGCCCCTGACGGGGAAAGGCGATCCGCGGGATTCCTGGCGCCGGGGGATTTGAAAGCTGGGTTCTGTGATCACGGAGGACTGAGCCTAAAGGGGGCAGCCTGAAGAGCTGACCTGACCATGCAGTGCCCGTAAAAGAAGAGTTTACAGAAACCAAGCCCTCCCCGTTTCCGCGGCCGGCATTTGTTTGTTTGTTCTCGCCGAACCCTGTTCATGGGACATTTCGGATACAGACACTGACCTGTGCTGAACAGAGGGAGAGGGTTCGGAGGAGTGGAATCCGGGGAGAGACTGAGGAGAGGCGGGGGGCCAGGAGAGGTGGAAGCGAATTGAGTGCTGAGATGCCCCTCAGCCCAGGACTGGGGCGGCCATTCTCTCTGGAGAGTGAGACTCCTCCCCCCAGCCCCCAGGCAAGGAGCACAGCCACACCCAGATTCCACCCTGAATGAGATCAAGGATTAAAATAATCTAATCAGCCCCTGGGAGTTAATAGGGTCTGACCTATAGAGGGATTTTCAATGCTGTATAGCCTCAGAGGCCAAGCCCAGAACACTGCCACCCAGAGGCTGAGCCACAAACTGACTCTTTGCTAAACACAAAATAAGGCGGGCTAGGAAAAAAATCCGGCCTGCTTTAAAATAAGGACTGGGGTTTAAAACACAGAGGAACAGTGTATCGCAGGGAAACTCAACACTCTCCTGAATACCTGGCAGGACTAAAGGCGAGCCAGACTGAAGAATAGAAGAACCGAAGGACCTTCACTACTGCAATTTTTTTTTCTTTTTTCACCTTTTAACTAAGAAACCAATTTATTTTTATTTTTTTTATATTTTTTCCCTTTTTTTTTTTGTTTTTTTTTTTTTTTCTTCCTCTTTTTCCATCACCTGGTTTTACCCTTTTAATTACTACCTTCTTATTTTTAACCAGTATTATTACTGCTACCATTTTACCATCTTTTAAATTGCCATTTTATTTTCTCTTTATTTTATTTTGGGTTTAGTGTTCTCCATTCTATTTTCATCGTTATATTATTGGTGGTTTCTAGTTTGCATCCATCTACAGGGAGTTGTTGCTGGAATTTGCTGGGATTAGTGGTGGTTCTATAGGAGTATTCTCATCATATAAAAACTCTCTTCCCCTCTTCCACTTCATTCTCTCTTTTCACTCTTTATTTTTTTTTTCTTTTCTCGCTTTTATTTTCCCCCCTTCTTTTTCCCAATTTCATTTCTGCACTCTTTTTTTTGGGTCCATACTTTTCTTTTTTCTCTTTTATCTTTTTCTTTTCCTTCTGCCTTATCCCCTAATTCTCTTAATTCGGGTGGTCGCCTTTATTTGGGGTTATTAATATCGTGAATATATTTGTGTTTAGTGCCTGGTACGTGGTGCCTTGTTGTGTTGTATTTTGTGCCCTTAAATCAACGCAGCAGATCCAAGCAACAGCAATCTCCTGAGGACCATACCCTCTGCTAAGGAACAGCAGCTGTACGTGAAACCGCCCCCCACCAGCCAGAAGAGCCACCACAGCTGTGAACAGCACCCACCAGAGGAGCTGCCGCCAACTGAAGAGCAGCTGCTACCGCAACCGCCCGAAGAGCAACCACAGACCAAGGACTCACTGCCACCCAGGGAGCAGCCACTGAACGACTCAACGTCTAGATATGTCAGTGAGATCAAACATGGGTAGACAAAGAAACCCCCAAAGGAAAGAGAAGGAGGACTCTCCAGAAAAGCAGCTAAGTAATACAGAGGCATGCAACATGACAGAAAAAGAATTCAGAATAAGGGTCCTAGAGTGCATAAACCGGATGGAGGAAAAAATCGACAACCTCTGCAAGAAGCAAGAAGAAACAGATGAAAACTCAACAACTTAAGTAAGACCCAAGAAGAAATGAAGAGTGATATAGCTGCAATAAAAAACACCATTGAAAGTATCACCAGTAGACTAGGAGAAGCGGAGGACCGAATTAGTGAATTAGAAGACAAGGAAGCAAAACACACCCAAAATGTACTGCAATTGGAGAAAAAAATTAAAAGACAGGAGGAGAGCCTAAGGGAGCTTTGGGACAACATGAAACGAAACAACATACGAATAATAGGGGTACCAGAACAACAGAAAGATGAACAAGGATTAGAAAACCTATTCGAAGAAATAATATCAGAAAACTTCCCTGAGGTGGGGAAGAAAAAAGTCACACAAGCCCAGAGAGTCCCAAACAAGGTGAACCCGAAAAGACCCACACCAAGACACATCATAATTACCATGGCAAATGTTCAGGACAAAGAGAAAATCTTACAGGCCGCAAGAGAGAGACGGAAAGTCACATACAAAGGATCTCCCATTAGATTATCAAATGATTTCTCAACAGAAACACATCAGGCCAGAAAAGAATGGACAGAAATTTACAAAGTGATGCAAAGCAAAGGACTGAATCCAAGAATACTCTATCCAGCAAGGCTATCATTCAAACTTGAAGGGGAAATAAGAAGCTTCACAGACAAAAAAGGGCTAAGGGAGTTTATCACCACTAAGCCAGCAATGCAAGGAATGCTAAAGGGTCTGGTATAAAAAGAAGAAATAAAAAGCTCAGAAAGAAAACAGCCACACAAAAAAAGAAATGGCTACAAACAAGTACCTTTCAATAATAACTTTAAACGTAAACGGACTAAATGCTCCAACCAAAAGACATCAAGTGGCTGAATGGATAAAAAACCATGACCCATACATCTGCTGTCTACAAGAAACCCACCTCATTAGAAGGGACTCACACAGACTGAAAGTGAAAGGATGGAAAAATATCTTTCAGGCAAATGGAAAGGAAAAGAAAGCTGGGGTAGCAATACTTATATCGGACAAAATAGACCTCAAAGTGAAGGCCATAACAAGAGATAGGGAAGGCCACTTCATAATACTAAAGGGATCAATACAACAAGAAGACATAACCCTGGTAAACATATATGCACCCAATACAGGAGCACCCAGATTTATAAAAACTCCTGGAAGATATCAAAGGAGAGATCGACAACAATACAATCATAGTAGGGGACTTTAATACACCACTGACAGCACTGGATAAGTCCTATAGACAAACAATCAGCAAAGATACAGCAATCCTAAATGACTCACTTGATCAGATGGACTTAATAGACATCTTCAGAACGCTTCACCCCAAAGCCAGGGAATATACGTTCTTCTCAAGTGCTCATGGGACATATTCAAAAATAGACCACATATTGGGTCACATGCAAAGTCTTCCGAAATTCAAGAAGATTGAAATCATACCAAGCATCTTCACAGACCACGATGGCATAATATTAGAAATAAACTACAATAAAAACAACCCAAAATACTCAAACACCTGGAAGCTGAATAGCATGCTATTAAATATTGATTGGGTTACCAATGAGATCAAAGAAGAAATTAAAAACATTCTGGAAACTAATGACAATGAAAACACAACAATCCAAAACCTATGGGACACAATGAAAGCAGTCCTGAGAGGGAAGTTTATAGCTCTACAGGCCTATCTCAAAAAACAAGAAACAATGGTAGTAAATCATCTAACTCTACAACTCAAAGATTTAGAAAGAGAGCAACAAGAAAACCCCACAGTGAGCAGAAGGAAGGAGATAATAAAGATTAGAGCAGAAATAAATGACATAGAGACCAAAAAAACAATACAGAAAATCAATGAAACCAAGAGCTGGTTCTTTGAAAGGATAAACAAGATTGATAAACCCCTAGCCAGACTCACCAAGAAGCAAAGAGAGAGGACTCAAATAAACAAAATCAGAAACGATAGAGGCGAAATAACAACAGACCCCACAGAAATACAAATGATTGTTAAAAAATACTTTGGACAGCTCTACTCCAACAAACTAGACAACCTGGAGGAAATGGACATATTCCTAGAAAAATACAACATTCCAAAACTCAATCAGGAAGAATCTAAAAATCTCAACAGGCCAATAACTATGGAAGAAATTGAAGCAGTCATCAAAAGGCTTCCATCAAACAAAAGCCCAGGACCAGACGGCTTCACAGGGGAGTTTTACCAAACATTCAAGGAAGAACTAAAACCTATCCTCCTCAGACTACTACAAAAAATTCAAGAGGAAGGAACACTTCCAAGCTCATTCTATGAAGCCAGCATCACCCTAATACCAAAACCAGGTAAAGACAACACAATGAAAGAGAATTAAAGACCAATATCTCTCATGAACATAGATGCCAAAATCCTCAACAAAATCTTAGCAAATCGGATCCAGCAGTACATCAGAAAGATCATACACCATGACCAAGTAGGATTTATCCCAGGGATGCAAGGATGGTACAATATCCGCAAATCAATAAACGTGATACATCACATAAACAAATTGAAAGAAAAAAACCACATGGTCATATCAATTGATGCAGAAAAAGCATTTGACAAAATTCAACACCCATTTTTGATAAAAACTCTCAGCAAGGTGGGAATAGAAGGATCATACCTCAACATAATAAGAGCCATATATGAAAAACCCACAGCCAACATCATACTCAATGGACAAAAACTAACACCATTTCCTCTAAGAACAGGAACAAGACAGGGGTGCCCCCTCTCACCACTCCTGTTCAACATAGTACTGGAAGTGTTAGCCATTGCAATTAGGCAAGAAGAAGAAATAAAAGGCATCCAAATTGGAAAAGAGGAAGTAAAACTGTCCTTATTTGCTGATGACATGATATTATACATACAAAACCCTAGAGAGTCCATCAAGAAGCTACTAGACTTAATACATGAATTTGGCAATGTAGCAGGATACAAAATTAACCCCAAGAAATCTGAGGCATTTCTATACACCAATAGTGAACTTTCAGAAAGAGAGATTATAAAAACAATCCCGTTTACCATCGCACCAAAAAATTAAGCTACCTAGGAATAAACTTAACTAAAGAAGTAAACGACCTCTACTCAGAAAACTACAGGACGTTGAAAAAAGAGATAGAGGAAGACATAAACAGATGGAAGAACATACCGTGTTCATGGATTGGTAGAATCAACATCATTAAAATGTCCATACTACCCAAAGCAATCTATAAATTCAATGCACTTCCCATTAAAATACCAATGGCATACTTCATAGATCTAGAACGAACTCTTCAAAAATTCATCTGGAATAAAAAAAGACCCCGAATTGCTGCAGCAATCCTGAAAAAGAACAAAGTAGGTGGGATCTCAATACCAGACATCAAGATGTATTACAAAGCCACTGTTCTCAAAACTGCCTGGTACTGGCACAAGAATAGGCATATAGATCAATGGAATAGAATAGAGAGCCCAGAAATTGGCTCGAACCAATATGCTCAATTAATATTTGACAAAGGAGGCAAGAACATACAATGGAGCCAAGATAATCTCTTCAATAAATGGTGTTGGGAAAATTGGACAGATATATGCAAGAAAATGAAACTAGACCACCAACTTACACCATATACAAAAATAAACTCAAATTGGATAAAGGACTTAAATGTACGACAGGAAACCATAAAAATTCTAGAAGAATCCAAAGGCAACAAAATCTCCGACATATGCCGAAGCAATTTCTTCACTGATACAGCTCCTAGGACACTTGAAACTAAAGAGAAAATGAACAAATGGGACTACATCAAAATAAAAAGCTTCTGCACAGCAAAAGAAACCATCAACAAAACAACGAGAAAACCCACTGTGTGGGAAAACATATTTGCCAATGTCATATCTGATAAGGGCCTAATCTCCAAAATTTATAGGGAACTCACACAACTTAACAAAAGAAGATAAACAATCCAATCAAAAAATGGGCAAAGGACCTAAATAGACACCTTTCAAAAGAGGACATTCAGAAAGCCAAGAGACATATGAAAACATGCTCAAAGTCACTAATCATCCGAGAGATGCAAATCAAAACAACAATGAGGTACCATCTCACACCTGTCAGACTGGCTATCATCAACAAATCAACAAACGACAAGTGCTGGAGAGGATGTGGAGAAAAAGGAACACTTGTGCACTGCTGGTGGGAATGCAGACTGGTGCAGCCACTATGGAAGACAGTATGGAGTTTCCTCAAAAAGCAACAAATGGAACTCCCATTTGACCCTGTGATCCCACTTCTAGGAATATATCCCAAGAAACCAGAAACACCAATCAGAAAGGATATATGCACCCCTATGTTCATAGCAGCACAATTCACCATAGCTAAGATCTGGAAACAGCCTAAGTGCCCATCAGTAGATGAATGGATTAGAAAACTGTGGTACATCTACACGATGGAATACTATGCTGCTCTAAAAAGGAAGGAACTCTTACCATTTGCAACGGCATGGATGGAACTGGAGAGCATTATGCTAAGTGAAATAAGCCAGTCAATGAAGGAAAAATACCACATGATCTCACTTATTCATGGATAATTGAGACCATTATAAACTTTTGAACAATAATAGATACAGAGGCAGAGCTGCCTCAAACAGAGTGTCAAACTGCAACGGGAAGGCCGAGGAGGGTTCGGGGGCGGGAGGTAGGGGGGTAAGAGATCAACCAAAGGACTTGTATGCATGCATATAAGCATAACCAATGGACATAAGACACTGGGGGATAGTGGAGGCTAGGGGTCTGTCTTGGGCGGGGGGGAAAAATGGACACATATGTAATACCCTTTGTAATAAAAAATAAAATTAAAAAAAAAAAATAAGTATAATGACAAAAAAGAAAAAAAAAATAATTAAATTTTCCATAATATCCTTCTAATATTATATATTTTTGTAATAGAATAAAATGTTTTAGTGTAGAAAAGAAGAACAGTTAATGGTCTAGAAATATGTGCAAAATATACTGTCAATTTTAAAAAACAGATTACCAAATAATGTAAACCAAATTACGCAGTCTTTGGGAGTTTATGTTTTTGTGTATTATGGCATAAAGTGTGTTTGAAGGCATAATTTCTTGCCAATGCCCATCATGGATTTCACTGTGGAGACTCCTGTAATGTATGCCCAGCTTAGAAATCATCAAATGCTCAAAAAGGCCAGGACTACTGTTTCACAAGGAGCAAGTCCAATGTCATATGAAGTTGAAAAATAAATTTCTAGTAGGATAGCTGCTTGCCTTGGAAAAATGTTCTTGCTGCTCTAACCGGTTTGGCTCAGTGGATAGAGCGTCGGCCTACGGACTCAAGGGTCCCAGGTTCGATTTCGGTCAAGGGCATGTACCTTGGTTGTGGGCACATACCCAGTGGGAAGTGTGCAGGAGGCAGCTGATCGATGTTTCTCTCTTATCGATGTTTCTAATTCTCTATCCCTCTCCCTTCCTCTCTGTAAAGAATCAATAAAATATATTTTTTAAATGTTAAAAAAAAAATAAAATAAAATAAAAAAAATAAAAGCTTTGTACTCAAATTCTGAACTCTGGAAACAGGAATTCTTCATGTTTGAAAGAACTTTGTTCTGAACTCGCCAAGTAAAGTTGCCGAAATTGTAAACATTAGCAGTATTCTCCTCATGTTACTGCATTCTACCTGAAATCTCAGTGATTGACCAAGACCGTAAAGTTAGGTACGGCTGTATATAGTTGTATTTCATGTGTTTCTTACGAGTTCTTAAACATTTCCTGGCTCCATCATTAAGTACTTTAGGAGTTTCAAGACAATGTGATAGTTTTCTTAGAAGTGTATACAAGAAACTTCCGTATTTCAGCTGTTTTATTCAAAACACCATAACCAATTCAACCACAGTATTTAACACAACCAGTATTCTCATAATTTACAAGCTTTGTACACAAATTCTGAACTCTGGAAACAGGAATTCTTAATGTTTGAAAGAACTTTGTTCTGAACGCGCCAAGTAAAGTTTCCGGAATTGTAAACATTAGCAGTATTCTTCTCTTGTTAATGCATTCTACCTGAAATATCAGTGAATGGACAAGGCCGTAAAGTTAGGTACGGCTGTATATAGTTGTATTTCATGTGTTTCTTACAAGTTCTTAAATATTTCCTGGCTCCATCATTGAGTACTTTAGGAGTTTCAAGACAATGTGATAGTTTTCTTAGAAGTGTATACAAGAAACTTCAGTATTTCAGCTGGTTTATTCAAAACACCATAACCAATTCAACACAGTTGTTAACATAACCAGTATTCTCATAATTTAAAAGCTTTGTACACAAATTCTGAACTCTGGAAACAGGAATTCTTAATGTTTGAAAGAACTTTGTTCTGATCTCGCCAAGTAAAGTTGCCCAAATTGTAACATTAGCAGTATTCTTCTCATGTTACTGCATTCTACCTGATATCTCAGTGATTGAACAAGGCCGTAAAGTTAGGTACGGCTGTATATACTTGTATTTCATGTGTTTCTTACAAGTTCTTAAACATTTCCTGGCTCCATCATTGAGTACTTTAGGAGTTTCAAGACAATGTGATAGTTTTCTTAGAAGTGTTTACAAGAAACTTCAGTTTTCAGCGGTTTTATTCAAAACACCATAACCAATTCAACCCCAGTATTTAACACAACCAGTATTCTCATAATTTAAAAGCTTTGTACACAAAATCTTAACTCTGGAAACAGGAATTCTTAATGTTTGAAAGAACTTTGTTCTGAACTCGCCAAGTAAAGTTTCCGGAATTGTAAACATTAGCAGTATTCTCCTCATGTTACTGCATTCTACCTGAAAACTCAGTGATTGAACAAGGCCATAAAGTTAGGTCAGGCTGTATATAGTTGTATTTCATGTGTTTCTTACAAGTTCTTAAAAATTTCCTGGCTCCGTCATTGAGTACTTTAGGAGTTTCAAGACAATGTGATACTTTTCCTAGAAGTGTGTACAAGAAACTTCAGTATTTCAGCTGTTTTATTCAAAACACCATAACCAATTCAACCTCAGTATTTAACACAACCAGTATTCTCATAATTTAAAACCTTTGTACACAAATTCTTAACTCTGGAAACAGAAATTCTTAATGTTTGAGAGAACTTTGTTCTGATCTCGCCAAGTAAAATTGCCCAATTTGTAACATTAGCAGTATTCTCCTCATGTTACTGCTTTCTACCTGAAATCACGGTGATTGAACAAGGCCATAAAGTTAGGTACGGCTATATATAGTTGTATTTCATGTGTTCCTTACAAATTCTTAAAGATTTCCTGGGTCCATCATTGAGTACTTTAGCAGTTTCAAGACAATGTGATAGTTTTCTTAAAATTACATACAAGAAACTTCAGTATTTCAGCTGTGTTATTCAAAGCACCATAAACAATTCAACCACAGTTGTTAATAAAACCAGTATTCTCATAACTTAAAAGCTTTGTACACAAATTCTGAACTCTCCAAAGAGGAATTCTTAATGTTTGAAAGAACTTTGTTCTGAACTCGCCAAGTAAAGTTGCTGGAATGGTAAACATTAGCAGTATTCTCCTCATGTTACTACATTCTACCTGAAATCTTAGTGAATGACCAATGTCGCAAATTTAGGTACTGCTGTTTATAGTTGTATTTCATGTGTTTCTTACAAGTTCTTAAACATTTCCTGGGTCCATCATTGAGTACTTTAGGAGTATCAAGACAATGTGTTAGTTTTCTTTGAAGTATATACAAGAAACTTCAGTATTTCAGCTGTTTTATTCAAAACACCATAACCAATTCAACCACAGTTGTTAATATAACCAGTATTCTCATAACTTAAAAGCTTTGTACACAAATTCTGAACTCTCCAAAGAGGAATTCTTAATGTTTGAAAGAACTTTGTTCTGAACTCGCCAAGTAAAGTTGCCGGAATTGTAAACATTCGCAGCATTCTCCTCATGTTACTTCATTCTACCTGAAATCTCAGTGATTGAACAAGGCCGTAAAGTTAGGTACTACTGTAATATAGTTGTATTCCATGTGTTTCTGACAAGTTCTTAAACATTTCCTGGGTCCATCAGTGAGTAATTTAGGAGTTTCAAGACAATGTGATAGTTTTCTTAGAAGTATATACAAGAAACTTCAGTATTTCAGCTGTTTTATTCAAAACACCATTCCAATTCAACCACAGTTGTTAACATAACCAGTATTCTCATAATTTAAAAGCTTTGTACACAAATTCTGAACTCTGGAAACAGGTGTTCTTAATGTTTGAAAGAACTTTTTTCTGAACACGCCAAGTCAATTTGCCCGAATTGTAAACATTAGCAGTATTCTCCTCATGTTACTGCATTCTACCTGAAATCTCAGTGATTGAACAAGGCCGTAAAGTTAGGTACGGCTGTATATAGTTGTATTTCATGTGTTTCTTACAAGTTCTTAAACATTTCCTGGCTCCATCATTGAGGACTTTAGGAGTTTCAAGACAATGTGATAGTTTTCTTAGAAGTATATACAGGAAACTTCAGTATTTCAGCTGTTTTATTCAAAACACCATGACCAATTCAACCACAGTTGTTAACATAACAGTATTCTCATAATTTATAAGCTTTGTACACAAATTCTGAACTCTGGAAACAGGAATTCTTAATGTTTGAAAGAACTTTGTTCTGAACTCGCCAAGTAAAGTTGCCGGAATTGTAAACATTAGCAGTATTCTCCTCATGTTACTGCATTCTACCTGAAATCTCAGTGATTGAACAAGGCCGTAAAGTTAGGTACGGCTGTATATAGTTGTATTTCATGTGTTTCTTACAAGTTCTTAAACATTTCCTGGCTCCATCATTGAGTACTTTAGGAGTTTCAAGACAATGTGATAGTTTTCTTAGAAGTATATACAGGAAACTTCAGTATTTCAGCTGTTTTATTCAAAACACCATTCCAATTCAACCACAGTTGTTAACATAACCAGTATTCTCATAATTTAAAAGCTTTGTACACAACGTCTGAACTCTGGAAACAGGAATTCTTAATGTTTGAAAGAACTTTGTTCTGAACTCGCCAAGTAAAGTTGCCGGAATTGTAAACATTTGCAGTATTCTCCTCATGTTACTGCATTCTACCTGAAATCGCAGTGATTGAACAAAGCAGTAAAGTTAGGTACGGCTGTATATAGATGTATTTCATGTGTTTCTTACAAGTTCTTAAACATTTCCTCACTCCATCATTGAGTACTTTACGAGTTTCAAGACAATGTGATAGTTTTCTTAGAAGTATATACAAGAAACTTCAGTATTTCAGCTTTTTTATTCAAAACACCATAGCCATTCAACCACAGTTGTTAACATAACCAGTATTCTCATAATTTAAAAGCTTTGTACACAAATTCTGAACTCTGGAAACAGGAATTCTTAATGTTTGAATGAACTTTGTTCTGAACTCGCCAAGTAAAGTTGCCGGAATTGTAAACATTAGCAGTATTCTCCTCATTTTACTGCATTCTACCTGAAATCTCAGTGATTGAACAAGGCCGTAAAGTTAGGTACGGCTGTATATAGTGGTATTTCATGGGTTTCTTACAAGTTCTTAAACATTTCCTGGCTCCATCATTGAGGACTTTAGGAGTTTCAAGACAATGTGATAGTTTTCTTAGAAGTATATACAGGAAACTTCAGTATTTCAGCTGTTTTATTCAAAACACCATTCCAATTCAACCACAGTTGTTAACATAACCAGTATTCTCATAATTTAAAAGCTTTGTACACAAATTCTGAACTCTGGAAACAGGAATTCTTAATGTTTGAAAGAACTTTGTTCTGAACTCGCCAAGTAAAGTTGCCGAAATTGTAAACATTAGCAGTATTCTCCTCATGTTACTGCATTCTACCTGAAATCTCAGTGATTGAACAAGGCCGTAAAGTTAGGTACGGCTGTATATAGTTGTATTTCATGTGTTTCTTACAAGTTCTTAAACATTTCCTGGCTCCATCATTGAGTACTTTAGGAGTTTCAAGACAATGTGATAGTTTTCTTAGAAGTGTATACAAGAAACTTCAGTATTTCAGCTGTTTTATTCAAAACACCATAACCAATTCAACCACAGTATTTAACATAACCAGTATTCTCATAATTTAAAAGCTTTGTACACAAATTCTGAACTCTGGAAACAGGAATTCTTAATGTTTGAAAGAACTTTGTTCCTGGCTGGCCAACTAAAGTTCCTGGAATTGTAAACATTAGCAGTATTCTTGTCATGTTACTGCATTCTACCTGAAATCTCAGTGATTGAACAAGGCCGTAAAGTTAGGTACGGCTGTATATAGTTGTATTTCATGTGTTTCTTACAAGTTCTTAAACATTTCCTGGCTCCATCATTGAGGACTTTAGGAGTTTCAAGACAATGTGATAGTTTTCTTAGAAGTATATACAAGAAACTTCAGTATTTCAGCTGTTTTATTCAAAACACCATAACCAATTCAACCACAGTATTTAACATAACCAGTATTCTCATAATTTAAAAGCTTTGTACACAATTTCTGAACTCTGGAAACAGGAATTCTTAATGTTTGAAAGAACTTTGTTCTGAACTCGCCAAGTAAAGTTGCCCAAATTGTAAACATTAGCAGTATTCTCCTCATGTTACTGCTTTCTACCTGAAATCTCAGTGATTGAACAAGGCCCTAAGGTTAGGTACGGCTGTATATAGTTGTATTTCATGTGTTTCTTACAAGTTCTTAAACATTTCCTGGCTCCATCATTGAGTACTTTAGGAGTTTCAAGACAATGTGATAGTTTTCTTAGAAGTATATACAAGAAACTTCAGTATTTCAGCTGTTTTATTCAAAACACCATAGCCAATTCAACCACAGTTGTTAACATAACCAGTATTCTCATAATTTAAAAGCTTTGTACACAAATTCTGAACTCTGGAAACAGGAATTCTTAATGTTTGAAAGAACTTTGTTCTGAACTCGCCAAGTAAAGTTGCCCAAATTGTAAATATTAGCAGTATTCTCCTCATGTTACTGCTTTCTACCTGAAATCTCAGTGATTGAACAAGGCCGTAAGGTTAGGTACGGCTGTATATAGTTGTATTTCATGTGTTTCTTACAAGTTCTTAAACATTTCCTGGCTCCATCATTGAGGACTTTAGGAGTTTCAAGACAATGTGATAGTTTTCTTAGAAGTATATACAAGAAACTTCAGTATTTCAGCTGTTTTATTCAAAACACCATTCAATTCAACCACAGTATTTAACATAACCAGTATTCTCATAATTTAAAAGCTTTGTACACAAATTCTTAACTCTGGAAACAGGAATTCTTAATGTTTGAAAGAACTTTGTTCTGAACTCGCCAAGTAAAGTTGCCGGAATTGTAAACATTAGCAGTATTCTTCTCATGTTACTGCATTCTACCTGAAATCTCAGTGATTGAACAAGGCCGTAAAGTTAGGTACGGCTGTATATAGTTGTATTTCATGTGTTTCTTACAAGTTCTTAAACATTTCCTGGCTCCATCATTGAGTACTTTAGGAGTTTCAAGACAATGTGATAGTTTTCTTAGAAGTGTATACAAGAAACTTCAGTATTTCAGCTGTTTTATTCAAAACACCATAACCAATTCAACCACAGTATTTAACATAACCAGTATTCTCATAATTTAAAAGCTTTGTACACAAATTCTGAACTCTGGAAACAGGAATTCTTAATGTTTGAAAGAACTTTGTTCTGAACTCGCCCAGTAAAGTTGCCCAAATTTTAAACATTAGCAATATTCGCCTCATGTTACTGCATTCTACCTGAAATCTCAGTGATTGAACAAGGCCATAAAGTTAGGTACGGCTGTATATAGTTGTATTTCATGTGTTTCTTACAAGTTCTTAAACATTTCCTGGCTCCATCATTGAGTACTTTAGGAGTTTCAAGACAATGTGATAGTTTTCTTAGAAGTATATACAAGAAACTTCAGTATTTCAGCTGTTTTATTCAAAACACCATAGCCAATTCAACCACAGTTGTTAACATAACCAGTATTCTCATAATTTAAAAGCTTTGTACACAAATTCTGAACTCTGGAAACAGGAGTTCTTAATGTTTGAAAGAACTTTGTTCTGAACGCGCCAAGTAAAGTTGCCGGAATTGTAACCATTTGCAGTATTCTCCTCATGTTACTGCATTCTACCTGAAATCGCAGTGATTGAACAAGGCCGTAAAGTTAGGTACGGCTGTATATAGTTGTATTTCATGTGTTTCTTACAAGTTCTTAAACATTTCCCCACTCCATCTTTGAGTACTTTAGGAGTTTCAAGACAATGTGATAGTTTTCTTAGAAGTATATACAAGAAACTTCAGTATTTCAGCTGTTTTATTCAAAACACCATTCCAATTCAACCACAGTTGTTAACATAACCAGTATTCTCAAAATTTAAAAGCTTTGTACACAATTTCTGAACTCTGGAAACAGGAATTCTTAATGTTTGAAAGAACTTTGTTCTGAACTCGCCAAGTAAAGTTGCCCAAATAGTAAACATTAGCAGTATTCTCCTCATGTTACTGCTTTCTACCTGAAATCTCAGTGATTGAACAAGGCCCTAAGGTTAGGTACGGCTGTATATAGTTGTATTTCATGTGTTTCTTACAAGTTCTTAAACATTTCCTGGCTCCATCATTGAGGACTTTAGGAGTTTCAAGACAATGTGATAGTTTTCTTAGAAGTATATACAAGAAACTTCAGTATTTCAGCTGTTTTATTCAAAACACCATAGCCAATTCAACCACAGTTGTTAACATAACCAGTATTCTCATAATTTAAAAGCTTTGTACACAAATTCTGAACTCTGGAAACAGGAGTTCTTAATGTTTGAAAGAACTTTGTTCTGAACTCGCCAAGTAAAGTTGCCGGAATTGTAAACATTAGCAGTATTCTCCTCATGTTACTGCATTCTACCTGAAATCTCAGTGATTGAACAAGGCCGTAAAGTTAGGTACTGCTGTATATAGTTGTATTTCATGTGTTTCTTACAAGTTCTTAAACATTTTCTGGCTCCATCATTGAGTACTTTAGGAGTTTCAAGACAATGTGATAGTTTTCTTAGAAGTGTATACAAGAAACTTCAGTATTTCAGCTGTTTTATTCAAAACACCATAACCAATTCAACCACAGTATTTAACATAACCAGTATTCTCATAATTTAAAAGCTTTGTACACAAATTCTGAACTCTGGAAACAGGAATTCTTAATGTTTGAAAGAACTTTGTTCTGAACTCGCCAAGTAAAGTTGCCGGAATTGTAAACATTAGCAGTATTCTCCTCATGTTACTGCATTCTACCTGAAATCTCAGTGATTGAACAAGGCCGTAAAGTTAGGTACGGCTGTATATAGTTGTATTTCATGTGTTTCTTACAAGTTCTTAAACATTTCCTGGCTCCATCATTGAGTACTTTAGGAGTTTCAAGACAATGTGATAGTTTTCTTAGAAGTATATACAAGAAACTTCAGTATTTCAGCTGTTTTATTCAAAACACCATTCCAATTCAACCACAGTTGTTAACATAACCAGTATTCTCATAATTTAAAAGCTTTGTACACAAATACTGAACTCTGGAAACAGGAATTCTTAATGTTTGAAAGAACTTTGTTCTGAACTCACCAAGTAAACTTGCCGGAATTGTAAACATTTGCAGTATTCTCCTCATGTTACTGCATTCTACCTGAAATCTCAGTGATTGAACAAGGCCTTAAAGTTAGGTACGGCTGTATATAGTTGTATTTCATGTGTTTCTTACAAGTTCTTAAACATTTCCTGGCTCCATCATTGAGTACTTTAGGAGTTTCAAGACAATGTGATAGTTTTCTTAGAAGTGTATACAAGAAACTTCAGTATTTCAGCTGTTTTATTCAAAACACCATAACCAATTCAACCACAGTATTTAACATAACCAGTATTCTCATAATTTAAAAGCTTTGTACACAAATTCTGAACTCTGGAAACAGGAATTCTTAATGTTTGAAAGAACTTTGTTCTGAACTTGCCAAGTAAAGTTGCTGGAATTGTAAACATTAGCAGTATTCTCCTCATGTTACTGCATTCTACCTGAAATCTCAGTGATTGAACAAGGCCGTAAAGTTAGGTACGGCTGTATATAGTTGTATTTCATGTGTTTCTTACAAGTTCTTAAACATTTCCTGGCTCCATCATTGAGTACTTTAGGAGTTTCAAGACAATGTGATAGTTTTCTTAGAAGTGTATACAAGAAACTTCAGTATTTCAGCTGATTTATTCAAAACACCATAACCAATTCAACCACAGTATTTAACATAACCAGTATTCTCATAATTTAAAAGCTTTGTACACAAATTCTGAACTCTGGAAAGAGGAGTTCTTAATGTTTAAAAGAACTTTGTTCTGAACTCGCCAAGTAAAGTTGAAAGAATTGTAAACATTAGCAGTATTCTCCTCATGTTACTGCATTCTACCTGAAATCTCAGTGATTGAACAAGGCCATAAAGTTAGGTACGGCTGTATATAGTTGTATTTCATGTGTTTCTTACAAGTTCTTAAACATTTCCTGGCTCCATCATTGAGTACTTTAGGAGTTTCAAGACAATGTGATAGTTTTCTTAGAAGTGTATACAAGAAACTTCAGTATTTCAGCTGTTTTATTCAAAACACCATTCCAATTCAACCACAGTTGTTAACATAACCAGTATTCTCATAATTTAAAAGCTTTGTACACAAATTCTGAACTCTGGAAACAGGAATTCTTAATGTTTGAAAGAACTTTGTTCTGAACTCGCCAAGTAAAGTTGCCGAAATTGTAAACATTAGCAGTATTCTCCTCATGTTACTGCATTCTACCTGAAATCTCAGTGATTGAACAAGGCCGTAAAGTTAGGTACGGCTGTATATAGTTGTATTTCATGTGTTTCTTACAAGTTCTTAAACATTTCCTGGCTCCATCATTGAGTACTTTAGGAGTTTCAAGACAATGTGATAGTTTTCTTAGAAGTGTATACAAGAAACTTCAGTATTTCAGCTGTTTTATTCAAAACACCATAACCAATTCAACCACAGTATTTAACATAACCAGTATTCTCATAATTTAAAAGCTTTGTACACAAATTCTGAACTCTGGAAACAGGAATTCTTAATGTTTGAAAGAACTTTGTTCTGAACTCGCCAAGTAAAGTTGCCGGAATTGTAAACATTAGCAGTATTCTTCTCATGTTACTGCATTCTACCTGAAATCTCAGTGATTGAACAAGGCCGTAAAGTTAGGTACGGCTGTATATAGTTGTATTTCATGTGTTTCTTACAAGTTCTTAAACATTTCCTGGCTCCATCATTGAGGACTTTAGGAGTTTCAAGACAATGTGATAGTTTTCTTAGAAGTATATACAAGAAACTTCAGTATTTCAGCTGTTTTATTCAAAACACCATAGCCAATTCAACCACAGTTGTTAACATAACCAGTATTCTCAAAATTTAAAAGCTTTGTACACAATTTCTGAACTCTGGAAACAGGAATTCTTAATGTTTGAAAGAACTTTGTTCTGAACTCGCCAAGTAAAGTTGCCCAAATAGTAAACATTAGCAGTATTCTCCTCATGTTACTGCTTTCTACCTGAAATCTCAGTGATTGAACAAGGCCCTAAGGTTAGGTACGGCTGTATATAGTTGTATTTCATGTGTTTCTTACAAGTTCTTAAACATTTCCTGGCTCCATCATTGAGGACTTTAGGAGTTTCAAGACAATGTGATAGTTTTCTTAGAAGTATATACAAGAAACTTCAGTATTTCAGCTGTTTTATTCAAAACACCATAGCCAATTCAACCACAGTTGTTAACATAACCAGTATTCTCATAATTTAAAAGCTTTGTACACAAATTCTGAACTCTGGAAACAGGAATTCTTAATGTTTGAAAGAACTTTGTTCTGAACTCGCCAAGTAAAGTTGCCGGAATTGTAAACATTAGCAGTATTCTTCTCATGTTACTGCATTCTACCTGAAATCTCAGTGATTGAACAAGGCCGTAAAGTTAGGTACGGCTGTATATAGTTGTATTTAATGTGTTTCTTACAAGTTTTTAAACATTTCCTGGCTCCATCATTGAGTACTTTAGGAGTTTCAAGACAATGTGATAGCTTTCTTAGAAGTGTACAGAAGAAACTTCAGTATTTCAGCTGATTTATTAAAATCACCATAACCAATTCAACCACAGTATTTAACATAACCAGTATTCTCATAATTTAAAATCTTTGTACACAAATACTGAACTCTGGAAACTGGAATTCTTAATGTTTGAAAGAACTTTGTTCTGAACTCGCCAAGTAAATTTGCCGGAATTGTTAACAATAGCAGTGTTTTCCTCATGTTACTGCATTCTACCTGAAATCTCAGTGATTGAACAAGGCCGTAAAGTTAGGTACGGCTGTATATAGTTGTATTTCATGTGTTTCTTACAAGTTCTTAAACATTTTCTGGCTCCATCATTGAGTACTTTAGGAGTTTCAAGACAATGTGATAGTTTTCTTCGAAGTGGATACAAGAAACTTCAGTATTTCAGCTGTTTTATTCAAAACACCATGACCAATTCAACCACAGTTGTTAACATAACAGTATTCTCATAATTTATAAGCTTTGTACACAAATTCTGAACTCTGGAAACAGGAATTCTTAATGTTTGAAAGAACTTTGTACTGAACTCGCCAAGTAAAGTTGCCCAAATTTTAAACATTAGCAGTATTCGCCTCATGTTACTGCATTCTACCTGAAATCTCAGTGATTGAACGAGGCCATAAAGTTAGGTACGGCTGTATATAGTGGTATATCATGTGTTTCTTACGAGTTCTTAAACGTTTCCTGGCTCCATCATTGAGGACTTTAGGATTTTTAAGACAATGTGATACTTTTCTTAGAAGTATATACAGGAAACTTCAGTATATCAGCTGTTTTATTCAAAACACCATTCCAATTCAACCACAGTTGTTAACATAACCGGTATTCTCATAATTTAAAAGCTTTGTACACAAATTCTGAACTCTGGAAACAGGAGTTCTTAATGTTTGAAAGAACTTTGTTCTGAACTCGCCAAGTAAAGTTGCTGGAATTGTAAACATTAGCAGTATTCTCCTCATGTTACTGCATTCTACCTGAAATCTCAGTGATTGAACAAGGCCGTAAAGTTAGGTACGGCTGTATATAGTTGTATTTCATGTGTTTCTTACAAGTTCTTAAACATTTCCTGGCTCCATCATTGAGTACTTTAGGAGTTTCAAGACAATGTGATAGTTTTCTTAGAAGTGTATACAAGAAACTTCAGTATTTCAGCTGTTTTATTCAAAACACCATTCCAATTCAACCACAGTTGTTAACATAACCAGTATTCTCATAATTTAAAAGCTTTGTACACAAATTCTGAACTCTGGAAACAGGAATTCTTAATGTTTGAAAGAACTTTGTTCTGAACTCGCCAAGTAAAGTTGCCGGAATTGTAAACATTAGCAGTATTCTCCTCATGTTACTGCATTCTACCTGAAATCTCAGTGATTGAACAAGGCCGTAAAGTTAGGTATGGCTGTATATAGTTGTATTTCATGTGTTTCTTACAAGTTCGTAAACATTTCCTGGCTCCATCATTGAGTACTTTAGGAGTTTCAAGACAATGTGATAGTTTTCTTAGAATTGTATACAAGAAACTTCAGTATTTCAGCTGTTCTATTCAAAACACCATAACCAATTCAACCACAGTTGTTAACATATCCAGTATTCTCATTATTAAAAAGCTTTTTACACAAATTCTGTATTCTGGAAACAGGAGTTCTTAATGTTTGAAAGAACTTTATTCTGAACTCGCCAAGTAAAGTAGCCATAATTGTAAACATTAGCAGTATTCTCGTCATGTTACTGCTTTCTACCTGAAATCTCAGAGATTGAACAAAGCCGTAAAGTTAGGTACAGCTGTATATAGTTGTATTTCATGTGTTTCTTACAAGTTCTTAAACATTTTCTGGCTCCATCATTGAGTACTTTAGGAGTTTCAAGACAATGTGATAGTTTTCTTAGAAGTGTATACAAGAAACTTCAGTATTTCAGCTGTTTTATTCAAAACACCATAACCAATTCAACCACAGTATTTAACATAACCAGTATTCTCATAATTTAAAAGCTTTGTACACAAATTCTGAACTCTGGAAACAGGAATTCTTAATGTTTGAAAGAACTTTGTTCTGAACTCGCCAAGTAAAGTTGCCGGAATTGTAAACATTAGCAGTATTCTCCTCATGTTACTGCATTCTACCTGAAATCTCAGTGATTGAACAAGGCCGTAAAGTTAGGTACGGCTGTATATAGTTGTATTTCATGTGTTTCTTACAAGTTCTTAAACATTTCCTGGCTCCATCATTGAGTACTTTAGGAGTTTCAAGACAATGTGATAGTTTTCTTAGAAGTATATACAAGAAACTTCAGTATTTCAGCTGTTTTATTCAAAACACCATTCCAATTCAACCACAGTTGTTAACATAACCAGTATTCTCATAATTTAAAAGCTTTGTACACAAATTCTGAACTCTGGAAACAGGAATTCTTAATGTTTGAAAGAACTTTGTTCTGAACTCGCCAAGTAAAGTTGCCGGAATTGTAAACATTAGCAGTATTCTCCTCATGTTACTGCATTCTACCTGAAATCTCAGTGATTGAACAAGGCCGTAAAGTTAGGTACGGCTGTATATAGTTGTATTTCATGTGTTTCTTACAAGTTCTTAAACATTTCCTGGCTCCATCATTGAGTACTTTAGGAGTTTCAAGACAATGTGATAGTTTTCTTAGAAGTGTATACAAGAAACTTCAGTATTTCAGCTGTTTTATTCAAAACACCATAACCAATTCAACCACAGTATTTAACATAACCAGTATTCTCATAATTTAAAAGCTTTGTACACAAATTCTGAACTCTGGAAACAGGAATTCTTAATGTTTGAAAGAACTTTGTTCTGAACTTGCCAAGTAAAGTTGCTGGAATTGTAAACATTAGCAGTATTCTCCTCATGTTACTGCATTCTACCTGAAATCTCAGTGATTGAACAAGGCCGTAAAGTTAGGTACGGCTGTATATAGTTGTATTTCATGTGTTTCTTACAAGTTCTTAAACATTTCCTGGCTCCATCATTGAGTACTTTAGGAGTTTCAAGACAATGTGATAGTTTTCTTAGAAGTGTATACAAGAAACTTCAGTATTTCAGCTGTTTTATTCAAAACACCATAACCAATTCAACCACAGTTGTTAACATAACCAGTATTCTCATAATTTAAAAGCTTTGTACACAAATTCTGAACTCTGGAAACAGGAATTCTTAATGTTTGAAAGAACTTTGTTCTGAACTCGCCAAGTAAAGTTGAAAGAATTGTAAACATTAGCAGTATTCTCCTCATGTTACTGCATTCTACCTGAAATCTCAGTGATTGAACAAGGCCGTAAAGTTAGGTACGGCTGTATATAGTTGTATTTCATGTGTTTCTTACAAGTTCTTAAACATTTCCTGGCTCCATCATTGAGTACTTTAGGAGTTTCAAGACAATGTGATAGTTTTCTTAGAAGTGTATACAAGAAACTTCAGTATTTCAGCTGTTTTATTCAAAACACCATTCCAATTCAACCACAGTTGTTAACATAACCAGTATTCTCATAATTTAAAAGCTTTGTACACAAATTCTGAACTCTGGAAACAGGAATTCTTAATGTTTGAAAGAACTTTGTTCTGAACTCGCCAAGTAAAGTTGCCGGAATTGTAAACATTAGCAGTATTCTCCTCATGTTACTGCATTCTACCTGAAATCTCAGTGATTGAACAAGGCCGTAAAGTTAGGTACGGCTGTATATAGTTGTATTTCATGTGTTTCTTGCAAGTTCTTAAACATTTCCTGGCTCCATCATTGAGTACTTAGGAGTTTCAAGACAAAGAGATAGTTTTCCTAGAAGTATATACAAGAAACTACAGTATTTCAGCTGTTTTATTCAAAACACCCTAACCAATTCAACCACAGTATTTAACATAACCAGTATTCTCATAATTTAAAAGCTTTGTACACAAATTCTGAACACTGGAAACAGGAATTCTTAATGTTTGAAAGAACTTTGTTCTGAACTCGCCAAGTAAAGTTGCCGGAATTGTAAACATTAGCAGTATTCTTCTCATGTTACTGCATTCTACCTGAAATCTCAGTGATTGAACAAGGCCGTAAAGTTAGGTACGGCTGTATATAGTTGTATTTCATGTGTTTCTTACAAGTTCTTAAACATTTCCTGGCTCCATCATTGAGTACTTTAGGAGTTTCAAGACAATGTGATAGTTTTCTTAGAAGTGTATACAAGAAACTTCAGTATTTCAGCTGTTTTATTCAAAACACCATAACCAATTCAACCACAGTATTTAACATAACCAGTATTCTCATAATTTAAAAGCTTTGTACACAAATTCTGAACTCTGGAAACAGGAATTCTTAATGTTTGAAAGAACTTTGTTCTGAACTCGCCAAGTAAAGTTGCCCAAATTGTAAACATTAGCAGTATTCTCTTCTTGTTCCTGCATTCTACCTGAAATCTCAGTGAATGAACAAGGCCGTAAAGTTAGGTACGGCTATATATAGTTGTATTTCATGTGTTTCTTACAAGTTCTTAAACATTTCCTGGCTCCATCATTGAGGACTTTAGGACTTTCAAGACAATGTGATAGTTTTCTTAGAAGTATATACAGGAAACTTCAGTATTTCAGCTGTTTTATTGAAAACACCATTCCAATTCAACCACAGTTGTTAACAAAACCAGTATTCTCATAATTTAAAAGCTTTGTACACAAATTCTGAACTCTGGAAACAGGAATTCTTAATGTTTTAAAGAACTTTGTTCTGAACTCGCCAAGTAAAGTTGCCCAAATTGTAAACATTAGCAGTATTCTCCTCATGTTACTGCTTTCTACCTGAAATCTCAGTGATTGAACAAGGCCGTAAGGTTAGGTACGGCTGTATATAGTTGTATTTCATGTGTTTCTTACAAGTTCTTAAACATTTCCTGGCTCCATCATTGAGGACTTTAGGAGTTTCAAGACAATGTGATAGTTTTCTTAGAAGTATATACAAGAAACTTCAGTATTTCAGCTGTTTTATTCAAAACACCATAACCAATTCAACCACAGTATTTAACATAACCAGTATTCTCATAATTTAAAAGCTTTGTACACAAATTCTGAACTCTGGAAACAGGAATTCTTAATGTTTGAAAGAACTTTGTTCTGAACTCGCCAAGTAAAGTTGCCGGAATTGTAAACATTAGCAGTATTCTCCTCATGTTACTGCATTCTACCTGAAATCTCAGTGATTGAACAAGGCCGTAAAGTTAGGTACGGCTGTATATAGTTGTATTTCATGTGTTTCTTACAAGTTCTTAAACATTTTCTGGCTCCATCATTGAGTACTTTAGGAGTTTCAAGACAATGTGATAGTTTTCTTAGAAGTGTATACAAGAAACTTCAGTATTTCAGCTGTTTTATTCAAAACACCATAACCAATTCAACCACAGTATTTAACATAACCAGTATTCTCATAATTTAAAAGCTTTGTACACAAATTCTGAACTCTGGAAACAGGAATTCTTAATGTTTGAAAGAACTTTGTTCTGAACTCGCCAAGTAAAGTTGCCCAAATTGTAAACATTAGCAGTATTCTCCTCATGTTACTGCATTGTACCTGAAATCTCAGTGATTGAACAAGGCCGTAAAGTTAGGTACGGCTGTATATAGTTGTATTTCATGTTTTTTTTACAAGTTCATAAACATTTCCTACCTCCATCACTGAGTACTTTTGGAGTTTCAAGACAATTGATAGTTTTCTTAGAAGTATATACAAGAAACTTCAGTATTTCAGCTGTTTTATTCAACACACCAATCCAAGTCTACCACAGTATTTAACATAACCAGTATTCTCATAATATAAAAGCTTTGTACACAAATACTGAACTCTGGAAACAGGAATTCTTAATGTTTGAAAGAACTTTGTTCTGAACTCGCCAAGTAAATTTGCCTTAATTATAAACATTAGCAGTATTCTCCTCATGTTACTGGATTCTACCTGAAATCTCAGTGATAGAACAAGGCCGTAAAGTTAGGTACGGCTGTATATAGTTGTATTTCATGTGTTTCTTACAAATTCTTAAACATTTCCTGGCTCCATCATTGAGTACTTTAAGAGTTTCAAGACAATGTGATAGTTTTCTTAGAAGTGTATACAAGAAACTTCAGTATTTCAGCTGTTTTATTCAAAACACCATAACCAATTCAACCACAGTATTTAACATAACCAGTATTCTCATAATTTAAAAGCTTTGTACACAAATTCTGAACTCTGGAAACAGGAATTCTTAATGTTTGAAAGAACTTTGTTCTGAACTCGCCAAGTAAAGTTGCTGGAATTGTAAACATTAGCAGTATTCTCCTCATGTTACTGCATTCTACCTGAAATCTCAGTGATTGAACAAGGCCGTAAAGTTAGGTACGGCTGTATATAGTTGTATTTCATGTGTTTCTTACAAGTTCTTAAACATTTCCTGGCTCCATCATTGAGTACTTTAGGAGTTTCAAGACAATGTGATAGTTTTCTTAGAAGTGTATACAAGAAACTTCAGTATTTCAGCTGTTTTATTCAAAACACCATAACCAATTCAACCACAGTATTTAACATAACCAGTATTCTCATAATTTAAAAGCTTTGTACACAAATTCTGAACTCTGGAAAGAGGAGTTCTTAATGTTTAAAAGAACTTTGTTCTGAACTCGCCAAGTACAGTTGAAAGAATTGTAAACATTAGCAGTATTCTCCTCATGTTACTGCATTCTACCTGAAATCTGAGTGATGGAACAAGGCCGTAACGTTAGGTACGGCTGTATATAGTTGTATTTCATGTGTTTCTTACAAGTTCTTAAACATTTTCTGCCTCCATCATTGAGTACTTTAGGCGTTTCAAGACAATGTGATAGTTTTCTTAGAAGTGTATACAAGAAACTTCAGTATTTCAGCTGTTTTATTCAAAACACCATTCAATTCAACCACAGTATTTAACATAACCAGTATTCTCATAATTTAAAAGCTTTGTACACAAATTCTGAACTCTGGAAACAGGAATTCTTAATGTTTGAAAGAACTTTGTTCTGAACTCGCCAAGTAAAGTTGCCGGAATTGTAAACATTAGCAGTATTCTCCTCATGTTACTGCATTCTACCTGAAATCTCAGTGATTGAACAAGACCGTAAAGTTAGGTACGGCTGTATATAGTTGTATTTCATGTGTTTCTTACAAGTTCTTAAACATTTCCTGGCTCCATCATTAAGGACTTTAGGAGTTTCAAGACAATGTGATAGTTTTCTTAGAAGTATATACAAGAAACTTCAGTATTTCAGCTGTTTTATTCAAAACACCATAACCAATTCAACCACAGTATTTAACATAACCAGTATTCTCATAATTTAAAAGCTTTGTACACAAATTCTTAACTCTGGAAACCGGAATTCTTAATGTTTGAAAGAACTTTGTTCTAACTTGCCAAGTATAGTTGCTGGAATTGTAAACATTAGCAGTATTCTCCTCATGTTACTGCATTCTACCTGAAATCTCAGTGATTGAACAAGGCCGTAAAGTTAGGTACGGCTTTATATAGTTGTATTTCATGTGTTTCTTACAAGTTCTTAAACATTTCCTGGCTCCATCATTGAGTACTTTAGGAGTTTCAAGACAATATGATAGTTTTCTTAGAAGTGTGTACAAGAAATTTAAGTATTTCAGCTGTTTTATTCAAAACAACATAACCAAATCAACCACAGTTGTTAACATAACCAGTATTCTCATAATTTAAAAGCTTTGTACACAAATTCTGAATTCTGGAAAGAGGAGTTCTTAATGTTTAAAAGAACTTTGTTCTGAACTCGCCAAGTAATGTTGAAAGAATTGTAATCATTAGCAGTATTCTCCTCATGTTACTGCATTCTACCTGAAATCTCAGTGATTGAACAAGGCCATAAATTTAGGTACGACTGTATATAGTTGTATTTCATGTGTTTCTTACAATTTTTTAAACATTTCCTGGCTCCATCATTGAGTACTTTAGGAGTTTCAAGACAATGTGATAGTTTTCTTAGAAGTGTATACTACAAACTTCAGATTTCAGCTGTTTTATTCAAAACACCATTCCAATTAAACCACAGTTGTTAACATAACCAGTATTCTCATAATTTAAAAGCTTTGTACTCAAATTCTGAACTCTGGAAACAGGAATTCTTCATGTTTGAAAGAACTTTGTTCTGAACTCGCCAAGTAAAGTTGCCGGAATTGTAAACATTAGCAGTATTCTCCTCATGTTACTGCATTCTACCTGAAATCTCAGTGATTGAACAAGGCCATAAAGTTAGGTACGGCTGTATATAGTTGTATTTCATGTGTTTCTTACAAGTTCTTAAACATTTCCTGGCTCCATCATTGAGTACTTTAGGAGTTTCAAGACAATGTGATAGTTTTCTTAGAAGTATATACAAGAAACTTCAGTATTTCAGGTGTTTTATTCAAAACACCATAACCAATTCAACCACCGTTGTTAACATAACCAGTATTCTCATAATTTAAAAGCTCTGTACACAAATTCTGAACTCTGGAAACAGGAATTCTTAATGTTTGAAAGAACTTTGTTCTGATCTCGCCAAGTAAAGTTGCCCAAATTGTAAACATTAGCAGTATTCTCCTCATGTTACTGCATTCTACCTGAAATCTCAGTGACTGAACAAGGCCGTCAAGTTAGGTACGGCTGTATATAGTTGTATTTCATGTCTTTCCTACAAGTTCTTAAACATTTTCTGGCTCCATCATTGAGTACTTTAGGAGTTTCAAGACAATGTGATAGTTTTCTTAGAAGTGTATACAAGAAACTTCAGTATTTCAGCTGTTTTATTCAAAACACCATAACCAATTCAACCACAGTTGTTAAAATAACCAGTATTCTCATAATTTAAAAGCTTTGTACACAACTTCTGAACTCGGAAAAGAAATTCTTAATGTTTGAAAGAACTTTGTTCTGAACTCGCCAAGTAAAGTTGAAAGAATTGTGAACATTAACAGTATTCTCCTCATGTTACTACATTCTACCTGAAATCTCAGTGATTGAACAAGGCTGTAAAGTTTGGTACGGCTGTATATAGTTGTATTTCATGTGTTTCTTACAAGTTCTTAAACATTTTCTGGCTCCATCATTGAGTACTTTAGAAGGTTCAACATAATGTAATAGTTTTCTTAGAAGTGTATACAAGAAACTTCAGTATTTCAGCTGTTTTACTCAAAACACCATAACCAATTCAACCACAGTATTTATCATAACCAATATTCTCATAATTTAAAAGCTTTGTACACATATTCTGAACTCTGGAAACAGGAATTCTTAATGTTTGAAATAACTTTGTTCTGAACTCGCCAAGTATATTATCCCAAATTGTAAACATTAGCAGTATTCTCGTCATGTTACTGCTTTCTACCTGAAATCTCGGTGATTGAACAAGGCCGTAAAGTTACATATGGCTGTATATAGTTGTATTTCATGTGTTTCTTACAAGTTCTTAAACATTTCCTGGGTCCATCATTGAGTCCTTTAGGAGTTCAAGACAATGTGATAGTTTTCTTAAAATTATATGCAAGAAACTTCAGTATTTCACTGTTTTATTCAAAACACCATAACCAATTCAACCACAGTTGTTAACATAACCAGTATTCTCATAATGTAAAAGCTTTGTACACAAATTCTGAATTCTGGAAACCGGAATTCTTAATGTTTGAAAGAGATTGGTTCTGAACTCGCCAAGTAAAGTTGCCGGAATTGTAAACATTACCAGTATTCTCCTCATGTAACTACATTCTACCTGAAATCTCAGTGATTGAACAAGGCCGTAAAGTTAGGTACTGCTCTATATAGTTGTATTTCATGTGTTTCTTACAAGTTCCTAAAAATTTTCTGGCTCCATCATTGAGTACTTCAGGAGTTTCAACATAATGTGATAGTTTTCTTAAAAGTGTATACAGGAAACTTCAGTATTTCAGGTGTTTTATACAAAATACCATAACCAATTCAACCACAGTAATTAACATAACCAGTACTCTCATAATTTAAAAGCTTTGTACACAAATTCTGAACTCTGGAAACAGGAATTTTTAATGTCTGAAAGAACTTTGTTCTGAACTCGCCAAGTAAAGTTGCCGGAAATGTAAACATTAGCAGTATTCTCCTCCTGTTACTGCATTCTACCTGAAATCTCAATGATTGAACAAGGCCGCAAAGGTGGGTACGGCTGTATATAGTTGTATTTCATGTGTTTCTTACAAGTTCTTAAATATTTCCTGGCTCCATCATTGAGTACATTAGGAGTTTCAAGACAATGTGATAGTTTTCTTGGAAGTAAATACAAGAAAATTCAGTATTTCAGCTGTTTTATTCAAAACACCATAACCAATTCAACCACAGTTGTTAACATAACCAGTATTCTCATAATTTAAAAGCTTTGTACACAAATTCTGAACTCGGAAAAGAAATTCTTAATGTTTGAAAGAACTTTGTTCTGAACTCGCCAAGTAAAGTTTAAAGAATTGTGAACATTAACAGTATTCTCCTCATGTTACTACATTCTACCTGAAATCTCAGTGATTGAACAAGGCCGTAAAGTTTGGTACGGCTGTATATAGTTGTATTTCATGTGTTTCTTACAAGTTCTTAAACATTTTCTGGCTCCATCATTGAGTACTTTAGAAGGTTCAACACAATGTAATAGTTTTCTTAGAAGTGTATACAAGAAACTTCAGTATTTCAGCTGTTTTACTCAAAACACCATAACCAATTCAACCACAGTATTTATCATAACCAATATTCTCATAATTTAAAAGCTTTGTACACAAATTCTGAACTCTGGAAACAAGAATTCTTAATGTTTGAAATAACTTTGTTCTGAACTCGCCAAGTATATTATCCCAAATTGTAAACATTAGCAGTATTCTCGTCATGTTACTGCTTTCTACCTGAAATCTCGGTGATTGAACAAGGCCGTAAAGTTACATATGGCTGTATATAGTTGTATTTCATGTGTTTCTTACAAGTTCTTAAACATTTCCTGGGTCCATCATTGAGTCCTTTAGGAGTTCAAGACAATGTGATAGTTTTCTTAAAATTATATGCAAGAAACTTCAGTATTTCACTGTTTTATTCAAAACACCATAACCAATTCAACCACAGTTGTTAATATAACCAGTATTCTCATAAGTTAAAAGCATTATACACAAATTCTGAACTCTGGCAACAGTAATCCTTAGTGTTTGAAAGAACTTTGTTCTGAGCTCGCAGACTTAAGTACCTAGAATTGTAAACATTAGCAGCATTCTCGTCATGTTACTGCTTTCTACCTGAAATCTCGGTGATTGAACAAGGCCGTAAAGTTAGGTACGGCTGTATATAGTTCTATTTCATGTGTTTCTTTCAAGTTCTTAATCATTTCCTGGCTCCATCATTGAGTACTTTAGGAGTTTCAAGACAATGTGATAGTTTTCTACTTAGAAAACATAAGAATACATGGCAATAGAGCTCGGAACACTCTGTAAATGTGGTTACTCTTCTAAGAATTCACAATAATATACACAGGAATTCGTCTTTGATGGATATGGAACACAAATTAGAAGTAAATAGAACCGTAATACGAAACGGGCAACATAAATACACTGAAAACACGTTGAAACAGCTCTGAAATGACGAGTTTACTCTACTTTTCGATTCCCAACAATCCATTGGCCTTTTTAAGGAATCCAGTTAGAAAACATAAGAATATATCGTAAAAGAGCTCAGAACACTCTGTAAATGAGGTTACTGTTCTAAGAATTCACAATTATGAACAATGGAATCATTCTTCTATGGATATGGAACACTTGAATTACAAGTCAATAGAACCGTAATACTAAACCGTCAATATAAATACACTGAAAACACGTTCAAAAAGCTCTGAAATGAAGAGATGACTGTTTATACTTTCAAATCCCATTAATCTGTTCTCAATTTTCAGGAATCTACTTAGAAAACTTAAGAATACAAGTTACTAGAGCTCAGTACACTCTGTAAATGTGGTAACTGTTCCAAGGATTCACAATAATAAACACTGGAATTCTCCTGTGATGGATATGGAACACTTGAATTACAAGTATATAGTACCATTATACAAAACGGGCAACATAAGTACACTGAAAACACGTTCTAACGGCTCTAAATGACGAGTTTACTCTACTTTTTGATTCCCAACAATCCATTGGCCTTTTTAAGGAATCCACTTAGAAAACATAACAATACATGGTAAAAGAGCTCAGAACACTCTGAAAATGAGGTTACTGTTCTAAGTATTCACAATGATGAACAATGGAATCGTTCTTCTATGGATATGGAACACTTGAATTACAAGTCAATAGAACCGTAATACAAAACGGGCAACATCAATATACTAAAAACATGTTTAAACAGCTCTGAAATGACGAGTTTATTGTTTATACTTTCAATTCCCAAAAATCTGCTGTCAATCTTCAGGAATCTACTTAGAAAACATAAGAATACAAGTTACTAGAGCTCAGCACACTCTGTAAATATGGTAACTGTTTGGAGAAACTGGGATGGCGGCTGAGATAAACACCTGGAAGTCGATGCCGATCACAACAATTGATTAATACCTCAGAAAAACAATACGGACATCATCCAGAACCATAGGAAGCCTGGCTGACTGCAAATTCTACAACTAAAGGATAGAAAAGCACACTGAGAGCCAGAGAAGCTGCAGAGGAGAAGCGCACAGGTAGGGGCCTCGCGCACGCGGAAAGGGGCTGGCACCTGAAGACGCGGCTGTCTTTTTGAATCCGGAGGGAGTCACAGGCTCCTGACAGCTCTGAACTCTGATTCCGGGAAGTCTCTGGGGACCCAGGACTCATGCGGGGAGAAACAGAACTGTCTGGCAGCGGGCGATTTTGGGGGCGGCTTTTCCTCGGAGGTGCTTGCAGCCATGGTGGGACACTGGGACAAGCGGCTCCTTAGGGCAGGGCTGAAGCTCCGCCATAGCTGCTTGCTCCGCCCTTTGATTCCTTGAGACCCCGCCCACCCAGGCTCCCGCAGAGGCTTTTGCATATGAATGCCCCGGCCATTTGCAACCTGTAATTACCTAACTGGAGCCAGGTCAGAGGGACCCAGAGCTTATTAGAGAAGGCTCAAGGCCCCACAGCACTTGCATCCTTCACAGCTGAGCCTTATCAAGGCACTTCCAAACTCCAACAAAAAGGGAAGGGGAATCTTCAGCCCTCTTCGTAGTTCCTGCTGGGTAACCTCAGGCAGAGGCCAAATTAGCACCTCCTTAGACTCAAGAGCCACTGTACCCAGTGGTCAGAGGGGGACCATCCAGATCACAACTTCTCAGATCTATAAGGGACACACTCAGGGTGCAGTCTCAGTGAGCACCAAAGCCCCAATGAAGCAAGTCGCGCCCCAGAAGGGTGTCTCCAGCACAGAAGTTCTCCCACTGCAGACACAGCTGATTCTCACTGCCAATTGGCCGGGAAGTCAATTCCTCCCAGTGATCCTACAACAACCAAGGCATAGCTACAACAAGACTGTGCACAAAGCCCACAAGGGGGTGCACCAAGAGTGTCCACCTCAGGCAACTGGGGAGGCTGAGCCACTGGGCCCTACAGGACACCTAGCACACAAAGCCTCTCTATCAACACAAGGAAGCAGCCAAAATGCAGAGACAGAGAAACAGGTCACGAATGGCAGAAATAAAGGAAAGCAAACGATTGGATATAGAGTTCAAGGCCACGTTTATAAGGTTTTTCAAGGATTTTATGGAAACCGCCGATAAATTTAGTAAGATCCTCAAAGAGTCTAGTGAGACCATGGACGACATGAAAAAGGACCAACTAGAAATTAAGCATACACTGACTGAAATAAAGAATAATTTACAGAGATCCAACAGCAGACAAGAGGATCCCAAGAATCAAGTCAAAGAAATGAAATACAAAGAAACAAAAAAAAAAATACCCAACCGAAAAAGAAAAAAGAAAAGAGATTCCAAAAATATGAAGATAGTGTAAGGAGCCTCTGGGACAACTTCAAGTGTACCAACATCAGAATTATAGGGGTACCAGAAGAAGAGAGAGGGCAAGATATTGAAAACCTATTTGAAGAAATAATGACAGAAAACTTCCCCCACCTGGTGAAAGAAATAGACTTACAAGTCCAGGAAGCACAGAGAACCCCAACCAAAAAGAATCCAAAGAGGACCACACCAAGACACATCATAATTAAAATGCCAAGAGCAAAAGACAAAGAGAGAATCTTAAAAGCAGCAAGAGAAAGACAGTCAGTTACCTACAAGGGAGTACCCATACGACAGTCAGCTGATTTCTCAAGAGAAACCATGCAGGCCAGAAGAGAGTGGCAAGAAATATTCAAAGTGATGAATAGCAAGAACCTGCAACCAAGATTACTTTATCCAGCAAAGCTATCATTCAGAATAGAAGGTCAGACAAAGAGCTTCACAGATAAGAAAAAGCTAAAGAAGTTCATCACCACCAACCCAACATTATATGAAATGCTGAAAGGTATTCTTTAAGAAGAGGAAGAAGAAAAAGGAACTCTTACAATTTGCCACAACTTGGATGGAACTGGAGAGCAGATAAATACCACATGAACCCACTCATTTCTGGAATATAAGGAACAACATAAACTGATGAACAAGGACTGATCCGGAGATGGAGAGGCATTGATTGGACTGTGGAGCTTTGGAGGGAGGGTACGAGAGGTTGGGGGTAAGGGGGGAAGATCAACCAAAGGACTTACATGCAGGCATATAGGCCTAACCAATGGACACGGACAAGGGAGGGGAGGGAAAGAGCGGGGGGTGCGGGGGTAGAGGGGAACGTGGGGACAAGGACACATATGTAATATCTTAATCAATAGAAAATATATTAAAAAAAATATATGGTAACTGTTCAAGGATTCACAATAATAAATACTAGAATTCTTCTGTGATGGATATGGAACACTTGAACTACAAGTAAATAGAACCGTAATACAAACCGGGCAACATAAATACACAGAAAACATGTTAAAAGAGCTCTGAAATACCGACTTTACTCTACTTTTCGATTCCCAACAATCCATTGGAATTTTTAAGGAATCCACTTAGAAAACATAAGAATACATGGTAAAAGAGCTCAGAACACTCTGTAAATGAGGTTACTGTTCTAAGAATTCACAATGATGACCAATGGAATCGTTCTTCTATAGATATGGAACACTTGAATTACAAGTCAATAGAACCGTAATACAAAACGGTCAATAGAAATAAACTGAAAACACGTTCAAAAGCTCTGAAATGACGAGTTTACTGTTTATACTTTGAATTCCCATTAATCTCTTGTCAATTTTCAGGAATTTACTTAGAAAACTTAAGAATACAAGTTACTAGAGCTTCGTACACTCTGTAAATATGGTAACTGTTCTCAGGATTCACAATAATAAACACTGGAATTCTTTTGTGATGGATATGGAACACTTGATCTACAAGTTAATAGAACCGTAATACAAAACGGGCAACATAAATTCACAGAAAACACGTTTAAACAGCTCTGAAATGTCGACTTTACTCTACTTTTCGATTCCCAACAATCCATTGGCCTTTTTAAGGAATCCACTTAGAAAACATAAGAACACATGTTAAAAGAGATCAGAATACTCTGTAAATGAGGTTACTGTTCTAAAAATTCACAATGATGAACAATGGAATCGTTCTTCTATAGATATGGAACACTTGAATTACAAGTCAAAAGAACCGTAAAACAAAACGGGCAACATCAATAAACTGAAAACACGTTCAAACAGCTCTGAAATGACGAGTTTACTGTTTATACTTTCAATTCCAATTAATCTGATGTCAATTTTCAGGAATCTACATAGAAAACTTAAGAATACAAGTTACTAGAGCTCAGTACACTCTGTAAATGTGGTAACTGTTCTAACGATTCACAATAATAAACACTGGAATTCTTCTGTGATGGATATGAAACACTTGAATTACAAGTCAATAGAACCGTAAATCAAAACGGGCAACATAAATACTCTGAAAACACGTTCACACAGCTCTGAAATGACGAATTTACTGTTTATATTTTCAATTCCCATTAACCTGTTGTCAATTACAGGAATCTACATAGAAAACTTAAGATAACAAGTTACTAGAGCTCAGAACACTCTGTAAATGTGGTTACTTTTCTAAGAATTGACAATAATAAACACTGGAATTCTTCTGTGATGGACATGGAACACGAATTTCAGGTAAATAGAACCGTAATAAAAAACGGGCCACATAAATACACTGAATAAAAGTTCAGACAGCTATGAAATGACGAGTTTACTGTTTACCTTTGCAATTCCCAACAATCAGTTGGCGTTTTTAAGGAATCCACTTTGAAACCTTAAGAATACAAGTTAATAGAGTTCAGAACACTGTATAAATGTGGAAACTGTTCTAAGAATTCAGAATAATAAACACTGGAATTCTTCTGAGATGGATATGGAATACTTGATAACCGGTAAATAGAACCGTAATGCACAACGGGCAACATAAATACACTGAAAACACGTTCAAAAAGCTCTAAAATAGTTTACTGTTTATATTTTCAATTCCCACTAATGTCTTGTCAATTTTCAGGAATCTACTTAGAAACCTTAAGAATACATGGTAATTGAGTACGGAACACTCTGTTAATGTGGTTACTGTTCTAAGAATTCACAACGATAAACAATGGAATTGTTCTTCCATGGATATGGAACACTTGAATTACATGTCAGTAGAACCATAGTACAAAACGGGCCACATAAATACACTGAAAACACGTTCAAACTGGTCTGAAATGACGAGTTTACTCTTTAGAATTTCAAGTCCCATTAATCTGTTTTCAATTATCATGAATCTACATAGAAAACTTCAGAATACAAGTTACTAGAGGTCAGAACACTCTGTATATGAGGTAACTGTTCTAAGGATCCACAATAATAACCACTGTAATTCTTTTGTGATGGATATGGTCACTGGAATTACAAGTCAGTAGAACCGTAATACAAAACGGACAACATAAATACACTGAATACACATTCAGCCAGCTCTGAAATGACGAGTTTACTGTTGATATTTTCAATTCCCAACAATCTGTTGTCAATTTTCAGGAATCTACTTAGAAACTTTAAGAATACAAGTTACTAGATCTCAGTACACTCTGTAAATGTGGTAACTGTTCTAAGGATTCACAATAATAAACACTGGAATTCTTCTGTGATGGATATGGAACACTTTTATTACAAGTATATAGAACCGTAATGCAAAACGGGCCACGCAACTACACTGAAATCTCGTTCAAATAGCTCTGACATGACGAGTTTACTGTTTACATTTTCAATTCCCACAATCTGTTGCCCTTTTTAAGGAATCCACTTGTAAAACATAAGAATACATGTTAATAGAGCTCACAGCATTCTGCTAATGTCGTTCCTGTTCTAAGAATTCACAATGATAAACAATGGAATTGTTCTTCCATGGATATGGAACCCTTGAATTACATGTCAGTAGAACCGTAGTACAAAACGGGCCACATAAATACACTGAAAACACGTTCAAACAGCTCTGAAATGACGAGTTTACTCTTTAGATTTTCAAGTCCCATTAATCTGTTTTCAATTATCAGGAATCTACATAGAAAACATCAGAATACAAGTTAGTAGAGCTCAGAACACTCTGTATATGAGGTAACTGTTCTAAGGATTCACAATAATAACCACTGTAATTCTTCTGTGATGGATATGGTCACTGGAATTACAAGTCAGTAGAACCGTAATACAAAACGGACAACATAAATACACTGAATACACGTCCAGACAGCTCTGAAATGACGAGTTTACTGTTTACCTTTGCAATTCCCAACAATCAGTTGGCGTTTTTAAGAAATCCACTTTGAAAACTTAAGAATACAAGTTAATAGAGTTCAGAACACTGTATAAATGTGGAAACTGTTCTAAGAATTCTGAATAATATACACTGGAATTCTTCTGAGATGGATATGGAATACTTGATAACCGGTAAATAGAAACGTAATACACAACGGGCAACATAAATACACTGATAACACGTTCAAAAAGCTCTAAAGTAGTTTACTTTTTATATTTTCAATTCCCAATAATGTCTTGTCAATTTTCAGGAATCTACTTAGAAACCTTAAGAATACATGGTAATTGAGTACGGAACACTCTGTTAATGTGGTTACTGTTCTAAGAATTCACATTGATAAACAATGGAATTGTTCTTCCATGGATATGGAACACTTGAATTACATGTCAGTAGAACCATAGTACAAAACGGGCCACATAAATACATGGAAAACACGTTCAAACTGCTCTGAAATGACGAGTTTACTCTTTAGAATTTAAAGTCCCATTAATCTGTTTTCAATTATCATGAATCTACATAGAAACTTCAGAATACAAGTTACTAGAGGTCAGAACACTCTGTATATGAGGTAACTGTTCTAAGGATCCACAATAATAACCACTGTAATTCTTCTGTGATGGATATGGTCACTGGAATTACAAGTCAGTAGAACCGAAATACAAAACGGACAACATAAATACACTGAATACACGTTCAGACAGCTCTGAAATGACAAGTTTACTGTTTACCTTTGCAATTCCCAACAATCAGTTGGTGTTTTTAAGAAATCCACTTTGAAAACTTAAGAATACAAGTTAATAGAGTTCAGAACACTGTATAAATGTGGAAACTGTTCTAAGAATTCAGAATAATAAACACTGGAATTCTTCTGAGATGGATATGGAATACTTGATAACCGGTAAATAGAACCGTAATACACAACGGGCAACATAAATACACTGAAAACACGTTCAAAAAGCTCTAAAATAGTTTACTGTTTATCTTTTCAATTCCCAGTAATGTCTTGTCAATTTTCAGGAATCTACTTAGAAACCTTAAGAATACATGGTAATTGAGCTCAGAACACTCTGTTAATGTGGTTACTGTTCTAAGAATTCACAATGATAAACAATGGAATTGTTCTTCCATGGATATGGAACACTTGAATTACATGTCAGTAGAACCATAGTACAAACGGGCCACATAAATACACTGAATACACGTTCAGACAGCTGTGAAATAACGAGTTTACTGTTTACCTTTGCAATTCCCAACAATCAGTTGGCGTTTTTAAGGAATCCACTTTGAAAACTTAAGAATACAAGTTAATAGAGTTCAGAACACTGTATAAATGTGGAAACTGTTCTAAGAATTCAGAATAATAAACACTGGAATTCTTTTGAGATGGATATGGAATACTTGATAACCGGTAAATAGAACCGTAATACACAATGAGCAACATAAATACACTGAAAACACGTTCAAAAAGCTCTAAAATAGTTTACAGTTTATATTTTCAATTCCCACTAATGTCTTGTCAATTTTCTGGAATCTACTTAGAAACCTTCAGAATACATGGTAATTGAGCTGGGAACACTCTGTTTATGTGGTTACTGTTCTAAGAATTCACAATGATAAACAATGGAATTGTTCTTCGATGGATATGGAACACTTGAATTACATGTCAGTAGAACCGTAGTACAAAACGGGCCACATAAATACACTGAAAACACGTTCAAACAGCTCTGAAATGACGAGTTTACTGTTTACCTTTGCAATTCCCAACGATCACTTGGCGTTTTTAAGAAATCCACTTTGAAAACTTAAGAATACAAGTTAATAGAGTTCAGAACACTGTATAAATGTGGAAACTGTTCTAAGAATTCAGAATAACAAACACTGGAATTCTTCTGAGATGGATATGGAATACTTGATAACAGGTAAATAGAACCGTAATACACAACGGACAACATAAATACACTGAAAACACGTTCAAAAAGCTCTAAAATAGTTTACTGTTTATATTTTCAATTCCCACTAATGTCTTGTCAATTTTCAGGAATCTACTTAGAAACCTTAAGAATACATGGTAATTGAGCTCGGAACACTCTGTTAATGTGGTTACTGTTCTAAGAATTCACAATGATAAACAATGGAATTGTTCTTCCATGGATATGGAACACTTGAATTACATGTCAGTAGAACCATAGTACAAAACGGGCCACATAAATACACTGAAAACACGTTCAAACTGCTCTGAAATGACGAGTTTACTCTTTAGAATTTCAAGTCCCATTAATCTGTTTTCAATTATCATGAATCTACATAGAAAACTTCAGAATACAAGTTACTAGAGGTCAGAACACTCTGTATATGAGGTAACTGTTCTAAGGATCCACAATAATAACCACTGTAATTCTTTTGTGATGAATATGGTCACTGGAATTACAAGTCAGTAGAACCATAATACAAAACGGACAACATAAATACACTGAATACACATTCAGCCAGCTCTGAAATGACGAGTTTACTGTTCATATTTTCAATTCCCAATAATCTGTTGTCAATTTTCAGGAATCTACTTAGAAACTTTAAGAATACAAGTTACTAGAGCTCAGTACACTCTGTACATGTGGTAACTGTTCTAAGGATTCACAATAATAAACACTGGAATTCTTCTGTGATGGATATGGAACACTTTTATTACAAGTATATAGAACCGTAATGCAAAACGTGCCACGCAACTACACTGAAAACTCGTTCAAATAGCTCTGACATGACGAGTTTACTGTTTACATTTTCAATTCCCACAATCTGTTGCCCTTTTTAAGGAATCCACTTGTAAAACATAAGAATACATGTTAATAGAGCTCAGAACATTCTGTTAATGTCGTTCCTGTTCTAAGAATTCACAATGATAAACAATGGAATTGTTCTTCCATGGATATGGAACCCTTGAATTACATGTCAGTAGAACCGTAGTACAAAACGGGCCACATAAATACACTGAAAACACGTTCAAACAGCTCTGAAATGACGAGCTTACTCTTTAGATTTTCAAGTCCCATTAATCTGTTTTCAATTATCAGGAATCTACATAGAAAACTTCAGAATACAAGTTACTAGAGCTCTGAACACTCTGTATATGAGGTAACTGTTCTAAGGATTCACAATAATAAATACTGGAAATCTTCTGTGATGGATATGGAACACTGGAATTACAAGTATATAGATCCGTAATACACAGCTGGCAACATAAATACAATGAAAACTCGTTCAATCAGCTCTGAAATGACGAGTTTACTGTTTACCTTTGCAATTCCCAACAATCAGTTGGCGTTTTTAAGGAATCCACTTTGAAAACTTAAGAATACAAGTTAATAGAGTTCAGAACACTGTATAAATGTGGAAACTGTTCTAAGAATTCAGAAAATTAAACACTGGAATTCTTCTGAGATGGATATGGAATATGTGATAACTGGTAAATAGAACCGTAATACACAAAGGGGAACATAAATACACTGAAAACACGTTCAAAAAGCTCTAAAATAGTTTACTGTTTATATTTTCAATTCCCACTAATGTCTTGTCAATTTTCAGGAATCTACTTAGAAACCTTAAGAATACATGGTAATTGAGCTCAGAACATTCTGTTAATGTCGTTACTGTTCTAAGAATTCACAATGATAAACAACGGAATTGTTCTTCCATGGATATGGAACACTTGAATTACATGTCAGTAGAACCATAGTACAAAGCAGGCCACATAAATACACTGAAATAACGTTCAAACAGCTCTGAAATGACGAGTTTACTGTTTATATTTTCTTTTTTTTTTTCAGGAACATTCTTTTTTTTTTAATTTTTTATTACAAAGGGTATTACCTATGTGTCCATTTCCCCCACCCCACCCTAGACAGTCCCCTAGCCTCCCCTATCCCCCAGTGTCTTATGTCCATTGGTTATGCTTATATGCATGCATACAAGTCCTTTGGTTGATCTCTTACCCCCATACCTCCCGCCCCCCAACCCTCCCCTGCCTTCCCGCTGCAGTTTGACAATCTGTTTGAGGCAGCTCTGCCTCTGTATCTATTATTGTTCAAAAGTTTATAAAGGTCTCAATTATCCATGAATAAGTGAGATCATGTGGTATTTTTCCTTCATTGACTGGCTTATTTCACTTAGCATAATGCTCTCCAGTTCCATCCATGCCGTTGCAAATGGTAAGAGTTCCTTCCTTTTTAGAGCAGCGTAGTATTCCATCATGCAGATGTACCACAGTTTTCTAATCCATTCATCTACTGATGGGCACTTGGGCTGTTTCCAGATCTTAGCTATGGTGAATTGTGCTGCTATGAACATAGGGGTGCATATATCCTTTCTGATTGTTGTTTCTGTTTTCTTGGGATATATTCCTAGAAGTGGGATCACAGGGTCAAATGGGAGTTCCATTTGTAGGTTTTTTTTTGTTTTTTTTTTTAATTTTATTTTTTATTACAAAGGGTATTACATATGTGTCCATTTTTTCCCCCCCGCCCAAGACAGTCCCCTAGCCTCCCCTATCCCCCAGTGTCTTATGTCCATTGGTTATGCTTATATGCATGCATACAAGTCCTTTGGTTGATCTCTTACCCCCCTACCTCCCGCCCCCCAACCCTCCCCGGCCTTCCCATTGCAGTTTGACACTCTGTTTGAGGCAGCTCTGCCTCTGTATCTATTATTGTTCAAAAGTTTATAATGGTCTCAATTATCCATGAATAAGTGAGATCATGTGGTATTTTTCCTTCATTGACTGGCTTATTTCACTTAGCATAATGCTCTCCAGTTCCATCCATGCCGTTGCAAATGGTAAGAGTTCCTTCCTTTTAGAGCAGCATAGTATTCCATTGTGTACATGTACCACAGTTTTCTAATCCATTCATCTACTGATGGGCACTTAGGCTGTTTCCAGATCTTAGCTATGGTGAATTGTGCTGCTATGAACATAGGGGTGCATATATCCTTTCTGATTGGTGTTTCTGGTTTCTTGGGATATATTCCTAGAAGTGGGATCACAGGGTCAAATGGGAGTTCCATTTGTTGCTTTTTGAGGAAACTCCATACTGTCTTCCATAGTGGCTGCACCAGTCTGCATTCCCACCAGCAGTGCACAAGTGTTCCTTTTTCTCCACATCCTCTCCAGCACTTGTCGTTTGTTGATTTGTTGATGATAGCCAGTCTGACAGGTGTGAGATGGTACCTCATTGTTGTTTTGATTTGCATCTCTCGGATGATTAGTGACTTTGAGCATGTTTTCATATGTCTCTTAGCTTTCTGAATGTCCTCTTTTGAAAGGTGTCTATTTAGGTCCTTTGCCCATTTTTTGATTGGATTGTTTATCTTCTTTTTGTTAAGTTGTGTGAGTTCCCTATAAATTTTGGAGATTAGGCCCTTATCAGATATGACATTGGCAAATATGTTTTCCCACACAGTGGGTTTTCTCGTTGTTTTGTTGATGGTTTCTTTTGCTGTTCAGAAGCTTTTTATTTTGATGTAGTCCCATTTGTTCATTTTCTCTTTAGTTTCAAGTGTCCTAGGAGCTGTATCAGTGAAGAAATTGCTTCGGCATATGTCAGAGATTTTGTTGCCTTTGGATTCTTCTAGAATTTTTATGGTTTCCTGTCGTACATTTAAGTCCTTTATGCATTTTGAGTTTACTTTTGTATATGGTGTAAGTTGGTGGTCTAGTTTCATTTTCTTGCATATATCTGTCCAATTTTCCCAACACCATTTATTTAAGAGACTATCTTGGCTCCATTGTATGTTCTTGCCTCCTTTGTCAAATATTAATTGAGCATATTGGTTCGAGCCAATTTCTGGGCTCTCTATTCTATTCCATTCATCTATATGCCTATTCTTGTGCCAGTACCAGGCAGTTTTGAGAACAGTGGCTTTGTAATACATCTTGATGCCTGGTATTGAGATCCCACCTACTTTGTTCTTTTTCAGGATTGCTGCAGCAATTCGGGGTCTTTTTTTATTCCAGATGAATTTTTGAAGAGTTCGTTCTAGATCTATGAAGTATGCCATTGGTATTTTAATGGGAAGTGCGTTGAATTTATAGATTGCTTTGGGTAGTATGGACATTTTAATGATGTTGATTCTACCAATCCATGAACACGGTATGTTCTTCCATCTGTTTATGTCTTCCTCTATATCTTTTTTCAACGTCCTGTAGTTTTCTGAGTAGAGGTCTTTTACTTCTTTAGTTAAGTTTATTCCTAGGTAGCTTAATTTTTTTGGTGCGATGGTAAACGGGATTGTTTTTATAATCTCTCTTTCTGAAAGTTCACTATTGGTGTATAGAAATGCCTCAGATTTCTTGGGGTTGATTTTGTATCCTGCTACATTGCCAAATTCATGTATTAAGTCTAGTAGCTTCTTGATGGACTCTCTAGGGTTTTGTATGTATAATATCATGTCATCAGCAAATAAGGACAGTTTTACTTCCTCTTTTCCAATTTGGATGCCTTTTATTTCTTCTTCTTGCCTAATTGCAATGGCTAACACTTCCAGTACTATGTTGAACAGGAGTGGTGAGAGGGGGCTCTCCTGTCTTGTTCCTGTTCTTAGAGGAAATGGTGTTAGTTTTTGTCCATTGAGTATGATGTTGGCTGTGGGTTTTTCATATATGGCTCTTATTATGTTGAGGTATGATCCTTCTATTCCCACCTTGCTGAGAGTTTTTATCAAAAATGGGTGTTGAATTTTGTCAAATGCTTTTTCTGCATCAATTGATATGACCATGTGGTTTTTTTCTTTCAATTTGTTTATGTGATGTATCACGTTTATTGATTTGCGGATATTGTACCATCCTTGCATCCCTGGGATAAATCCTACTTGGTCATGGTGTATGATCTTTCTGATGTACTGCTGGATCCGATTTGCTAAGATTTTGTTGAGGATTTTGGCATCTATGTTCATGAGGGATATTGGTCTGTAATTCTCTTTCATTGTGTTGTCTTTACCTGGTTTTGGTATTAGGGTGATGCTGGCTTCATAGAATGAGCTTGGAAGTGTTCCTTCCTCTTGAATTTTTGTAGTAGTCTGAGGAGGATAGGTTTTAGTTCTTCCTTGAATGTTTGGTAAAACTCCCCTGTGAAGCCGTCTGTTCCTGGGCTTTTGTTTGATGGAAGCTTTTTGATGACTGCTTCAATTTCTTCCATAGTTATTGGCCTGTTGAGATTTTTAGATTCTTCCTGATTGAGTTTTGGAATGTTGTATTTTTCTAGGAATTTGTCCATTTCCTCCAGGTTGTCTAGTTTGTTGGAGTAGAGCTGTCCAAAGTATTTTTTAACAATCATTTGTATTTCTGTGGGGTCTGTTGTTATTTCGCCTCTATCGTTTCTGATTTTGTTTATTTGAGTCCTCTCTCTTTGCTTCTTGGTGAGTCTGGCTAGGGGTTTATCAATCTTGTTTATCCTTTCAAAGAACCAGCTCTTGGTTTCATTGATTTTCTGTATTGTTTTTTGGTCTCTATGTCATTTATTTCTGCTCTAATCTTTATTATCTCCTTCCTTCTGCTCACTGTGGGGTTTTCTTGTTGCTCTCTTTCTAAATCTTTGAGTTGTAGAGTTAGATGATTTACTACCATTTTTTCTTGTTTTTTGAGATAGGCCTGTAGAGCTATAAACTTCCCTCTCAGGACTGCTTTCATTGTGTCCCATAGGTTTTGGATTGTTGTGTTTTCATTGTCATTAGTTTCCAGGATGTTTTTAATTTCTTCTTTGATCTCATTGGTAACCCAATCAATATTTAATAGCATGCTATTCAGCTTCCAGGTGTTTGAGTATTTTGGGTTGTTTTTATTGTAGTTTATTTCTAATATTATGCCATCGTGGTCTGTGAAGATGCTTGGTATGATTTCAATCTTCTTGTATTTCGGAAGACTTTGCATGTGACCCAATATGTGGTCTATTTTTGAATATGTCCCATGATCACTTGAGAAGAACGTATATTCCCTGGCTTTGGGGTGAAGCGTTCTGAAGATGTCTATTAAGTCCATCTGATCAAGTGAGTCATTTAGGATTGCTGTATCTTTGCTGATTGTTTGTCTATAGGACTTATCCAGTGCTGTCAGTGGTGTATTAAAGTCCCCTACTATGATTGTATTGTTGTCGATCTCTCCTTTGATATCTTCCAGGAGTTTTTTTATAAATCTGGGTGCTCCTGTATTGGTTGCATATATGTTTACCAGGGTTATATCTTCTTGTTGTATTGATCCCTTTAGTATTATGAAGTGGCCTTCCCTATCTCTTGTTATGGCCTTCACTTTGAGGTCTATTTTGTCCGATATAAGTATTGCTACCCCAGCTTTCTTTTCCTTTCCATTTGCCTGAAAGATATTTTTCCATCCTTTCACTTTCAGTCTGTGTGAGTCCCTTCTAATGAGGTGGGTTTCTTGTAGACAGCAGATGTATGGGTCATGTTTTTTATCCATTCAGCCACTTGATGTCTTTTGGTTGGAGCATTTAGTCCGTTTACGTTTAAAGTTATTATTGAAAGGTACTTGTTTGTAGCCATTTCTTTTTTGTGTGGCTGTTTTCTTTCTGAGCTTTTATTTCTTCTTTTTATACCAGACCCTTTAGCATTCCTTGCATTGCTGGCTTAGTGGTGATAAACTCCCTTAGCCCTTTTTTGTCTGTGAAGCTTCTTATTTCTCCTTCAAGTTTGAATGATAGCCTTGCTGGATAGAGTATTCTTGGATTCAGTCCTTTGCTTTGCATCACTTTGTAAATTTCTGTCCATTCTTTTCTGGCCTGATGTGTTTCTGTTGAGAAATCATTTGATAATCTAATGGGAGATCCTTTGTATGTGACTTTCCGTCTCTCTCTTGCGGCCTGTAAGATTTTCTCTTTGTCCTGAACATTTGCCATGGTAATTATGATGTGTCTTGGTGTGGGTCTTTTCGGGTTCACCTTGTTTGGGACTCTCTGGGCTTGTGTGACTTTTTTCTTCCCCACCTCAGGGAAGTTTTCTGATATTATTTCTTCGAATAGGTTTTCTAATCCTTGTTCATCTTTCTGTTGTTCTGGTACCCCTATTATTCGTATGTTGTTTCGTTTCATGTTGTCCCAAAGCTCCCTTAGGCTCTCCTCCTGTCTTTTAATTTTTTTCTCCAATTGCAGTACATTTTGGGTGTGTTTTGCTTCCTTGTCTTCTAATTCACTAATTCGGTCCTCCGCTTCTCCTAGTCTACTGGTGATACTTTCAATGGTGTTTTTTATTGCAGCTATATCACTCTTCATTTCTTCTTGGGTCTTACTTAAGTTGTTGAGTTTTTCATCTGTTTCTTCTTGCTTCTTGCAGAGGTTGTCGATTTTTTCCTCCATCCGGTTTATGCACTCTAGGACCCTTATTCTGAATTCTTTTTCTGTCATGTTGCATGCCTCTGTATTACTTAGCTGCTTTTCTGGAGAGTCCTCCTTCTCTTTCCTTTGGGGGTTTCTTTGTCTACCCATGTTTGATCTCACTGACATATCTAGACGTTGAGTCGTTCAGTGGCTGCTCCCTGGGTGGCAGTGAGTCCTTGGTCTGTGGTTGCTCTTCGGGCGGTTGCGGTAGCAGCTGCTCTTCAGTTGGCGGCAGCTCCTCTGGTGGGTGCTGTTCACAGCTGTGGTGGCTCTTCTGGCTGGTGGGGGCGGTTTCACGTACAGCTGCTGTTCCTTAGCAGAGGGTATGGTCCTCAGGAGATTGCTGTTGCTTGGATCTGCTGCGTTGATTTAAGGGCACAAAATACAACACAACAAGGCACCACGTACCAGGCACTAAACACAAATATATTCACGATATTAATAACCCCAAATAAACGCCACCACCGAATTAAGAGAATTAGGGGATAAGGCAGAAGGAAAAGAAAAAGATAAAAGAGAAAACATAAAAGTATGAAACCAAAAAAAACAGTGGAAAAATGAAATTGGGAAAAAGAAGCGGGGGAAAATAAAAACGAGAAAATAAAAAAAAAAAAGAGTGAAAAGAGAGAATGAAGTGGAAGAGGGGAAGAGAGTTTTTATATGATGAGAATACTCCTATAGAACCACCACTAATCCCAGCAAATTCCAGCAACAACTCCCTGTAGATGGATGCAAACTAGAAACCACCAATAATATAACGATGAAAATAGAATGGAGAACACTAAACCCAAAATAAAATAAAGAGAAAATAAAATGGCAATTTAAAAGATGGTAAAATGGTAGCAGTAATAATACTGGTTAAAAATAAGAAGGTAGTAATTAAAAGGGTAAAACCAGGTGATGGAAAAAGAGGAAGAAAAAAAAAAAGAAGAAAAAAAAAGGGAAAAAATATAAAAAAAATAAAAATAAATTGGTTTCTTAGTTAAAAGGTGAAAAAAGAAAAAAAAATTGCAGTAGTGAAGGTCCTTCGGTTCTTCTATTCTTCAGTCTGGCTCGCCTTTAGTCCTGCCAGGTATTCAGGAGAGTGTTGAGTTTCCCTGCGATACACTGTTCCTCTGTGTTTTAAACCCCAGTCCTTATTTTAAAGCAGGCCGGATTTTTTTCCTAGCCCGCCTTATTTTGTGTTTAGCAAAGAGTCAGTTTGTGGCTCAGCCTCTGGGTGGCAGTGTTCTGGGCTTGGCCTCTGAGGCTATACAGCATTGAAAATCCCTCTATAGGTCAGACCCTGTTAACTCCCAGGGGCTGATTAGATTATTTCAATCCTTGATCTCATTCAGGGTGAAATCTGGGTGTGGCTGTGCTCCTTGCCTGGGGGCTGGGGGGAGGAGTCTCACCCTCCAGAGAGAATGGCCGCCCCAGTCCTGGGCTGAGGGGCGTCTCAGCACTCAATTCGCTTCCACCTCTCCTGGCCCCCCGCCTCTCCTCAGTCTCTCCCCGGATTCCACTCCTCCGAACCCTCTCCCTCTGTTCAGCACAGGTCAGTGTCTGTATCCGAAATGTCCCATGAACAGGGTTCGGCGAGAACAAACGAACAAATGCCGGCCGCGGAAACAGGGAGGGCTTGGTTTCTGTAAACTCTTCTTTTACGGGCACTGCATGGTCAGGTCAGCTCTTCAGGCTGCCCCCTTTAGGCTCAGTCCTCCGTGATCACAGAACCCAGCTTTCAAATCCCCCGGCGCCAGGAATCCCGCGGATCGCCTTTCCCCGTCAGGGGCTGTGCCTGTCCCAAGGGACGCGGCTGTCTGCCACGCGGTCTCCCTCCAACCCTCTGGGCTCAGAGGTCTGGCAAACTTTCCTGCCCAAATCCCTGGGTTTTTTTTTCACCTTTCCAGGGGAGTTCTGCCCTTCCTGGCTGCAAACCGTCTCACCAGCTGAGCACTCTCGCCAATTCGGGGTGGGTGTTATTAGTTTCAGCTGCTCACTGCATTTGCTCCGGGACACGACCTGGGACACGTCTGCCTATATCGCCGCCATCTTTCTGAACCTACTGTTTATATTTTCAATACCCATTAATCTGTTTTCAATTATCATGAATCTACAGAGAAAACTTCTTAATACAAGTTACTAGAACTCAGAATACTCTGTAAATGTGGTAACTGTTCTAAGGATCCACAATGATAACCACTGTAATTCTTCTATGATGGATGTGGTCACTGGAATTATAAGTCAGTAGAACCGTAATACAAAACGGACAACATAAATACACTGAATACACGTTCAGAGAGCTCTGAAATGACGAGTTTACTGTTCATATTTTCAATTCCCATTAATCTGTTGTCAATTTTTCAGGAATCTACTTAGAAACCTTAAGATTACAAGTTACTAGAGCTAAGTACACTCTGTAAATGTGGGAACTGTTCTAAGGATCCACAATAATAACCACTGTAATTCTTCTGTGATGGATATGGTCACTGGAATTACAAGTCAGTAGAACCATAATACAAAACGGTCCACATAAATACACTGAATACACGTTCAGACAGCTCTGAAATGATGAGTTTACTGTTCATATTTTCAATTCCCATTAATCTGTTGTCAATTTTCAGGAATCTACTTAGAAACCTTAAGAATACAAGTTACTAGAGCTCAGTACACTCTGTAAATGTGGTAACTGTTCTAAGGATTCACAATAATAAACACTGGAATTCTTCTGTGATGGATATGGAACACTTTTATAACAAGTATATAGAACCGTAATGCAAAACGGGCCACGCAACTACACTGAAAACTCGTTCAAATAGCTCTGACATGACGAGTTTACTGTTTACATTTTCAATTCCCACAATCTGTTGCCCTTTTTAAGGAATCCACTTGTAAAACATAAGAATACATGTTAATAGAGCTCAGAACATTCTGTTAATGTCGTTACTGTTCTAAGAATTCACAATGATAAACAATGGAATTGTTCTTCCATGGATATGGAACCCTTGAATTACATGTCAGTAGAACCGTAGTACAAAACGGGCCACATAAATACACTGAAAACACGTTCAAACAGCTCTGAAATGACGAGTTTACTCTTTAGATTTTCAAGTCCCATTAATCTGTTTTCAATTATCAGGAATCTACATAGAAAACTTCAGAATACAAGTTACTAGAGCTCAGAACACTCTGTATATGAGGTAACTGTTCTAAGGATTCACAATAATAACCACTGTAATTCTTCTGTGATGGATATGGTCCCTGGAATTACAAGTCAGTAGAACCGTAATACAAAACGGACAACATAAATACATTGAATACACGTTCAGACAGCTCTGAAATGACGAGTTTACTGTTTACCTTTGCAATTCCCAACAATCAGTTGGCGTTTTTAAGAAATCCACTTTGAAAACTTAAGAATACAAGTTAATAGAGTTCAGAACACTGTATAAATGTGGAAACTGTTCTAAGAATTCAGAATAATAAACACTGGAATTCTTCTGAGATGGATATGGAATACTTGATAACAGGTAAATAGAACCGTAATACACAACGGGCAACATAAATACACTGAAAACACCTTCAAAAGCCTCTAAAATAGTTTACTGTTTATATTTTCAATTCCCACTAATGTCTTGTCAATTTTCAGGAATCTACTTAGAAACTTTAAGAATACATGGTAATTGAGCTCGAACACTCTGTTAATGTGGTTACTGTTCTAAGAATTCAAAATGATAAACAATGGAATTGTTCTTCCATGGATATGGAACACTTGAATTACATGTCAGTAGAACCATAGTACAAAACAGGCTACATAAATACACTGAAAACACGTTCAAACAGCTCTGAAATGACGAGTTTACTGTTTATATTTTCAATACCCATTAATCTGTTTGCAGTTATCATGAATCAACAGAGCAAATTCTTAATAGAAGTTACTAGAACTCAGAATACTCTGTAAATGTGGTAACTGTTCTAAGGATCCACAATGATAACCACTGTAATTCTTCTGTGATGGATATGGTCACTAGAATTATAAGTCAGTAGAACCGTAATACAAAACGGACAACATAAATACACTGAATACACGTTCAGAGAGCTCTGAAATGATGAGTTTACTGTTCATATTTTCAATTCCCATTAATCTATTGTCAATTTTCAGGAATCTACTTAGAAACCTTAAGATTACAAGTTACTAGAGCTCAGTACACTCTGTAAATGTGGGAACTGTTCTAAGGATTCACAATAATAAACACTGGCATTCTTCTGTGATGGATATGGAACACTTGAATTCCAAGTATATAGAACCGTAATACAAAAGGGGCAACATAAATACACTGAATACACGTTCAGACAGCTCTGAAATGATGGGTTTACTGTTCATATTTTCAATTTCAATTAATCCGTTGTCAATTTTCAGGAATCTACCTAGGAAACTTAAGAATACAAGTTAGTAGAGCTCAGAACACTCTGTAAATGTGGTAACTGTTCTAAGGATTCACAATAATAAACACTGGAATTCTTCTGTGATGGGTATGGAACACTGGTATTACAAGTATGTAGAACCGTAATACAAAACGGGCAACGCACCTATACTGAAAACTCGTTCAAATAGCTCTGACATGACGAGTTTACTGTTTACATTTTCAATTCCCACAATCTGTTGCCCTTTTTAAGGAATCCACTTGTAAAACATAAGAATACATGTTAATAGAGCTCAGAACATTCTGTTAATGTCGTTACTGTTCTAAGAATTCACAATGATAAACAATGGAATTGTTCTTCCATGGGTATGGAACCCTTGAATTACATGTCAGTAGAACCGTAGTACAAAACGGGCCACATAAATAAACTGAAAACACGTTCAAACAGCTCTGAAAAGACGAGTTTACTCTTTAGATTTTCAAGTCCCATTAATCTGTTTTCAATTATCAGGAATCTACATAGAAAACTTCAGAATACAAGTTACTAGAGCTCAGAACACTCTGTATATGAGGTAACTGTTCTAAGGATTCACAATAATAACCACTGTAATTCTTCTGATGGATATGGTCCCTGGAATTACAAGTCAGTAGAACCGTAATACAAAACGGACAACATAAATACATTGAATACACGTTCAGACAGCTCTGAAATGACGAGTTTACTGTTTACCTTTGCAATTCCCAACAATCAGTTGGCGTTTTTAAGAAATCCACTTTGAAAACTTAAGAATACAAGTTAATAGAGTTCAGAACACTGTATAAATGTGGAAACTGTTCTAAGAATTCAGAATAATAAACACTGGAATTCTTCTGAGATGGATATGGAATACTTGATAACAGGTAAATAGAACCGTAATACACAACGGGCAACATAAATACACTGAAAACACGTTCAAAAAGCTCTAAAATAGTTTACTGTTTATATTTTCAATTCCCACTAATGTCTTGTCAATTTTCAGGAATCTACTTAGAAACTTTAAGAATACATGGTAATTGAGCTCGGAACACTCTGTTAATGTGGTTACTGTTCTAAGAATTCAAAATGATAAACAATGGAATTGTTCTTCCATGGATATGGAACACTTGAATTACATGTCAGTAGAACCATAGTACAAAACAGGCTACATAAATACACTGAAAACACGTTCAAACAGCTCTGAAATGACGAGTTTACTGTTTATATTTTCAATACCCATTAATCTGTTTGCAGTTATCATGAATCAACAGAGCAAATTCTTAATAGAAGTTACTAGAACTCAGAATACTCTGTAAATGTGGTAACTGTTCTAAGGATCCACAATGATAACCACTGTAATTCTTCTGTGATGGATATGGTCACTAGAATTATAAGTCAGTAGAACCGTAATACAAAACGGACAACATAAATACACTGAATACACGTTCAGAGAGCTCTGAAATGATGAGTTTACTGTTCATATTTTCAATTCCCATTAATCTATTGTCAATTTTCAGGAATCTACTTAGAAACCTTAAGATTACAAGTTACTAGAGCTCAGTACACTCTGTAAATGTGGGAACTGTTCTAAGGATTCACAATAATAAACACTGGCATTCTTCTGTGATGGATATGGAACACTTGAATTCCAAGTATATAGAACCGTAATACAAAAGGGGCAACATAAATACACTGAATACACATTCAGACAGCTCTGAAATGATGGGTTTACTGTTCATATTTTCAATTTCAATTAATCCGTTGTCAATTTTCAGGAATCTACCTAGGAAACTTAAGAATACAAGTTAGTAGAGCTCAGAACACTCTGTAAATGTGGTAACTGTTCTAAGGATTCACAATAATAAACACTGGAATTCTTCTGTGATGGGTATGGAACACTGGTATTACAAGTATGTAGAACCGTAATACAAAACGGGCAACGCACCTATACTGAAAACTCGTTCAAATAGCTCTGACATGACGAGTTTACTGTTTACATTTTCAATTCCCACAATCTGTTGCCCTTTTTAAGGAATCCACTTGTAAAACATAAGAATACATGTTAATAGAGCTCAGAACATTCTGTTAATGTCGTTACTGTTCTAAGAATTCACAATGATAAACAATGGAATTGTTCTTCCATGGGTATGGAACCCTTGAATTACATGTCAGTAGAACCATAGTACAAAACGGGCCACATAAATACACTGAAAACACGTTCAAACAGCTCTGAAATGACGAGTTTACTCTTTAGATTTTCAAGTCCCATTAATCTGTTTTCAATTATCAGGAATCTACATAGAAAACTTCAGAATACAAGTTACTAGAGCTCAGAACACTCTGTATATGAGGTAACTGTTCTAAGGATTCACAATAATAACCACTGTAATTCTTCTGTGATGGATATGGAACACTGGAATTACAAGTATATAGATCCGTAATACACAGCTGGCAACATAAATACAATGAAAACTCGTTCAATCAGCTCTGAAATGACGAGTTTACTGTTTACCTTTGCAATTCCCAACAATCAGTTGGCGTTTTTAAGGAATCCACTTTGAAAACTTAAGAATACAAGTTAATAGAGTTCAGAACACTGTATAAATGTGGAAACTGTTCTAAGAATTCAGAAAATTAAACACTGGAATTCTTCTGAGATGGATATGGAATACGTGAAAACTGGTAAATACAACCGTAATACACAACGGGCAACATAAATACACTGAAAACACGTTCAAAAAGCTCTAAAATAGTTTACTGTTTATATTTTCAATTCCCACTAATGTCTTGTCAATTTTCAGGATTCTACTTAGAAACCTTAAGAATACATGGTAATTAAGCTCGGAACACTCTGTTAATGTGGTTACTGTTCTAAGAATTCACAATGATAAACAATGGAATTGTTCTTCCATGGATATGGAACACTTGAATTACATGTCAGTAGAACCATAGTACAAAACGGGCCACATAAATACACTGAAAACACGTTCAAAATGCTCTGAAATGACGAGTTTACTCTTTAGAATTTCAAGTCCCATTAATCTGTTTTCAATTATCATGAATCTACATAGAAAATTTCAGAATACAAGTTACTAGAGGTCAGAACACTCTGTATATGAGGTAACTGTTCTAAGGATCCACAATAATAACCACTGTAATTCTTTTGTGATGGATATGGTCACTGGAATTACAAGTCAGTAGAACCGTAATACAAAACGGACAACATAAATACACTGAATACACGTTCAGACAGCTCTGAAATGACGAGTTTACTGTTCATATTTTCAATTCCCAATAATCTGTTGTCAATTTTCAGGAATCTACTTAGAAACCTTAAGAATACAAGTTACTAGAGCTCAGTACACTCTGTAAATGTGGTAACTGTTCTAAGGATTCACAATAATAAACACTGGAATTCTTCTGTGATGGATATGGAACACTTTTATTACAAGTATATAGAACCGTAATGCAAAACGTGCCACGCAACTACACTGAAAACTCGTTCAAATAGCTCTGACATGACGAGTTTACTGTTTACATTTTCAATTCCCACAATCTGTTGCCCTTTTTAAGGAAACCATTTGTAAAACATAAGAATACATGTTAATAGAGCTCAGAACATTCTGTTAAAGTCGTTCCTGTTCTAAGAATTCACAATGATAAACAATGGAATTGTTCTTCCATGGATATGGAACCCTTGAATTACATGTCAGTAGAACCGTAGTACAAAATGGGCCACATAAATACACTGAAAACACGTTCAAACAGCTCTGAAATGACGAGTTTACTCTTTATATTTTCAAGTCCCATTAATCTGTTTTCAATTATCAGGAATCTACATAGAAAACATCAGAATACAAGTTAGTAGAGCTCAGAACACTTTGTATATGAGGTGACTGTTCTAAGGATTCACAATAATAACCACTGTAATTCCTCTGTGATGGATATGGTCACTGGAATTACAAGTCAGTAGAACCGTAATACAAAACGGACAACATAAATACACTGAATACAGGTTCAGACAGCTCTGAAATGACGAGTTTACTGTTTACCTTTGCAATTCCCAACAATCACTTGGCGTTTTTAAGAAATCCACTTTGAAAACTTAAGAATACAAGTTATTAGAGTTCAGAACACTGTATAAATGTGGAAACTGTTCTAAGAATTCAGAATAATAAACACTGGAATTCTTCAGAGATGGATATGGAATAATTGATAACAGGTAAATAGAACCGTAATAGACAACGGGCAACATAAATACACTGAAAACACGTTCAAAAAGCTCTAAAATAGTTTACTGTTTATATTTTCAATTCCCACTAATGTCTTGTCAATTTTCAGGAATCTCCTTAGACACCTTAAGAATACATGTTAATTGAGCTCGGAACACTCTGTTAATGTGGTTACTGTTCTAAGAATTCACAATGATAAACAATGGAATTGTTCTTCCATGGATATGGAACACTTGAATTACATGTCAGTAGAACCATAGTACAGAACGGGCCACATAAATACACTGAAAACACGTTCAAAATGCTCTGAAATGACGAGTTTACTCTTTAGAATTTCAAGTCCCATTAATCTGTTTTCAATTATCATGAATCTACATAGAAAACTTCAGAATACAAGTTACTAGAGGTCAGAACACTCTGTATATGAGGTAACTGTTCTAAGGATCCACAATAATAACCACTGTAATTCTTTTGTGATGGATATGGTCACTGGAATTACAAGTCAGTAGAACCGTAATACAAAACAGACAACATAAATACACTGCATACACGTTCAGACAGCTCTGAAATGACGAGTTTACTGTTCATATTTTCAATTCCCAATAATCTGTTGTCAATTTTCAGGAATCTACTTAGAAACCTTAAGAATACAAGTTACTAGAGCTCAGTACACTCTGTAAATGTGGTAACTGTTCTAAGGATTCACAATAATAAACACTGGAATTCTTCTGTGATGGATATGGAACACTTTTATTACAAGTATATAGAACCGTAATGCAAAACGTGCCACGCAACTACACTGAAAACTCGTTCAAATAGCTCTGACATGACGAGTTTACTGTTTACATTTTCAATTCCCACAATCTGTTGCCCTTTTTAAGGAATCCACTTGTAAAACATAAGAATACATGTTAATAGAGCTCAGAACATTCTGTTAATGTCATTCCTGTTCTAATAATTCACAATGATAAACAATGGAATTGTTCTTCCATGGATATGGAACCCTTGAATTACATGTCAGTAGAACCGTAGTACAAAACGGGCCACATAAATACACTGAAAACACGTTCAAACAGCTCTGAAATGACGAGTTTACTCTTTATATTTTCAAGTCCCATTAATCTGTTTTCAATTATCATGAATCTACATAGAAAACTTCAGAATACAAGTTACTAGAGGTCAGAACACTCTGTATATGAGGTAACTGTTCTAAGGATCCACAATAATAACCACTGTAATTCTTTTGTGATGGATATGGTCACTGGAATTACAAGTCAGTAGAACCGTAATACAAAACAGACAACATAAATACACTGCATACACGTTCAGACAGCTCTGAAATGACGAGTTTACTGTTCATATTTTCAATTCCCAATAATCTGTTGTCAATTTTCAGGAATCTACTTAGAAACCTTAAGAATACAAGTTACTAGAGCTCAGTACACTCTGTAAATGTGGTAACTGTTCTAAGGATTCACAATAATAAACACTGGAATTCTTCTGTGATGGATATGGAACACTTTTATTACAAGTATATAGAACCGTAATGCAAAACGGGCCACGCAACTACACTGAAAACTCGTTCAAATAGCTCTGACATGACGAGTTTACTGTTTACATTTTCAATTCCCACAATCTGTTGCCCTTTTTAAGGAATCCACTTGTAAAACATAAGAATACATGTTAATAGAGCTCAGAACATTCTGTTAATGTCGTTCCTGTTCTAAGAATTCACAATGATAAACAATGGAATTGTTCTTCCATGGATATGGAACCCTTGAATTACATGTCAGTAGAACCGTAGTACAAAACGGGCCACATAAAAACACTGAAAACACGTTCAAACAGCTCTGAAATGACGAGTTTACTCTTTATATTTTCAAGTCCCATTAATCTGTTTTCAATTATCAGGAATCTACATAGAAAACATCAGAATACAAGTTAGTAGAGCTCAGAACACTTTGTATATGAGGTAACTGTTCTAAGGATTCACAATAATAACCACTGTAATTCCTCTGTGATGGATATGGTCACTGGAATTACAAGTCAGTAGAACCGTAAAACAAAACGGACAACATAAATACACTGAATACACGTTCAGACAGCTCTGAAATGACGAGTTTACTGTTTACCTTTGCAATTCCCAACAATCACTTGGCGTTTTTAAGAAATCCACTTTGAAAACTTAAGAATACAAGTTAATAGAGTTCAGAACACTGTATAAATGTGGAAACTGTTCTAAGAATTCAGAATAACAAACACTGGAATTCTTCTGAGATGGATATGGAATACTTGATAACAGGTAAATAGAACCGTAATACACAACGGACAACATAAATACACTGAAAACACGTTCAAAAAGCTCTAAAATAGTTTACTGTTTATATTTTCAATTCCCACTAATGTCTTGTCAATTTTCAGGAATCTACTTAGAAACCTTAAGAATACATGGTAATTGAGCTCGGAACACTCTGTTAATGTGGTTACTGTTCTAAGAATTCACAATGATAAACAATGGAATTGTTCTTCCATGGATATGGAACACTTGAATTACATGTCAGTAGAACCATAGTACAAAACAGGCCACATAAATACACTGAAAACACGTTCAAAATGCTCTGAAATGACGAGTTTACTCTTTAGAATTTCAAGTCCCATTAATCTGTTTTCAATTATCATGAATCTACATAGAAAATTTCAGAATACAAGTTACTAGAGGTCAGAACACTCTGTATATGAGGTAACTGTTCTAAGGATCCACAATAATAACCACTGTAATTCTTTTGTGATGGATATGGTCACTGGATTTACAAGTCAGTAGAACCGTAATACAAAACGGACAACATAAATACACTGAATACACGTTCAGACAACTCTGAAATGACGAGTTTACTGTTTACCTTTGCAATTCCCAATAATCTGTTGTCAATTTTCAGGAATCTACTTAGAAACCTTAAGAATACAAGTTACTAGAGCTCAGTACACTCTGTAAATGTGGTAACTGTTCTAAGGATTCACAATAATAAACACTGGAATTCTTCTGTGATGGATATGGAACACTTTTATTACAAGTATATAGAAACGTAATGCAAAACGGGCCAGGCAACTACACTGAAAACTCGTTCAAATAGCTCTGACATGACGAGTTTACTGTTTACATTTTCAATTCCCACAATCTGTTGCCCTTTTTAAGGAAACCACTTGTAAAACATACGAATACATGTTAATAGAGCTCAGAACATTCTGTTAATGTCATTACTGTTCTAAGAATTCACAATGATACACAATGGAATTGTTCTTCCATGGATATGGAACCCTTGAATTACATGTCAGTACATCCGTAGTACAAAACGGGCCACATAAATACACTGAAAACACGTTCAAACTGCTCTGAAATGACGAGTTTATTCTTTAGATTTTCAAGTCCCATTAATCTGTTTTCAATTATCAGGAATCTACATAGAAAACTTCAGAATACAAGTTACTAGATGTCAGAACACTCTGTATATGAGGTAACTGTTCTAAGGATTCACAATAATAACCACTGTAATTCTTCTGTGATGGATATGGAACACTGGAATTACAAGTATATAGATCCGTAATACACAGCTGGCAACATAAATACAATGAAAACTCGTTCAATCAGCTCTGAAATGACGAGTTTACTGTTTACCTTTGCAATTCCCAACAATCAGTTGGCGTTTTTAAGGAATCCACTTAGAAAACTGAAGAATACAAGTTAATAGAGTTCAGAACACTGTATAAATGTGGAAACTGTTCTAAGAATTCAGAATAATAAACACTGGAATTCTACTGAGATGGATATGGAATACTTGATAACAGGTAAATAGAACCGTAATACACAACGGGAAACATAAATACACAGAAAACACGTTCAAACAGCTCTAAATAGTTTACTGTTTATATTTTCAATTCCCACTAATCTGTTGTCAATTTTCAGGAATCTACTTAGAAAACTTAAGAATACATGGTAATTGAGCTCAGAACACTCTGTTAATGTGGTTACTGTTCTAAGAATTCACAATGATAAACAATGGAATTGTTCTTCCATGGATATGGAAGACGTGAATTACATGTCAGTAGAACCATAGTACAAAACGAGCCACGTAAATACACTGAAAACACGTTCAAACAGCTCTGAAATGACGAGTTTACTGTTTATATTTTCAATACCCATTAATCTGTTTTCAATTATCATGAATCTACACAGAAAACTTCTTAATACAAGTTACTAGAACTCAGAACACTCTGTAAATGTGATAACTGTTCTAAGGATCTACAATAATAACCACTCTAATTCTTCTGTGATGGATATGGTCACTGGAATTACAATTCAGTAGAACCGTACTAGAAAACGGACAACATAAATACACTGACTACACGTTCAGACAGCTCTGAAATGACGAGTTTACTGTTCATATTTTCAATTCCCACTAATCTGTTTTCAATTTTCAGGAATCTACCTAGGAAACTTAAGAATACAAGTTGCTAGAGCTCAGTACACTCTGTACATGTGGGAACTGTTCTAAGGATTCACAATAATAAACACTGGAATTCTTCTGTGATAGATATGGAACACTTGTATTACAAGTATATAGAACCATAATACAAAAGGGGCAACATAAATACACTGAATACACGTTTTGACAGCTCTGAAATGATGGGTTTACTGTTAATATTTTCAATTCCCATTAATCTGTTATCAATTTTCGGAATCTACCTAGGAAACTTAAGAATACAAGTTAGTAGAGCTCAGAACACTCTTTAAATGTGGTAACTGTTCTAAGGATTCACAATAATAAACCCTGGAATTCTTCTGTGATGGATATGGAACACTTGTATTACAAGTATATAGAACCGTAATACAAAACGGGCAACGCAAATACACTGAAAACTCGTTCAAAAAGCTCTGACATGACGAGTTTACTGTTTACATTGTCAATGCCCACAATCTCTTGCACTTTTTAAGGAATCCGCTGGGAAAACATACGAATACATGTTAATAGAGCTCAGAACATTCTGTTAATGTCATTACTGTTCTAAGAATTCACAATGATACACAATGGAATTGTTCTTCCATGGGTATGGAACCCTTGAATTACATGTCAGTACATCCGTAGCACAAAACGGGCCACATAAATACACTGAAAACACGTTCAAACTGCTCTGAAATGACGAGTTTATTCTTTAGATTTTCAAGTCCCATTAATCTGTTTTCAATTATCAGGAATCTACATAGAAAACTTCAGAATACAAGTTACTAGATGTCAGAACACTCTGTATATGAGGTAAATGTTCTAAGGATTCACAATAATAAACATTGGAAATCTTCTGTGATGGATATGGAACACTGGAATTACAAGTATATAGATCCGTAATACACAGCTGGGAACATAAAGACAATAAAACTCCTTCAATCAGCTCTGAAATGACGAGTATACTGTTTACCTTTGAAATTCCCAACAATCAGTTGGCGTTTTTAAGGAATCCACTTAGAAAACTGAAGAATACAAGTTAATAGAGTTCAGAACACTGTATAAATGTGGAAACTGTTCTAAGAATTCAGAATAATAAACACTGGAATTCTACTGAGATGGATATGGAATACTTGATAACAGGTAAATAGAACCGTAATACACAACGGGAAACATAAATACACAGAAAACACGTTCAAACAGATCTAAATAGTTTACTGTTTATATTTTCAATTCCCACTAATCTGTTGTCAATTTTCAGGAATCTACTTAGAAAACTTAAGAATACATGGTAATTGAGCTCAGAACACTCTGTTAATGTGGTTACTGTTCTAAGAATTCACAATGATAAACAATGGAATTGTTCTTCCATGGATATGGAAGACGTGAATTACATGTCAGTAGAACCATAGTACAAAACGAGCCACGTAAATACACTGAAAACACGTTCAAACAGCTCTGAAATGACGAGTTTACTGTTTATATTTTCAATACCCATTAATCTGTTTTCAATTATCATGAATCTACACAGAAAACTTCTTAATACAAGTTACTAGAACTCAGAACACTCTGTAAATGTGATAACTGTTCTAAGGATCTACAATAATAACCACTCTAATTCTTCTGTGATGGATATGGTCACTGGAATTACAATTCAGTAGAACCGTACTAGAAAACGGACAACATAAATACACTGACTACACGTTCAGACAGCTCTGAAATGACGAGTTTACTGTTCATATTTTCAATTCCCACTAATCTGTTTTCAATTTTCAGGAATCTACCTAGGAAACTTAAGAATACAAGTTGCTAGAGCTCAGTACACTCTGTACATGTGGTAACTGTTCTAAGGATTCACAATAATAAACACTGGAATTCTTCTGTGATAGATATGGAACACTTGTATTACAAGTATATAGAACGGTAATATAAAAGGGGCAACATAAATACACTAAATACCCGTTCAGACAGCTCTGAAATGACGAGCTTACTGTTTACCTTTGCAATTCCCACAATCAGTTGGCGTTTTTAAGGAATCCAGTTTGAAAACTTAAGAATACAAGTTAATAGAGTTCAGAACACTGTATAAATGTGGTAACTGTTCTAAGAATTCACAATAATAAAAACAGGAATTCTTCTGTGATGGATATGGAATACTTGAATAACAAGTAAATAGAACCGTAATACACAACGGGCAACATAAATACACTGAATACACATTCAGACAGCTCTGAAATGATGGATTTACTGTTCATATTTTCAATTCCAATTAATCTGTTGTCAATTTTCAGGAATCTACCTAGGAAACTTAAGAATACAAGTTACTAGAGCTCAGATCACTCTGTAAATGTGGTAACTGTTGTAAGGATTCACAATAATAAACACTGGAATTCTTCTCTGATGGATATGGAACACCTGTATTACAAGTATATAGAACCGTAATACAAAACGGGCAACCCAAATACACTGAAAACTCGTTCAAATAGCTCTAACATGACGAGTTTACTGTTTACATTTTCAATTCCCACAATCTGTTGCCCTTTTTAAGGAATCCACTTGGAAAACATAAGAATACATGTTAATAGAGCTCAGAACATTCTGTTAATGTGGTTACTGTTCTAAGAATTCACAATGATAAACAATGGAATTTTTCTTCCATGGATATGGAACTCTTGAATTACATGTCAGTAGAACCGTAGTACAAAACGGGCCACATAAATACACTGAAATCACGTTCAAACAGCTGTAAAATAAAGATTTTACTGTTTATATTTTCAATTCCCACTAATCTGTTTTCAATTCTCATGAATCTACACAGAAAACTTCTTAATACAAGTTACTAGAACTCAGAACACACTGTAAATGTGATAACTGTTCTAAGGATCTACAATAATAACCACTGTAATTCTTCTGTGATGGATATGGTCACTGGAATTACAATTCAGTAGAACCGTACTACAAAACGGACAACATAAATACACTGACTACACGTTCAGACAGCTCTGAAATGACGACTTTACTGTTCATATTTTCAATTCCCACTAATCTGTTTTCAATTTTCAGGAATCTACCTAGGAAACTTAAGAATACAAGTTACTAGAGCTCAGATCACTCTGTAAATGTGGTAACTGTTGTAAGGATTCACAATAATAAACACTGGAATTCTTCTCTGATGGATATGGAACACCTGTATTACAAGTATATAGAACCGTAATACAAAACGGGCAACGCAAATACACTGAAAACTCGTTCAAATAGCTCTAACATGACGAGTTTACTGTTTACATTTTCAATTCCCACAATCTGTTGCCCTTTTTAAGGAGTCCACTTGGAAAACATAAGAATACATGTTAATAGAGCTCAGAACATTCTGTTAATGTGGTTACTGTTCTAAGAATTCACAATGATAAACAATGGAATTATTCTTCCATGGATATGGAACTCTTGAATTACATGTCAGTAGAACCGTAGTACAAAACGGGCCACATAAATACACTGAAATCACGTTCAAACAGCTCTAAAATAAAGATTTTACTGTTTATATTTTCAATTCCCACTAATCTGTTGTCAATTCTCATGAATCTACACAGAAAAATTCTTAATACAAGTTACTAGAACTCAGAACACTCTGTAAATGTGATAACTGTTCTAAGGATCTACAATAATAACCACTGTAATTCTTCTGTGATGGATATGGTCACTGGAATTACAATTCAGTAGAACCGTAATACAAAAGGGGCAACATAAATACACTGACTACACGTTCAGACAGCTCTAAAATAGTTTACTGTGTATATTTGAATTCCCACTTATCTGTTGTCAATTTACAGGAATCCACTTGGAAAACGTAAGAATACATGTTAATAGAGCACAGAACATTCTGTTAATGTCGTTACTGTTCTAAGAATTCACAATGATAAACAATGGAATTGTACTTCCATGGATATGGAGAACTGTAGTACAAAAAGGGCCACATAAATACACAGAAAACACGTTCAAACAGCTCTGAAATGACGAGATTACTCCTTATTTTTTCAAGTCCCATTAATCTGTTTTCAATTATCAGGAATATACATAGAAAACTTCAGAATACAAGTTACTAGAGCTCAGAACACTCTGTAAATCTGGTAACTGTTCTAATGATTCACAATAATAAGCACTGGAATTCTTCTGTGATGGATATGGAACACTTGTATTACAAGTATATAGAACCGTAATACAAAACGGGCAACGCAACTACACTGAAAACTCGTTCAAATAGCTCTGACATGACGAGTTTACTGTTTACATTTTCAATTCCCACAATCTGTTGCCCTTTTTAAGGAATCCATTTGGAAAACATAAGAATACATGTTAATAGAGCTCAGAACATTCTGTTAATGTCATTACTGTTCTAAGAATTCACAATGATAAACAATGCAATTGTTCTTCCATGGATATGGAACCCTTGAATTACATGTCAGTAGATCCGTAGTGCAAAACGGGCCACATAAATACCCTGAAAACACGTTCAAACATCTCTAAAATAGTTTACTGTTTATATTTTATGGATATGGAACACTTGAATTACAAGTAAATAGGACCTTAATACAAAACGCGCAACATAAATACACTGCAAACACGTTCAAACAGCTCTGAAATGACGAGTTTACTGTTTACATTTTCAATTCCCATCAATCTGTGGCGTTTTGAAGGAATTTACTTAAAAAACTTAAGAATACAAGTTATTAGCGCTCAGAACACTCTGTAAATGTGGTTACTATTCTAAGAATTCACAATACTAAACCATGGAATTGTTCTCTTATGGATATGGAACAATTGAATTACAATCAAATAGAATGTTAATACAAAACGGGCAACATAAATATACTGAAAACACATTCTAAAAGCTCTAAAATGACGAGTTTACTGTTTACCTTTTCAACTCCCATTAATTTGATGGCGTTTTCCAAGAAACTACTTAGATAACTTAAGAATACAAGTTACATAGAGCTCAGAACATTCTGTAAATGTGGTTACTGTTCTAAGATTTTACAATATTAAACAATGGAATTGTTCTCTGATGGATACGGAACACTTTGAATTACAAGTAAATAGAAGTTATACAAAACGGGCAACATGAATACACTGAAAACACGTTCAAACAGCTCTGAAATGACGAGTTTACAGTTTATATTTTCAAATCTCATCAATATGTTGGGATTTTGAGAAATGTTCTTAGAAAACTTAAGAATACAAGTTAAGAGAGCTCAGAACACTCTGAAAATGTGATTACTGTTCTAAAAATTCACAATAATAAACACTGGAATTCTGTGAGGATATGAATCTCTTGAATTATACTTAATTAGAAATTAAAACAAAACTGGCAACATAAATACACTGAAAACACGTTGAAACAGCTCTGAAATGACGAGTTTACTGTTTTCATTTTCAATTCCTATTATTCTGATGGCGTTTGTAAAGAAACTACTTAGAAAATTTAAGAATACAAGTTAATAGAGTTCAGAACAGTCTATAAATGTTCTTATTCTTCAAAGAATTCACAATAATAAACACTGGAATTCTTCTGAGATGGATATGGAACACTTGAATTACACATAAATAGAACCTTAAAACAAAACGGGCAACATAAATACACTGAAAACTCATTCAAACAGCTCTGAAATGAGGAGTTTACTGTTTACATTTTCAATTCTCATCAATCTGTTTATGTATTTAAGGAATCTACTTAGAAAAGAAGAGTACAAGTTAATAGAGCTCAGAACACTGTAAATGTGGTTACTGTTCTAAGAATTCAGAATAATAAACAATAGAATTGTTCTCTGTTGGATATTGAACACTTGAATTACAAGTAAATAGAACCTTAATACAAAACGGGCAACATAAGTGTACTGAAAACTTGTTCAAGCAGTTTTGAAATGATGAGTTTACAGTTATATTTTCAATCTCATCAATCTGTTGGCAATTTTGAGGAATCTACCTTTAGAACTTCACAATAGAAGTTACTAGAGCTCAGGACACTCTGTAAATGTGGTTACTGTTGTAAGAATTCACAATAATAAACAATCAAATTGTTCTCTGATGGATATGGAACACTTGAATTACAAGTAAATAGAACCTTAATACAAAACGGGCAACATAAATACACTGAAAACACGTTCAAGCAGTTCTGAAATGACGAGGTTACAGTTTACATTTTCAATCTCATCAATCTGTTGGCGATTTTGAGGAATCTACTTAGAGAACTTAGTAGTACAAGTTGATGAGGGCGTTGGTGGTATAGTGGTGAGCATAGCTGCCTTCCAAGAATACAAGTTGATAGAGCTTAGAACACTCTGTAAATGTGGTTACTGGTCAAAAAATTCACAATAATAAACAATGTATTTGTTCTCTGATGGGTATGGAACACTTGAATTACAAGTAAATAGAACCTTAATACAAAACTTGCAACATAAAGGCACTGAAAACAAGTTTAAAAATCTCTGAAATGACGAGTTTACTGTTTAGATTTTCAACTCCCATTAATTTGATGGCGTTTTTAAAGAAACTACTTAGAAAACCTCAAAATACAAGTTACTAGAGCTCTGAACACTCTGTAAATGTGGTTTCTGCTCTAAGAATTCACAATAATAAACAATGGAATTGTTTTCTGATGGATATGGCACACTTGAATTACAAGTAAATAGAACCTTAATACAAAACGAGCAACATGAATACACGGAAAACACGTTCAAACAGCTCTGAAATGACGAGTCTACTGTTTATATTTTCAATTCTCATCAATCTGCTGGCGTTTTTCAGGAATCTACTTAAAAACTTAAGAATACAAGTTACTAGATCTCAGCACACTCTGTAAATGTGGTTACTATTCTAATAAATTCACAATAATAAACCATCGAGTTGTTCTCTGATGGATATGGAACACTTGAATTACAAGTAAATAGAACCTTAATACAAAACAGGCAACATAAACACACTGAAAACACGTTGAAGCCGCTCTGAAATGACGTAGCCGTAGTTGTAAATAGTACCAGTATTTTCGTCATTTCACAGCTTTCCACTGGAAACCTCAGTGATTGAATATGGCAGTAAATGTAGTAAGAATCTATTTCGTGTACTTGAAGAGTTTCTTACACGTTCTTCATCATTTCTGGGAACTACCATTGTGTACTTTAACAGTTTTACCACAATTAAACTGTTTTCTTATAAGTATATACTGGAATCGTGAGCATTTTAAGTGATTCACACAAAAAACGCCAATGCCAGTCTCCCTTAATTGTAAACATAAACACTATTCTCTTCATTCCAAGGCTTTATACACAAATTCTGAGTTCTGTAAACATGAATTCCTAATATTTGTAAGCACATTCCCGTGAAAACGCCACTTGAAATAGCCGGAGTTGTAAATATTACCAGTATTTTCTTCATTTCAGATTTCCACTGGAAACCTCGGTGATTGAATACGGCAGTAAATGTAGTAAGAATCTATTTACGTGTACTTGAAGTATTTCTTACACGTTCTGAATCATTTCTGGGAACTACCATTGTGTATTTTTATAGTTATACCACAATTAGACCGTTTTCTTAGAAGTATATACTGGAATTGTCAGCATTTTAACGGAGTCACACAAAAAACACCAAAACCAATCTGCCTTAATTGTAAAAATAAACACTATTCTCTTCATTCCAAGACTTTATGCACAAATTCTGAGTTCTGTAAACAAGAATTCCTAATATTTGAAAGAACATTCCCGTGAAAACGCCACCTGAAGTAGCCGGACTTGTAAATATTACCAGTATTTTCGACATTTCATAGCTCGCCACTGGAAAACTCGGTGATTGAATACGGCAGTAAATGTAGTAAGAATCTGGGAGAAAGAAGATGGCGGTGATATAGGCAGACGCGTCCCAGGTCGTGTCCTGGAGCAAATGGAGTGAGCACCTGAAACTAATAACACCCACCCCGAATTGGCAAAATTGCTCAGCTGGTGGAGTGGAATCTGGGGAGAGACTGAGAAGAGAAGGGGGGCCAGGAGAGGCGGCAGTGACTTGAGTGCTCTGACACCCCTTAGCCCAGGACTGGGGCAGCCATTCCCCCCAGCCTCCAGGCAAGGAGCACAGCCACACCCAGATTCCACCCTGAAGGAGATCAAGGATTAAAATAATCTGATCAGCCCCTGGGAGTTAACAGGGTCTGGCCTATAGAGGGATTTTCAATGCTGTATAGCCTCAGAGGCCAAACCCAGAACACTGCCACCCAGAGGCTGAGCCACAAACTGACTCTTTGCTACACACACAAAAAGGCAGTCTGGGAAACAAATGCGGCCTGCTTTAAAATAAGGACTGCGGTTTACAACACAGAGGAACAGTGTATCGCAGGGAAACTCAACACTCTCCTGAATACCTGGCAGGACTAAAGGCGAGCCAGACTGAAGAATAGAAGAACCGAAGGACCTTCACTACTGCAATTTTTTTTTCTTTTTTCACCTTTTAACTAAGAAACCAATTTTTTTCCTTTTTTTTCCTTTTTTTCTTCTTCTTTTTTTCCCCTCTTTTCCCATCACCTGATTTTACCCTTTTAATTACTACCTTCTTATTTTTAACCAGTATTATTACTGCTACCATTTTACCATCTTTTAAAGTGCCATTTTATTTTCTCTTTATCTTATTTTGGGATTAGTGTTCTCCATTCTATTTTCATCGTTATATTATTGGTTGTTTCTAGTTTGCATCCATCTACAGGGAGCTGTTGCTGGAATTTGCTGGGATTAGTGGCGGTTCTATAGGAGTATTCTCCTCATATAAAAAGTCTCTTCCCCTCTTTCACTTCATTCGCTCTTTTTGCTCTTTTTTTTCTTTTCTTTTCTCACTTTTATTTTCCCCCCTTCTTTTTCCCAATTTCATTTTTACACTCCTTTTTTTTGGTCCCTACTTTTCTTTTCTTTTTTCTCTTTTATCTTTTTCTCTTCCTTCTTCCTTATCCCCTAATTCTCTTAATTCAGGTGGTCACCTTTATTTGGGATTATTAATATCGTGAATATATTTGTGTTTAGTGCCTGGTACGTGGTGCCTTGTTGTGTTGTATTTTGTGCCCTTAAATCAACGCAGCAGATCCAAGCAACAGCAACCTCCTGATCACCACACCCTCTGCTAAGGAACAGCAGCTGTACGTGAAACCGCCCCCCACCAGCCAGAAGAGCCACTACAGCTGTGAACAGCACCCACCAGAGGAGCTGCTGCCAACTGAAGAGCAGCTGCTACCGCAACCTCCCGAAGAACAACCACAGACCAAGGACTCACTGCCACCCAGGGAGCAGCCACTGAATGACTCAACGTCTAGATATGTCAGTGAGATCAAACATGGGTAGACAAAGAAACCCCCAAAGGAAAAAGAAGGAGGACTCTCCATAAAAGCAGCTAAGTAATACAGAGGCATGCAACATGACAGAAAAAGAATTCAGAATAAGGGTCCTAGAGTGCATAAACCGGATGGAGGAAAAAATTGACAACCTCTGCAAGAAGCAAGAAGATACAGATGAAAAAATCAATAACATATGGAAGAAGCTAGAAGAAACAGATGAAAAAAATCAACAACTTAAGTAAGACCCAAGAAGAAATGAAGAGTGATATAGCTGCAATAAAAAACACCATTGAAAGTATCAACAGTAGACTAGGAGAAGCGGAGGACCGAATTAGTGAATTAGAAGACAAGGAAGCAAAACACACCCCAAATGTACTGCAATTGGAGAAAAAAATTAAAAGACAGGAGGAGAGCCTAAGGGAGCTTTGGGACAACATGAAACGAAACAACATACGAATAATAGGGGTACCAGAACAACAGAAAGATGAACAAGGATTAGAAAACCTATTCGAAGAAATAATATCAGAAAACTTCCCTGAGGTGGGCAAGAAAAAAGTCACACAAGCCCAGAGAGTCCCAAACAAGGTGAACCCGAAAAGACCCACACCAAGACACATCATAATTACCATGGCAAATGTTCAGGACAAAGAGAAAATCTTACAGGCTGCAAGAGAGAGATGGAAAGTCACATACAAGGGATCTCCCATTAGATTATCAAATGATTTCTCAACAGAAACACATTAGGCCAGAAAAGAATGGACAGAAATTTACAAAGTGATGCAAAGCAAAGGACTGAATCCAAGAATACTCTATCCAGCAAGGCTATCATTCAAACTTGAAGGGGAAATAAGAAGCTTCACAGACAAAGAAAAGGCTAAGGGAGTTTATCACCACCAAGCCAGCAATGCAAGGAATGCTAAAGGGTCTGGTATAAAAAGAAGAAATAAAAAGCTCAGAAAGAAAACAGCCACACACAAAAAAAAAATGGCTACAAACAAGTACCTTTCAATAATAACTTTAAACGTAAACGGACTAAATGCTCCAACCAAAAGACATCGAGTGGCTGAATGGATAAAAAAACATGACCCATACATCTGCTGTCTACAAGAAACCCACCTCATTAGAAGGGACTCACACAGACTGAAAGTGAAAGGATGGAAAAATATCTTTCAGGCAAATGGAAAGGAAAAGAAAGCTGGGGTAGCAATACTTATATCGGACAAAATAGACCTCAAAGTGAAGGCCATAACAAGAGATAAGGAAGGCCACTTCATAATACTAAAGGGATCAATACAACAAGAAGATATAACCCTGGTAAACATATATGCACCCAATGCAGGAGCACCCAAATTCATAAAAAAACTCCTGAAAGATATCAAAGGAGAGATCGACAACAATACAATCATAGTAGGGGACTTTAATACACCACTGACAGCACTGGATAATCCCTCTAGAGAAACAATCATCAAAGATACAGCAATCCTAAATGGCTCACCTGATCAGATGGACTTAATAGACATCTTCAGAACACTTCACCCCAAAGCCAGGGAATATACATTGTACTCAAATGCTCATAAGACATATTCAAAAATAGACCATATATTGGGTCACAAGCAAAGAATCCCCAAATTTAAGAAGATTGAAATCATAAAAAGAGTCTTCGCAGACCACAATGGCATAATATTAGAAATAAACTACAATAAAAACAACCCAAAATACTCAAACACCTGGAAGCTGAATAGCATGCTATTAAATATTGATTGGGTTACCAATGAGATCAAAGAAGAAATTAAAAACATCCTGGAAACTAATGACAATGAAAACACAATCCAAAACCTATGGGACACATGGAAAGCCGTCCTGAGAGGGAAGTTTATAGCTCTACAGGCCTATCTCAAAAAACAAGAAAAAATGGTAGTAAATCATCTAACTCTACAACTCAAAGAATTAGAAAGAGAGCAACAAGAAAACCCCAGAGTGAGCAGAAGGAAGGAGATAATAAAGATTAGAGCAGAAATAAATGTCATAGAGACCAAAAAAACAATACAGAAAATCAATGAAACCAAGAGCTGGTTCTTTGAAAGGATAAACAAGATTGACAAACCTCTAGCGAGACTCACCAAGAAGCAAAGAGAGAGGACCCAAATAAACAAAATCAGAAACGATAAAGGCGAAATAACAACAGACCCCACAGAAATACAAATGATTGTTAAAAAATACTATGGACAGCTCTACTCCAACAAACTAGACAACCTGGAGGAAATGGACAAATTCCTAGAAAAATACAACATTCCAAAACTCAATCAGGAAGAATCTAAAAATCTCAACAGGCCACTAACTATGGAAGAAATTGAAGCAGGAGAGAAATTGAAGCAGTCATCAAAAAGCTTCCATCAAACAAAAGCCCAGGAACAGACGGCTTCACAGGGGAGTTTTACCAAACATTCAAGGAAGAACTAAAACCTATCCTCCTCAGACTACTACAAAAAATTCAAGAGGAAGTAACGCTTCCAAGCTCATTCTATGAAGCCAGCATCACCCTAATACCAAAACCAGGTAAAGACAACACAATAAAAGAGAATTACAGGCCAATATCCCTCATGAACAGAGATGCCAAAATCCTCAACAAAATCTTAGCAAATCGGATCCAGCAGTACATCAGAAAGATCATACACCATGACCAAGTAGGATTTATCCCAGGGATGCAAGGATGGTACAATCTCTGTAAATCAATAAACGTGATACATCACATAAACAAATTGAAAGAAAAAAACCACATGGTCATATCAATTGATGCAGAAAAAGCATTTGACAAAATCCAACACCCATTTTTGATAAAAACTCTCAGTAAGGCGGGAGTAGAAGGATCATACCTCAACATAATAAAAGCCATATATGACAGGCCCACAACCAGCATCATACTCAATGGACAAAAACTAACACCATTTCCGCTAAGAACAGGAACAAGACAGGGATGCCCCCTCTCACCACTCCTGTTCAACATAGTACTGGAAGTGTTAGCCATTGCAATTAGGCAAGAAGAAGAAATAAAAGGCATCCAAATTGGAAAAGAGGAAGTAAAACTGTCCTTATTTGCAGACGACATGATATTATACATACAAAACCCTAGAGACTCCATCAAAAAGCTACTAGACTTAATACATGAATTTGGCAATGTAGCAGGATACAAAATTAACCCCAAGAAATCTGAGGCATTTCTATACACCAATAGTGAACTTTCAGAAAGAGAGATTATAAAAACAACCCCGTTTACCATTGCACCAAAAAAATTAAGCTACCTAGGAATAAACTTAACTAAAGAGGTAAAAGACCTGTACTCAGAAAACTACAGGACGTTGAAAAAAGATATAGAGGAAGACATAAACAGATGGAAGAACATACCGTGTTCATGGATCGGTAGAATCAACATCATTAAAATGTCCATACTACCCAAAGCAATCTATAAATTCAACGCACTTCCCATTAAAATACCAACGGCATACTTCATAGGTCTAGAACGAACTCTCCAAAAGTTCATCTGGAATAAAAAAAGACCCCGAATAGCTGCAGCAATCCTGAAAAAGAACAAAGTAGGTGGGATCTCAATACCAGATATCAAGATGTATTACAAAGCCACTGTTCTCTAAACTGCCTGGTACTGGCACAAGAACAGACATATAGATCAATGGAATAGAATAGAGAGCCCAGAAATTGGGCCGAATCAATATGCTCAATTAATATTTGACAAAGGAGGCAAGAACATACAATGGAGCCAAGATAGTCTCTTCAATAAATGGTGTTGGGAAAATTGGACAGATATATGCAAGAAAATGAAACTAGAACACCAACTTACACCATACACAAAAATAGACTCAAAATGGATAAAGGACTTAAATGTACGACAGGAAACCATAAAAATTCTAGAAGAATCCAAAGGCAACAAAATCTCAGACATATGCCGAAGCAATTTCTTCACTGATACAGCTCCTAGGACACTTGAAACTAAAGAGAAAATGAACAAATTGGACTACATCAAAATAAAAAGCTTCTGCACAGCAAAAGAAACCATCAACAAAACAACAAGAAAACCCACTGTGTGGGAAAACATATTTGCCAATGTCATAACTGATAAAGGCCTAATCTCCAAAATTTATAGGGAACTCACACAACTCGACAAAAGGAAGATAAACAATCCAATCAAAAAATGGGCAAAGGACCTAAATAGACACCTTTCAAAAGAGGACATTCAGAAAGCCAAAATGCAAATCAAAACAACAGTGAGGTACCATCTCACACCTGTCAGACTGGCTATCATCAACAAATCCACAAACAACAAGTGCTGGAGAGGATGTGGAGAAAAAGGAACACTTGTGCACTGCTGGTGGGAATGCAGACTGGTGCAGCCACTATGGAAGACAGTATGGAGTTTCCTCAAAAAACTACAAATGGAACTCCCATTTGACCCTGTGATCCCACTTCTAGGAATATATCCCAAGAAACCAGAAACACCAATCAGAAAGGATATATGCACCCCTATGTTCATAGCAGCACAATTCACCATAGCTAAGATCTGGAAACAGCCTAAGTGCCCATCAGTAGGTGAATGGATTAGAAAACTGTGGTACATCTACACGATGGAATACTATGCTGCTCTAAAAAGGAAGGAACTCTTACCATTAGCAACGGCATGGATGGAACTGGAGAGCATTATGCTAAATGAAATAAGCCAGTCAATGAAGGAAAAATACCACATGATCTCACTCATTCATGGATAATAGAGACCATTATAAACTTTTGAACAATAATAGATGCAGAGGCAGAGCTGCCTCAAACAGATTGTCAAACTGTAGCGGGAAGGCCGGGGAGGGTTGGGGGGCAGGGGGTAGGGGGGTAAGAGATCAACCAAAGGACTTGTATGCATGCATATAAGCATAACCAATGGACATAAGACACTGGGGGATAGGGGAGGCTAGGGGACTGTCTAGGGCGGGGGGAAAAAATGGACACATATGTAATACCCTTTGTAATACTTTAAGCAATAAAAAAAATTAGTTATAAAAAAAAGAAGCAGCTCCAAGGCCTCAGACAACCCACTGACCCTCTGCAAGGCACTTGAGCTCACATAGCTGATCTCAGAAATCTTATGAATCCCAGAAATCTTAAACCCTACGAAGTAGCCTGTTTTGACATTTTAGTTCTACTCCTATAAAGAAAGCAAGGCCTGGGTCTTTTGTAGCCTTCTCAGAGGTGTGCGAGACCCACTAGGTGGAAGCTAGACCTGGTATACCCTGGAACATTTGCTGAGTGCCCTCAAAGCCAGCATAGACAACAAGTTTGAACCTGCATCAATCTGGTGAACACCGCTCACTCTACCTGAGAACTCACTGAGAAGTTACCTCATGCTACTTGAATACCTCCAGAGACTCTTTCAGTGACTGAGCTTAACAGGCACATGGCAGATGCAGGCAGGCAGAGGCAGATATCAGGGGTGTCTTGGGACTTTTGATGAACTTCCTCCAGACCCCTGCAGGTAAAAGTCAGTCTTGGTGCACTGCTTGGACTTTCTGAACTCACTCTGACCCAGTAGAGGCAGTCACAAACTGCGAATTGCCTTGCAGCTCCAAATAGAATGCCCAGGGCCAGTCACAGAAAGCATCTGAAATTGGCCGGCACCAGAATCCCTCCCAGGACAAACACACAGTGGCCAACTTTAGATGACATCAGAGCATGATCCAATTAGCTTAATATGCAGCATGTCCAAAGAGAGAGCTTGGCAGTCACCAGAACAGGATGAGATCACTTCAGCTCCATGTGGTCAGCGCCTGAACAGCAGCTCATACAATGTGAGGTCAGGGTTGATCCTCACAGTCAGTCAGCCTGAAGGTCAACCATGAATAGGCCAATAGCATTGTGGACTCAACGACAACAAGAGGGCCCACATAACACGCACAAGGGAGATTCCTGTAACCCTCAGCTCTGGAAAAAAGAAGACAGTGCCACTAGGTCTCACAGGACACCTACTACATAAGCCCACACTGCCAAGATTGGGCGTCTAATAGTGCAATACATAGAAACAAACACACAGAGACAGCCAAAATGGGTAGACAAAGAAACATGCCCCAAATTAAAGCACAGAAGACACCTTAAAAAAAAAAGCTAAATGAAGTAGAGGCAAGCAACAACAGACACAGCATTAAAGAAGAAAATGGTTATAAGGGTTCTAAAGGAACTTAAGAATGGGTGAAATCAGTGTGAACTTCAATAAAGAGATGGTAAGCATGAAAATGAACATATAAGCCATAAAAAAAAAAGTTAGGAGTAAAGGATACAATGTCTGAAATGAAGAATACACTAGAAGAAATAGGCAATTGGATGAAGCAGAAGATCAAATCAGTGATTTGGCAGACAGGGGAGCAGAAGACAATGAGAGCATCAAAAATAAAAATAAAATTAAATGAGGACTGTTTAAGGGATCTTAGGGACAACATGAATCCTAAGAACATGAATTGCATCAAAGAAGTACAAGAAAGAGAAAATAAAGAGCAGCAGATGGAGACCCTATGAAAATAAATAATGACAGAAAGTTCCCTAACCTGGTGAAGGAAAAAGACAAGTCCAAGAAGCACAGAGAGTCCCAAACAAGATGAACTCAAAAAGGGCAGAACTGTGCTTCCTTGAGAGTGAGCTAAGCATCACTTTGGCTACTTAGTTGTAGTGTGGGAGCAGACACAGAAAAAATAAATTTAAGCCTTAAAGGTTCTCACAGAATTTCAACCCTCCAAACGGACCTCTATCCTCCCTTCCCTACACTCCAGCCAGCCTGGCTCACCCAGCCTTGAGGAAAGAAGGCAGGGACAGTGCTGCTCGGGAAGCCAGTGAGCATGCATGTGGTTGGAAGTCTGGAGAGAGCTCCAGTTCTCTTAGGACAGAAATGGAGGGATGAATCTGCTGAAATCAGCCACCCATGATGGGACTCTACTTTTCACTACGTGATGGCTGGATTGCACCTGTATGATCTCACCACGCTCTTGCTCCCCTGTGGCATCCCAGGGGATCCATGAGTCATCTACAACAGGAAGCAGCTCTCTGGCCTTTGAGAATCCACAGACCCTCTGCAAAGCCCTTAAGCTCACACGGCTGATCTCAGACTACAGATCCCAGACATCTTCAATCCTGGGAAGCAGCCTCTTTTGACTTTTTCATTCTCCTCCTACAAACAATGCCAGGTCTGTGTCTTCTGTACACTGCTCAAAGATGTGTGAGGACCCAGCGGGTGGCAGCTGGACGTGGTATACCCTGGGACATTTGCTGAGTGGCCTCAGACCCAACACTGACACTGAGCTTGAACCTGCATCAATCTGGTGAACACCACTCACCTCTACCTGGGGACTCCCTGAGAACCTACCTCATGCAACTTAAGTGCTTCCAGAGACTCTTTCATTAACTGAGACAAACAGGCACCCAGCAGATGGAGGCAGATAGGGAGGCAGAACATGGTGTGCTCTGGGGCTTTTGCTGACCTGTCCCCAGGCTCAATACTAGTCAAAGCCAGCTTTGGTGCCCTGCTTGGACCTTCCTGTGCTCACTGGGCCTCAGCAGAGGCTGTCTCAAATTGTGAATTGCTTTGTAGATGCAAATAGATTGCCCTGGGAGAGTCACATCAAGCATCTGACATTGTTCAGCACCAAAGTCCCTCCCAGGAAGCCCAAGGACCAACAAGCCGATAGCCAGCTTCAGAGAACATCAGAGAAGGATACAATTAGCCTCAGAAGCAGCATATGCAAAGAGAGATCTAGGCAGGCACCAGACCCCGCTGAGATGAATTGCGCTCCACGTGGTCAACACCTGTCAGCAGCTCATACACTACACTGTAGGCAGGGTACACTGTGGTCGCAGCCAACTGGCCTGAGCATCGAATCAGTACATGAATGGGCCAACAGCCATTAAGAATCAACTGTCACAGGAAAGTTCACATAACACACACGGGACATCCCTGGAGCACTCAACTCAGATGATCAAGAAGAAATTGCCACTGGGTTCCACAGGACTCCTACTACACAAAGCCACGCTACCAAGACCTGGATTTTAATACAAAGAAACAAACACCCAGAGGCAGCCAAAATGCAAAGAAACATGCCCCAAATTTAAGAACAGGGGACACATCCAAAAAAAATGCTAAACAAAGTGAGGCAAGCAATATTCCAGGTACTGCATATATATATAAATGGTTGTAAGGATGTTAATTGAAGTTAGGTGAAGAATGGATGAAATCAGTGGGAACTTGAAAACTGATAGTAGGCATGAAAAAGAACATTTAAGCCATATAAAAGATCCAGTCAGAAATAAATAGTAAAATTTTTGAAATGAAGAATACACTAGAGAAAATAAATAATTTGATTAAGGAGAGAATCAAATTAGTGATTTGGAAGACAAGGTCACAGAAGACAAAAGCAACAAAAAGAAAAAAGAACTTTTAAAAATGAGGACTGTTTAGGGGACTTTTGGGACAACATGAAACATTAACAACATCCACATTATAGGAGTACAAGGAGAAAAGAAAGGTTAAGGGACTACACCATATTAAAAGAAATAATGACCGAACACTTCCCTAACCTGGTGAAGGAAGAGACACACACAAGTCCAGAAAGCACAGAGTCCCAAACAAGATGAACCCAAAAAGGCTTGACACCAGGACACATCATCATGAAAATGACAAAGATTAAAGACAGGACATCTTAAAAGCAACAAAAGAAAGACGGTCATTTACCTACAAGGGAGCTCCTATAAGATTGTCAGCTTATTTCTCTACAGAAACATACCAGGCCAGTAGGGATTGGCACAAAATATTCAAAATAATGACAAGCGAGGACCTTCAACCAAGACTACTTTACCCAGCAAGGCTGTCATTTAAAATTGATGGAGAAATAAAGAGCTCCCCAGACAAGAAACAGCAAAAGAAGTGTGTTACCACCAAACCATTAGTATAAGAACTATCAAGAAGGAATAAAAGGGAAACAGAGTTAAAAGAATAAAACATATCTACGAATAATCACTTTAAATGTAAGTGGCTTGACTGCTGCAATTAAAAGACATGGTAACTGAATCGATAAGAAATCAAGAACCATATATATGCAGTCAACAAGAGACCTATCTCAGAATGAAAGATATACAGACAAAAAGCAAGGGGATGGCAAAAGTATTTCATGCAAATATAAATGAAAAATAAGCCGGGGAGGTAAACCTATAGCTGACAAAATAGACTTTAAAACAAAGGCTATGTTGAGCGATAAGAATGGACACCACAGAATGATAAAGAGGGCAATCCAACAAGAGGATATAACCCTTGCAAACATGTATTTCTTCAACATAAGAGCAAGTAAATGTGTAAATCAAATCCTGATGTACATAAATGGAGAGTTCAACAATAATACAGACGTAGTAGGGGATTTGAACATCCCATTGGCATCAATGGCTGGATCTTCCACACAGAAAATCAAGAAGCAAAGAGTGGCCTGGTGCTGGACTCTGCAGCAGCAGCAGCAGCAGCAGCACATATAGTAAAGCTGGAACGATACAGATGAGATTAGAGTGGCCCCTGCGCAAAGGTGACACTCAAATCAGTGAAGCATTCCCTTAACCCTAGCGTGTGACACGCTCCCCTGGCTCCCCTAGGCTCCCCTAGGCTCCCCTAGGCTCCCCTGGCTCCCCTGGGCTGGGGCACCTGCGGGTGGGGGTGGAAGGAGATGGGCAGGGGCTGGGGGGAGGAGGGAGATAGGTGGGGGCTTGGGGGGAGGGAGAAGGCGGAGGGGGGAAGACTTGGGCGCTGCCTCACCCTTGCGCAGGGCTGCCTCACACCTAGTTTTTTGTGTGTTTTTTTAAAGAGTGGCCTGAAATAACACAATAGATCAAATGGATTTAATTGGTATCTTCAGAGCATTTCAACCTGAAGCAGTAGAATATACATTCTTTTTAAGTGGACGTGCAACATTATCTAGATAGACCACATTTTAGGGCACAAAAACAGTCTCAGTAAATTTAAGAAGATTGAAATCATATCAAGAATCCTTTCTGCTCACACCTGTCAGACTGGCTATCATCAACAAATCAACAAACGACAAGTGCTGGAGAGGATATGGAGAAAAAGGAACACTTGTGCACTGCTGGTGGGAATGCAGACTGGTGCAGCCACTATGGAAGACAGTATGGAGTTTCCTCAAAAAACTACAAATGGAACTCCCATTTGACCCTGTGATCCCACTTCTAGGAATATATCCCAAGAAACCAGAAACACCAATCAGAAAGGATATATGCACCCCTATGTTCATAGCAGCACAATTCACCATAGCTAAGATCTGGAAACAGCCTAAGTGCCCATCAGTAGATGAATGGATTAGAAAACTGTGGTACATGTACACAATGGAATACTATGCTGCTCTAAAAGGAAGGAACTCTTACCATTTGCAACGGCATGGATGGAACTGGAGAGCATTATGCTAAGTGAAATAAGCCAGTCAATGAAGGAAAAATACCACATGATCTCACTCATTCATGGATAATTGAGACCTTTATAAACTTTTGAACAATAATAGATGCAGAGGCAGAGCTGCCTCAAACAGATTGTCAAACTGCAGCGGGAAGGCCGGGGAGGGTTGGGGGCGGGAGGTAGGGGGGTAAGAGATCAACCAAAGGACTTGTATGCATGCATATAAGCATAACCAATGGACATAAGACACTGGGGGATAGGGGAGGCTAGGGGACTGTCTAGGGCAGGGGGGGGAAATGGACACATATGTAATACACTTTGTAATAAAAAAATTAAAAAAAATTTTAAAAATCATAAAAAAAGAAATTTAAAAAAAAAAGAATCCTTTCTGATCATAACTGTATAAAACTAGAAGTCAATTAGAAAAAACTGACCTACAAGTGATCTATTACTGAATTGTACACACCTAAAACCACCCTGCCCCAATAAATTTATTAACAGAGATAAAAGCAATGAAAAGCAAAAATGAATAAAGAAATAAATAAAAATTTGGGGATACATGGTAGTGAGAATTGCATGTCAATATACTTGATGTATACTTAAATGTGGTTAAAACTCTAAATCTTATATTTATTTGACCACAATAAAAATTAGTAATTATAGGATTAAAAAGAAAACAGGAAAAGAAAAAGAAAAAACTGTAAAACACAGAAAGTCTTGGAGGCTAATTAACATGTTACTAAACAATGAATAGATAACAATGAGACCAAGGAAATAATGAAATAATACCTTGAAACACATGGAAATGAGAGCACAACAATCCTAACGCTATGGAGCACAGCATAAGCAGTACTAAGAGGAAAATTCCTAACATTACAGGCCTACCTCAAGAAACAAGAAAAATCTGAAATACATCATCTAACTTGACACTTAGAGGAACTAGTGCAAAAGAAAAACAAAGACACCATAAAGTGAGAAGAATAAAGAAAATAATAAAGATCAGAGCAGAAATAAAGCAGTAAAAAACAAACATGAGATCAATGAAGCTCAGGCCATTGTGTGTCAGTGGTTAGAGCTGTGGTCCACGGAACAAAGGATCATGTGTTCGATTCCCAGTCAAGGGCATGTACCTGGGTTGCAGGTTCACCCCTGCCCCCTGTTGAGGTGTGTGTGTGTGTGAGACAACCATTTGATGTGTGTGTCTCACATTGATCTCTCTCTCTCTCTCTCTCTCTCTCTCTCTCTCTCTCTCTCTCTTTCTCTTTCCCCTCTCTCCCTCCCTTCTTACCTCCCTCCCTCCCTCCCTCCCACATCTCTAAAAAAATTCATTGGACAATATATACTAGGTGAGAATTAAAAGAAAAAATAACTTCTCAACAAACACAGGTGCTGTACTGGATGGCTTCACAGTGCATTTCATCAGTCAGAGAAGAACTAGCACCTGTTCTCCTCAAACTCATCCAAAACACTCAAGACAAGGGAAGACTCCCAAGCTCATTTTATGCGTCCAGCATTCTCCTAATCCCAAACCAGAATAAAACTTTACAAAGAAAAGAATTATAGGCTAATAATCCCTGATGAATGTAGATGCTAAAATCCTCAACAAAATATTGGCAAACTGGATCCAGTAATACATTAAAAAGATTACACATCAGGATGAAGTGGGATTTATTCCAGGGATGCAAGCTTGGTACAGTATCTACACATAAAAAACATGATACATCGTAAACAAAATAAAGAATCAAATTCACATGATTCTAACAATAGACGCAGAAAGCATTCACCAAAACACAACACCTATTCATTATAACAACTCTCAGCGAAATGTGAATAGAGGGAATTCACCTGAACATAATAAAGATCATGAAGAAAGAAAAGAAAGAAAGAAAGAAAGAAAGAAAGAAAGAAAGAAAGAAAGAAAGAAAGAAAGAAAGAAAGAAAGAAGTGGAAGAAAGAAGAAAGTGAAAGAAAGGAAGAAAGACAGGAAGAAGTTGAAGAAGATACAAATTAATAAAAGCACATATGGTGTTCAAAGATAGGAAGAATTAACAACGTTCAAATGTCCAATGATGTAATTCAGAGAGCTACAACAAATATCACAAAAATTTATATGGAAGTACAAAAAAAAACCCACCAAAAAATCCAACACACACACACACAAAAAAAAATAAAAATAAATAAAACCAAACCAATAGCCAGAGTAATCTTGAGAAAGAAGAACAAAGTAGGAGGAATCATGTTACCTGTTAACAAACTATACTACGAGGCCATAGTAATAAATATAGTATGGTACTGGCATAAAACAGACATAAAGATCTGTGGAACAGAACAAAAAGTCCAGAAATAAACCCAGACATTTATGGTCAATTAATATTTGACAAAGGACACAAGAAATTACAATGTGGTAAAGATAATCCACTCAATAAATGCTATTGGGAAAATTGGACACATAAGTAGAAAAATAAATGAATGCAGACTACCTTCTTACACCATATTGAAGAATAAACGCAGAATGGATTACTGACTTGAAAGTGAGATTTGAAACTGTAAAAATTCTAGAAGAAAATAAAGGCAATAAATTTTCATAGAAATATTTTTTATTCTGAGATATCTATTTGGGCAACAGAAGCAAAAGAAAAACTAAACAAATGGGACTACATCAATCTAAAAAGTTGTTGCACAGCAAAGGAAACCCAACAAAATTTAAAGACAACCCACTGAATGGGAGAACATATTTGCCAATGATACATCTGATAAGGGTTTAATATCCAAAATTTATTAAGAACTTAAAAAACTCAACATCATAAGAAAATTAAACAATCCAATTTAAAAATGAGCGAAGAACCTAAACAGACACTTCTCCAGCGAGGATCTGCAGATGATTATTACACAAATAAAAAGATGCTGAGCATCATCTAGTCATTACAGAAATGGAAATTAAAATCACAGTGAGGTATCACCTCACATCTGTCAGAATGGCTATCATCAATAAATCAATAAACATCAAGTGCTGGTGAATATATGGAGAAAAGAGAACTCTCGTGTACTCTTGGTGGGAATGCAGATTGGTGCAACCACTGTGGAAAGTAGTATGAAGTTACCTCAAAAGTTAAAAATAGAACTGCTTTATGACCTAACATTTCCACTTCTGAGAATATATCTGCAGAAACCTGAAACACTGATTGGAAAGGATATATGCAATGCTATGTTCACTGCAGCATTACTTACAATAGCGAAGATTTCACAGCAGCCCAAGTGCCCAGCAGCAGATAAGTGGAGAAAAGGCTGTGGTACATTAACACAATGGAATACGACTCACTCACACACACAAAAAGGAAATGAAGGAAATCTTACCTTTTACAATAGCATGGATGGAGCCGGTGAGTATTATGCTAAGTGAAGTGAAGTAAGCCAGTCAGAGAAATACAAGTTCCTTATGGTTTCACTTATATGTGGAATCTAATGAACAAAATAATCTACAATCAAAATAGACACAGACTCATAGATGCAGAAAACTGACTGAATACTGTCAGAGGGAAGGAGGTTGGGGGACTAGGGGGGAAAGGTGAAGGGATTAAGCAAAGAAAAGACTTATAGACACAGACAGCAGTTTGGTGATTATCACAGAGAGAGGGGTGTGTGTAGAAGAGGGCTTAGAAAGGATAAATTGTGATGGAAGGAGACCTGACCTAGGGTAAGAGGGGAGGGCGGTGAAATACATAATTCAACATACAGGTGATGTATTACAGAACTGTATACCTGAAAGCTACATGATTTCATTACCAATCTCACCCCAATATATTCAATTTAGAAAAAGAGGCCATTGTGGCACATGCTACAACCTGGATGGACCCTGAAGACATGATGCTCAATGAAATAAGCCAGTCACAAAAGGACAAATAGTGTGTGATCCCACTCACATGAGGTCCCTAGAGCCATCAGAGTCAGAGAGGTAAGATGGAGGGTACCAGTAATGGGGAGTGGATGCGCAGTTGTTGTTTCGTGGGGACAGAGCTTCAGTTGGAGAAGATGAGAACAGTGATGGAGCTGATGGCGGTAAGGGCAGCACAGCAATATGATTGTTAAGTTGTGTTAAGGACCACTTAACTCCACTGGACTGTGCTCTGAAAAATAGTTAAAATGGTAAATTTCATTGTGTGTATATTACTGTGATAATAATATACAAAAAAAATAGAAGGCTCTGTCCTGGGTGTGGGAGGATCGGGTAGAGCTGTTTTCTATCGGCCCTACGTGGGCGGCTGGGTCACTGTCAGTATCCTGGTTGTGAGGTTTTTATAAGGTATTATTGAGGGAAACCGGGTCAGATTCCATGGGCTGCCTCTGCGTTATCTCTTATAAATAATGGAATCTACAATTACATTTTTAAAAGGTTAAAAAATAAAAGGGGCGACGACCAGACTTGGTTGTCCTGCCCCAGGGAACCTGGTCCCGCAGGTCCAGTTGGGGTCAGGGCTGAGTATAAGGAATTTCCCACAGGAACTGGTGGTCAGTGGGATTGAGGGCCACCATCCAGACCAGTGACCTACACAGCTAAGTTCTCATCCCATCAAGAAGCTTCCACAGCTTTTAATACAGCTGCTGTGTCTCAGCCACCTCTAATGCGATCACTCAGGGGAACAGCTCCTTCACTGTGCCACCTGGTTTCTTAAAGGAGCTTCAAACCTTTTAACCATCTCACAAAACACAACACAGGCAGTGCAATCCTCCCATAGTGACCCTCTGCTTCATTCAACCACAGCCACCAAGTGACAAGGATGGGCCTTTTGTGCCATTCCAGGAACGCTGGGCCAGGGCCTCGTCGACAGAGCAGATTCACTTCTCAGTGTCTTGGTTGGGACCTGGGTACAGGGCCCAGGAGTGACGCAACCCAAGGACAAGGATAAAGGAAGGCAGCATTGTCCTTGGAAGCAGTTGCCTTGTAATCATCTACAGATCTCAACTGTAGAAAAGATACCTATGCCCTGTTAAAGGTCAGGAAAGATAAATAATTTTTCTCTTTGTACTCGACAGAGTGGTGCTCAAAATGAACTACAAATAATACCCTGTCTTCATATGCTCTCCCCTTCCATAGATGGCTCCAATTTTCCTGTCAACTTGAATGCGAGATGGAAGAAGTAATGCTGGTGGATGAAATCAACACATCCCTATTTTAAGGGGTGAAACGTAGATGAGAGACAGGGTGTCACTCATTAAAGGTTTGGTACTTTACTCTGTGGTCAAGTAGGGAGTTTGTAATTGTCCATCCAAACCTGTACTATTAGGGTAATAATGTAGGGCTGTCATGAAGGCCTTTTCAGTGTCTGTACCCCATAAAAATCTTGCTCTTTTTGGTCCATGATGTGGGCCAGGGAGCCACCAATGCTCATGCTCTGCACACAGTGACTCAGGGCTCCAGGGCTCCCCTGGCTTGTGGATTTAGCTGGCAATGAGCACAGCTCAATGGTGTAGAGGTTGGACAGACGAGTGGTGTCAGGATGGCCTGGGAGCAGCCACTCATGGCTATCCTTGCCTCTGGCCAGAGCTGATTCACATGGTGAGAGAGGCTCAGAAATGCAGAACAGCACAAACTCCTTGCTACTTGGCACACAGGGCAGCATACTCACCCTCTTGTTCCTTTACCTGTGCAGCCAGCCAACTCAGTCACCTTCAGGAAGAACATCCAGAAAGAATAATAAAATAAAAGTACCTCATGCCAAACCACATAGCACTTCAAAGTACTAAGAGTAAAAAAACTCACTGTCCATGCATATCTACAGAAAGGCTACTTGCTGTCCAGACCCATATTCTTGCTCTTTTTTCTTCTTCTCAAAAGAAGAAAATACATCATTCTGGAGCCATCAAGATGGAGCAGATCAATGGCCAGCTGTCCACCCAATGATGTCAACCATGGTCTCAGAGAGAATAGTATCTGCGGACTCGAGAGAGAGCAGCAGTGGGCTGAGTGGGGAGAGAATTGAGAACTTGACCAGTGACCAGCACGGTGGTGAGCTGATTTGTCTTGAAGGCAGTGAGTCTTAGCACTGCTCTGTGTGCAGGATGGGAATGACTCAGAGAGGACTGGACCAGGGGCCTGTTGGAGCCAGAGTGGCAGAGCCCTGGACCCTTCCCCCTTCTCTCCTGGCCGGGCTCTAATGCCATGGCCTGAGCATAAGCCCCTTAAATGCTGAGGGAAAACCCATCGCTGGTGAGGACCTGGGAAAATGGGGCCCTGGACTCCAAAGTATTGTGGCGACTCCTGATTATTTCTCTTCTTTTTCTCTTGCCAGTTTTCCCTGAAAACCATCCTGTTATATGAAGCTTCCACACAGCTCATGGGGGGAGAGGAGTGTAAGGTTCTGAGAGAACCAGAGGTTCTAGCAGAAGGACCAGTAAGGTGGCTGAAATCCAGGGAGAGAGGAGCTGTGGGTGAGCTGGACCCACACAGAGCACACCGTGGAGGCCAGCATAGGCTCTGCGCATGCTGATGCTGAGGTCACCCCCAGAGCTGCTGAGACACTAGTGACTCTGAACTTCATATGCTCCACAGCCTTACACAGGGGGCTCTCACCTCTGACACTCCGTGGTGGGAAGACAGACTGTGGAGCCCCCTCCACCAGGGGCAGCACATCCATCACCAGCCTCGTGTGAAGTCTGGAAGGAGAAAGAATCTGCATGTGAATAGGCACAGGGCTCAAGTGCAAGGGGCCAGGGCAGTAGAGCCCCAGCCTGCAGACCCAGCACACCCTGCACTTTAGTTCCAAGTACAAGCTCTTTTTTGCAATAGTAACAATTGTAGATTTGACTTTGAAGAAAAAATAACCCAAATTACATTAGTGACTTCAATTTTGGTTTGTCACATCTTCAATAGATGTTAGCTGAACCCATTGTGGTAGTCATTTCACAATGTAGGTAAATCAAACCATCCTTTTGTCTGCCTTAAACTTATACAGTGGTGTGTATTGATTATTTCTCAATAAAGCTGGGAAAAATAAACAGTGCCTTAATAAACGGGAAAAAAGTGGTTATAGATGCAGTGGAATGAAAACACCATAACTAAGAGAAAACAAATCAGGATACACACATAACAAATAGTATCATCTTGCCCTGGAGGCATGCTCCATGGTTGAGCCTTGATCTATGAACCAGGAGGTCATACATGGAGTCCCTGTCAGAGTACATGCCCTGGTTTTGGGCTCCATCCTTAGTAGGGGGCATGTAGGATGCAGCTGATGAATGATTCGTTCTCATCATTCATGTTACTACCTCTCTCTCTCCCTCTCCTTTCCTCTCTGAAGTCAATACAACATATATTAATATAAATGAATTAATAGTATCACCGCAAAAAAAGTATCTAGATATATAAATGTACGAAAGACAAAAGGAAATACTTTGAAATGTTTACAGTGGTTAACCTTGGATAGTGGAAAGAAGTGATTTCCTTCACTTTATACTATTCTTTGTAAAATTCTAATGATCCTATATTATTTTGATAATGAAAAAAATCTTCTAAAAAACATTTAAGTAACTTTTTTTGGTGTAAAATGCATTTTGCATCCATGTTCAGTGACCATCCACTTATCTTTGAGAAGCTTAAAAAGTGCTTTGGGTTGTGAAATATCCTTTAAAATGCATTCTTGCACTCCAACGGCTCCTGAATGAGAACACTGGGCTTTGGAGATGCTGGGTCTGCTTGGAAAAAATAATGGGCAGGGGTTGGAGGTGCGGTAGGGGATGGGGCGGGTCAGCAACCCTGAAGAGAGGCTCTTAGGCAGGATGCCTCAGGGTCCACAGCTCAGGCTGTATTTGAAGAATTCCTCATTGGAAGGCTGATATCTACAGTAAAGTTTCAGATTTGATAAACTTCAGACATGAGCCACAGTAACTTTTTTAAAACAGATTTGCCGTTCTTATTGCAAAATCTATATATATAAAAGGATGTGCCAAGGATTCCACCACCTGACCACTCGCTATGAAGAGCACTGACCACCAGGGGCAGACCTTCAATACTGGAGCTGCTGTGACCTGAACTGGCCATTTACAGAGGAAGAGCACTGCGCACCCAGAGTCCACAAGCAACACTCCGCTTTTCCCAAGTGGGACACAGGCCCCACCAGGAACCCATGGCACAAAGCCCACAGGCCAGCCCAGCACAGAAATGGTGGCTGTGGGCACCAGGTAATGATGTCACATAGTGATGCCAGGCTTCCTCTCCCTAGCGACTAGCCTCCTTGGAGTTTCTTCACCCACTTGCTTTATAGCCAGGTGCAAACATTTTACACTTTAACCAAATGTCTTTGAAGTGTTTTCATGTGCCTCATCTCATTTGATCCTCACTGAAGTCCTGGAATAGGTAGAGAGGAGACTCAATAGAATCCTGTTTTCATTTCATTAGCCAGAAAATGGAGATTTAGAATGTTTTAAAAATTGACCCAACTGAAAAGAAGCAAGAAATGGTAGAACCTGAACATGACTTCAGGTTTTCTCACTGCACAGAATATAGTCAAGCAGGACTATAGTTAAATATTTCCCCCTTTGTTATCTCTGCATGATCCACAATAATAATCTGCTTTCATATTGGTATTTATGCTGTTTTGCTGTCAATATCCTGAAAAAGAAATTGGGGCACTTCACTAGGCTGGAAAAAGCTTACCTAATCAGAAAGCAGGTCTAAGTAAGCAAATATATATATATATCTCACTGGTGCCAGTTGCATGTGTTTCCATCTGTCATTGTTGATCGTGAATTTGGTATACACTTCTATTATTGAGACAGGGCAAATAGTGATCTTACAATATTTCTTCTAATTAATTTCCTTTCAATGTGCACGAATTCATGCACTGGGACTCTAGGAATTAAATAATACTATCAAGGCTCCTAAGAGAAACATATGTATACAGAAAAGATTTCTAAAGGATTCAGATCTCCTAAGTCACAGCTCTATGGTTCTAACCTCAACTGGATCTACAGAGGCTGACAGGAAAAATAGAATGAGCACTTGCCCTGGGTTCTCATTTGATCTCTGCTATTAATATCTTGTGGTCTTGGGGATTTCACTTACCCTTTCTGGGTCTTCTAGCTGCATCTATAGGATGAGGGTAAAATTAGACCTCTTAAATAAGGTTTCTACAAACGCTTCAAAAAATAATTGTAGGTTCAGATTTCTACAATGTTCCTAAATATCTCGGCAATAATAAACTTTTCCTTGTTTTAAACATTGTGGTACAAAACTTCACAAAAATGTAAACACAGTTTTATAATACTACTCATTTCAAAAATATACAATCTCAAGGAGAAGAAACTAAGATGGCGGCATAGATAAACACCGGGAAATTGCTGCCGCTCACAACAATGGAATAATACCTCAGAAAAACAATACGGACATCATCCAGAACCACAGGAAGCCTGGCTGACTGTAAATTCTACAACTAGAAGGAAAGAAAAGCACACTGAGACCCAGAGGAGCTGCAGAAGTAAAGCGCAGAGGTAGGGGGCTCGCGCGCGGAAAGGGTCTGGCACCTGAGGACGCAGCTGTCTTTTTGAATCCGGAGGGAGTCACAAGCTCCCAACGGCTCTGATCTCCAGTTCCGGGAAGTCCCTGGGGACCCAGGACTCATACAGGGAGAAACTGGACTGTCTGGCAGCGGGCGATCCTGAGGGCAGCTTTCCCTCAGAGGTGCTTGCAGCCATTACAGGACACTGAGACTCGCGGCTCCTTAGGGCAGGGCTGAAGCTCCGCCATAGCTGCTTGCTCCGCCCTTTGATTCCTTGAGACCCCGCCCCACCCAGGCTGCCGCAGAGGCTTTTGCATATGAATGCCTTGGCCATTTGCAACCTGTAATTACCTAACTGCAGCCGGGTCAGACAGATCCAGAAATTCTAAGAGAAGGCCCAAGGCCCCACAGCGCTTGCATCCTTCACAGCTGAGCTTTATCAGGGCACTTCCAAACTCCAAAAAAAGGAAGTGGAATCTGCAGCTCTCTTCATAGTTCCTGCTGTGTAACCTCAGGCAGGGGCTAAATTAGCACCTCCTTAGATTCAAGAGCCACTGTACCCAGTGGTCAGAGGGGGACCATCCAGATCACAACTCCTCAGATCCATAAGGGACACACTCAGGGTGCAGTCTCAGTGAGCACCAAAGCCTCACTGAAGAAAGTCTTGCCCCAGAAGGGTGTCTCCAACACAGAAGTTCTCCCACTGCAGACACAGCTGATTCTCACTGCCAATTGGCCGGGAGGTCAATTCCTCCCAGTGATCCTACAACAACCAAGGCATAGCTACAACAAGACTGTGCACAAGCCCACAAGGGGGTGCACCAAGAGTGTCCACCTCAGGTAACTGGGGAGGCTGAGCCACTGGGCCCTACAGGACACCTAGCACACAAAGCCACTCTATCAACACAGGGAAGCAGCCAAAATGCGGAGACAAAGAAACAGGTCACAAATGGCAGAAATGGAGGAAAGAAAACGACTGGATATAGAGTTCAAGGCCACGTTTATAAGGTTTTTCAAGAATTTTATGGAAACCGCCGATAAATTTAATGAGTCCCTCAATAAGTACAGTGAGACCATGGAGGACATGAAAAAGGACCAACTAGAAATTAAGCATACACTGACTGAAATAAAGAATAATTTACAGAGATCCAACAGCAGACAAGAGGATCCCAAGAATCAAGTCAAAGATTTGAAATAAAAAGAAACAAAAAAAAATACCCAACCGAAAAAGAAAAAAGGAAAGAGATTCCAAAAATATGAAGATAGTGTAAGGAGCCTCTGGGACAACTTCAAGCGTACCAACATCAGAATTATAGGGGTACCAGAAGAAGAGAGAGGGCAAGATATTGAAAACCTATTTGAAGAAATAATGACAGAAAACTTCCCCTACCTGGTGAAAGAAATAGACTTGCAAGTCCAGGAAGCACAGAGAACCCCAACCAAAAGGAATCCAAAGAGGACCACACCAAGACACATCATAATTAAAATGCCAAGAGCAAAAGACAAAGAGAGAATCTTAAAAGCAGCAAGAGAAAGAAACTCAGTTACCTACAAGGGAGTACCCATACGACTGTCAGCTGATTTCTCAACAGAAACCATGCAGGCCAGAAGAGAGTGGCAAGAAATATTCAAAGTGCTGAATAGCAAGAACCTGCAACCAAGATTACTTTATCCAGCAAAGCTATCATTCAGAATAGAAGGTCAGATAAAGAGCTTCACGGATAAGAAAAAGCTAAAGGAGTTCATCACCACCAACCCAGCATTATATGAAATGCTGAAAGGTATTCTTTTTTTTTTTTTTTTTTTTATTTTAGCAATTTTTTCTTTTCATACTTTTTTTTTATTTTAAATCTTTATTGTTCAGATTATTACATTTGTTCCTCTTTTTCCCCCATAACTCCCCTCCTCCCAGTTCCCGCCCCACCCCCGCCCTCACTCCCCACCCACTGTCCTCATCCATACGTGCACAATTTTTGTCCAAACTTTTCCCGCATTCCCCTCACCCCTTTCCCCCAAGAATAGTCAGTCCATTCCCTTTCTATGTCCCTGATTCTATTATAATCACCAGTTCTTTCTGTCCATGAGTTTATTTATTCCCTTGATCCTTAGATTCACTTGTTGGTAGATGCATATTTGTTGTTCATAATTTGTATATTTACCATTTTCTTCCTCTTCCTCTTCTTAAAGGATACCTTTCAGCATTTCATATAATCCTGGTTTGGTGGTGATGAACTCCTTTAGCTTTTCCTTATCTGTGAAGCTCTTTATCTGACCTTCAGTTCTGAATGATAGCTTTGCTGGATAAAGTAATCTTGGTTGTAGGTTCTTGGTATTCATCACTTTGAATATTTCTTGCCATTCCCTTCTGGCCTGCAAAGTTTCTGTTGAGAAATCAGCTGACAGTCGTATGGGTATTCCCTTGTAGGTAACTGAGTTTCTTTCTCTTGCTGCTTTTAAGATTCTCTCTTTGTCTTTTGCTCTTGGCATTTTAATTATGATGTGTCTTGGTGTGGTCCTCTTTGGATTCCTTTTGTTTGGGGTTCTCCGCGCTTCTTGGACCTGTAAGTCCATTTCTTTCACCAGGTGGGGGAAGTTTTCTGTCATTATTTCTTCAAATAGGTTTTCAATTTCATGCTCTCTCTCATCTTCTGGCACCCCTATAATTCTGATGTTGGTGCGCTTGACGCTGTCCCAGAGGCTCCTTACACTATCCTCGCATTTTTGGATTCTTTTTTCATTCCGCCCCTCCGGTTGGGTGTTTTTTGCTTCCTCGGATTTCATATCTTTGACTTGATTCTTGCACTCCTCTGGTCTGCTGTCGGGAGTCTGTATAATATTCTTTATTTCAGTCAGTGTATGCTTAATTTCTAGTTGGTTCCCCATCATAGCATCGAGGGTCTCATTAGATTTCTCGAAGATCTCAATAGCTTTATCGGTGGCTTCTAGACAGTTCTTGAGAGACCTTAAAAGTGTGGTTCTGAACTCTATATCTTCCATTGACAATTTTGTCCTGTTTCTTTGTCTCCGCATTTTGTTATGCTTTCTTGGTGCACCCCTAGTGGTCTTTGTGAGCAGTCTTGATTGTTGTAGCTAACACCAGGGGGATTTGACCTCCAGGCCAAGTGGCTGTGAGAACCAGCTGTGTCTGCAGTGAGAGAACTACTGTCCTCTAGGGAGGTGCTAATCTCGCCTTTGCCTGAGGCTATCGGGCAAAAGCCTCTGTGCCGGGCTTGGGCGGGGCGGGTCTCACGGGATCAACAGGGCGGGCCGGAGAGGGAGAGCAGTTATGGCCGCTCTCAGTCCTGTCCCGGGGGCTCTGCCTCTCTGAGTCCCAGCAACCGCTGCAAACCTCGGAGAGAAAGCTGCACTCGCTCTGACCGAAGCCAGACAGTCCGCTTCTCCCGTTTGAGTCTGTGCCCCTAAAGACTCGCCCGGACCTGGAGCTCAGAGTCTGCGACTCCCTCCCGATTGAAAACAACAACCGCGCCCTCCGCCGCCGCCCGCTCCGCGCGCTCCGCACCTCAGAGTTTGACTTCAGCACTGCGCCTCCTCTGAGTGTCCGCATGCGTTACTCTTTCCTCCTAGTTGTAGGACTTCCACTCAGCCAGCGTTCCTGTGGTTCTGGGTGATGTCCGTTCGGTCTTTTAGTTTCACTTTTGAAATGGTTGTTCAAGGCAGCAAACTCCGGCATTAACCTATGCCGCCATCTTGGTTCTCTTGAAAGGTATTCTTTAAGAAGAGGAAGAAGAAAAAGGAACTCTTACCATTTGCCACAGCATGGATGGAACTGGAGAACAGATAAATACCACATGATCTCACTCATTTGTGGAATATAAGGAGCAACATAAACTGATGAACAAGGACTGATCCAGAGACGGAGAGGCATTGATTGGACTGTCGGGCTTTGGAGGGAGGGTAGGGGAGGGTGGGGGTAAGGGGGAAAGATCAACCAAAGGACTTACATGCAGGCATATAGGCCTAACCAATGGACACGGACAACGGGGGGGGGGGGGAGGCAAGAGCGGGGGGGGGGGGGGGGTAGAGGGTAACGTGGGGACAAGGACACATATGTAATATCTTAATCAATAAAAAATATATTTAAAAAATATATATATACAATCTCTATAAAACTTATCCTATAACAGTTTGGTAGATACTATTAAACATTTCTTAGTAACGGTACTATAACCCAAATTAGTAAACTTAGCATTATCTTTTTAAAACATCAATTGCATATTCTTTGTATTGGTGTGAAAAGGCTCAGAAAATACAGATGTGTTGAGCACTATATGTCACTTTTATTAAAATTCAACAAGTAACTTCCCAGGTATGGAAAACTTCAGCTGAAGCCAATTTTTGGGGTGTAAAAATCAACTCTTGTAAACATCAAATTAAAATGTGGCTGTATTTTCTGCCTTAAAAGTTAAAAAACATAAGAGTTGTTATTTAACTCACACAAATGGTTTGTGAAGCTGAAATACTTCCTTGTAGGGTCTGCCCCATCCTGACATTAGCTTAGTGCAAGGACTGAGAGCCACATGTCACCTATTCTGTCCAGTGAGGAAGGGAGCTGTGTGTGAATCATTCCTGCCACTAAGCCCCTTGGACAGCCAGCCGCCAGGCAGCAAGGATGCCAGCCTCAGCTCACAGGTGGGAGAAGTGCTGCCATCTCCCTCAGATCACTTCCAAACTCAGCCTGAGAAGGACAGGCCCTACCAGCCAAGACCCAGTCAGGCCAGTGCTGGGCTCTAAGGAAAGACTGACGATTGTCTCTACCTCTTATTTCTTCTGAGACCAAACCAACCAACCTCCCACCCAACCAACCAACCAACCAACCACAATTTAATCATCATCCTTGCACTGAAGCCACTGCTGAATAAACACCAAGTTGTATATGGGCTCACGTGGTGACTACCCTCCAAGACACATATTCCCAGGCCTGGAATAAGCTCTGCCCCTGCCCATTCCCTTCCCTCAGATTGCCTCTCCACCCTCCCCTGCTCACACCCCACCCCACCCCCACACACACACACACCCTATTTGACCAGGTCATTAACTATCTGAGGACTACAGATCCATCTTGTCCCCTGGCTTGAGAAATAAGCCCTGGAGAAGCAGGACCCCTCACTGCCTGGCTTAATAGACAGGGGACCCTGCTGGGGTCTGGCTGGAACTCTGTCCCCAGCTGCCTCCTGTCAGCTCAGCAGCCACCACTCCTCCAGGTCCAGGGAGCACATGCAACCTGCCCCAGAATGACAGGGGACCAGCCCCGCACAGGGAGGGCGCCCACACTGGGGCTATTGGTCTCTCACTGGGGCTCTTGGTCCCAGGTGGCGACTTGATGGAGCCTCTCCACTCTCCTGCTTTCTCCCAGGACCCAGGGGCTCTCCAAGTCCCATTCTTCGGGAAAGTGACTCCTTGGCTGCCCCCACAGAGCAAGACCCAGGGAAACCCCAATCCTCCAAGTGTTTTAAATACCTGATAAGCCCAAGTTCACCCTTGGAATGAGCCTTTCCTGCCCACAACAGCCACTACAACATGGGACACTCCAAGTCCCAGCACCTGAGAGGTGTCAGATAGGCTGGAACCCGCACTCAGTTGCCTGGGGGGGGGGGGGGGGGCGCGGGGGAGACGGTGGGTCAACTAGGCTTTTAGGCAGGAGTCGCTGGGCAGGTGAGCAGGAGGGCACTCACCTTGGTGACATTGAGGAAGGTCGTCTGGTCCAGTGCTGCCCCTCACCAGCTACCGCTCCAGCTCCTCCCTCAGATGAGCAAGTGGATCTTGCCCACATGTGGGAGAGGAGTGCCTGCAGGATGGTGGCCTGGACTCCAGGCAGATGCACTTGGTCCGGTGGCAGGGGCGGCATCCACACCAGCTGGGCTCGGCCTCCAACGGCTCCTCCGCCCTCGGGACCCTGGTGGACCCGGACGAGGCAGCAGTGCGAGCCAGGAAGCCCAACGGGTCCTGTGACTCGCGGTCCCCAGGCTTGTCCCCCTCACCCACGTGGGAGCCTGTGGCCAGATCTGCCAGGCTGGCCTGCCAGGCGCGTTTGCTGCTGCTGCGCCACCTGGTGGCGCCTCTGAGCAGTACCAGGAGGCCACCCTGGGCTCCTTGCTGCCATCCTGCTGTGCTCAGTAGTGTGGGTTAGTTTATCCACCCAGCATTGCTTCCTGACAGTCTGTCCCTGCAGAATAACTTCAACACAGGACACTGCATTCTGACCAAGTCACTGTCGAGAGCTAGCATTTTTCATTAGGTCACTGGTTTTCTCATCATCATGTAGAATATCTGAGCTTTTAATTTTTGACTTATTTTATTAAATGTTTTATATTAAAGAAGGAAATAATTTTTATAGATGTTATAAAGTGAGGCAGGGGGTCCCGTGGGGGTGAGGCCGACGGAGTCCTAACGAAGCATGCCCGACTCCGGAGATCAGTTCAAGACACGGATCTGAACTTTATTGTTTAAGTACAGCGACATATATAACATTCCAGACCAATCAGAAGTTTACAACATCCTTAGGGCAACCAATGGTAGGAAAGATAGGGTACTATGTAGAGGCTCTAGAGGGCTTACTCAGGCGGGCGCTGCCACTTCCCAGTGTGCCGAGGAAGCTTGTATAGGCGGAGTGCGCTCACGCCATTGCATCCGCCACTGCACTGAGATAAATCTCCTGAGCTCTTCCCACAATAAAGGAGGGTATGTCATTATATTATCTACATACCAGGTGTCAGGATGTTATACTCAGTGGGTGAAATCTGGACTATTGCCTGTTTATATATGTCACATGAGATAATTATTTTTATTCACTTTTTAAAGGTTAGGAAACAATGAAAAGAATATTTTTGATACATAAACATAATATGAAATTAACATTTTGTTGTCCATAATTAATGTTTGGTGTCCACAATTACTGTTTCACTGGAAGGCAGACATGTACATTCATTTACACATTGTCTTTGGCTCCTTGCATGTTACAATGGCAGAGTTGAGTAGTTATGACCAAGATGGGATTGTCTACAGAGCCCAAACCATTTGCTATCAAACCCTTTACACAGCAAGTTTGCGGACCCTTGTCCTACACAGAGTAGATGAAGGCCATGTGCGTTATTATTAGCACTGTATTTGGATTTCAAATGATTTTAAATATGGCCTATTGCACATTTGCAAATCAACAACATATGCCTAGCTAGTGTTGCTCAGTGGTTGAGCATCAACCAATGAACTAGAAAGTCACGATCTGCTCTGAAACCTAGTCATATGCCTGGGTTGCGGGCTCAATCCCCAGTGTGAGGTGTGCAGGAGGCAGTCAATCAATGATTTTCTCTCATTATTGATGTTTCTCTCTCTCTATCTCCCTTCCTCTCTGAAGTAAAAATATATATATATTTTAAAAATAATAATAAATAAAATCAACAAAATATGGTAAATGTTCACTAGAAAAGGAATACATACATAGTTCTGAAATACTCATATGAATAAATATTACAGGGCAGTTAAAATTTATGATAATATAAACAAAAGTTCCAGAATGTTACATAAAATATACCTGTATAAAAATCCAGAAAGATGAACTAATACTGCATAAGGTTGATTGATATATATTTATAATAATAAGAGCTAATTAGAGCAAACATCCTTCTGAAAGACCTTCCAAACAAAGCCAGGGCTGCAAGGGATGCCCGGGTCCAGGGCTCCTGATGGTGGCCTGGGGGGAGGGGAGGAGGGGGGGAGGGTGGCGGGGGAGCCCGGTCCCAGGTCCCAGAGGGAAGCTGGTGCTGGCAGCTGGGGGAAGGAAGGCCTACTCGTGCATGAATTTCATGTATCGGGCCTCTAGTATATGTAACAAATGATTAAAGACCTAAATTAGAAAAATGATTAGAAAATTTATAATGTAAATATAAAGAGAGAAATTGGACTGAAAATGATATAGACTATTACTGTATTGTATTATTTCTTTATTATTGTATTATGTTTTTTCTTTTTCTTTTAATCCTCACCTGATAATTTTATTGATTTAAGAGTGAGAGAAAGAGAAAGAGGGTCAGAGGGAGAGAGAGAAACATCTATGTGAGAGAGAATCATTGAATGCTACCTTCTGTATGTACCATAACTGGGGATTGAACCAGCAACCTAGGTATGTGCCCTGACTGGGAATCGAACCTGAAACTTTTTGGTGTATGGGACGATGCTCCAACCAACTGAGCTACCCAGCTCTAGTGTTTCCTTATTTCTTAAAAAATGAAAATATAAAGAAAGAGGGCAAGATATGATCACTGTTTATTGTACACTGTTTATTCTACATCTATTAAATGTTTTCTGTACCATAAATATAACTTTTCATAAAAAAGGAAGGCAACATGGCTATGGAAGTATTTATTTTTATTTGTTGACAAGAGAAATGTGAATGGTGTAAATGCAGACCAAATCTGCACATACCACCAAAAAATAAATAAAATTGGTGTTAATCATTGGGTTCTGATGACTTATCAGAGAATCACTAATTTGTTAAGGGCCCTTAGAATACACTTGGCTTAATAGACATCAGCTGGGACTCAGGGCAAGGTCAGAGCCATGCCCTGAGGGCGGGACCAGTCAAAAGATTGGATGTCACTCAGTCTGACTCTCCTGCCCAGTGTTAAGGGGATGGATCTCATGATGTCTCAGGCCCACCCAGATGTGATGTAACTTCCTGTAATTGGAGTATATAATAAACAGCTTTCAGAGCTGGCTCTCTCTGTGTCTGTCCCTCCAGAGGGCAGACTCTCTGTCTGTCCCTGGAGTCAGAGGTCAGACACCACACCCAGCCCAAGCTTTTAATCTATTTTATGTCTGTCTTTCATTATTCTTTAAACCCGAAAGAGCCTCCTAACTTGCTCGAACCGGTTCAAGTCTCCCCCTCCCTGCGGGATGTGGAGAAGAGACCACAGCCCCAGCGTGCCCACCATAGTCATTTATGACTAACTTATCCTAAAAGAAAAATAAATAACAGCCAATAGCTTTTATTGAAACACAATAGATGTATTAGTTCTTCTAATGCAACAGGGAACTGTTCCAAGGCCAATGTGAGACATTGAAACCAAAAACTGAGCTTCCTTATAAAAACTTGATTGTTCCCAATAATTACAGATCACAAGATAGTTGCTGCTCATTACTTACATATGGCTAAATAAATTCCAGTAACTAGCTATGGGATTAGCTTTCCAATGCTTGATAATTTACCTCATTTGTTGCAGGGAATTTGAGGTTTGGCCATTCTGCCTTGTTTCACAAAGTACATTGGACCTCATTTTATTGCCCTTTTCCCATTTCTTCTGCTAAGCTTAGAATGAGCCCTAAAGACTAAAGTAGACAGACCCTAGAGACAGAACCTAGTGAGAGGACATGGCAAAAGATCCTGGACAGAACCCGGCTACAGGAATTGGCTGGAGATCCTAGACAGAACTTGGCTGGAGATGCTGGCTACAGAACCTGGCTGAAGAACCTAGCAAGAGAACATGGCTAGAGAACCTGGACAGAACCTGGCGACTGAACCTGGATGGAGAACCTGGAGAACATGGCTGGAGAACATAGCAAGAGAACATGGCAAGAAAACCTAGCTACAGAACCTGGCTATGATGATCACCTGAACGCTGCCTATGTGTCATTCCTTCTTCGACAACTCCGTCCACACCTTTGGGGACCCCTGGACCTGCTGGGGTTGGACCGCAGCATTAAATCTGATCTTTAAAAGTTCCAAAAAAAAAAAAAGACTAAAGTAGCATCCTGGATATTTGGTTAACATACCCCAAAGGGGTGTGCTTTAGGGATAAATCTCCAATACAATATGTTTCAAGGCTATTTCAAGGATGAACCGACTTCCAGGAACTCTTCACATTTCGCCATTCTTGGAAAAAGATATCCTTGATGCCTAACAGTGATCATTTCCCAATTGTACTAATTCTAGGAATAACCATACGAAGCTTTATCTGCACATAGTAATATTGTTGGACTTGGGAGATAACAAGGTCCCTCAGTTTAAAATCCTCCCTGTGTCCCAATCAAAAGAGTAACTCTATTCTTAGTGTTTTCCTAAATATTTACTGTCCCCTGCAATTCATTGTCCTGTGTGCTGACTGTCTTTTAGCCATGCCAGCCTTAAAACTTCCAGATAATTTATATAATCTACCAGGTGACCCTTATGGTTTATGAACATTCTGAAGTTATAAGAAAAAATACTTGCTCATACTTGCTAATACACCTTAGTTCCCAATATTTCAGAAGCAATATTCTAAAAGACCGCAAGATGGGGGTATTCCTGCATACAAGCAAATTCTCAAAGCAGTGCACTGAGCTCCCAAGTTTCAAGTTCTGCTTTGTTGTTTGTTTTTCTAAAATTTCTTTATTGATTAAGTTATTGCATATGTGTCCTTATCCCCACATTACCCTCCCCACTCATGTCCTCACCCCCCTGTTGTCTGTGTCCAGTGGTTAGGCCTACATGCATGCACATAAGTCCTTTGGTTGATCTCTCCCTCTTACCCCCACCCTCCCCTACCTTCTCTTCGGGGTTTGATGGTCTGATAGATGTTTCTCTGTCTCTGGATCTGTTTTTGTTCATCAGTTTATGTTGTTCATTATATGTACCAGTCCCTGGAGGTCTAGTGGTTAGGATTCGGCGCTCTCAAGTTCTGCTTTGACCAATAAGGTAGTCATTACCCACATGTGGCTAATTTAAAATGAAGTAAAAGGTGAAATCACGCTCCTAAGTTGCACTGACCACCTCTCAAAGCTCATAGCCATATGCGGCTACTGGCTACTCTACTGAAAAGTGCAAAATAAAACATTTTTATTCTCAAAGGATTTTCTAGTGATTTTAAAATTAGTTTTCTTTAACTCAAAAAACAGAAAAAGTTTTAGAAAGTGCTGATTTTTTTTATTATTCATGACACTAAACAAGTGGGAAAAACTTAAATGACCAGTGATAGAATTTTTGTTATCTGAATTGTGATTTAAACATATGCTGGAATATTACAAAGCCATTAAGATAGGACTCTCTTAGAATATGCAGGAAGATTTATGGTATAATTTTGAGAACAAGAGGAAGCAAAAAGTATGTGTACATATATTTTTAAAATATATGTGCATACACATTTGAATATATAATTCCAAATTTGGCAACTTTATACTGTGCATACATATACATACCTATATAAAAAGAAAAAAAAAGAAAAAGAAACAAAGGGAAAAGATCATACTATTATCTAACTGTGGGATGTGAAATTACAGAGAATTTTTTATGTTCTTCTTTCAACATGCCTTTATTTTTTATCTTTTTCCAGTATCGGAGAAAAAAAATCAACGAAGGAAGAAACTATAAAAAGAATGTGGAATTTTTTGAACTTTTGCAAAAGCCAAAATAAGTTTCAGAAGATTCAGTAATTCACTTTTAAAAAACAACAACTAAAGATTTTTTTCTAAAGAATTTTTTTTAATAAGTTTTATTGATTTTCTACAGAGAGGAAGGGAGAAGGATAGAGAGTTAGAAACATCCATGAGAGAGAAACATCGATCAGCCGCCTCCTGCACACACACCCCCCCCCCCCGGGGATGTGCCCACAACCAAGGTACATGCCCTTGACCGGAATCGAACCTGGGACCCTTGAGTCTGCAGGCAGACGCTCTATCCACTGAGCCAAACTGGTACTGGCTAAAGATTTTTTTGATTTATATAAAGTTTTGTATATCCGCTGAAGCCATCTGCATAATTCTTGTCAACAAGACAGATGTCATGGCAAGTGTCATTCGGAGGATGCTCCCATGTCTACAGAGCAGCTGAGTGGTCTCTGGATTCCCTCTGTAGCTGCACCTGTCTAAACGTTGAGCCCAGAGTGACACTCATTCATTTATTCGGAAGCAGATCTGTAAACATTTTCTATGCTCGAATTGTTCTGAATGAGAGTCTCTTCTGTGTCCCTATCGCTGTCCTTAACCGTAAAAATTCTTTTCCCACTGGTGCTTTTGGAAATTGGTTGAAATTCATGAAGACACCAGCATGTGTCTTAGGAACGGAAGGTCAGACTTTCCATCAGGGAGGACAAGGAAACCCTGGACACAGGAGGCAGCTTGCTCTGGGGGAGCCGACTTGGCTGGATTTGGAGCCCCACCAATTCTGGCCTCCTGTCTTCAGTTCTCTGACTTCAGTTCTCTGCTTTCTAAAATGGGAGGCACATGGGGACCATTGTGGGATTAGAACAATACATGTAAAGTGCCTGAATTATGGAAGACAACTAGGTTTTTTTTAGTTCTTATGATGCAGATGTTTATTTAACAAAAAATTATCCATTTTTCCCTTTTATCAACCATTTTGAGCACTGTGAGATTTTACACTGTCTGGCCAGGTGTCAGGCTGTGTTTAACATTTGTGTAGCTGGAGGTGACAAAGGCTCCAACTACCTCTGAAGTCTCTGCTTTTGTTTTTCCTGCTGCCTTCAGATTACCCTAAGAATTCCCTCTCAGATAGAGTTTGCTTCATGCAGTGCGATTAGTTGGCATGCACTCATAGTTCAGAGGGCTGGAGAGTGTCACACCCAGGGGCAATGGTAAGATTTCTGGGAGGAGGTGGGGAAGGCATAGTTTTCTTTACTAAAATGAGAGGAGAAACTGTGAAAGGTGAGATGGAAAAAAAATCACAGATGACTCCTCAGGCAGATCAAATTTGAAAAGAGCACCTAGAAGGAACAGAATTTAGAAATTGATTTTCTCAAATACTTTGTAAACACTTACATACTCTTGAAAAGTCTTTATGTGCCCTGTTTTCCAATGTTCTCAAATTTTCCATCAGGGAAGGTCTGTATGGATAGGAAGGAGAAGCAAAGCCTTCTGACCTCTGGTAACTGTGGGAGCAAATGAAGAGATTGAGGACAGGGAACTGCAGATGCCTCCTGTCCCCTCCTCTGCAGCCAGGACTCTCAGAGGGGAGAGGGGGACACACAGACACTGGGGTTAGAATTGGAGGGCTGAGGACTGCCCCCCTGGGATTATCTGGGCAGACTGGGAACCCCAGGAGGGATGCTGCATGTCCTCACTCTCTGGGTGAGTAGAACTCCAGAGGGAAACTTGGAGTAGGACCCCACACATGGACCCAGACTACCTACTCCCTGAGCGACAATAGGAGGTATAAAGCCTCTGCCACTGTTGCCAGAAAAACAAAATAGCTCTGCCTCCCATCCCACATAACACCAATGGGAAAGGCACTGGGTTCATTTAAAGACAGGATTCAGTTCATGAGGCTGAACTCAGATATTAAATTGAGCTAAATATTTTCTTTTGCTCTTGTCCCCTCTATCCCCTGGTGGGGGACTCAAGAGAAAATCCATTTATAAATAAATAAATAAGCCATATTTTTTCTGCACATTAAACGTACTGAATATATTAGCAACTTTGATCCATACATATCTTTATTCATAAAAAACTGTAACTCTATCTGACATTTCTTCTTAAAGGTTTTTCTTCCTCGCTACATTGTGCAAAGGAAATTTCTTATAAACATCGTGCTGTGGTTTCAGCTGTTGTGTTTCTGTGAAATAAGCTGAGCTTCTTTCACCAGATACTGAGCAGGGGTCTTGAGAAAATATATTTACGTATATTTGAAGGGTTTCTTACACGTTCTTAATCATTTCTGGAAACTATCATTTTGTATTTTAAGAGTTTAACCACAAGTAGACAGTTTTCTTACAAGTATATACTTGAATCGTCAGCATTTTAACTAATTCACACAAAAAACGCCAAAGCAAATCAGCCTTAATTGTAAACATAAACAGTATTCTCTTCACTCCAAGATTTTATACACAAATTCTGAGTTCTGTAAACATGAATTCCTAATATTTGAAAGCACATTCTGGTGAAAATGCCACCTGAAGTAGCCGGAGTTGTAAATATTACCAGTATTTTCATCATTTCACAGCTTTCCCCTGGTAACCTCGGAAATTGAACACGGCAGTAAATGTAGTAAGAATCTATTTACGTGTATTTGAACTGTGTCTTACGAGTTCTTAATCATTTCTGGAAATTCTCATTGTGTATTTTAAGAGTTTTACTACAATTAGACAGTTTTCTTAGATGTATATACTTGAATCGTCAGCATTTTAACTGATTCATACAAAAAACGCCAAAGCAAATCAGCCTCAATTGTAAACATAAACAGTATTCTCCTCATTTAAAGGCTTCATACACAAATTCTAAGCTCTCTAAATATTAATTCATAATGTTTGAATGCACATTCTTGTCAAAACGCCACCTGAAGTAGCCAGAGTTTTAAATATTATCAGTATTTTGGTCATTTCACAGCTTTCCACTGGTAACCTCGGTGATTGAACATGGCAGTAAAAGTAGTAAGAATCTATTTACGTGTATTTGAAGTGTTTCTTACATGTTCTTAATCATTTCTGGGAACTACCATTGTGTATTTTCACTGTTTTACCACAATTGTTTTTATTAGAAGTATATACTTGAAACATCAGCATTTTAACTGATTCACACAAAAAACGCCAAAGCCAATCAGCCTTAATTGTAATCATAAACACTATTCTCTTCATTCCAAGACTTTATACACAAATTCTGAGTTCTGTAAACATGAATTCCAAAAGTTTGAAAGCACATTCTTGTGAAAACACCACCTGAAGTGACCGGGGTTATAAATATTATAAGTATTTTCATCATTTCACAGGTTTCTACTGGAAAACTCGGTGATTGAACATGGCAGTAAATGTAGTAAGAATCTATTTACTGGTATTTGAAGTGTTTCTTACACATTCTTAATCATTTCTGGAAACTATCATTGTGTATTTTAAGAGTTTTACCACAATTAGACAGTTTTCTTAGAAGTATATACTTGAATCATCAGCATTTTAACTGATTCACACAAAAAACACAAAAGCCAATCAGCCTTAATTGTAAACATAAACACTATTCTCATCATTCCAAGGCTTTATACACATTCTGAGTTGTGTAAACATGAATTCCTAATGTTTGAAAGCAAATTCTTGTGAAAACATCACCTGAAGTAGCCGGAGTTGTAAATATTATCAGAATATTAGTCATTTCACAGCTTTTGCCAGGTAAACCCGGTGATTGAACATGGCAGTAAATGTATAAATCAACTTCCGTGTATTTGAAGTGTTTCTTAAACATTCTTAATCATTTCTGGAAACTATCATGGTGTATTTTAAGAGTTTTACCACAATTAGACAGTTTTCTTAGAAGTATATACTTGAATCGTCAGCATTTTAACTGATTCACACATAAAACGCCAAAGCCAGTCAGCCTTAATTGTAAACATAAACACTATTCTCTTCATTCCAAGGCTTTATACACAAATTCTGAGCTCTATAAACATGAATTCCTAATGTTTGAAAGCACATTCTTGAGAAAACACCACCTGAAATAGCGGAGTTGTAAATATTATCAGTATTTTCGTCATTTCACAGCTTTCCACTGGCAACCTCAGTGATTGAACACGGCAGTAAATGTAGTAAGAATCTATTTATGGGGCCGAAACCGGTTTGGCTCAGTGGATAGAGTGTTGACCTGCGGACTGAAAGGTCCTGGGTTCGATTCCAGTCAAGGGCATGTACCTGGGTTGTGGGCACATCCCCAATAGGGGGTGTGCAGGAGGCAGCTGATTGATGTTTCTCTCTCATCGATGTTTCTAGCTCTCTCTCTCCCTTCCTCTCTGTAATAAATCAATAAAATATATTTAAAAAAAGAATCTATTTATGGGTATTTGAAGTGTTTCTTACACATTTTTAATCATTTCTGGAAACTATCATTGTGTTTTTAAGAGTTTTACCACAATTAGACAGTTTTCTTAGAAGTATACACTTGAATCGTCAGCATTTTAACTGATTCACACAAAAAACGCCAAAGCCAGTCAACCTTAATGTAAACATAAAAACTATTCTCTCCATTCCAAGGCTTCATACACAAATTCTGAGTTCTGTAAACATGAATTCCTAATGTTTAAAAGCACATTCTTGTGAAAACGACACCTGAAATAGCCGGAGTTGTAAATATTATCAGTATTTTGGTCATTTCACAGCTTTCCACTGGAAATCTCGGTGATTGAACACGGCAGTAAATGTGGTAAGAATCTATTTACGTGTATTTGAAGTGTTTCTTACATGTTCTTTATCATTTCTGGAAACTATCATTGTGTATTTTAAGCATTTTACAACAATTACACAGTTCTCTTAGAAGTATACACCTGAGGGAGACCGAACCAAGATGGCGGCATAGGTTAACGCCAGAGATTGCTGCCCTGAACAACCAATTCAAATTACACCTAAAAGACAGAACGGACATCATCCAGAACCACAGGAAGGCTGGCTGAGTGGAAATTCTACAACTAGGAGGAAAGAGAATATCATACCCAGACTCAGAGGAGGCGCAGTGCTGAAGTGAAATTCTCAGGTGCGGAGTGCGAGTGGAGCAGGCTGGCAGCACGGAGGGCGCGGTTGTTTACAATCGGGAGGGAGCTTCAGACTCTGAGCTCCAGATCCGGGCGAATCTCTAGGGGCCCAGACTCAAACAGGAGAAGCGGGACTGTCTGGCTTCGGTCGGAACCCGAAGGCAGCTTTCTCTCCGAGGTTTGCAGCGGTTGCTGGGATTCTGTGAGGCAGAGTCCCTAGGGAGGGAACTGAGAGCAGCCATAACTGCTCGCTCCGCCCGCCCTGTAGATCCCCGGGGACCCGCCCCGCCCAAGCCCTGCAGAGCCATCTGCTGGATAGCCTCAGGCAAATGCTAGATTAGCACCGCCCTAGAGATCCAGCACAGAAGCTCTCCCACTGCAGACACAGCTAACTCTCATAGCCAGTTAGCCTGGAGGTCAAATCACCCCAGGTATTCCCGACATCAATCAAGGCTTAACTACAATAAGACTTTGAACAAATACCACTAGGGGGTGCACCAAGAAAAGATAAAAAAATGCGGAGACAAAGAAACAGGACGGAAATGTCAGAAATGGAAGATATAGAGCTCAAAACCATACTTTTAAGGTCTCTCAAGAACTGTCTAGAAGCTGCCGATAAACTTAGTAAGGCCTTCGAAAAGACTGGTGAGACCGCTGATAAATGTTGTGAGATCCTCAAGAAATCTAATGAGACCCTCGATGTTGTGATAAAGAACCAACTAGAAATTAAGCATACACTGACTGAAATAAAGAATATTAAACAGACACCCAACAGCAGACCAGAGGAGCATAAGAATCAAGTCAAAGATTCGAGATGCGAAGAAGCAAAAAACACCCAACTGGAAAAGCAAAATGAAAAAAGAATACGAAAATACGAAGATAGTGTAAGGAGCCTCTGGGACAGCTTCAAGCGTACCAACATCCGAATTATAGGGGTGCCAGAAGATGAGAGAGAGCAAGATATTGAAAACCTATTTGAAGAAATAATGACAGAAAACTTCCCCCACCTGGTGAAAGAAATAGACTTACAGGTCCAGGAAGCGCAGAGAACCCCAAACAAAAGGAATCCAAAGAGGACCACACCAAGACACATCATAATTAAAATGCCAAGAGCAAAAGACAAAGAGAGACTCTTAAAAGCAGCAAGAGAAAGAAACTCTGTTACCTACAAGGGAGTCCCCATACGACTGTCAGCTGATTTCTCAACAGAAACTTTGCAGGCCAGAAGGGAATGGCAAGAAATATTCAAAGTGATGAATACCAAGAACCTACAACCAAGATTACTTTATCCAGCAAAGCTATCATTCAGAACTGAAGGTCAGATAAAGAGCTTCACAGATAAGGAAAAGCTAAAGGAGTTCATCACCACCAAACCAGTATTATATGAAATGCTGAAAGGTATCCTTTAAGAAGAGGAAGAAGAAGAAAAAGGTAAAGATACAAATTATGAACAACAAACATGCATCTATCAACAAGTGAATCTAAGAATCAAGTGAATAAAAAATCTGGTGATGATAATAGAATCAGGGACATAGAAAGGGAATGGACTGACTATTCTTGGGGGGGAAAGGGGTGTGGGAGATTCGGAAAGAGACTGGACAAAAATCGTGCACCTATGGATGAGGACAGTGGGTGGGGAGTGATGTCAGAGGGTGGGGCGGGAACTGGGAGGAGGGGAATTATGGGGGGAAAAAAAGAGGAACAAATGTAATAATCTAAACAATAAAGTTTTATTTAAAAAAAAAGAAAAAAAAGAAGAAAAAAAAGAAGTATACACCTGAATCGTCAGCATTTTAACTGATTCATTAAAAAAATGCCAAAGCAAATCAGCCTTAATTGTAACATATTCTCATCATTCCAAGACTTCATACACAAATTCTGAGTTCTGTAAACATGAATTCCTAATGTTTGAAAGCACATTCTTGTGAAAACGCCACCTGTAATACCCGGAGTTGTAAATATTATCAGAATTTTCGTCATTTCACAGCTTTCCACTGGCAACCCCGGTGATTGAACACAGCAGTAAATGTAGTAAGAATCTATTTACTGGTATTTGAAGTGTTTCTTACACGTTCTTAATCATTTCTGGAAACTATCATTGTGTATTTTAACAGCTTTACCACAATTGGACAGTTTTCTTAGAAATATATATTGGAATCGTCAACATATTAACTGATTCACACAAAAAACGCCAAAGCTAATCAGCCTTAATTGTAAACATAAACACTATTCTTATCATTCCAAGGCTTTATCCATATTCTGAGTTCTGTAAACATGAATTCCTAATGTTTGAAAGCAAATTCTTGTGAAAACGCCACCTGAAGTGGCCGGCGTTGTAAATATTATCAGAATTTTCGTCATTTCACAGCTTTTGCCAGTTAACCCGGGTGATTGAACATGGCAGTAAATGTAGTAATCAACTTACATGTATTTGAACTGTTTCTTATAGTTCTTAATCATTTCTGGAAACTATCATTGTGTATTTTAAGAGTTTTACCACAATTAGACAGTTTTCTTACAAGTATATACTTGAATCGTCAGCATTTTAACTGATTCACACAAAAAACACAAAAGCCAATCAGCCTTAATTGTAAACATAAACACTATTCTCTTCATTCCAAGGCTTTATACACAAATTCTGAGTTCCGTAAATATGAATTCCAATGTTTGAAAGCACATTTCCGTGAAAACGGCACCTGAAGTAGCCAGAGTTATAAATATTACCAGTATTTTCGTCATTGCACAGCTTTCCAATGGAAAACTTTGGTGATTGATAACAGCAGTAAATGTAGTAAGAATCTATTTATGTGTACTTGAAGTGTTTCTTACACGTTCTTAATCGTTTCTGGAAACTATCATTGTGTATTTTAACAGTTTTAGCCCAATTAGACAGTTTTCTGACAAGTATATACCTGAATCGTCAGCATTTTAACTGATTCACACAAAAAACGCCAAAGCCAATCAGCCTTAATTGTAAACATAAACACTATTCTCTTCATTCCAAGGCTTTATACACAAACTCTGAGTTCTGTAAACATGAATTCCTAATGTTTTACAGCACATTCTTGTGAAAACGCCACCTGAAGCAGCCAGAGTTGTAAACATTATCAGTATTTTTGTCATTTCACAGCTTTCCACTGGAAACCTCGGTGATGGAACACTGCATTAATGTAGTAAGAATCTATTTACGTGTATTTGAAGTGTTTCTTACACGTTCTTAATCATTTCTGGAAACTTTCATTGTGTATTTTAACAGTTTTACCACTATTAGACAGTTTTCTTAGAAATATATACTGGAATCGTCAGCATATTAACTGATTCACACAAAAAACCCCAAAGCCAGTCAGCCTTAATTGTAAACATAAACACTATTCTCTTCATTCTACGGCTTTATACACAAATTCTGAGTTCTGTAATCATGAATTCATAATGTTTGAAAGCACATTCTTGTGAAAACGCCACCTGGGGAGCCGGAGTTGTAAATATTATCAGTATTTTCCTCATTTCACAGCTTTCCTCTGGAAACCTCGGTGATTGACCACGGCAGTAAATATAGTAAGAATCTATTTACGGGTATTTGAAGTGTTTCTTACACGTTCATAATCATTTCTGGAAACTATCATTGTGTATTTTAAGAGTTTCACCACATTTAGACAGTCTTCTTAGACGTATATACTTGAATCGTCAGCATTTGAACTGATTCACACAAAAAACGCCATAGCAATTCACCCTCAATTGTAAACATAAACAATATTCTCCTCATTATAAGGGTTCATACACAAATTCTGAGCTCTATAAGGAGGAACGCAGGATAACAGAGTGCTGAGGGATAACATTTTCTCCATTGGTCGGCTGCACACCAGGTGTCTCAGCCTCAATGGCTACAAAAATGAGTAAGGGGAGTCAGTGGCTTTTAAAGGAATTTGGGTAGGAATTTTTCAGGGTGGAGACTTCTTCATGCATACCCCGATGGGGACAATGCAATGTGCTCCCCGAAACTCAACAGTGGCCTTCAGCAAAGACAATGTACACAGTGATAGGACCTCTAAAGCCACTTCTGGTGACAAGAGGAGCAACTCCATGGCTCCAGCAAACTGAACTACAGCTATCCCTCAACCTTGGGGACAATCAGGGCCTCTCAGGGCCTCCCTTTCCTCATCTCTGCAGTTACCCACTGGGATCCTGACACACAACCTGGACTCTCAGCGGACCCGGCCTCTCAAGCTCACAATGAACACAATGCATCACCTGCAGCTACCAGACAGGGTCAGCCGGTGGGACACACCCTCCTCACTCCTAGCCAGTCTCATAGGACAGAACAGTCGCATCTCAGTGGGCCCACTACACTTGCCCTTCTTCATCTCTGCTCCCACTAAAATGGACGCTGACAACGACACCCTAACCCCGAGTGAACGGCAGGCTACCGTCCACAGGCCCTGGGACACACAGACCACCTGTCCACGCACCACACGACGCGACCTTCGCCTTCCTGACATCACAACAACCAACAGTCTTACCTTGCTTTGCTCCTCACAAACGTCCCTGCAGTCAGGACTCACAGGCACGAGCACACTCACACCTCAGGCCAAAGACAGGCTCCGTCTGCCACAAGAACCGCGGTGAGCTCTGGACACTGCACACACACACCTCCACAGAAACAAGGGCTGAGAGGACAGCCAACTCCCTGACCAAACACAAAACCTCGCCCTTCCTCCCCATTGCAAACCTAATATCATGCAAACATAGACAACTCCAACCACACAGCACCGTCGCCTGACCTTTCAACATCCACACCTACATGGCCATGCCTGCAGACATTCACAAACCTCCGCCCTGATCGCCTCAACAATGGCCCATCGTGCTTTTGCCCTAGGGAACCTCAGCACTTCCAAGGAACAACACCTTGAAAACACCTTTCTGGGCCAAATCTCCAAAATGCCCTCTTCCATAATGGACCTTTTCTGTTTTGGTCTTAAAAATGACTGCCTTCTGCTGAACTCGACATGACAGTGGCTGCACAACAAAACAACAGTCCACACACGTATGGGACTTACCTCCTTCCCCAACAATACAAAACACTTAGCATCGAAAACGCAATCAAAAAATTACATCTTAAAACAACAGCTGTCTCTCTCGCCTACATCATCATCAAACATGGACAAACTTTCCACTGCTTCCATAGACATCATCCCACAGAATACCCAATTACTTCCAATGGAAAGGACATGGGCCACAGTTAAAAGTACAACACTTGCCCAACACCTCTCACTGTCTCATCGCTCACAGCCTGGCTGGACCTTCCTTCTCACGGCCCAAGCTCACTTCATGGCCCCCTCATGGAACCCCACAGCACGCCTTAGGTCTCACCACCAAGCACCACTGCTTGCGCCCTCACACTTACACTTACATCTGAAAAATCAGACAAAGGCCAAAAACCAGGACTACAAGCTTTATTAGAGGAGAAGCACCTGCCAGGCTGTCTCGCAGGGGAGAGCAGCAGCAAGTGCAGGGGTGGGCACGCCTTTTGAGGGGCGGAATGGAAAGGGGTCAGGGGCTTAGTGTACTCGGCGCACACTGATTGGTGGCTTACTGCATTGTCCATATAGGACAAGGGCTTAGGGTATTTGGCAGGTGTGGATTGGTGGTCCAATGTATAGTCCATATAAGGTACCTGGTTAGTCACTCAGGTATTTCTGGGCTGCAGGTTACGTCATACTCTGCCTACCAGTTGGGGGAAGAGAGGATCTATCATTCCAGGCTTTTGGTAATAGTAAAAAAAAATTGAGAGTCCGGGCAAGGTCAGGGGGTGAAGGTCTGTCTTCCATAACTACTTCTTGCTGAGAGAGGACGTCGTCAGGGGCATCTACCCGGGGTCTCAAAGATTCCGGTGACATAGGTGTCTCTAGGTTCTGAATTCAAGGCCAGATAGATTTCTCCCACCTTCTGGCTGGCGAACGCCTGCATTCTGTTCTGCAAAAAACTAATGAAACAGCGCATGAGACAGGGGCCAATGAGCAAGATTAAAAGAATAAATACCAGTGGGCCTAATAGTGGGAGGAGCCGTGGTATAAGTGAGCCAAAGATCGCATATCCCCCTTCTAGCTGGTTACATTGTCTTTGGTCAATCCTGTCCCGGAGGGATTTAATGTGATCTTTGACAATTCCTGTTTCATTTACAAAGTAGCAGCATTCTTCCCCAAGGAAGACACAGGTACCTCCTTTTTTTGCTGTCAAGAGATCTAAAGCACGCCGGTTCTGTAGGGCTACCGTTGCTAAGGAGTCTACCTGCCTTTGAAGGGATTCAAGGGAATTGCTAATGATGGAGATATCTGCTGAAAATTCAGCAGACAATTTGGTAGAAATGAACAGAGGAGGAAATGCCTCCTATGCCTGTCCCTACTGCAGTGAGAACTCCCGTACCCACTAAGAGGGGAACAAGGGCCGCCCTTTTGTGGCGAAGCCTGAGAAGACCAAGAGAGGATTCGAGTTCTCCCTCTGTTCTGATAGAAAGATTGGGGGTTAGGAAGACATAAAGGCAGAGCGAGTGTGACAGGTCCTGGGGGACACAGGTGTAGGCTGTCGTCCCACAGAGGAGAAAAATACCTGGTGGAGGGCAGGCTAAAGGAGGGGATAAATTTATAGATTGTGCACAGTAGTAAGGTGCAGGAGTAGTTGAGGTAGTGGTTTGAGAGGTATTTGTTAAACAGGTAGTGTTTTCCGTATTAAAGTGAGAGATGTTGTATAGGGTGCGTTGAAGTCTGGTATAGGTAAGAGTTAAGTTAGTGGTCCAATAGGTTGGGGTTGGAGTGGCTATGATGAGGGTTCGAGCCAGTGACAGACAAATCCAGCAGGATGTAGAGAAGGAGGGATTGATGTTAGAGAGTAGATGGAAAGTTGTGTTGATGGGGGGTGGGCAAAGGAGTAGGTCCAATGTTTGCAGGGCGAGAGAGAATGTCCTTTAGTGACGGAGGGATAGGTCGGGATTAATAAAGACAATTATAGTAGAATTGATGACTCCCTCAACATTTCAAGTCTGTTTCATCTGAAAATATTAAAAACCTGAGCTTCTTCCAGAGTAAAAAGTCGGAGGGTCCCTTGCCAGGTAAGAGCCTGTGAGGAGTGAGGAGTCAACGAGTCCTGGATGGTGCCGCTGAGTCTTCTTCAGGGATGGGGGGAGGCATTTGGTGAGCCTGAGAGAGGTAGGTATTGCAGTGAAAGAGGGAGGAAATGTTAGAATGGGCTGATATCCAAGGGAAAAGAAAATAGGAAGAAAAGGAGCAGTGGAAGCCGGGGACCTGGATGGTTGGATAAGAAGTAAGACACTGTGCTGGCTTAACTTTTTATTTTTACTAAACCTTAATATTCTGGTTTACCTTACTAAGAGCAGGTGAATTCATTTAACCCATTAAAATTAATAAAGACTTTGGAAAATTATGTATAGGTATATGAGGCTGGAGAAAATGCAGGGGGAGGGGGGAGCAGGCCGTGCAGCCTATTCCAGGCCTCTAGCTGCTTGGATTTTAAAACTGCCGCATTTTTTCCTAGAGATAATGATCTCAGTTTCTGATAATAGTTGGACTGTTGAATAAACCTTCGAAGTCAAGGAAGTTGTTCTTTGGAAAGGGTGGAGTGGGCGAGGGGAGCGGGGTGAGAGGGCATTACGGTCAGAGCAGTTTTCAGAGCATTAAAAGGGTGAGAATGTTGGCCTTGGGATCTATGAGCTCAGTGAGGGGGTCCCTTCGCCATGTCATGTCATAGAGGAGCTTTGCAAGAAGACTACAGTTGTGAACCCGGAGGTGAGAGTACCCAGTGAGCCTGAGAAAGAGGAAAATTTCTTGTTCAGAGGAGGGGACAGTCTTAGAGGAGATAAGGAAATGAGGTCTTTACAGTCCCAGGAATGGCGCGGCCTTGTGGGGTGAGAAAGTGAAGCTGAGGTAGGTGACTGTGGTTTGGGACAACTGGGCTTTATGAGGGGATACATGGTATCCTTGGCTGGGCACTGAGGTAGAATGAGAGAAGAGTGAATGGGGGAATTTAGTGAGATGCAGTGTAGAGGTGAGGTATCTAATGGCTGTGAGACTAGTCCGTCAACCCCCATAATAGAGACTAAGGAGTGGACAAGGGTCCCAGTGAATTCGGAGAGGGCAGAATAAGTGGCCCTAGTGTCAATTAAAAAGGAGATCGGGGAGAAACCAAGATGGCGGCATAAGTAAACACTGGAAATTGCTGCCTCCCACAACAACTTCAAAAATACAACTAAAAGACGGAATGGACATCATCCAGAACCACAGGAAGGCTGGCTGAGTAGAAAATCTACAACTAGAAGGAAAGAGAAAAGCATACCGAGAATCAGAGGAGGTGCGGTGCGAGAGTAAAATACAGAGGTACAGAGGCACATGCAGAGAGGGCTGGCGGCTGAGGACACGGTTGTCTTTTTCAATCAGGAGGGAGTATCAATCTCTGAGCTCCAGTTCCGGGCGAGTCTCTGGGGACCCAGACTCATACTGGAGAAACTCGACTGTCTGGCATAGGTTGGAACTCGAGGGCAGCTTTCTCTCAGAGGTGCTCACAGCAATTGCCAGGACACTGAGGAGCAGGGCCTCTGAGGACAGGACTGAGAGCAGCCATCACTGCTCACTCAGCCCTGTTGATCCCCTGGGACCCCGCCCCGCCCAAGCCATGCATGGAGGCCTTTGCATATGAAAGGCCTGGCCCTTTGCAATCTGATAATTACTTAACAAACTGCAGCTGGCCCAAGGTCCCAGGGCAACTTGCATTGCGTCACGGCTGGCTCCTGCTGGGTAGCCTCAGGCAGAGGCTAGATTAGCACCTCCTTAGAGATGCAGGAGCCAGTGTGCCCAGTGGTCAGAGTGGGACCATCCAGATTGCAGCTCTTCGGATCCATAAAGGACACACTCAGGGGGCAGACTCAGTGACCACCAAAGCCCCATTGAAGCAAGTCTTGCCCCAGAGGGGTGTCTCCAGCACAGAAGTTTTCCCACTGCAGACACAACTGATTCTCACAGCCAATTGGCATGGAGGTCAATCCCTCCCAGTGTTACCTACAACAATCAAGGCTTAACTACAACAAGACTGTGCACAAAGCCCCAATGGGGTGCACCAAGAGTGTATACCTCAGGTAATTGGGGAGGCTGAGCCACTGGGCCCTATAGGACACCTAACACAGAAAGCCACTCTATCGACACAGCGAAGCATAAAAAAATGCAGAGACAAAGAAACAGGACACAAATGACAGAAATGGAGGAAAGCAAATGGCTGGATATAGAGTTCAAAACCACACTTTTAAGGTTTTTCAAGAATTTTCTAGAAACCGCCAATAAACTTAATGAGACCCTCAGAAATCTAATGAGACCCTTGAGGTTGTGATAAAGGACCAACTGGAAATTAAGCATACACTGACTGAAATGGAGGATATTATACAGACTCCCAACAGCAGACTAGAGAATCACAAGAATTATGTCAATGATTGAAATACGAAGAAGCAAAAAACACCCAACTGGAAAAGCAAAATGAAAAAAGAATCCAAAAATACAAAGATATTGTAAGGAGCCTCTGGGACAGCTTCAAGCGTACCAACACCCAAATTATAGGGGTGCCAGAAGAAGAGAGAGAGCAAGATATTGAAAACCTATTTGAAGAAATAATGACAGAAAACTTCCCCTACCTGGTGAAAGAAATAGACTTACAAGTCCAGGAAACACAGAGAACCCCAAACAAAAGGAATCCAAAGAGGACCACACCAAGACACATCATAATTAAAATGCCAAGAGCAAAAGACAAAGAGAGAATATTAAAAGCAGCAAGAGAAAGACAGTCAGTTACCTACAAGGGAGTGCCCATACGACTGTCAGCTGATTTCTCAACAGAAACTTTGCAGGCCAGAAGGGAATGGCAAGAAATATTCAAAGTGATGAATGCCAAGAACCTACAACCAAGATTACTTTACCCAGCAAAGCTATCATTCAGAATTGAAGGTCAGATAAAGAGCTTCACAGATAAGAAAAAGCTAAAGGAATTCATCACCACCAAACCAGCATTATATGAAATGCTGAAAGGTATCCTTTAAGAAGAGGAAGAAGAAGAAAATGGTAAAGATACAAAATATGAACAACAAATACACATCTATCAACAAGTAAATCTAAAAATCAAGTGAATAAATAATCTGATGAACAGAATAAACTGGTGATTATAATAAAATCAGGGGCATAGAAAGGGAGTGGACTGACTATTCTTGGGGGGGGAAAGGGGTGTGGGGGATGCGGGAAGAGACTGAACAAAAATCATGCACCTATGGATGAGGACAGTGGCGGGGGGGGGGGGGGTGGTGAGGGCGGAGGGTGGGGTTGGAAACGGGTGGAGGGGAGCTATGGGGGGGGGGGAAGAGGAACGACTATAATAATCTGAACAATAAAGATTTAATTTAAAAAAAAAAGATCAGCTTACCTGTTGTCACAGTCGTCAACCGAGGCTCTGTCCTGGTGGTATAAGTCTGTGGGGTCCTGTCAGGGCCTGGGAAGCTTCTTCGGTGACCAGTCCCAAGAGGTCTGAGAGCTTCAAACCATATCCAGAGGGTGGCCGTGCTGGACTGGCTGAGGCCTGAACCAGTCTACCAGTCTGGAGGGCCAGACTACAGTCTGATTTCCAGTGGCCTTTCCCTTCCACACCATGGGCAGCGCCCAGGCGGGGGTCTTGGGTTTGAGCAGGACTTGGCTCACTGTCTTTCCTCGCTGCTTTTGAGGCAGGGCCTGGAGGAGGCTTAGCCCCTGACTTACCTGCGGTTGGAGGACCAGCACTTCATCTGAGGTTCATGAGAGTGGTGGCTAGGAGCTGGAAGGCCTCCTTCTGGGTCTCAGGCTTGGCCTGATCTCGTCTTTGATTTTGGATATGGGTTTCCTCGTCTCTATTATTAAAGACCTTAAATATCAGGTTAACGAGGTCTTTTTGAGGTGTTTGTGGAAGTTTGACTTTTGAGCAAAGGGAACTGGCCAGCCACCTGAATTCAATTGCTGGCAGCCACAGGGGTGGAGATTTGGCAGAGAGGGCACAGGGGAAGGTGGGCGGTTAGAGGTCTCAGAGAGCGTGGGATGCAGGTTTCTACGGCAGGGTTGTAAGGATCAGAAGACAGAAAGGAGCTGAGAATCAATTTGGGAGGGCAAAGAGGACTTTGCAAGGAGGATCTGATGAGTGGAACATGAGGAGTAAAGCAAGGGGTGAGAGCGGAGGGGAAATAAAACCTGTTCGTAGGGATTTTGAACGCTTTCCCTGTCCAGTGGCAAAAATTATCTAGTGCTGGGGTCCAACCCCAGCAGGTCCAGGGGTCTCCAAAGGTGTGGATGGAGTCGGCGAAGAAGGGATGACACGGAGACAGCGTTCAGTTGATCAGCAGCCTTGCCAGGATCTCTAGCCACAATCTCCAGCCACGTTCTGTGTCCATGTTCTCTTGCTAGGTACTCCAGCCAGGTTCTCCAGGTTCTCCAGCCAGGTTCTGTAGCCATGTTCTCTTGCTAGGTTCTCCAGCCAGGTTCGGTCGCCAGGTTCTGTAGCCAGGTTCTTCAGCCAAGTTCTGTCTAGGTTCTCCAGCCAGGTTCTGTAGCCAGGTTCTGTCCAGGATCTTTTGCCATGTTCTCTCCAGCAAAGTTCTTCTGTCTCTAGGTTCTGTGTAGGTTCTGTCTTCTAAGTTCTGTGTCTAGGATCTTCATCTAAGTTCTGTCTCTTGTTGTCTTGTTACATCTGTATTTATACCAGTTGATTCCAATCCTATCAATCTCTATTCCAAAGGTTAGGGCGTTTCTTATCTCCATTCCAGGGAGTAAAGATTATGTAGCTTAAGTATGATTGTTCGTAGTTAAAGTGATTAATTACCCGCCTGGCACTTAGTGAAGGGGTTTTATTCCCTCCCTAACTTTGGGGGAAAAATCCCTACCTGGGGAAACAACCTTTCTTGGAGAGGTGACCTTGGTTAAAACACATAGCGCCAAGAAGGTGAGCAAACATATTAAGAACAGTATGCTGTATATGCCAGGTCCCTTGAAACAGCAAGGATGGACCGGCTCCCGGCAATCTAGATCTCGGAGGATATTGGAATTGAAAGTACCATTTCCGGGCCACTGAGAGCCATTGTCGAGTTTACATTGTGGCCAGGTAGAGCTTCTTTGGTTTGATGTAGCCAGAAAGACCAAGGGTCGAGAGATTGGCGAGGAGACGCCCTAAGGGTGTGTTTCAAGGGAGTTTGGACTGAGAGGTCCCTATGACCGGTCATAGGGAAGGGCAAGAGGAAGTTGGGGAGGGAGCAAGGAGCTACCCCCTGTTCCCTCAGCCAACCTGTAGCAAGAGAGAGATGAGAAAAGGTTCCAAGGTCGGCACCCCGAGACCTTTCCCGTGGAGTAGAAGAGAATTCCCAGCCAGGTACCTGGGCTTTCGTAGAAAGCATGAACCGTGTAGCCGAATAGATGGGAAACTCTGTAGGCCCTAATGCCCCTCCTGGTCACAGGAAGCCAGAGGAAAAAAAAAGTGGAGGAAGGGGGTTGGAAAAGTCCCTGAAGCCTACCGGTGGAAGGGAAGCGACAAGATCCCACGTGTCCTGGTGTGGCAGGGTTCGAGAGGTGTTCAGAGCAGGCCAATCAACTCAAAACCGTACCACCAAGCAGAGCCAGAGCAGGAATCAGAAGCACGGACCTAGGTTCGAGGATCGTCCACACTCCCATTCACCTCTCCCGGGTTTCGGCACCAAAATGAAAAATCAGACAGAGGCCGAAAACCAGGACTACAGGTTTTATTAGAGGAGAAGCACCTGCTGGGCTGTCTAGCAAGGGGAGAACAGCAGCACATGCAGGGGTGGGCAAGCTTTTTGCGGGGCGGAATGGGAAGGGGTGGGGGGCTTAGTGTACTCAGCGCACACTGATTGGTGGCTTACTGCATTGTCCATATAGGACAAGAGCTTAGGGTATTTGGCAAGTGTAGATTGGTGGTCCAATGTATAGTCCATATAAGGTGCCTGGTTAGTCACTCAGGTATTTCTGGGCTTCAGGTTATGTCATACTCCACCCACCACTTGGGGGAAGGGAGGATCTATCAACATCCACCTCACAGGTGCACTCACCACTGCGGGGACTTCTCATCTCACCGACTATCTCCACTTGGCCTTGGGAACACACTGCACAACTCCTTGGGCACAACCCCACCTCTCACCCCCACAGCACCTCGGCCCTCACAAGAAAAAGGAATACCTCTTGGACATTGCTTTAGGGTTCAGGGGTGCATGACAATGAAAACTGGATCAACCAACAAACACAAACCACATACTCTACCTAACAATCTGAGCACAAAACCTATCTCATACGACCATTCTTCGAGAAATACATACAAGGACGATGGAAAACACACAACCACAACAAAAACAGAGAACCATCTCAAGTACATGCACAAGGAACACTCAGGGAAAAGGGGGTTTGAGACAAAGTTACCCTCTGGCGGAGCTCAACAGCACTCAGCGTGTCCAAATACACAGTCACACCCCAAACACATACCTTCTGGACCACAAATCTTACCTTGGTCCTAACAATCCTCCTCCGCCACTTCCTGCCTTCCCAGCAACAACATTACCAGCCCTTTCAAATACCCAAAGGCACTTCCTCCTTCCAAATCCTGACAACTCGTCTAAACTACTTTGGAGCCCGATGCTGCCCTTGCTCTCTCCAAACAAAGGAACTTGTTTTATACATTGAAAATCACAGGAGGATGGATCAATGCATGACTTGAAATCCATTCCTGATAGATGGGGGAGGAGGGACAAAGCAAACCAGACGAAACCTCTGGGCTTGGACAAAAAAGACAAAAAGGTTAGCTGGTTGCAGGACACTTCAGACTCAACCATTCATACAATCACAACAATACAGGGAGTTTTGCTCCAACCTGACCCACGGGGACCGGGACTAAGCCCTCAGGGGGACTGACAAAGGGAACTTCAAAGGCACAAGGACATTTCACAACTACCTCAGCTCATACACAAAAGAACAAAAGCCTGCATCCACATGCAAATGCATCTTTCTCAGGGACTACATTGCCTGAGGACATGACAAACCACTAGACTAGAAACTACTTTGGAATTCAAGGGTTGGCTTTTCAGGCCATCATTACAGGGGACTTTATGTCTCTTCTGTTGGCGAGACCACCACGCAGCAGTGACTCCTGCAAACCTGGAAACAGGACATTCAACAAACCCGGGACTCAACAAACCACAAACATCCCATCTGCTTTCTCCTACTACAAAGTCTTCAACACACTTCCATGGCATCACGGACTCCAGCTCAACACTCAATCCCGGGATTCAAACCACATCCTGGTGGGGAGGGAGGGGGATTGGCCATGGGGATGCCAGCATTTCCAACGGGAGCAACCAATTCATCGTGCAAAGCTTACATCCACCCACCCCATCAGAGGTACTCACCCAAGGTGCCTGAACACCTGGGGATGCGTGGGCTCACAAACTCAAGCCTGAACAGACACAGGGGCACAGCGAGGGCGGGGGGGGGGGGGGAGGCCACCTACTCTCCCTCCTCACATGCCCGAGGGACCTCACCTCCCAACACCATCCATCCTTCCAGGAAAACACCTTCACATTCTTCACATGGGAATCCAATCATTTTCTCAATGACTTACACACCAAGCCTCTTCCACCTCACACATCACACAATTGCATTGCCCAGCTACTGAAAGAATAAAAAATTCTACAAGCCGCACAAACTTCCCAGGCTTCCCCCACTAGAGACAGGAACAAAGGGAGCACAGGCCTTGAGGCTGTCCCCAGAGATAGCCAACCGTTGAGATAAGCAGGTTGTAAAAACACCAGGCAGGAATAAGGAGTGAATTTCACGCCCTATCAAGATACAGCCCAGACCCATTTGGAATTTCTTTGTTCTCCTTACTCCCTCCTGCATGCAACCCCTCCCCAACGTGTAATTTTTGCTATAAATATCTGGAAAACTCTCTGCACGGGGCTCAACTCCTCTTCTCCTGCGTGAGATACGAGCTGAGCCCCAGCGCGCTGGAATAAAGCCTCTTGCTGTTTGCATCAAGTGACGTCTCCTGCGGTTGATTGGGGTCGCCGTTGGTCTGCGGGACAGAGTGAGGGTCCCATTTCGGGGGTCTCACACTACAAACGAACCCTCCACAAAAGCAGCTCCTCACAACATTGGGGGCTGCTGGCCTCGGTTCCAATACACTTGGCTGGAGGGAGGAAAAACTGTTACAGTTAATGTGATGGGCATGCACACTTAGCGTCATATAGTGAAATGGGTATAGATGTGTAATCTTTAACTGACATAAAGAAAATTTTGTAACTTCTTTGTACTCTATGTATCTTGATGTCAATCTGTACTTCAGGGACTCGGACACGCTCCAGCCAAGTGTTACACCTGTTTCTACTAAACTTCCAAAGAGTAGGTAGTTTCCACTGGATTGTTCAAAGAATGGGTTGTGGTTAAAAGCTCCAGCCAGGTGTGACACCGCACTGGCCGCTGTCGAACTTGTGACACCCTTTTAAAAGGCTATTAGAGAAAGGCTCGGGGCTGCAGCAGGGTGGGGCTCCCTGTGTGGAGGACCTGTTGCAGTCGCTGGCAGCTTTCAATAAATCCTTGCTTGCTGCTAAGACCTGATTGGAGTCGGTGGTCTCATTCTTGCGAACAGTGGTCCACAACAAAACTACACAAAAGAATAAACAGGGTGACCACGTGCCTCAGGGGACATGCCAAATGGGAAGACACCTTGTTCCTTAGCAGCAGCTGAGCTAGGACGCAGTCACAGTGAAGCAGGAATTTTAGGGGGATACACGCAGCCTTAGGGATTTTTGCCAACTGGGGTCCATGGAAAAAACACAGGACCACAGACTGGGAGAAGGTACATTTCCATAACACAAGGAAGCCAGGTGCACTCACATCTCCATACCACAAGGAGCACCCACACTTGCATTTGCATAAGACAAAGGAAAAACAAATAGCCAAGAAAGATCTATATTTACAAAATAAGCAGAAGGAAGCCCTTTTTTCAGATGCAAAAGGCCCAGAGGGAACGAGGGGGGACAACCTCACATGTGCCATGGGAGGTTCAACCTTGGAGCCCAGGACTTACTAGAGCAGTGGTTCTCAACCTTCCTAATGCCGCAACCCTTTAATACAGTTCATGTTGTAGTGACCCCCAACCATAAATTTATTTTCATTGCTACTTCATAACTGTAATTTTGCTACTGTTATGAATCGTCATATAAATGTCTGATATGCAGGATGTATTTTCATTGTTACAAATTGAACATAATTAAAGCATAGTGATTAATCACAAAAACAATATGTAATTATATATGTGTTTTCCGATGGTCTTAGGCAACCCCTGTGAAAGGATCGTTCGACCCCAAAGGGGTCGCAATCCACAAGTTGAAAACCGCTGTACTAGAGTAACCAACTCCAAGGGGAATATGGACCCATCACAGGGGATATCAGGCACCAGGATCTGTGGCTTTTACAAGCCACAGGGAAAGGAACCCAGTGGGACCCTTTTCCACCTCACTATGTGGGAGTCTGGACTTAGTCTTCAAAAAATCTCCGAGTTGCTATGACACTTTCTCTCCGTGGATTCATTCCTCAATTCCGGCGGACAAAAAATACTGGTTCCAGTACAAAAAGTACATAGCCACAGGATCCCCCCTTTCATACACTCGCTACAAAGGGGCAACTCTGGCCTCAGTGCCCACTCAGTAGATGGATCACAAGGAAATCTCTCCATCACAAACACAAACATTTGTCCCTGGCTAGGACTTGGCTCCACCTGCTGGGGAAGTAGGGACAGGCCTTTCCAAGCGGAATCCTCTCAGCACCACAAGGACAGAGACACAAGGGCTCTCAGAGAGGTTCCTGGGAGGAAGTTAGGATGCTCTCCTCAATATTTCAATTCCAAGGAACATATTCACATTGCGAATGGATGTTTTAAAAAGGAAAAACCGAATCTTATTTTGTAGCACAGCTTTCACACACCAAGTGGAAGAAAAGAACTCGCATGCCAACCTTTACGTTTCCAGAAAGATCGGTTCCCTTTCATCAGTGTCTTTCACACAGTTACTGACTTTGGCTTTTAAACCTGACTGGATTCTGAACATTCATAAATGATTAAGCGCTGGATTGTGCTTATCACATTTAGGAGAGGGACAATGACGCATCAGTCCTACTTTATCGCATGTGCACTTCAACAGGAAGCCTACCATGTATGCCAAGTGCGGCAAATAGGCGCAGGAGAACATGTTTACCTCCACTCAGGGTTACTACGACTGGTTTCAAATTAAAATCTTTAACAGTGAATAGGAGCAGTAGCCGGTGGTGCATCAGCTTGCCAGATACACAGTTTGCACACCCCACAGTGGCGGCCAGAGGTGCAGCACTCCGCAGGGAGCAAGGCCGACCCCCGGGTCCCTTGCCATCCGACATCGGGCACCCCAGGTCTCTAGCCCACCGGCTGCCGTCGTTATGGCCCTCGAGATGGTCAAGGGCACATTGACCGCATGTTCGACAAGAACCTGCAGGACCTGGTGCGTGACATCTGCAACCACGAGGAGGACGAGCCCACAATGACACTGGAGCCACCCCTGAGGGATGCCTCTCCTTTGGCCTCCATCTTCACAGCCTGCAGCACAGCCTCATCTATCGCTCTGATTCCGACCTTACTGCCTCCCCCTTATCAGGGCCGCTGTGATCACACTGGGACCCGTGGGGAATCCAGGGTGCTTCCCATCTCAAGACATAAAAAAGGCTGGGATGTTCTCCCTGGAGCTTCTGCAAGGACCTATCTTCTTATAGCAACTGCAGGAGTTGGATACTTTGAGTCTCACCTCCTTCCCCCAGTCAGCTCCAAACAGCCACTGTTCCTCTAGCCTAGGCCCCTGAAGTGTTGCAGTCACACACATGCTGCTCTACGACACAACCCTTCATCCCTCCGAAACACATTAGCCTCCAGCTGCTCTTCTGCCACCATCTTGCTCACTATCCACCTTGAACAGCACCAGCCCTGGGTTGTCCTCACTGGGGCTGCAAAAGTCCATCATATCAGTTATGATGGACTTCAGGATGGATATATAACTGCAGCAGAGGCAATAGAGTCAGATGTGAACTAGACTTATGGGGTGATCGCTTTGTAAGGTATGTAAATGTTGAATCACTATGTCGTACACATGAAGGTACTGTATTACTGTATGTCAATTAGAGTTAAAAAATAAATTCAAATAATAACAACAAAAGTGCATACAATCCGTAGCTGGTGTGGCTAACTGATTAGAGCATTTGCTTGCCAGACATACACTCACCACTCTAGTTAAAAACGGCACCAATGAGCCCTAACCGGTTTGGCTCAGTGGATAGAATGTCGGCCTGTGAACTGGAGGGTCCCAGATTCAATTCCAGTCAAGGGCATGTACCTTGGTTGCAGGCACATCCCCAGAAGGGGGTGTGCAGGAAGCAGCTGATGGATGTTTCTAACTCTCTATCCCTCTCCCTTCCTCTCTGTAAAAAAATCAACAAAATATATTTTTCAAAAAACAAAACAAAACGGCACCCAGGAACATATTAGGCAGGGTGGGTGGGTCACCATAAGAGGAACCTCAGTGCAGGCACTAGGCAGTCTACGGGGGAGGTGGGGTCTACCTTTGCAGAGCTGGGGCTGGAAGAGGTGAAGAACACAGAGCTGTGACTACAGAATGATTGCCGCCCTGGACAGCTTAGGTGATGATTCTGTGGGGGTGTTTTTTTCTGGGTATGATTTCTGTGGCTTTACCTGGAATTGCAGCACCATGGACACAGGCACATGGTTTCATTCCTTGAATGGCCACCAGAGGACAGCAGATGATCGTTTTTGCACAGTAATTGGCTGCCAGTGTCCTTTGAGGGCTAGCGTAATAAATATATAGATCCATAGATGTGTACAGTATAGTCAGCACCTTACTGGGTGGAAAATATAAGCATTTATCCTATAAAACCACTGTATAAGTCTGCTCTTCGTTTACATTCTAATAAATCACAACATAAGGGATGCTTGCTCTTAGCACATTTCTACAGGATTATTGTATCCTTCATTCTGAAAGGAACAGACACAGGAATCAAGCAGAACCCTTTGAGTTACAAGAACACGTTTCAAAACCACTGTGTTTATGCTAAAGTATTAACTAGAATCTGTTATTCAGGAAAAAAAATGTGTTCACAACTAATTTACCAGCAGAAAAAGGCACTCAGTAATAAGAACGTAATGTCACAGAAGTAACCTGAGAACATATGAAGCAACATTGGAATTCACTGAGATCCTGGGAGGGGAGACTCATTTTGATGCTGCGGAAATAGGATCAGGCAGCCACCATGGGCCTTATCATTGAGATGTCTGTGATGGTGTAGGACTCTGCGCCACTAACCATGTTCTCAGCCGCTAACTCCTGTATAATCATGGAAAGATTAACAATGTTGCTGCCCAAACAATGGGATCCCACCTCAGCCTGCATAACCTACTTCCCCATGCCTGTACTAATTATTGCCCTAACCTATATAAGCAGCTGGTTTATGGGGTGCAGACCAGATTTTTGTGGATGACTTGCTGCATAGCTTCAGTGTTTATATTTATAATTCATAGGCCATGATTCTACTCATTGACTGACTGACGGCAGGATTGGAAGAAGCGCTCCTAAGTGATTCAACCCTGTCTCTGCTTGATTAGCTCAAGTAGTGACAGGCTGCCTGGATGCATTGATTGACTGATTACAATGCCATCCTCCACTCCAACTCACCCCCACAAAGTCTCACTGAGACTTCTTGTTTTTTGGTTGTTTGTTGTTGTTAATGCTTACTGAAGGATATTTTCCCATTGACCTTTTAGAGAGAGAGAGAGAGAGAGAGAGAGAGAGAGAGAGAGAGAGAGAGAGAGAAAATGATGAGAGAGAAATTGATGTGAGAGACACACATCAATTGGTTGCCTCCTGCATGCACTCTGATTAGAGCTGGGGCCAGGGAACCTAGGTACAGTACCTAGAATGAATCAAACCCAGAACCCTTTGTGTGCAGACCTAGGGCGAGACTCCTTTCTCAAATAGCATAGTCATTCGATGAAATCATGAAAATCACCCAATCTTGTTTTCAGGTCCCTTAGGGGCTAATTTTTGGGCTTTGCTCTGTGCCCAGCCCTGTGCCAGGTACTCACTGTCCAAATCCTCTACAATCCCATGACAGGTGTTTCATTGCTCCCCTCCCTCCTCCTTCCCTTCCATCAAGATTTACTGAGCACCTGTCTGTGTCAGGGATTGGGGCACAAAGGCAAAGCTCGCATCCCCAAGACCTCACCACCCAGGAGAGCATCCTCTGGAAAACGGCTGTGACTGGAGTGGGTGCAAGGTGCAGGAGGAACACCAAGGGACTCAGGGAAGGTTCTCCAGTGTAGTTACAGATGAGCTGGGATTTGAAGGACGAGGAAAGGCATTCGAGGTGGAGGGAACTGCAAGTGCGAAGGCAGGGAGGCAGGAAACAGCCTGCCCGGACTTGGAACTGAGGAAGGGTGATGGAGCCCAGGACCAGGAAATCTGCTGGATGAGGTTGGGGTCCCAAAACCCACTATCTGGACCCTATGTCTCTTGATCTTCTTTTCTCTCCGTGGCCTGGCCAGGAGAAAGCCCTGCCTACCTGCCCAAAAGGAGGCTTTGAAGCTGGAGAGATGAGAGTGAGGAAGGAGGGGCCAGCTAGTGTGTATTTTTCAATTGCTTCTCAGAAATCTCCTCCTCCTCCTCCTACACTATGACAACCAGGCAGGAGCTGGGGGAGGACCACTGAGCTGGGCTGAGTTGAGGTGGGCTGGGAGTAGGGATCTCTGCTGCCCCTCTCTGAACCTCAGTTTTGGCATCTAGAAAATGGGCGCGACCACCCAGTTGCCGGTTCCTGTCAACCCAGGGGCTACGGGAAGTGCAGGCCCAAGCTGGACTCATGATGGGGAAGGCCTGGGAGGTAAGGTTGTGCACTGAACAGGGTCCATGACTTCACATCTCAAACCTCACACTGCAAATGTTCTTATAATTTGAAATGTCTTCTATTTTATTGGAAGTTTTTTTATTCCAAAGATAGGCCACTTTAATATTTATTATGATAATTCTCCAGTCCATAAGGTTCTTGAAGATGAGGCACCTTCTTGTAACTTGGCTAAAAGGGGCCTGGGGTTCAGCGTTGGTCATCTTCCCATCAGGGACGTTTCCAAAGCAGACAATGCCCCAGGGGGAATCCTGGTCCTATAGGGGCCAAGCACAAGCTGACAGTTTCTGCCTCCAGGGGAAGGGCAACGCCCCAAGTCTCTGTGCTCCTCTCACCCTGGGTGGATCAGGCTGGGGAGTGGGCTGTGGAGAGGCCCAGAAGGAACTATGAGAACTGTCTGCTCTTCCAGCCACTCGGTTCTCCCCAGGGGCAGAGAGCCCCAGATTTCTAGAAAGGGGGTGCACTCCAAAAAAGGTTTAACTGTGTCTTTGTTGGCTCACTTTTGACATTTAAGGCTTACATTTTTAAGAGTACAAAGGAAGGCGAAAGAGCAACAATAAGCAAACCCCAAGCACAGCTGCTTGTCCCATAGGGGGGTTACTGTGTCCTTCTTATGTGCATCAGATGAGGCCATTTTCTGAGGGTTGATCTCCCTGTGCCTCAGTTTCCTTCTCGGTAAGATGCTGACAATGCTTCAGCAGTGTGAGGTGCTGTGCGTGTAAGTGCACTGGTCTTTGTGACGTAGTGGAAGGTGCACACAGAGCTCACAGCTTGACTCAGCTGGTGGTTCAGGTCACAATGTCCACCCTAGCATGATGGCCCAGTTTGCCCGAAACCTCACCAAGATGGCTCCTGCACTGGTGAATGCTGCTGTGACTCACGGAAAGCCTCCATTGGCCACGATTTGGCACTGTGCCAAGGTTGATCTAATTCCTCCAACCCCTGCTGAGATCCCGACAGCTATTCAGGGTTTTAAACAGTACATATTGCTCAAACTCATAGCTTTAAACAAGTCACTGTTCAGGAAGCTCTGCTGAATGGTTTGGTGGCCACTAAGGTGTGGATGTGGTTTTATGTCTGGGAGATCGTATCCTTTTCCTTTCACAGCTGTTTGAATGTGAGTTTTCAGTTTGAACACTGCCTCACAGACATTCAGGCTCTATTTACATGTATTCCCAGCATTTCATACACATTTTTATACAATTCCAGATTCTATCCTTTTGAATTCTAGCAGTTTTAATCTAACTCACATAGTGTTCTGAGCTCTATACACTTGAATTCTTAAGGGTCTTAAGAAGTTTCCTTTAAAAACACCATCTCATTAAACCGGAATTATAAATGTAATCAGTATCCTCTCTTTCACAGCTGTTTGAACGTGAGTTTTCAGTTTGAACACTGCCCCACAGACATTCAGGCTCTATTTACATGTATTCCTAGCGTTTCATACACATTTTTATACAACTTCAGGTTCTATCCTTTTGAATTCTAAGAGTTTTAATCTAACTCATAGTGTTCTGAGCTCTATAGACTTGAATTCTTAAGGGTTTAAGTAGTTTCCTTTAAAAACGCCAACTCATTGAGCCTGAATTGTACATGTAAGCAGTATACTCGCCATTTCACAGCTTACTACATAAATTCTGAGGTGTATAAACATGAATTCTTAAGGGTTTATACCACTTTATTCCAAAAATGAGAACTCATTGAGCCTGAACTGAAAATATGAACACTATACTCATCATTTCACAGCTTTCTACACAAATTCTCAGTGTTTTAACACTGCCCTTCAGATATTAAGGCTCTATTTACATGTATTCAAAGTGTTTCATAGACATTCCTAATCATTTGCAGGGACTATCTTTGAGTATTATGAGAGTTTTATCCACATTCAGACAGTTACTGAGCTCCAAACACAAGAGTTCTTAAGCGTTTAAACTACTTTCTTGCAAAAACGCCAACTCATTGAGCCTGAATTGTATATATAAACAGTATACTCTTCATTTCACAGCTTTCTACACAAATTCTCATTATTTTAACACTGCCCTAAAGATACTAAGGCTCTATTTACAAGTATTCCAATTGTTTGATAGACATTCCCAAACGTTTCTCAGGTCTATTATCATGTATTCTAAGAGTTTTAACCACATTCAGAGAGTGTTCTATGCTCTATACACATGAATTCTTAAGGGTTTATACCACTTTCTTCCAAAAACTCCAATTCATTGAGCCTGTATTGTAAATATAAACAGTATTCTCCCCATTTCACAGCTTTGTACACAAATTCTGAGACTATGCACATGATTTCTTAAGGGTTTAAACCACTTTCTTACAAAAATGCCAACTCATCCAACTCATTGAGCCTGAATTGTAAATGTAAACAGTATTCTAGTCATTTCAAAGCTTTGTACACAAATTATGAACTCTATAAACATGAATTATTAAGGTTTTATACCACTTTCTTCCAAAAATGCCAACACATTGAGCCTGAATTATAAATATAAACACTATAGTTGTCATTTCACAGCTTTCTACACGAATTATCAGTGTTTCAACACTGCCCTTCAGATATTAAGACACTATTTACATGTATTCAAAGTGTTTCATAGACATTCCTAATCATTTGCAGGGACTATTCTTGAGTATTATGAGAGTTTTATCCATATTCAGACAGTTACTGAGCTCCATACACAAGAGTTCTTAAGCATTTAAACTACTTTCTTGCAAAAACGCCAACTCATTGAGCCTGAATTGTATATATAAACAGTATACTCTTCATTTCACGGCTTTCTACACAAAATCTCAATATTTTAACACTGCCCTAAAGATACTAAGGCTCTATTTACAAGCATTCCAATTGTTTGATAGACATTCCCAAACGTTTGCCGGGTCTATCATTGTGTATTCTAAGAATTTTAACCAAATTCAGACAGTTTTCTGAGCTTTATACAAATAAATTCTTAAGGATTTAAACCACTTTATTCCAAAAACGCCAACTCATTTAACCTGAATTGTAAATGTAAATGGTATTCTCATCATTTCATAACTTTCTACACGAATTCTCAGTATTTGAACACTGCCCTACAGATATTAAGACTATTTACTAGTATTCCAAGTGTTTCATAGACATTCCCAAACATTTGCCAGGTCTATCATTGTGTATTCTAAGAGTTTTAACCGCATTCAGTTTTATGAAATCTATAAACATGAATTCTTAAGGGTTTAAACCACTTTTTTTCCAAAAAATCCAATTCATTGAGCCTGTATTGTAAAGATAAACCAAATACTAGTCATTTCACAGCTTTTTGTACATGAATTTTTAGTGTCTCAACACTGCCCTACAGATTTGAAAGCTCTATTTACATGTATTCCAAGTGTTTCATACACATTCCTTACCATTCAGGCAGAATTACTAATGTAAACACTATACTATCCATTTCACACCTGTTTGAATGCTAATTCTTGGTGATTTAACACTTCTCTACACATATTAAGGCTCTATTTGAATATATTCCAAGTGTTTCATATACATTCTAACCATTTCCCTGGTCTATCGTTGTGAATTCTAAGGGTTTCAATCACTTTCTTCCTAAAACACGAACTCATTGAACCAGAATTATGACTGTAAACACTATCCTACTCATTTCACATCTGTTTGAAAGGGAATTATCAGTGATTTAACACTGCCCTTCAGATATTAAGGCTCTATTTACATGTACTCCAAGTTTTTCAAAAACATTCCTAATCGTTTCTCTGATCTACCATTGTGAATTCTGTTTTATTTTTTAATTAAATCTTTATTGTTCAGATTGTTACATTTGTTCCTCTTTTTTCCCCCCATGACTCCCCTCCTCCCAGTTCCCGCCCCACCCTCCGCCCTCACTCCCCACCCACTGTCCTCATCCATAGGTGCACGATTTTTGTCCAGTCTCTTTCCACATCTCCCACACCCCTTTCCCCCCCAAGAATAGTCAGTCCATTCCCTTTCTATGTCCCTGATTCTATTATCATCACCAGATTTTTTATTCACTTGATTCTTAGATTCACTTGTTGATAGATGCATGTTTGTTGTTCATAATTTGTATCTTTACCTTTTTCTTCTTCTTCCTCTTCTTAAAGGATACCTTTCAGCATTTCATATAGTATTGGTTTGGTGGTGATGAACTCCTTTAGCTTTTCCTTATCTGTGAAGCTCTTTATCTGACCTTCAGTTCTGAATGATAGCTTTGCTGGATAAAGTAATCTTGGTTGTAGGTTCTTGGCATTCATCACTTTGAATATTTCTTGCCATTCCCTTCTGGCCTGCATGGTTTCTGTTGAGAAATCCGCTGACAGTCGTATGGGCACTCCCTTGTAGGTAACTGACTTTTTTTCTCTTGCTGCTTTTAAGATTCTCTCTTTGTCTTTTGCTCTTGGCATTTTAATTATGATGTGTCTTGGTGTGGTCCTCTTTGGATTCATTTTGCTTGGGGTTCTCTGCGCTTCCTGGACTTGTAAGTCTATTTCTTTCACCAGGTGGGGGAAGTTTTCTGTCATTATTTCTTCAAATAGGTTTTCAATATCTTGCTCTCTCTCATCTTCTGGCACCCCTATAATTCTGATGTTGGTACGCTTGAAGCTGTCCCAGAGGCTCCTTACACTATCTTCGTATTTTCGGATTCTTTTTTCATTTTGCTTTTCCAGTTGGGTGTTTTTTGCTTCTTCACATCTCGAATCTTTGACTTGATTCTTATGCTCCTCTGGTCTGCTGTTGGGTGTCTGTATAATATTCTTTATTTCAGTCAGTGTATGCTTAATTTCTAGTTGGTTCTTTATCACAACATCGAGGGTCTCATTAGATTTCTTGAGGATCTCACTACATTTATTGGCGGTCTCACCAGTCTTTTCGAAGGCCTTACTAAGTTTATCGGCAGCTTCTAGACAGTTCTTGAGAGACCTTAAAAGTGTGGTTTTGAGCTCTATGTCTTCCATTTCTGACATTTCCTTCCTGTTTCTTTGTCTCCGCATTTTTTTATCTTTTCTTGGTGCACCCCCTAGTGGTATTTGTGCGAAGTCTTGTTGTAGTTAAGCCTTGACTGATGTTGGGAACACCTGGGGTGATTTGACCTCCAGGCTAACTGGCTATGAGAGTCCGCTGTGTCTGCAGTGGGAGAGCTTCTGTGCTGGATCTCTAGGGTGGTGCTAATCTAGCGTTTGCCTGAGGCTATCCGGCAAATGGCTCTGCGAAGGGCTTGGGCGGGGCGGGTCCCCGGGGATCTACAGGGCAGGCGGAGCGAGCAGTTATGGCTGCTCTCAGTTCCGTCCCTAGGGGCTCTGCCTCACAGAATCCCAGCAACCGCTGCAAACCTCGGAGAGAAAGCTGCCTTCGGGTTCCGACTGAAGCCAGACAGTCCCGCTTCTCCCGTTTGGGTCTGGGTCCCCAGAGACTCGCCCGGATATGGAGCTCAGAGTCTGAAACTCCCTCCCGATTGAAAAAACAACCACGCCCTCCGCCACCAGCCCGCTCCGCGCGCACTCCGCACCTGAGTATTTCACTTCAGCACTGCGCCTCCTCTGAGTCTGGGTATGATATTCTCTTTCCTCCTAGTTGTAGAATTTCCACTCAGCCAGCCTTCCTGTGGTTCTGGATGATGTCCGTTCCGTCTTTTAGTTTTATTTTTGAACTGGTTGTTCGAGGCAGCAATCTCCAGCATTAACCTATGCCGCCATCTTGGTTTCCTCCTGGTACCCCTCGTGAATTCTGTTTTAAACACTTCTTGCAGCCTGTAAGATTTTCTCTTTGTCCTGAACATTTGCCATGGTAATTATGATGTGTCTTGGTGTGGGTCTTTTCGGGTTCACCTTGTTTGGGACTCTCTGGGCTTGTGTGACTTTTTTCTTCCCCACCTCAGGGAAGTTTTCTGATATTATTTCTTCGAATAGGTTTTCTAATCCTTGTTCATCTTTCTGTTGTTCAGGTACCCCTATTATTTGTATGTTGTTTCGTTTCATGTTGTCCCAAAGCTCCCTTAGGCTCTCCTCCTGTCTTTTAATTTTTTTCTCCAATTGCAGTACATTTGGGGTGTGTTTTGCTTCCTTGTCTTCTAATTCACTAATTCGGTCCCCCGCTTCTCCTAGTCTACTGTTGATACTTTCAATGGTGTTTTTTATTGCAGCTACATCACTCTTCATTTCTTCTTGGGTCTTACTTAAGTTGTTGACTTTTTCATCTGTTTCTTCTAGCTTCTTCGCAGAGGTTGTCAATTTTTTCCTCCATCCGGTTTATGTACTCTAGGACCCTTATTCTGAATTCTTTTTCTGTCATGTTGCATGCCTCTGTATTACTTAGCTGCTTTTCTGGAGAGTCCTCCTTCTCTTTCCTTTGGGGGTTTCTTTGTCTACCCATGTTTGATCTCACTGACATATCTAGATGTTGAGTCGTTCAGTGGCTGCTCCCTGGGTGGCAGTGAGTCCTTGGTCTGTGGTTGTTCTTCGGGAGGTTGCGGTAGCAGCTGCTCTTCAGTTGGCAGCAGCTCCTCTGGTGGGTGCTGTTCACAGCTGTGGTGGCTCTTCTGGCTGGTGGGGGGCGGTTTCCCGTGCAGCTGCTGTTCCTTAGCAGAGGGTATGGTGCTCAGGAAGTTGCTGTTGCTTGGATCTGCTGCGTTGATTTAAGGGCACAAAATACAACACAACAAGGCACCACGTACCAGGCACTAAACACAAATATATTCACGATATTAATAACCCCAAATAAAGGTGACCACCCGAATTAAGAGAATTAGGGGATAGGAAGAAGGAAAAGAAAAAGATAAAAGAGAAAAAAGAAAAGTGTGGACCAAAAAAAGGAGTGCAAAAATGAAATTGGGAAAAAGAAGGGGGGAAAATAAAAGCAAGAAAAGAAAAGAAAAAAAAGAGCGAAAAGAGAGAATGAAGTGGAAGAGGGGAAGAGACTTTTTATGTGAGGAAAATACTCCTATAGAACCGCCACTAATCCCAGCAAATTCCAGCAACAGCTCCCTGTAGATGGATGCAAACTAGAAACAACCAATAATATAACGATGAAAATAGAATGGAGAACACTAATCCCAAAATAAAATAAAGAGAAAATAAAATGGCACTTTAAAAGATGGTAAAATGGTAGCAGTAATAATACTGGTTAAAAATAAGAAGGTAGTAATTAAAAGGGTAAAATCAGATGATGGAAAAAGAGGAGAAAAAAAGAAGAAAAAAGAAAAAAAGGGGGGGGGAATTGGTTTCTTAGTTAAAAGGTGAAAAAAGAAAAAAAAATTGCAGTAGTGAAGGTCCTTCGGTTCTTCTATTCTTCAGTCTGGCTCGCCTTTAGTCCTGCCAGGTATTCAGGAGAGTGTTGAGTTTCCCTGTGATACACTGTTCCTCTGTTTTGTAAACCACAGTCCTTATTTTAAAGCAGACCGTATTTGTTTCCCAGACTGCCTTATTTTGTGTTTAGCAAAGAGTCAGTTTGTGGCTCAGCCTCTGGGTGGCAGTGTTCTGGGTTTGGCCTCTGAGGCTCAGAAAATATCAACTTAGAAATGGCCAAAATGCAGTTGTGTTTGGGTACCTACATTAATATTTTGAATGCAGAAATTAGAAAAATGCTGGCTTTGAAATTAAACTGAATGACTATATGGGAAGCATATCATGATTTGGAAATTAGAAGCTTCTAAGGAGAAGCATAGAAAAAATTCTTTCAAAAAAAGAAAACATAGAAATTAATAAGAAATTTTAGAGACACTCTCAGAACTATTCTGAAGTTAACAAATGCCTACACCCCATTTTCCCACCTATAGAAAGTATGCCTCTGATTTGTCTTCATATAAAAGAAACAGTAGGAGGCTAGGCCATTAGTGAATTTCCCCAGAGCAAACAGGATGGGGGGGGGGGAGGTGGAGAAAGAGGGTATCAGCAGTACACATGGCCAAGGGCACATGTCCTAGGAAGATTCCCCTAGACAAAGGGAGGTAGAGGCAACTAAAAAGGCTCCAGCCATATTTTAAATAACCCAATGGGAGACAGCAAGATCTAGGAAACCTATAAGGAAATAGGTGTCCTCAGCCAATGAGGAGCTAGAGGAGGGTCTAAATAAATAGGCTTTGTTCCCTGCCCCACTTGTGTTCCTGTACAATGGGCACTCACTCTTGAGAGTGTTACTAAAAGTCTCACTTTCATGCATCTGACATGGCTCAGTGGTTGAGCGTTGACCTATGTATGAACCAGAAGGTCACAGTTGGATTGAAGGTTGGGGCATATGCCTGGATTGTGGACTAGATCCCCAGTGTGGGGCATGAAGGAGGCAGCCAATCAATGATTCTCTCATCAGTGATGTTTCTCTTTCTCTCTCCCTATCCCTTCGTCTCTGAAATCAATAAAAATGTATATATTTTTAAAAGTCTCATTTTCGTCATGTTTCTGTTTCCTAGTCAGTCATTTGAAATTTGGACAGGTGAGCCATTTCTCACAATTTGGGGCACATCTGATACTTGTGAAGAGGGAAATGCTGGTTTAAGGGGAGGTGTGTCCCACCTGATTTGGGGTGGCCTCTTGGCCTGAGCCCCATCTCCTCTCCAGTGCCATAGAATAGGCCTGAGACTGTTTTTTCTTTGGAAGATGGTGAAAATGACACAAGGGGGATATACATGTGGCAACCAGGCAGGCCACATGCATGGGCCAAAGTGGTAAATTAGACTAAGTTCCATTTTGGTGGTTGGGTATCCTTGGAGGTCAGGTACATGTGACTGGGAAATGTCTGGGGCATAAAGCAAGTTTGGGGTTCTGATTTGCAGTTCCAGTCTCCCTCAAGAGAAATGGCTGGTGTAGCTGGACATTTGTAAACAAGGATCTGAAGTCCTGCCAAGAAGAAGTGAATGTTCTATCAGGAGCACAGCATGACTTGCAAGCGAGTCATGCTGGGTCAAGATTGCACACAATCTTGAGTTCCAGGAACATTTACCTCCTTGAGAAAGGCTAAGATTAAATAATCGTGGGTGTAGAACAGAAAGGGAGGGCACAGCTGCAAGTTGTCTTCAATACGCTATTGTAATAATATAGAACAAAACCAGATTTAGTTAACTGCTGACGCACTAACCCTGTACCAAACCCCAATAAAAGCGATGGCAAGAGTGCAGAGTTTGCTACATGCCTGAGCAAGCTGTAGCCCTCTGGCTGGCATCAATCATCCTGTGTGCTCGTCTTACCTCTGCGTCTTCGGTTCATTAAACATCCCTCAACAGCTGAAGAGGGACAAAACGGATTTGGGGGTTTATAAGACACCTCAGTATGGGAGGTTGAGCATGAAAGGTCACAAAAGACCTGCTGAGGATGGGAAACAGAAATTCTAGGCCAAAGGGACACTTCCACCAAAATAGTGCAATGGAAGAATGCTGAGATTCTGGGGAGCAGAAGGCCCCAAACCAGAAACAGGAGACATTGCTTTGCTTTGGTGCTTTTTAAATTCAGGGCATTCTGTGGTGTCTGTGGGTTGTGCACACTTGTAAATATTGTGCATACCAGTGTTTCTGTTGATTTCTTTGTCTGTTTGGATCAATCTGTTTAAAGATGAGCACATCCTGCTTTTCTGGGGGCCCTGCTGCTTGTGGGCAGGCTGAACACGTGGCAGGGATTGCAGGCACTGTGGCATCAGGCCAGATTCAGGGTTTGGACTTTGAGAGGCTTTCTGTCTGGGTGTCTGTAATGTAGCTTTGGTTACTATGTTTTTTGCCAGCTTAGTTTGCTCTTCGCCATTTTGTGAACATAGGGAACCCTCTGTCTCTGTGCTATGTGGGCTTTGTGCCACTCAGAACCAAAGGTCATTTTGCTGAGCTGGGTTAAGATTCTAAGGCTAATGTCCCAGTCCATACTTTTGAGAGTACTCATTTATTTACCATAGAGGTTTTTTATGTTTGTTTGCTTCTAAGATCTCATGTTGCTACAGTCTACTCAGAAAGAAAAATATGGGAAAGAAAACCTTCTAAACCCCCTGGTTTTTACTGGGAGGACCAGCTCTTCAGGCTGCAGAAATTTTTTATGTTTGTTTGCTTCTAAGATCTCATGTTGCTACAGTCTACTCAGAAAGAAAAATATGGGAAAGAAAACCTTCTAAACCCCCTGGTCTTTTTACTGGGAGGACCAGCTCTTCAGGCTGCAGAAATAGTAGTGCAGGGGGCGGGGCACTCCCATTTTGGTCTTTTTACTGGGAGGACCAGCTCTTCAGGCTGCAGAAATAGTAGTGCAGGGGGCGGGGCACTCCCATTTTGTAAAAAAGAATGCTAGTAAGCCTGTGAGTTAGCCCTGTGTTTTTTTAAGGAGTTAAAGCCTCTTCTGGGGAGAAACCAAGATGGCGGCATAGGTAAACACTGGAAATTGCTGCCTCACACAACCACTTCAAAAATACAACTAAAAGACAAAACAGACATCATCCAGAACCACAGGAAGGCTGGCTGAGTGGAAATTCTACAACTAGAAGGAAAGAGAAAACCACACTGAGACTCAGAGGAGGTGCGGAAGAAAAGTGCAGAGGTACGGAGGTGCACGTGGAAAGGGCTGGCAACTGAGGATGTGATTGCCTTTTTCAATCAGGAGGGAGTCTCAAGCTCCCGACTGCTCTGAACTCCAGTTCCGGGTGAGGCTCTAGGGACCCAGACTCATCCAGGGAGAAACTGGACTGTCTGGCAGTGGGCAGAACTTGAGGGCGGCTCAAGGAAGAAGAAAAAGGTAAAGACACAAATTATGAACAACAAATACACATCTATCAACAAGTGAATCTAAAAATCAAGTGAAGCCCTAACCAGTTTGGCTCAGTGGATAGAGCTTCGGCCTGTGGGCTCAAGGGTCCCAGGTTCAATTCTGGTCAAGGGCATGTACCTTGGTTGCAGGCACATACCTAGTAGGGAGTGTGCAGGAGGCAGCTGATTGATGTTTCTCTCTCATCAATGTTTCTAACTCTCTATCCTCTCCCTTCCTCTCTGTAAAAAATCAATAAAATATATTTTAAAAATAAATAAATAATAAATAAAATTAAAATCAAGTGATAAATAATCTGATGAACAGAATAAACTGGTGAATATAATAGAATCAGGGGCATATAAAGGGAGTGGACTGACTATTCTTGGGGAGAAAAGGGGTGTGGGGGGTGCGGGAAGAGACTGGACAAAAATCGTACACCTATGGATGAGGACAGTGGCGGGGGTGTAAGGGCAGAGCGTGGGGTGGGAACCAGGTGGAGGGGAGCTATTGGAGGAAAAAAAGAGGAACAACTGTAATAATCTGAACAATAAAGATTTAATTAAGAAAAAAAAGCTTCTGCTGGAAGACCCACATGGCTTAGCTGACCAGCTAGGTCCATTTTTAGGCCCACAGGTATATATGTGGACCGAGTTAATGTCTCTCTTGGGAATACTATTCTCAGGAGAAGAAAGGGGAATGATTCAAAGGTGGGCTATGGCTATCTGGGAAAGAGAGCACCTGGCTGGCCCTGGACTACTTCCAGCAGATGTAAAATTTCCAAACCCGGGAGCCCCAGTGGGACCATAACAACAAGGCCCATAGGGGACACAATGAGAGGTCTCAGGGCACTAATAATTAAAGGGATTAGGGAAGCAATTCCCCAGTCTCAGAACCTAAATAAAGTCTTCCATATTCAGCAGGGCAAAGAAGGGCCTTCCAAATTTTACCAAGACTAAAAGATCAAATGAGGAAGTTATTTGGGCCAGAACCCAAGGACCCATTGAGCCAAGGAATATTAAAATTATATTTTGTCACCAACTGTTGGCCTGACATCGCAAGAAAACTGCAAAACTTAGAGAACTGGAAGGATAGAAGTGTAGAAGAGCTGTTAAAAGAGGCTCAGAAGGTCTATGTATGTAGAGATGAAAGAGGCAGAAACAGAAAGCTAACCTGATGCTCACAACTGTAGAACAAGTGGTCCAGGGAGGAGCTGGCCTTGAGGGCCAGAAACAGAGGCCACAACAATATGGACAGGAAGGGGAACAGATGGTCACACCGAAACAGGAAGGGACCCCCTCATTGGGCCTTTAGAGCCCAAGGCCACATTCTCACCTCCTCCCAAAGAACAGTTTCTTTACTTGACAGTCCTGATACTACCAGAAGCTGAACTCATGATCACCCAAACCTTAGCCTGTTATCGCTAAGGAAAAATGTGGCAGTTTTCAATCCAAGTAGTTGGGGGCCTGGGAATTGCAGTCCTAGACGAGGCTGCAGGGCCTGCTTCCTTCCTCCCTCCACCTTTTCTCCATCCTCATATGCCTAATTGGTAACTTAAAAGCTTTAGAGAATTGCTAGGTTAAATAGTAAAAATAAATAAATAAATAAAAAATAAAAATAATACCTAGGTATTTTGAAATAACAGGACACTGAAACATTCATTAACCTGAGTTTGCCTCATATGGAGACTCTAGAGCAGGGGTCCTCGAACTGCGGCCTGTGGGCCACATGCAAATACAAATATTGTATTTGTTCCCGTTTTGTTTCTTTACTTCAAAATAAGATATGTGCAGTGTGCATAGGAATTTGTTCATAGTTTTTTTTTTAACTATAGTCCGGCCCTCCAATGGTCTGAGGGACAGTGAACTGGCCCCCTGTTTAAAAAGTTTGAGGGCCCCTGCTCTAGAGGATGGATTTTAACCTATGAATTGAATATGTCTTGTATTTTATTTGAAATATTTCCTTATAAATGTGAATGTATTACTAATCTAAGAAATGCTAAGTACTTAACTTGCCACCAAAATTTGAGGCTTCTAAGAATATAAAGTTCAAATTAAGTTGAGAGAAATTATATGGTTGTGATCATAGAATGCATAAAGTGTGGAAATTCATTTTTGAGGAAAATAACTTGCATTTTCTCTGGAAAAATTAGTAGTTCAAAATATGTTGTTGCTGGAAGCTAATTCCAGCAGGGCATAATAAAATGCAAGAAATCCTCAAATGGTTCAGGGTTTCTATATTCGGCAGGGCTGAATCATATTACCTGCTGCTGGAATCGCTGAAAGCATTCCCCAAACCTAAAGATTTGCATATATGATTGCCTGCTGCCAGACAGCTGAGGGCAGTTCCCCCAACCTGACAATGCCTACTGTTTACCAAACTTATCTTTATTATGTTTATCTGCTTTGCTATAGGGCAAAATGTGTGAATAAAGAGCCCTGGGTCCAGAGATTCCAGGAGAACTTGGTTACTTGAACTAAGTCTCTATCTGGCTCCCCCATGTATTCCAAACTTATATTTCTAGTCTCCTTCTTAATTTACGCACAGCCCTCCTTTAGATTCCTGAACCTTATGCTGAGAACACCCAGCATGCGTATGGTCTTTATGTGGTATGTGTTTATGTATAACGTGTGGTAAAATTTCAGCCTCTGGATGGCATTACTACAATATAATATTTTATTCGCCTGATTTTTTTTAAAGTATTAAATACTTATAAATTAAGCAGAATTCTGTGGTCTGAACAAAACTTTTAATATTGCCGAAACCGGTTTGGCTCAGTGGATAGAGCGTCGGCTTGCGGACTGAAAGGTCCCAGGTTCGATTCCGGTCAAGGGCATGTACCTGTGTTGCAGGCACAACCCCAGTAGGAGATGTGCAGGAGGCAGCTGATCGATGTTCCTCTCTCATCAATGTTTCTAACTCTCTATCTCTCTCCCTTCCTCTCTGTAAAAAATCAATAAAATATATTTTTAAAAAAACTTTTAATATTAACACCAATTTAAGTTTTATTCATGTCTTTTAGAGTTATTACCATAAAATATATGTTTTTTTCCTAGCTTTTTAAATAGTTTGTGATATAACCTTTTGGTTAAGTATATTTGACAATCTTTCCAAAGTTCAAATTTTAAGACTTTTTAACTGAGAGATGACTTTGAGTCATTTCAGTGGGCCCTGGGATAACTCAAAGATTTATTCTCTCCTTAAAAGATATATTCTTGAACTAAATTAGGCCAATTTAATATAGTCAAAATTACGTGGAAAACTTTGTCAAATAAAAATTAATAATAACTATGTTCTATTTATATACATATGTTTTGTTGAAATGAATGTTACAGAAATTTCAGTCTGCTCCACAAGAAACTTGCAAAGATTCAGCGCCAAGTTCAAGGAAATTCTCAGGGGTAGCACGTGTCCAGTCAGGGACACCAGGCAAGCTAAAGTGATGGTTCCCTGTGGGGTGTCTGCCAGGGATGCTCTAGGTATTTGCGTTTCACATAATGGGAGTTTATGAATTATTTTCAATGCTTAATACACCCTCCTGATAACCCATGGGCCACTTTAAAATCTGACATATTATTTATTCTTTATATACTAAAACTAGTAGCCCAGTCATGCACATTAAAAGGGAATTAATTGCCCTAACCGGTTTGGATCAGTGGATAGAGCATCGGCCCGCAGACTCAATGGTCCCAGGTTTGATTCTGGCCAGGGGCATGTACCTTGGTTGCAGGCACATGCCCAGTGGGGAGTGTGCAGGAGGCAGCTGATTGATGTTTCTTTCATCAATGTTTCTAACTCTCTATCCCTCTCCCTTCCTCTCTGTAAAAAATCAATAAAATATATATTTTTAGAAAAGGGAATTAATTAGCGGAGATATTTTAATATTGCTATTTACCCTTTCTCTAAAATAGAAGTGTGCAAGAAGAAAGGAAATTAGTAAAATGTATATGAAAATAATACATAAATTTATTAATAAATAAACAGTAACAAAAGGATATAACAAAAACAGAGGCATGATATAAAAACGACAAAAACATGATATAAAAACAACAGTGATGCAAACGATGACTGATAAAGGGATTAAACTTATTCTAACATCTCCCTGTACACCACATTAAGAGTGAAAACACTTTCAGAGTGCTTGACTAATTTCCCTGGTGATGAAGTATTTAGAACTTTAACTGTAACATCACATGCTCTTCAAACTCGAGAGAAAGCAACATATAACTGACCATGTGCAAAAATGGGTTCAGGTAGGAATATGACTACTCTGTCTAGAGTTTGTCCTTGTGATTTATTAATCATCATCACAAATGCTGGCATCACGAGAAACCGTCATCGAATCAGTTTAAATGGGAGGCCAGTATCAGATAGAGACAAATTAATTCTTGGAATCAGAACAACCTCTCCCTCTGCAGATCCTGTTAATACTTCAGCTTTGATAATGTTAGGTCATAATCTTTTGATAATAAACCTGGTACTGTTACAGAGACCCCATTTACTATTGAGATTTCTCAATAGCATGACGATTGCACCCACCTGTAATTTTAATTTATGACACAGCATTCCTGAAGGAGTAATACTATTAAGAAATTCGATGGGAAAATTTTCCTTTTCAGCATCATCTGTGGAATCAATGGAATCATGACTCAAGTATGTGTGAAAATCTCCATGGAGTATATCCAAATTTTCTTCATTTAATTTTTGAACATGCTCACTTTTTAGACAAAGAATTGCACGTTTAGATATATTTTTAATATTATCTATAGATATAGTATTACTAAAGGTAGATTCAATAATAGACCCATTACAAATCATTTCACAGGGGATTTCAATAATATCAATTCCTAAATGAAAACTGCTATCAAGTTTGCCATTTCAAGTTTTACTAACCATCCACTATAAGCAGAATCCTCTGATCTCATATTTGTTGTAAGAGACAACTTTCTGAAACATCCCCAAACATTGCAGTACTTTAAACTGGTTTGTATTATGGCCGATCGCATAGCATGCGGTACAATACTGAGACATTGTCAAAAATCCCCTCCAAGAAGGAGAACTTTCCTACCAAATACAACATTCAGACTCATAATTTCTCTTAGTAATCTGTCTATGGTGTTTATAGCATGACTGGATGCCATGGTGCATTCATCAATAATGATAAGTTGGGCCTTTTTAATAGTTTTAGCAACTTCACTCTTTATAATGAGTCTAGAAATTAAAGTTTTATTTAATGGAATCAGTAATTTATATTGGGAATGAAAGTTGCTTCCACCAAGAAGTAAATTTGCAGCAATTCCTTAGACGCTGTGGGTAAAACAGTACTACCACGACCTCTAATATAATGTGTTAAAACTTTATGCAGATATGCAGGTGAATAGGATTCCTAGCTGGCAGGCCCCTGACAACAAGCTGGCCACCTGTTGATTCCGTGAGGAATGGGGCTCCCTCCTCCCTCCTGTCAGGGTCTGGGGTGCAGGTGAATGGGGTTCCTGGCTGGCAGGCCACTGACAGCAAGCTATCCAACAATGGATTCTGTGAGAAATGGGGTTGCCTCCTCCCTACTGTCAGGGTTTGGTTTGAAGACTGACCATGCCCCCTGTTGGGCCAGACCCAGAGTTCTACCACGCTGTGGCTTCTGCTTCAGCAACTCAGGACTGACTGCTGCTGGGTGCTCCTGGCACTCCCAGGGTGGGTTCTTCCCTTCAGGCCTCACAGGAAACAGCTTGGGGAGGGCACAGCCCTTGGCAAGGCAACCCAGGACTCAGCACTTCCACACTCCACTCCAAGAGCGGGTTCCTGCCTGAAACCTCACACTACAGGAAACAGCTGGGGGAGGGTGCAGCCATTTCCAAGACGACCCCTGCAGGACTGACTTCCTTCCTGTTGGTTGTGCTTCTGGCTGTGATGTTACACCCAGGGTTTTTATATAAGTAGATTATATATTGAATCTAAATATATACAGATTTTGTTATTCTTTATGTCATTTTATGTAATTACTAGGGGCCCGGTGCACGAAATTCATGCACTGGGGTTGGGGTGGTCCCTCAGCCCAGCCTGCCCCCTCTCACATACTGGGAGCCCTCAGGGGATGTCCTAGTGAAGGCTTAGGCCTGCTCCCTGCTCCCCTTGGGGAGTGGGCCTAAGCTTCAGTCTGGCCTCCCTTTGTGGGAGGTGACCGGGCTGATCAGGGGAAGGCACCAGCCCCATCACCGCACTGCTGCAGCCACTGCCAGTCACCGAAGCCACCAAGGTGTTTTCATCAACACGGACTCCAGTCCCTTCACCATGAAAAAATGACAACTTTCTTTAGGCATTTTCAAGATGTGTCTTTCATAGGATATGACATGTCTTTATTATTGTTTTTTTATCCTCACCTGAGGATGCATTTCCATTGATTTTTAGAGAATGTGGAAAAGAAAGGGAAAGACAGAGAGAAACATCAAAGGGAGAGAAACACTTTGATTCGTTACCTCCTGCATGAGCACTAACCTGGGCCCCAGCCAGGGAAGAGCCTGCAACCTAGGTACATGCCCTTGGTCACAATTGAACCCAGACCCTGTGGTAGGCAGGCCAAGGTATTATCTACTGAGCCAAACCTGCTAGGGCAGGATATGACATTTCTTAACCCTCCAGCAGCAGACCTTCATTTTTTTCTCCAGGAATGAGGTGGAAAAACCCTACATCACCTTCTTGGATTTTTATTACCCAAGTTACTAAGAATATTACCAGTGGCATACAGGGAGCTTAGCCAATGAACGGTCAGAAAAGGTGTTTCCTCTGTAGTTCACACCAATCCCCGGCTAGGCCTCTGCTGAGGCCTAAGGCCTTAGGTACGGCATAAGGCCTGGGCAGGGGACCCCCAGCCCTGTGTGATCGCCAGCTCCACCCCTGCCCAGTCCTCAGGCCTCTAGCTGGGATGTTAGGCCAAGGCAGGGGACCCCCAGCCCTCTCTGATAGCAGGCTCCACCCCTGCCCAGGTCAGAGGAGCGTTAGGCCTGTCCACTCGGATCGCCTGCCCAGGCCTAAGACCTCTGGCCAGGGCCTTAGGCCTGGACAGGGGACCTCCAGCCCGCTCCAATCACAGGATCTGCCCCTACCCAGGCCTCAGGCTTCTGGCTGGGCATTAGGCCTGGGCAGGGACCCCCAGCCCTGTGCAATCGGCTCCACCCCTGCCCAGGCCTTAGGCTTCTGGATGGGGCAATTGCCAGCTCCGCCTCCCCGGGTGGCATCTGGTGCTGCCCACCCCACCTCCCTGGTCCCCAATCTGCGGCCCGGATCCCACGGGTGGCATCTGGCACTGCCCACTCCACCTGCAGTATGCAAATTTAATGGCCATCTTTGTTGGGTTAATTTGCATATTCTTCTGATTGGCTGGTGGGCGTAGTGAATGTACAGTCAATTAGCATCTTTGTCTTTTATTAGTGTAGATTTTTTACCAAGAAATTGTTGTCTTGGAATGTTATGTCTTATAGTAAAGCAAGGTTTTTTTTATCAGTTGCATCATAATCAAATCTATAACCATGCCACTTTACATTTTGCCATTCATGGACAGCCATTGCTTTACTCTGATGCATTTACAGGTATATCTTTAGAAAAATCCATGAAAAGGACTCCGACTTACTTTAAATTGCAGGCTTCTAAGCAAGTCATATCTTTGAACTGGATGAAGATTTATAGAACTTAAGGAATAACTGAATTCAAAAAGTACTGGCAAATAATCAGTATAAACAAAAATAACTATGGGTCTAAATGAATTAAGAATAATTTTTCTTTTGACTGTTTAAAATATTGTTGCCCTAGCTGATTTTGTTCAGTGGATAGAGTGGCAGCCTGTGGATTGAAGAGTCCTGGGTTCAATTCCAGTCAAGGGCACAGGCCTGGGTTGTGGGCATGATCCCCAGTAAGGGATACACAGGAGGCAGCCGATCAGTGTTTTCTCTCACCATTGATGTTTCTATCTCTCCCTCTCCCTTCCTCTCTGAAATCAATAAATAAATACACACACACACTAGTGGCCTGGTGCACAAATTTGTGCACATTGAAAGGAAATTAATTAGAAGAAATACTTTAATATCGCTATTCACCCTTTCTCTATAATAGAAGTGTCAACCAAATTCATGATCGACAATGACAGATGGAAACACACGCATGCGATTGACACCAGTGAGAACTTTATATGTCCCGTGCACACGCAAGTCAACTTAACCTTTTATATAGAGAGAATCAACTTGCTTAATTAGACCTGCTTTATATTTAGCTAAACTTTTTCCAGCCCAGTTAAGCACCCCAAGTTCTCTTTCAAGCAATTGTCAGCAACACAGCAGTATATATCAACATGAAGCAGATTATTATTGTAGATCATGCTGGGAGAACAAAGGGTAAAATATTTAACTGCAGCAGTGTTTGACTATATTCAGCGCAGTGAGAAAACCTGAAGTCATTTTCAAGGTCCACCATTTCTTACTTCTTTTCAGTTGGGTCAGGTTTCTAAATTTTCTAAATCTCTGTTTTCTGGCTAATGAAAACAAATAGGATTCCACTGAGTCTCCTATCTACCTACTCCAGGACTTCTGTGAGGATAAAACGAGATGAGGCACGGGAACATGCTTTCCAGACATTTGGTTACAGTGTAAATGTTTCCACCGAGGTATAAAGCAAGTCATGTTCCTGGGCTAAAGAAACTGCAAGGAAGCTAGTCTCTAGAAAGAGGAAGCTGGGCATTGCTATGTGATGTCACTACCCAGCGCCCACGGTGACTGCTTCCAGGCTGGCCATGGGATCACGCAGTGTTGGCTGCAATTTGGTGGGCTGTCACTCCGGGGTGGTGGTGGAGCTTGTGTCCCACTTGGGGGAAGCCGAGTGTTGCTTTGTTGGGCAGGTCTGAACTGCTATTTCTCTGTAAATGGAAACTGCATCACATCAGCTCCTGCATTGAGTGTCTGCCCCTGATGGTTAGTGTGTGTCATAGCAACCAGTCAGACAGTGGGAAGGACACTTAGCATATTAGCCATATATATATTTGATTTTTAAAAACCTTTTGTTTCCCAAATATAAAGAAAACTAAAAAGCTGACATTCTGCATTATAGGAACTAACAAATTAGTAACATTAATTTCACAGTATTCCCAGAAGACAAAGGTTCAAAGACTACAACAACCCAGAGACTTTTGTCCATTGGGAAATACATTAATGAAAGATTCTCTCCAACAGTGTTAAAGGGACCTTACTTTATCAGGTACCTAACCACGAATGGATATCTGCCCCTGTTTCTGACACTCACCTTCATCTCAAGATTGAGAAGCCGTGGACTACAGAGAAGGTAGACAGCCATCTCAAGACTTCAACAAGGCCTGTATCCTCAAAACTTGATGCTGCTCCAACCTTGTTCTTATATCACCTAATTGTTATGGATTGAATGTATATAAAATGTTCCTAAACATTTCCCAGCAATTTTTATATGGCTATTATCCTCCTTATGGTTTCCTAGTGGAAACAATATCTGTCTCCCTAGACCCCTTTCCCTATTACTAGTAGATATGAAAAATTTAACTTGGGTACCTGATAATCTTTCCCACCTACTAGACAATGATATTCTGATTATCACCTATGATAATGAAGTTAATGTTCTGTTGGCCACACACTGGTGGTCTTTACTATCAATATAAGCTTTGGTACATTTTTCAGGCTATCCTATCTAATAATAGACAAGCATGGTAATTAACCATACCTCCGACATGCTTCCCATTGGCTAATCAGGGCGATAGGAAAATTAACTGCCAACCAAAATGGTGGCCGGCAGCCAGGCAGCTGAAGCAAACAGGAGGCTTGCTTGCTCCAGTGATGGAGGAAGCCAAGGTTCCCTGCCTGCCTGAAAATGGCCCTCAGCCCCTCACCCAGACTGTCCAGGCACCCCAGTGGGGACCCCCACCCTGAAGGGGGCATGACTAGCTGCAAACAACCATCATCCCCTCATCCAGGCTGGCCAGGCACCCAAGCGGGACCCCCACCCTGATCTGGGACACCCTTCAGGGCAAACCAGCCGGCCCCCACCCATGCACCAGGCCTCTATCCTATATAGTAGCAGGGTAATATGAAAACTGACCCTAACAGCAGAAGGACTGGGAATGACTGGTCACTATGACACACACACTCACCACCAGGGTACAGATGCTCAATGCAGGAGCTGCCCTCTGGTGGTCAGGGCACTCTCACATGGGAGGAGGTCTGCTCAGCCACAAGCCAGGCTGATGGCTGCCAGTACAGCGGTGGTGGTGGGAGCCTCTCCTGCCTCCTCGGCAGCGCTAAGGATGTCCCACTGCAGTTTAGGCCTGCTCCCTGCTGGCAAGTGGACATCCCCCAAGGGCTGCTGGTCTGCCAGAGGGATGTCTGATTGCCATCTTAGGCACAATCCCCCGGGGAGCGGGCCTAAGCCAGCAGGTGGTAATCCCCTGAGGGGTCCCAGACTGTGAGAGGGCACAGGCCGGGCTGAGGTACCCCCCTTCTCCCCCAGGTGGACAAATTTTTGTGCACCGGGCCTCTAGTATATTATAAAGGACCATCTTGGACAAACCCCTCCAAGAACACCTCCCTAATGACTCCCCTGGTGCCATTATATATGGATCTAATCTAGATGAGTATTTTAGATGAGTATTGTCTAACTATAGGAATGTATGAAACTAACTGCCCAGAAGGAAAATTGGAACTTCAGGATTATAGCAGATATTTGCCCCCCCCCACACACACACACACACACACATCCTTCCTTTTCTAATATTAGACATTTTCTGTTCCTAATCAGTTATTGGTTTAATATTATTGCTTTGGTTCCTGGTATGTAATTGTTATACTAGATTCAGAAAAACAAAACTTGACAAACAGCAAAAAGACTTGGGTCGTGGTGGGTCAAAAATTAGAATAATCCAAGATACTTTTTAACAAGAACATATAGGATCTGACTGCCTCTCATCTACCTGCCCCCTTTTTTTGAATAATAATAATAATTCGACCTTACTAGTAAGTGCCATCTAAGGTCATGGTCTTGCTCCATCCCCAGTGGTCATGCTGACCTAAAACATCCTAGGAATGAGCCTTCCTAGCACTTTGGGACTCTGTTATCCAACCAAAAGGTTGGTCATCAATGCATCCTTTGGATTGATTTTTGACCAAAAAGGGGATGTGTAGACGAAAGGGGCCACATGCTAACCTGACATGCTCAGGGAAGGCTTGCATGGCGGTCTTGCAAACTCAGAGACCTAAAATAACCACAAAGGATGGTGTGAAATTAAACTTTAACTAACAGCAGTTATGGTGAGTAGTTACATCCTAGCCACTATTTTTTTTAATTCTTTTATTGCTTAAAGTATTACATATGTCTCCTTCCCCCCCCCCCCGCCCTTAACAATCCCCTGGCCTCCCCTACCCCCCAATGTCTTATGTCCATTGGTTATGCTTATATGCATGCATACAAGTCCTTTGGTTGATCTCTTACCCCCCGCCTCCCACCCCTCAACCCTCCCCAGTCTTCCCACTGTAGTACAACAGTCTGTTTGAGGCAGCTCTGCCCCTGTATCTATTATTGTTCATAAGTTTATAATGGTCTTTATTATCCATGAGTGAGTGAGATCATGTGGTGTTTTTCCTTCATTGACTGGCTTATTTCACTTAGCATAATGCTCTCCAGTTCCATCCATGCCATTGCAAATGGTAAGAGTTCCTTCTTTTTTACAGCTGCATAGTATTCCATCGTGTAGATGTACCACAGTTTTCTAATCCATTCATCTGCTGATGGGCTCTTAAGCTGTTTCCAGATCTTAGCTATGGTAAATTGTGCTGCAACGAACATAGGGATACATATATCCTTTCTGATTGGTGTTTCTATTTTCTTGGAATATATTTCTAGAAGTTGGATCACAGGGTCAAATGGGAGTTCCATTTTTAACTTTTTGAGGAAACTCCATACTGTCTTCCATAGTGGCTGCACCAGTCTGCATTCCCACCAGCAGTGCACAAGTGTTCCTTTTTCTCCACATCCTCTCCAGCACTTGTCGTTTGTGGATTTGTTGAAGATAGCCAGTCTGACAGGTGTGAGATGGTACCTCATTGTTGTTTTGATTTGCATCTCTCGGATGATTAGTGACTTTGAGCAAGTTTTCATATGTCTCTTGGCTTTCTGAATGTCCTCTTTTGAAAGGTGTCTATTTAGGTCCTTTGCCCATTTTTTTTGATTGGATTGTTTATCTTCCTTTTGTTAAGTTGTATGAGTTCCCTATAAATTTTGGAGATTAGGCCCTTATCAGATATAACATTGGCAAATATGTTTTCCCACGTAGTGGGCTTTCTTGTTGTTTTGTTGATGGTTTCTTTTGCTGTGCAGAAGATTTTTATTTTGATGTAGTCCCATTTGTTTATTTTCTCTTTAGTTTCCAATGCCCTAGGAGCTGTATCAGTGAAGAAATTTCTTCGGCATATGTCTGAGATTTTGTTGCCTTTGGATTCTTCTAGAATTTTTATGGTTTCCCGTCGTACATTTAAGTCCTTTATCCATTTTGAGTTTACTTTTGTGTATGGTGTAAGTTGGTGGTCTAGTTTCATTTTCTTGCATGTATCCGTCCAATTTTCCCAACACCATTTATTGAAGAGACTATCTTGACTCCATTGTATGTTCTTGCCACCTTTGTCAAATATTAATTGAGCATATTGGCTCAGGCCGATTTCTGGGCTCTCTATTCTATTCCATTGATCTATATGTCTGTTCTTGTGCCAATACCAGGCAGTTTTGAGAACAGTGGCTTTGTAATGCAGCTTGATATCTGGTATTGAGATTCCACCTACTTTGTTCTTTCTCAGGATCGCTGCAGCTATTTGGGGTCTTTTTTTATTCAAGATGAATTTTTGGAGAGTTAGTTCTAGATCTGTGAAATATGCCGTTGGTATTTTAATGGGAAGTGCGTTGAATTTATAGATTGCTTTGGGTAGTATGGACATTTTAATGATATTGATTCTACCAATCCATGAACCTGGTATGTTCTTCCATCTGTTTATGTCTTCCTCTATCTCTTTTTTCAACATCCTGTAGTTTTCTGAGTAGAGGTCTTTAACCTCCTTAGTTAAGTTTATTCCCATGTAGCTTAATTTTTTTGGTGCGATGGTAAATGGGATTGTTTTTTTAGTCTCTCTTTCTGTAAGTTCACTATTGGTGTATAGAAATGCCTCAGATTTCTTGGCATTAATTTTGTATCCTGCTACCTTGCCGAATTCATTTATTTATTAAGTCTAATAGTTTTTTGCTGGAGTCTTTAGGGTTTTGTATATATAATATCATGTCGTCTACAGATAAGGACAGCTGTACTTCCTCTTTTCTGTTTGGATGCCTTTTATTTCTTCTTCTTGTCTAATTGCAATGGCTAATGCTTCCAGTACTATATTGAACAGGAGTGGTGAAAGTGGGCATCCCTGTCTTGTTCCTGTTCTTAGGGGAAATGGTGTTAGTTTTTGTCCATTGAGTATGATGTTGGCTGTGGGTTTGTCATATATGGCTTTATTATGTTGAGGTATGATCCTTCTATTCCCACCTTGCTGAGAGTTTTTATCAAAAATGGGTGTTGGATTTTGTCAAATGCTTTTTCTGCATCAATTGATATGATTATGTGGGTTTTTTCTTTCAAATTGTTTATGTGATGTATCACGTTTATTGATTTTCAGATATTGTACCATCCTTGCATCCCTGGGATAAATCCTACTTGGTCATGGTGTATGATCTTTCTGATGTACTGCTGGATCCGATTTGCTAAGATTTTGTTGAGGATTCTGGCATCTATGTTCATGAGGAATATTGGCCTGTAATTCTCTTTCATTGTGTTGTCTTTACCTGGTTTTGGTATTAGGGTGATGCTGGCTTCATAGAATGAGCTTGGAAGTGTTCCTTCCTCTTGGATTTTTTTGTAGTAATCTGAGGAGAATAGGTTTTAGTTCTTCCTTGAATGTTTGGTATAACTCCCCTGTGAAGCCGTCTTGTCCTGGGCTTTTGTTTGCTGGAAGCTTTTTTGATGATTGCTTCAATTTCTTCCATAGTGATTGGCCTGTTGAGATTTTTAGATTCTTCCTGATTGAGTTTTGGAATGTTGTATTTTTCTAGGAATATGTCCATTTCCTCCAGGTTGTCTAATTTGTTGGAGTAGAGTTGTCCATAGTATTGTTTAACTATCATTTGTATTTCTGTGGGGTCTGTTGTTATTTTGCCTCTATCATTTCTGATTTTGTTTATTTGGGTCCTCTCCCTTTGCTTCTTGGTGAGCCTGGCTAGAGGTTTATCAATCTTGTTTATCCATTCAAAGAAACAGCTCTTGGTTTCATTGATTTTCTGTATTGTTTTTTTTTTTTGGTCTCTATGTCATTTATTTCTGCTCTAATCTTTATTATCTCCTTCCTTCTGCTCACTCTGGGCTTTTCTTGTTGCTCTCTTTCTAATTCTTTGAGTTGTGGAGTTAGATGATTTACTATCATTTTTTCTTGTTTTTTGAGATAGGCCTGTAAAGCTATAAACTTCCCTCTCAGGACTGCTTTCATTGTGTCCCATAGGTTTTGGATTGTTGTGTTTTCATTGTCATTAGTTTCCAGGATGTTTTTAATTTCTTCTTTGATCTCATTGGTAACCCAATCAATATTTAATAACATGCTATTCAGCTTCCAAGTGTTTGAGTATTTTGGGTTGTTTTTATTGTAGTTTATTTCTAATATTATGCCATCGTGGTCTGAGAAGATGCTTGGTATGATTTTAATCTTCTTGAATTTGGGGAGACTTTGTTTGTGACCCAATATGTGGTCTATTTTTGAATATGTCCCATGAGCCCTTGAGAAGAATGTATATACCGTGACTTTGGGATGAAGTGTTCTGAAGATGTCAATTAAGTCCATCTGATCTAGTGAGTCATTTAGGATTGCTGTCTCTTTGCTGATTGTTTGTCTAGAGGATTTATCCAGTGCTGTCAGTGGTGTATTAAAGTCCCCTACTATGATTGTATTGCTGTCAATCTCTCCCTTGATACCTTCCAGGAGCTTTTTTATGTATTTGGGTGCTCCTACATTGAGTGCATATATGTTTATCAGGGTTATATCTTCTTGTTGTATTGATCCCTTTAGTATTATGAAGTGGCCTTCCCTATCTCTTGTTATGGCCTTCACTTTGAGGTCTATTTTGTCAGATATAAGTATTGCTACCCCAGCTTTTTTTTTTTTTTGCTTTTTTTAAATATATTTTTTATTGAATAAGATATTACATATGTGTCCTTGTCCCCACGTTACCCTCTACCCCCCCCACTCATGCCCTCCCCCCCCCATTGTCCATGTTCATTGGTTAGGCCTATATGCCTGCATGTAAGTCCTTTGGTTGATCTTTCCCCCTTACCCCCACCCTCCCCTACCCTCCCTCCAAAGCCTGACAGTCCAATCAATTCCTCTCCGTCTCTGGATCAGTCCTTGTTCATCAGTTTATGTTGCTCCTTATATTCCACAAATGAGTGAGTTCATGTGGTATTTATCCACTCTCAACTTCCATCCATGCTGTGGCAAATGGTAAGAGTTCCTTTTTCTTCTTCCTCTTCTTAAAGAATACCTTTCAGCATTTCATATAATGCTGGGTTGGTGGTGATGAACTCCTTTAGCTTTTTCTTATCCGTGAAGCTCTTTATCTGACCTTCTATTCTGAATGATAGCTTTGCTGGATAAAGTAATCTTGGTTGCAGGTTCTTGCTATTCAGCACTTTGAATATTTCTTGCCACTCTCTTCTGGCCTGCATGGTTTCTCTTGAGAAATCAGCTGACAGTCGTATGGGTACTCCCTTGTAGGTAACTGAGTTTCTTTCTCTTGCTGCTTTTAAGATTCTCTCTTTGTCTTTTGCTCTTGGCATTTTAATTATGATGTGTCTTGGTGTGGTCCTCTTTGGATTCCTTTTGTTTGGGGTTCTCTGCGCTTCCTGATCTTGTAAGTCTATTTCTTTCACCAGGTAGGGGAAGTTTTCTGTCATTATTTCTTCAAATAGGTTTTCAATATCTTGCCCTCTCTCTTCTTCTGGTACCCCTATACTTCTGATGTTGGTACGCTTGAAGTTGTCCCAGAGGCTCCTTACACTATATTCATATTTTTGGAATCTCTTTTCTTTTTTCTTTTTCGGTTGGGTATTTTTTTTTGTTTCTTTGTATTTCAAACCTTTGACTTGATTCTTGGGATCCTCTTGTCTGCTGTTGGATCTCTGTAAATTATTCTTTATTTCAGTCAGTGTATGCTTAATTTCTAGTTGGTCCTTTTTCATATCCTCCATGGACTCACTATACTTATTGAGGGACTTATTAAATTTGTCGGCGGTTTCCATAAAATTCTTGAAAAACATTATAAACGTGGCCTTGAACTCTATATCCAGTCGTTTTCTTTCCTCCATTTCTGCCATTTGTGACCTGTTTCTTTGTCTCCGCATTTTGGCTGCTTCCCTGTGTTGATAGAGTGGCTTTGTGTGCTAGGTGTCCTATAGGGCCCAGTGGCTCAGCCTCCCCAGTTACCTGAGGTGGACACTCTTGGTGCACCCCCTTGTGGGCTTTGTGCACAGTCTTGTTGTAGCTATGCCTTGGTTGTTGTAGGATCACTGGGAGGAATTGACCTCCTGGCCAATTGGCAGAGAGAATCAGCTGTGTCTGCAGTGGGAGAACTTCTGTGTTGGAGACACCCTTCTGGGGCAAGACTTGCTTCAGTGGGGCTTTGGTGCTCACTGAGACTGCACCCTGAGTGTGTCCCTTATGGATCTGAGGAGTTGTGATCTGGATGGTCCCCCTCTGACCACTGAGTACAGTGGCTCTTGAATCTAAGGAGGTGCTAATTTAGCCTCTGCCTGAGGTTACACAGCAGGAACTACGAAGAGAGCTGCAGATTCCCCTTCCCTTTTTTTTGGAGTTTGGAAGTGCCCTGATGAGGCTCAGCTGTGAAGCAATGCAAGCCGCTGTGGGGCCTTGGGCCTTCTCTTAGGAGTTCTGGGTCTGTCTGGCCTGGCTGCAGTTAGGTAGTTACAGGTTGCAAATGGCCAGGGCATTCATATGCAAAAGCCTCTGCCGCAGCCTGGGTGGGGCGGGGTCTCAAGGAATCAAAGGGCGGAGCAAGCAGCTATGGCGGAGCCTCAGCCCTGCCCTAAGGAGTCGCGAGTCTCAGTGTCCAGTAACGGCTGCAAGCACCTCTGAGGGAAAGCCGCCCTCAAGATCGCCCGCTGCCAGACAGTCCAGTTTCTCCCCGTATGAGTCCTGTGTCCCCAGAGACTTCCCGGAACCAGAGATCAGAGCCGTCGGAAGCTTGTGACTCCCTCCGGATTCAAAATGACAGCCGCTTCCTCAGGTGCCAGACCCTTTCCGCGCGCACGAGCCCCCTACCTCTGTGCTTTACTTCTGCAGCTCCTCTGGCTCTCAGTGTGCTTTTCTTTCCTTCTAGTTGTAGAATTTACACTCAGCCAGCCTTCCTGTGGTTCTGGATGATGTCCGTATTGTGTTTTTGAAGTATTATTCAATTGTTGTGGGAGGCAGCAATTTCCCGGTGTTTATCTATGCCGCCATCTTAGTTTCTCTCCCAGCTTTTTTTTTTCATTTCCATTTGCCTGAAAGATATTTTCCATCCCTTCACTTTCAGTCTGTGTGAATCCCCTCTTCTGAGGTGGGTCTCTTTTGACAGCAAATGTATGGGTCATTTTTTTATCCATTCAGCCACTCGATGTCTTTTGGTTGGAGCATTTAGTCCATTTAGTTTAAAGTTATTATTGAAAGGTACTTGTTTGTAGCCATTTATTTTTTGTGTGTGGCTGTTTTCTTTCTGAGCTTTTTATTTCTTCTTTTTACACCAGTCCCTTTAGCATTTTGTGCATTGCTGGCTTGGTGGTGATAAACTCCCTTAGCCTTTTTTTGTCTGTGAAACTTCTTATTTCCCCTTCAATTTTGAATGATAGCCTTGCTGGATAGAGTATTCTTGGATTCAGTCCTTTGCTTTGCATCACTTTGTAAATTTCTGTCCATTCTTTTCTGGCCTGATGTGTTTCTGTTGAGAAATCATTTGATAATCTAATGGGAGATCCCTTGAATGTAACTTTCCGTCTCTCTCTTGCAGCCTTTAAGATTCTCTCTTTGTCCTGAACATTTGCCATGCTAATTATGATGTGTCTTGGTGTGGGTCTTTTCGGGTTCACCTTATTTGGGACTCTCTGTGCTTGTGTGACTTTTTTCTTCCCCACCTTAGGGAAGTTTTCTGATATTATTTCTTTAAATAGGTTTTCTAATCCTTGTTCCTCTTTCTGTTGTTCTGGCACCCCTATTATTCATATGTTGTTTCGTTTCATGTTGTCCCAAAGCTCCCTTAGGCTCTCCTCCTGTCTTTTAATTTTTTTCTCCAATTGCTGTTCAGTTTGGGTGTGTTTTGTTTCCCTGTCTTCCAATTCACTAATTCGGTCCTCCACTTCTCCTAGTCTACTGTTGAAACTTTCAATGGTGTTTTTTATTGCAGCTATATCACTCTTCATTTCTTCTTGGTTCTTACATAATTTATTGATTTTTTCATCTGTTTCTTCTTGCTTCTTGCATAAGTTGTTGATTTTTTTCCTCCATTCAGTTTATGCACTCTAGGACCCTTAATCTGAATTCTTTTTCTGCCATGTTGCATGCCTCTGTATCGCTTAGCTGCTTTTCTGGCGAGTCCTCCTTTTCTTTCCTTTGGGGGTTTCTTTGTCTACCCATGTTTGATCTCACTGACAGATCTAGATGTTGAGTCGTTCAGTAGCTGCTCCTTGGGTGGCAGTGGCTCCTCGGGGTGCGGTTGCTCCTTGGGCGGTTGTGGTAGCAGCTGCTCCTCAGTTGGCAGCAGCTCCTCTGGTGGGTGCTGTTCACAGTTGTAGTGGGTCCTCTGGCTGGTGTGGGGAGGCTTCACACACAGCTGCTGTTCCTCAGACCTCCTAGCCCAGCCGTGGGCAAACTACGGCCCACAGGCCGGATCTGGCCCATTTGAAATGAATAAAACTAAAAAAAAAAAAAGACCATACCCTTTTATGTAATGATGTTTACTTTGAATTTATATTAGTTCACACAAACACTCCATCCATGCTTTTGTTCTGGCCCTCCGGTCCAGTTTAAGAACCCATTGTGGCCCTTGAGTCAAAAAGTTTGCCCACCCCTGTCCTAGCCAGTATCTTCACTGACAGGGTCAACCTTTACCTTAACTGAGCCTCTGTGTCTTTTTGCTTCTATAATAACATCCTTTAAATGTCTGGGTAACTTGTAACTTCCCTTTTTCTGAACCCCTTGGGGCACAACCTAATATGCCTGGGTGCCAGGACAGATACCACAAATTTCTTCATTGTTGTTGTTATCATGTTAATTGTTGACTGTTGGCTATCCTACACCCACATAAGTATGTGTCTATCATTTTACTTTTTATCCAATCCTAGAAGTTTCCCTGCTTTACTTTCTCCTGCCTCTCTAGTCTATCCCCAATGGATTTCATGTAACCCACCTATGTCTCCTCCTTTGATTGCAATGTGTAAATACACATGTAACCCACCAGGTCCCTTCCTTTGATTGCAATATATAAAAATGGATGAAAACCCTCCATTCTCTGGAGCATCATCCCAATCCGTTGAGATTCTGCTTCCCGGCAATTGTCAACAGTTTGGCTCAAATAAACTCACAAAAATTCTTTACAGGTTTGAATGTTTTTACATTAACATTACAAACACTTATTTATACATTTCACATCTCTATGAATTTGAATTCTAAGTCTTTCAAACACTTCCCTACACATTCCCAAGGCTTTGAAGGTGAATCTAGTGTTTCAAACAATATCCGACACATTTTCCTAACCCTAGCCAAACCCTATCCTACACATTTCCCAGCTCTTTTTACATAAATTCTAAGTATTTCAATGTCTATCCTACACATTTTGCAGTTCTTTCCATGTGAATTACATGTTTTCTAACACTTTGCTATATATTTCCCAGCTTTAGAAACATGAATTCTAAGTGTTTCAAGCACTTCCCTACAAATTTCCTGGCTCTTTCAACCTTTATGCTACTCTTTTCATTATCCTACACATTTCCCACCTCTTTCAACATGAATTATAAGTGTTTTCAAACACTTTTGTACATATTTCCCAGCTACATAAACGTGAATTCTAGGTGTCTGAAACACTTTCTTACACATTCCCCAGATCTTTGATAGTGAATTCTAGTATTTCAGACAATATCCTACATATTTCCCTACTCCTAACCCTAAACCCTAACCCTAACCCTATTTCCTAATCCACACCCTAATCCTGACTCTAGCACTATCCTACACATTTCCCAGCTTTTTAAACGTCAATTCTAAGTGCTTCAAACACTTCCCTACACATTTGCCTACTCTATAAATGTGAATTCTAAGTGTTTGACACAGATACCTACACATTTCCCAACACTTTCAACCCGACACCTAGGGTTTAAAACAATGTCATACATATTTCCCTAGCCCTAACCCTAAACCCAAACCCTAACCCTAACTCTATAGCCTAATCCTAACCCTACCCCAAACCATAACACTATCCTACACATTTCCCAGCTCTTTCAACATGTATACTACCTGTTTTCACTTTCCTACACATTTCCAATTTCTTTAAGCATGAATTCTAAGTGTTTCAAACAATTCCCTATACATTCCTGAGCTCTATAAAGGTAAATTGTAGTGTTTCGAACGATAGCCTACACATTCCCTAACCTTAATCTTAAACACTAACCCTAACCCTAAACTTACCGTCTATCCCAGTGGTCGGCAAACTGTGGCTCGCAAGCCACATGCAGCTCTTTGGTCCCTTGAGTGTGGCCACGAAGTTTCAATCTCACTGTACGTGCATGCCCGTACATGGTATTTTGTGGAAGAGCCACACTCAAGAGGCCGCAGTTTGCCAACCACTGGTCTATCCTTTACCCTAACCCTAACACTATCCTACACATTTCCCACCTCTTTCAACATGAATTATAAAAGTTTTCAAACTCTTTTGTACACATTTCCCAGCTCCATAAATGTGAATTCTAAGTGTTTGGAACACTTTCTGACACATTTTTGAGCTCTTTAATCATGAATTCTAGTTTTTCATATAATATCCTACATATTTCCCTAAACCCTAACCTTATCACCTAATTTTTATCCTAACCCTAACCATAGCACTATCCTACACATTTCCTAGTTCTTTCAACGTGGATTATAAGTGTTTTCAAACACTTTCATACACATTTCCCACCTCTTTCAACATGACATCTAGTGTTTCAAATGATATCACACATGAAATATGTGATATCTAATTCTAACCATAAACCTTAACCCTATTGCCTAATCCTAACCCTACCCCTAACCATAACACTATCCTACACATTTGCCAGCTCTTTCAACGTGAATTCTAGTGTTTCATACAATACACTTTTGTACACATTGGCCTGCTCTATAAATGTGAATTCTAAGTGTTTGAAACACATTGCTACACATTTCCCAGCTCTTTCAACGTGAATTCTAAATATTTTCACATACTTTTGCCACAAGGCGGCACCTTCCTGCCATTCAGCAACATTCCCACCCACCGCCCCACTTGAAGTGTGGGAGGAACAGACCCTGGTGGGGCATCCCAGACTGCTGACCCCCATCGGGAAAGGTGTTCCACGCCTTACAGATGGCCCCCCGAATGCCAGACTGGGAGCCCCAAGCGCTCCTCTGGAGTCCCGGTGCCACGCACGAAACAGGGGGAAGAGAAGGAACCCAGGTGCGGAGAAAGAGAACCCTGGCCCCGCCACTCACCACTCACCAAGGAGCAGCGTCGCCCCAACGCCAGAGGGCTGTCTTGCCAGCATCGCTGTGAGTGCGATCTACAGAGGACCCTCATCCCCTCCTAAGACAAAGGGGTTATTTTCTAGTCAAAAGGAGAGTTGGCCGAACCGGTTTGGCTCAGTGGATAGAGCGTTGGCCTGCGGACTCAAGGGTCCCAAGTTCGATTTCAGCCAAGGGCCTGTACCTTGGTTGCAGGCACATCCCCACTAGGGGGCGTGCAGGAGGCAGCTGGTCGATCTCTCTTATCGATGTTTCTCACTCTCTATCCCTCTCCCTTCTTCTCTGTAAAAAAATCAATAAAATATTTTAAAAGGGGGGGGGGAGTTGATCGGTGGCCCCCATTATGTGTGAGTGAGTGATGCATGGAACCTGGCCTGGGAGTAGGGGTTTGCAGATGTGATTAAGTGGAGGATCTGAGTTGAGGTCATTCTGGATGAGGGTGGCCCTAAATCCAATAACAATGTCCTTAAAAGAGACCGAACAGGAGACAGACACTAAACAGAAACCGCGTGGAGACCAGGCAGGGATGTGTCCAGCCCCCAGAGGCAGGAGGAAGGAGGAGGACCGCTTTCACCTCGTTCTCTCACTTTTCTCCTAGATTGTTGTTTTTTGTTTTCTCCATTCTCTCCATTTTCTCTCTAATTGTTCCACTGACTATGCATTCATTGGTTACTCCTTTGCCCCGACCAGGATGGAACCTGCAACCCTGGTGCGTGGGGACGAAGCTCCTGCCGGCTCCGTTGGTTTTCTAAAGTAGCGTACAGATAGCAGCGGAGAAAAACTTCCCATCTTTACTCAGACGGTATTCCCAAGATACGCACTAGAGGCAGCACAGTGCATTTCATGAAGACCTACAATTAGGTGTATTTTGCTAGTTGCACACTCGGTGGCAGCAGAAGGGCTTTCCCGGTGGCCCAGAAGGTGCTCACAACAGGAGCACAAGGCCTCAGGGTCTCCTCGCACGTGCAGTCATGCCCCTCCCCTCTCATACGCAGCACTTCAGGCTCTGCCAAGACTGGTCAAATGTGTGTGAAGTGAACCTTCACATTATCTATAAACATCGGATAAAATGAATCCAACAGATATTCTCACTCATAGACACAAGATAGATGTAAATTCATGTCCACTATAGTATTTCTTTAAGTAAAAGGCTGGAAATAACCTCAATGTCCAATTGGTAGGAGTCTGGTGAAGTACATGATATTGTGTTGGCAAGCCCTGCCGCTTCTGTGAAGAAAGGGGCAGAAAGGCTATGACATGGAGTGCGCTCCAGTGGGCATTGCTGAGTGGAAAGGACAGCGTGAGGTCTGCGGGCACATGGACAGTGTGGTCTGGAGCATCAGGAATGCAAGTCTACTGCTGCTGCACAGCCAGAGGTGAGGCTAGGGCTGAGGCCACACGTGGGGAGAGGAGAGGCAATAAGGAGAGTTCTTTGGGTAAATAATGGGAAGTGTGTATGGAGGAGGCATTTTAAAAGCATATCAGAAGAGTAACACACATATGGGGTTTTTTAATCCAGTGGTGAAAAAAGGTGTGAGAAAGAAAACATCCCAAAATACCCCACTCCCCCCCAGGCAGCAGCTGGTCTCTTTTCAGGACTCACATGCTCCAGGTGACTTCAAATCAGAGCCGGCAGGCTTGGCACCATGTGCGTCCTCTCAGGCCCACAGCCCTGGTGAACAGCTGGCCAGAGGCAAAGGCTTAACATGTGGAAGGAGGGGCTGTTTTTTCTCTGTATTTGAGCGAAGCCAAGGCCTGGCTCCCATGGAGAACCAGTCAGTGGCTTATGGCTATTTAATCCACCCTCATAGAGAGGCTGTTTGATTCCCTCTGAGTCACCATTATCTTTTCTGCCTCTGGTGATGGGCCTGGGCAAGGGGAGGATCTAGAAATGTGATCAAACCAGGTTAGAGAGGAGAGGACACGAGTAACAGATTGGAAAACCAGGAGAAGGGAGTCATAATCCTAACAATAACACCCTACATTTATTTTTTAATCTTTATTGTTGAAACTATTACATATGTCCCCATTTTCCCCCATTGACCCCCTCCAGCCCTCCCCTTCCCCCCACCCCAGGCCTTCAGCACCCTATTGTCTGTGTCCATGGGCCATGCATATATGCATACAAGGTCTTTGATTGGTTACCTCTCACCTTCCTGTTAGGTTAGGTGGCTCAGGAGGCAGCATAGGAAATAAAGAGAGTTGAGTCAATCAGAAAAGAAAGAAAAGGAAAGGTTTTATTCTTCGTCCCCAGGCCCAAAGACAGGGCACGTGAATTCACGCCAACAGGGAGGGGGGTTTCTTTTTTATACTGCAGTTGGGTGAGGGGCAGGGGCATAAACTGAGAAAGTCTCCACCACAGGGGGTCGGCAGGGTATTCAGGAAGGAGGGGGTTGTTGTGGATTCAGGGAGAAGCCGGTATCTGTGTCTGGCACACTGATCTGTTAGAAATTCCAGGGAGGGTCCATTATCTCATCACACGTCTGCATGTATCCGATCCTGGGCTCTCTCCAACCTAACATCCCGGCCTTTTGGTGATAAGGGACACGGACTCGTTCTGACTACTTCCAGCTGACCAGGGGCAATGAGGGGTGCCGGGGTCCAACCCCAGCGGGTCCAGGGGTTCCCAAAGGTGTAGATGGAGTCGGCGAAGAAGGAATGACACGGAGACAGTGTTCAGTTGATCAGCAGCCTAGCCAGGATCTCCAGCCAAGTTCTGGTCTGGATCTCCAGAGAAGTTCTGCCGTTTATTGTCTTGTTACATCCGTATTTATACCAGTTGATTTTAATCCTGTCAATTTCTATTACAAAGGTTAGGGTGTTTCTTATCTCCATTCCAGGGAGAAAAGATTATGTAGCTTAAGCATGATTGTTTGTAGTGATTAACTACCCGCCTGGCACTTAGTTAAGGAGTTTCATCCCCTCCCTGACTTCAGGGAAAAATTCCTACCTGGGGAAACAACCTTTCTAGGAGAGGCATCCCCTCCCTGACTTCAGGGAAAAATTCCTACCTGGGGAAACAACCTTTCTCGGAGAGGTGACCTTGGTTAAAACACACAGCGCTAAGGGGAGCAAACATATTAAGAACAGTATGCTATATACGCCAGGTCCCTTGAAACATATGCTGTGCAGATGTTTCTTTCCTGCAGTGACTGTGTCAAGCAGCAAGGATGGACCGGCTTCCGGCAGAGGGGGGGGTGGCGTTTAAAGGCCAGGGTTAGGCAGAGGCAGGTCAGAGGGGAGCCGAGTGTAGGGATGGAGCAGGAGCTGATTCACAGTCACCTGTGACATCTCCGCAATCTGGGAGCGGATGAACTTGAGGAGGCAGGGGTCTAGGAGAAAAAAGATACAGATGAGAATCAGGGGCCCTATCATGGGTAAGACCCAGGTAGCTAATGGACTTTGGAGCCAGCCGAAAGGAGAGTTGTCCCGGGAATGTCTTGCATGTAGTTCTTCACTCAGCTTAGTCAGGATCTGTACATTTTGCTCCACTACTCCAGACTCATTGATGAAGTAGCAGCATTCTTCCTGAAGGAATATGCAGGTTACCCCTCTCTCTGTAGTCAGAAGGTCTGAGGCGCGCCGGTTCTGTAGGGCTATTTGGGCTACTGATGTCACTTGCCGCTGCAGGGAGGCTAAAAGAGGCAGTAGTAGACTCCAGGGCTAACTGGAGCTTGTCATTAAAGTCCTGAGCAGTGACCAGACTGTTCCCGAGGGGCCCCCAGTGAGGCCTACCGAGGCAGCGATACTCACCCCTAACATGACAGGGAGGAAGGTGGCCAGGGGGATCCAGGGGTGGGATGGAGGGAGCAGTCAGGCGAGCTCCAACTCTCCATACAAGGTTAGTTGGGGAACTACCATGATCACAAAGCAAGGCCCAGGGTCAGAGGAGTTCATGCAGTTGCTTAAGGTGCCGTTGCACCAAAAGAAGGTACAGGGGCTGGCCTTGGTGAGACTGGCTGCAGTGTGCTTTTGGGTACAGGTCCAAATGACTTGTCCCCCAGTTACCGGATTACTGGTCTGGTAGCATATCTGTGGGGGCAGGGTGGGCTCTGGAGTTTTGGGAGGCATCACAGACCTTGAACCTCCACACATAAGCGGGCGGGGGTGGGTATAGGTTGCTCAGGGCCGGGAGAAGAAGGAGGAGGGGAAGGGCAGCTAAGGCAGACCTTAGTGGGGCCCAACACCTCACATTTATAGAAGTCATGCTGCTCCGGGGTCCTCTTGAGTCTGGAGAGGTGGTGCCATGACGGGTGGTCAAGCAGCTTGGCCACGGTGGGGGCTGTGAGGATTACAGTGTGAGGTCCTGTCCACCTAGGCTCCAAGGCTTGTGGATGTAGATTCTTAAGGAGGACCGAGTCACCAGGATGAAGGGCTGGTCCTTGGGAGTCCTGGTTGGTCAGCTCTGGCTTGGGCAGAAACCTGTCAGCGTGTTCTCAGAGCAGCTGCCTGATTAAGGACAGATATGGGAGATACGTACCCAGGGGAGGAGGATCAGCAGGGAGATGGTGGTTGAGCAAGAAGGGTCTCCCATATAGGAGTTCAAAAAGGGCTTAAGAAGGTGGGGCTCCTTGGTGTAGCCGGATTCTGGTCAGAGCCATGGGTAGGAGGTCCGGCCAGGGGCTGCGAATTTCCAGAGAGAGAGTTTAGTTAGATGGTCCAATACGTTGGAATTGACTGGCTATGATGAGGGTTTGAGCCAGTGACAGACAAATCCAGCAGGATGTAGAGGAGGAGGGATTGATGTTGGAGAGTAGATGGAAAGTTGTGTTGATGAGGGTGGGCATAGGAGTAGGTCCAGGGTGTTGTGCCCAGATTTCAAGATTCCCAAGGGCCCACCAGGGAGCCAGTGAGTCCGATGCAAAAGCAAAGAGTCATTTATTTCAAACCTAGGTTTGGCTCCCCTGCCCCCCCCTTACTGGCACAGCAGCAAGTGGCAGAGAGAGAGAACTCTGTGTGGAGAGAGGCTTTATAGGGGGTTGGGGCAAGGGGAAGAGAAAGGACTGTGGGCCCTGCCGATTGGCCAGGCGCAAGTCTGTGTCTTGTCACACAGGATGTGGTCATATCTATGGCGACTTCTCTTGATTGTCATTGGCCAGTTTCCTGGGTGTGGCCAGCAGCGGCTTGGCTTCCGGGAAGAAGCTTGCTGAGCACATGGCCAAGGTAAGATGGCGGGCACAGCCCTTACCCTGGGGCAAGGTGGAGGGCGTAGCCCTTACCCTGGGGCAAGGTGGAGGGTGTAGCCCTCGCCCTTTCACAGGGTTAGTAAATAGAAAGTGACACTAGAGGATTTCTCATCCCAGACAGTAGAATTGATGACTTCCTCATCATTCCATGTCCGTTTCACCTGAATATATTAAAAACCTAAGCTTCTTCCGGAGTAAAAATTGGAGGGTCCCTTGCCAGGTAAGAGCCTGTGAGGAATGATAGATCGTCAGGTCCTGGATGGTGTCACCGAATCTTCTTCGGGGATGGTGGGAGGCATTTGGTGAGCCTGAGAGAGGTAGGTATTGCAGTGAAAGTGGGAGGAATGTTAGAATGGGCTGTTATCCAAGGGAAAAGAGAAAGGGATGGAGCAGTGGAAGCCAGGGACCTGGAGGCTGGAGAAAAGGCAGGGGAGGGAGGGAGCAGGTCAAGCAGCCTGTTCCCAGGTCTCTAGCCGCTTGGATTTTATTTTTTTTATATATATATTTTATTTTATTTCTTCCTTTTTATTAAATTTATGGGGGTGACACTGGTTAACAAAATTATAGAATTCCACAACACATCATCTGTACACTGTATTGTGTGTTCACTACCCCAAGTCAAATCTCCTTCCATTACTGTTTATCCCTGCTATACCCTCCTCTACCATGCCCCTCCATCACCACCCTGTTGTCTGTGCTATTAGTTTTTTCTTTGTTGCTCAATCAATCCCTTCATCCTCCCATTTGGCACCCTCTCCCTTCTCATAAGCTGTCAGCCTGGTCTGTATCTATGAGTCTGTCTCTATTTTGCTTATTAGTTCATTTTGTTCACTAGATTCCACATGAGTGAAATCATATGGTACTTGTCTTTCTCCAACTGGCTTCTTTCACTTAGCGTAAAGCTCTCCAGTTCCATCCATGCTGTCGTAAGGGGTAAGATTTCCTTCTTTTTTTACAGCCAAGTAGTATTCCATTGCATAAATGTATCACAGCTTTTTTATCCATTCATCTACTGATGAACACCTGGGCTGTTTTCAACTCTTGGTTATTGTAAATAATGCTGCAAAGAACATAGGAGTCCATATATTATTTCAAATTTATATAAAATATCAGAAGTGAAATCACTGGACCATAAAGCAGTTTCATTCCCAATTTTCTGAAGTAACTCCATACTGCTCTCTACAGTGGGTGCACCAATCTACATTCCCACCAACAGTGCACAAGGGTTCCCCTTTCTTCACATCCTCACCAACATTTGTTATTTGTTGATTTATTGATGATAGCCATTCTGACAGGTATCAGGCGATATCCCACTGTGGTCTTAATCTGCATTTCTTTGATGACCAATGATGCTGAGCATCCTTCCATATGTCTATTGGCCATCCGTATGTCACCTTGGAGAAGTGTCTATTCAGGTTCCTTGTCCATTCTTTTTTTTTTTTAATTAAATCTTTATTGTTCAGATTATTACATTAGTTACTCTTTTTTCCCACCATAACTCCCCTCCACCCAGTTCCCACCCCACCCTCCGCCCTCACTCCCCACCCACTGTCCTCATCCATAGATGCACGATTATTGTCCAATCTCTTCCCTCACCCCCACACCCCTTCCCCCCCTCAAGAATAGTCAGTCCATTCCCTTTCTATGTCCCTGATTCTATTTCAATCACCAGTTCATACTGTTCATCAGATTAGTTATTCACTTGATTTTTAGATTCACTTGTTGATAGATGTGTATTTATTGTTCATAATTTGTATCTTTACCTTTTTCTTCTTCTTCCTCTTCTTAAAGGATACCTTTCAACATTTCAGATAATACTGGTTTGGTGGTGATGAACTCCTTTAGCTTTTTCTTATCTGTGAAGCTCTTTATCTGACCTTCAATTCTGAATGATAGCTTTGCTGGGTAAAATAATCTAGGTTGTAGGTTCTTGCTATTCATCACTTTGAATATTTCTTGCCACTCCCTTCTGGCCTGCAAAGTTTCTGTTGAGAAATCAGCTGACAGTCATATGGGTACTTACTTGTAGGTAACTGACTTTCTTTCTCTTGCTGCTTTTAGGATTCTCTCTTTGTCTTTTGCTCTTGGCATTTTAATTATGATGTGTCTTGGTGTGGTCCTCTTTGGATTCCTTTTGTTTGGGGTTCTCTGCGCTTCCTGGATTTGTAAGTCTATTTCTTTCACCAGGTAGGGGAAGTTTTCTGTCATTATTTTTTCAAAGAGGTTTTCAATATCTTGCCCTCTCTCTTCTTCTGGCACCCCTATAATTCGGATGTTGGTATGCTTGAAGCTGTCCTAGAGGCTCCTTATGCTATCTTCGTATTTTTGGATCCTTTTTTCATTTTGCTTTTCCGGTTGGGTGTTTTTTGCTTCTTCGTATTTCAAATCTTTGACTTGATTCTTGTGATCCTCTGGTCTGCTGTTGGGAGTCTGTATAATAGTCTTTATTTCATTCCGTGTATGTGTAATTTCTAGTTGGTTCTTTATCACAATATCGAGGGTTTCACCAGTCTTCTTGAGGGTCTCACTACATTTATCGGCGGTCTCACCAGTCTTTTCGAGGGCCTTATTAAATTTATCAGTGGCTTCTAGACAGTTCTTTAAAGACTTTAAAAGTGTGGTTTTGAACTCTATATCCAGCAGTTTGCTTTCCTCCATTTCTGTCGTTTGTGTCCTGTTTCTTTGTCTCGGCATTTTTTATGCTTCGCTGTGTCAATAGAGTGCCTTTCTGTGCTAAGTGTCCCGGTTACCTGAGGTAGACACCCTTGGTGCACCCCCTTGTGGGCTTTGTGCACAGTCTTGTTGTAATTAAGCCTTGATTATTATAGTTATCATTGTGAGGAATTGCCCTCCAGGCCAATTGGCTGTGAGAATCAGCTGTGTCTGCAGTAGGAGAACTTCCGTGCTGGAGACACCCCTCTGGGGCTAGACTTGCTTCGATGGGGCTTTGGTGCTCACTGAGTCTGACCCCTGAGTGTGTCTTTTATGGTTCCACAGAGCTGCAAACTGGATGGTCCCACTCTGACCTCTGGGCTTCCTGGCTCCTGGATCTCTAGGGAGGTGCTAATCTAGCCTTTGCCTGAGGCTATCCAGCAAAAGCCTCCCTGTTAGGCTTGGGCGGGGCGGGTCCCACAGGATCAACAGGGCGGGGCTAGCAGTTATGGCTGCTCTCAGTCTTGCCCTCAGAGGCTCTGCTTCTCAGTGTCCCAGTAATCGTTGCAAGCCCCACGGAGAGAAAGCTGCCCTAGCGTTTTGACCGATGCCAGACAGTCCTGCTTCTCCCATATGAGTCTGGGTCCCTAGAGACTCACCTGGAACTGGAGCTCAGAGCCTGAGACTCCCTCCCGATTGAAAACGACAACCGAACCCTCAGCCGCCAGCCAGCTCCGCATGCACTCGCGCCTTAGTATTTTACTTCAGCACTGCGCCTCCTCTGAGTCTTGGTATGCTTTTCTCTTTCCTCCTAGTTGTAGAACTTCCACTCAGCCAGCCTTCCTGTGGTTCTGGATGATGTCTGTTCTGTCTTTTAGTTGTATTTTTGAAGTGGTTGCTCGAGGCAGCAAACTCTGGTGTTTACCTATGCCGCCATCTTGGTTTTCTCATCCATTCTTTTTTTTTTTTTCAGTTCATCAGCATAGTTGGGTTCTCTTGTCAGGATCTCCAGCCAGGTTCTGTAGCCATGTTCCCTCGCTAGGTTCTCCAGCCAGGTTCTGTCCAAGTTCTAGTCAGGTTCTCTTGACACGGAGGCAGCCATCGGGTGATCATCATAGCCAGGTTCCTCTAGCCAAGTTCTGGTCAGGATCTCCAGCGAAGTTCTGGTTAGGATCTCCAGCCAGGTTCTGTCTCCTAAGTTCTGTCTCTCGAATCTTCATCTGAGTTCTGTGTGTAGGTTCTAAGTTCTGTGTCTCGGGTCTGTCTCTCGGTCTGCCTCTCTAGGTTCTGACTCTAGCCGCTTGGATTTTAAAACTGCCACATTTTTCCTAGAGATAATGATCTAAGTTTCTGATAATAGCCGGACTGTTGGATAAACCTGTACATTCAAGGAGGTTTCCTTTGGGAAGGGTGGAGGGGGATGGGGCGAGAAGGCACCAAGGTCAGAGCAGTTTTCAGAGCACTAAAGGGATGAGGATGTTGGCCTTGGGATCTGTGGGGTCAGTGAGGGGGTTCCTTCGCCATGTCATGTCATAGAGGAGGTTTGCAAGACTACAGTTGTGAGCCTGGAGGCAAGAGTACCCAGTGAGCCTGAGGAAGCAGAACATTTCATGTTCAGATGAGGGGACAGTTGTGGAGGAGATAAGGAGATAAGGAGCTCACAGCAAGACTGAGGTAGGCGACTGTGGTCTGGGACAACTGGGCCGCATGAGGGGACGGACGCATGGCAGCCCTGGATGGGCACCCAGGCAGAACCAGAAAACCAGTGAATGAGGGAATTTAGTAAGATGCAGTGTAGAGCAAGGTGTCTAATGGCTGTGAGACTGATCCGTCAACCCCCATAATAGAGACTGAGGAGTGGCCAAGGATCGAATTCAGGGAGGGCAGAATTAGTGGCCCCAGTGTCAGTTAAAAAGGAGATCGGCTTACCTGCCACCATAGTCGTTCCCCGAGGCTCTGTCCTGGTGATGTAAGTCTGCGGGGCCCTGTCCGGGCCTGGGCAGCTTCTTCGGGGCCAGTCCCAGGAGGTCTGGGAGCTCCAAACAGGATCCAGAGGGCGGCCGTGCTAGACTGGCTGAGACCTGGACCAGAGGTCCAGACTACAGTCTGATTTCCAGTGGCCTTTCCCTTCCATACCGTGGGCAGGGCCCAGGAGGGGGTCACAGATTTGAGCAGGACTTGGCTCACTGTCTTTCCTTGCTGCTTTTGAGGCAGGGCCCGGAGGAGGCTTAGCCCCTGACTTACCCGCAGTTGGAGGACGGCACTTCGTTTGGGGTTTGAAAGCTGTGGCTAGGAGCTGAAAGGCCTCCTAATGGGCCTCAGCCTTGGCCTGATCTCACCTTTGATTTTGGATTTGGGTCTCCGCATCTCTATTATTAAAGATCTTAGGTTAGGTTAACGAGGTCTTTTTGAGGGGTTTATGGAAGTTTACAGTAAAGGTGGTCAGGTCAGTGGAAAAGGACCTGAGATGCCTCTCAATCGGTGAGGCTGCACGTAGAGAGTGGGAGCACAGATTCAGACTATGCCCTCAGTCCCTGCTGCCTCCCTCAGGGGTAGAATGGGCTCAGAAATAGCTCACGTTCTCAGGGATAGGGGAGAAGGTGGCTGCTGGTTAATAGGGTCTGAAGAGAAAGAGGCGAGGCGTTTTTTAATTTTGAGGAAGATTAGAAAAGTGAGAGAGAATGGCTGTCCGGATAAAATCCTTTCCAGCTGCAACCTCTCCTAAAGGGAACTGGCTGGCCACCTGTGAATTCAATTGCTGGAGATTCGGGGGAGAGCGCACAGGGCTAGGCGGGCAGTTAGAATGAACAGGAGCGCACAGGGGGAGAGCGGGAGAGGTGGAGATGAATGCTCCTGGGTGGGTGTGGGAGAGGTATCGGAATTCTTTGATGAATGCGGACACCAGCCGCTTTTCAATTGTACTCAAACGCAGCAACCACCCAGGGGCGGGGCAGAGGGGAAGAGGAGCCTGCGAACGACTGACTGGGGAAGCAGGCAGGGGTGGGGGTGGGGTTAGTCGCCCGGTGGCTTGAGTTTCCGGCTCCTGCAGCGGGACGGTGGCCGCAGGCGGGCGGAAGGGGGGAGGCAGGTAGCGGCAGAAGACAGGAGGCGGGTCAGCAGGTAGCAGAGAAGGCGTGGCTGGAGGAGGGCCCAGCAGGGAGGAAAGAGGATAGGGGGCAGCAGGGCACCAACCCCGCCCGGCCCGGGGGACTGCTTCCCAACAGGGCGGCGCGGCGAGGCGGACGGACCGCCCGTGCACAAGGACGAGGGCACAGCGCGCACGGTGGCGCCTGGAGGGGTGCGGGGCATCCGAAGCCCCCCCACACACCACACACCGCGGGCTCGGCGGCACGCTGCGCAGCCACAGCCCAGGGGGAGGAGGGAGGACGGGGTGAGGACAGGAGGCAGAAGGAACTTTGGGAGAAGGGACGGGGATGCAGGCGGGGTGGAGAGAGAGAGAGAGAGAGAGAGAGAGAGAGAGAGAGAGAGAGAGAGAGAGAGAGAGAGAGAGAGAGAGAGACACTTGGGCACATTTCCCAGTTCGCTGGCAAAAATTACTGAAATTGGTACAGATGGCAAAATCCAAGTCCCGGTTTCATACTGAGGCCATGCTACGTTACAGAAATAGGACGCAGGTCTGGGGCAGGCCTAGTGTTTAGCCAGGTTGGGAGCAGGCACCCTAGAGGTGTGCTCAGGTCAGGTTTGGAATTTGGATTCCCCATGCTCCATACTTGTGGCCTGTAGCGGGGCCAAAGGCCAGTGTCCTAGCGATTTGACCCAAGCTACGAATGGAGGGAGGGACAGGGGGAGGTAGGGACATCTCCACTACCTCCTGAGGTCCGGAGGAGCCTTCCTGGAAGGGTCCGGAGAGGCAGTCTCTGACGCAGCTGCATTTTACGGACAGACACCGGCGGGCAGGCGGCCACTGGGACCCGCACAGGGGCGGGCGGGACTCACCGCTGACGTTGCCAAACTGGGAAAGGTTGCCGAGCTGAAGAAATGCGGTCCTGAAGGGTCAAGAGCCAAGAGGCGGGAGAGGCGGGATCCAGAGCCATGAGGAGGGAGAGGCAGGCACCCCGAGCTGTGGAGGGATGGCCAAATGTAGTGCTCACGCCACCCAGTTTTGGCACCAAATGTTAGGTTAGGTGGCTCAGGAGGAGTAGGAAATAAAGAGAGTTGAGACAATCAGAAAAAAAGGAAAGGAATGGTTTTATTCTGCGTCCCCGGGTGACCCACGAACCCCAAAGACAGGGCACGTGGATTCGTGCCAAAAGAGAGGGGGGTTTCTTTTTTATACTGCAGTTGAATGAGGGGCGGGGGCATGAACTGAGGAAGTCTCCGCCACAGGGGTCGGCAGGGTGTTCAGGAAGGAGTCAGTGTCTGTGTGGGGGTGGTTGTGGATTCAGGGAGAAGCTGGTATCTGTGTCTGGCACACTGATCTGTTAGGAATTCCAGGGAGGGTCCATTATCTCATCACACATCTGCATGTATCCGATCCTGGGCTCTCTCCAGCCTAACACTTCCCCCCACCCTCACCTGCCTTCCCTCTGAGATTCCACACTCTGTTCCCTGCTTCCATGTCTCTGGGTCCATTCCATTCATCAGTTTATTTTATTACTTAGATTCTACATATTGAGTGAGACCATGTGATACTTGTCTTTCTCTGACTGACTTATTTCACTTCAACATGATACTCTCCAGGTCCCTCCACGCTGTCTCAAAGGGTAAGAGATTTTTCTTTTTATTGCTGCATAGTATTCCCTGGTGTACATGTACCACAGCTTTTTATCCACTCACCTACTGATGGGCACTTGGGTTGTTTCCAGATCTTAGCTATTGTAAATTGTGCTGCTATGAACACAGGGGTGCATATGGAGTATAGTGACCTCCATCTTGGGTAAAAACTGCTGTTTAAAATTTTAACCCTGCTATTCTGGCTTCTGTAAACATTTTCTTGCATAATTGGAAAAATAAGACTATTCCCCATTCCAGAGAGGCCATAAAATATTCCCCAGACAGAGTTGTCAGTGCTGGCACCAGGCCAGGCCTTGAGATATGGTCTCACGGCCATGTCTAAGCAAAAGGATTCTTTCTCAGAAGATCTGGAAGTCTCATTCCAAATTTGGAAAACAAAGAGCTGAAAAACATATAAATTAAAAGACTTCCACCATATTGAGCCCCAGAATTTGAGAAGCAAGAGTTCCTCTGGGCCCACTAATGCTAGTGAAAATGAACAGGACTCCAAATAAATTTGGCTTATTGATTAAGGCATCTTCTTATTTACAATATAACACATACTGTTAATGTAAAAAAATCCTGTTACAGAGAACTGGAATAAATTGAGCAAGGCTCAGAGAGTTTGGAGTCACACTTTATTCACTGCGGTGGGCTTAGAGAAAATGAATTCAAATTCTAAGCAGAGCTACAAGCAGAACTTCCCTTTTTATTAAAGAGCCAGCCCTAGGTGTGCTTAGTGGTTATCTCGCTGGTGGCCTTGGAAACTACACAGTTCCATCCAATTAAAAAGTGCACCGGGCATGGCATTGAGAGTATGGGCATATCTAGTCTCTGGCCTACAAGGTCAGACAGCTAAGTTTATCTTCCTCATTATTCAAGCAGGCTAGCTAGAGCAGACTAGAAAGCAAAGTTATTTTTTTAGAATAAGAGGCTATCTAAAGAATAGCAGAGAATTCCAAACAGTAGTTTTACAGAATAGGGGTTAGCCTTCTCATTCTCCCCACCCCCAGCCCCCCTTTTGTCCCATACGCTGTTTAGCCTTGTGGTACAATAACTAAGGGATGTTACAGTGAACAGGGGTGACGATCAATCTTTTACTGCTTCCTGCTGAAAAGGGACGACGTCCAAGGGGTTAACATCCCATTTCTTCCTCTTGGAGAGGTTTGTAGGGAATTCTTCTGGCTTGTAGGACCATTTAAAGTTTAAAGGCATCTAGACGGGATGAGATAAAGTGAGTTAACAGATTTAGAAGACATGGCTATGAGTAGCATTAACAGTGGTCCTGTCAATGGAAGGAGCCATTTCCAGACACCCCCCCCTCCCCATTCCCGCCCATGCAGCCCAGGTCTCAGATAACTCCTGTCTTATTTCTGAAGCTCGATTAGCTAGTTTCTGGGCCCCATCCCTTACAATACCAGACTGGTTAGCATGAAAACAGCACTCTTCCTCAAGGAACAGGCACAGCCCCCCTTTCTCTGCTGTGAGAGGTCTAGTCCTCTTCGATTCTGGAGAGTAACAGCTGCCAGTGAGTCAATCTGATCCTGTACTGCAACAATACTTTGAGCTATTTCTTCTAAAGTGTCAGCAAGGTCCTTGGATAGGCTCTGATAGTAGGAGAGGGAAGTTGCCAATCCCCCTATTCCAGTGCTAACCCCTGTTGAAATGCTGAGTGTTATAAGAAGAGGGATTAGCTGGACTGCTCTTTTGTATTGGATATGATGTGTTACAAGGACAGGCAAGGATTGATTGTTGGAGGTAATGTCTATTTCAGGGGCTAGGTAAGCCAGAGTACAGGTCCCTGTCCAGTTGGCAGGTAGACAGAGAGGTACTGGTGCCACAGAGGAAGGAAATTCCCTGGGTCTCCACACAGAAGGTATCCTCAATGGTAGAGAGGTGTGTGAGCTTGCTTTCTCCTGTTCCCAGACAGAGAGAGTTCCTTTGCTAGGTAGGAAGCAGTAATTTTATGGTGCTTCTGTGTTCCAGCAAGGGCAGAAGAGTTCTCCTGGAACTAGCCTCGAGTTCTGTCGGCGCTCATAAAAAGACAAAATGAGAATTATTAGAAAGATAAAAACAATCGTTATCCAGAATTACCAGAGCCCTTTGCCTTTAAGAGAAGATAAGAAAGATTAGTGTAAAGAAGGATTCAGCAGGGCATTTCTGAATTCCTTGGAGCAGGTTGATTAGCCAGGTCCATTGTCTTCTTGACGGTGATCTGGAGGGGGTGTTTCTGGTCAGAGGTCACCTTCCACTCAGGCTGGGTGTCACTCCGCTGGTGGGCTGCTTTCACACCCGGAGTGGTGAATCCAGGTGTTCAGTCCTGCAACCTTGAGAGCTGTGGGGGTGGTTAGTATGACTGGATAGGTCCCTTCCAAATTGGCTTAATGGGCTCTTTTTTTTTTTTTTTTTTTGAGGCTTTTACCCAAACCTGGTCTCCAGGTTTATAAGGATGTACAGCTGTTCCTAGAAAGATGGGTAGTCAGTCAGTAACCCATCTGTGGACCTCAAAGACAGTTTTTCCAAGTCCTTGTAGTTGCTTCTGGATTTCTAAGTTTCCTATTTCCCCCAAATCTCCCTTTGGCCGAATCAAGGGAGGGGGTCTACCATATAGAATTTCAAAGGGAGAGAAACCTACCCTGGCCCTCGGGGCACAGCGTACCCACAAGAGTACAAGAGGCAAGATATCTGTCCAGGGTAAGGCTGTCTCTTGGCATAGCTTAGCCATAGCCTGCTTCATGCATTCTACTTTCCCTGAACTCTGAGGCCTATAGGCGGTATGTAGGTTCCATTTAATTCCTAAAGCCTTGGCTACCTATTGTACTATTTCTGCTACAAAGGCTGGGCCATTATCAGACCCTATGGTCAAAGGCATTCCATACCGGAGAATTATGTCCTTTAGTGACCTCTCGCCTTTTCCGTGCGAGTGGGATACACCTCGACCCAGCCTGAAAAGGTCCAAACAAAGACTAGCAGGTATTTATTCCCTCTGCTAGGCCCTACTTCTGTAAAGTCCTCAAAGGGAGTTTGCCCACAGCGCCGAACTCCTATCAGTCCCACAGGACCCTGTTTGGCATTGTTCTGCACACAGAGGAGGCAACGCTGAGAAACTAAGGCACACAAGGAGGGAAGATGGGAAATTAGGTAGTACCTGCCTATCAAAGCTGAGAGGAGTCTTTCCTAAATGAGTGAGTTCATGCTGCTGAAGAACTAACTTATGGACAAACACAGACCCTATGATCTGGGAGTATCCACCAGCCTTCCTTTGTTCTCTTGTCCCCTTCTTGCTGGGCCCATTCCTCCTCCTGAGGAGTGTACTTTGGAGGTTCAGGTAATTCAGGGGCCAACATGATTCATGCTGGTGCTGCTTGTTCTTTGGCAACCGGCTTTGCTGCTGCATCCACACGCTGGTTTCCTTCTGACACTGTCTTTCCCTTTCAGGTGACCTTTGCAATGAATGACGGCTATTTCTTTAGGCTCCCAAACTGCTTCTAGTAACTTTAAAATCTCATTTTGATTTTTGATTCCTTTTCCTCCCGCTGTCAGGAGCTCCCTTTCCTTGTATATAACTCCATGAATATGCAGGGTAGCGAAGGCATAGCGTGAATCAGTGTAGATGTTGGCACGCTTATCCTTACTGAGTTCTAAGGCTCTGGCGAGGGCCCAAAGTTCTGCTCTCTGTGCTGACCATCCTTCAGGCAGGGCCTGTGCCTCAATTGTCCCAAAGTCTGATACCACTGCATACCTGGTTCATCTTTTACGTTCATCTAAGAAGCTACTGCCATCTGTGAAAATTACTAAATCTGGATTCTTTAGGGGCTTATCTGTTAGATCTGGCCGGCTAGAGTAAACCTCCTCTAGGGCTTCCAGGCAGTCATGCTCAGGGGCCCCCTCAGCAACGGGTAGAAAGGAAGCAGGATTAAGAGTTCTCACTGCTTCTAGTCATACCCTTGGATTTTCACATAACAGCCCTTGGTATTGAGTCATTCGAGCATGAGTCAGCCAGTGCTGCCCCCTAGCTTCCATTAGGGTAATAACAGAATGAGGTACTTTTACATTTAAGTTTTGTCCCAGGGTAAGCTTATCTGCTTCTTTGACTAATAATGCCGTGGCTGCAAGGGCCCTGAGACACAGGGGCCACCTGGAGGCAACTGGGTCAATCTGCTTGGAGAGATAGGCTATTGGTTTTTGCCAGGGTCCAAACCCCTGGGTTAGAACTCCTAGGGCTACCACACTGTTCTCATGTATGAAGAGATTAAAGTCCCATGTCACATCTGGTAGCCCTAGTGCTGGGGCCTCAGTAAGCTTTGCCTTTATGCTGATGAAAGCTTTCTCCTGCTCGGGGCCCCATTCGATGGGTGCCTTCTCTTCTCCTTTTAAAGCTTCATAGAGAGGCTTGGCCAGGTCTGAAAACCCTGGAATCCAGATTCGACAGAATTCCCAGGAATTCCTGAATCTGCTGCCAGGTGCTAGGGACTGGTCTGGCACATACTGCCTGCTTTCTTTCAGTCCCTAGCCTTTGTTTCCCTTGGGTGATTTAGAAGCCTAGATACTTGACTTCCTTCTGACAAATCTATGCCTTTTTCTTGGACACTCTGTAACCTGTTTCAGTTAACAGTCTCAGGAAGGCTCGTGTCCCCTCCCAGCACTGAGCTCGTGTGGAGCTGGCTAGTAGGAGGTCATCTACATATTGAAGTAGAACACACCCCAAGTCCTGTCCTGGGAACTTAGACAGATCAGATGCTATGCTCCACTAAACAGAGTAGGGGAGTTTTTGAATCCTTGTGGAAGTCTGGCCCAGGTGAACTGCCCCTTGGCCCCTGCAGTTGGGTTTTCCCACTCAAAAGCAAAATGGGGATGGCTGAAGGGGGCTAATTGGAGGCAGAAAAAGGCATCTTTCAGATCTAGGCATGTAAACCATTCCGCTTCTGATGGAATGAGTCCTAGAAGTGTGTAGGAGTTTGGCAGCACCAAATGCAAGGTTCTAACAGCCTCATTAACAGCCCACAAATCTTGTACTGGGCGGTAGTCATTAGTCCCAGGCTTTCTGACAGGCAAGAGGGGAGTTAATCCATGGAGACCTGCATCTTTTAAGGAGTCCCCACTGAAGTAGCGGGTCTAAGTGGACCTGAATTTCTAGGCGTGCCTCCCTTGGAACTGGATATTTGCGGATTTTGACAGGCTGTGCTCCAGGCTTTAAGTCAATTAGTATCAGGGCGTGGTCTTTGGCCAGGCCAGGGGGATTTCCTTCTGCCCAGACCAGCGGAAATTCTTCCTCTAATTCAGGCTCTAAAGTTGCTGCCTTTGACTGAGGGGCATAAAGTCTCCATTCTTCCTCTCGGGGCACTACTAAGGACAGGATCATTGAAGAAGTCTCCTCACCTAGGTGCAGCTGTGCCGAGCCATCTGCCCCCCATTTTGGCTAAAAGGTCTCTACCCATCAGAGGTACTGGACAATCTGGCAAGTACAGGAATTCATGAATTACTCGATGGCCACCAAGTTGGCATCCGCAAGGCCGGCAGAATGGTCTATGGGTCTTGTCTCCAGTAGCTCCAATAATGGTGACTTCCTTTCCTGAGAGAGGTGCTACTTTCTGTGTAACTACTGAGTGCTCCACTCCCACATCAACCATAAAGTCCAAAGTCTGGCCCCCAATTTTCATTCTGACTATGGGCTCGTGGGGGCCCAGCTGAAAAGAGCCAAGTCTGTCCTAGTCAGAGTCAGCTGCTGCCAGCCCAATAAGGTCTGCTTCAGGTGGCTCTGGTTGATAGCGAATGGATAGAAAAGGGGGCCCTGTTTTCTTGCTTGGCTGTTTAGGACATTCCTTTTTCCAGTGCCCTGTTTCCTTACAATAGGCACACTGGTCCCGTCTCCGGCTTGCTCTTCCTTTCCCTCCTGATCTGTACTCTTGCTTCCCTTTTTGGGCTGTCTAGGGGCCCGAACCTCTGAAAGCCACTGCTATGACATTGGCCCTTCTTTGTATTCTCTTTTCTTCCTCCTTTCTTGCTGCCCTGCCTCAGCTGATGAAAACCTTGTTTGCTATCTCTAGAGGTTCACTAGCATTTGTTCCTGCAAACCCTTCCAGCTTCTCTAATTTTCTCCTGATATCAGGTTGGGATTGGCCTACAAAAGCGGCATTTACCATGGTTTGAGTGTCCGGGGCCTCAGGGTTAAAGGGGGTGTAGATCTGGTATGCTTCACACAGTCTCTCATATAAAGCTGCTGGACTTTCATCAAGCTTCTGGAAAATCTCAGAAATTTTAGCCATATTGATAGGCTTCTTGGCTCTGGCCCTGACCCCCTGGAGGAAAGCCAGCTGATATCTTTCTAGCCTGGTTTTTCCGTCTTCTGAGTTCAGGGACCAATCAGGTTCCTCATCTGGGAGGGCCTCCCCTTGCCCATCTGTCCATATCTAATGTCCCTGCCGGGGTCTGGGTCTGGAGCCACTTCTGAGCCTCTGTCATTACTCTCATGCTCTCCTCAGTGATAAAGAAAGCAAAAAAGAGCTGCTTGCAGTCCACCCAGGTGGGCTTCTCGGTCTGGAAGATCATTTCTAGGAGATCTACCATGGCCTGAGGTTTTTCAGAATAAACTGGGGTGTGTTGCTTTCAATTCAGAAGGTCACTTGTGATAAAGGGCTGATAATAATACACCAGCCTTCCTTCCTCTAAGATCCCATCTTCATCAAGCACTTGGGCACCCCGAATCTCCCTGAGAGTGCCAGTTGTGGTTTGGGCCCTTGATTGGCTGAACGCAAGAGCTGCCCAACCAGCTCTGGAGAGTCTGGTTGAGGAGAGACAGAGGGGGGTGGTGTTTCCAGACTTTCTGGACCTTCCAGGCTAGCAGGGGGAGCACTTGGTGCTGCCTGTGGCTCATATGGAGGTGGTAAAACTGGTGGGACTTCCTGGGGGGGGGGGGGTCCTGTAGAAGAGGGGGCTGCACTTCCTTCTGAGGGACCTGCTTCTTTTCTCCTACCTGCCTCTCCTTAGCCTGCTCCTGCCCTGCCTCTTCACTCCTGGTACTAAAACCTTACTCTGTCCCTTCTTACACACACAGAACTGGACTCAAGGTGGCAAGGTTTGAGCAATTTCTAACCAGCTGTCTATGTAGGGAAACTGATCTGGGTGTCCAGAGTGTCCTGTGACTACATTCCAGACTGCCCTGACCAATCCCTTATCTAGAGAGCCTTCCAAGGGCCAGCCGACCCCAAAGGCTAGCCATTCTACTTCACAGAATTTCCTCAGTGTTTCAGAATTCATTTCAGTTTCATAATCCCCATTGAATCCCTTTTTAAAATTTTTCAACATACAATTGAGAACAGTGGGTTTACTCTGTCCCGACCCCATGATGATCAGTGGTGAGAGACAGATAAGGGAGGCATCACAGATCCTCACTCAGATGCCCATCTGGCCGCATCCCTTGAGAGCTTAAATTCATCTTAGCTAAAGTGCATCTGTATAAACCCCAGGCCTGGTCACCTCCGAGTGGGAGTGAGTCACCATTATGCCGTATGACGAATCAAGAAACCACAGGTTGGGGCCCACTCAGACTCTGTAACCAAAGTCATGAAGTCACACAAAGGAGAAGAGAGGGCAGGCCCTCTCCCTTCACACTCACACACTTTCATCAGACATTCACTCAGAGTTTAAACAATCCACCCAATTCCTGATTAATTGCCTAAGGAAGCCCTATGGCTTCCAGGGAGGTGATCAAGCTTCCCCTTCCACTCACTTGGAGTGGGCCTGACTGACTAGGGCCCCTACCTTACTGATTCTGTCGACAGGTCCAGAAGTGTCCATCCACTCTCTCATGCCGGCCGGGTCCTGGGCTGAGGTCTGGGACAGCCCAGAGTCCCCCGGTTCAATTCTGCTAAATCAGCATGGCGCACCTTCCAGAGGCCTATCCGGCTCCCCGGGGTCCCAAACACGGTCCATACCAGAGGCCAAAATGCCAAGCATGGGTTGGTTTTCCCGGAATCTCAGGGAACCAATAATGTTCCAGAGAACTGGAATAAATTGAGCAAGGCTCAGAGAGTTTGGAGTCACACTTTATTCACTGTGGTGGGCTTAGAGAAAATGAATTCAAATTCTAAGCAGAGCTATAAGCAGAACTTCCCTTTTTATTAAAGAGCCAGCCCTAGGTGTGCTTAGCGGTTATCTCACTGGTGGCCTTGTGTGCTAGGGGCAGGGGCCTGACAAAAAAGAATTACTAAGTAGACTGAGGGGCAGGGACCATGGGAAAGAAAAATGGCTAATTATCTCGCTAGAAAAGCAATGTGTTATGATTGAACCCAGGCAGGTGTGACCCTGCTCGTAAATTTAATGTAAACTTTTTACCCTGCCAGTACCAGGAACGGCTGATGAACCGCTTTGCAGTTTGTTTTTTCTTTTTTTTAAAAAAAAATACTTTGTAGTGCTGCAGATAAAAGGTCTGGCTGTACTCTTGGTCTGCACTGCAAGCTGTGGGCTCATGGGAAGGACACGGCTGGCAGTCAGCTGATCAGCTTAATAAAGGCTCTTAAAATTTAAATTCTGAGTCGCTGAGCTAACCCATAACACTTGGAAACTACACAGTTCCATCCAATTAAAAAGTGCACTGGGCATGGCATTGAGAGTATGGGCGTATCTAGCCTCTGGCCTATAAGGTCAGACAGCTAAGTTTATCTTCCTCATTATTCAAGCAGGCTAGCTAGAGCAGACTAGAAAGCAAAGTTATTTTTTTAGAATAAGAGGCTGTCTAAAGAATAGCAGAGAATTCCAAACAGTAGTTTTACAAAATAGGGGTTAGCCTTCTCAATCCAAACCTGTAAAGAATTTTTGTGAGTTTATTTGAGCCAAACTGTCAACAATTGCCAGGAAGCAGAATCTCAACAAATTGGGATAATGTTCTGGAGAATGGCAGTTTTTTACCTTGTTTTGTACATCAAAATAAAAGGAGGAGACATAAGTGAGCTACATGAAATACATTGGTGATAGATTAGGGAGGTGGGAGAAAGCAAAGCGGGGGGGAAACCTCTGGGATTGGGTAAAAAGTAAAAAGATAGGCACACATTTCTTTTACTTATGTGGGTGCAGGATAGTTAACAGTCAACAATTAACATGATAACAATAACAATTAGGGGATTTGTGGTCTCTGTCCTAGCTCCCAGGCACATTTTTTTGTGCCCTGAGGGGTCTGGAAAAAGGGAAGTTACAAGTTACCCTGACATTTCACAGGGATGTTATCTTAGATGCAAAAAGACAACAGGCTCAGTGAAGGTAAAGGTTGACCTTTGTCAGGGAAGATACCGGCCTAGGACATGACTGCTCACCATAACTGCTTTTAGTTAAAGTTTTAATTTCAGACCATCCTTTGTGGTGACTTTAGGTCTTTGAGTTTGCAAAACTGCATGCAGGCCTCCCCTGAGCTTGTCAGGTTAGCATGTGGCCCATTTCGTCCACACATCCCCCTTTTGGTCATAAATCAATTCAAGGGATGCACTGATGACCAACCTTCTGGTTGGATCATAGGGTCCCAAGGTGCTAGGCAGGCTCATTCCTGGGAATTCTCAGTGGCAGCATTTGTCTTGCTGACCAGGGTGGACCACTGGGCATGGGGCAAGACCATAACCTTAGATGGCACTTATGGTCGAATTATTGTTATTCAAAATAAAAGGTAGGTAAATGGAAGGAAGTCAGATTGAAACAGGAATTTTTAGGGGTGAAAAAGACAGGTTTAGGAAATTTTAGAAATTTTGGAAATTAAGGGGACCATGGAAGAAGCACAGGGCTGCAGAGCAGCAGAAGGTATATTTCCATAGAATGTGGGAGCTGAAAAGCTGTAACAGATACATTTCCATAGAATGAGGGAGCAAGGAAACAGCAAAAGGTCTATTTACACAATAAAGGGCAGGAGCCCCTCATCCAGAAGGAGAAGAAACCCCAAAGGGAATAGAAAAGCAATAAGGAAGGAAGGAGAGAGGGAGAACCTCACATGTCCCATGTGAGGTTTTTTGGGTTTTTTTTTTAATATGTTTTATTGATTTTTTACAGAGAGGAAGGGAGAGGGATAGAGAGTTGGAAACATCGATGAGCTGCCTCCTGCAAACCCCCCACTGGGGGTGTGCCCGCAACCAAGGCATATGCCCTTGACCGTAATCGAACCCGGGACTCTTGAGTCCCCAGGCCAATGCTCTAGCTGCTGAGCCAAACCGGTCAGGGCCCCATGTGAGGTTTGACCTTTGAGCTCAGAAGTTACTATAGTAACCAGTTCAAGGAAATAGTGACCAATCAGTGGGGATATCAAGGCACCAAGATCTACAACCTTTATAAACCATGGAAACAGGAACTCAGAGGGACTCTTACCCCTTCCCACGTGGGAGTCTGTGCTGTAAGATTCTTTCCTGTTCCCTATGTGGGAGTCTGTACTTGTTCTTCAATAAATTTCCACCTTTACTATACCACCTTCTGTCGTGGATTCATTCCTCGATTCCCATTGAAAAAGAGCCCAGGAACCAGCCTGTCCAGTCCAAAAATTCCATTTCAAGATCTTATATGTCCTTATTAAATATATTTTGGATCATTTCTAATTTTTGAGCCACCATGATATGAGTCTTTTTGCTATTTGTCAAGTTTTATTTTTCTGCATCTAGTGTAACATTTACATACCAGGAACAAAAGCAATAATATTAAACCAATAACACTGATTAGGAATAGAAAATGTCTAATATTAGACAAGGAAGGATCGGAGGGGAACAAGTATCTGCTATTACCCAGAAGTTCTCATTTTCCTTCTGGGCAGTTAGTTTCATCCATTCCTATAATTAGACAATACTCATCTAGATTAGATCCATATATAATGGCACCAGGGGAATCATTAGGGAGGTGTTTTTATAACGGTTTGTCCAGGATGGTTCTTTATAATAGATACAGCCTGAAATGTACCAAAGCTTATATTGATAGTAGAAGAAGACCAGTGTGTGGCCAAAATTAAGTTCATTATCATAGCAGATAATAAGAATGTTACAGAATTTACCAGGCGACCAGAAAATACACAAGTACCCAGAGATTCAGGGGGAAAAAAGAAAAAAAACTTTATTTGCAGATGTACTAGTGTTACAGAAAAACCAGACAAGAACCAAACAGCGCTCTGAGAGTTTGGAGTTACACTTTATTCACTGCAGCGGGCTTAAGGAAATGAATCCAAATTCTAAGCAAAGCTACAAGCAGAACTTCCCTTTTTATGGAAGAGCCAACCCTTTGTGTGCTTGCTGGCAGCAGCCTTGAAAACTACACAGTTCTATCTAATTAAAAAATGCACCTGGCATGGCATTGGGTGTATCTAGTCTCTGGCCTACTCAGATAGCTAAGTTTATCTCCCCCATTATTCAAGCAGGCTACAAAGCAATGTTACTTTTTCAGAATAAGAGGCCATCCAAAGAATAGCAGAGAATTCCAAACAGTAGTTTTACAGAATAGGGGTTTTCCTTCACATCCCCTCCCCGCCCCCCCCCCGCCCCCGCTTGTCCCACAAGCTTTTCAGCCTTGTGGTACAACAACCATGGGATGTTAAGGTGAACAGGGGTGTTGATCGATCTTTTACTACTTCCTGCTGAAAAAGGGCGACGTCCAAGGGGTTAACATCCATTTTCTTCCTCTTGGAGAGGTTTGTAGGGAATTCTTCTGTCTTGTAGGACCATTTGAAGTTTAAAGGCATCTAGACAGGATGAAATAAAGTGAGTTAACAGATTTAGAAGATATGGTCTTAGGATTATGGCCATGAGTAGCATTAACAGTGGTCCTGTCAATGGAAGGAGCCATTTACAGATCCTGCCCCCATGCAGCCCAGGTCTCAGATAATTCCTATTTTATCCATCTTGTTCCTTTTTTTGTGTAGGAAGTAGTAATTTTATGGTGCTTCTGTATTCCAGCAAGGGCAGAAGAGTTCTCCTCCTGGGACTAGCCTCGGGTTCCTGTGGCACTCATAAAAAGACAAAATGAGAATTACTAGAAAGATAAAAATAATGATTATCCTGAAATACCAGAGCATTTTTGCCTTTAAGAGAAGATAAGAAAGTGTATGGAAGAATTCAGCAGGTGTTCTCTGAATCCTTTGGAGCAGGTTGATTGGCCAGGTCCGTTGTCTTCTTGAGGGTGATCTGCAGCAGGTGTGTCTGGTCAGAGGTCACCTTCCAGTCAGGCTCCTTGCTGTCCTGGGCACAGAAGGAGCTGGGCTTGTGACCTGGCACAAACAAACTATAACAAATGGTCTGGTGGAAGGGAAGGAAAACATTTCAGTTTTAACAACCTGTCTTGAAACAGGATTTTTCTCCTTAAAATTACCTCTATGTTTATCAAAAAGCCAAATCAAGACCAATTTATCTACTGTATTCAATTAGGCTTGATGTTTGCATAAATACAACAAGAATGGTAACTGACTACCTTTGCCGGAATTTCATGATTGAATCTTAATGTGCCCCATAGGGTCAGGAAGCCAAGCCATCCAGCTGCCATCAGGCCTGCCTGCAGTATCTGCTGAGTTAGGTGAATCCCTCACCTGCAGCAACTCCACCTGGGCCCACGCCCTAGGCTTTAAGGCCCATATCAGTAGCCCTCCTACTTGTTGCAGCCCAGAGTGAGTGGGGGGTCTGCAGAGACGCAGAGGCATCCTTATTGCTCCCCTTCTACTCTGACCAACTGCCAGTGATGGTAGGGCATGGGCCTGACTCTCCAGCGCCAGCCATCTTCAGGGCTCCCAATCAGGATACCAGGCTTTTCCCATGGCACTCTTATTGGCTTCAAGTCTTCAGAGTCCAGACAGGTCCCTTTAAAACATGATACTCCAGTCAAAGTTTTCCATTAATAAAACCACTATTAGGAACTAGTCTTATTGAATATATGCAAAGAAATGTATTGCCATGATTTATTAAGCATTGCCAAATTTCAGAGGAATTAAATAAGGAGAAAAACATACTGACCTGACCTACTCCAAGATTTCCTGATTTTCCCTGCCAGTCACTTTTTATGGACTCTTCAGAGTAATATAACTGTCTTTAAATGGCAAAAAGAAATTTACAATGTGTCTATATTTAAATAGACAGTTACAGCTGTCCCTGTAGTAGGGCTCCCCTTACTTGACTTGTTCTCTCAGAACGGACTAAAGGAGCTTTATTTCCTTACAGGGTCTGTAATTCCTGTAACAGAGGGCTAGTATTTACCACTTCACTACTTCCTTCTGTTCCAAACAGGCTTTCCCCAGTTTCCTACAGTTGAGGTTTGTACCACCCCTGATATGGGCATGGTCACACAGGCCTGCAAGACAGTGTACAGGTTGCTAACTGTCAACTGTCTCTCAATAGAGACCAAAACCTGATGGGTGTTCTGCTTTGCCCAGTTGAGCACCTGCCCTCTCGGCTGCTAGATTCCCTTTACTTTTTGGGTTCACCCCACATAGCCTCCTTCCAGGACAGCTAACACACAGCCATACCAGTGGCCCTCAGTGTGGGAGACTGGACACTTGCCAGTTACTCCCAAAGACTACCAAGGACTGTAGACCATCACCGGTCTACAGCAACTGTGGCAGCTACAGCTACATTCAAACCTGTAAGAGAATCAAAGGTTAATATAACATATTAGTACAATGAAACATAATATTGGTACCATGGCCGCTTCAGGCAGTTAAATCTTCTGCTACTAAACATGTTATATGGTAAGGTTATACAAACATTTTAAGGAGGTGACTAAAGTCTACTCTTGACCTTCCTATATAAGGCAAAATTGTCTTTGTCTCTCTGTAGCCATGCCCATGAAGATGCAGGCATCATCTAAGTTTATTATGCAATTTTTTGCAGGCCACTGTCAGGGCTGTGCATTGCGGCCAGTTCTTCTTTCTAGCGATAAACACAGTCTGTCCAATTTCCTTAAAATGTATTCTGGCACAGGAGAAAGTTGTTTTGCTGTATACAGGTAGCTTAACCCCTATACAACTGGGCTTGGACCTCTGCCCAGCAAACTGCAGTTTACAAGTTCAATATGCAGCCTCCGGTCCTCCTAACCCAACGAGGTTTTGGCCAGCCTCTGAGTCAGACTCCTCCTCTCGGAGAATTTTGAAGTCCTGATGGCTCCCAGGTCCAGGGAGAGTGCCCTTTTGTTAACCCTGTTTATTAGTTACAGGGCCCTGCTTTCTTGCCTTCCCACCAGTTCCCTTTGTGGCAGAGCAACAACCAGGCCTCTTCCAAGGGAGTGCACTGGAAGGGAATATCAGCCCCTCCTCTTTCAGCAGCAACAGGTACTGAACCCTTTCAGTACATTTGCAAACAGGGAGCTTTTGCTAGCTCTATCCACAGCTTTTATAGATCCTGGGCTTGCTGCTCTATTCCTGTGGCTGTAGGAAGGCTTCTGTTTTAACTGCTGTAGCCAGTAAGCTAAAGGCCCAAGTCTTGTGTTGCTTGTTGTAAGTACTCCTTACTCTCTGGGCAACAGAGGGGCAGCTTTAGTGGCAGGTAAATTTCTGCTTTCCCCACTTCTCTCACTGCTGCTTCTTCTTTCAGGGTCACAGCAGGCAGCTCAGGCGTCCAGTCCCCCCTTCTTTGACCTGGCTCTCAGGGGCTGAGTTTGCCTAACAAACAGTTCTAAATCACCAGGGCGGCTGCGGACTTCAGCTTTGTTCCTCCTCTGCTTTTCTCCTGGAAGTTTAGTTGTTTTTAATGTATTAGAATTCTTTATTCTTAGAAACCTTAATCTTTTAATGATTACCAAAAGTGAACAATTAGTATTTGTGTTTACAGAAAACTTGTGACCTTGAAGTTAGTTGATAATGCACCTGTTAGGTCTGCAGCCAGTAACATAACTGCTAAAACCCCCACCCCCCTTCTCTCAGCCCAGGCCCGTTGCTTTCCCTCACAGATTTTTTTCCTCTTTACTCTTGATTTCTCCGACCAATTCCCCTGTCCCCCAGTCCAGTTGTTTGTCTCCCTTTAAACAGTGGGAGTTTCAAAGAAAACTATAGACTGCTCCTATAGAGTCCTCCCTCCCAGAGGCTGGGGTCCGACCTGTGGGGAAACATGACTCTTAGTTGGCCTGAAAAGATAATGGGTGCATAGGGAGATTTCTTACACACAGAAAGCCTGGAGGCCACCTGAAATCCAGTTACAGATGCTTTCAGAATCAGGATGAGGGAGGAAGGGAAATACCAGGTTGTGTCCTCTATGAGGATCCTAATAAATAACTGAAAATGGCAAGTCAAACAAAGCACATAGTCACAAAGACATAGACAACAGACCACACGAGACACACAATCAGGGGTTAACGGGGTCTATAGACAGTTAATAATAACTTCAGCCTTAGGTGACTCATGTTGGACTATGATGTCACAAGCAGGGTCAGGGCCAGTAAATCTCTCCACCCTGTGGAGCTGTAAGCCCTTTGTGTCCACCAACAAGATAAGAAAACCATAAATAACAAGTTCTTTGAAATTTACTACTCTGTTAATTTGCTAAGCAAATAGTTAACTTGAAAAGACTTCTCTCTTGCTTTTTTTTACAAGCAATCTTGGAACCTAGCCAGCTTTTATTTTAGCCTTTAAATCTACCCTATTAAATTTAAAATTTCAATTTAATACAGCGAATTTACAACCCAGGTAAGAGCAACTGATAGACAGACATTTTTGTTAGCGAAGTGGGCTGATTCCTTCTGTAATGGTGAGCAAACGACTCTGAGAACTGCTAGACACTTTTGCAGCCCATCGCGGGTCCAGTCCAAACGTTCAGCCAGATGAATTAACAGAAAAGCAAAATAAATCAAAGTAGCTTTCACTTTACACAGACCAGTTAATGAGCAGCCAAAATAGACAAACACTCGTATTCACACTCTCTCAGTACACTAGCCTAGACTGGAGCTGAGCAAATAAATGAAACAATGCCCAACTCCTCAAATGGGCATGGGGGCACTCCTGGCACCCATGTCCCAGAACAGAATTCTCAACCAATGTCTTGGTGAGAACCTACCGGAGGAGTTAAGACTGCGTCCAGTCCTCCTTCTCGGTAACAAATTGGCTAGTCCCACACAAACAAACAGCTGTTCACTCAGAGTTTGAACAAATTCCTAATTCAAATAAATTCCAAATTCCAAACAAATTCCAAATTCTAAAAAAATTCCAAATTCTAAAACAAATTCTAAATTCAAAACAGATTCCCAATTCCTGAGGAATTCCCAATTCCTGACAGATTCCAAATTCCTGAGGGATTCCCAAAACCTGAGGGAGCTCTATGGCTCCCCGGGAGGTGATCAAGCTCCCCTTCCACTCATTCCAAGTGGGCCAGACGGTAGGGGATTGGGGCCCCTACCTTACAGATTCTGCAGACAGGTCCAGAAGTGTCCGTCCACGCTCTCCAGATGCCGGCCAGGTCCTGGGCTGAGGTCCGGGAGTGCCTGGAGCACCCCCAGTTCACTTCTGCTAAATCAGCAGAGTGGTGCCTCCCGGGGGCCTATCCTGCTCCCCCGGTCCTCAAACCCAATCCACATCAGAGGCCAAGAGGCCATGATGGGTGGTTCCCCGGTCTTCCCAAAATGTCAGGGAACCAATTATGTTACAGAAAAACCGGACAAGAACCAAACAGCGCTCTGAGAGTTTGGAGTTACACTTTATTCACCGCGACGGGCTTAGGGAAATGAATCCAAATTCTAAGCAAAGCTACAAGCAGAACTTCCCTTTTTATGGAAGAGCCAACCCTTTGTGTGCTTGCTGGCAGCAGCCTTGAAAACTACACAGTTCTATCTAATTAAAAAATGCACCTGGCATGGCATTGGGTGTATCTAGTCTCTGGCCTACAAGGTCAGATAGCTAAGTTTATCTCCCCCATTATTCAAGCAGGCTGCAAAGCAATGTTACTTTTTTCAGAATAAGAGGCCATCCAAAGAATAGCAGAGAATTCCAAACAGTAGTTTTATAGAATAGGGGTTTTCCTTCACACTAGTACAGTGACTCAGGGGAGTCAGTTCTCCAAAGCCTGAGTGATGAATATGGATGAAGCTTTCCCTTTATACCCTTTGGTTTCTTTTTTTTTTAATTAAATCTTTATTGTTCAGATTATTACAGTTGTTCCTCTTTTTTCCCCCCATAACTCCCCTCCACCCAGTTCCCAGCCCACCCACCGCCCTCACTCACCACCCACTGTCCTCATCCATAGGTGCATGATTTTTGACCAGTCTCTTCCCGCATCCCCCACACCCCTTTCACCCCAAGAATAGTCAGTCCATTCCCTTTCTATGCCCCTGATTCTATTATAATCACCAGTTCATTCTGTTCATCAGATTATTTATTCACTTGATTTTTTTTAAATATATTTTATTGATTTTTTTACAGAGTGGAAGGAAGAGAGATAGAGAGTTAGAAACATCGATGAGAGAGAAACATCGATCAGCTGCCTCCTGCACATCTCCCACTGGGGATGTGCCCGCAACCCAGTTACATGCCCTTGACCGGAATCGAACCCGGGACCCTTCAGTCCGCAGGCCGACGCTCTATCCACTGAGCCAAACCGGTTTCGGCCAATTGATTTTTAGATTCACTTGTTGATAGATGTGTATTTGTTGTTCATAATTTGTGTCTTTACCTTTTTCTTCTTCCTCTTCTTAAAGGATACCTTTCAGCATTTCCTATAATACTGGTTTGGTGGTGATGAACTCCTTTAGCTTTTTCTTATCTGTGAAGCTCTTTATCTGACCTTCAATTCTGAATGATAGCTTTGCTGAGTAAAGTAATCTTGGTTGTAAGTTCTTGGCATTCATCACTTTGAATATTTCTTGCCACTCCTTTCTGGCCTGCATGGTTTCTGTTGAGAAATCCGCTGACAGTCGTATGGGCACTCCCTTGTAGGTAACTGACTTTCTCTTGCTGCTTTTAAGATTCTCTCTTTGTCTTTTGCTCTTGGCATTTTAATTATGATGTGTCTTGGTGTGGTCCTCTTTGAATTCCTTTTGTTTGGGGTTCTCTGCGCTTCCTGGACTTGTAAGTCTATTTCTTTCACCAGGTAGGGGAAGTTTTCTGTCATTATTTCTTCAAATAGGTTTTCAATATCTTGCTCTCTGTCATCTTCTGGCACCCCTATAATTCGGATATTGGTACACTTGAAGCTGTCCCAGAGGTTCCTTACACTATCTTCGTATTTTTGGATTCTCTTTTCATTTTGCTTTTCCAGTTGGGTGTTTTTTGCTTCTCGTATTTCAAATCGTTGACTTGATTCTTGTGATTCTCTAGTCTGCTGTTGGGAGTCTGTATAATATCCTCCATTTCATTCAGTGTATGCTTAATTTCCAGTTGGTCCTTTATCATAACCTCGAGGGTCTGACTAGATTTCTTGAGGATATCACTACATTTATCGGCGGTTTCACCAGTCTTTTTGAGGGTCTTACTAAATTTATCGGCGGCTTCTAGAAAGTTCGTGAAAAACCTTAAAAGTGTGGTTTTGAACTCTATATCCAGTAGTTTTCTTTCCTCCATTTCTGTCATTTGTGTCCTGTTTCTTTGTCTCTGCATATTTTTATGCTTCCCTGTGTTGATAGAGTTTTCTTTCTGTGCTAAGTGTCCTCTAGAGCCAAGTGGTTCAGCCTCCCAAATGTCTAATATTCCCCTTCATTCCTCCCTCTTGATCCTCGAGCTGATTTTCAGCCTTGGGTATTCAATAGAAACCTCAAAGCTAGGGAGTAAGGTGTTTAGCAGCTCGAGTCTTTTCATCTTCATCACCCAAGGGATTGTGATGGCAGTCCAGAGATCTGGTCTGGAGTAACATCTGGGGCTTCAGGGCTTACTGATTCTATCTCTATTAGCTGTTCTAAAACCTGTTGACTTCCTTAGAGGAAGGGAGAGGGAGTCTGCAGAGGTTTCTTCATTTCCGGCTTCAGAGCAGTGGAAGTGGTGAGAAGCACGTCTCAGAGACCCATCTATTTCTCCTCCATTTGGCCCATAATCCTTACTCTGCTCATGTCTGTCTAACTGCCTAACACATCCCCTCAAGGATCTTGGCTCTGAATTCTTTCAGGGAAAGTGGGTGTTGGTGGGCTTCTCTGACTACTTCCATACTGAGGAGGGACGAAGGTTTCTTTCAGAGCCAAGAGACCCTTACTCTCTGTCAGAGGGACAATGAGGCCTGGGCATGGAAGGAGGTGGCAATAGTGTCTAGATGTGGTATTCCCTGAGTAGGGCTTGCAACCTGGTGGAGACAAACTGTATTATAAAATTTAGTATTATTGAGCAATTAGAACAGCAAGAATTACAAATGGTCTGGTGAAAGGGAAAATAAAACATTTCAGTTCTAATAATTGCCTATTGAAATAGAATTTTTCTCCTTAAAATCATCCTTATTGTTATTAAAGAACTAAATTAAGACCAATTTATCTATTGCATTCAATTTGGCTTGATTGTTTGCATAAACACAACAAGAATAGTAACTGACCATCTTTGCTGGAATTTCATGATTGAGTCTCAATGTGCCCTTCAGGGCAGAGAAGCTGAGCCATCCAGCTGCTGTCAGGCCTGCCTGCAGTATCTGCTGTGTAAGGTGAATTCCTCACCAAGACCTGTACCTGCAGTATCTCCACCCAAGCCCACACCCTAAGCTTCAAGGCCCATCTCAGCAGCCCTCCTACTCCTCACAGCCTACAATGCGTGAGGGTTCAGCAGGGACACAGAGGTACCCTCGCTGCTCCCCTTCCACTCTGACCAACCACCAGCAATGGCAGGGTATGGGCCTGATGCTCCAGCACCATCTATTTTTAAGTCTACCAAACAGGATACCAGGCTTTCTCCATGGCACTCTTATTGGCTTCAAGTCTTCAGAATCCAGACAGGACTCTTTAAAACATGACACTCCAGTCAAAGTTTTTGGTCAATAAAACCACCCTTGGAAACCGATCTTATTGAATGTATGCAAAGAAATGCATCGCCATGATTCATTCATTAAGAATGGCCAAATTTTGGAGAGATCACATAGGATGAAAAATACACTAACTTACTTTAAGATCTTTTGATTTTCCTTGCCAGTCCTTTCCATGGACTCTTCAGAAGATGTAATATTTTCCCAAATGCATTATAACAAAACAGTAACTGTCTCCAAATGACAATAAATTTAAAATGACATGATTATGGATTTCATTATGATGCAGAAGACATGGAGTGTTATTCTTTCTGTAAAACCCAACATTCTATAATATTATAACCAATAACCATCATATATAATAAAAGGCTAATATGCAAATTGACCAAACGGCAGAATGACCGGTTGGTATGACATGCACTGACCACGAGGTGGCAGATACTCAACACAGGAGCTGCCCTCTGGTCGTCAGTGCGCTCCCACATGGGGAGCACCACTCAGCCAGAAGCTGGGTTCACGGCTGGTGAGCACAGCAGTGGTGGCGGGAGCCTTTCCTGCCTCCGTGGCAGCGCTAAAGATATCCGCCTGGGAGCGGGCCTAAGCCAGCAGTCAGACATCCCACAAGGGCTCTCAGACTGAGAGAGGACACAGGCTGGACTGAAGGACCCTCCCACCCCGAGTGCACAAATTTTGTGCACCGGGCCTCTAGTTAGTTATAACTGTATTTGACAAAGGTTCCTTCAGTATAAAATTTTCCTTCATGAGGGAGAAGACAAATATTCAAGGCATTTCAGAGCCTATTGGGATGATCTAAAGCCAATTCTAGATCAAGAGAAAGTTTCTTAAAATTCAACCCTTTGAAGCATTGTCAAACTTGATTTTACCAAAAAATTAAATATCAAAGTGCATTAGACACAAACATAGGCTAGCAGACTTCAGTTCCTATGATTAAAAGATGGTCTTTCTTCTTTTTTATTAAATATATGATTAAAATAACATAATTATTTACTAGAAAAGAACTAACCAAAATAAGGCTTATTTTCTAACTTCATTTATCCTTGGGTGTGGACAGCAAATAACACTAATTGGATTTCTGCTATCAGTCTCCCTGAGTACATTGATATAAGCTATTTGCCCTCTGTTTAGAGAGGCAAAATACAAATCATTGACTCGTAAGGGTCCCTGGTTTAGGGAAGATAGGATTTAGGATTTTCTAGATGGTTTCAAACTGCCTTTTTACTATCTCAGTTTCCCTGTTCTGCTTGTCCTGGCTTACTGGCCTGTGTCATTTAATCAATTTCCTTTTAACATTTCTTTCTACAAACTTTCTATAACTTTCACAGACATTCTTACAGCTTTCAGAAATAACCAGCTTCAGAAAGCACCTTCTTTCTCCTTCAAATGCATAACCATGCCTCAGACCTTCCATTAAGTATTTCTACTCTAATATCCTTTCTTTCTGTCATACCTTCAGCAACTTGTTCAGACCTTTTCTTTTTTCTTTAAAATGTATTAGAATTCTTCACTCTTAGAAACTTTAATTTTTCAATGATAACCAAAAAGTAAACAGCTATCATTTCTTAGATTGACATTTACCAATGTTATGGGTTCAATCAGCAAGATAGACTACCGACTCAGAATTTAAATTTAAGAGCCTTTATTAAACTGGCCAGTGACTACAGCACATCCCTCCTCGCAGGAGGCCTCGTACTGCAGTAGTGACCAAGGGTACAGAAAAGCTTTTATTTCCAAAAACTACAAAGCGTTTCGTTAGCTGTTCCTAGTACTGGCAGGGTAAAAAGTTCACAAGTACAAATGGGAGGAAAACGGGGTCACACTTAGATGAGTTTAATCATAATACATTGTTTTTCTAAGACAATCAGTAATTTTTCTATGCCATGGTCCCTGCCCCTTAGCACACTCAGTAATTCTTCTATGCCACAGTCCCTGCCCCTAGAACATTCCCTGCTGGTCTTATGCCCGAATCAAATCTTTGATTCAGTGTCCTCCTCTAAGATTTTGGAGTATTGGGTGTGTAAAACCATCAACTTTACAGCCTGTATTCAATTTTGTATGAAATTGAGGAGGCATTTGGCAATGCAGGGGCCGAATACTAGCCCTAGGAGGAGCAGAACGACTGGTCCTGCCAAGGAGGAGAGCAGGGTAGTTAGCCAGGGTACCAGGAAAATAAATTCTCGTACCAATTGCCCTCAGCTTTTCTAGCCTCTTCTCGGTCAGCCAGCCGTTTTCGCAGCTGGCTCAGGCTTTCCCTGATCACCCCCAAGTGGTTGGTGTAAAAACAGCAAGACTCCCCAAGAGCCAGACAGAGGCCTCCCTGCTTCAGGAAAAGCAGATCTAGACCTCGTCTGTTTTGTAATACTACATCTGCGAGTGAACTGAGGGAGTCCTCCAGCTGGCCAACAGATTTTTCGAGAGAGCTTAAGTCTTGATCTATCTGCCTACTTAACTCTTTATCATTTTGATGGCCGGTTGCTAGGGCGGCTGTTCTGATGGCCGTGGATCCTGCTAGTCCTATTCCCATAAGGAGGGGGACTAGGATGGGGGCCCTTTTAACCCTCCTGGGTTCAAGGTTTAAGTGTTCTCGACCCCCTTCTCCCGAATAGTAGTACACCTGAGGGAGGATATTAGTTAGAATGCATAGTCCAGGGTCCGTCAGATTCTGGAGGACTGGAGAGAAGATGCAAGGGGTTACACCAGTTATACATGCCCACCAAGTTCCTTTCAGCGCTACTAAGTAGGTGGGGGTCTCTCCTGTATAATTTTTTGGAAGTATGATAGATGAATTGCATAGATCTGCATAGGAGGAACTGCCAAGGGGGTAGTTCATAGGGTACACACAGGTCCCTGGGTTCAGGATGTCCCCAAAAGTGAGTCCTGGGTGTTTGTGTCCCCACATACACAGTCCGTCTGGCAGACTTTCTGCTGAAAGGTTCCTGATGGCAGAGGCGTCCTTCCCAAGCTGGGCCCCTGCCCCTACCCCAGCATAATAAAGGGGTTCAGGGTTGAGGCACAGCCAGCAATCCGCGGGCAGGTTTGGGGACGTGTGACTCAGGAAAGAAAACATTAAGTCTAGGGTTCTCAGCAGCTGCCAGTTTGGTTTTCCTGCGCCTGTACCCAAAACCTGTTGTAGGTCCTCAAGGGCTGGAGGGGTTGTGGCTGCAGGTGGAGTAGGGCTGGGGCTCCCAGACTTTGGTGACTCAGGGGAACCAGGAGGTTTGACTGGGGCTGGGTGTTGTGGCAGGCTCAGCCTCCCTGGCTTGTCTAGGGGACGCAAGCCGCCGAGGAAGAGTCCGGGGTTGGATGGTGAAGAGTTGGCCAGGGTCTCAGCCGCTGACATAGAGTCTTAGTCCCCATGTCTTTCTCCCTTCCCATTGGTCAGTCTACCAGGCGAAAGGCATGAGGAGGATGAAGTTACAATTTCCGACAGTGCAGTTCTTCTTTGGGGCCCCAGGTCGAACCTCTCTGGTCAGATGGAGGAGCTTGTCAGTGAGGGGTTTTTTCCATGGGGCTAGGGTCTCACAACCCCAAAAGGCACCCTAAAAGTCGCCCTCTCCTCCACAGTTACTACCCCCTTCCCGGAGGCAAGCATAGTGTTGAGTGTGCCATAACTCTTACTCTAGGGCCAGGTCTCCGCACCCATAACCCCTGGCTCTGGTGACCCGGGGATGGCCCCTTGAGCCATACCCAGCTGATGCGGTTTGGCTACGGGAATTTCCCCAGTTTAATCCAAACAGTTTACAGAGATCTGTCCGGATGACGGGCGCCCCTACTCCAACAACAGAGCCTATAACAGTCCCATCAATAGTACGTGTGACCTCCCAAGAGTAATTTCTGGCCGAATGGGGATTTCCCAGTCCCAGCTGCAGGCAGATGAGGAGAGTCAGGAAGAACACCGAGTGAGTCTGACCTTAAACGGGTCTCCGCTTTTCTGGACCCGCCATCCCTCGACGCTGTCGTTCGCCTTCTTAACCTGCGTACTATGGATCCAGTGCCACTTTCCTGCAACTTTGATGGCGGTTGGAGTGCTCAGCACCACCTGGTAGGGTCCATCCCATCTAGGTTCCAGGCTGCCAGGGTCGTGGCGCTTCACCCAGACGAGATCACCCAGAGAGAAGGCAGGCTGCGTTGGACTGGATCTCGGTGCGTCCTCCCCCTGTACGGCTCTCACCATCCGTTGTGCCCATGTGGCGCTGCTCTGCAAAGCCTGTAAGGACTTAAGCAAATTTCGGGTAGACAGCCCAACAAGATTTTCCTCCCTTAGTCAGGGAAGAGGTGGCAGCCTGCCAAACATAATTTCAAAAGGGGTGAGTCCTTTTATATATGGGGTGCATCTAGCTCTGAGGAGAGCAAAAGGAAGGAGACTTACCCAGTTTCGCCAGTCTCTAATTTTAACTTAGTTAAGGTTTCCTTTAAGGTCCAATTCATCCTCTCTGCCTGTCCAGAACTCTGTGGCCTATAGATACAATGCAATTTCCAGGTAACTCTCAGGGCCTTAACTATGGATTGTGTAACTTTGGCGATAAACGCCAGGCCATTGTCAGACCCCATGTATAGTGGTAGGCCAAACCGGGGGACAGTTTCAGTGAGGAGTTTCCTAACTACTACCTGTGCTGTCTCTGCCTTGGTTGGGTATGCCTCAGGCCAGCCAGAGAAGGTATCAATGAAAACCAGCAGGTACTTATACCCTCCTTGTCCTCTTGGTATCTCAGTGAAGTCCATTTCCCAGTGTTCTCCAGGGTTCTGACCTCAGAATCGCTGCCCCGGCGTGGCCACAACAGGGGGCCCTTGGTTTACCCAGGAACGTACTTGGCACCTTCTAGCCAAAGTCTTGGGATATTTTCTGGAGCCCTGGGATGTAAAATTCTCTTCTCAGTAATTCTGATAGCTTCGTTCCCCCCAGGTGGGTGCTCTGGTGGGTCTGGGAAGTGATGGTCCGCCCCAGGGCTTCTGGCACTATAGGCCTCCCATCTGGTAGAATTAGCCATCCAGCCTCTCCTTCCCGGGCCCCTAGCTTCTCAGCTAGCCTCTGCTCCTCCGGCAGATAAGTAGGATTTTCTGGGCGCTTTCGAGCTGGCAGGGCTATGAGAACTTGTAAGGGCCCTACTGGTCTTTTAGCCGCTTCCTTGGTGGTTTGGTCTGCCAACCAATTTTCCTGTGCTTCGGGACTATTACCCTTCTGATGACCTCGGCAATGAATTACTGCCACTTCTTTTGGCCCCCATATGGCTGCCAGGAGGTTAAGTATCTCAGGAGCGTTTTTAATGTCCTTTCCTACTGAGGTCAAGAGACCCCTCTCCTGATAGAGGGCCCCATGCACGTGTACAGTGGCGAAAGCATACCAACTGTGTAAATATTCACTCTTTTTCCCTTTCCCCACCAGAGGGCCTGAGTGAGTGCTATGAGTTCTGCCTTTTGGGCTGAGGTGCCTCATCCTAAGACTTGTGCCCAGAGAACCTCCTCCTGTTTCACCACTGACACCCCCCCATACTGGGTACCTTCCTCTACGAAGCTGCTCCCGTCCCTGTAGAGGTTCTCATCTGGGTTCTGCAGGGGCTGGTCCACAAGGTCCTCGCGGAGGGAAATGAGGGCAGTCAATGTCTCCTCGCAGTCATGCAAAGGGGGCTCTGCCTCCTCGTCAGGGAGGAGTGTGGCCGGGTTCAAGGCAGCTGTTTTCAGGAAGCTGACTCGTGTTGGGTCTAGCAGTAACACCTAGTACTGGGTAATGCAGGCGTTGGACATCCATCTCTCCGGGGTGCTCCTTAACAAGGTCTCAACTGCATGCGGGGCAACCACTTGGATATTTTGGCCAAATGTTAGCTTTGAGGCTTCCTTTACCAACAGGGCGGTGGCTGCAATGGCTCTCAAGCAGTTGGGCCATCCCGAGGCCACCGGGTCAAGTCTCTTAGAGAGATAAGCTACGGGGCGTTTCCATGGTCCTAGGGGTTGTGTGCGGACCCCTTTCGCCACCCCTTTGTTTTCAGCTACATATAGCTGGAAGGGTTTGGTTAAGTCTGGCAGGGCGAGTGCCGGGACGCTCACCAGGGCCTCTTTCAGTTTCTTATAAGCATCTTCCTCCTTTTCCATCCAGACTAGGGCAGGCTCCTTTCCCCCCATTGCAGAATATAGTGGTTTTGCAATTTCTGCAAAACCTAGTATCCATAGTCTGCAATATCCCACTGCCCGAGGAACTCCCAGACTTGCCTTTTGGTGGTGGGCCTGAGGATTGACAAGATGGCCTTTATTCTGCTACTGGATAAAGTTCGCCTACCCCCTTCTATGTTGTAACCCAAATATGTCACTCAGGTAGTGCATAGCTGAGCTTCCTTGGCTGAGACCCAATACCCCAAATGATCTAGGGTGGTCAGCAACTCTCGAGTGGCCTGTCTACAGTCCTGTTCCTCCTCCATAGCCAGTAGGAGGTCGTCTACATATTGGAGCAAAGTCACCCGTGGATGGTCCTGAGGGAACTCCCGGAGGTCTTGGTTTAGGGCTTCATCGAACAGAGTGGGTGAGTTCTTAAACCCTTGTGGTAACCTAGTCCAAGCTAACTGTCCAGACTCTCCCTCTGTTGGGTCAACCCACTCGAAGGCGAAGATAGGTTGACTCTGCTTTGCCAGGGGAAGGGAGAAGAAGGCATCCTTTGGGTCTAAAACAGTATAGAACCGATGTTCTGGCTTGAGGAGGCTGAGAAGAGTGTAAGGGTTCGGAAGCATGGGATGGATAGTCTCAACCCTCTTGTTTACTTCCCTTAAGTCCTGCACTGGCCTGAAATCCTCAGTCCCTGATTTCTGTACTGGCAACAGGGGAGTGTTCCAAGCAGATTGGCAAGGAATCAAGATTCCAGCCTCTTTCAGCCTCTTAATGTGCTTGGTGATTCCCACTCTCGCTTTCTGGCTCATTGGATATTGCCAGACTCTGACTGGGGTGGCACTGCTGGTCAGCTGGACCACAATTGGAGGCCGGTGTTTAGCTAACCCTGGTGGATTGTCCTCTGCCCAAACTCCCGGGATAGCCTGTTTTAGTTGTTGGAGATAGGCATCTGCTGAGACTTCCCCTGGCTCCTTCTCATGTAGTAAATATTCTTCCTGTAAGGGCAGTGTGAGGAGATATATCCCTGTAGTCCCTGGGTCTTGTAACTTGACCTCTGGCCCTGGCCCTTCAAAGGAGATTGTGGCCCGTAATTTACTCAGCAAGTCACGGCCTAGCAGAGGGTAAGGGCATTCTGGCATTACTAGAAATGAGTGAGTAACTAAACCGTTTCCTAGGTCACTGATCCAACCTTCAGTCTATGGGTAGGATTTTACTTTTCCAGTCGCCCCTTTGATGGGGATTTTGGTCTTAGAGACCAGACCCACTGGCTGTTGCAGGACAGAGAAGGTGGCTCCCGTATTCACCAGGAAGTCCACCTTTTGGGCCCCCACTGTCAGAGTTATCCTGGGCTTGCGCTGTCAGCAGTGGCAGCAGCAGAGGTGTGATGGGGCATCGCCTTCCCCTGATCGCCGGGTCACCTCCCGCCCCTGAGGGCTCCGGACTGTGAGAGGGGGCAGGCCAGACTGAGGGACCCTTCCCCCCACTCCAGTGCATGAATTTTCATGCACCAGGCCTCTAGTGTTGAATAAGAGTGGTGAAAGTGGACATCCCTGTACTGTTCCTGTGGTTAGGGGAAATCGTTTAAGTTTTTGCCCATTGAATATGATGTTCACTGTAGGTTTGTCATATATGGCCTTTATCATGTTGAGATATGCTGCCTCTATTCCCACTTTGCTGAGACTTTTATCAAAAATGGATGTTGGATTTTGTTCAATGCTTTTTCTATGCCTATTAATATGATCATGTGATTGTCTTTTATCATTTGTTTGTGATGTATCACATTTATTGATTTGTAAATATTGTACCAGCCTGCATCCCTAGAATAAGTCACACTTGGTCATGGTGTATGATCTTTTTAATATATTGCTGGATGCACTTTGCTAATATTTTGTTGAGGATTTTAGCATCTATGTTCATCAGGGATATTGACCTGTAAATCTCTTTCTTTGTAGTGTCTTTACCTGGTTTTAGAGTTAGGATAATGCTGGACTCACAAAAGGAGGTTGGAAGTGTTCCTTCCTCTTGGATTTTTTTAAATAGTTTGAGGAGTAGAGGTGTTAGCTCTTCTTTGGATGTTTGGTAAACTGCCCTGTGAAGCCGTCTGGAACCAGGCTTTTGTTTGCTGAGAGTGTTTTGATTACTGCTTCTGTTTACTCAGTTGTTATTGGCCTATTCAGGTTTTCTAATTCTTCCTGATTCGGTTTTGGGAGATTATATTTTTCTAGGAATTTGTCAATTAAATCCACATTATCCAGCTGGTTGGCATAGAGTTGTTCATGGTATTTCCTTACAATCCTCTGTATTTCTGTGGTGTCGGTGGCTATTTCTCCACTTTTGTTTTTGATTTTATTTATTTGAGCCCTTTCTCTTTGTTTCTTGATGAGTCTGGCTAATGGTTCATCAATGTTGTTTATTGTTTTAAAGAACTAGCTCTTGGTTTCATTGACTTTTTATATTGTTGTTTTAATCTCTATGCATTCATTTCTGCTCTAATCTTTATTATTTCTTTCCTTCTACTTACTCTGGGCTTTTCTTGTTATTCACTTTCTAGCTCTTTAAGTTGTAGGGTTAAATAATTTATTGCTGATTTTTCTTCTTGTTGTTGTTTTTTATAGCAAAGGTGGAAATTTATTGAAGAACAAGTACAGACCCCCACATGGGGAAAGGGAAAGAATCTCACAGTACAGACTCCCATGTGAGGAGGGGGAAAGAGCCCTCAATTTTTCTTGTTTTTTGAGGTGGGCTTGTAGTGCTATGAACTTCCCTCTCAGGACTGCTTTTGCTGTGTCCCAGAGATTTTGGATTGCTGTGTGTTCATTTTTAAAAATACATTTCTATTGATCTCAGAGAGGAAGGGAAAGGGAGAGAGAGATAGGAACATCCATGATGAGAGAAAATCATTGATCGGCTGCCCCCTGCATGTCCCACTCAAGATCAAGCCCACAAACTGGGCCTGGGCTCTGACCAGGAATCGAACCATGACCTCCTGCTTCATAGGTGGATGCCCAACCACTAAGCCATGCCAGCCGGGCTGTGTGTTCATTTTTATTTGTTTCTAGGAAGTTTTTTTTTTATTTCTTTCTTGATCTCGTTGGTAACCATTTATTGCTTAATAATGTACTAGTTAGCCTCCATGAGTTTGAATGTTTTGGGGTGTTTTTACTGTAATTGATATCTAATTTCATTTCACTATGATCTGAGAAGATGCTTGATATGACTTCAATCTTCTTGAACTTGTAGAGACTTCTTTTGTGTCCTAACATGTGGTCTACCTTTGTGAATGAGCCATGTGCACTTGAGAAGAATGTATATTCTGTAGCTTTGGGGTGAAATGTTCTCTAAATGCCAATTAAATCCATCTGATCAAATGTGTCCTTTAGGGTCACTGTTTCTTTGTTAAGTTTTTGTCTGAAAGATATATTCAGTGAAGTCAGCAGGGTATTAAAGTCCCCTACTATGACGGTATTGATCTCTCCCTTAAAGTTCTCTAGAATTTTTTTTATATATTTAGGTGCTCCTATATTGGGTACATATAAGTTTACCAGGGTTATATCCTCTTGTTGGATCGATCCCTTTAGTATTATGTAGTGACCTTTATTGTCTCTTGTGATGGCCTTCATTTTAAAGTCTGTTTTGTCAGATATGAGTATTGGTACCTCAACTTTTTTTCTTTCCCATTTGCATAGAAAAATTTTTCCCATCCCTTCACTCTCATCCTGTGTTTGTCTTTTGCTCTGAGGTGGGTCTCTTGTAGACAGCATATAATTGGGTCATGCTTTTGTATCCATTCACCTACCCTACATCTTTTTTTTTTAAATATATTTTATTGATTTTTTACAGAGAGGAAGGGAGAGAGATAGAGAGTTAGAAACATCAATGAGAGAGAAACATCGATCAGCTGCCTCCTGTACATCTCCTATTGGGGATGTGCCTGCAACCCAGGTACATGCCCTTGACTGGAATCGAACCTGGGACCTTTCAGTCTGCAGGCCAACGCTCTATCCACTGAGCCAAACCGGTTTCAGCCACCTACCCTACATCTTTAAAATATATTTTATTGATTTTTTACAGAGAGGAAGGGAGAGGGATAGAGAGTTAGACACATGGATGAGAGAGAAACATCAATCAGCTGCCTCCTGCACACCCCCTACTGAATATATGCCCACAACCAAGGTACATGCCCGTGACCAGAATCGAACCTGGGACCCTTGAGTCCGCAGGCCGACACTCTATCTGCTGAGCCAAACCGGTTAGGGCTACCCTACATCTTTTGATTGGAGCATTTAATCCATTTACATTTAAGGTTATTATTGCTAGGTACTTATTTATTGCCGTTTAATTCTGTATGCCTAAGTTTCCCTATTTTTTTTTTCTCATCACAGCAGTCCCTTTAGCATTTCTTGTAATGCTGGCTTGGTGGTGATGTACTCTTTTAGTTTTGTTGTTTTTGCCTGGGAAGCTCTTTATTTCATCATTTATTTTGAATGATAGCCTTGCTGGATATAGTAATCTTGGTCTCAGATCCTTCCTTTTCATTACCTTGAGTACTTCATGCCATTCCCTTATGGCCTAAACAGTTTCTGATGAGAAATCAGGTGTCAGCCTTAAGGGAGCTCCTTTGTAGGTAACAGTTTACTTTTCTCTTTAAAATTCTCTCTTTGTCCTTAACTTTTGGCATTTAATTATGATGTGCCTGGGTATGGGCCTGTTTGGGTTTTTCTTGCTTGGAGTTCTCTGTGCCTCCTAGACTTGTGTGACTTTTTCCTTTCCCAGGTTAGGGAAGTTATCTGCCATTATTTCTTCAAACCCTTTGTATATTCTTTTCTCCCTTTCTGCCTCTTCTGACACAGCTGCTATTTGAATACTGTTACGTTTCATGTTGTCCCACAGCTCCCTTAAGCTGTTCTCAGCACAGGAAACTGGGGTATCTACCTTCTGGGCTCTAACTCCAGAACCCCAAATCCTGGCTTCTGCTCACACAGCTCCAGTCTACTCTGCCCTCCCTCCGCAGGAGAACATCATAGGTGGCTCCACAGAGAATTTTGTGCATTGGCCCTTTAAGAGGGTGCCTGAATTTCCAGTCTTCTCTCTGGCAGACAGCAACCCCACTGCTTTTCACAGCCAGAGGTTATGTGGGCACCCTTCTCAGTTCTGATGCTCTCTGCTGGGGGCCCAGCTTGGGGATTAGATCCCAGAGTTCTCAGTGCACCTCCCCACACCTGGGATATCTCTTCAGAATTTCAGCTGCTCTCTGTGGGAGACCCACCAGCCCTTTCACGCTCTGTCCCTCTTACCAGTCTCTATGTGGTCTGCACTTTCCATCCTTGGTTAACGGGGTTCTCTCCAGTGATTGTTTTATTGATTATTTAGGAAGTTTTTGTATTTTAGTTGTAATTCCAGTTTGGTCCTGGGAGCGTGTCTGTGTAGCATCCACTTACTCTACCACCTTTTTTAATCTCTTAGTATAGATATTTTAATGATGTTCATTCTACCAATCCATGAGCACAGTATATTCTTCCACTTGATTATATCATCCTCTTTCTCTTTTTTCAAAGATTTGTAGTTTTCAAGTACAAGTCTTTTACCTCCTTAGTTAAGTTTATCCCTAAGTATCTTAATTTTTATTTCAGTGGTAACTGGGATTGTTTGTTCAGTTTCTCTTTCTGATAATTCATTATCCTATCTAATAAAGACAGAATATGCAAATGACCATCACTCTGTGACAAAGATGGTGGCGCCCACAGCCAATAAGGAGGGAATATGCAAATTGAAGTGACAAAGATGGCAGTGGTTGGGCTGGGACGCAGGCATTCCGCCCTGCCCCAGCCGCTCCAGGCCTCTGGGCAGCTCGTGTGTGCAGGCACAGAACAGCCAGGGCAGGATGGGATGCCTGCTATGGGGGGGTGGGGGTGGAGGGAGCTACAGGAGGGCAGCAGGGCCAGAGCAAAGGCAGCTCCACAGGAGCAAAGGCAGAAAGCGGCTCCAGCCAGAGTGAAGGTGGAAGGTGGCAGCCAGAGCAAAGACCTGGGTCCCAGGTGATGGAGGGAAGCCATTGCTGGCAGCCAGGGGAAGGAAGACCTATTCTTGCATGAATCTTTGTGCATCGGGCCTCTAGTTGGTGTATAAAAAAGCCATTGATTTGGGGGTGTTGATTTTGTATCCTGCTACATTGACAAATTCATTTATTAAAATCTAGTAGTTGATTGGTAGAGTCTTCAGGTTTTTCTATGTAAAATACCATGTTGCCTGCAAATAATGAGAGTTTTACTTCCTCCTTTCCAATTTGGATGTCTTTTATTTCTTCTTCTGGTCTGATCACTGTGGCTAGGACTTCCAGTGCTATGCTGAATAAGGGAAGAACACCCTACATTTACATAGAACTTAGATTTCCAGCACCTGGACTTGCTGTGTGGTCTCTTGTGAACTACCCAATCTTTCTACCCATTCTTATCCAGGCTGTAAGTTGAGAGATTTGTTCTTTCTTTTTATGTAATTTGAAAGTGAGAGGGAGAGAGTGCTGGAAGCCGGTCCATCCTTGCTGCTTGACACAGTCGCTGCAGGAAAGAAACATCTGCACAGCATATGTTTCAAGGGACCTGGCGTATATAGCATACTGTTCTTAATATGTTTGCTCCCCTTAGCGCTGTGTGTTTTAACCAAGGTCACCTCTCCGAGAAAGGTTGTTTCCCCAGGTAGGAATTTTTCCCTGAAGTCAGGGAGGGGATGCCTCTCCTAGAAAGGTTGTTTCCCCAGGTAGGAATTTTTCCCTGAAGTCAGGGAGGGGATGAAACTCCTTAACTAAGTGCCAGGCGGGTAGTTAATCACTACAAACAATCATGCTTAAGCTACATAATCTTTACTCCCTGGAATGGAGATAAGAAACGCCCTAACCTTTGTAATAGAAATTGACAGGATTAAAATCAACTGGTATAAATACGGATGTAACAAGACAATAAACGGCAGAACTTCTCTGGAGATCCAGACCAGAACTTGGCTGGAGATCCAGACCAGAACTTGGCTGGAGATCCTGGCTGGAGATCCTGGCTAGGCTGCTGATCAACTGAACGCTGTCTCTGTGTCATTCCTTCTTTGCCGACTCCGTCCACACCTTTGGGAACCCCTGGACCTGCTGGGGTTGGACCCCAGCAAGAGAGAAACATCAATTTGCTGTTCCACTTATGTATATATTCATTGGTTAATTCTTGTATGTGTCCTGACTGGGGATCAAACCCTTGGGTATTGGGATGAGGGTCTAACTAACTGAGCTACCTGGCCAGGGCAACACCCTTGCTTTTTTGTTTTTGTTTTTTTTATGTGTTTTATTGAGAGAGAAGGGAGAGGGAGAAACATTAATGCGAGAGCTAAACACCAATTGGCTGCCTCCTACAGCATCCAACTGGGGATCAAGCCCTCAGCCCCTTGGTGCAGGTGCCATGCTATTTTAATGGCTGTTAAAAATCATTTTCAAAACAAAATATAGTCCATCAACAAACTCCCAGACTAGGAACTATTATGTAGACTCATATGGTGTCATCCATTGCACTGATTCCCAACACAGATGCCGGGTCCTAACACAGGGGAGGCCGGCAGTGGCCCCTGGGATTATACAGAAAAGCTCTCCAGCTCCTGGTGTTGAGTCAGGCAGCGTGTTGGGCTCTGGGTTGTATCTTTCCAACCTGCGGAAGAAACGAAGTTCAGACACTCCCACTAGGAGATCCCCATAACAACCCTGTGGGGCATGAATTGTTAACCCCATTTTACAGATTAAGAAAATGAAGCTCAGAATGACTGACTGAAGTACAGGAGGGGCTTGAATCCAATTCTTTTGGCGCCGGGTCTAGTGTTGTTAACCATGCTTCCTCCTGACTCCCCCTAGATTGCCTGGTGCCAGAAGCCAATCCACCCTTGCTGCTTGACACAGTCACTACAGGGAAGAAACATCTGCACAGCTTATTTTTCAAGGGACCTGGCGTATATGGCATATGTTTGCTCCCCCTCTTAACGCTATGTGTTTTAAACAGGACCACCTCCCCGAGAAAGGTTGTTTCCCCCAGGTGAGGATTTTTACCTGGAGTTACGAAGAGAATAAAACCCCTTAACTAAGTGCCAGGCGGGTAATTAATCACTTTAACTACGAACAATCACGCTTAAACTACATAAACTTACTTAGGATAATCTCCTTCAGTTACTTCCTTGTAGCTTAATAGAACAATAGAGTAACCTTGGAATGGAGATAAGAAACGCCCTAACCTTTGGAATAGAATGGATAGGATTAAAATCAACTGGTATAAATACAGATGTAACAGGACATGAACACAGAACTTGGCTGGAAATCCTGGCTGGAGAACCTCACTATGCTGATCAACTGAATGCTGTCTCCATGTCATTCCTTCTTCGCCGACTCCATCCACACCTTTAGGAACCCTTGGACCCCATGGGGCTGGACCCCAACAGCCTGGGGCCACACAGTGTCCTCTGCAACTCTGGACTGTCCAGGTGGCTTTAATGTGGAGCTGCTGTCAAAATGCCAGGAAGCACAGCAGGCACCCAGCCTCCCCTCCTTGGGACCAATGGCAACGTTATTATTGGGCCACAGGTGGAAGCTTGGGTGCAGGAGGAGGCTAAGGGGGAAAGAGTGGGGTGCTCTCCGCGCCTTACTTTCTATGGGTACAATGGGAAGTAGGATTATACCTACTTCACACATTCTGTGGGATTAAATGAGCTCATCCGTATGAAGCCACTGGCAGGCCACCTGCAGCACCCCACCTTAATCCATGTTGAGACCCTGCTTTCCATTCCCTGAGTGGCCCATGCTCGGGGGCACCTCTGTTCCGTGTTCGCCCTAGAAGCAGCGAAGATCACCTGTACTCTGGAATGACGCTCCATTACTTGCTAACTTTAGAAAATCATTCAGACTTGCTAAGCCTCCCTTCTCTGATCTCCCCACCCCCACAAACACACTTGGAAGGGAGAGGTGTCCATTGTAGGGTTCAAGCTGGGGAACTAGCCTGGAGATGGCCCTAATTTGAAACTCAATCTCCCCAGTAAGAGCCAAACCCCAACACATGATATGACCTTGTGTTAGACCCTCACTCTGCTTGGGCCTCAGTTTCTTCACCTCTAAGTGAGGATTTGGATTAGAATCTGCCTAAAATCCCTACAGATCTGAGACTCTGTGGATGACGTTGTCACAAGTGCACAACTTCCCAGATATGCTCCAGGCACTAAGCCCATTCAGAATCTTACCCCTTCATAGATGGAAGGACTGTGGCTCCTCTTCTTAGGTCCAGCCTGAAATTCAGAGGGTAAAAGATCTTAACTTCAGGGTAAGAAATGCCCCGCTCCAAAGTGGTGTGAGAGGTCCCAAAAGGGACTCGGTGCCCAGAGAGCCCTTGAAGTGGCGCCAACCAGAAGTGAATGAATCTCCTACCCCAGGAGCCAACAATGGGGTTTTGGTTTCCAGAAGGTGTTAACACATACTTACCTATGATGTGACATTTCTGAACCAAAATCGGTTTAACATCCACAGCCATGCACCCCTCACCCCTCAGACCACACACACACACACACACACACACACACACACACACACACAGCCTTCAGACAAACCTAGTACAAACACGGCCTCCACTGTGTATCTGTTCAATGCATGGCGCACACCCTCACCCAGCGGAGCTCCGGGGCTCTCAGTAGTCGGCAGAGTCTTCAGATATAAAACCGAAGCCTGCGGCCAGGTGCTGTGGCCATGTGTGTAGCATGGAACTTAAATATCAATCTCTCTCGCTAAAATCCCAGTTGATTGAATGACTTATTGGAAGGGGGTGGATTAAAAGTCTGAAAATGTGTCCTAACCTTCTCTCGCTTTTGATACAAACACACAATCGCTGACCTGCTTGATCGCCGTCCTTCACATCCGCCAGGTTCCCCGCTTCTCATCACCAAGTTCAGCTGATGGTCTGCACTGAGTCCCCTCCCACCCGAGATGAAAAGATGGTACGGGCCCAGGACACCCAGCTCTGTGGTTCCAGGTACCCATACGGGCTGCAAGCCCCCCTTGGATCAGGATTAGAGGGGACTCCAATGGGCTGCCTCAGTCCCAGGCCTCTACCATGAGGTGACTGTTCCTGGAGGTCAACGCTGTCTCTCCAGGTCCCGTGCAATCCTACCGCTCAGTCCGCATCGGAAACCTCTCCTTCTCTCACCATAGCCTCGGCTGGCCTACCAGGATCCTGTGGTTCCTGCACCAAGCACTTCCTCTCTGATTGTCCTCTACCTTCCACAGAAACTTCTGGAAACACCTTTAATATATTCTTCTCCCAGACTCAGAGCTGCTGTTTTTCTCCAAACAGAACTAGAAAGGCACTTGCCCATTCACTTTTCAACGGTCATTTAACACAAGTCACTTGGATACATGCAGTGGAAGTCAAGTCACTCAGAAGTGTCAGCCTGAGCTGCACTGCGCATGCAAAACATACCCCTGCACCCAAGCACCCCTGGGGGCGGAGACTCACCTTCCCTGAGGGCAGCACCACCGAATACAGGGTAGTTGCAGTTTCTTGTGATGTGGAAGCGGAAGACTGTTGAGAAGAGAAATGAAATCATTTCAGAGGCATAGATAGATGTAGCACAACCCTAGGGAGGGAGTTACCTCTTCCACCTCTTCCACACCACCCTCAACCCTGCCCAGAGAGAAGCGTTAAGTGTTGGTTGAAAAAGCCTGGCCTAGTGGGAGGTAGGTCGCACCGCTGAATGCTAGTCCCTCTCTTAAAGACAGTTGCTGCTTTTTTGGAAAATATGTTTGATTTTAGAGAAAGGGGAAAGGAGGGGGAGAGAGAGAAACATCATTGGCTGCCTTCTGCACGTCCCCTACTAGGGATTGAGCCCACAACCCAGGCATTTGCCCTGACTAGGAATCAAACCCGGACCTCTCAGTGTATGGGACAACACTCAACCAACTGAGCCAAACTGGCCCTGCACCTATGTTCTCCCCTAATCTTTAGGACACTCCTATCTGATAAGAATGACTATAATTTGCCTCATTCTACAGATGAGCCTCCAAAAGATAAATAGGAAGTCACAGAAGCAGCAGAATTTAAACGCAGACTCCCCAGCATTCTTTCCTCAACATCTCCATGTCTCCTTTGGCAGCCGTTTTCCTTCTCTGTATCTGAAAGAAGCATCTCCGGCTGCAGGGGAGGGATCTCAGTCTCCCCGGCACCTCCAAGTCCTCTTCTCAGAATGCAATGTGGCTAAACCCAAAGCTCGCGGAAACAATCGCTCTTCTATCTGTGGGCAGAGAAGGAGCCACATACTAAACTGACAGACTCCGGGGAGGCCTGCAAGGCGGGCCTTATAAACCCAGAGCCCTGCAGCAACCACACAGGACGTCCTGCTATTACAGTTTCCCAACTAAAGTGGGAGTCCCGTCCTCGGCCTGCATCTTCCTCCACAAAGGCCAACCTGTACCTGAGCCTGTCTGTTGTCTTTTTGCATCCACCATGGGTAATACCTTTGGAGTGATCCCCTTCTCCAGACCCCTCAGGGCACAACTCCCACCAGAGCAGACCACAGTGCCTCTCATTGTTACTGTTACCATGTTGTTAACTGTTAACTATCCTATACCCACAAACATCTATTCTTTTTATGTTTATTTTTTATTTTCTGTGTCTATTCATGTTACTTTATTTGTTTTAAATATATATATTTTTTATTGACTTCAGAGAGGGAAAGGGAGAGATAGAAACATCAATGATGAGAGAGAACCATTGACCAGCTGCCTCCTACAAGCCCCCCAGTGGGGGATTGAGCCCGCAATCCAGGCATGTGCCTTGACTGGGAATCGAACCGTGATCTCCTGGTTCATAGGTCGATGCTCAACCACTGAGCCACGCTGGCCAGGCAACACACTTCTTGGGAATTCCTCCTACTGCCCACTCCTCCTCCCCTCTTCCCCCTCCCCTCCCCCTCCCCTCCCCCTCCCCCTCCTCTTTCATCCAATCCCAGAGGTTCCCCCTTTGTTTTCTCCCGCCACCCTAATCCATCGCCAATGGAGTCCATGTGACCCACTTAGGTCTTTCCTGATTGCAATGTACAAAACAAGGGGCAAAACTGCCATTCTCCAGAGCATTTTCTCAATCCATAGATTTTGATTCCAGATGATTGTCGTCAGTTTGTATCAAATAAACTCATAAAAATCCTTACAGGTTTGGACTCTTTAAGGCTCTGTGACTTGACCCAATGAGTCCCATTACCTCAAGGGAAGTGGGAGGAGGCAACACATTTCTTGGGAATTCCTCCTGCCCCCTCCCCCTCCCCCTCTTCCCCCGCCCCTCTCCCTCCTTCCCTCTTCCCCCTCCCCTTTCCCTCCTCCTACTTCCACCTCCCTTCCTCCTCCCCATCCCCTCCTCCCTCCCCCTCTTCCCCTTCCCTCCTCCCCTCCTCCCCTTCTCCTCTTCTCCCCTTCCTCCTCCCTCCCCCTCCTCCTCTTCTTCCCCCCTCCCCTTCCTCCTCCTCCCTCCCCCTCCTCCTCCGGTCAGTGGCCTTCCTCTGAAGCCGTCCCCATTCCACCAAGCTGAAGAGGTTGCTGCTTCAGGTCAAAGTTCTTTTTTCTTTTTTAAGTAATTTTTTAAAATATGTTTTATTGATTTTTTACAGAGAGGAGGGGAGAGATATAGAGATTTAGAAACATCAATGAGAGAGAAACATTGATCAGCTGCCTCTTGCACACTCCCCACTGGGGATGTGCCCGCAACCAAGGTACATGCCCTTGACCTGAATCGAACCCAGGACCCTTCAGTCCACAGGTTGATGCTCTAGCCACTGAGCCAAACCAGTCAGAGCTTTTTAAGTAATTTTTATCAGAACTTTTTAATCATTGGCCACCAGATGGCAGTGTTTCCCTAGAAAGAGATGCCCAGCTGGGATCATCTGCCAATGTTCCAGACGCTTCTGCCGCTGACGGTGCAGCTCAAACCCTGGGTGTTAGATACAATGCAGGGGAGACTCCGGGCCGTGGCCCAGCTCTGTGGCCTCGAGCACGTTCGCTTACCTCAGTCTACAGACTTCATGAGGCTGTTACAGCAGATTCGTTTTAAAAATGGACATAATGAGTACTTTATAAATGTTGTCCTTAAGTGATAATAAGATGAAAGAGAACAACACAGCCCTGACCAGTTTGGCTCAGTGGCTAGAGCGTCAGCCTGCGGACTGAAGGGTCCCAGGTTCAATTTCAGTCAAGGGCATGTACCTTAGTTGTGGGCACATCTCTGGTGGGGGGTGTGCAAGGGGCAGCTGATCGATGTTTCTCTCTCATCGATGTTTCTAATTCTCTATCCCTCTCTATAAAAAATCAATAAAATATATTTTTTTAAAAATTTGTGCACTGGCAGAGGTGGGGGTCCCTCAGCCCAACCTGTGCCCTCTCACAGTCCAGGACCCCTCGGGAGATAACAACCTGCTGGCTTAAGCCCACTCCCCTGGTCGCACATGGCAAGCCCGGATCCCATGCTAGGGCGGGCGGCAGCTGGGGATCGTGCTGCCACCCACCCCCCACCCCCTGCCCCAGGCCGCACACAGCAGGCCCAGGTCCTGCACTGGGGCGGGTGGCGGCTTGGGATCTCGCTGCCGCCAGCCCTGGGCAGGGTGGCACAGCGGGATCTGCCTGCAGTATGCAAATTTAATGGCCATCTTTGTTGGGTTAATTTGCATACCCTTCTGATTGGCTGATGGGCATAGCAAAGGTATGGTCAATTAGCATCTTTGTCTTTTATTAGTGTAGATATTTAAAGTTCAAGGGCCCCACGTCCTGGAAGCAGCAGGGAGGAGGGAAGAAAGAACACAGAAAACCAGAAGCCGAACTCCCTGTCAGGGTCATCTGCTGCCTGACCTTGACCTTCAGCTGTTAGGCTGTGGAGGCCCCAGAGCACTGGGACTGTCAGCCAACCCAGCAGCTGCCCATCCCTCCAGAGCACCGAGGTCTCACTGGCCATTCAAGGGTCTGAGGTGAGTGGAAATTGGAGGGGGGGGGGGGGATGAGGAAGCCCATAGACAGGTGTGGACTAGAGGCGAGACCCAGAATGGTACCTGGGGCCGGACCATGGAGTAGACAGTGTTCTCTTTCCCAGTGGAGTCCTGCTGCCGCCTCCGCCCCTGCAGGAGAAACAGGGAGGGCAGGTGGCAGCATCAGTAGGCACTCAGTCTTGCAGGGTTGGGTCACGTGGGGAGAATGGTGGGAAGGAGAGAAGCTCCCAGGAGCCTGGGAGGCAGCGCCGCAGTCCCGGGACGAGAGGCACAGGGAGCAGCCACCAGGCAGCAGCTGGGAGAGGATCCCTGTAAGAGGCCGCACAGGGAGACCCTGCCACTTGGCGCCTGCCATGCGCAGAAACGTCCCTTCGCTGACTGACTGCACTGACAGTGCACTGAGGTCTGAGCCCCACTGTGGCCACTGATTCCAAGACTAGAGGGTTTCAAGCCCCAGCCCAGATCCAGCCTTGTTGTTACGGGCCCTTGGCTCCAGCCAGCCCCCTGCGGCTGCGCTGCTGGGTGACCCGGACTCACGGCCAGAGGCACATCTCCCTCTCAGTCCTGCCCCCACGTGGGGTCTGAGGTCATTCATGCCCTTCCCCTGAGGGTCTGCTGCCAGGAAGGGCTCTGGGGGGGGGGGGGTCTGCATTCAGGGGAGGAGCCGAGAGGAGCAGGAAACATCAGCTGTCCTTGTGTTGGGGACCAGCTATGATTGTAAGAAATATTCATCCTGCTCCATTAACCGGGATTGTTTTGTTCTGATTAAAGAAGACACAGCCCAGCTCTGTCTGGGCTGAGGCAGCCATCTTGCTCTTGCCGTGTGCTGGTGTTGGAGGACTCTCCCTGCTTCAGATTTACCAACAGCATGAATCAAGAAAAGTTAGCCAAACTTCAGGCTCAGGTCCGGATAGGGGGCAAGGGTACAGCTCACAGAAAGAAGAAGGTGGTACATAGAACAGCTACAGCTGATGACAAAAAACTTCAGAGTTCTCTAAAATAACTGGCTGTCAATAATATAGCTGGCATTGAAGAGGGAAATATGATTAAAGATGATGGAACAGTTATTCATTTCAACAATCCCAAAGTCCAAGCTTCCCTTTCTGCTAACACCTTTGCAAGTACCGGTCGTGCAGAAGCCAAACCAATCACAGAAATGCTTCCTGGAATATTAAGTCAACTTGGTGCTGACAGCTTAACAAGCCGCAGGAAGTTAGCTGAACAGTTCCCTTGGCAAGTGTTGGATAGCAAAGCACCAAAACCAGAAGACATTGATGAGGAAGATGATGATGTTCCAGATCTCAAAGAAAATTTTGATGAGGCATCAAAGAATGAAGCTAACTAAAATCTTTTCTGGTTTTTGGAAGTTGGCATGGACTAGATTTAACAAATCAGCTATGTGGTTCCAAAGTTTTACAGACACGGAGAACATCAACTGTTACTAGTTCAGTAATATAATATTTTGTATATTAATAATGCTGTTTGTTCAGCATTTTCGGTCATTTGGTTTTGCATTTTGCACTTCCTCCAAGGATCTATTCTTTTGGTCAAAATCCAAAGTATTGGTGCAGTGTGAGGGTGTTTTAATTTTTAATTCTTGTTTTCTTTTTGTTTTTTTTTGTTTGGGGTATTTTTGGTGTGTATTTTTTTGTATGCGTGTGGGTATGTGTGTACACAGTGAAGCGCAAATTGGAAAACAGTTCTATTTATCCTCCTCTTTTCCCAGCAGAAATAAAACAAATCTTTACATTTAAAAAAAGAAGAAGAAGAAGACACAGCCCAGCCGGCATGGCTCAGGGGTTGAGCATCGACCTATAAACCAGGAGGTCACAGTTCAATTCCCGGTCAGGGTACGTGCTCCATCCCCAGTGTGGGGCGTGCGGGAGGCAGCCGATCCATCATTCTCTCTCCTCATTGATGTTTCTCTCTCTCTCTCTCTCTCTCTCTCTCTCTCTCTCTCTCTCTCTCCCTCTCCCTTCCTCTCTGAAATCAATAAAAATATATATTTTTTAAAAACAAGGCATATTCTACTCTGGCTGCAGTTGCACATGGAACTGGGAGCTCACCTGGAAATGCAGTCCATCCTCCTCACCCGCGAGCTGCCTATTGTCATGGAAAGATTGACCATCTTGTTGCAGAAATGAGAGGGGCCCCCCACACCCCCCTTGCAAAGCCCCAGCCAGCATTACCTGTAAACTGCCCATTCTTATCCCTTTTGCCTCCTTCCCATGTAATCTTTGTCCTTCTACCCAATAGAAGCAGCCGGCTTATGGGGCGGGGGGAGCAGATTTGTGTGGCTGCCCTGCTGCTCTCCCTGCTGCCGGCAGGACTGGAATAAACGCTCGTGTAGGATTCCACCCCGTCTCTGCTGAATTGGCTCAACCCCTTGGTGTCTGGTCACTGGGAGGCTGGGGAGTCACAGGCACCTGGCAGAACCCGGGCTGTTGCTGTTCTCTTCTCCCCAGGCCTGTGGGAAGCGCCCCCAGGAAGGCCCAGGGGACCCCGTGGGGGTGGAGGTTGAGGCCTTTACCAAACCTTGGAGGCAGCGGGACGAGGCCACGAGGGACAAAGCCCTGGATCAGAAGCGCAGGAACGGGCCTGAATCCCCAACAGACTTTTTACTCCTAAATCCTCATCGTCCCCAATATTCTCCCCCATTTTCCTGATCTAAAGTGACCTTCACCGAGTAGGGCCTCCGTGGCTGTGGGCATTTGCATTTGCTGTGACTGCACTAGGGTTCGGCTCTGAAGGGAGAGGCACAGACACCCCGTATTCTGCTGCAGGGCCCCGACCAGGCCCCACAGCACCTGAGGGAGGCTCTCTGTCCTGGTGGTTGCAGGAGGCCCCACACATGACTTCCTGCTTCGCTGCCCCAAGCCAAGCCCCAGGAACGGTGGTGGGAAGAGGGTCCTTCCTGCCCCTCCTTTCCCACCGGATAGTTCAGCGAGCACTGCGTCCCGGCCTGTCCCCCCAGCCTGTCCTGCAGCCCCTCCGAGCGCCGCCCGGCTCACCGCCCGGACTGCTCTCCCCCAGCCCTCGGCCAGGCGCAGCCTCTTCCTCCCAAGCGTCTGAGCACAGATGCAGAGCCAGGGCAAGACTGACCCGCCAGCATCCTCCCTGCCAGAGAACGACCAAGGGCCGCCAAAAGGAAATGTGGGCTTAAGGGGCAGGAGAATTTGTGTCCGACACAACAGACAAGGGTGCACCGCCCTGAGCCTTAGCCCGGCCTCAGGAAAGGGCACCAGGGGGCCACCAGGGAGCAGAGGCAGCCTCCGCCCGGGTCCCCATCCCGGCTGGCTCAGCAGGTTCAGTTCTGCACCCAAATGCCCTTCGGCCTCATTTCATCATCTCACCCAGTTTTCTCTCCACCCAGGGCCAGAGCTAGGATGCTGAGGGGGGCAGAGACGGGGCCTGAGGCCACTCTGGGGCGCTGAGGGGGGCAGAGATGGGGCCTGAGGCCACTCTGGGGCGCAGCGGGCTCTCTGGCCCCTCCTGCTCAGCAGGGCCATCCTCCCAGGGCACTTCCAGAGGGAAGGAGGGAACCCCAGCCCTCGGGCCACACCTGGCCGCTCCTGCCTGGCGGGTGGTTGACATCTTCATAAACTGTCAGCGATGCCTCTGGGCCGGGCTCTGGGGGGAGGGAAGCAAAGAGCAGAGCTGCAGAGTCCTCCAGGCGGAACCGGGCCAGATGCCTGCTCCCGCATCCCACCCTCATCCCAGGTGGCGAGACCTTGAGGAAGCTTCTAGAAGGGAGGGTGGCTCAAGCTCGTCCCAGGAGACTCAGGGAGCTCAGGGCAGCACCCGCATGACAGTTTCCCCAAACCAGCCCCAGCAGTGAAGCTGCTGTTAGGGATCAGACGGGGCACATGGGGCCCAGGAGCGAGACCTGGGAGCAGCCCGGTGCGGGGAGGTGGGCCAGGCAGCGTGTCCTAGGACCCTCCACTTACCTGCCGGCTTCCTCCCCCTTCTCCACACGCAGACGCCAGTGAGGGTGCCGAGCAGCGTGAGTATGAGAACCAAGATGATCATCAAGAGGGGCAGGAGGCCGAGCTCTGAGAGAGACGAGACATGGACGTGGACTCACCTTCTCCCTCCCTGCCCGCCTGCTGCAGTGGCTGCTCCACCCCCACTCGCTGGGGTGGCTGCTCTCACACCCTGTGCATTGAGGTCAGAGGTGTCTCCTGCTCAACTGGAAGGCCGCCCAGTGACACTAAGAGCAGGGGGCGTCGGACCAGATGCTAACGCTACGCTCTGTGCCCTTGGCAAGCTCCTAGCCTCTCTGGGCCTGTTGTCTCACTTACAGGGAGGAGTCAGTGTATCCGCACAGCAAGTTAAGAGCCTCTGACAGATGCCAAGCTCAGTAACTGTTACACAGGAACATTCCTTTGTTTTAACTCAACAAACATGTCTGCTCTGGGCCAGGCCACCTCCGTCCCGCCTTTTGCGACCTCTGCCCTTCCTGCGTGGACTTCTGCGTCAGGGCCTGTCACACACACAGCCGCAGCCCCAGCCAAGGTAAGTGCCGCGGGCGAGCAGCGCAGGGAAAGGAGGGAAGTGCCCCTGATGCTGCTGGCGAGGCTCCTCCAGACATCACCCCACTTCCCTGAGCAGCAGCTCTGCCAGGTGTTTAGTAGGAGCTTCCCATTGTGCCCGGGAGACTGTCTGCAACTCAGAGAGGTGATGACCTGCCTGAGGTGACAGAGCTTGTGAGTGACCGGCCTGGCTGACGCCAAACGCTGCCTGCCGGAGCCAATTCCAGCATGACAGCAGGGCTGAATCACCCGGAGTGGCCAGGGCATTTCCCCAAACCTGAAAAGGAAGCATTAAATTGTTTGCTGCCAGACAGCGCAGGGCATCTTAGTCTACATGTTATTGCCTCCTACTGGCCAAACACCTGAACAGCCGGAGGCGATTCTTCCAATCTGACAATGGACTCTGTATAGGAAACCCTGACCCCTTGAAGTGTGTATCTCTGTCTCCCCTCAGGACAATTTGTGTTAATAAAATGCATGGGGCCCTGAGACAGGAGATCTTAGTTTCTTTATCTGGGCTCCTCTGACCCCCAAATGCCTTTCAAAATTATGCTTCTTCTCTGGTCTCTTGATTAAGTTACACACAGCCCTTCTCCAGATTGCTGAACCTTCTAGACGCCGGAACGAGAGCCCCGGCCCCGTGCTTCAGTTGCTTGTTTCCCTTTGCGGTGAGAGCTTATTTTGTTGTCCCTGTTTGGCTATAAGGTCTTTGAAGACAGGGGCTGCAGGCGGTTGCTGCCCATGCTGACACACATTAGGTCTTCTTTATCTAAGAAAAAGCGGTGCAAAGTGGGCTCCGGGTAACCCTCGGAGAAGCACAGCAATGAGCAGTGCCTCGGCCAGGTGCCCGTCCGATGCTGCCACGACCCAGGGCTGCTCTGGGACCACAGGGCTTGGGGAGGTGCCCCCTGAGAGGAGGAAGCAGGTCCCCGACAGCCTCAGAAGAAAACAACTCACAGCCAGGCTGGGCTGTCACTCACCAGACAACGAGGCATTTCCTATGGAAGGAAGATGCTGTCTTCCCGGAGGTTCTGATGGGGACAAAACTCCTCCCAGCCTCAGACCCGCCTGGCTGCCCAGGACCTGTGTGCCTAGAGGCCAGGACCCTGGGGAAGGGCTCCAAGCCCAGGGGTGTCCTCCCGTCTCCTGCTCCTGAGCCTGGCGATGGCCCAGCACCCTCCGCCCTGTCCCGCCCAAGCGCTGCACTCACTCTGGGGGGCGCTCCCACAGCCCTGGCCGAGCTGGAGGCTCTGGTGCGCCCAGCTGACGGGGTTGCTGACATTGCAGGTGTATATGTGCCCGCCGTTGGCATCGACCTGCTCCTCCAGTCGGAAGGGGCTCCTGGGCGTCGGGATCCGCTCGCCCCCTCGGTACCAGGTGTAGGTCACATCACCACCTCCGGAGGCCGAGCAGTTCAGGGTCACTCGGCACTTTCCACGGCCCAGGGCCGCCGTCTGCTCCAGCAGCTGCAGCTCGGGCTTCCCCACGGGGCCTGGAAGCAGAGGTTCTGATCAGGACGGCGCTTCAAGCACCAGCCCGCCCGCCGGGAGGGGCACTCACCCCACACGGACACGTGGAAGCAGTGGGTCCTGACGGTGCCGTTCTCAAAGGTCACCTCCAAGGAGTAGGTGCCGCTGTAGCTGGGCTGAGCGGCCTTGAGGAGGAGCCTTAACTCCTTGATGCTAAAATTGAGCCTGCTGTTGCAGTCACTGGCACTCCGATGCGCATGGTGCCGCCTAGAATCATTCTTCCAAGTGAACAGCACACAAGGGCTTGGGTTTGAGCGCAGCCGTACCTTCCACTCAAAAGACCTCACCGTTGTCGGGGTGTGGCCGGGCCCTAAGCAGAAAGACGTGCCCGAAGGTCTCACCACAGGTCCATCCGGAGACAGGGGTTCCGGGCAAGAGGAAGCGGCTGCGGGCAGGAAGGGCGCCAGGCCTCAGCAGGGGGGGCAGCTGGACGCGACTTCCCTTGAGCTACGAGGGGCCCAGAGCCTGAACCTGAGAGCACACATCCGCATTGGCACCCCTCCTCCCCGAGCTCGGAAGGCGCCAACAGCCCCGCATGAGAGTGAACGTTTCGAGTTCTCACCATCGCAGGCCGGTGGTAAACTCTCTACGTGTTAACCATTGCACTTCACAGTGGCCCTACAAGATTCTCATCCCCATCTTACAAGCGAGGAAACAGATTTAGAAAGAACTTAAAAGTCACGACCCCTAATTATACAGTGAGAAAAATGAGCTTGCAACCCAGTCAATTTGGCTTTAGAAGGTGAATTTTAATATATTTTTATTGATTTCAGAGAGGAAGGGAGAGAGAGATAGAAACATCAGTGATGAGAGAGAATCATTGATTGTCTGCCTTCTGCCCGCCCCCTACTAGGGATGGAGCCTGCAACCCAGGCATGTGCCCTGGACCGGAATCGAACCTATCCACTGAGCCAAACCAGTGAGGGCTGAATCCTTTTATTTATTTATTAGAGGCCCGATATACGACATTCATACAAGAGTAGGCCCTCCTTCCCCCGGCTGCCGACACTGGCTTCCCTCACAGCCCCAACTTCATCCGGAAGGTCATCTGGTCTAATTAGCATATTATGCTTTTATCATTATAGATTTTTAAAAATATATTTTATTGCTTTTTTACAGAGAGGAAGGGAGAGGGATAGAGAGTTAGAAACATTGATGAGAGAGAAGCATTGATCAGCTGCCTCCAGCACACCCCCTACTGGGGATGTGCCTGCAGCCAACGCTCTGTCCAGTGAGCCAAACCGATAGGGCTAGGTTTTTTTTTATTGATTTCAAAGAGGAAGGGAGAGGGAAAGAGAAATAGAAACATCAGTGATGAGAGAGCATCATTGATTGGCTGCCTCTTGCACTCCCCCTACTAGGGACTGAGCCCACAACCCGAATAGAACCTGGGACCCTTCTTCAGGCCAACGCTCTATCCACTGAGCAAAACCAGCTAGGGCTGGAGGGTGAATTCTTAACTACAATGCTCTAAATAAACATCCTATCTGATGCGACGTCCCTGCAGCACTGAGGTGACCATTGGTGGGCAGTGGTGACCACTACACGTTCTGATGGTCAGACCAAGTAAGACGAACACTCCACACTGAATTCCCAGCACCCTCCTCTGCCCTCCCATAGAGCTCGGCTCCTACCCACCCTGGAGAACTTGGCGCAACAAACTGGTCATTCTTTATTCATGGTTCCCAGGTTTTCAGTCACCAGAAGGTCTCCACAGTATTGCTCCGTAGAAACACAATTGAAAAGGCAAGAAGAAAAATACATTGCCCGGTCCCTTCCTCCCAGGCCTCCTGCCCGGTCCCTCCCAGCACCTCCTGCCCAGTTCCTCCCAGCACCTCCTGCCCGGGTCCCTCCCAGGCCTCCTGCCCAGGTCCCTCCCTCCCAGGCCTCCTGCCTGGTTTGGGGTGGAGCTGTTGCACAGGATGGTGCCCCTGCCCTCCCAGAGCAGCCAGCGCAGCAGGGAAGAGAAGGGGCTGACCCTGTGGTCATTTGGGGCAGGAGAGTTGCAAGGCATCGCCAATGGGGCAGGAAAACCAGCCTGTCTGGGTGGGCTGGGGAGGGTCAAAGAGAATTTGGAGATTAGGAGATGGGATATTGATACAAACAGATCTGTTAAAATGAGGCCATTGAGGCAGAGCGATGGGGGAGGGGTTTGGATGTCCACATGTGTTATAAGCACTCACTGAGCCACACCTTCACCCAGCATTCCCGCCAGACACTGACCAAATAATTAAAGGGCCTGGCTGGACCACACGGCCGTCTCCGTGGTCCTCAGGCTCCACCTGAGAGCAGGCCAGCACGCCAAGGCCCAGGGAATGGAAAGTCATGAGTAAGCCTACAGAAAGGGCCTCGGGCGCTCCGTCCGCGCTGCCCCCACTGGAGCCAGAGCCCGGAGGAGCCCGGACCTCCTCCTGTGTAAGCACGTTCCTGACCCCAGAATCCGGGATCTGGGACCAGCTCCTACTTTTAATTCCACAGCATCCGCTTAGTGCCTGAGGAAGTAATCACCTAAGGAATTTTAATTCTGATCATGGAAGGCCAGGTAGACACATGCTAACCAATGCTCCCACTAAGAATAACTAAGAAAAAATGGGCGAAATGAAAGGGCATGTTGTTAAAGGCATCAGAGAGCTAATAAAATGGTGAAAAAAATTGTTATAAGAAAGCGTTTTGGGGTTTTAGAGGGTAAGACACACTCTGGCATAGCTTTCTTTGTTTAAAAATATATATTTCTTTTATTGATTTCAGAGAGGAAGGGAGAGGGAGAGAGAGCTAGAAACACCAATGATGAGAGAGAAACATTGATTGGCTGCCTCCTGTACGCCCCCCCCCCCCCCCGGGGACCAAGCCTGAAACTGGGCATGTGCCCTTGTGAAGGAAAACCCCTATTCTGTAAAACTACTGTGTGGAATTCTCTGCTATTCTTTGGACGGCCTCTTATTCTGAAAAAGTAACTTTGCTTTCTAGCCTGCTTGAATAGTGGAGGAGATAAACTTAGCTATCTGACCTTGTAGGCCAGAGACTAGATACACCCAATGCCATGCCAGGTGCATTTTTTAATTGGATAGAACGGTATAGTTTTCAAGGCCGCCGCCAGCAAGCACACAAAGGGCTGGCTCTTCTATAAAAAGGGAAGTTCTGCTTGTAGCTTTGCTTAGATTTGGATTCATTTTGCTGAGCCCGCCGCGGTGAATAAAGGTGTAACTCCAAACTCTCAGAGCATTGTTTGGTTCTGGTCTGGTTTTTCTGTAACACCCTTGGCTGGAATTGAACCCAGGACCCTTCAGTCCGCAGACCGATGCTCTATCCATTGAGCCACCTCAGCCAGGGCAAAACAAAACCAAAACAAAAACGGTGAAATATTAATGGCCAGGATGGGAAAGAAGGAAATTCAGAGAGTTAGCGGTTTTCCGTTGCTCCCTGGAGGCATCTTCTGATTCCATAAAAGCAGTGGAAAGGCTGAGCAGCTCAGCAGAGTTTACAATCAACTCAAGGAACCAAGAGAGTACTGGAGCTCAGGAGCCGCCCTCAGAAAGGAGGTGCAGGTGCCTCACCCACCGGCTCGGGGTTGGTGCCAGGAATGCCTACACACTGAGAATTAAGAGTGAACAAGAGGGAATGAGGACACATTTGTAATTCCTTAACTAATAAAGAATTTAAAGATTTAAAAAAAATAAAAATAAAAAAGATTTTAAAAAAAGAGTGAACAAGAACCCCCCCCATAGCGGCACCCCCTCACCCCAAGGCTGTGGGTTCGATCCCCAAACAGTGAATGCGTCACTAAGTGGAGCAGCAAATTGTTTCTCTCTCTCTTTCCCTGCCTCTCTCTCTCCCTAAAAATGAGTAAGTAAAAACATTTTTAAAGAGGGAACAAGAAACCGACCAGCTCTCACAGGCTCAAACCCAGGCTGGAATCGTGTGCACCCTGACTTGGATCACAGTGTTCCAGAACCTCTCGGATTTCCAACACGGCTGGCTACTCGAGGCAGCTAGAAGTTATTCCTGGAGGAAAATGCCATAAACCAGAGCATTAAATCACTTCTAGATGTTTTCATATATGCTGCCCTAAATGAAACAAAACAAACAAACAAACAAAAGAAACGGACCCAACAAGAGGAAACACATCCCAACATCGAAAGCAAACAGCCACAGAGACAGGCCCAGGGCCTCTGGGTAAGGGAGGGACCAGCTGTACCTTTAATGCTGTGTCTCAGGTTCAGGGAAGGAAAGGGGAAGTTGGAGAATTTCAGCAGGAACTGCTGCGGCAGATGCAGACGGCCACTCCCCTGGCAATCCGCCTTTGCAGATGCTTCCGAAACTGGGCCTTTTTAAGCCGATTTTGGAGAGGGAGGGCGAGGGAGGCAGAACCGTCCCTGCCCAGAAGCCCGACGGGCCGCCTCGGGCACGCTCCCGGCTGGGGATGAGCCCGGCACGTGCCCTGACTGTGCCTCCCGGTCCTGCGCGGGTGCTCACCACTGAGCCCCACGGCCGGGCCGGGCCTTTGGCAAAACGCGCCGCAGAAACGACCGGGGACGCTCCCGCCCGTCCGCCCGGGAGCAGAGCGGCCCGGGAGCAGCGAGGCGGGCGGAGGCAGGGGCGCCCCGGCGGCTTCCGATCGCGGGGGAAACGGAGGGAGTGGGAAGCGGGCGGAGGAACCGGCGGGGCAGGTGGCGGCGGCGCGGGGAGGGCAGGAGCGAGGGCGGGGGACGGGAGGGCGGCCGCGGCCCCGAGGCCTCGCTGGCCCCGACGTGGGGACCCGGCGGCGGTGGGCGGAGGCTGGGGACGCGCCGGGGCACCGGCCTGTGGAGCCACCGCTTAGGAAAGTGGGTCCGGCGCGGGGGTCCCGAGGCCTCACAACTTGGAGCTGCTTTTTGTTGTTGCGTTTTGTTCTGCGGCCTCCGCCGCCGGCGCGGGAGGGAGGCCCGGGGGCGGGGATGGGGGGGGCCCGGAGGCCTCGGACCCCGCAGCCGGGAGTCGCTCTGGATGAGGGCGGGGGACGCGGGGGGCGCAGCGGCCTCGGAGAGTGGAACTTCCACCAGCGACAGAGGACGCTGAGGTTCCCCAGCTCAGGGCTGGAGCGGGCGGCCCGGAGGCGGCCGCGGGTCTGCGGAGCCTGAGACTCAGATGCTGGCGCAGGGCCGTCCCGCAAAGCCCCAGGGCGGGTCCCGCGCCCCATCCCCCAAGCCCGGCGCGCACCCGCCGCGCGCACCCCTCTCTCCCAGGGCAGCCCAGACCTCCAGCCGCCACCTGCATCCTGTCACTCACACCGTCTCTCCAAGGAAAGGAGGGCGGCGCCTTGCGGGTGCCAGTCACCGCGTGCGCCCCACTCTGCCCAGGCTGCTCCCCGGCTTGCACTGTCCTGCTCCCTCCTCCCGAACTCCTCTTCATCCTGCAAGGCCCTTCCCCGGGGTCTGCACCAACAGGAAGCTCCATTTTCTCAGGCCTTTCGTCTCTAAGCACAGCTTGCCTCTGAGCAACCCTCAGCATTTTCTGTCTCTCCCTGTTTTCCATGACTCTTCCTCTAACAATCGGGAAGATTCTTAAGGATAGAATCCACATCTGTTTCATCTTTTTCCCTCACAAAATCTTGCATATGTCTTGGAACATAACAAGGGCTTAATGAAGCTGTTTAATTAATTACCACATTGCTTAAATTCCCAAATCTACCTCAGTTAACTCCCAGAAATGACTCTCACGTAGCACGTACAAAAGGCTCACAGAAGCATTACACAGGAAACCCGGGCGCGACCCAGCCCCGCAATGGCAGAATGGATGAATAAACTATCACATAGCCAGACAGTGAAATCTCAATCGGCCGTGAAATCATCAGCTACACACAGCACCATCTCATCAGATGTGGAGCAAAAGAGGCCAAACACCAGAGTACCTGCTGTCCCCACTCAGGGGGAACTGGCCACGGATGCCGGGGTGTGTGTGGGGGGGGATGGGTCTGGAAAGGGGGGAAGAACCGCGGGAGGAAACGCGACCGCCCGGGCTGTTCCCCTAACGGTGCCCTCGGTGCCGGTCGCACTGCGGTGGGCAAGGTGCGGTGCTGAGACTGCTCAGCCGGCCCTACCGTGATTCCTGCAGGTCCGGCTCCTTCCCCCCGTCCAGCGCCCCGGCCCCAGGCGCTCTCCTGAGCCCCGCAGGCCCCACCACTGTGAGGAAGACAAGAGCTTGCCGGCCCGTGCAGCCAGGCGATTCCTCCTGGGAAGTGGCTGTGGCCGCAGCCCTTCAGCTGACCCGCAGGTGCTGCCCCCCCGCCCCCCGTTTGTTCGCAGCCTCCAGTGTGTCCTGTGGGGTTTCCTCGGAATCACAGCCAAAACCAGAATTTAGGGTCCAAAGTGAACTTGAGGACAGGCCCCTCCTGTGGGCAGGGATCTGAAGGCCCCCCCCACACACACACACACACTCATCCCGCTCTGCCTCTGAGCTGCTTGAAAAGAATTCACTTCTTCAGTCTTAGCCCCTGCGTGTTGCACTAACCACCCTGTAACCTGTGAGAGGAAGGCCGTGGAACCCAGGGTCTCAGACAGCTGTTCAAAACACGTCCAGGGAAGGAGTGGGAACGGAGAGGGAGATGTTGCCGTGAAAACAATTAAAATATTTCACAATATGATGCAATAATACAACTAAATGTCCCCTAAGGGAAATACATGCTTCCTTAAGGGAAGTGTTGAGGTCTCCCTACATTCCTGGTTACGGTTATGAGAGGCCTCAGTCAAGAGCCACATGGTCGAGGTTTATCATCTCATCGCAAGACTTTCTTACTTTCCGTTCAGTTAAGTGGTCGAGGAAGGGCTGCTGCGTAGTCCCTCTGGGCTCTGATTAGGGACCTCAGTGCGCCCGCCCGCCGGCCTCCCCGTGCGCGCTGGGCTGGGGGCCTGGCTTCCCAGCACTTGGGCCTGGGCCCCCTCCTCCGGCCTCGCCGCCCCAGGAAGCGGGCACCACTGCTGTCCCCACTTGACACACGAGAGACGAGGAAACAGGAGGCGAGTCCCCATCCTCACGGCCACAGAAGCGTGTGACTCGCACTTGGCTCGTTCACTCTGGTTCCGAGAGTCTGCGCGGGACAGACAGAGGCCTGGCCTCCGACCTGCGTCCGGGGCGCACAGAGCAGCTGGGAGACGAAATAAGTAGGTAATCGGGGTCGGTGTGCAATGGAGGCTGCGCTGCACAGAGCAGTGAGCCCGGAGCCGGAGGGCCTCGCCGGGCAGGGAGGGCGTTTCAGGGGAAGGAAGACCTCACTGGGAGGCGGGTTCGAGCGGAACCTGAGGGGTGGCGGGGAGGAGCCTGCAGGCAGCCTGGCCGCAAGGCGGTGAGCAGCAGAGGGCAGACCTCGGGCGCAGCCTGCGGAAGACGGCGGCGCTGGAGAGTGAGTTTCCCGCACGTGTCATTAAATTCCCCAGGAGCCCAAGTTGTTAAGAAAACGTTTCACTGTCATCGTGTCTCCTGAGGGGATGAAATGAAACAAACCAGCCCACCCAGGCCCTGGCCGGTGGCTCAGTGGTTACAGCGTTGGCCCGAGCACCGAAGGGTCGCCAGTTCGGTTCTGGGTCCAGGGCACGTTCCTGGGTTGCAGTTTCAGTCACTAGTCCTGGGGCGTGTGTGGGAGGCACCAATCAACGCGTCCCTCTCACATCAGTGTCTCTCTCTCAAATCTCCCCCGCTTCCCCCTCTAAAGAAGTCAGTGGAAAACATCCTCGGGTGAGGATTAAACACAAAAACAGAAAGCCAGCATCGCATTGACCCGAACCACACGAGGAAACAGCCGCCCAAGCAGATGAGGAGCCTCAAGCATCTGACTGTCCCTTCATGGCCTGCAGCAGGAGCAGGAGCGCGGGCCGCGCTGCAGAGGCCGGGCCGGTGGATGGAGTGCCCCGTCCGCCTGGTAGCGGCAGGGAACTGCCATGGCCTCGGCGCTGCTGGCATAACGAGCAGCATTTGCGAGTGGACTATGTATTCGATGGGATCAGTATCAGGTTTTCTAAATGTGATCGTTGTGATGAAGTCATATGATCAGGAATATTCCTGTTCTTAAAAGATGTGGACCAAAACATTTAGGAGTGAAGGGGCATCACTCTCAAATGTTTCAACAAAAACCATTGCCAGCAAACATCTCTATGCACCTGCGTCATGTGGAGAGAGAGGGAGCGAAGCGAAGGTGAGTAAATGTAACTGGTGAGTCCAGGTGAAGAAATACAGGCATTTTCTTACAATTGCTCTGGAACTTCGAAATTTTTTCAAACTAAACATTTAAAAATTAAAAACAAGAGTGGTTTCCATCAGCCTACCCAGGCCAGCTCTGTAGGACACTGCGAGCCATTTCCTCAGACCGAGGCCATCGCCCCCACCCCGCACCCAGCGCCGCCGGAGCCCATGCCCCCCACCCTGCACTCAGAGCCACCAGCCAGAGCTGCAGAACTGCCTGCAGGGCCAGCCGCTGAGGGAGAGCTCGCCCCATCGCAGCCTTATCGTCTCATCTCGGCCTCGACCTTCTATCCCCAAAGCCAGGCTCCTGACCCCTCAGTCCGACCTCAGCCTTCTCACAGGCCCCGGACACAACACACTCCTGGGCCTCAGTTTCCTCCCTTCACGGCCGGTGTGCCCGTCCCGCACCCGCCCACAATGCCCTGGAGAATTAGTCAACCTGGAATGCCTCCCAGTCTCCAAAGGGGGCTGCCTGCAGCTGAGACCACTGAATGCTGCGGCCTGGTCCCCCTCAGGCTTCCAACTGCTTCTCTGTGCAGCTTCTCAGTGGTGGCACGTTCTCCCCCTTCGGGCACCTGTGGCCTGGGTGCTGCCAGGGGGGCCAGACCACCAGGCAGAGGACAACCGTCCTCCTGGGCACCAGCTTTCCTGCCTCAGGGACAATCTGTGGTCTCTGACCCCAGAACCACTCGCTTCCTGGTGGAAACCCAAGCCCAGGGCCCCTCTCCTTTCTGCTGCTAATAGCACCCAATTAGAGGCTATTTCCTTAGCCCTCCTCACAGCCAGGAAGGACACCCTCCCACCACACAGAGGTCAACTAAGCCTGAGGCTGTGCTCAAGGCCCCGGCACCCTCCGCCAGCCTGTCCCCCTTCAGGTGCTCAGCCCAGTTCCAAATGATCCTGGCCAGCCACACCACCCAGAGGGGGCAGGATCTGACGCCCATGGGCCTGGCCGCTAGTCCATGCAGTACCGCCCCCCCCCCCGCCCCCCGCATGCAGAAGGGGCCTCACCTGGGCTGTGCCATCCCTGCAGGAACAGGACTAGGAAGGCGAGAGCTGGCCCCAGCATCTCCACAGGCAGGTGGCCGGCGGCTCCGTCCGCAGGTGCTCTGTGCACAGGCCCCACAGCCTCCAGTCAGGGGGGGCGGGAGCACGGCCTGCTGCTGGTCTGGCCACAGTTTCCTCACCCAGAGGCTTCCTCGTTGACTGAGAGCTAACGAGGCTGCTGAAAAAGCCACAGTCCCTCAGCCCGGTTGACAGTTCCCACCAATTAAACTGGCCAAGTTTGCCTCAAGTGGGTGGGGTTCACAGTGACTCACACCAGTGAACAATCTTGCCCTTCGCTCTCCCCAGCCCAGCAGCTTTGTGCACAGGCAGAGCCAAGAACTTGTCCAGCTCTCATCTCACTGCCATGGAGACCTACGTGGGGCCACACACCTTCATCCTACACGTCCCTTCCAACACTGTGGGGGTGGAGGGGAGAGTGTGGCTAACAGTGGAGCCCTTGGTAGGTGGGGGGATGGGAAGGAGTTGGTGCTAGAAAACACTATAGGCCTGCGTGTTCTCTGCAAGGTCACGTCCGCCTTTAACGCTGCAAACTGAAGCGCTTTCTGAAGAAGCTGCTGTGGCTCCAGGTCCCTGCCTGTCTGCCCACATGCCCTCCCTCCCTTTCCCACTTTCCCCTGGTCGTTCTCTTCCTTCCCTACCTTCGCACACACAGGGCCTGACCCCTTTCCCGTCACCAGGGAGGGTGAAGGCAAGGACTTTCCCTTTCTTCTGCTTTCCCGTCATAGCAAACACTTCCAGTTCCCCTCAGGCCAGCCCCTCACATTTTCCTCCTGTGACCCACTTCCAGCCCTGAGTCTGAAGCTGGGCTGAGGGCACACGGAGACGGGGCCATGAAGGTGGTGGTGTTCTGAACGGAGGTTCATGTGGGGTCAAGGTGCAGACTTGGCTTAGGGAAGCTTCCCAAAGCTCGTGTCCCCACGGACGGTGTTTCCGTAGCCTTGGTGGAGGCAGTGTGGTGAGCAGAACCCAGGCTCGGAGCTGTCCACCTGGGGTGGCTGCACTCCCAGCTGTGACCTACAGGGAGCACCAGCCTCTGTACCTCCTGTCCTCACCTGGAAACGGGGACAGTAACACCTTCTCTTAGGTGTGAGGATTCAGTAAGTTCAGGCAGGTAGAGCATCTATTCTAGAACCACCGACAGCATTTACGAGAACTCCAGGCCAAAGATTACTATGTGCGACTATGTAACCTGCCCTCCAACCAGAACCACTTCCTTACATCAGCTCCTCTGCGGCTCCACCAGGAACAATACAGGTCGTTTTCCACCCACACCTGCTTACCTTAACTCTAAAGAGTACCTGCCTCCTGGCACCTTTTAAAAAAATCTGATGGTTTCACCCAACATAATGCCACCCTTTCACAGTCTGAACATCTTTAAGGACTTCAACCTGTCCTTTATAGGACACTCCCACCCGAAAACAGACACTGGTGGGTGACAGAACATGCTACCCCAAAACATGCCACTTTGGAATTTTGATTCTTTCAGCGGAAGGCAATTTTTCTTCCCCTACAGCACATGCATGGACTTTAGGTGTTGTGTGTGCAAACTGTCACAGAGGAAAAATTTTCCCTTACTCATCCAGGTTCTTTGGCTGACCTAATTAAATTGACATAAAACAGATAAATGTAATTGCTCAGAAACTCCATTTCTTTAATATGACCCTTTCTGCCCTAGTCAGTTTGGCTCAGTGGCTAGAGCATTGGCCTGCAGACTGAAGGGTCTGGGGTTCTATTCTGGTCAGGGCACATGCCCCTGTGGCAAACTCAGTCTCCAGTAGGGGGCGTGCAGAGGGCAGCAGATTGATGATTCCCTCATCATTGATGTTTCTCTCTTTCCCTCTCCCTTCCTCTCTTAGCTATATATATATATTGATTTCAGAGAGGAAGGGATATATATATATCCCTTTTCTCCTTTCTGTTCATTCACTGCATTCCTTAATCATTAAGCCCTTAGGACACCAGATTCTGATCAGCATCAAACTGAGTTAAGAACAAATGGCTACAATCGAACAGACTGCCCAATCTATGAGGGAAGGCAGGGGGTGAGGAGGTAAGAGATCAACCAAAGGACTTGTATGCATGCATATGAGCATAACCAACGCACACAGACAGTAGCAGGGTAAGGGCATGTGCTGGGGGGTGGGGGTGGCTGGGGAGAGGTAAATGGGGGAAAAAGGAGACTTATGTAATACTTTAAACAATAAAGAATTAAAAATTAAATAAAATAAGAACAAATGGCCTCAGATTATTAGCTGTGTGATCAAGAATAAACCCCGAGGAGGATTAAAAATGGCAGCAGAGTAAGTGGAAGCTACACAGACATGCTCTCAGACTCAAACTGGAATTACAGCTAAAATACAACAACAGCAACAAGCATCCTGAATAACCAACTGAAGACTAGCTGGAGGAGTGGTCGGCAAACTCATTAGTCAACAGAGTCAAAAATCAACAGTACAACGACTGAAATTTCTTTTGAGAGCCAAATTTTTAGTTTTAACTCAAACTATATAGGTAAGTACATTGTTAACTTAATTAGGGTACTCCTAAGGCTTAGGAAGAGCCACACTCAAGGGGCCAAAGAGCCGCATACGGCTCGTGAGCCGCAGTTTGCCGACCACAGAGCTGGAGAGAACCCTGATAACCAAGGACTGAAAGTGCAGACCACATAGAGACTGGTAGGAGGGGCAGAGGCACAAAAGGGCTGGTGGGGCTCCCACAGAGAGCCCCTGAAGTCCCAGAGGGATATCCCAGCTGTGGGGGGTTGCGACTGAGAACTCTGGGGTGTAACCTCCAAGCAGGGCCCCCAGCAGAGAGCACCAGAACGGAGAAGGGTGCCCACATAACTTCTGGCTGTGAAAAGCAGCAGGGTTGCTGTCTGCCAGGGAGAGATGGCTATAAATTCAGGCACCAGACCCCGAAAAGCTGCAGCAATCCTGAGAAAAAAGACCAAAGTTGGAGGGATCACAAAACCAGATCTCAAGCTATACTATCACAAGCTATACTACAAAGCCACTGCCTGGTATTGGCACAAGAATATATAGACCAATGAAACAGAACAGAGAACCCAGAAATCGACCCAAGCCATTATACTCAAACTAAAGGCCCAGTGCACAAATTCATGCACCAGTGGGGTCCCTCGGCCTGGCCTGCAGGATCGGGCCGAAACCGGCTCTCCAACATCCCCCGAGGGGTTCTCGATTGCGAGAGGGTGCAGGCCAGGCCAAGGGACCCTACAGGTGCACAGTCGGGGTTGGTGAGGGATGCGGGAGGTTGGCCAGCCAGAGAGGCACCATGGGAGGGCTCCAGGGCATGTCCAGCCCGTCTCGCTCAGTCCCAATAGGGCGGACCCCAGCAGCAAGCTAACCTACTGGTCAGAGCATCTGCCCCCTGGTGGTCAGTGCACATCAGAGTGAGCAGTTGAGCAGCCCTAGCATTACACTTTGATTGGTTGAACGGACAACCTGACACTTAGCATATTAAGCTTTTATTATATAGGATAATATTTGACAAAGGAGGCAAGAGCATACAATGGAGACAAGATAGTTCTTCAATAAATGGTGTTGGGAAAATTGGGCAGATGCATGCAAAAAAATGAAATTAGACCACCAACATACACCATACACAAAAATAAACTCAAAATGAATAAAGGACTTAAACACAGACAGGAAACCATAAAAATCTTGGAAGAATCCATAGGCAGAAAAATTGCAGACATATATTGTAGAAATATCTCCACCAGTACAGCACCTAGGGCAATGAAAACTAAAGAGAAAATAAACAAATGGGACTACATCAAAATAAAAAGCTTCTGCACAGCGAAAGAAATCACCAACAAAACAACAAGAAAGCCCACTGCATGGGAGAACATTTTTTTGCCAATGTTATCTCCGATGAGGGTTTACTCTCCAATGTTTACAGGGAACTTATATAACTTAACAAAAGGAAGATAAACAATCCAATCAAAAAATGGGCAAAGGACCTAAATAGACACTTTTCAAAAGAGGAGATTCAGAAGGCCGAGAGACATATGAAAACATGCTCAAAGTCACTAATCATCTGAGAGATGCAAATCAAAATGACAATGAGGTACCATCTCACACCTGCCAGAACGGCTATCATCAACAAATCAACAAACACCAAGTGCTGGCGAGGATGCAGAGAAAAAGGAACACTCGTGTACTGCTGGTGGGAATGCAGACTGGTGTAGCCACTGTGGAAAACATTATGGAGTCTCCTCCAAAAACTAAAAATGGAACTCCCATTTGACCCAGTAATCCCACTTCTAGGAATATATCCCAAGAAATCAGAAACACCAATCAGAAAGGATATATGCACCCTTATGTTCATAGCAGCACCATTTACAATAGCTAAGATTTGAAAACAGCGTAAGTGCCTATCAGCAGATGAGTGGATTTAAAAACTGTGGTACATCTACACAATGGAATACTATGTTGCTATAAAAAGGGAACTCTTATCATTTCCAACAGCATGGATGAACTGGAGAGCATCATGCTAAGCAAAATAAGCCGGTCAGTGAAAGATATCACATGATCTCACTCATATGTGGAATATAATGAACATAAACTGATGAGCAAAAATAGAGCCAGAGGAAAAAAATATTTTAGAATAGAAGTAATCCTGTTATTTGCAGGTTTTTAATAATTTCTACAACTTTTGTGATATCATACTATGTTAGTACAGTTTTGGTAATATACTTAAAATCCTTTTACCTCTTGAAATATTAATGTTTATCACATGTAATATTATTATATTAAAATCTTTTTCTTGAGTAATTGGTGTTTATTGTACATAACATTATCATATTTAAAATAATTTTTCTTGAGATATAAAGGTTTATTGCATGTAACATTATATTTAAGATCGTTTTTCTTGAAATATTAAAAAAATAATAATAATAATAAAGACATCACCCAGAGGAAAAAAAATTCAGACATCCTCTTAAAGAGCTAACACACAAAATTTCGTGTGCAGCCACTTACCCTGGGCTCCAGCAGAGGGAGGGCAGAGTGGACTTGAGCTGTGTGAGCACAAGCCAGAGATGGCGACTCTAGGGTTAGAACATGGAGGGCAGACACCCGGGTTTCTAAGCTGAGTCGTTCCCTCACCTACAGAGGACAACTCTCTCAGGCAGACCTTTGCCCCACCCTATTGGAAAACCTCACCTGTGGACAATTGCCTTCAGCTACTCAAGACTGAATACACTCAGTGTGCAGGCAGAGGCGATCTGGAGGCTTTGAGTCATTGCCGGATCTTTGCCTGAGTCAGAAACAGTGTAGCAGATCTACCTAATACATGGTCACAAACCCAAACAGGCAGCCAAAATGGGGAGATAGAAAACCAACCCCCAAATTAAAGAACTAGAGAATTCTCCAGAAGAGCTAAATGAAATGGAGATCATAAATTTATCAGACAGATGAGCCGCTTCATTGGTGCTGTTGACCTGCCCCTGGTTCCCCCATGTCTCTCCGCTTGTCCTGCAATGCCAGTGAGCCTGCAGGAAATGGACAAGAGGCTGAAGTACCCGCTGCAGGTCAAATACTACAGGTGGAGGTGGATAAGCTGGGCAAAGTGCTGACACTCACCCAGGTTCAGAACTGGCACACTGGTATTTCATGGGATGGCCTTGATCCAAGTAAACTCTACACCTTAGTCTTTTTAAAAAAAAATATGCTTATTGATTTCAGAGAGAAAGGGAGACGAAGAGAGAAACATAGATTAGAGAATCATTGATTGGCTGCCTCCTGCATGCCCCCTACTGGGAATTGAGCCCTCAACCCGGGCGTGTGCCCTTGACTGGAACTGGACCTGGGACCCTTCAGTCGGCAGGCTCTCTATCTACTGAGCCAAACCAGCTCGGGCTACACCTTGGTCTTGACAGACCCAATGCTCCAGGCAGAAAGGACCCCATGTTCAGGGAATGGCACCGTGTCAACAGGAAGGGCAACATCAGCGGTGGCACCATCCGCTCTGATCACATGGGCTCTGGGCCTCCCAAGGGCACAGGCCTTCGCCGCTACGTGTGGCTGGTTGACGAGCAGGCCAAGCCACTGAAGTGTGACAAGCCCGTTCTCAGCAGCCGATCTGGAGACAACCGTGGCAAATTCAAGGTGGCATCTTTTTGCAAAAAGCACAAGCTCGGGCCCCCAGTGGCCAGCACGTACCAGGCAGAATGGGATGACTATGTGCCCAATCTCTATGAGCAGCTGGCTGGGAAGTAGGGGAAAGCCAGGAGACAGACATCGCCCCAGGGCCCCAAGCAGTGTTCTCAAGTTCAGTGATGCATGTTGATTTCTCCTCTTGCCTGTTCCCACTCTCACGGGTGAGACCTGAGCAAAGCTGGAGGGTAACTTATCCTTCTACCTGTCCTTTATCATTGTATAGGGTCACACATCTGGATTTATGTTTTGATCAAATTTGAACTCCATTTTGGGGAGGCTATTTTGGTACTATGATGTGGTCATCAGATTGTTAATATAAGAATAAGAACCCAGAATTTAAAGGCGTATCCTCTGAAGAGCAGTAAGGAAACCTGCAGAGTCCCTTTGCTGTTGAGCTACAGGACTGAGCGAGAGGTTCTCTGAAATCCGTAGTCTGTGGTGTTAAGTTTATCACTCTCCATTGGTGAAACAAAAGCCAGTCTGGAGTTGCCAAATGTGTTAATTCTGCTGTCTGATTACAGTTGAATAAAAATAAAAACATTGTGTGAACAAAAAAAAAGAAAGAAATTTATCAGACAGAGTTCGGGATAATGATGGCAAAGATGCTCAACAGCATGATAAAAAATATAGTAATTATGAAAACAGAAATAAAGAATGAAATAGCATAAATAAAAAACACATTGGAAGGAATATACAACAGATTAGGGGAAGCCAAGTTTCAGATCAGTGAATTAGAAGACAAGGTAGGAAAAAAAAAATCACACAATCAGAGAACCAAAAAGAAAAAAACAATTAAAAAACAGGAGGACAGCTTAAGTGGGACAACATGAAACATAACAATATTCGAATAGCAGGAGTGCCAGAAGAAGCACAAAGGGAGGAAGGGATGGAGAATATGTTTGAAGAAATAATGGCAAAAAACTTCTCTAATCCAGTGAAGGAAAAAGTCACACAAGTTCAGGAGGCACAGAGAACCCCAAGCAAGAAGAACCCAAACAGGCCCACACCCAGACACATCATAATTAAAATTCCAAAAATTAAAGACAAAGAGAGAATCTTAAAAACAGCAAGAGAAAAGTAAATTTATACCTACAAAGGAGCTCCCATAAGAACTGATTTCTCATCAGAAACTCTACAGGCCAGAAGGGAATGGCATAAAGTACCCAAGGTAATGGAAAGCAAGGATCTGAAACCAAGATTACTACATCCAGCAAGAATCATTCAAAATAGATGATCGGCCCTCGATGGTTTGGCTCAGTGGATACAGCATTGGCCTGCAGACTGAAATGTCCCAGGTTTGATTCCAGTCAAGGGCACATGCATGTGTTGCGGACTCGATCTCCAGTAGGGGGCGTGCAGGAAGCAGCCGATCAATGATTCTCTCTCATCAGTCATGTTTCTGTCTCTCTCCCTCTCCCTTCCTCTCTGAAATTCAATAAAAATATATTAAGAAAATAAATGAAATTCAATAAAAATATACTAAAAAACTAAATAAATGGTCAAACCTTCTAGTTTCCTTTCCCCTGGGATCAGAACACTGATCTTGGTGGTCATTAAAAAAATAAAATAAAATAAATGGATGGCCAAATAAAGAACTTGCCACACACACACAAAACAAAAATGGCTAAAGGAATTTATCACAACCTAGTCAGCATTACAAGAAATGCTAATGGGACTACTGTAATGAGAAGGAGAGAGAGAGAGAGAGAGAGAACCCTAGGCATACATAATTAAAATGGCAACAAATAAGTACCTATGAATAATATCCTTGCCCAGCTGGCATGGCTCACTGGTTGAGCATCAACCTATGAACTAGGAGATCACAGTTCAATTCCCAATCAGGGCAGATGCCCAGGTTGTGGGCTCAATCTCCAGTGTGGGGCATGCAGGAAGCAGACAATCAATGATTCTCTCTCATCATTGATGTTTCTATTTCTCTCTCCTTCTCGCTTCTTTTCTGAAATCAATAATAAAAATATATTTTTTCAAATAATAATAACTTTGCAGAAACCAAGATGGCAGCATAGGTAAACACTGGAAATTGGTGCCTCGCACAACCACTTAAAAATACAACTAAAGACAAAACGGACATCATCCAGAACCACAGGAAGGCTGGCTGAGTGGAAATTCTACAACTAGAAGGATAGAGAAAAGCACACAGAGACTCAGAGGAGGTGCGGAAGTAAAGTGCAGAGGTATGGAGGCGCACGTGGAAAGGGCTGGAAACTGAGGAAACGGGTGTCTTTTTCAATCAGGAGGGAGTCTCAAGTTCCTGACAGCTCTGAACTCCAGTTCCGGGTGAGTCTCTGGGGACCCAGACTCATAGAGGGAGAAACTGGACTGTCTGGCATCGGTTGGAACTCGAGGGCGGCTTTCTCTCAGAGGTACTTGCAGCGATTACCAGGACACTGAGACAAGGGGCTTCTTAGGGTAGGACTGAGGAGCAGCCATAGCTGCTTGCTCCGCCCTGTTGATCTCCAGAGACTCCACCCCACCCAAGCTGTGTGCAGAGGCTTTTGCATATGAAAGGCCTGGCCCTTTGCAATCTGAAAATTACTTAACAAACTGCAGCTGGGTCAGAGAAACCTGGAACTTCCAAAAGAAGGCCCAAGGCCCCACAGCAGCTTGCATTGCTTCACAGCTGGGCTCCTGCTGGGTAGCCTCAGGCAGAGGCTAAATTAGCACCTCCTTAGAGATCCAAGAGCCAGTGTACCCAGTGGTCAGAGTGGGACCATCCAGATTACAACTCCTCAGACCCATAAGGGACACATTCAGGGGGCAGACTCAGTGAGCACCAAAGCCCCACTGAAGCAAGTCTTGCCCCAGAAGGGTGTCTCCAGCACAGAAGTTCTCCCACTGCAGACACAGCTGATTCTCACAGCCAATTGGCCTGGAGGTCAATTCCTCCCAATGATACCTACAACAATCAAGGCTTAACTACAACAACACTGTGCACAAAGCCCACAAAGGGGTGCACCAAGAGTGTCCACCTCAGGTAACTGGGGAGACTGAGCCACTGGGCCCTATAGGACACCTAGCACAGAAAACCACTCTATCAACACAGGGAAGCATAAAAAATGCGGAGACAAAGAAACAGGTCACAAATGACAGAAATGGAGAAAAGCAAACTACTGGATATAGACTTCAAAACCACACTTTTAAGGCTTTTCAAGAATTCTCTAGAAACCACCGATAAACTTAGTGAGACCCTCAAGAAATCTAGTGAGACCCTTGAGGTTATGAAAAAGGACCAACTAGAAATTAAGCATACACTGGCTGAAATAAAGAATATTATACAGACTCCCAACAGCAGACTAGAAGATCGCAAGAATCAAGTCAAAGATTTGAAATAGGAAGAAGCAATAAACACCCCAACTGGAAAAAGAAAAAAAAAGAATCCAAAAATATGAAGATAGTGTAAGGAGCCTCTGGGACAGCTTCAAACGTACCAACATCCGAATTATGGGAGTGCCAAAAGAAGAGAGAGAGCAAGATATTGAAAACTATTTGAAGAAATAATGACAGAAAACTTCCCCTACCTGGTGAAAGAAATAGACTCTCAACAGAAACTTTGCAGGCCAGAAGGGAGTGGCAAGAAATATTCAAAGTGATGAATAGCAGGAACCTACAATCTAGATTACTTTACACAGCAAAGCTATCATTCAGAATTGAAGGTCAGATAAAAAGCTTCACAGATAAGGAAAAGTTAAAGGAGTTCATCACCACCAAACCAGTATTATATAAAATGCTGAAAGGTATCCTTTAAGAAGAGGAAGAAGAAAAAGGTAAAGATACAAATTATGAACAACAAATACACATCTATCAGCAAGTGAATCTAAAAATCAAGTGAATAAATAATCTGATGAAGAGAATAAACTGGTGAATATAATAGAATCAGGAGCATAGAAAGGAAGTGGACTGACAATTCTCAGGGGGGAAAGGAATGTGGGGGGTGTGGGAAGAGACTGGACAAAAATCGTACACCTATGGATGAGGACAATTTGGGGGGTGTTAGGGCAAAGGGTGCGGTGGGAACTGGGTGGAGGGGAGCTCTGGGGGGGGAAGAGGAACAACTGTAATAATCTTAACAATAAAGATTTAATTAAAAAATAATAATAATAACCTTAAATTTAAATGGATTAAATGCTCCAATCAAAAGGCATAAGGTTGCCCTGACCAGTTTGGCTCAGTGGATAGAGCATCGGCCTGCAGACCGAGAGGTCCCAGGTTCGATCCCAGTCAAGGGCATGTACCGTGGTTGTGGGCACATCCCCAGTAGGAGATGTGCAGGAGGCAGCTGATTGATGTTTCTAACTCTCTATTTCTCTCCTTTCCTCTCTGTAAAAATACAATAAAATATATTTTTTAAAAAAAAGGCATAAGGTTGCTGAGTGGATACAAAAACATAACACCCCCCCCCCCCGAAAAAAAAATAAAAAACATGACCCAACTATATGCTGCCTACAAGAGACCCACTGAGAACAAAAGACTCACACAGGATGAGTATGAAGGGATATAAAAAAACTTTCCCTGCAAATGCAAAAGAAAAAAAAGCTGGGCTAGCAGTACTCATATCCATCAAAATAGACTTCAAAATGAAGGCCATCACAAGAGACAACACAGGTCACTACATAATACTAAAGGGATTGATCCAACAAGAGGATATAATCCTGGTAAACAGATATCCACCCAATATAGGAGCACCTAAATATATAAAAAAAAAATTCTAGAGGACATTAAGGGAGAGATCGACAACAATACAGTCATAGTAGGGACTTTAATACCCACTGACTTCTCTGGATAGATCTTTCCAGACTGAAAATTAACAAGGAAATAGTGACCCTAAAGGACACACTGGATCAGATGGATTTAGTTGACATTTATAGAACATTTCACCCCAAAGCAGCAGAATATACATTCCTCTCAAATGCACATGGACCATTGATAAAAATAGACCACATGTTAGGACACAAAACAAGTCTCTACAAGTTCCAGAAGATTGAAATCATATCAAGCATCTTCTCAGATCACAGTGGAATGAAATTAGAAATCATCTACAGTAAAAACACCCAAAAACATTCAAACACATGGAGGCTAAGTAGCATGTTATTAAACAGTGAATGGGTTACCACTGAGATCAAGAAAGAAATCAAAAACTTACACTAAACAAATGAAAATGAACACAGAACAACCCCAAATCTTTGGGACACAGCAAAAGCAGTCCTGTGAGTCCTGAGTTCATAGCACTACAGACAACCCTCAGAAAAAACAAAAAAGAATAATAAACTATTTAACCCTACAACTTAAAGAACTAGAAAAAGAACAAGAAAAACCCAGCATAAGTAGAAGGAAGGAAATAATAAAGATTAGAGCAGAAATAAATGACATAGATACTAAAGAAAAAAAAATCAATGAAACCAAGAGCTTGTTCTTTGAAAACATATACAAGGTTGATGAAGCGTTAGCCAGACTTATCAAGAAACAAAGATAGGGCTGGCTTTAGCTCAGCGGTTCCTTCGCATACAAAAAAACAAAGAGAGAGACGACCCACATCATTAACATCAGAAACGAAAGCAGTGAAGAAAGGATTGTTAGAAAATACCAGGAACAACTACATGCCAACAAGCTGGACAATGTGGTTGAAATGGACAAATTCCTAGAAAAATACCATCTCCCAAAACTGAATCAAGAAGAATCTGAAAGCCTGAATAGGCCAGTAACAACTGAGGAAATAGAAGCAGTAATAAAAAAACTCCCAGCAAACAAAGCCCTGGTCTGCATGGCTTCACAGGGGAGTTTTACCAAACATCCAAAGAACTGACACTTACATTCCTCAAACTATTTCAGAAAATCCAAGAGGAAGGAACACTTCCAAACTCTTTTTATGAGGCTAGCTTTATCCTAATTCCAAAACTAGATAAAAACACTACAGAGAATTACAGCCCAATATCCCTGATGAACATAGATGCTAAATTTCTCAACAAAATATTAGCAAGTTGCATCCAGCAATATATTAAAAAGATCATACACCATGACTAAGTGGGACTTATTCCAGGGATGCAAGGCTGGTACAATATTCGCAAATCAATAAACATGATACATCACATAAACAAACTGAAAGACAAAAATCACCGCTGGGGTCCAACCCCAGCAGGTCCAGGGGTTCCCAAAGGTGTAGACGGAGTCGGCGAAGAAGGAATGACACAGAGACAGCGTTCAGTTGATCAGCAGCCTAGCCAGGATCTCTAGCCAGGATCTCCAGCCAAGTTCTGGTCTGGATCTCCAGCGAAGTTCTGGTGTTTGTCTTGTTACATCCATGTTTATACCAGTTGATTTTAATCCTGTCAATTTCTACTGCAAAGGTTAGGGCGTTTCTTATCTCCATTCCAGGGAGTAAAGATTATGTAGCTTAAGCGTGATTGTTTGTAGTTAAAGTGATTAACTACCCGCCTGGCACTTAGTTAAGGAGTTTCATCCCCTCCCTGACTTCAGGGAAAAATCCCTACCTGGGGAAACAACCTTTCTCAGAGAGGTGACCTTGGTTAAAACACACAGCGCTAAGGGGAGCAAACATATTAAGAACAGTATGCTATATACGCCAGGTCCCTTGAAACATGTGCTGTGCAGATGTTTCTTTCCTGCAGCGACTGTCAAGCTGCAAGGATGGACCGGCTTCGGGCAAATCACATGATCATATCAACAGACACAGAAAAAGCATTCGACAAAATCCAACACCCATTTTTCATAAAAACTCTCAGCAAAGTGGGAACAACCCTTAACATTCAACCATTTCTTCCCTGTTGTGGTGGATTCATGTCAGACACCATGTCCAAGAAATTGTGCTGGTATCCACCTCCCAGTCTGTCATCCCCATTTAAGCACAGGTCAAATCTATACTAACAGAGCAATATGCAAATTGTCCGGGACACCGTCACAGTACAACTGAACAGCAGGCTGCGTGGGGTGATGAGGCCGGCAGCAGGGTTAGTGAGGGACGACCAAAGGACGCAACAGCAGGCTGCATGAGGCGACCAGGCTGAGGGGGGGTGGGGGGGGGGGTGGGGGGGGCAGTAAGGGGCAACCAGGCTGGCGGGGGGGGGGAGCATTTGGGGGTGACCAGGGAGGCGGGGGCAGGGGGTAGTTGTGGGTGATCAGGCAGGAAGGCAGGTGAGGTCAGGAGCCCGCAATCCTGGATTGTAGAGGGTGCAGGCTGGGCTGAGGGGACCTCCTTCCCTGCACAAATTTCGTGCACTGGGCCTCTAGTTAGAGCGGCAGTTCTCAACCTGTGGGTCACGACCCCTTTGGAGGTCGAATGACCTTTTCACAGGGGTTGCCTAAGACCATCGGAAAACACATATGTAATTACATATTGTTTTTGTGATTAATCACTATGCTTTAATTATGTTCAATTTGTCACAATGAAAATACATCCTGCATATCAGATATTTACATGACGATTCATAACAGTAGCAACATTACAGTTATGAAGTAGCAACGAAGGTAATTTTATGGTTGAGGGTCACCACAACATGAGGAACTATATTAAAGGGTCGCGGCATCAGGAAGGTTGAGAACCACTGAGTTAAAGTATAATCATCAAGTCTTAGGGAAGGCTATCTCTAATTTCTTTTTATTTCACAGAGAAGGGAGAGGTAAAGGGACACAGAGACATCAATGATAATAATCATGGATCGGCTGCCTCCTGCATGCCCCCCACTGGGGATCAAGCCCACAACCCAGGATTGAACCTGGAATCCTTCAGTCCACAGGCTGACGCTCTACCCACTGAGCCAAACTGCCCAGGGCAAATTTCTTAATCAGTAAGACTATCAGAAGGACTTTGAAGGACAAAATTCTTTAAATGTATTACTTCAGGATTTAAATAAACTCAATGTGAACAACTTATTTAAAAAATTGGTTTTGACATTCCACGAAGCTGACATGTTTTCCAGTCAAAGGGGCTGTTGTGGCCAGAGGTGAATTCCAAGGCAGTAACAGCGGACACACGTGAATCACAGGCCGGCCTTTCCCTCACTCCCACCTCCTCCACCAGGCCAGATCCGAAACGCTTCCCATTCCTCCTGAACCGTGTCCTCATCTCTACTTTCGTTGGCTAATTGGATTTTATTTCCATCTGGAAAACTGTCTTATTGGCGCGTGACCTTTACCTGATGGTTGCTTGTTTTTGTTTTTCCTTTTAGAACCTGGATAGAAAACTCAGTTCTGCCAGGGATTTCCAATGGGGCGAAGGGGCACTTCCTCCCCACGGAAACAGCCCCTGGCCACTAGGAAAGCCGCATCTGCTGGTTATGCCATAGGCCGGGGCGGGTGGAGAGGAAACGGTCATTTCAGAGCAAAGAAGGATGAGAGTGGGGAGAGAAAGGCAAGGCTGGGCAGGCCTGCTCTCTCTCACACTCACTCACACACACGCACACACACACACTCACACACACTCACACACACGCACTCATATGCACTCACACACACACTCATAGGCACTCACACACACACTCACACACCCACTCACATACTCACTCTCACACACACACACACGCACTCATATGCACTCACACACACGCACTCATGCACGCATTCATACACACATACACATACACGCACTCACACACACACACACTCATACACACACTCATACACACACGCACGCACTCATACACACATACTCACACACATACGTACACGCACACACACACTCACACTCTCACACACTCACACACGCACAGCCCCACAACCATCCATTCCTGACCGCCCACCCACAGATGACGCACCAGGTGCCCACCTCCCGTGGGCAGGGCAGCTCTTCAAAGGCCTGAGAAACCCTGCCTGGGGCCCCTCGGTCTGTGCAGGTGCTAGAGGCAGGGTGGGGGTGGGCGGGGAGACACTCGCTCCCTCGCGGGGTGATCGGGCCACAGGCTGCGCCAGCAGCCTCCCTGGGAGCCCTCGCCAGCCAGCGGGGCGCCGCCACAGGGGCCTGGGAGGAGGGTCAAGGTCCCGGAGGCTCCACCTCGAGAGGAGGGGGCAGGGGGCAGGGGCCACCAAATGCGGGAAGCAGGGCTTTAGGCATTTCCTTGTTGGTACAAAGGAGCCCAAGAACCACCTCCCACTCAGAGCAGAAGCTTCCACCATCCGAGGTTTTATTTCCAGCAACATCCAAACACACCAACACACTCTCACAGAAGAGCTAGGCAGCCCTGAGCACGCATTCCTGCCCACCCGAGGGCCCACGGGGCGCGGCCACAGCTCCAGCTTCTCCTCCAGGGCCGGGTGCTGCGACTCTGCTTTGCACCCCACAAGCTTGGGCGCTCCCCACAACCAGGCGGGCTCCTCCAGGCACAGGGAGGTCCGTCTGCTGGTGTGCGCTTCGGGGGGACGCAGAGGCAAACCACCCCTGGAGCTGCGCGGCTCCCCTAGACCGCGGGCGGACGTCGGAGGAAGGAGCTGAGGGTCCCTGGGCTCCCGCGTCTCCGAGGACAGGGAGCTGCGGGCAGGGCCAGGCTCCTGCTGGAACCATGGGGCCAGGAAGGCTGTCCCAGGAGCCTCGCAGTGCGGGAAGGAGGGGAGGGTGCGGGGGCTGAGCTGACATTAAAAACACATCCCGGTGAAGACAGAGGGCCCTCGGGGCTGGAAGATGTCAGGCCTCCTGTGGACGGTGCTTCCGGGCCAGAGTCCGGCAGCCCCTGAGCCTGGCGGCGGCGAGACCAGGGAGGCTCACACCAGGAAGGATGAAGTCTGTCTGAATTCCCCCTGCAGAAACGAAACCCGTCAATCTTTCCAGCCTTCTTCTTCTTCTTCTTCTTTTTGGGGGGGTAATTATCACCGAGGGTATTTTTCCGTTGATTTTCAGAGAGAGTGGAAGGGAGGCGGGGGGAGAGAGAAACAGCAATGGGGAGAGAGAGATCCACTGGTTGCCTCCTGCACAGGCCCCACCCGAGCCAGGGATCCTGCAACCAAGTACATGCCCTTGACCTGAATCGAACCTGGGACCCTGCAGTCCGTGGGCTGACACTCTATCCACTGAGCCACACTGGCCAGGGCCTCTCATCTTCTTCAGTTCACACACTGAACACACAAACCCAGGCCCCAGAGCCCCCCTCCTCTGCGACACTTGCCTCGCTCCGAGCGGTGGGCTGGCTGTAAATGACCTTCTTGCTTTCGGTCCTGCAGAAGACGGGACAGTCAAACCCGAGCCCCTCTCCTTGCCAACCTTTGAGGTCAGAAATGAGAACCAGACAGAATCCCGAGGTCTCAGGTGGGGACGCGGGTGGAGGGGGAAGGACAGCACAGACCACCGTGAGCCAGAGAAACTCAGGTCTCCCTGCCAGGCGTGGCCTCCACCTCCACCCCCTTCCCCTGGGCCCCTCTCAGCATCAAACCACACGCATCCATGTCTCCACTCGGAGAGCCCGGCACAGCGCCCCACTCACCCTTTCTTCCTTCCTGAAAGAGAAGAAATGGACGGTGCGCGTCAGCAGAACAGGCAGCTCAGCCAGGAAGATGGGAGCCAGCACACAGCCCCCACACAGCCCCGGAGCTGAGCCCAGCATGGGGGCTGGAGGAGGGAGAGCCTCTGAGGCCAAGGACTTACTGTCAAAGTAGCCACGGCTGTAGGCGAACCAGATGCCGAAAATCAGGAATCCAAGGAGAATGAGTGTCACTAGGACCGCTGCCACGATGCCCCCAACATTCAGCTCCACTACGAGACACAAATGAGAGGTCAGGCACATGAATGCTCACTTACTGTACCAACTACACGGTCCAAGCAGCAGGAAAAGACCCCAAGCGCCCCCTCCAGGTCTGAGCCCCGCCCCTGCCACCCTGCCCGCACGCACCAGCCTCCATGCGCACAGCATCGGACATCATGGGTGTCCCGTAGCCGTTCTGTGCCTGGCAAGAGTACTCTCCGGTATCAGAGGCTGAGACGGGATCAAAGACCTGCAGGGCAGAAAACCACCTGTCCCGCTCGAGAGCCACATGCCTGCCTTTGATGTCTCGGGATCCTAAAGCCCAGCGCGCCTTGCTGCTGTCCCTCCTCCCCACCTTCAGGGCTTCTGCCCCCGTGTCCCGACCCTTTTCAGCCCGCCTGTCCGTACCAGCTCCCCTGTCTTGGGGTTCAGGCTGTAGGAAGAGTTGCTGAAGGCACGGTTTCTCTTGGGCTCCAGAGGCATCAGGGCCCCATCCCTGTACCACAGGTACTCAGAGGGCGGGGAGCCGTCCGACTCCGAACAGGTCAGCACCACCCGGCTCCCGATGGTGGCGGAGGAGGGGACGGTGACCGTGGGTTTGGATGGTGGCACTGGAAGGAGACAAGTGCTGACCACAGGGCAGGGAGGGCTCCTGGAGGGAAAGTGGCTGACGAGGGCGCTACCCCAGCCTCCACGCTGGCCTCCCTGCCTCCCTGTGACTGCATCCCTGCCCAGAGCACCTCACCATCAGCGTGCTCCCAGCTCGGCAGAGCCCACCCAGCATTGGGGGAAGCAACCATACCCAGTGGGCACAGAGACCTGGCACATACCAAGGACAATGAGCTGCACGCTGACCTCCCCGTAGGCGGTACCGCCTTCATCCGAGACCATGCACGTGTACATCCCCGTGTCCTTCCGGGTCACGGAGTGGAAGGTGATGCCAGTGTTCGAGAAGGTGACTCTGTCCTCAAAGGGAGCTGCGGGGAGAGGAGCCAGCGTAGGGGGGCTGGAGAGCTGGAAGAAGCTGGTGCCCGTGACACCAAGGCACCTAAGCAAGGAGGGGGGAAGGCCCTGGGGACCTGGCATCCAGATGCAGGACTCACCTGTGATCTTGTTGTTATAGCAGACGAGGCTGGTGATGTCACCCTGGGCAAACTTCCACTCCACTCGGGGAGAGGAGAAGCCCGAGTAGGAGCAGGACAACTTGGCGGCTACAGACAAGATCAATGTGAGTGGGAGGAAGCATCAACAAATAGAGAAGACAGGACCCGGGCCGGCTCCCCCCCCACCAGCTCCTCCCAACTCACGTTTATCCTCGGGAATTTTGACCTCGGGGTTGGAAGTGTACACGGCTCCCCTGCCCAGCGCCAGCAAGCCTAGGACGAGAGGCTCCCATCAGGAGGGGCAGCACCTGGCGAAGGCCCTGAGCCCCCGAGGCGCAGGGACTCAGAGTCAAGCTCTTGCCAGTCTCACCCCAACATCTTAAGCAATCTTCTTCAAATGCCTTTGCTACAATTGCAGGCCAATACTTCTGTTATTAGTGGAAATAAAATATTTCTTTCAGATGCAATTTATTTCATTTTTATACCTCACCCCCACCCTGGGACTCCCAGTAATCTAATTAGATTCCCACTAGTCAAGAGCAGCTCCCCAAAATGGCACTTCACGGTTCACAACTTCTCCACATCCTGGCAGGAAACCGGCCGGGCCGAGGAGGAGCATCTGTAGGGTATCTGTGCATTTCAGCATGTTTCTCATACATGGTATCGCTTGATCCTTGAGACAAGCATGACAGACCAGCAGGACAAGTATTATCACCCAATTTTACACAACGAACAGAGGTGACAAGCCTAAGGTCACGTCGCTGGTTCTGAGACAGAGCCAGGACCAGAACTGGGCGCAGGTAACTTCACCAGCATCTCCTGCTGCCGAAGGCCGGGAAGGATGGTGTGTGGTGGGTGGAGAGACAGAACTAATTCCACAGCAGGCGGGAGGCAGGCCGCAGGCTGCACGGAGGGGCCAGGCCGCCACTACAGCCACAGAGGCCAGGACTGCGGGAGAGTGAGGACCTCACACACACGCTGTTTTCGTTCCTGTTTCAACACTCAACCTCATGGAGCTTTACTTGCAGCCTTGAGTCTGAACCCTGCCTTCTGAGGTAAATGCAAACACCCTGATACATACGAGGCATTTCCCTTTACACATAACTGAGCAGGGCCTCGACCCCGAGCTCCCTCTGCTCATCTGAAGGGTGAGCTAGAGGCTCTCTACACACTCAAGCCCCCCCCCTCCCCCTCTCAACCCCCTTGTCTTCTCTCGCTATCTATCTATCTATCATCTTCTCCCCCGCTCTGTCATTAGTGTTCATGTGCATTTATTTTAGTTTCACAAACACTGTGAATTAATCGGATAAGTCTTCCCTCCCCATTTTACAGATGAGAAAATGAACTCACTCCACGTTAGGTGGCTGGCCCCGCCCAGCTTCCCACTTGGAAATGGCAGAACTGAGGTTAGCACCCAGGTCACTCACACCCCCTTCCCTTACTTTTATCCACCACGCTGTTTCTCAGACAAGTCACTGGTCTGATGCAGATAAACTGTGTAATAAAATGTCATTCTCGTAAGTCAGGCCCATTTGACCTATGAATTCTAATAATATTACCCTGTAACTGTGTATCTGACATTACACTTTAATGTCAAACTTCATTAAATGTAGTAAGAGATACAGAAATTAAATCAAATACTTTACTAAACTGAAAACTGAGGACATGGAAGTCTCTTGCTCACGTTTTAATCAGGAGTCTGGCCAGGGCTCAGTGGGTAGAGCATCTGCCCAAGGACGGATGGGTCGTAAGTTTGATCCCAGTCAAGGGCAGGTACCCTCAGTTGCAAGCTCCAACCCTGGCCCCAGCTGGGGTGTGTGCTGGAGGCAACCAATCAATGTATCTCTATCACATTGATGTTTCTCTCTCTCCCCTCCTCTCTACTCTTTCACACACACACACACACACACAAAATCAATGGGAAAATATCCTCAGGTGAGGATAAAAGAAAAACAGAGTGCGGATAATGAAATGCTTTGATTTTTGTCCAAGTAGTTTCCTCTGCTCTAACTTTATCTTTAACACGTTAAGCGCCCAGCCTGTTTTGTCTTCAGGACAGAAAGTATAGTCACTGGTGACTGACATGGGGCTTAACGTGTTAAGATCCTCAGATGTTACAATTTGCTCCCTGTGATGGGCACTGGTGCACGGAGGAGACCTCTCTTCGGGAAGAAATGACTGTCCCAGCCCTGGGGCTGCCGCCAGAAGAAGGCCCTCGGCTGTCAGCCCTCTGACAACAGCAGAACACGGCCCTGCCCAAGGACAGGCATCCCACCAGTGACGCAGCAGGGCAGCCAGCACCCACGCCTGGTCGACGAGAGGACAGGTGCGTAACACCCCCTCCACACCTGCAGGCGGCGGCGGAGGCCCCCGGATTCTGCGGTCCGTCCTTCCCCTCCTTCCACAGGGTGCATCTCAAGAGCACTCCCTAACACTGTCTTGGTGCAATAGCTGACATCTCAGAGTTAGCTTCCCAAGGACCCTACCTACAGCACCACCCAAATGAAGAACATAATTAAACTAAAAACCAACCTTCGAAATAGCCAGCAACACACACACAAAAACAAAGCAAAACAAACAAAAAAAACCCACAAAACTTTAGCTCAAGTTCCTTTTTGAGTCCTTTCAGATAATCAGATGCAAAACACATCCAGTCCTGCCAGGACTCCAGCCTCACCTCCCCACCACCCCTCCCAACAGCCCAGGACTTCACAGCCATCCTGGTCCAAGTCCCTTCCATGCCTGAGCCAGCCGCTGGGACTGTGCTGGGCTGCATATCTGGCGCTTCGGCCAGGCGGGCACGCTGTGCTCTCTGTTCCTAGGACACACAGATAGGAAGGTGGTCACTGTACTGATGCTGTACTGATGCTGTACGGTGTCGGGAACAAATTGGGTAAACAAGGCTTTGTAACTAACTTTGTGGTTTTTGCAAATAAAAACGCTGTAACTCCTGTAGTCGGCGCTGCAGTTCAGCCTTTGCTTCGGCAGGGTGCTGTAACTGTAGTCGCTGGCCAGCTTAATAAAGGGTCCTAAATCTTGATCTGAGTCCCTGGTGGTTGTCTCCGCGGGTAGCCCCATTACAGGACCAGACTGCATTCAAACCCCATCTCTGTCACTTGATCACATTCAACTTCACTTTGCCTATTTGTAAAATGGGGATAAACACAGTTTCTCTATCAAAGGCTGTGCTGAGAATTAAACAAGTTAACACAAAGGACTTAGAAGAGTGGACGACCCAGAGGAAGGGCCAAATAACTATCATAGCTTTGCGGACGGGAAAGGGGCCACATGCTACCAACAGCTCAGGGAAGGCCTCCATGAGAATTTTGCAAATTGAGAGACCTAAAGTCACCACAAAGGATGGTCTGAAATTAAACTTTAACTAAAAGCAGTTTATGGTGGGTAGTCACAACCTAGGCTGGTATCTTCCCTGACAAAGCTGAGCCTGTTGTCGTTTTGCATCTGCAATAACATATCCTTGGAATGTGAAAGTAATTTTCCTTTTCCTGGACCCCTCAAACCACAGGCACCCTCTGCAGAGGCCACAAATCCCCTCATTGTTACCAAGTTAATTGTTGACTGTGCCCTATCCTGCACGCACCTAAGTAAAGGAGTGTGTGTCTGTAACTTTACTTTTTATCCAATCGCAGAGGTTCCCCCCTTTGCTTTCTCCGGCCTCCCTAATCCATCACCAGTGGAGTTCATATGACCCACTGTGTCTCCTCCTTGGATTGTGATGCACAAAACAAGGTGGAAACCTGCCCTTCTCTGGAATATTATCCCAATATGCTGCGATCCTGCTCCCCCCCTTGTTGACAGTTTGGCTCAAATAAACTCACAGTCTTCACAGTCTGAATGTTTTTACATTAACATTACTTGGTGTAGGGCGGCAGGATTCCAAAGAAGCTCGCCCGGGACCATCCTGCGGACCCAGACCGGTGCTGGGATCCAGCAAGGGGCCCACTGAGCCCACTGATTCCCCGCCCAATGGCTGAACTCGGGTGAGTTGTCTCTTGGATCTGGGACCTTCCCTTGCTTTTGGGAGAGGGTCTGACTTTATTTGTGCTGCATTTTTAAACCCTCGAGGTGCAACTAAGGTTAAGGGTAAGAACCCAGGCTAAGGCAAGACTGGAGGGGGAAATGGGGGACTGGTTTTGATTTTGGCTTTTCAATTGTAATTGCTTTCTGAGAGTCTGAGCAAACCCCTCACTATATAAATGAGAGCTGAACTCCTTCGCTGCGAAGATAAAGGGGCCCATGCTCCCTGCAGCGCGGTTCTCGGGTGTCCTTAGGTGACTGAGAATCTTTGTGGAGGTGTCAGAGGTCTTTCCCACGATGTGCAGGAGCCCCATAGGGAAGCCCCAACTCAACCGTAATTAACTACCTGGCTGATCCCGGGGCCCATAAGGCTTGGTCTGCAGGGCCCCAGCCCTCTGGTTGCTTTAGACGGGGGGGAGAGAAACTGAGACACCTAAGAGGTTAGGGTTAGGGGTTGAATACGCCTCCAGGGGTGAGGGCCTCGCGGAGCTCAATCCATAGGCAGCACACTTGGACCCACTACAGCAAGCATGTCAAACTCGCAGCCCACAACAAATGTTTTTGCGACCCAGCCAATATAACGGTATGTAAGAAATGTTTTAATAAAAGTCATAACTTAATTTTTACAATATCCTGTTATGCATAATTATTAATAACAAACTACAACGTTCGATAATGACTGATTACTATATCGTGTTGCATTCATTTTCCTTACGTACCTTACACACAGGCACACCATTTCTCTCTACTAACACTAGCAGCGAATATCTTAGCAGCCAATGGCCACGTCATTAGTCTTGGACTGACATGTTTGGTGTGCGCAACAGGAAATATTTCGCTTTCTGAGAACAAGAAAAATAGGTTTATTTGCGTTGTGCTTATTAATTTGCGCAGTTATTCAGTGTCTGGTAAGTTAATGTTCAAGAAGAAAATATTAATTTTTATTAAAATGTTCTATTATTTTATGTTAATGATGACTCACATTTATTTCAGCCCTTTGTACTCAGCAAGTCTCTATCGAAATAAACCTACGTTTCTATGAAAATTGAAGCTTTTGTTTTTTTGTGACAAACACTTACACCTTGTTTATTTGGCCCATGCTAGCCTTTGAGTCTGACATGCTTGCTCTACATAACATCCCTAGGAAATTTGCTCAGACTGCAGATATCCAAAAATAATATATCAACACGGGAAATTGTGCCTCCAAAGCTAGAAACTCCCAGACCCCAGCCCTCATTTAATACTCCCGATAGGAAGCCTTTACTTGCAAGTGCTTTGCAGAAATGGGAAGATTTAACCAGAAAACATCAACTTAAAAATGACCCAAATGCAGTTGTCCTTGGGTACCTACATTAATATTTTGCCTGCAGAAATTAGAAAAATGCCAGCTCTAACATTAAACTGAATGACTATATGGGAAGCATATCTTGATTTGGAAATTAGAAGCTTCTAAGGAGAAGCATAGAAAAAAGATTCTTCCAAAAACAAAGAAATTAATTAGAAATTTTAGAGACTGTCTCATAACTAATGTTCTGAAGCTAATAAATGCCTGCCCCCCATCCCCACTTCCTTTCTGAGCTTCCTTGTCCACACTTGCCCTTTCCCCTTCTTCCTTCCCCTTCCGGCTCCTCTACCACCACTGACTTGAAGGAAAATGAGAAGAGGGATTCCAACAGCTCCCTTTGGGAAAAGCTGGTCCCAGCCAGAGAGGAACCAGCAACTGTTCCCGACTTTACCAGGGACCCTGATGGATTCACAAAAACTTAACTGTCAGGACATGTGATCCTGGCTGTTCTGACCTGTTCCAATTAAAACACCCACCGGTTTCTAAGGGCAAGCAACAGAGTTACTCAGTAAGGTCTGCGGTGAAACTGTAGAGGAGTCTTTTGCTGTAAAAAGCCAGGTCACCGTAAGAAAGATGGTTTAAAAAGAAAATCTGAAGTGTGATTTACAAAGAGAAAACAGAAGCGAGCATAGGGCTGCTCCAGGACTATGAGAGGGTATTTCCCCTTCTCCTTACTAACCCTTTAGGAGAAATTGAAATTACCATGAAAGGGGAAGTTCCTAAGGGCCTTGTAGGTACTGGGGCTACTTCATCTGTTACTAACCCTGCCCATGTCAGTTTCCCTCTGCCTGGAGTAAGGCTTCTGTACAGATGGTGGGAGTACCTACGCAACCAATGGCTGCTTAAAAGTCAGGACCAGCTAAAACCGGTTTGGCTCAGTGGACAGAGCGACGGCCTGCGGACTGAAGAGTCCCAGGTTCGATTCCGGTCAGGCGCATGTACCTGGGTTGTGGGCACATCCCCAGTAGGAGGCAGCTGATCGATGTTTCTAACTGTCTATCTCTCTCCTTTCCTCTCTGTAAAAAGTCAATAAAATATATATATTTTTTAAAAAAAGTCAGGACCAGTCCCCTTTCAACTGGGGCACGTTAAGGGACAGCATAGATTTTACTGGTCAAATCGGCCCCAATTCCCCTGACAGGGAGAGGCTTTTAAAGTCACTGATGCCCACGTATGTTTTTTGCAGAAGGGTAATAAGTATTTAGAACTAAATGAACCAGATACGGAACCAAAAGGGAAAATGATTTTAAAAGAACCTCCCAAGAGGAAACTAACCTTGAGACTGACCGAACTTTTGCTAACCACCTTTTTTTCATGACTAACTTCCATGACAGCCTGAGAGGAGGCTTAACAGGGGACCCGCCCCTCGGAACGGCCCAAACAGCCCAGAGATGTGCAGAGATGCCTAACCCTCTGCTTGCTACACATGCCTCTGGAGATGGGAACCTGGCCACAGGGCCTTGAGGGTCCCCTTTTCTTCTGGGGTACAAACTCTTCAACTGGGAGAAAAAAAAAAGGCTAATCTTGCCCTAACCTTTTTTGGCTCAGTGGCTAGAGCATCAGGTCTCAAGGATATCTGGTCTAATTAGCATATTATGCTATTTTTATTATAGACTAGAGGCCCAGCATTTGAAATCTCATCCATCCAGGCTTTGTAGCAGGTTTCTTTCAGGCCACACCCTAAAAGGGCAGCTGCTTTTCTATGTCTTAGGCCCATACAAAGGTCTTCAAAGACTCCGACCTGCCTTCTGGCCCTTGTAGGTTAACACGTTTGTCTTAAAAGCTGTGAAGTGCCTAATTTTTAAAACAGCCGGCCACACCCCTTCCCCTCCCCATTGTCACATCATCCAGGTTACACTTATAAACTGCCTGATGTGCCTCACAGGAGCACAAAGTACACACAGTGGGTGAGCTACTCTGCCTTAGCGTGTACAGTTAGTCATCACTTAGTACATTATCTTTTTTTTGTGAAATGAGAACTGATCGACCAAACCTTTCAGGCAGACCCACCAGACAATAAATATCACCATATGGTCGACTCACAGAGCATTTGGGCATAAACACTTCCATTACAGCTCTGTGTTTAGTACCAAAAGCCTTTCCTTGTGGGCGTGTTTTCACTACAGATCCCTTGCTCTGGGTTACATTTTGAAAACTGCTATTACAGATAAAGCGCCTTTCCAGGTACGCTTCTGAGAAACAGATGTATTTATGCACACAAAGCTGTGTGCACATCTTTTCACGCACGAATGTCCATATGATGCCTGCGCTGCATTCCCAGCACATGCCCACCACGTGTGTGCGGTCACGCACCCAGGTCCCAGCATAAACAGGCTGCCCCGGGACACACGGGAGCCCCACCGGCCTCCCCAGCAATGTTAACTGGCGTCGCTACACCAGCTGCTGCGTGAACCTCTCCACCTCACGGGGCCTGGGGCCTGGGGCTGCGCAGCCCACACCCACCCGAGCCATTCCACCTGGGGCTCCATGCGGGGTGGGGGCAGGGGCGGGGCAGCCAGTGCGGGTCTTTATTTTTAAAAGACTACGCAGCACACACCCGGCCCCCAGAGCTGCCCTGGCCTGGGTGAGGGGCCGCTGGAGGCTTGCAGGCCAGCCGCGCCCCCCCTTTCCCATGGAGGCAAGGGTCCCCTGTGGGGTGCTGGGCCTGCCTGGGCGAGCGGCCGCAGGGCATGGGGTGGGGGGTTGGCTAGCTGCCCCACCCTCAATAGGGGTAGGAGAGGCTGATCTGGGGTGGGACCCGGGGAGGAGCTGGTTCGCTGGCCGCAATGGGCGTCATAGCGACGGTTTAGGTCAGGGGTGGGCAAACTTTTTGACTCGAGGGCCACAATGGGTTCTTAAACTGGACCGGAGGGCCGGAACAAAAGTATGGATGGAGTGTTTGTGTGAACTAATATAAATTCAAAGTAAACATCATTACATAAAAGGGTACAGTCTTTTTTTTTAGTTTTATCCATTTCAAACGGGCCGGATCCAGCCCGTGGGCCATAGTTTGCCCACAGCTGGTTTGGGTGTTACAACCACTTGGTTTTTATTATATAGACTAGAGGCCCGTTGCAGGAAGATTCCTGCAAGAATAGGGCTTCCTGCGACCGGAGTGAAGCAGAGAAAAGAGCCTTCTCCACTGCCTCGCTCCCTCCCCCACTGCCTCAGCTCCACTCCTGTGTCCGCTGCCTCAGCTCCTCCCTTCTCCTCCGCTTCACTCCCTTCCACAGCACTTGGCTTCCTTCTATGCTGTCTTCAGTCCTTGCTCTGGCACTTGAGTATGCAAATTAACTGTCATCTTTGTTGGGTTAATTTGCATACTCGTTCTGATTGGCTGGTGGGAGTAGCGGAGGGATGGTCAATTTGTGCTGGGGTCCAACCCCACCAGGTCCAGGGGTCCCCAAAGGTGTGGACGGAGTCGGCGAAGAAGGAAAGACTCGGAGGCAGCGTTCAGTTGATCAGCAGCCTTGCCAGGATCTCTAGCCACAATCTCCAGCCAAGTTCTGTGTCCATGTCCTCTTGCTAGGTTCTCCAGGTTCTCCAGCCAGGTTCTGTAGCCATGTTCTCTCGCTAGGTTCTCCAGCCAGGTTCTGTAGCCGGGTTCTTCAGCCAGGTTCTGTCTAGGTTCTCCAACCAAGTTCTGTAGCCAGGTTCTGTCCAGGATCTTTTGCCATGTTCTCTCCAGCGAAGTTCTTCTGTCTCTAGGTTCTGTGTAGGTTCTGTCTTCTAAGTTCTGTCTCTAGGATCTTCATCTAAGTTCTGTGTCCTGTTGTCTTGTTACATCTGTATTTATACCAGCTGGTTTTAATCCTGTCAATTTCTATTCCAAAGGTTAGGGTGTTTCTTATCTCCATTCCAGGGAGTAAAGATTATGTAGCTTAAGCATGATTGTTCTTGGTTAAAGTGATTAATTACCCGCCTGGCACTTAGTTAAGAGGTTTTATTCCCTCCCTACCTTCAGGGGAAAATCCCTACCTGGGGAAACAACCTTTCTCGGAGAGGTGACCTTGGTTAAAACACAGCGCCAAGAAGGTGAGCAAACATATTAAGAACAGTATGCCATATATGCCAGGTCCCTTGAAACAGCAAGGATGGCCCGGCTCCCGGCAAATTTGAATGTTTCTCTTTTTTTAGTGTAGATTATCCTCCTTATAGATTCCTAACGAAACAATATCTGTTTCCCTAGAACTCTTTCCCTATTAGACATGAAACATTTAACTTAGGTACTTGTTAATCTTTCCTACTTGCTAGACAATGATATTCTGATTATCAGCTATGATAATGAAGTTAATGTTCTGTTGGCCACACACTGGTGGTCTTTACTATCAATATAAGCTTTGGTACATTTTTCAGGCTAATCTATTACAAAAGACCTTCTTGGACCAACCCCTCCAAGAACACCTCCCTAATGATTCCCCTGGTGCCGTTACATATGGATCTAATCTAGATGAGTATTTGAGATGAGTATTGTCTAACTATAGGAATGGATGAAACTAACTGCCCAGAAGGAAAATGAGAACTTCTGGGTAATAGCAGATACTTGTTCCCCTCCGATCCTTCCTTGTCTAATATTAGACATTTTCTGTTTCTAATCAGTGTTGCTGGTTTAATATTATTGCTTTTGTTCCTGGTATGTAAATGTTATACCAGATGCAGAAAAACAAAACTTAAGACAAGCAGCAAAAATACTTGGATCATGGTGGCTCAAATATTAAAAATGATGCAACATACTTTTTAACAAGGACATATAGGATCTGACTGTCACTCATTTACTTGCCTTTTATTTTGAATAACTAGTTGCCCACTGCACGAAATTCATGCACATTGAAAGGGAATTAATTAGAGGAACGTAATTTGGACTCACTATCTAATATCAATAATATCTGAGGCAGTCCGCGTTTCTGAAATTCAATGACATAAATTTTGGCTATTACTTTGCCAAATAAATGGAATTTACATATATCATTTAAAAGAGCATTCAGCTTCATATTAAAAACTCTGGCTACAAAGTGAGGTCTGTTTTCAACTTTTTGCCAGTGTTGTAAATTGTTTCCAATATCTGCCCATTTGGGGTTGCATGTCATGCTGATGAATAAATCAGGCTTGCCATACCTCGTTACAATTGCCATAGCATCCTGATATCGCTGCTGCATATTTCTGGGACCACCCTCAAAAGATGATGGAAGTATTATCATTTTACCAATCGGCACATTGTCCTTTTCAGATCTAGAATTGAGATAATATATCAAACCACTATATTTTTCAGCTCTCAACTCAGATTGGTTTGCTTTGATGAAATTTATCCGATTGGCCTCCATTTTTGAATACGAATCCACGATAAACTGCTGAGTTAATTTTCCTGCATTTAAAATAGGATTGAACGTGTCCTGGACGGAGAGATGAAATTCATAATACTGCATTTGTGTGACTCGTGTCCTTACATTTTGTCTGTTGTCTCTGAGTCTTAATATAATATCTGTTCCCCAGCCTTTTCACCATGTGGAAAAAGAATAGGATATGTCATCGCACCTAATGTAGAAAACAGGATACTGATTTGTTTCATTTTAGTGGCATTTGGATTATTGGGATCTGGTTTACAATGAATGAGCAAGTCCCTTTCAAAAGGAGGTTCTCCATCTTCGTTTCTGAATATGACAGCAACCTCGGTTACACGGGGAGAATTATATCTACCTGGGTCACTGTTACGCTCATATTTAATCACCATTGTTACCTCTGTGGGAGCAATACCTTTTGCTGCTGCTTCAGGTTGGGCTTCCTTTTCTACCTCATGTAGCATCTTGTACGACTTTGTTAATTCACTTATTTCATGCATGAGGTTGTTGATGTTGATCATGAGTCTTTCTGAGCAGCCCTGGTTTTCTGGCATGGCTAATCTTTTATTTGTTGCTTCGGCTGTATCCAAAATATAGAGTTGAGCAAACTTCCGAGAAACACCATCCGAAGAACGCAAAGTTCCAGTATGGTGATAAACTTGTCCATGTATTCTAAAACAGTACGGCCCATATCCTGATGGCAATGCAATATCTGCACCGATGGAAGCAAAAGCAAAAGAACTATTTATGGAATGACTATTTTCCATGAAATTTTTACTGTCAGAATCTTCGTTTGTCATTAACCTTTTTAAATACATTAATCTTTTAAAATATGTCAGGTAATCTGGAAAATGTATATCATTTGGACAGACTTTCCCTTTGCTACAACACCAAGTAAATTTCCCAGTGGATGGTTTTTCATCAGAGAAATTTAGTGATAGGCAAAATTCATATCTAAGTCATTCCACAACTATGTTAGAGAATTGCATCCTCATGTACTCCATTTTCACTGAGAAGGCAGTCCCTACCAGTACTGGTAGTACTTGTTAATGACTGTTCCCTAGACATATTCTGTCATCGCCACTGCTTTCTTTCAACTTCAAAGGCACGATGTTGGTCTTTAGACATTTTCTGTTGATGATGCCGGTGTTTCTTGGCATCAGAGTGACGTTTTTCCAATAGCTGGTCTTCAGATACATTCTATCACAGGTGCCACCTTCTTTCAAGATCAGACGCAAGTTGCTCTTCAGACATTCTCTGTTGATAATGCCAGCATCTTTCAGCTGCAGAGCTACGTTGTATCAACAGCTGTTCTTTAGACATAGTCCCACCTCTCTACTCTCACGGTCTGAGATGCAGGTGAATGAGAGTCCTGGCTGTCAGGCCGCTGAGAGCTGTCTGACCAAAGGCTGATTCTGAGGGGGTGGGACTTCCTCCTCCCTGCTGCCAGTTTCCACAGCTGTGATGAGGAAGCTGAGGTGACAGAGGGAGCCACGCCCTCCAAGCCACCCTCTCTCTTGCTCTGCTGTATATCCAGCGGTCTCTTGCTCTGCCAAGTCCTCCAAACCTTCCGCTTTCTGCCAGCGAAGGTCCCAGGAGCCCGTGGACGTGACTTGGCACAGCAGTCCTCACCTCCCAGGCCGGCTATGGTCCCAGGAACCTACGGCCACAGCCGCCGTTACCTCCTGGGGCACCTGACTCCTGCATATGCAATTAACCGCCATCTTTGTTGGGTTAATTTGCATATTCACTCTGGTTGGCTTGTGGGCATGGCTTGAGCATAGCAGAGGGATGGTTAATTTGCATGTTTCTCTTTTATTAGATAGGACTAGAGGCCTAGTCCTATCTAATAAAAGAGAGGTTGCGGCGCCACCCCGTCACCCACAGAGCAGGACCCATCAGGGGGTTGGGGCGCCGCCCTCTATCACCCACAGAGCAGGACCCATCAGGGGGTTGGGGCGCCGCCCTCTATCACCCACAGAGCAGGACCCATCAGGGGGTTGGGGCGCTGCCCTCTATCACCCACAGAGCAGGGCCGATCAGGGGGTTGGGGCGCCGCCACTGTCACACTCAGGGCAGGGCCAATGGGGAGGTTATGGCTCTACCCCGTCACACACAGAGCAGGGCCCGTGGGGGGCGGGGGTTGGGGCGCCGCACCCTGTCACACACAGAGCCGCAGGGCGATCCGGGGGTTGGGGAGCTCCCCCCTATCAGGCACAGAGCAGGGCTGATCAGGGGGTTGGGGCACCTTCCCCTGTCACGAACAGAGCAGGGCAGATAGGGAGGTTGTGGCCCCGCCCCCTGTAACACACAGAGCCACAGGGCCATCAGGGGGTTTGGGCACTGCCCCCTGTATGCTGATCCCGGTGCTGGGAGGCATATTACCCTTTTACTATATAGAATAGAGCCGAAATCGGTTTGGCTCAGTGGATGGAGCGTTGGCCTGCGGACTGAAGGGTCCCAGGTTTGATTCCGGTCAAGGGCATGTGCCTGGGTTGCGGGCACATCCCCAGTAGGAGATGTGCAGGAGGCAGCTGATCGATGTTTCTCTCTCATCGATGTTTCTAACTCTCTATCCCTCTCCCTTCCTCTCTGTAAAAAATCAATAAAATATATTTTTAAAAAAACCCAATCCTTAAAAAAATTTAATACTAGCAAAGGTGTGTGTTTTTCCAAATGTTCAGTTCTGGGGGGGGTGGGGGGGATGAGTGTCCTATTAATCTTTCTTAACAGTTAACTTCATTAACTTAACGATTAAGTGTTTTCAAAGTTGCTTCACAGTCTCGAAACTACTTAACCCTCTGCCCCCTTACCACCACCCCCCTCCCCTGCAGAGGCCGTCCCCGCAGGGGAGGGGTGTGGAGAGATCAGAAGGCGGGGAAGTTCCAGGAGGTTTTGTAATGCAGACTCAATCAGCAGCAGAAAGTGGGGACAAGGTGCCTGCACTGAAAACACCCCACTATCTTCAAAGGCCGGCGGCGGCGCAAAGTGTTCCTTCAAAATTCCAATGGGAAAGCTCTCCCCGCAGGGCCTCGAAACAGGACCGCATTTGAAAACAAGGCCTTGGACTCGGCCATTAAGGGCCCTCAAGACACCCTCTCCTCCCATCGGACTGGGCACTCGCGGACAGGGAGGGGGGGGGGGCGCGGGGGTACCAGCTCCAGCCCAGCTCCTGGGGAGAAGGACGCGCTGGGGGCCGCCGTTCTGTGGGGCTTGCTATCCTGGCGGAACAGAAATAAAATTTTGGGAGCTAGCTATCGTTATAAGATTATTTGTTCTGAGTAAGTAAAGCATACTATAACCTGGCTGAGGTATGCCCCTGAGAGAGGGGCCTGGCGTCAGCCCTGGAAGGCGGTGGCCCAGGATCCTTCCAGAACTGCCTCTTGTCAGGGAAAGATTAACCTTAAGGCCCCAACAAGGGGCCCCGCCCAGCCCGCATGGCCTGCAACTGCAACCATGTACTCATTTTTATTCCTTTTGCCTACTTTCCTGCCTGTAACCCACTTCCCCCAGTAACCTTTGTCCTTCTACCCAATATTAGCAGCTGGCTTATGGGGGGCAGAGCAGATGTTTGTGGATGACCTGCTACTCTCCATGCTGCTGGCAGGATTGGAATAAATACTCATGTAGGATTCAACCCTGCCTCTGCTGAACTGGCTCAAGTAGTGACAGGCAGCGCGGATCCATTGGTTGCCCAGTTTCATAAGCTGGGCACCAGTAATGGGCATTTCATTCGAATCCCCAGAGATTCTGAAGTCAGCATGATGACATTTCTGCACAATGAAAGACTCCACATTCTGCCCAGAGGACACCACCAACAAAATGAAAAGGCAACTTATTGAAAGGGAGAGAATGTTTCAAATCATATATCTGATAAGGAGTTAGTGTCCAAAATATGTAAAAGAAAATGCATACTACTTGATAGCGCGCACACACACACACACACACACACGCGCGCGCGCGCGTGCTAAAAAGTGGGCCACAGTTCTGAATAGAGATTTTCCCAAAGACAGACAAAGGGCCACCATGCTATAACACCTCACACCTGCTAGAGTAGCTATTACCAAAAAGACAAGAAATAACAAGTGTTGCCCAGGATGTGGAGAAAAGGGAGCCCTGCACTGTTGGGGGGATGTAGATTGGTGCAGCAACTATGGGAAACAGCATGGAGGTTCCTAGGGGGAAAATTAAATAGACGGCTACCATATGAGCCAGCAATTTCATCTGAGTATTTGCCCGAAAAAACAAACAAACACTAACTCAAAATGTTACAGCCCCATTCCCAATGCAGCATTTACAATAGCCAAGTTATGCAAACAACCTTAGTATCCATCAACAGACAGTGAATATTATTCAGCCATAAAAGAATAAAATCTTCAACTTCAGCAGTAGAGGAATGGAAAAACAGGATGAGCCATATTCGTATGATACAATGCTATCATCCAATAAAAGAATACATATCTATATATTTAAACACCTACAGATAGTTACTTGTAATTTATTTATGAATAGCTCATTATGAAATAAAATTTCGGGGGGGGGGGTGGGTATGACATCTTGCCCTTTATGACAACATGGATGGACCTTAAGAATATTACACTAAGTTAAATAAATGAGAGAGAAAGACCAATACCCTATCAACTCAGTTATATGTAAAACAAAAACAAAACACACAACTTCATAGATACAGAGAACAGATTGGTGGGGATGTAATATACAGCATGAGTACAGTTAATAGTATAGTTACTAGTACTGTATTGAATATAGTTAATAGTTAATAGTATAGTTAATAGTACTGTATTGAATATTTAAAGTTGCCAAGAAAGTAAATCTTAAAAGTTCTGTGGACAGAAGGGGCCACATGCTGATCTGACAAGCTCAGGCCTGCGTGGCGGTCTTGCAAACTCGGAGAACTAAAGTCACCACAAAGGATGGTCTGAAATTAAACCTTAACTAAAAGCAGTTAAGGTGGTCGGTTTCATCCGAGGCCGGTATCTTCCCTGACAAGGTCAACCTTGAAATGTCTGGGTAACTTGTAATTTCCCTTTTTCCAGACCCCTCATGGCACAACCTAATGTGCCTGGGCGCCAGGACAGAGACCACAGGTTCCTTCATTGTCATGTTAATTGTTCCCAAACCCACCTAAGTATGTGTCCATCATTTTACTTTTTATCTAAGCCCAGCGGTACCGCCGCACCCCCTCCCCACTTTGCTTTCTCCCACCTCTCTAGTCTATCACCAATAGATTTCTTACAAAAATTCTTTACAGGTTTCGGTGTTTTTACATTAACAGTAACTCTCTTCATCACAGAGCCTTAGCCAAGTAGCTCAGAGCATCATCCATCCCTATGTCAGGGCACATACAAGAAGCAACAACTGGAAGCATAAATAAGTGAAGCAACACATTGATGTTTCTTTTTCTCTTTCCCTCCCTCTCCCTCTCTCACTTCAAAAAAAAAACACCACAATTTTAAAGAATCAATAAATTTTTTAAAAATTGTTTAAGTTTTTATCCCAAGGGGGGAAAAATCTATAACTATGTATGGTGATGGTTGTTAACTAGACTGACTGTGGTGATCATTTCAGAATGTAAACAAATAGTGAGTCATTATGCTGTACACATTAATTCAATAAAAGAGAAAAATAATTAAATTATTTAAAGATCAGCATGCCAGGCCAGTGTGGGTCAGTGTTGAGCATAAACCTATGAACCAGGAGGTCATGGTTTAATTCCTGGTCAGGGCACATGCCCAGGTTTCAGCTAGTGTGCAGGGGGCAGCCAATCGATGATTCTCTCTCATCACTGATGTTTCTATTTCTCCCTCTCCTTTCCTCTCTGAAATCAATAAAAAATATATTTCAGAAAAAAAAGAATAACAGGAAATGTGAAAATTGTGTCACACCAGGAAACACTGAATGATTAAATAAAACTTTAATGGTGAAATGAGGTAACAGATGAGTAAGAAATAGATTACTACACCATCAAGATCTGAAATGTGCATGTGAGTCTTGATAAATGTCCAGGAAAGAAAAATGGCAGGAGACAAAGAGCACAGGTCACCTGGACACTGGTTGGCGGAGGGGCAGGTGGCCGAGCACAGGGGGAGGAGGTGGGGAGGAGGGAGTTAGGTACAGAGGGAGGAGGTGATGCTGGCATTCACACTCAGATCAATCAAGCATGTTCTCAAACAGTCAGGTGTGCCAAATGGGGATATAATGCCTGAAATCACTTTGTATCCAAGTAATACAAAAACTAGCCAACTGTATTTCCCAAAATAGATCCTATGTAAACACTTATCTCATCTGTGTGCTTTTCTTACATTGTGACGAAGTAGAGCCTAAGTTCTGTCCTCTGGAATCTGGGCAAAGTCTCGTGACTGTCCGGACCAGTGGAGTGACGGCAGAGAGGTCCCCGAACCCCCACATTTAGATTTGTGCCTGGTATGCACTGTCTCACTCGATTCTCACAGAAACCTTGAGACAAGTACTATTGTTACCCTCCATTTTACAGATGAGAACATGGGGGATGAGCATAGTTGCCCCAAATCACACAGCTACAAGCAGCAAGGCAGGAAACGTAACCCAAGTTAGACTTAAAAGAGACCCTTAAAGATGCCTGTACAAGAACAGCTGTGTGCTATTTAGCGCAGCAAAGAAAAGTAAATGCCAACAAGGATTTACAAGTAACTTCTGTCATAGCCACACAGTGGAGTTTGCTTAAAGCATATTTTGATCATGTTTACTAGTCCCAAATGAGGAAAGACTGGAATGAGATGCCAGCATTAAGTGTTTCTCTCCAGATAATAGGATTACATGTGATTTTCCGTGTATTCCTCCGTGTTTTCTCATTTTTCTACCTAGAGCAGTGGTCGGCAAACTCATTAGTCAACAGAGCCAAATATCAACAGTACAACAATTGAAATTTCTTTTGAGAGCCAAATTTTTTAAACTTAAACTATATCGGTAGGTACACTGTTATGAACTTAATGAGGGTACTCCTAAGCTGGCCTTTACTAAAAACGTCCTCAATCTGATTGAGGTACGTTCGCTGAGGTCGACCCCTTCCAACTCTCCCATCCACACTCGTCTTGTATACTTGCTGTCTATCGCCTTTCCGAAAACCGACTTCTGCGCATGACCATGAAGTTTCAATCGCACTGTACGTGCGCGCCCGCACGTGGTATTTTGTGGAAGAGCCACACTCAAGGGGCCAAAGAGCCACATGTGGCTCGCGAGCCTCGGTTTGCCGACCACTGACCTAGAGCATGTATCATTTCTTCATAAAAACAAGACTTCAAAACAGTAACTCCCTTCCATCCTATGCTCCCAAACCGGGTTGTACTTTGACAGCCCCTGGCGCCCTCCGCTCTGTGTTTTACAGGTTACTGTCTGCCTCCGGCTCCTTGGGAGCAGAGCAGCCCAGGGATGCTCACACGGCCCAGCTCCTCACTCCCCTTGGCCAGAGGGAAGGTGCTGTGCCGAGAAGGATGTCCCAGAGGGTGGAGGCCTCCAGGCTCCTAACAGAAGCCAACACCCATTCCTTGTACACGCAGGTCAAACCCACAATGGAAAAGATGCTTCTTTCTACTGCTTTATTAAGAAATCTGTGTTTTCTCTATACACCCTGTTAGTTATTATAAATTTCCTTATGTAGCTTTCTTGTTATGATTGTGCTTGAATTCATTTTTTTAGAAAGGAAGGAAGGGAAGGGATGAAACGAGCCAGCCAGCCTCTGGTTTTCTCTACAAGTTCATCCAAACTTCCCCTCTCGCCATGAGCCGCCCAGGACCCTGGGCCAGGACGGGCAGCACTTGGCTCGCTGCCTGGCGGTGGGCTCATTGTTCCCAGTGCCTCTGCTCCCCGCAGAGCCTGACAGCAGGTGTTACTCACTGTTTTAGCCCTGATCTCTGGCACTGTGCTCAGAACACTGTAAACACTCATGTTTATTGAAGTAACAAATGAATTTGACGTTGCTGTCCAACTAGAACTCAAAAACAGGCTCCCCGCCCAGGCTGGCCGGGTCACCGCCACTCCTCATTCCTGGAGGTTGGGGTGGGACAGAGCAGGAAGGCGTGGGCAAGAGGAAAGCTTTGAGACCCAACAACAGGCATGACAGTCTACACAGCACCTTCGGCTGCAGTTTCAGTGATGTCAGCGGCGCTCCGAGGGCACAGAAAGTGGTGACGGCGGTGCAGGCCAGGAGGGCTCTCCCTCCCGGGCCCCTCCTGCGCATTCTCAGCAGCATTTCCAGTTCCACCAGCTCAGCGCCGCCCCTCCCCCTCCCCGTTCCCGTTCCCTGGGAAGGTTGGCCTGCCAGCCCAGAGCTCAGGGCAGGGATCAAACTTCCTGCCAGCCAGCTGCTTCCTCTGGCCCTCCCCCACCTTCCCGCGCCCTCCCCCACCCAGGGAACAATCGACAGGAGCCGGACTTTGGACGAAACCCTGCTTATTATCAGGGAGTCGCAGGCAGATGAGCTCTTGAGTTTTCAGTGCCTGGAAAGCCCCAGAATGTGTCACTCACATTGCTTCCCACAATCCCCTCAAACCTGGGAATTCTCCCACAGCCGCACTGACAAGTGGGCCTAGGGAAAGGAAGCAGGCTTGAGTGTAGATACCTCCCACGTCTCTCCTCAGTGCTAACAAGAGTGAAAAACAGGCTCCATCATTTCTCTTCTACCACATAAACTGGTAGCTTTCAAGCCTGATCGGAGCAGGGGTGTCAGCCATGTCTGTGTCCACAGACAGCCCCCACACACACTTGGGAGGGGTCCTATGGCCAAGGTAACACCAATGAGAAGTTCTCAGGGTGCATTCAGTGAAATGAACAGGATGAAGGACGGACGGGATGTCTACAGTTTGCCTCTTTTTGTGTAAAAAGAGGGAGTAGAAACATAACAAAGCCCTGGGGACCCAGGGGCCTGCGGGGAGGTATGGGGGGGGGGGGCAGTGCCTGAGCCTGTCATGTCATTGTGTTCTCCAAGCTCACCCAGGTATTAACCTATTCTAAGTACACTTCTTAAAAAGAGTTAAAAATCCCGGAAGCTCTAGCCCAAACCAAAACTTGGCTGTCGGCCCCTGGATCACAAAGACTGAGGAGAAACGTCACCCATGAACGTGTTCGGGCCCGAGGGCGTCCCGAGGGAGAGCGCGGGTGCGGACCGCTCCCTCCCCGGCTGTTGTCAGTGCCTCGTTTCTAGTTTCAAGGGAACGTTCCTTCCCGGGAGCCCACAGGGGCGGCTACCGTGTGAGGCTGAGCATCGCCCTGAACAGCAAAGCCAGAAGCAACGCCCACAAGAATCAGCAGGACCCGCACACCCGCCCCACGGGGTCCCCACACCCGCCCCACGGGGTCCGCACACCCGCACACCCGCCCCACGGGGTCCGCACACCCGCACACCCGCCCCACGGGGTCCGCACACCCGCACACCCGCCCCACGGGGTCCGCACACCCGCACACCCGCCCCACGGGGTCCGCACACCCGCACACCAGCCCCACGGGGTCCGCACACCCGCACACCGGCCCCACGGGGTCCGCACACCCGCCCCACGGGGTCCGCACACCCGCACACCCGCCCCACGGGGTCCGCACACCCGCACACCCGCCCCACGGGGTCCGCACACCCGCACACCCGCCCCACGGGGTCCGCACACCCGCCCCACGCGGTCCGCACACCCGCACACCCGCCCCACGGGGTCCGCACACCCGCCCCACGCGGTCCGCACACCCGCACACCCGCCCCACGGGGTCCGCACACCCGCACACCGGCCCCACGGGGTCCGCACACCCGCCCCACGGGGTCCGCACACCCGCACACCGGCCCCACGCGGTCCGCACACCCGCACACCGGCCCCACGGGGTCCGCACACCCGCACACCGGCCCCACGGGGTCCGCACACCCGCACACCGGCCCCACGGGGTCCGCACACCCGCACACCCGCCCCACGGGGTCCGCACACCCGCACAGCTCTCTGGGGGGAGGGGCCCACGGGGCCGGGTGCTCGGCGGCGGGAGCTGCCGCCCGCAGGTGCCCCGCTCGGGGGTGGGCTCCCCGGTCCTCCCTGGGGAGGGCACGCCCAGGGCGGCCTTGAGAGCCCCGGGCGACAGGACAGGCCCCTCCCCGGCCCTCGGCCCCATCCAGCGCTTTCACTCTCCAGCCCGAGGGCGCGCACCGCCGACCCGCCTCCGGGGGCCCGGCTGCCAGCCCGGGGGGCGGGACAGGTCCCTGCGCCGCTTCCCAGTCCTCGGCGGCGGGGAGCCCCCCTGCCTTTCGGGGTGGGGGGCGGGGTAAGAACCAGAGAGTCCGGGTGAGTGTTCCCGGGCGAGCCCGGACCGGCAGCGACCGAACCCGCAACCCAGCGCTGGACCGGGAACGGAACCCGACGCCCTGGTGCGCCCGCGGCCCCGCACTGGCTGCCGGCCGGGCCCGTGCGCGCACAGACGGGAGATGGGGAGACGGGGCCCCGGCCTCAGGTCACCAGGAACGGGAAGCCAGGCCGGACCGGGGGGCGGGGGCTCCTGCCGCAGCCGCGCCCCGACCATCCCCCTCCGGGTCTGGCCATGAGGCGAGCCAGCTCCTCCCGCCCCCCGGACACGGCCTCCAGGACCCCGTACACCCGGCGCAGGCCACCTGCCCTGGGGCCCGCGGGGCCCCGGCGACACGGGCTCCCGGCGACACGGGCCCGCACACCGCGCGGGCCGAGGTGCGATGGAGACCGAGGAGGGAGCGCGGGGCTCAGGGCACCGCCGCCCGCCCGGGAGGGCTCCTGACCTAGGTCCTCCCGGGAGCAACTTTGAAAGCTGCTTCCGGAGGAAATTCGGGTTTCAGTTTTATCTCCTCTTGGGGCTCCGCACGCAGACCCTCCAGCAGCCGCCCCGCCACCCGAGCCCGGGAGCCAGAGGCTCTCCGGCCGCCAGCACCCCCCCGCCCCCCGGGAGTCCTGGGGTCCCTTCGGGAGCGGGGCTCGCGGCTGCGGGTCGGGATTGCGGGGGCCCTTCCCAGGGGCACGTGGAAGCGGTACCCCCACCTGGGTCAGGGCGGGGGAGGGGAGCCGACAGCGCCGCACGGAGGGCGGGGGGCGGGCAGGGGAGGCAGGGCGCGCCGGGCGTGGCAAAGGCCGCCGAGGGGGAGGCCGGCAGGTTCGGGCCCGTCCCGGAGCGGGCGGGGCCGTGGGGGCGGCGCGCTCCACCTCGGACCCGACCCACCGACCCTTCCCGAAACCCGGGAACTTACACAGGATCACGGACCCGAAGAGAAGCAACTCCTGGCTTCCGACTTTCGCCTTCGAATCCATCACGATCAGGATCCCGACGCGAAAGCGCCCCCGAGCCCGGGACAGACCCAGCCGCGCGCCGAGCTTGGGCCCAGGTCGCGCCGCGGCCCGTCCCCCGCGCGGGATTGGCTGGGGCCACGCCCCTTCGCGTTGCGATTGGCAGAGGCAGCCGCCGCTCCGCTGAGTGACTCACCGCCGCCAGGTGCAGCCATGACCACACCCCAGGGGCGGGGCGCCTCCCAGCCGAGGTGCCCGATTGGCCGGGAGCCCGCCGAGCCGGAGACCAGTCCCCTCCTCCCTCAGGTGCGCACCCTGCGGGGCGGCCTCGGGAAGTGGGGTGTCTGACTGGCTGGGGGCCGGCTGGAGTGCGGGTAGGGAATGCCTGGAAGGGCGGGTGGGAAGCTAGGAGCCGGGCCGGGCTTGTTTCTTGGTGACGGTTTGTATGGAAATGACGGGGCTATAGGAACCGTGGTCGCTTCCTTAGCAAATGAAAACCGCCTACTATATGCGAGAGGTGGGGCCGAGGACCGGGAGAGCAATGACACCACCCAAACCCTGCTCCTCCGTGCACCCCTGGCAGCACTCACTTGAGAGCCTGCGCAGGCAGAAGAGGGGAAGTGGGGAAAGCAGAATTACATTTTCTCGAGAACTTGAGGCATATATACACCAGATACTCCAAGTAATACCAACTGACCTACAGATCATTCTATCAATATCACGGACTTGTCCTTGAACGTGTGTGATCTGTCCCAAGAGCCCTGCTTCACTCACTGACCTCTGAGCCAGGAGGCCACCCTGCCATTCCCCACAAGCCCGGGTTGCAGGCTTGGTCCCCAGTGGGGAGCGTGCAGGAGGCAATCAATGATTCTCTCTCATCATTGATGTTTCTATCTCTCTCCCTCTCCCTTCCTCTCTGAAATCAATAAAAATATATATTTTTTAAATGAGAGCCCTACACTTCAGAATTATTTTCTTATTGGAACCGATAGTTGAAATAGGTTGTGGTTGTATTTTTTTAATATATTTTATTGATTTTTTAAAATTAAATCTTTATTGTTCAGATTATTACAGTTGTTCCTCTTTTTTCCCCCCATAGCTCCCTTCTACCCAGTTCCCACCCCACCCTCTGCCCTTACCCCCCATCCATAGGTGCACTATTTTTGTCCAATCTCTTCCCGCACCCCCACACCCCTTCCCCACCCAAGAATAGTCAGTCCACTCCCTTTCTATGCCCCTGATTCTATTATAATCACCAGTTTATTCTGTTCATCAGATTATTTATTCACTTGATTTTTAGATTCACTTGTTGACAGATGTGTATTTGTTGTTCATAATTTGTGTCTTTACCTTTTTCTTCTTCTTCCTCTTCTTAAAGGATACCTTTCAGCATTTCATATAATACTGGTTTGGTGGTGATGAACTCCTTTAGCTTTTCCTTATCTGTGAAGCTCTTTATCTGACCTTCTATTCTGAATGATAGCTTTGCTGGATAAAGTAATCTTGGTTGTAGGTTCTTGCTATTCAGCACTTTGAATATTTCTTGCCACTCCCTTCTGGCCTGCAGTTTCTGTTGAGAAATCAGCTGACAGTCGTATGGGTACTCTCTTGTAGGTAACTGACTGTCTTTCTCTTGCTGCTTTTAAGATTCTCTTTTTGCCTTTTGCTCTTGGCATTTTAATTATGATGTGTCTTGGTGTGGTCCTCTTTGGATTCCTTTTGTTTGGGGTTCTCTGCGCTTCCTGGACTTGTAAGTCTATTTCTTTCACCAGGTAGGGGAAGTTTTCTGTCATTATTTCTTCAAATAGGTTTTCAATATCTTGCTCTCTCTCTTCTTCTGGCACCCCTATAATTCGGATGTTGGTACGCTTAAAGCTGTCCCAGAGGCTCCTTACACTATCTTCATATTTTTGGATTCTTTTTTCATTTTGCTTTTCCAGTTGGATGTTTTTTGCTTCTTCATATTTCAAATCTTTGACTTGATTCCTGCAATCTTCTAGTCTGCTGTTGGGAGTCTGTATAATATTCTTTATTTCAGTCAGGGTATGCTTAATTTCTAGTTGGTCCTTTATCACAACCTCGAGGGTCTCACTAGATTTCTTGAGGGTCTCATTAAGTTTATCGGCGGTTTCTAGAAAATTCTTGAAAAACCTTAAAGTGTGGTTTTGAACTCTATATCCAGTAGTTTGCATTCCTCCATTTCTGTCATTTGTGACCTGTTTCTTTGTCTCGGCATTTTTTATGCTTCGCTGTGTCGATACAGTGGCTTTCTGTGCTAAGTGTCCTCTAGGGCCCAGTGGCTCAGCCTCCCCAATTACCTGAGGAGGACACTCTTGGTGCACCCCCTTGTGGGCTTTGTGCACAATCTTATTGTAGTTAAGCCTTGATTGTTGTAGGTATCACTGGGAGGGATTGACCTCCAGGCCAATTGGCTGTGAGAATCAGCTGTGTCTGCAGTGGGAGAACTTCTTGCTAGAGACACCCCTCCAGGACAAGACTTGCTTCAATGGGGCTTTGGTGTTCACTGAGTCTGCCCCGAGTGTGTCCTTTATGGATCCGAGGAGCTGCAATCTGGATGGTCCCACTCTGACCACCGGCACACTGGCTCCGGGATTTCTAAGGAGGTACTAATCTAGCCTCTGCCTTAGGCTACCCAGCAGAAGCCAGCTGTGAAGCAATGCAATTTGCTGTGGGGCCTTGGGCCAGCTGCAGTTTGTTCAGTAATTTTCAGATTGCAAAGGGCCGGGCCTTTCATATGCAAAAGCCTCCATGCACTGCTTGGGAGGGGCGGGGTCCCAGGGGATCAACAGGGTGGAGCGAGCAGTTATGGCTGCCCTCAGAGGCCCTGCTTCTCAGTGTCCCGGCAATTGCTGTGAGCACCTCTGAGAGAAAGCTGCCCTCGATTTCCGATCAATGCCAGACAGTCCCGTTTCTCCTGTATGAGTCTGGGTCCCCAAAGACTCGCCCGGAACTGGAGCTCAGAGCTTGAGACTCCCTCCCAATTGAAAAAGACAACCGTGTCCTCAGCCGCCAGCCCTCTCCGCATGCACCTCCGCATCTTTGCGTTTTACTTCTGCACCTCCTCTGAGTCTCGGTATGCTATTCTCTTTCCTTCTAGTTGTAGAATTTCCACTCAGCCAGCCTTCCTGTGGTTCTGGATGATGCCTGTTCTGTCTTTTAGTTGTATTTTTGAAGTGGTTGTGTGAGGCAGCAATCTCCGGTGTTTACCTGTGCCGCCATCTTGGTTTCTCTCGGTTGTTGTTTTTTTAAGTAATTTGCAGCGACCACTCAACAGTGCTAAGTTGAAACAACCTCAGAACTCTGACTCAGAACCTTCACTGTTGCCGAAACCGGTTTGGCTCAGTGGATAGAGCGTCGGCCTGCGGACTGAGGGGTTCCAGGTTCGATTCCGGTCAAGGGCATGTACCTGGGTTGCGGGCACATCCCCAGTGGGAGTGTGCAGGAGGCAGCTGATTGATGTTTCTCTCTCATCGATGTTTCTAGCTCTCTATCCCTCTCCCTTCCTCTCTGTGAAAAATCAATAAAATATATTTAAAAAAAAAAAAAGAACCTTCACTGTTTATATAATTATATACTCACAAATGGTAGCACTCTCAATTTCTTCCTTTGTAACCCCACCCCCCCAGGAATTACTAAACACCTCAATACAAATTCAATATTTATTGAGTTCCTCCTATATATCAAGTTCTGGTTTAATCGTTGGTCAAATAAAAATGAAGGGGAGGAGCCTTGTAAGTTATAATCCAGTCCAAGTGCTGCCATGGAGGGTGTGCCTTACCCACCATTCTCTTGTGTCTTGTGTCCTGATTATTTTTCTCCTCCTTCAGTTTATTTTTTTTTTAATTTTTTTAAAATATATTTTATTGATTTTTTACAGAGAAGAAGGGAGAGAGATAGATAGTCAGAAACATCGATGAGAGAGAAACATCGATCAGCTGCCTCCTGCACGTCCCCCACCGGGGATGTGCCCGCAACCCAGGTACATGCCCTTGACCGGAATCGAACCCGGGACCTTTCGGTCCACAGGCCAACGCTCTATCCACTGAGCCAAACCGGTTTCGGTGCTCCTCCTTCAGTTTAAAGCCCTCTGGATGAGGGCAGCAAATACATTCCTCTAATTCTTGTGACAATCAGAGTGGTCCCTAAGAGACTGGAAGCTTCCCCACAGGGGAAATGGTGAGTGAAGCCAGGATCAGGAAGGAGGGAGGTCTACTCTAGCCACTGCAGGAGCAGCCTCGGAACAGGCACTGAAAGGTAAGTTTGGAAAGGCAGGTGGTGCCAGAGACAGACTGCAGATTGCTCAATGGACCAGGCTCAGCCCTGTGCTGAGTCACTAGGCAACAGAGAGCTATCGTGAATTATTAACTCTGATAAAAATCCTATCTAATAAAAGAGAAACATGGTAATTAGCCATACATCCGCTACCCTTCCCATTGGCTAATCAGGGTGATCTGCAAATTAACTGCCAGCCAAGATGGTGACTGGCAGCCAGGCAGCTTGAAGGGAACATGAGGCTTGCTTGCTTCAGTGACGGAGGACTCCAACGTTCCCCACCTGCTTTGCCAGCCTCTGAGCTTGCAGTTTGAAACATTTTTACAAATATAGAAGCTAAACAAAACCCCAGAAACCTGCTTTCAGCCGGCGGGGATCTCAGAGCTGGAGTTGAAACAGTGTTCCGATTATAGAACCCAAACAAACCAGATACCTGCTTTCAGCAGCGGAGGCCTAAGAGCTGGAACCAAGCCTCAGAGCTAAAGCTAGCCCAGAATTAAAAAAAAAAAAAAGAAAAAAGGAGCGGTTGGGAGCTTCAGTAACCCACCAGCCTGAAAACAGCCCTCAGCCCCTCACTCAGACTGGCCAGGCACCCCAGTGGGGACCCCCACCCTGAAGGGTGTGTGATCAGCTGCAAACAGCCATCATCCCATCATCCAGGCTGGCCAGGCACCCCAGTGGGGGCCCCCACCCTGACCCAGGACACCCTTCAGGGCAAACCAGCCGGGCCCCACCCATGCACCAGGCCTCTATCCTATATAGTAAAAGGGTAATATGCCTCCCAGCACTGGGATCAGCGGAGCCGCGAGGCCTCCCGGCACCGGGATCAGCGTGACAGGGAGCAGCGCCCAAACCCCCTGATCGCCCTGCGGCTCTGTTTGTGACAGGGGGCGGGGCCACAACCTCCCTATCTGCCCTGCTCTGTTCGTGACAGGGGAAGGCGCCCCAAACCCCTGAGCAGCCCTGCTCTGTGCCTGATAGGGGGGAGCTCCCCAACCCCCTGATTGCCCTGCGGCTCTGTGTGTGACAGGGCGCACTGCCCCAACCCCCCCCAAGGGGCCCTGCTCTGTGTGTGACAGGGTAGAGCCATAACCTCCCCATTGGCCCTGCCCTGAGTGTGACAGTGGCGGCGCCCCAACCCCCTGATCGGCCCTGCTCTGTGGGTGATAGAGGGCGGCGCCCCAACCCCCTGATCCGCCCTGCTCTGTGTGTGACAGGGGGCGGTGTCCCAACTCCCCTATCGGCCCTACTCTGTGACAGGGGGGAGCTCCCCAAACCCCAATGGGCCCTGCTCTGTGCGTGACAGGGTACGGAGCCCCAACCCCCCTGATGGGCCCTGCTCTGTGAGTGACAGGGGGCAGCGCACCAACCCCCTGATCGGCCCTGCTCTGTGCGTGACAGGGGGTGGCACTGCAACCTCCCCATCGACCCTGCCTTGAGTGTGACAGGGGGCGGTGCCCCTACCCCCCAATCGGCCCTACTCTGAGCGTGACTGAGGGTGGCATCGCAACCTCCTGATCCGCCCTGCTCTGTGCATGACAGGGGGCGGCGTCCCAACTCCCCAATCGGCCCTGCTCTGAGCCCAACCAGGGGCTGCACCTAGGGATTGGGCCTGCCCTCTGCCACCCGGGATCAGGCCTAAGCTAGCAGGTCATTATCTCCCAAGGGGTCCCAGACTGCGAGAGGGCATAGGCCGGGTTGAGGGGACCCGCCCCCCCCAGTGCACAAATTTTTGTGCACCGGGTCTCTAGTCTATATATAAAAGCCTAATATGCTAATCGTCCATCTGACCATTTGACCAGTTGCTATGACACGCACTGACCACCAGGGGGCAGACGCTCCAACCAGTAGGTTAGTTTGCTGCTGGGATCCGGCTGATGGGGACAGGTGAGATGGGCCAGACACACCCTGGGTGAATCCATGCACCAGACCTGTTTTGCCCAATCTCTGCAGACCAGGCTGAGGCACCCCATGGGTGCACAGCCGGGCCTCTAGTGTTATTATAAGATTGCTCAGGCAGTGATGTTTTAGAAAGGCCGAATGAGAGATTCTGAAAGTCGGCAGGCTATTGAGAACTCGTGTTTGAGGCCCCACAGGTCAGGAGATGAAACCAGTCCCCACTTTTGAGGAGCTCACAACATACTGGGAGAGAGAAAAACCTAAGGGAGTAGCTTTGATGACACAGGTATACTGTCAACACACCTGGGGTAAAGTTTGTTGGGAGGGAGGCGGCTAACGTGGTTTGAAAAGGAAGACAGAAGTCAAGGGAGGACACACAACCAGTCAGCCTGGCTCCGCAGACTCACCTGATGAGGCAGCTCCAGGGGAAGGGAGAGAGCTTCAAACGGTAAGGTAATTGGTTGGAAAAGCCTATCAAGATTATGAACCAGACCTGGCCAGTTGCTCAGTGGTTAGAGTACTGGCCCGCAGACTGAGGGGTCGGGGTTCAATTCTGGTGAAGGACACTAAACAGTCTGAAAAACAAAAGTACTTGGGTATTTGAGGAAAGAGAAACAGACACCTATTTGCCAGACCCGGGCTAGACTCTTTCACCTATTTCAACTGTGTCTCCAGACCTAACCATGTCCAACTATGCTCAGGGGTACTTTGCTGATTACCCAGAGTGGGACAGCTCTGTGGCCGAGGAGGCGGGAGCTCGGATGAACGACGGTTTTACCGAGTGTGCAGTGTAAGTGGTGAGGTTAAAGGAGAGGAGGGCAAAAGGAAGACGATAGAAAGGAATGCAGGAACTCTCTGCAAGAATTTCTCCATAGACTTGATAAATCAGAAAATCGGGTCCATCTCTCACCCAGCTTTCTCTTCCACAAATAAAGGAATAACACTTTAAAAAGTAAAGCGTAGGCCTTGGCCGATGTGGCTCAGGTGGCTGGGTGTCATTCCAATTGCCCGTCAGGGCACATGCCCAGGTTGTAGGCTTGATCCAATGTCTGGCTCTCACAATTGATGTTTCTCTCTCTCTACCTCTTCCTCTCTCTCTAAAAAAAAAAAACCAAAAAAACCTTCCAAACTGAAGTCAAAACTCTTCCCTTAATATATTTAAAAGGATACACAGCAGATGATCACCATGCAAGAGGGAAGCTATACACCTGCTCTATAGTGTTGAATTTTGCTTCAGTAAACATTTTCATTGTTTTAACAAGTAATATTTTGTTAAATCCAGTGTGGGATCGGAGAGCAACGTTGATAAAAAGTGGGACCTGACCCTGGTTGGGTGGCTCAACTGATTTGAGTGTTGTCCCACATACCAAAAAGGTTTCGGGTTCGATTCCCAGTCAGGGCACATACCTGGGTTGTGGGTTGGATCCCTGGTCAGGGCACATATGGGAGGCAACCAATTGATGTTTTTTTCTCTCTCAAATCAATAAACATATCCACTGGTGAGGATTTAAAAAAACCACACACACACACACACACACACACACAAAACACCTGGGATCTGTTTTTGGTGGCACCTGTATGTGTTGGATACTTCTGTGGGATGGCATCCCTCCCTCCACCCAGCTGCTGGTACCGGGGACCTGAAGGTCTAGAGCAATGGTTTTCAACTGATCGACACATCAGCCATTGAGATCCTACAGCACACCTAATATATCCTACTTTTTGCAGATCTGATAAAAAAAAAAAAGTATAATTTTGATTCATTCACACCAGACAGCTATTGTTGTGTTGGCTGTTGTCATTTTTTTATTTGACATCTAAAAGAGGTCAATGCCCTAACTAGTCAGGTACTGCATGTGTTAACATTCTCGGGGCACCCGGTTGAAAACAGCTGGTCTAGAGCGAGGGTAGGCAAACTTCCTAGAAAGAACTAGATAGTAAAAATTTTAGGTTTCGAAGGACACATTGTTTGTTACAACCATTCTGCTGTCTTTGTACAAAAGCAGCCATAGACAATATCTGAGTGAATGGCCACGGCAGGGAGCCGAGGGGCTGAGTTCTCTCCTGACTGCAGAGTGCAATCACTTGGGGGCTCACCTGGGGGCTCCAGGCCCCGCCTCCGAGATTCCAAACCTAGGATTGGGGCCCAAGCTTCTCCCCCCTAGCTCTTAGGTGATTGTGATGTGCATTCTGGACTGAAAACAATTGTTCTAGAAAGAGAACTGTAGTCTTAGGAAATTGCTGGAGGTGGGGTGAGGGTGGAGGGGGTGGGGAGGCGGCGAACACTGAAGAATGACCCAGGGCTGAACGGAGGTCTAAAGATTAGAACTGTTTTCAATAGAACTGAAAAGTAAATGCGCCCGATGCTCAGATTAAATGCTCTTTATTTGGTGCTTTCGCGCGCGCAGCACTCCAAGGCCTTGCCCTCCCCTCCCAGAGGAGCTCGGGTGACCGCCGCCTGCCCCGCCCCCGGTCTGGAGCCTGGAGGCTCCGACAGGCCCGGCGGAGGGGCGAGCCCGGCGGAGGGGGCGGGCCGGTAGGGCCCAGCGGCACCCACGCCCCGCTTGCCCACGTGAAGAAGGAAAGGCGGCCGGAAGCCCGGGTCCGCCCGCAGCTCTTCCCGCCTCAGACACCGGCAGGGGCCGCTCGAGGGGGCTGCGCTGGCCACCTCCGCCCAGAGGCGGGCCTGGAGGGCTGGGTCCCCAAGGAGCCCCAAAACAGCACCTGTGGCACCGCCCCCGCCGCGCCGGAACTCAGGACTGAGGGCGGGCAGGGCCGGGCCCCGCCTCGGGGACCCCACCAGGTCGCCCGGAGGGGAGGCTGGGGGGCGGGAACTCAGGACCCCGCACTGGGCCTCCCGCGCCTCTTAGCCGAGACCCCCTGGGTCCACAACCCGCGGGCGCCCTGGCAAGTCCCGTACCTGGGTGTGGAGCGCCCCGGGGACGGTTCCCGCGGCCGCCTCCCCACCGAGACCTCACGTCCACAAGCCGGGCCCGGCCCTCGGCCAGGAGCGAGCGGGGCTCCGGGAGCGAGACTGTGGGCGCAGCGGTGGGGGGGGGCCGGGCCCGCGCGCCCCAGGAGCCAGGAGGGCACGACGTGGCCCCCGGACCCTCGATACCTGCGGCCATGGCGCGCGCCCGGCCAGCTCTCCGGGAGCGGACCGGAACCGGAAGCGAGGCGCCGCCTCCCGCCCCGCCCCCGGGCACCTGCCCTAGAAACCCGCGGGTCTGGCCCAGGTCTGAGCTGGACTCCTAAGCCAGCAGCAGCACCCACCCCAGCCCCCGCCCAGGCCTCACTGGTCAAGGCGCAGCGTGCCCCTCCCTTCCGCCCTGGGGCCCACAAAAGGACAAACAGGAGTCGACTGCGGCTCTGAACATTTTATGTTTGAAAAAAAAGGGGGGAACCGTCCCCACAAGGGGCAAGGCCCACGTGGGCCCTGCCTATGGTTCTCCCTGGACGTCTGCGTCAGTCTCAGCTGCTGCCCAACCTTCTGCGGCAGCGGCCACTGCTCCTCCCCCACGTCTTGCTGAAGCCTGTCCCCTGGCGTCCTCAGGTGTACCCCGAGCTCCGGGGAAGGGGGGACTGAAAGCCCCGGGTCCCGGGCAGCCAGGCGTCACATCAGCAGGCACCAGGCAGGCCCACTGGGTGTGTCCAGCATCCGCACGGACACAGAGTGTGCACCAGGCTGTCAGCCAGGGCTCGTCTGTGTTTCACACCCTGCAGGCTGCTGCCTGACACACCCTCTGAACCTCCCAGTCTCGTGCCAGAAATGGGCAGGGAAGGAACGGCCCGGGGACCCTGCTGCTCCAGGCTTCCTGCCGCTCCACCACAGGGACCCAAGTCAGCTGCTGTCATTCTTGATGACCACCTCCACCCCATGGTGCCGCAGCTGGGCGCGGAGCAGCAGGTTCTTGTTCTTGAGGTCTTCCACCTGACAGGAGAAGGAGGCATAAAGGGAACAGGAAGTCCCTGAACTTATTCCGACATCGGCTGGTGAGGGGAAAAGACGCAGCCTGTCTATGGAAAATGAAGGGTAGAGTCCCAACAGGGCTCAGTGGCTTCGGGGTCCGAGAGGGCTCACTGGGACAGGAAGCTGACCTGCTGGCGAAGCACTTCGTTGTCCAGCTGCAGCTGGTCCAGCCCTTGCAGCTCCTCAGACAACCGGTGATTGCTCTGCCGCAGCTCCTGGATGTAATCGCAGGCTTTGGAGAGAATCCCCCCTTTACTCTGCAGGAAAGACCAACACAACGAGGGCTGGACTACAAGATACCCGCCTGCTTCCCAAAGCAGTTCACTCTCTCGGCCTTACTTTCCCCAAGAACCCTCAGAGGAAAGGGTGACTGCTGTGTGCAGCCCCGGGACACAGGCGCCTGCCGCCCAGGCCCCTGACCTGGCCTGACTTCGTGCTCTCCATGGAGCAGTCTGGAATGATCTTGGACAGCTGCACGATCCAGTTGTTGATCTTGTCCCGGCGGCGCCGCTCCACTGTGGGAACAGTGAGGACAAGGTCACTCAGCCTGCGCTCGCCACAGGCCCAGGAAGTTAGCTGACTTTCCCCTCACACACCACAGCTGTCCGCAATCCCACCAGACAGCTCCTAGCGTCGCCCCTGGGCGCACTCACCTTCATTATGCTGGGCCCTGCGTTTTTCATCCCGCGTCGTCCGGGGAGCTTCTGACTTCCTGACCATGGAGCCGAGGGCAGCCAAGTGATGAAGGTCAAAAAGTCAGATTGGCACGTGGGGTAGGAATCACACCAGATCTGGCGCTTGTGGTAACTGAGAAGGAACAGGGTTACTCACGGGGAGTAAGGGTGGGTCCTGGGGGCAATGGAGCGCTGGCTTCCTCCCGGCAGCACTTCCTGTGGTGACATCATCACGAAGAACTGACCTGGGAGGGTTAAGGCACATGGGACCAGGAACCTCAGCAAGCTCCGAGGCCAAGGCCCTGGGACCCTCCTCTAAAAACGGCAAATTTCTGTCGGCCAGTGTGGCTCAGTGGTTGAGTGTTAATCTATAAACCATGAGATCAGTTTGATTCCAGGTCAGGGCACATGCCTGGGTTTTGGGTTTAATCCCCAGGAGGAGGGGGTATGCAGGAGGCAGCCAATCAATGATTCTCTCTCATCATTGATATGTCTCTCTTCTCTCTCCCTCTCCCTTCCTCTCTGAAATCAATAAAAATATATTTTTAAATAGTAAGTAAAAATAAAAAGGGCAGAAAAAGACAATAAACAAACAAACAAATAATGAAAAGGGACAAACTTCCTCCTGCTGAGGGGGGTCCCACATTCCCTGCCTGCCTTGCCCTCAGGGACCACTGCCCAGCATGTCCCACCGCCCATCCTACCCTGCAACCAGCCCCTCATACAGCATCTCACCGGTGCCAGGAGGGGTGGCCTGTCCCAGCAGTGCCTCCGAGCCCTGGGTGGTGACAACAGCCGCTGCACTCCCTGCCGTGGTCCCTGTCGCCCCGTCGCCCACAGCAGTGCCAGGGAAGTAAGCGTAGTGTGTCTCAGCGGCCGTCCCCTCTGTGTCAACTGCATCGTCACTGGTGAACGCACCCTGGATCACCGCCTAGAAGGACACCAAGAGGACAGAGTCCAGTGACCATCAGATCCTCCCCAAGGAACTCTCTGCTGCTGCTAACCCTGAGGGAAGGAGGGAGGTTCCAGAGTGTCTGGGGACCCTCTGGGGATCATTCCAGACTGCTCCATGGATCATTCCAGTCGCCACCCTGGCCTCCCCATCCCACTCCTTCCCTGCCTCATCTCCCTCTGCAGAGTTCTAGTCCCCCCTCCCCTCCCGTACCTGGGTCATGGACTGAGTGGCAGGGTAGCCACTGATGGCACCAGTCCCCTCGGTCTGGCCATCCAGCTGCCCTTCAGACACCTGGATCACCCTGTACATCACCTAGAAGCAGGGAGGAAAGGGGAAGGAGGAGAAGAGAGGACAAGAGAGTAAGTGCTAGGGCTCCAGGGCCCCTTGCAAAGTTTCTCCTAGACAGGGCCCCAAGAGTCCTTCAGAGCCGCAACCCAGCCGCTCCCCTGTCTATCCCCATATGGAGGTTTCAAAATGGCCCTACTCCGTACCCACCTCTATTCCAAATCCAACCCCCCAACAGTCCACATCTTCACCTCATCCTCCAAGCCAGGTCTCCACATGACAGGCTCAGTTACCTCCCTCTATCCCAACACCTGCAGCCACCTGGCCCCCTCCTTTACCTGGCCCCCATTCTCAGTTCGGAAGACGTACTTGACGTTGGGGTCAGGGAAGGTGGCAGATGACTGGATGCTGGCAATAGCCACACTGGTTGGGTCCTCCCCAGTTGCCACTGCACCTGAATTCAAGGAGCAAGGAAGACTCTAAGTGCTGCTGCCTTCCTCCCCATTTCACTTGCCTGTCGTCAGAGGAAAAGGCGCACAGACACCACAGGGGAGGGAAAGGCCACGATGGGCTCTTGGTCCCACTCACTTCTTTCTGCCACTCACCCTCCTGGATCTGCACTGTCCCCTCTTCCGTCTCAGCTGTTTTCTGCTGCCTGTTTGTGAAGGCACAAAGGGTTAGGATAAGGGAAGAAGAGCATGGAAAGCTCGCTGGCTCAGGAACACATGGGCCGGAACTCACTGGCATTCCCAACAGACACTAGGCGAGACTGGAATTTGCTGTTTCTCATGTACAGACACTGAGCAGGCAGCACCCATCTCATGCCAAGAACGGCACTACCAGGCGGGCAGCAGTGCTTGCGTTTTACAGACAGGAAACCAAATCACACACAGCCAGCAAGTGATTCAGGAGCTGGGACCTGAATCGAGGTCTGCCTGACTCCAGAGGCAGCACCTTCTCCCACAGGCCTCCCATCTCCCACCCCACACTCCACCCCGTCTTCACTCACCCCTTCATCTCTCTGTGAGGGGGCACATCCAAGGAACGGGCCCTTCTCTGGAAGTCTTCGTACCTCCTGCCTCACTGGCCTGAGTGTTAAGTCCTGGCAGAAATCAGGAGTTTGCAGTGACTCTAGGTAACTGAACAGCCCCCATATGAAAACTTAGGCTCCATGAAGACACAGCCGGAAACATAACCCCATTTCTGCAGGGGCAGTCGGCTTCCTCTATCCTGATGCTGAGGAACGGGCTGCAAGTGACTGAAAAAGCAGCTCCACTAGCAGCCTCCCTGTCCCGTCACTTCACTCCTGGGGGCGGTGGGGGCGGGAACAATCACAGGCAGCGGCAGGTGAGGATCACAGCGCTGTGACCTGCAACGACCTGGGGGTCAGGAAGAGCCAAGAGAACACCATCTTCACCCCCACAGGGCTGCCTGCCTGTGGGGCTCGCTCCACGGCTGACCCTGGCACCAAAAGGTCGCCGGGTTGATTCCTGTTCAGGGCACAGGCCCAGGTTGCAGGTTGGGTCCCCAGGTGGGGGTGTGTAGGAGGCAGCCAATCAATGATGTTCCTCTCATCGATGTTTCTATTTCTCTATTCCTCTCTCTCTAAAAAAAATCAATAAAAACATATTTTTTTAAAAAACAAAACCACAGGACCACTGACGCTGATGCCTCTTCCAGCTGCTCAGCCACCGCCGAGCTGAGTGCCAACAAATTTCTGTTCTCAGATCCAGGAGGGGAACCAGAAGCCACTGCCCTGGGAGAACCCCCCAAACGAACCCTAAATACCAGACCTGGCCTTTGAGACCCGTTACACTGACAGGCCCTTGTTTTGGTGTCCAGATTTGTGTAAAGACCCAAAAGCACAAGTGCATCCCTTTAAAGGCCCCATGTATCTCATTCACGAAGCTAGAACGACACAGTTGCCAAAATGTTGCTACGACACCTCCAAATCCGAGGAGCCTGGGCAGGAAGGGAGAAAACTCCAGGCCGGGATCTTAGGGAAGAGACACCCGAGGGGCCTGCCGCGGACCAGACACGCAGCCGGGGGCCAGGAAACCGCGCGCTGGGCAATGAAATCACCCCGGCGCGAAAGGGGAAACTTTTTGGTAAATTCTCTACCCAATAGTCCCCCAAACCTTTCCCATCCAAGGAGAGTCTTCAGCGACGAGCCTTGGAAAGCCCGGTTGGAAGGAAAGTGTTCTCCAAAAAACGGGAACTGAAAGCGAAACCGTCGGGAGGAAGCAGCGCTGCGCGAAGGTCGTGGTCCTCACGGGGAATCGCGCGGCGGCGGGACCACCCACCTGCCCGCCCCGAGCCCGCGCGGCCAGTGCCCCCGGCGCCAGGCGCGGGACGAGGCGGTGGAGGCAGCAGCGAGGACGGCGTCCGAAGCCCCGCCGCGGTCACCGCGCTCAGCGGGCGTCCGGAAGCATTTCCCGGGCGCGCGGAGGGCGCGACGCGGGGACCGGGACGGCGGCGGCGCGCACGCTCGGCGGGGAGGCCCGCAGGGCGGTGCTCGGAGGGTACAAAGGGACGACGACGGAGCGGGGGGGCCCGGCGCCCAGCCACGCCGGGGGGTGCCGCCCGCAGCCCCCAGCGCACCGCAGGCGCGGCGCTTGGCCCGGCGCGGAGGCGGGACGTGCGGGCCGGAGATAAAGAGCCAGGCGCGGCCCCGCCCCAAACAAAGGCTTCCTCCCGGGACTTCCCGGCCCGAGCGACAGATGAGCAGTCTCGGCTGCCCTTCCTGCCGGCGCGGCCCGGCTCCGGCCCCGGTCCGTCCAGCACTCACCCGCCTCAGCCGCCGAGTCTCCGGGACAGGGATCCTCTGTCTTGGGGGCTCCATGGACAGCCGCGCATGCGCGCCCGGCCGGCAGCCATGCTGGTGCGGGGCGGAAGTGGCCTCGCCCCTCCCCGTCCGCCCCGCCTCTGAGCGTCTCACTTCCGCCCGCTCCACCTTGATAAGGGTTGAAAGGTGCGACCCCCCGGGATCCCAGAAGCAGGACGCTGAAAGCCGAGGCGCTTCAGCAGGACGGGAGGAATACGATTAACTCGTTCGGCCTCTTCCTGATGGATGGGACCTTCCTATTTAGTTCCAGGGAGGGCCAGGGGAAGGGGGGGGGAAACGTCGACCGGCGGCGCCATCTTTGATAAGGGCGTCAGGACCCCTCCCTGGAGCGTTTCCGGGGGACACCTCCCTCGGGCGCACTTCCGCCGGCTGCGCACCTTTGTATTAGCGTCCCAGGCGTTGGCTCGGGACCCGAGGCTTCCACCACGAGAGGGACCCCGATCCCCCTCGTCAGTCAGCACTGCCTGCGTGGACTCGGGGAGCGCGTTGTCGGGCCGAGGGGAGCAGTCCAGACTCGGGTCGCAGACCTGCCTCTGAGACCCCGGCAGTCGGGGGCCTCGTTTAGCCTTGGTTTCCTCGACTGTGAATGCGGAGCCCAGCCGCACAGAGCTAACTGGCAGGGAAGGAGCAGCATGAAGGACGGAGGACACCCGCCCCTGCGGGCAGTGACGCCAATGTCAGTTTCTCTTCCCCTTTCCTGACGCCCGAGCCCAGCTCGTTTCCTGCCGCAGGTCTCCATGGCAACGACCGAGCCCGAGCAGCCCAAAGGCAAGGACTGGCCCGACATGAAATTATGTGACCTGTCACCCAAGACTTCAGTAAGAATCATGAAACTGCACACTCCACATGTGAAAACACACCTTTTATTCTAAAACACGGGCCCTTGTGAGAATGGAGACGCGGGCCAGGGTCTGAGTGACGCCGTTCCCTTCCCTGAAAGAGGAGGAAGTTGTTTCAAAGGAAAAGGCCCAGCGATCGGCAGGAGGCCGCTCTTCCTTCAGCGCGGAGGCCGGCGGTGCAGGGGCTGGCGGAGCCGGAGCGGGAGTCGCCCACCGACACTGAGGTCCCAGGTGCTTCCGGGCTGGTTCTCCTGGCCTGGGCCGGCGGGCCGGCGGGCCACCGGGTGGAGAACGGCCCCGGGACCGGACAGCCCCAGAGTGCGCGCCAGGCGCCGCCGGGCCTGCCCTCCCCGCCTTCACTCTGCCCTTGGGAAGCCGCTGGGGCGCCAGCCCACCCTGCGGCAATGGCCTCACTCCCTAGGAACAGGCTCTTGGTGACCTTCCTGGGAAGCTCCTCAGGGAGAGGTGCTTGGTGTCGGAGACAAGTGCAGGCAAACCCACCAGACGGTCCCCCACAGTCCCAGAGGAGTCGGGGGGCCAGAGCCTAAAGAGTGGGGGCCACCGCTGCTCAGGCTGAGGAGGCAGCTAGTCAGGTCCCCAGAGACTGAAGACAACTTACTGGCCCCTTTGCCCAGTGCTCTGGTGCTAATCATAGTCCCTCACTCGTCCAGGGTCAGCCTGTGTTTCAAATGCATAGGATCGGCGCTGTGGGGGCGAAAGGGGCTGAGGAGGCTGGGGCTCTTGGGGAGGCAGACTAAACCGACTCCGGGGTTCAGACCCTCCTGTGCCTTCAGGTGGGAGCTCTAGGCAGCTGAGGGGCCGCGGGGAATGGGCAGGGATCATGCTACAGGGAGAGGTTCTGGGGATGAGGCTGTAGTCCTCGCTCCCGCTTCCGGGACAGGTCTGGGTCCGCCACACCCCCAGCGCCTCGGTTCTCTGGCGGTCCCTGGCCAGGGCCACGGCAGCATCAAAGGAAAGACTGCCTCCATTCCTCCAAGAGGAGCGGGAGGCCCGGGCCCCCCGGGCCCTTTCCCCAGGAGTCCCATCCAGCCGGCCAGGCCTTGGGCATGGGTTTGCAGGTGCCACATGGATCTTGCTACACATTACACTGGGCATCTTGGCAAACTGTGGCTTAGGGGGCACCACTGGCACAGAGCGGACCTGTTGGACCTGAACCAGGGTGGAGGCCAGGCGCATGCCCACGCTGCCAGCTGAGCTAAGGGGACAGGGGCACAGATGGCAGCCCTCTAGACTGGGCTGCCCCTCAGGCTCCATCTCCTCCGGCCAGGGTGGCTGTGGGGCTGCCTGTTGGGTCTCAGAGGCCTGGGCACTGCCCTCTTTGGCATCGTCAACCTCTAGGGACACTGCGTGCAGCCCTGGGAGGAGGAAGCCCCCCTCTCGATGGCCTCCTCCAGCCCTCTGCTCTCCCTCCGCCTCTCCATCCCCGCTCTCCCGCTCCCTGCCGGCCTCCGCTGCTCCTCCTTCGGCTGCTTCTACGCTGTCTTCACCATCTCCTTGGTCTGCTCTGGCTTCTTGGTCTCTGTTCTCCCTCTGCCCTCTGGCTTTACCCTCATTCTCTCTGCCTTCCTCGGCCACTGGTGTGTGGACAACTTCCCAGCTCTCCCCAGCAGCTGGCACCTCCTGGGCCCCCTGCTCCAGGTCCCTTCCAGCTTCCACCTGAGCTTCCTCTCCCTCCTCAGCCTCTTTCTGTCTTTCAGTCTTTGTTTTCTTCTTGTCTTTACCTGGCTCTCCTGTTCGCTCCACACCCTTAGCTGCCTCCATGCCCTCACCCTCCTGCCAACCTCCGGACTCTTCCTTGGCCTCTGTCTCCCCCCCACTTTCTTCCCTCAAATTGACCACCCTCTCTGGGCCCCCCTCAGCCTCCCCGCCTTCTCCTGCCTCTCCAGCCTCCGCCTTGTTCTCTGGGCTCCCCTCAGCCTCCTCCCTGATGTCCCCTCTGCTGCCATGCTCCGTCTCCTTGTCCTCCTCAACTTCCCAGCATGCCTGCACCCGCTCAGCCTGTCCCAGAGCCTCCAGGCTGCCCGGACCCTCCCCGGCCGGGGACTGGGGCCCCAGGAGAGGACTGAGGTCGTCGAAGGCACTCAGGAAGACTTCTTCCCCGGGGTCCTCCTCTGCCTCAGGCCCAGGCCCCGGGGAGTCTGGGGAACAGCAGCTGGGAGCCAGGACAAACTGCGCCTCATCCAGAGACAGGTCGTCCAGGGGCGGCTCCACGGAGAACTCCTCCACCTGTGGGCCAGCAGTGGCTCAAGACCCGGGGTCCTGCCTGCCCTCTGGACCCCTCCTGACCCCAAACCAGCAGGCTCCTCCTTACCTGAGGCCCCGCTCTCAGCAGCTCCTCCAGGTAGCCCATCCCAGGGTCGTCCTCCCCAGGGGAGAAGGCTGCTCCTGCTCCTGCTGCTCCTGCCTTGGCCGCCTCCCCTTCCTCCGCCCCCACCCACTCAGGCTCTGAGCTGCTGGAGTCCTCCAGGAAGGAGAAGGAGTCTTGCACCTCCTGGGACAGGCAGTCCTCCAGGGCAGGGGCCAAGGCTGCTGGGCCGGAGTCAGCCAGGGGACCTGGGGCTGGACTTGCCTCGGACTTCTCATCTGTTAGAAGAGAGGTAGCCCCAGGAACACAAAGGTCACGGCCAGCCCTGACCCTCTCCAAGGCGGCCTTTCCAGCATTGCTACGGGGGCCCACACTCCCAGCTCAGACCCCCACGTGGCTATCTTTTCAGACCAATATTCCAAACTATTGGCTTACAGCCGCCTGCGCTGAGCTCCTACCAGGTGCCCGGCACCATGCGATTCACCTCCTTTCCCTACAAAGCACCTACATCACAGGGCCTGGTCGCCCTGTTACACATGAGGAGCCTGAGACTCAGGGATGAACAGCCGGCCCAGGCCACCCAGGTGGCAGACACATTTGGTCCCCCGTGGACTCCACAGCCACGGCCGTAGCCCCTGCCTGATGCTGCGCCCTTCTTGTGGGTGACACTGCGGAACGAGTTCCAAGCAAAGCTCAGACCAGCTCTGCCACTCGACCGGAAGCAGTGCCGGGCTCCGCTAAGCTGCCGCCACGGCGCCCCGCGAGGCCAGCAAGGCCTGGTCACAGCAAGTGAGAGGTGGACTACGTGGGCGCCACAGTGTCCTTCACACAGCACTTGGCACGCAATGACCCCCAGGAGGTGTCAGCTCCTGTGGCTGATGCTGTGGCTCAGTGCTACCTGTCCTTCGTCCCCCTGCCTGTGTCTGACCCAGACCCCACCCTCGGGTGTAGGAGGGATCCTCATACCAGAGATTTCAAGTGAATGACTGGATTCCCCCCCACCTTGAACCGGGGGCAAGTGAAGGTGACCACCCGAAGCCCAAGGCCTGAGGCCTCTGCCCACTCCCCTTCCGCCCCCCCCCGCCCCCACCCCAGCATCAGAGCTTCAGCTGGAGGGTCTAGTCCCCACTCCCTGTCCCAGGTCCTCACCTGGGGGGCCGGGGCCCGGGCAGGGGCCAGAGGCGGGACTTGGCCGGGGCTGTAGAGCAGGGCACTCCAGGCCACGGGTGAGCCTGGCCAAGGAGACGTTAGAGATGATGTTTGGAGGCACGTTGAGGATAGAGGTGATGTGTAGTGGGAGGTTGACGTTGTACGGGTCTGAGATGTGGACGCCGGCGCAGCGCTCGGCCCGGCTGCTGCCCCCAGCACGGGCCGCTGACCGCCCGGGGCGCGGCGTTCCTGGCTCGGAGTTGGTGCTGCCCAGGGCCCCTGCCTCGGGCTCCGGTTCACCCTCTGCTGCCTCCGTAGAATCATCCTCCAAGCTCTCAGGCACCAGGGGGCTTGGCCGGGGGCTGCTGGGCGGCAGGAGCGCCTCTGGCTCTGCAAGAGAGAGGGCAGCAGCCTCAACGGCCGGACGGCACCAGGACGCTCCGGCCCAGCACAGCGTCTCCCTGCGTCCTGGAGCCTCGCGTCCCCTGGCCACGACCGCCAACCTCCCACAGCCAGCAGGTCACAGGTCACCCCCACAAGCCACGGCGTCTGCATGTGCTCATGTGAACACATCATGGAACAAGACAAACCCCTATAAACCTGGCGGCCAGCATTGTGGCTGGCATATAATATTACACACTTTTGTGATGTAGAAATAGTACCTATTGAAATGAGTGAGCAGCACACACACATGCACACACAGTGGTCTTAGTCATACACTGTTATTCCCTTACAGACCCCTCACAGATGTGGTTCCACATACAGACGCCAGCAGGCCCATGGCGACACCACAGCCCACACCCCACGGGGTGCACGGCACTCACCGTCACTGGCCCCGGCCACAGCGCTCAGGGAGTCCATGCTCTTGGCTGGCCGCAGGGTCCCCTTGTCAGATTTGTCCTCTGCAGGACAGGGGGGTGTCAGGCCTGGGCCGGGCACTCCCACACCAGAGCGCCCCCCATCTCGCCCCAAACTTACCCCTGTCCTCAGCCCCTCGTGGGAATTTCCGCTTGGTCTCATGGCCAGAGCGACCCAGATTGAAGATAGATCTCCACTTCCTGACCTTCAAAGACCCTTTCCTCCTGGAGGGAACGGAGAGGTCACCAGGGTGGGCCTGCGGGTCAGCGCGGGAGGAGGGCGGGAGGGAGCCTTACTTGTGCTCTGTGATCTCAATGATGGTGTGATAGGGCCGGAGCTGGGGGGGGCCGTCGCCAGCCTGCAGGACGCTAGGCAGGTGGTAGGGCAGCGACCTGGGCATCAGGTCCTCGGGGCTGCTCGATGCCCGGAGCCCTGGAAGGGACCGCCATCCACTCTCCAGCTCCCCACCTGGGAAAGGAGGGGAGCCGTCACCAAGAACAGAAGTGAGGGCTCCGAGCACCCAGCGCCATCACAGCTGCCTGCTCACCAGCTGGGGTGGACCTGGAGGCCCCTGGCCTAGCTCCTCCGGGGGTGGGGGGGAGTCCCAGGGACAAAGGGGGCCAGAGATCCTGGGACACTGGCTTGTGGGGGCGAGGGTCAACGAGCAGCCATTAGTCTTGAGAGCCAGGCGGTGAGCAAGAGACCGGCTGCTGGCATGGAGAGCAGGAGCTGCCTGCGCACGCCCTGGCTGTGCCTGCCTCTCCCGGCCTTCGCCATGAGGCCGTCAGCAACATCTCCCTGAGACTCGGTTTTCTCATCTGCAAAATGGGAGACTGACCCAGACGACCTCCGAGGCTCCCGCAGCTCCGCCGGGACTCCCCAGGCAGTGGTGACAGACTCACCGGGGGACACTCACCAGAGAGGGCAGTGCCCCCAAAGAGCCGGTCCACGTGCGTGAGGATGAACTCCACCACGATGGACTGCACGCGCACCTCCATGAAGGCTGCCGTCCCGTTGAAGCCCGAGGCCTCGATGTCCTTGGACCTGCGCGGAGGGGAGTGACTCTCACCCCGACGGGGCGGGGTGCCTTCCCTGGATTCTCCCTGGAGGTCCCTCACACCTGTGCCCTGCGCCCTCAGCCCCTCTCCACCTCCCCACCACACACAGGGTTCCAGGCTCAAAGCCACTTGCTCCAGGAAGCCCGCGGCACCCTCCAAGCGCACCTCTGCTGCCCGCGCCCACGGGGGCCTGTGTGCCATCTGTTATTAGCTCTATCGCGACTTGCCCCCAGGACGCGTGACCTCCTCCCTGCAGGCTCACTGCCAGGCCCGTGCTCCAGGCCCAGGGGACGCGAGACATTGGCCCCAAACCCACTGGACCAGGACCTGAGCATGATCTCAGAGAGGCATCAAGGGCTGAGCCGCATCCCACTCAGTGCGACGCTGAATCTTTCTGTGCTTCATGGTCTCGGGAGACCCCCATCCCCTCTCCGGCCACCCACACAGTCCCCGCCTGTGCTGCCCGCAGGGCTTGGCGCTGATCACACGAGCACGCACCTCAGCAGGTTGGGGGCCCACACGATGGCCAGGTTGCGGGCGTGCATGTTGGTCTGGGCGCTGAATGAGGCCATGTGCACCAAGTGGCGCATGAGGAACTCCAGGGTCCTGCAGAGCGGGCGGGGCCAGGGGTTAGAGGTCAGGGGCAGGGGTAGGACTGGCCCAGGAGCTGGGAGAGACAGGTCTAGGCCCCGTGGAAGGACTGGGCTGTGCCGGAGCAGGGCTGGGCATGGGGAGGAGCCCACACACCTGTAGTTTGGGGCAGGGAGTTCTCGAAGCACCTCTAGGATCTTGACCAAGCGCTCAGGCTCCAGCTGCACCGCCACAGCCTCCTGATTGGGGAAGGTTCCAGAAGCGGGTCAGTGGCCCAGCCTGCCCTGCTTCCTCCCCAGAGCTCCGAGGCAAACTGAGCAACAGCGGCGCTGCCCACGCCAGCCCTGGCCCAGATGCACAGGGCAGCAGGGAGAGCCCAGAGTCGGGGACCCAGAGACCTGCAGGGAATCTTGGCTGTGCCCCTCAATAGCCTGTGACCTTGAACAGCCCACTGCCGGCTGCCTGGCGTCCTCTATGGGTCCTGGTCCGGAAAGACCTCCTCCCACCACCTCCCATGGGTGCCCGGGGCCTGGAGCGGTTCCAGGTGTCTGGGAAGCCTCTCCGCCCGGTTTAGCAGTGGGGAGGGGGGCGGGGGGGAGCGGGGAAGGCGGAGGCACACCTCTGCTGCTCAGGGTCTCCAGGTTCTGCTGCTCAATAAATAAAACCAGGACAGCCACCCTCAGCCCTCTCTGGCACCCAGCCTCTAACTCACAGCAAACTTGTCATAGAGGCGGTAGGTGAGGAGGGGGTCGGGCAGTTCTCTGAAGTAGGCCTTGCACAGTGAGGACACGCAGTGGATGTCTTGGAGGTAAACATCTCGCCGCAGGTCTGGCTTCCGCTCCACCTCAAACTCCTGCCTGGGGAGGTGCAGAGTGGTCAGGGGTGCGGCCGAGAAATGGGGGAGCTACAGGGATGCTCCAGACAGGGTTGAGGGGCAACGTGTGTGGGACTTGGAAGGAGAACCTGGGGCGTGTAGGTGGCCGCACCGGGCAGATGTGAGCAGAATAGGTGGCTCAGTGCGCGGACAGGGTGCACAGCAGGGAAGCGGCTGCAGGCGTAGCAATGGGCAGGGGGCGGGGGGCGGGGGTAGGGACCAATAGAAGTGGGAGGCGGGCCTGGCCGTATCTGGGTTACAGAGGTGGAAAATGGGTGAGTATAACCTCACATGAAAAGGTAAGTGCACATCTTCATAATCTTGGATATGGCACCGAAAGCACAGGCAACCCAAGAAAGAATAAATTGAACATCAAAATTACAAACTTTTGAGCCCTGGTGGTGTGGCTCAGTGGTTAGAGAATAGGCCTGGCACCAGATGGTCACAGGTTTTGTTGTTGTTGTCGTTGTTTTAGTGTATTTTTATTGATTTCAAAGAGGAAGGGAGAAGAAGAGAGACAGAAACATCAATAATGAAAGAGGGTCATTGATCGACTGCCTCCTGCACACCCCACACTGGGAATCAAACCATGACCTCCTGGTTCATAGTTCAACGCTCAACCATTGAGCCATGACAACTGGGCTGAAGGGTCACAGGTTTGATTCCCAGTCAAGGTCATGTACCTGGGTTGCAGGTTCAATCCCTGCCCCCCCCCACTTCCACCCCCCGCACTCCCCACCCCCGTCAGGCTGCGTGTGGGAGGCAACCAATCCGCATCTCTCTCACGTTGATGTTTCTCTCTCTCCTCTCTGCCCCATCCCCTCCCTCCCATTCTCTAAAAATCAATGGGAAAAATATCCTCATTCCTTAGATGAGGATTAAAAACAAGATCACAAACTAGTGTGTGCAGAGGGCACTGCCGAGAAGGAAACGCGGCCCACAGGATGGGGCTTGCAAGTCAGACTGAGTGTCTAACATCCAGAACATAAAGAACTCTTACAATTCAAGACACAAACAAAAGACTTGAATAGACATTTCCCAGAGAAGATCCGAAAGCAGCCAACAAGCACACCGATGCGCAAGGTCACCAGCTGCCAGAGATGCAGGTGCGGTTGCACGCACTGCACAGCCGCTGGGACGGCTGGGACAGAGGACAGTGCCGGCGGCAGCGGGGGGAGCGATGGGGACCCTCCTGGGAATGTAAAATGATGCAACTGCTGTGGAAACAGTTTGGCGGCTCGTTTAAGTTCAACATAGAGTTACCACATGACCCGCAATCCCACACCTGTGTACATGCTCTAGAGAACTGCAAGCATATGTCAGCGTCCATGTGTCCATGAATGTGTATGCATGTTATTCATAACAGCCAGCAGGTGGAAACAACCCAAACAACCACTAACTGATGAGTGAAGAAACCAAATGCGGTCCAGCCACACCACGGAATATCATTCAGCCATAAAAAAGGAATGCAGTACTAGTACATGCAGCAACACGCATGGACTTTGTAAACAGGCCAAGTGAAAAAACACACACACAAACGTTTACAATTATATGATCCATTTATGTGAAATGGGCTGAATAGGAAAATCCATTCAGACCAAAGTAGGCTAGTGGCTGCCAGGGGCCGGGAGGGAAGGTGGGGTGATGCTTATGGCGTGGCTGCTGGAAGTGAGAAGATGCTCTGAAATGAGTGGTGACAGCTGCACAGCCTGTGAACATATAACAACCACTGAAATGTGCATCTTTATTTTATTTTTTTAAATATGTATTTTTATTGATTTCAAAGAGGAAGGGAGAGGCAGAGAGAGATAGAAACATTAGTGATGAGAATCATTGATTGGCTGCCTCCTTCACACCCTTCACTGGGAATGGATCCCAAGAGCCAGGCATGTGCTCTTGGCCAGAATCGAACCCAGGACCCTTCAGTCCATAGGCCTATGCTCTATCCACTGAGCCAAACTGGATAGAAATGTGCATCTTTAAGTGGTGAATTTTATGGTAGGAGAATTATACCTATGTTTTAAAAAAAATTTTTTATTGATTTCAGAGAGGAAGGGAGAGAGAGAAACATCAATGATGAGAGAGAATCACTGATTGGCTGCCTCCTGCATGACCCCTACTGGGAATCAAGCCCACAACCCTGCAACCCAGGCATGTGCCCTGACCAGGAATCATACCGTGACCTCCTGCTTCATAGGTCGATGCTCAAACCCTGAGCCACATCGGCCAGGTAACACTGATCTTTTTTTAAAAATGGAGATATAGCCAAGCCAACATATGAACCAGGAAGTCACAGTTCGATTCCCAGTCAGGACACATGCCCAGGGTGTGAGCTCGATCCCCAGTGCGGGGCATGCAGGAGGCAGCGGATCAATGATTCTCTCTTCATTGATGTTTCTATCTCTCTTTCCCTCTCCCTTTCTCTCTGAAATCAATAAAAATATATTTCAAAAAATAAAAAGTTCGGTGTGCATGTGTGTCCTGTGTGCGCATGTGTGTATGCATGTGCATGGTATGTGTCTGTGTCTGTGTACGCACACGTGCGAGTGTGCGCAAGTGAGTGTGTTCGTGCACGTGTTGTGTGCGCATGTCTGTGCACGCACATGTGTGCGCGCGTGTGCGAGTGTGTGTGCATGTGCATGTGTGTGTGAGTGTGTACATGCTAGCCTGGGAGAGGGAGTGCGTGGTCTCGGCCTCTCCTCCGTGGGCTCTCCTGGAGTCCCTCTCTCCACAGAGCCTGGCGTCTGTGTCCTCCCCACACGCCTGACTCACCGGAGCTTCTGGATGTTGGAGGAGACCCCTGAGAGGCGGTAGATGCCGTCCACCACGCCGTACTCCTCCACGAACTCCGCGCAGCTCCTCAGCACCTGGGGCACTGGGGACGCAGGGCAGACACAGAGATCAGGCCGTCGCAGGGACAGAGGGAAGCCTCGGGGAGGGGTTGGGAGACTGAGGGCAGTGCCCATGGAATAAAACTTGTCAAAAAGACTCACCGGACATCAGCTCCAGCCTATCAGCCCGCCACCACCTGCCTACCCATTGGGGCGAGAGCCTGGGCATGAGCCCAGGTGGGGAGCCGCTCCCGTGGGAAGCTACACCTCATGGAACTGCAGTTTCTCGCTCTGTACTCACTGCTGCCCACTCTGGAACTCTTAAAGGGCCAGCAATCTGTTAGAAAGTGTTACATAAATGCACTCCCAAGGCCAGTCTTTCCTCTGCGTCCCAACCTCACGGGGACAGGACTGACGGGCCTCTGTGACTCACCCCCTCGGATATCACTCTGCCGCAGGAAGGTACACAAACAGCGACAGGCCTTCAGACATGTCAGTTCAGGAGAGAAGCTCCTATGTGCCACGCACTGTGGAGCTAGTCCCCACTTAACAGATAGGAAAACTGAGGCTCAAAGGACTAACGAGTGCCCAGGATCACCCAGCTAGAGCCAGGATTGAGTTCCATCTGCTCAAAGACTGCGCCATGTCTCCCCGCCCTCCCTCCCGTTACTGGGCGGTAAGCTTCTTCAGGACAAGATCGCATGTGACCCACCTGGATGTTCCTCATGTTACGTGACCTGGTGTCTCCTACGTGGGAAACCTCGAAGCCCCAGCATCCCCTGCTTCAAACCCTTTGTCACATGCACACCCTCCTGCACCCCCGTCCTCAGTGCTCACCTCACAGAGACGGAATACAATGCAAACTCTTCAGCGTGAGAGATAAGACCCTTCACACCTCGAGTCCAGGCTGCCGTTTCCGCCTCAGCGCCAGCCAGTTTCCCGTCAGATCCCAGGATCAGCCCTTTGCCACTCTGAACGAGGCTCGGGACCATGTCCTTCCTTGTTATTCCATGTTATTCCCTCGCCTGGAAACGCCCTCCCCTCTGACTGCCTGTGAGCTCCCACACACTCTTCAAACACACCTCACACACTGCCTCCAGGGTGAGCCGGCTCAGGCTGTGCCCGCTCCCAGAGCCCCTGAGCCTGTGCATGCTACTGACTGCACTTGTAATGGTTACTTTCTCTTGTATTTATACCTTTGGACAAGTAGTCACATCCTCCCCAGCATCTAGCATAGTGTTGAGACATAGCATACGTTCAGTAAATGCTTATTGATGACTCAATTAACAATTATGAGAACTAGTGACATCCCTTGGAGACCAAAGATACAACACTGAGTCCTACTACCTGGCCCCCAGCGCTCTGCGCTTCTCCCACACGCCTGCTTGCCTGCTTCTCTCTTCTCTGGGCTGTGGGAGACGGCCTGCCGGGTCCCCCACGCTCACCCCGGGAAGCGCAGGGCCGCCCAGGGGCCACGTAGGAGCTGAGAAGCAGTCTGGGCCTATCTTACCTTTCCTCTTCTTGTCCCTTCAACACACTCCCTTCAGTCACCTACTCTTTCTCTAAAGATTTGTGTTTTGGAAGTCATCCAATCCAAGTTCTTCGTGGAATTCAGCAAGATAGAAGCACAGAATGAAGGGACTCATGAATCCACCCATCACCATCCTAAAGCCTCCTGACACGCCTGCGTCCACACCCCTGCCGCCTGCACCTCAGACCCTGGCCTGGAGGGTCAGAGGGCACAGGGGCGACCCGTACGGGATGTCCTCCCGCGGGAGGGCTCCGTCAGCTCCGTCAGCTCCCCACCGCCGGGCCTGAGAGCGGAGCTCCTTTAAATGCCTCACTCAGTCCCCGCCCTTCCCTGGACTTCGTCCTGGCCTGGCTCCCAACCACCCTCAGCTTCTGTGCACCGCAGACAGACGCCGACCTCACTGAATGCAGAGTGACGGGGGTTCTCCGTGTCAGACCTGCTGCTCTCGGGGCCTGATGCGGCACCAGCATTGTTGGCGGCCACACGGCTCAGACGGAGCCTGCTGCCCCGAACCCAGGGCCTCGTCACAGGAACTACAGCCAAGCAGACTCCCCCCTCCCCCCCGCTGATTGTGGGCCTCCAGAGCAGGCCCTGAAAGAAGGCATGTGGGAGCCAAGGGAGTCAGAGCCACCGGAAATGGGTCGAGGAGGTGAGGGGAGAGAGGACAGGGTCCGAGAGATGGAGGGTTGAGGAGCCAGGGATTGAAGCGATGGGGTCAGAGGCACAAGTCACAGAGCAGGGAGGGCGGCAGAGTCCAAGGGGCAGGACCGGTCATGGAGGAGGCCCTGGAGCATCAGAAACCCGAGGGAGGTGTCAGAGATGACGATCAGGCCTGGCCGGTGTGGCTCAATGGTTGACTGTCCACCCAGGAACCAGGAGGTCACGGTTCGATTCCCAGTCAGGGCACAGGCCTGGGTTGCAGGCTCGATCCCCGATCCCGTCAGGGGTATGCAGGAGGCAGCAGACCTAGGCTTCTCCCTCTATCCCTCTCCCTTCCTCTCTCTCTAAAATCAGTGAAAACGTAGAAGAAAGAACTTGGTGAGTGGAGGGCTTGGGGGAGGAAGAGACCCCCTGGGAGAAGAGCTGGGAGAAGCTGCCGGATGGGGAACGAGCGTCTCAGGGGAATTCGCCGCGCTGGCCCCACGGCGGGACTTTCCTTTCTGCGGGGTCTTGGGCTGGAGAAGCCACCACCAGTGTGTCTCCCCTTCACCCCACCATCTGCCCGGGCTGGGGGCCCGGCCTCACTGCCACTCTGGTGCCGAATCGCGCCTCCCGAGGGCTCAGGTGGGTCCTGCGGGGGGCGGGGCGCTCCTCTCACCCTCCGGAGGCAGAGATCCGACCCAACACCCAGACGCTGTCATCCCGAGAACGTGCCCCCACCCCCGCTGAAAACGCTGGAGGCGGGTCAGTGTTCAATGTGGGGGTGGCGGGCCCCAGGGGAAGGACAGCGCCAGGATGAGGAGGAGGCACTGGGTTCACAGAGAACTGGAGGAGGAACCTCAGCCCCATTCATCGAGGGCCCTGGGCCCAGAGCCTCCTTCTCCAGACAAACCCTTCTGGCCCATCGCAAGGAGAAAGGCCCAGAGAGCCGCCGCCGCCCCCACTCTTCCTTGGGGCCCAGGCGTGCCCTTGGCCGAGCCCTGGGGATGAGGCCTCTGGGGGAGAAAAGGGGAAGAAGGTGTCTGGGGATGCGGGCGGCCCTGAGCAGGAAGCCAGCAGGAACCGGGGCCCTCCCTGCACTGCAGGGGCCACAGCTCTGAGCAGAGAAGGACAAAGAGGAAATGACAGATTGGGGGGGAGGGGGGGAAGCCGGCCCCTTCTCTGGGAGGAGCTGGACCTGCCAAAACAGGCCGGGCAGGGCCGCCAGGACACCTGTGCTCAATTTCAACCAAAGTGAGAAACTCGGCTGCTCCGGGAGCGGAGGGAGCGGGCGGCGTGTCCCCGTTGCGGGCTCAGGCCCCCGGGCTCCTCGGGGAGTCCCCCCCGCCTCTGCCCTTCTCCGTCTTCAGACCAGGCCTCAGGCTGCCTTGCTCTCTGGGCCCCAGGTCCACAGCTTCCCCTGCCCTCCCCTTTGCACAAAGGGACCAGGAGGGGCCCAGAGAACGGGAGGGGCTGTCCCCACCGGGACCCTCACCTGTGGCCCAGCCAGGCTGCAAAGGGCACTCTCCTCACCAGGACCCACCCTAGTGCCTCCTCGGACTCTCCCAGGCCCTGGTCCATCCCTCCATTCGGACCCAAGGACCCGCCATGGCCCCACGAAGGGCCCGGCCTTCTTCACGCCGCTTCCTGCCTCGCGGCCCATCGCCTGGTGGGTGGCGCCCAGCCCCTCTCCCTGCGAGCACCTCCGCTCCTGAAGCGCCTACCGTCCTGGCCCGAGTGCTGCAGGTGGTCCTGCAGGTCGCACCCGAACACCCGCTCCTTCGAGCTGCCCTTCTTCTTGCCTTTCTGCCGAGACTTCATGGTCGGAGCCCAGGCCTCTGGCCCAGCCACCTCCGTCCCCCAAAACCTTTGGCCTACGGGTCCCCCAGGAAAGTCCTAGCCAGCCTGCGGGCTTGGCCCAGCCCAGGGGGCAGGGCTCCGAACTGGGGGTGGAGGCGGCCTGGGCAGCAGGCAGCAGCTCCTGACTCTGGGGCTCCGGCCGCGAGGAAGTGGTGGTGGAAGAGGAAGCTGCCAGGACCCCGGCACAAAACTGTCTCGTGGCCGACCTGGCACTTGCCCCTCAGCCTGCTCAGCCCGGAGGGCAGGAAGCAGCGCAGCGCCCCAAACCCGCTTCCTGTTAGAGCATCTTTCAACCACAGGGCGGGGTGGGGGAGGTAGCTGACATTCACATCCTCACACGTTGCTGGGCTCTGCCCATTGGTCGAGGGGCGGTGATGTCAGAGTCCTGGGGTGAGTGAGCGGCTGGGGTGTGAGCAGGCGACGGGCACATAGAGCCAAGAATGCTGGGTTCCAGGCAGAGACCTGAGCTGGTCCCCAGCGAGGCAGCTCGGAGCTGTGCCCACACACACAGGAGGGAGGGCCAGGCCCGCCGACGGCCCTTCACACGGGACCTGGAAACCCTTCCCACTCAAGCCTCCGGGGAACTCCTCTGCGGTTTGGCTTCTTTGCCTGCCTCCCCGCCTGTGCTGCCCATGGGCCCTGCCTGCCCCCCCGGGTCTCACAGGTCCTCCCGGGACCACAGGACGGTGCTGAGGCCGACAGCGGGGTCCAGGCTTACGCAGCTCAGGGGGCAAGACAGGAACAAGGCCAAACAGGTATCATCTGTTTATTAAAAACAGACTATCATTTTACGTACAAATATGGACATATTTACATAGAATGTACACACTAGGTCCCAGATCCAAACCCTGGGCTGGCTGGGGAGCAGGGCGGGTCTCTCCTGTGACCAGGAAGCCGCATCGCAGGCCTGAGCGGTGGCCTGAAGGCGCCCAGCTGGGGGCTCTGGCTGCATGTGTCTGAGTGGACCAGGCAGAAAGGGGCCTCGTCTCACTGAAGCCTCCAACCACAGAAACGGTCAGAAAAGCCCTGAGGTGGTGGCCCCCATGCCCCAGGGGAAGGAGCCAGTCTGGCCCCCAGCAGCCCCTTCGCATCCCCTGAACCCCCACCCTCTCTCCTCAACAACAACTGAACGAGGAACCCTTGTCACCAAGTCCCAACAACCCCCCACAGGTCCACAGGCCACTGTGAACGCGACGAAGAAAGCAGAGGGGCTCAGCGGACAGGGGCCGACCCTGCCCTCCGGGGCCGCTGCCACTCCCACCCGCAGGCCCCTGGCTGCAGGTTCCCTCCCAGAGGCCACCTGGGCGTCCGGGCAGGTCTGTGCCAACAGCCTCTCTTCAGGAATGAGACCCTTTCATGTAAGTGAAAAGCTTGTTTGCAGTCTTCCTCTTATTAAAGGGCTCACAGCGCCGGTCCTTAAAGAGGTGCAGGCAGCAGGCCCAGCCACTAGAGGGCAGAGGGCTTCTCCTGTGGCAGCTGGAGCCTCTGGGGACCAGGCTGGCTTCACACTCGCCCGCGGGCTCCAGCGCTGGGAGCCCCGCTCCCTACCAGGAGCCAGATCCCAGCTCCAGCTGTGCCCGCACACCTGGAAGTGCCCACAGCAGCTCCACCTCTGGCCTCCAGCCTCCGCATCATTATAATACTGCTCTGGGGTCTGACGAAAACACCTGTTCGCAGGTGGAGGGCATGCAGCCACACAACTCTCACGCCGCTGCCGGGCCTGGGCACAGCAGTACCGGGCACTGGACCCTGACAGATGGCTTGACGCGCAGCACAGGCTCCCTCCTCACACACAGTCGGCACACACACACACACACACACACACACACACACGTGCGCGCACACAGTCGGCACACACACACACACACACACACACACACACACACACTGACCTGCGCACACAGCAGGGACTCAACCAATGGAGCCATCTGGGTATCAGACACAAGGGCTGGAGGAAAAGGTTGCACAGTCAGCGGGGAGTGGGGGGCGAGATGAGCTGAAATCCTCACGTGAGCAGAGGGAGCCGGGCTTTGGGAGGTGGGCCGTGGTCACACCAGGTGCCCCCGCCCGTTGATGTAGATGCCGTTGCCCGTGGGCTTGGCCCGCAGCGTCCCGTTCTCCTGCACGAAGTGGCTCATGGCCTGCTTGATGCCCTCGTCGCGGTCCTCCTCCCCCTCTGCCCGCTCGCAGCCAGAACTGGGCGCCAGCAGCTCTGTCTGGGTCTCGATCTCCCGCACGGTGGTCAGTGTGGAGTAGCTGCGACCTTCCGGCTCTTCACTCTGGAGGCCAAGGGCAGAGGGCATGTCAGGAACCAAGACAGGGCAGCCATACCCTGGGGTGGGGGGCGCGGAGGGGCAAGGTGGGGTCCTAGGTCAAGCATAAACAGGGGTCAGGGGTCATGGCTGTCTCAGAGGCACTGGGCATGAGAGGAGGAGCTGGGAGCAAGTGCTGGGTGTGGGGACAGAACGGAGATGAAGGTGGAGCAGGAGGGCAGGGTGAGGCCATCTGAGCCAGGCTGAGGGGCAGGCCAAGGGCAGGGAGGGGCCACTGACCCCCGCCCCCACTGGGAACAGGACAGGAGCTGAGGAGAGTGGTGGGGCGCGGTGGGGCCGGGGCCTCACCATCACAGAGCAGCTACTGTTGTCCTTGAGACTATCGGGGTGGCCCTCGGCTCTCAGCCCTACACTCTCCTCCGGCTGCAGGGCCGGACACGGGGAGTCAGGACAGGGCTCGGCCCCACCTCTGTCCTCCACCAGCTCCGCCCTGACCACCACTCCCCCAACCCACAGCCCATTCCCTCCTGGACACAAACATCCTCGTGCCCCCACCCCCCACGACCAGTGCTGATGGGGCTGCCGGAGGACCCAGGGAACCGAAGCAGCTATGAGTCAGCAGCCAGCCCGACAGAGGGCTGTGCTCCTGGGCAGAGGGCACCCACCTGGCTCCTGGGGTCCGAGTGGTGGGAATGCAGCCTCCGAATGGAGTTCTCCCTGGTCAGGGTCAGCTCCTCCTCACTGGGAAAGACACCCCTTGGTCAGGAGGGGGGACAGGTGGAGCCCCCGGCCGGGCCTCTGGGAGACCGGGCCCTGGGTGATGTGCTGTCCCTGCAAGTGTGCTCGATGGCTGTGGCGGCAGCATGGCTGCAGAGCATGTGCGCGTGCAAGTGTGTGTGCATGGTGACACCTGGGTGTGTGGATCCGACCCTCACAGGCAGCGAGGTCCTCCTCATCCAGCCGTGGCCCAGACCCTGAGCCCCAGAGGCCCACCCCCTTTCCTCTCCGCGGTCCCCCCCCACCCCACCGCCTGTCTCCTCCGTCCCCAGGAGCGGCCAGTACTCACTACTTCTGGGTCATCTGCCGGGCCTTGCGCCGATGGTATCGTGACATCAGCACCACCACCACCACCAGGAGGCAGAGCAGGAGCCCGGCGATCACACCCACCACCACCACGGAGGCCGACACCAGGTCCACCTGCTTCCCCGTGGCCTCCGCAGGGTCTGCTGGAGACAGGCTGCCTGAGCGGGAGCCCAGTTCCCGTGCCGTCCACATGGAGCAAACCTCACCCCGCCCCGCAGCCCGGCCCTCTGCTCGCTGCTGTGGCCCCTGAGCTTACCGAGCACCTCCACAGTGACCTGGGCCTCCCGCCAGGAGAGGTCATTGCTGACGTGGCAGACGTAGACGCCACTGTGCTCCGCAGTCAGCGGGGGGAAGCCCAGGGTGTCCCCTTCCACGCGCACCCCGCTCGGCAGAGGTCCGTCCAGCCTGGAGGACAGGGAGCTGATGGGGGCTGTGGCCGCACCACCGACGTGCCCAGGCCTTGCTCCCCTTCCCGCCCCCATGTCGTCACCCGGTGCCGCAGGCCGTTCCCACGGTGCCCCTCCCACCCAGGCAGGTCCAGGCAGAGGCCCTCCACCCTGCCGCTCAGCCTGACCTGGGCGCCCTCCACATGCGCATGCCATCCCACACGCTCCCACGGCAGCACATCACCCAGACTGGGCACCAGGCACCTCTGGCATGAAGTCCACAACAGGACACTTCATTCCTGTCTGGGCTCAGACGTACTTGGAAAAAGTGACTGGCACCCCACCCCCACGGCACGTGTACAGGCAGGGCAGGGCCTCAGGCACAGGCCACGTGCACCCAAGGCACCCACATCCCTGCACCTGACCCTCCCTGAGTCCCTGGACCTCAGACCCTGGAGAAAGCCAAGCGCTCCTGAGGGAACCGGCGGAGTGGGGGTGCTTCCAGGGCAGGCACCACCGTGGGTCACAGGAGCGTTGGTTCAACAGCAGTTACAATCAGCTGCATCCTGTGGTCTCACCCCCTTTAGGAACTGATGTGCACGTATGAAATGTTAATACTTAAGTACTTCGTCGTGTAAAAGTTAGGAAAAAAGCCAAGGTCTTTATTGGCTGGTTCTCTAAAATGATCGCATACCCGAGACTCCCCATGCAAGCCGATGCCACTTGGTGACCACGGCTGCTCTTGCGTTGGATGAGCCTGTGCCCCAATTTACCTGGGGCTCAAACTATCCATCCAGCCCCTCCTGAGCACATGCTGGCCTGAGAGAAGGTCTGGGTCCGAGCGGCCCTCCCCAGGCCAGGCCCTCACCGTGTCCAGTTGTAGGTGGGCGGGGGCTGCCCCTCACTCAGGCACTTGAGTGTGGTGCCTTCTCTGCCGATCTGCCACAGCTTTTGGTCTTCCAGGCCCCGCACAGAGGCCTCTGCAAGGTCTGGGGTGGAAGGTGGAAGGAGAAAAGATGAGAATGGTGGCTCTGATCTTGCTGTTCCTTCAAGGGCCCCCACCCCAGGCTCCACCGACCCGAAAGAGCCTCCCCTGCCTTCTCCTTCCCACTCACTGGTGCCAACCTAGCCCCCACCCCCACCCCTGCACCCGGCCCGTGGTGCCTCGCCACACAGCGCCCTCTCCTCTCTGGGCTCAGAGGGTCTTGGGGTACGGGGTGCAAGGAGCCCCTGCGTCCAGAGCCCTCCCACCGAGGTCCCGCGGAGCTGTACTGGTTCATGCTCCCTGATTCTTGGGAAGCTAAACATCTACTATTCCATTCATTTCCTTCACAAACATCTGCTGTGGACCCACGCTGGGCCACGTGCTGGGTTAGTCTGAGTCAGAAACAGTCCTCACCCCCAGAGGCCCCACACCTCCTGCCAGGCCCCCGCTGCTCTGCGCTCCTCCCTGCACTGAGCCCCCGCTGCTCTGCGCTCCAGGCCCTAGTTCCCACGGGAGCCCTGATGTGGGTCTGACTCCCCTCCTCTGCGGAGGAAGAAACGGAAGCCGAAGGGGAGAGCGGCAGCTGGCAGCAGCTCCCATCCCGGCCTGGACACCCCACCAAGTGCTTTCAATTCCTAGTTCACGTGTGATTCTCCCAACCAGCCTTTTATTTTATTTTATTTATTTTATTTTTTTTTAAATATATTTTATTGAGTTTTTACAGAGAGGAAAGGAGAGAGATAGAGAGTTAGAAACATCGATGAGAGAGAAACATCGACCAGCTGCCTCCTGCACACTCCCCACTGGGGATGTGCCCACAACCCAGGTACATGCCCTTGACCGGAATCGAACCTGGGACCTTTCAGTCCGCAGGCCGACGCTCTATCCACTGAGCCAAACCGGTTTCGGCTCCCAACCAGCCTTTTAGGTCAGAGGCCAAAGGTCATCTGGGTGGGCTCCCCCAGGCCTCACCTCTCGGACTGGTGCTCTCTCAGCCACATGCTGTGGCCACAGGACCCGGCTGGCCTGACGGTGGGGCTCTCAGGATCTCACCCCTGAAGCCCACGGGGCCCCACCCAAGACCCAGTACTCACAGGCCACCCGCAGGATGTGGGTGATCCTCTGGTCCTGGAGCAGGCCCGGGTGGGAGACCACGCAGGTGAGGGGCCGCCCATTCATGCTGCGGCTGGGCACCAGGCGGAACTCTGAAGTGACAGCCGCTGAGCGGGAGTGCTCGAAGGTGCGGCTGGAAGTCGTGCCCTTGACCTCTGTGTCCCAGGTCACGTTGGGAGCCGGGCTGCCCTCAGCTGTGCAGGAGGCGGCCAGTGTCAGGCCCTGGCCCTCTTCTAGCGCTGGACCAGGATTCAGTGAGGGCAGGGGGGGCACTGCAGGTGAGGGAAGGGGGTCATGGTCTGCACCCTGTCAGGAGGCCCTGCCCCATCCCAGTTCCATTCCCACCGGCCGCTGTTCTCTTATTTCACCAGGAAAGATACCAGGTGAGTGGCAGAATCTCATCTGACTTTATACCTGACCGCTGTTTGTATTTTTTACAATGAGCATGGGTTACTTTTAATGAAAACAATGAACTAATTAAAGATAACGTATATAATAGTAATAGGCACCACTTATTACGCACTTGCTAAACACTTTACAAACAGCATCTCATCAGTCCTGCCAGCAAGCCATTGAGGTGCACAGGTATGGTTGTTCCTGTCCCATCGAGGACCAGAGCCTCAGGGCAGGGAAAGGCTGCCCCAGACCCGGCTCTTGGCTGCTCAAGCCGGGTTCACACTCCTATATCCTATAAGGCTGGCAACTGGGGAGATGACAGACCTGTTTTATCTTCATAACATTCGCAGCCTAAACCCAGGATGGAAAAGACTTCACTTGGCCTTCAGTTTGGGGCTTCCACCGACCACAAGCGCCCACCGGGCAAAGCGGGGACTTAAAGGGTCACTGTGGTCTGACCACACTCACTGAGGTCCAGGCCAAGAGAGACATTAGCCCCTGGTCCTGCATGGCACCTGCCACCCCTGGGCCCGCCGGCCCACTCCTAGGCCCCACGTGGAGCCCAGGTGCTGAGGGGCTTTGCCCAGCGTCTGCTGGAAGCGGGTGAGACCCAGTGAGTGCGGCGGGGGCGGGGCAGGTCTGGGGCCCACTCGGAGGGCTGGGGCTCCGGGAGCTGGGAGCCGAGGGTGCATGAGGGCCGAGGGTGCAGGTGAGAACTGGCTGGGCCCTGTCGCCCGAAAGAAACCGAGAGGGAGGTGTCAGGTCGCTGGGAGGAAGAACTTGCGTTAAATGGCTCCTCCCAAGGCTGAGCCGGGGGTACCAAGGTGGGGGTCACTCTGGGTTGTGAGGGGGGTGGGCTGCAGGCCGCGCGCTCCCCCCGCCCCCGCAGGACCCGCCCCCGCCCCCACCCCCGCCCCCACCCCCCCGCCCCCACCCCCGCCCCACCCCCACCCCCGGGCCGGGGCAGGCCGCTCACCCAGCACGCGGAGCCGCAGCCGCGCCTGGAAGCTGCCGGCCGGGAAGGTGCTCACGCGGCACTCGTACTCGCCCTCGTCCGCCTGCACCGCGTTGCGCAGCAGCACCGCGCCGTCCAGGGGGCCTCGCGGGGGCGGCCGCTCCACGCGCCCCTCGTAGGCGGGGCCCACGTGCAGCCCGTACTGCGCGTGCAGCAGCGCCAGCTCCCGGGCGCCCTCGGCCGCGTCGGCGCGCGCCCAGGCCACCTGCGCCACCTGCTCGTCGGGGCCCCCGCGGTAGAGGCAGGGCAGCCGGGCGTCCTGGCCCAGCACCACCGTCACCAGCTCCGGGGCCTCCAGCTCACCCGCCGGGCAGCGGCCTGCGGGCACAGAGGCAGCGGGTTAGGGGCTGCGGGGCGGGACTCACAGCGACCGGGGCGACGGCCGCTCCCCGGACGCCCACAGACCAGAGAGTGGGCGGCGCGTCCCTGCTCACCGGTGGGGACACCGACGCCCGTGGCGGAGGCGCGGCATCCACCCCCTCCCGGCCGCGACCGCTGGGGGCGGGGGACGGGGGTGGGGGCGGGAGGGACCCAGGCTCTGCCCGCGGGGGCGCGCGGTTCTGAAGTGCGCAAAACGGGGGCCCAGGGCAGGCCTGCGCCCCGCCCCGGAAAGATGGCTCTCAGGGGCCCAGGCGGGTGAGAGCCGCGTGTGGGAGGTCCGTCCGGGAGGCTCTTAGAACGTGGTTTTCCTGCTTGGAGGGGAGAGACCGGGTTCCTGGGAGGAAGGTGTGTGTGGGGGCTCCCCGCCGGCCCCAGCCAGTCCCTGAGACCGGAAGGCCGAGGCCGAGGCTCAGAGAGGAGGTCGGTCGGTTGGGCGTCTCGGGACCAGGACGCGGGACCAGGCGGAAGGGCGAGTGGCAGGGTCATCTGCCCCGGGAGCCTCATCTGCCCCGGACCCTCAACTGCCCCGGACCCTCATCTGCCCCGGACCCTCATCTGCCCCGGGAGCCTCATCTGCCCCGGGAGCCTCATCTGCCCGCAGCCTCATCTGCCGGGAGCCTCATCTGCCCGCAGCCTCATCTGCCCCGGGACCCTCATCTGCCCGGAGCCTCATCTGCCCTGGGAGCCTCATCTGCCCCGGGAGCCTCATCTGCCCCGGGAGCCTCATCTGCCCGGAGCCTCATCTGCCGGGAGCCTCATCTGCCCCGGGACCCTCATCTGCCCGCAGCCTCATCTGCCGGGAGCCTCATCTGCCTGGAGCCTCATCTGCCGGGAGCCTCATCTGCCCCGGGACCCTCATCTGCCCCGGGACCCTCATCTGCCTGGAGCCTCATCTGCCCGCAGCCTCATCTGCCGGGAGCCTCATCTGCCCCGGGACCCTCATCTGCCTGGAGCCTCATCTGCCCCAGGACCCTCATCTGCGAAGCAGGCCCTGTCCCGGCCTCACAGCTCGCGGGGCAGACAGCCCTGGGGTGGGTTCTGACTCGACCAGGTGGGTGGAGAGGACCGGGTTCGGGAGGCGGAGAGGAGGGGAGCGAGGCAGGTAGGTCCAGAGTCCGTGGTTGGAGCCCAGCCGCCCGGGACCTTCTGCACCAGGCAGAGGGGTTCCGATTCGGTCAAGAGGGAACACGAGTCACGAATCCCGGAGGCAGGGGTGCTGTGCCTCCGGCGGGAAAGCGAGAACCTGAACTACGAGGGAGAGGAGGCACCATTCCTGGGAAAGGGCAGGATTTGGTCCCCGCACAGGGGGAGAGGGGAAGACGCAGACCCTCAAGGCCGCTGCCCACACCTGCTCCCGGCGCCCGGATGCCCTCCTTCCTGTGTGCCAGCGCCCGCCCGCCGCCTGCTTTCACCCGCTCAGCGTTTACCCCGGGGCTGCAGCTGCCTCCCACCAGGCTGAGCCCCTCAGAGGAGGGCTGGGCCTCACATCACCTGTGGAAACGTGGATTCTGACTCAGTGCTTCCCATGGGAGCGTGTGGTCTGCATTCCTGGCTCATAATTGATACTCAATCCCTGTTTACTGATGACTGGGTCAGTGAATGAGCGACTCGAGGGGAGATAGGCAGAAGGGGGAGAGGGTGGGCCCAGGAGGAAGGAGCAGTCTTTGGCTGGGCTAGGCAGGGAGGGGTGTGCATGGCAACCTTGCCAACCTTGGGGTGCAGGCAGGACAGACTGGTTAGCTGGGTTTCGTGCAAAGGAAAAAAGAAAGGGGTGGAGGCCGGCCGGCGGGGCCCAGGGGCTGAGCGTCGACCTGTGAACCAGGAGGTCACGGTTAGATTCCCAGTCAGGGCACAGGCCCGGGCTGCGGGCTTGATTTCCAGTGCGGGGCATGCAGGAGGCAGCCGATCCATGATCCTCTCTCATCATGGATGTCTCTCTCTCTCTCCCTCTCCCTTCCTCTCTGAAATCAATAAAAATATTTTTTTAAAGGAAAGAAAGGGGTGGATGGGCATGGGGGGTAGACAGAGAAGCCCAACTACAGGGATCCGAGGGTACGGGAGGCAGAGCCCAGCAGGGGCAGAGGGAGGGGCCTGCAGCCCTGCTTGCAGGGGGAGGGGGATGCTGTTGGGAGCTGGGAGAGCTGAAAGGGACAGGACAGACCTGCAGGGCTGGATGCCAGGGCCCTGAGCTGCCTGAACTGATGTTGGTCCCACCCAGCCCAGCCTGGGAGTCCAGCTCACCGCCCGCGCCCCTCCCAGCACACCCTCTGGACACAGGAAGGCAGGGCTGCCAGGGCAGGCCTGAGGTGGGCTTCCTGCACGTCCCCTGCGCCCAGCACTGCTGTCTGCAGGCCGCAGGGGTCCAGTGCTTCAGCCAGGCACAGAGCCCTTCTAAAGGCTGTTTCTGGGACAATGTCAGAGGCCTGTTTTTCACTCATTCCTGAGACTTGCCAACCATCTGCCACCCCCTCCCCACGAATCACCCACATTTCCCCCCAAAATGACTTCATAGAGCACAACAGGCATCGAGTGCCCAGCACATGCCTGAGTCCAACCCTTGCATCCCCACTGTGAGCCCAAGACCCACACTCCCTAGAGACAAGCCCACGGCCTGCGCAGGACCAGTGAGGCAGGAAAGCCCTCGCTGCTCCCACAGCCCACTGTCCTCAGTGCAGCCTCCAGGGAGAGGGCTGGGCTCAAATGGACCCAGAGCTCAGCCGCCAGCGCAGAGCAACCTCCTCTCTCCCTGCCAGCATCTACCTGGCATCGCATGATGATGTCACCAGAGCAAAGGATGATGTCACCAGAGCCGCCTGCCAGGTGAGGTCACTGTGTGAGCACCCAGTGCCAAGCCAGGCCCACCACCCTCCTGCTGCACACTGCTGCGGCCCGTGGCCTCTGCTGGCTGCACTCCTCCCTCTGGCCCTCCCAGCCTCCTCCCAGAGCCCAGGACCTGGTCAGGAGCCTTGGTGATTCAGACGTGCTGTGGAGCCACAGCCACCACCAGCCACCACCTTGCGCAAGGGGAAGAACTGGCCCAACTGGCCCAACGGGATCCCTGCCCTCGGCCTCCCCACCCGGCCAGGCCCCACGCCACCGGCTCCCAGACAGGTCCTCCAGTCCCGGCTGCTCCCACCTGAGCTTCTGTCCCCACTTTCCTGGGTGTGAGGCCTGGCCTGTGACCTCGGGAGGGGACTGAGGCTGCCGCCACAGAGTGTCTCTGGGGAGGGAGGCTCTTCCTGGGAGGGGCCTCTCCCTCCAGCATTCCCAGGGTACAGGGAGGGTCAGGGAGAACCAGGAGGCGAGTGTGAGCCTGTGGGTCTGGACGTGCAGCTCGGTGAGGGCCTGGTTGCTCTGGTTGTGGTTCACATGCATGTGAGGCTGCCTCCTTGCACGAAGGGGTGTTACACACTCGTGTTCATGCCTTACCTTCATGAGTGTATGTGCTTGTGGTAAGGCATGAACACGAGTGTGTGACATACCCCTGACCCATGGACTCAGTGCGCGTGGCGAATATTTGGACGTGGGTCTCTGGTGTGTGCATGCCACCCTGTCCCGGCTGCCTGGTGGGTGGTGGGTGGCTGTGTCCGTCCGGACTGGCCCTCACGTGCCCTCCCACCTCACTAAGGGCAGAGTCACCTCAGGTGGAGGGCCCAGCGATGAAGCCGTGTCTCTCGGGGATGCCCTGGGCAGCTGCCAGCACGGGCTCCCCAACAACAGAACAAGAGCTCTCTCACCCTTGTCCTCAGGACTCCCCCTCCTCCGCCAGCCACTCCCCAGGGCCCCCAGCACCTGTGGCCTGAGGAGGCCTCTCCCTGGGAATGTCTGCTGCCACCACCAAAGCAACCCTGTCTGCCCGGGCTGGGTGAGGGTGTCTGGTGTGGGTTGGTGGGAGGAGGATGCTGCCTGGGGCTAAGGGAAGGTCTAAGTCATCCAGGGTCTCAGCCACATTAATGTTGTCCCCTCCCCCCCAGCCTCCATGGGAGAGAGTGGAAGACACAGGTGAGATTGGGGGGAGAAAGGACCTGGAAGGGGAGCCCTGAAGCCCCCATTCCGGATGGCAGCACAGCCCTGTTTCCTCCCCTCCCTCCCGGGCAACCTTGGCCTCAGTAAAACCAGGAGAATCTCCCTCTGCTCACCCACCTCCCTCCTTACCTCCCATGGTCCTAAGCCCCCAGCTTAGCAACCTGGGCAAAGTGCCCACCCACCGATGAGCGTCTGGGGAGGGGGCCGCAGCAGGAGCGGGTGATGAGAACAATGGGGCAGGGCAGGCCTGGAGGCAGCCCCACTCGGCCCAGACGCAGCTCCAGCTCAGATAAGTCCTCTAAACCCCCCGGAGCCAGTCTGAGCCCAGCTGAGTCACCAAACAGCCACACTGTGGGTGGGAGACCCAGAATTCAGCTTCTCCCAAACTCCTGAGATCCTACCACCACCACCCCCCCCCCCCCATCCTGCCAGCCACCCTCCAAGTGTGGCCAGCTCTGCCCCACCCAAATCCCAGCCTCACCTCAGCTCTCAGCACACACCAATTTGAGGTGAGTGGGGGGAGGGGCAGAGAATGATGGGAAAGGCCAGGGCCAGAGGCTCCTGCCTGCGGTGTGGTCCCACCATGCACCCTCCTCCCGGGCTGTGGCCCCAGTTCCCAGCCTCACCTTCCATTTTTATTCTGCTTCCAGGTCCAGCCACAGGCTCCCTCCCGACTCTGCTCCTGCCCACCCCACCCCACCTTCCTCCCTAGACCTGTTTCAGAAGGGCACGTTTCAGAGGCCAGAAAGCCCAGGCATTCTCCCTCACGAGGCTTAACCATCCACTTTGCTGGGGCCCCCAGGACCCCAAAGCTGCAGTCTAGAGGCTGGGGCCGTGAGCTCCGCGATGGGCCGTCACCGCCATCTCCGTGCACCAGGGTAGGACTGAGGTCCTGGGGTGTCCTCCCTGCCCCCTTTTCGGGCCTTGGGTGGGGAAGATCCCACAGGAAAGGGCTGCCCCGCCACAGGAGTAGAAAAGCAGGGATGTGCCTCCCTTTCTAGGAAACCAGCCTCAGACTAAAAGCTGGTCCCCCTCAGGGTGAGGGCGGGACTGGCGAGCCCCGACCCCTGGCCCTGCGGGCCCACTGGGGCCAGACCCGGCTGGGAAGAGGAGCTACTGAGGGTGTCAGCAGACACGGGTCCCTCACGCCCAGGGCAGGAGGTGGGGGAGGGAGAAGGGAGGGGACCTCACCCGGAAACTCATCTCATTAAAGAGAAACAAAGAGCCTTGGTGCAGGCACCTCCCCAGCCTCCTCCTCAGTCAGGGGTGGGGCACGGCCCTGGGGCTCAGCGCTGTCAGGGCCCGAGGGGGGGGGGCACTCATGGGCAGGGGCAGGGACGGTGTCCAGGGTGAAGCCAGCCTGGGTCCCCCCCAGAGGCAGCCAGGACCCCCTTTATCACCGCAGCCAGACCGCCCTCCGCGGGCCTGACCATTCACTCCGGGACCTCAGGGCTGGAGCCACGGAGGCACCCCTGCCTCTGGGTCTAAGACTCGTCTGTGTTGCCCAAGGTCCCCTAACAAATAAAGAGCAGAAACAGCAGAACTCAAGGTTTTTTCAGAGACAAGAAACCCTTCAGTCTCCGGGAGCCGCCGAGGAGGAGCCGAAACACAGAGGCCTGAGCGATGGGGCAGCTGCTCGGCGGAGCCCAGGCCGGCCTCAGCCACGGAGCAGCCCCAGCCGGCGCCTCACAGCGGTGCCCGCGGCCGCAGCGGCTCCCTGGGCACCAGCCTCGGGGCCTGGAGCCAGGCTGCTTCCCGCCATTGCCTCGTCCCCTGTCCGTCTGTCAGGCCTGGGCCAGGCCGAGGACGCCCTAACTGGAAGCCCTCCCTGGGCTTCTCTTAGAAAGAACTCTGGGCCATGGAATGGTGCAGGGACCGGGTCTGGCTCAGGACGTCCTGCTTCTCACCCTGAGGGCCTCTCTGCCTCAGTTTCCCTCCGTACAGTGAGGGAGTTGGGGCTGCGACCTCTCTGATCTGCCCCGTCCTGAGACACAGCCACCCCATCCTCAAGGTGTGGGTAGGTCCTGCAGGCAACCTGAGCAAGTGCGAAGGGCTCTATGGAGAAGGGCGATGAAGATGGGGGTGCGGGTGGGGGTAGAAGCTCAGTGCCCTGTGGTTGGAGGCTGGGCCACACAGCCAGGCTCGCTGCCCTGACAGCCTCAGCTGGGGTGAGGCAGGGCCACTGCCCGTCGGGCACGGAAGCAAGGGCCCTGCTGGACGACCAGGCTCTGTGGCTGCTCCCAGGACTGGGGAGAGACAGTCCTATGCAGGCAGGCCCCCGTGTCCCAAAGGAAAGGAGTCTCAGTTAAGCATGGCCCTGGGCATGGCCCACTGTGGTCTTGTCCCATCGGAAGCTTAGAAGTTCCTGTCATTTATCTCGGCTCCATAGACATTAGACCTGTCATTTATCTCGGCTCCATAGACATTAGACGGCAGAAATACAAGGCGTCTACGTGAGGAAATGGGGACAGGAATGAGCAAAAGGGAACCACACGTAGCTAGACCCCAACCCATCTGAGTAGTCACCTCATTACCACCTGGGACCGAAGAGTGTGTCCAGGGGAAGAGAGGGGCCAGAGCCCCCACCAGGCACCTGGTCCTGGGACTCGGGGAGAGAGAAGGAGAGAAAACCCCGGTCCCTCTCTGGGCATCAGCTCCCCACACCCCATGACTGGAACCAGCTCACCCCTGAGTCAGCCTCAGTGCCACTCGCAGTTCCGGGCTCAGCAGGGAGGTGAGGGCTCCTCCCGGGGACCCTGGTGGAAGGGCCCCTCCAGCCCACCCTGCTCCCTGCCCGTCACCTCATCTCTCCTCCCAGGGGCCCCAGCAGGAGGGGACACCAAGGGGAAGAGCTACCTGACTCCCCGGGGGCAGGGCCAGCAGCTGGGTGAGAGAGAGGTTGGATCTTCAGTCCAGCCTCATGGGGTGGGGGGGCACTGGTGGCCCAGAAGCGAGGGTCCTGTGGGCTCCGGGGGGCCTACCTGCAAGTGACGCCAGGAGCAGCAGCAGCAGCAGCCAGGCCTCAGGCCCCTGCATGTCGGCTCCCAGGGCCAGGGGCATTGGTCCCACGCAGAGCTGCCCCGCGTTCCTGAAGTGCCACCGGGCTCTCCTTGGGCGCCAGCTCTAGGGCTGGAGAGGGCACCGACCCCGGAGGCAGGAGGGTCACAGGTCCTTGGGCCCTGGCGCACCTGCCTGTCCCCCTGGGGCTCCTGCTAGGGGACCTGGCCCCGTTCTGCACCCGGCGGCAGCTGCCCCCCCAGAAGCCGTGATGGGAGCTCCGAGCTCCCCCAGAGCTGCTCCCACGCCGTGGCCAACAGCTACGGCAGAAACTGGGAACCTGCTCAGCAGGTCAGAACAGGTGCGTCTGGGGGCCGGGCCTGGCACAGAGGCTTGCAGCCGCGCCCCCTGGCCGGGACTAATGGGCGCTGGGGAGGGAGGGGAGGACCTGGGGGTGGGATTCCACCCTGAGCTCCGGGCTTCACCTGGCAGCATGGAAGGGGCTGTAAAGAGAGAGGCGAGCAGAGGCCCCGGTGGCTAAGGAGAGAGGCACCGGCCGGAGGAACAGGGCTGGGCCCTGTGGGTAGGAAGGAACCTGAGCATCCCACACCCTGCCAGCCGGCGGCCTCCCAGGCCCTGGCAGGTCCCGTCTCCTGGAGGGCTCAGCTTCGGGGCCACAGATTGGGGAAAGGCAGAACCAAGGACAGTGCCTGCCCACCCACCCCCACCCTCCGAGGAGGAGCAGGAGGGGAAGGGGTGCAGGAGGCCTCTCTGGGTTTGCTGACACCTTTCCCCCAGAGGTAGGGAGCTCGTTCAGACCCCGAAGAAGGAACTAAAGTGACCGCCTGGCCCACCCACATGTAGGAGATGCTGAGGGAGTGACCCGGGCTCTCCGCGCCACCCCTCTGGACCGGCCTGGATCCCCGGCGTGCACGCGTCCCGTCCCATCATCGCCGGGTCATGTTGCCCACTTACCTCACAGCACTGGACAAGACCCGCGTCTGGGCTCCGTCAGAGCCACCTCGATCTGAGCGGCCTGCTCTGGCTCGAGAGGCCGGCCAGCCCTTCACCTCACCTCCTGGCTAAATTGTCAGCTTCAAGTCAAGTGGCACTGAAGCCTGATGTGTGCCCGGGAGCCAGCGAATGTGCAGCGAGGGGCAGGGTGGGGCTGGGCTGTGAGCGCCTTGAAGTCAGGCTGCGTTACAACCTGGTCTGCGGCCCATGCGGGACAGCCTCCCCCGTGCAGTGGGACTGAGTACATGTTTGTTTGTGGCATGAAGCCATGAGTGAGGGGTGCTTGTGGCCCCGCACTGGCTCGAGGTCCCACGCTCAGCAACGACCACAGCTGTGACCTCTCCTTCAAGGGTAGCAGGGGCCAGGCTGGATCCCAAACTCCCAGTTTCTCCCCACGGCCACTGGTGAGCCCCTTCCAGCCTCAGGGCTCAGGCCAGGTTGGGGTTAGGGCCAAGAGCAGCCCACCCTGACGCTGCAGGCGGTCGGGGCAGGGTGGAGGCGGGGAGGGAGGGCTCCGGCGTCGTGATTGTCCTTGTCTCATGTGGGCCCCGCTGCCTGCCTTCTCCTTCCCACGGACTCACCCTCTGGGACCAGGGAGCCACAGGGAAACTGAGGCCTGGGTGGGAAAGCAGTCTGCTCACAGGCTGTACCCAGGCCCTGTGTCTTGTCAGCTTCCCCATTCGCCATATGCCCCCACAGTGTTGCCCGTCAGAGTCCCCAAGTCCGTAAGGAGCAATGGATGGAGGAGGCCTTCCAGGTGCTGGGAGGTCAGATGGATGCTGAGGTGCCAGCTTAGGGAGGGCCTCTCTCTCCCTCACCTGGCCCTCCCTAGGCGTCCCCACCCATGCTGGATGCAGTGTCCCCTCAGGCCTCTGCTCCCCTCTCTGGGATGAAGCCTGCGGAGGCAGGTCCTAGGGTACGAGCTGCAAGGAGCTGCCTGGGAGGATTCTCCAGACCAGGGCCTGGCCTCCTGGCTGTGCGCTCCCTTCCTCATGGAACGCCCACGCCCCTCACGCCTCCCTGCCTATCCTCCCCGACCACATTCTGGGTCCTAAGAATGGGGGCAATTCAAGCCACGGCGGCATCTTCATCATGAGCACGTCTGAGCGGTGCCCCACATGCGTGCCTGGTGCCAGGCACTGGAGTCCCTTCCACCGGCAGGTCATGGGCACCACGCTGTGCCAGCCCAGGAGCCCACCCCCGGCAGAGACAGACACAGCGAGCAGAGCGCGCTCTGCGCCTCCACGTCCCGCCCCTCGTGTCTGTGAGCTGCCCCTACCTCGGTGCCCATTGCCTGCAGGTGGCCCAGCACGGCCCGCCCGTAGCCCGTCTGTCCCTGTGGCAGCTCACGCCTGAGCCAAACCGGTTGGAGTGGGTTGTGCTGAAATTTTTGTTTGTGTCAATGGGACTTGGAAGTGAGTCAGGCAGGGCCAGGGATGGGCGGGGCGGGTGGGAGACCGGAAGAGTGAGAGTGAGGGTCAGACTGGGTGGGCGGCGGGAGGCAGGCGCCAGGGGCTGGGAGGAGGGTTGGGGGCAGAGGAGAGTTTGTCTGTGGTGAGATCCCAGGTCAGAGGGTGTCAGAGGCGGGAGGACACTGGCTCTGGGAGAGATGGGGGGGTAAGACGGCCGAGGGGAGCCAGCTGCGAGGTGTGGGCCGGGTCCGCCCGCCCGTTCTGGTCTCTGCTTCTCCGCTGTTTCCCTGTCCCGTCGGCTCATTGCCCTGGTCTCTGCACTTTGTGCAGAAAGGTCTGGGGTGCTGCTACTGTGGTGGGAGATCAGGGATGTCGGACTGGCTTCCATCCCCCAAGCTACCCCTCTCGCTCCCCACTAGGACGCTCCTCGCCCGTGGAGGGTGAGGAGGGACCTCGCACAGAACACAGAGTCTCCAGCCCCACCTCCACCCGGAAACACCTCCCCGTCGCCGCAGCGTCGCTGCCCGGGTGAGGGTCGTCCTGTTTTCCACGGATTCCGTCTCCCATGGCCACGTGCCGTGCTGCTCCCGCCAGCCTGTCCCAAGGCCATGGCCCATCCCTCCGCGACAACCACACCTCCTGGTCGCCCAAGGTGTCCCTCAGCGCTCAGGGGGCGGGTCCTAACCGGAAGCAGGAGAGCCACGGGGGTAGGAGTGGCTGAGCACCATGCATGTGTGGGTCCTGCTTCTCCGTGGGCTGCTGTGTGCGGAGCCCCCATGTCACTCACGGCCGTGCACCCCCACCTGTCGGGAAGCAGGGCCGAGGCTGAGGCAGATGCCAAGAGTCTTTGTCCTGTGCCTCTGGGTGAGCTGGCACTTTTGGAAGGTTCTGGAAATAGGAGAAACAGGTCCTGGACAAGAGGAGGAGCCGCGTGGAACCGAGTCTTCCACGTGGTGACAGCAACAGCCCCCCACCCCCGTGAGGAGAAGGTAAGAGCAAAGGGGGGTCGGGTCCTGTGAATCTGCTGACAGTGGATTCTGAGTGGCCCCAAGCTGTGCCCCCCTGCGCCCCGTCTCCATCCAGCCACACATCTGCCAGGCTCCTCCCAGGAAGGCCATCTGCTGGGCGCAGGGGCGCAGCCTGCCACCCTGGCCGGCGGTCTCCAGGCAGCAACAGGCCTCTAGCTTCTCGGCGGGGAGCCGCGGGACGGCTCCTTCCTGGCCGTCAGGCTTGCTCGGGCCACCGCCCGCCTGGCCCCCCACGATGAAGCGTCACCCCAGCCCCAGCGCAGCTGCCGGCAGCAAATGAGACCCCGAGCAAGAGAGCCAGGACCAGGGCTGTGAGAGCCCGGCGGGCGGGAGCCAGGCAAGCGGGGAGACCGGACCACAGAGGACACAGGGGAGTGGCTTTGGAGGAACTGAGGTTCCCGTCATTTGAGGGCAGATTTTCTTTTGAATTTACTGTCAGCCTCCCCTCATCTTTGTGAACCCCAATTCCCTCTCTCTCCCCACCAGCACCCACAGTCCCAGCCCTGAGCTCCCCCTCAGGCTCAGCAGGCAGGGCTGCAGCCTGGCCAGAGGCTCGCTCCCTGGCAGCCCTGGAAAGCTGGGGCCAGGTCTTCTGGTTCCTGGACACCCCAAGGCCCCGCGGCAGCGGGACTGGCTCTCGGCCTCGGAGACTTGGACCCTGACCTGCACCGGCTTTCAGTCCCAGAGGCCAGGCTGGGAGCCTTTGAGCTGCGGTGCAGCTGCGTGTCGGGCCTGTGGGAGCAGCAGGGGAGGAACCAGAAGACATCTCCCAGATGTGCATCACGCCTTCTCACGGGAGCCCCTGGGAACCTCCCTCCAGGCTCGCCCTAAAGACTGCTGGGCCCTCCGGCTCCTCCGCAGCTCTAGTGGGGCAGGAGGTCTGAGATCAAGAGATTTCCACGTGGCAATCAGCACGGTCAGAGAGACTGGCCAGAGGCTAAGGAAAGGGCAGAGGGACAAAGGGGCGACCCTCTCCCCTTGCCAGCTGCCCCCTCCTAGGCCCAAGCCTCCACGCTCTCTTCTGTGGGGGAATCCCACTCCCTGGAAAGGCCCAAACATGGAAGCTCAGGTCTTCATCAGTGATCAAGACCCTACACCCACCGGGCCGGGGGGCCTCAGTGGCTGAATGTTGACCTATGAACCAGGAGGTCACGGTTAGATTCCCAATCAGGGCACATGCCTAGGTTATAGGCTTGATCCTGGGCATGTGTGTGTGTGTGGGGGGAGGACCTACAGGAGGCAGCTGATCCATGATTCTCTCTCATCATTGACGTTTCTGTCTTTCTCTCCCTTCCTTTCTCTGAAATTAAAAAAAAAATGACCTCATGCCTGTACTCAGGGCCACACACTGGTCCTGTTCAGAGCGCAGCCAAGGGAAGAAGTGTGACCGCTCCTGGAAAGTTCCAAAGCTCTTGGCAGGGAAGTCGGAGGGTTGGTTCTGTTTAGCATCACAGAGAGAGAACAGGGCAGACCCAGAGAGAGAAACAGGGAGGTGGAAATGGGAAAAGACAGATCTCAGGCACAGTGAGGCAGGGGGGCCTAGAGACAGAGCGACTCAGAGATGCGCACACCCAGCAGCATCCGAAAGCCGTCGTTCAAAGAGACACAGCAGCCAAGACAAGACAAAAACCAAGACAGAAAGACGTCAGGGGGGTTTCCGGGTGTCTACCTGCCCCCTGCTGGGGTCACTCAGGTACTTCCCTCTTCTGCCCTCAAGTTTTTATGTTTTTAAAAATACATTTTTAAATTGATTTCAAAGAAGAAGAGAAAGTTAGAAAAGTCAATGATGAGATAATCATTGATCCGCTGCCTCCTGCATGCCCCACTCTGGGGATGGAGCCTACAACTCAGGCATGTGCTCTGACCAGGAATTGCACCTTGACCTCCTGGTTCATGGGTCAATGCTCAACCACTGAGCCACACCAGTCAGGTTCTGCCCTCAATTTTGACCACTCAACAGTGACCCAGTGATACTTTCTTGAGAAGATCACCAAGTCCCTCAAAAATTCAAGTTCTCTCCCACCCTCATCCCATCTCACCACCATTTTCTAATGCACCCGATTCCTCTCCCGCAAGTCTGCTCCTTCCAGCACCCCTCCGAGGAGTTCAACATCTGGCCCTTGCTGTCATTTCTCTGTCCTGTTTGTCCATGTCCTTATTCTGGCTGAGCTGAGAGTGGAGGCTGAAGGCATGGGGCCAGGTGTCGGCTGGCCAGAATGAGCTGGGGGGGGGGGGACGTAGAAGGGTCCAGAACAACCGAGGAAGACCCACAGAAAGGGCAGGAAAGGTGGCGGAGCCTGGGAGACAAAGGCAGAGAGGATTTTGGAATCTCCAGAGTGTGACTGAGACCTGCGGGCCCCATTGTCGGCTGTGTGAACTGAACGGTGCTGAGAACCAGGGATGGGTCCGTCACAAAATGGGGTTAAGGCAAGAAGAAGCCAGACTGAGCTTTGTGAAGGTTTGAGACCAGGAGGCATAGATTTGGGCGTGGACAGACCCAGACTACGTCTGAGAAGCTGGCTGCAGGGAGCCTTGCTGCCAAAAAAGGTCAGTTTATAGGGTCACGCCGGGGTTAGATTTTTAGGGTGACCTGCCCACCTCCACGCCTGGGTATCATTAGCAGGGAAAGCAGGACCGGAGCAGGAGGAGCCTCGCTGCCCCTCTCCCAGCCCACAGCCTTTCTCAGTGCTCTTCGGTTTGTCTCACTGACAGGACCTTAGAGAAGGTGCCCTGGGGTGCAAAGGACGTGACACACACATCCAGGCTGGCCTGTTTCTTTTCTTTTCTTTTTCTTTTTTTTCAGACAGGAAGGGAGAGATAGAAACATCAATGATGAGAATCATTGATCGGCTGACTCCTGCACACCCCCCAATGGGAAATGAGCCTGCAATCCGGGCAGGTGCCCTGACCAGGAATCCAACCGTGACCTCCTGGTTCATAGGTCGATGCTCAGCCCCTGAGCCGCGCCGGCCGGGCCAGATTGGCTTGTTTCCCTTCTCTCTTTTCTCTTGGTCTTTTTTTTTTTTTCCTGGATTTTTCCCCTGCCTCCTCTCCTAGTAAAATATGAGCTCGGTTTCAGACTAACCAGGGAAGGAGCTGCAATGGCTGGATGACACCTCAAAGGAGGTGCAAAACCCAGGAGTGAGTGAGGTTTGGGCTCCTGGTCCACGTGAGAGGCCAGCTGTGCAGACTCAGAGTCAGAGGGACCTGGGAGAGGAGTGCAAGACCCCTTGGGTGGGGGAGTCCCTGTTCTGTCCAGGAGAGGCAGGAAGTGAGTCTGGCAGAAAGAACAGCCAAAGATTTAAGCCAAAGCAAGAGCCCCAAACGGGCATTATAAGCCCATAAAATTTAAGCAAAATGACCCCTCCTCCAAGCAGCTCCTCCCCTAAATCCTAGGACTGGGACTGAGCTGAAGCCAACTGTTGGGAGCTCACCCAATCACAAACCTTAGGGAAAGACTGGCTTTCAGACTTTAGCCAGGACATTAGAAGTCAGGGATTTATTAGAGGCTTTAACATAAACTGGGAAAACAGGATCCTCCGTATCAGAATCAGGGAGAGCAATAGTTGGGTGGGCAGAGATTTTCAAAGCTCTTACTGTGTCTCAGCTTTAAGGTATGCGTGGGGAAGGGGTCCCTGGAACCCTCAGGCTCTCCAGCTGCGCCTTCCTGACCATACCTGCCACCCCCCACCCCCCACCCCCCACTGCCCCTGATGGAGAGCAGGAGGGGCAAAGCCCTGCGGTGCTGCCAGACCCCAGGGCAGCCCTGGCCACGGCCTATGGATGGAAGTCCCGCTGCCGTGCAGAACCCGGACACGGCCTGCTGCGCCCACCCAGCTGTGTCCGAGTACAAATCTGCCTGCATTTCCTGCTGTGGCTGAAACTAGTCGCTTGGACCTGGATCTGTCCGCTCTCCCCTGGGTCCTGGGGGCGGGTGAGAAGCCGCTGGGGATCTGCCTGAATAAAAAGGAGACACCACGGAGGGCAGGAGTGTTCCCTCGAACCGCCCCACTTGGCCCCCATCCGGCTCCCAAGCCCGGGCAGCTCTGCCTGGATCGCATCAGGAGGAGCCCCTGCCCTTACCCGGCCGATGCCCGCCCCCGCGCCCTTGCGTGGCAGTGACCTGGTCTCCAAGCCCGCGGGGACCGCAGTCCTCAGACGGGGTCTGCTGCCCCCCAGCGGCCGCGAGCCCCGCCCCGCCCCGCCGGGCCGCCAGGAGGCGCCGCAGAGACGCAGGTCCCCGCTTCCGGGCGAGGCCAGCCGGGCCGCGGAGGGGTAGCCGCCTCCCCGGATCTCGAGTCCCAGCGCACAGCCCCGGCGCCCCGGTGACGACGCGGGCGGCGCCCCGCGCCCTGCGACCTTCCCTTTGCGGCGGGTCGCGCGGCGGCGGTTGCTGGGCGACGCCGAGGGAGAGGCGCCCGCGGGAGGCTCGGGACCCCGGGGACCCCGTGGCCGGCCGGCCCCTCTCGCTGGCCATGGCGGTGGCGCCTCCGGGCGGGGCGGGGGGCTCGCGCTGGACCTGGCGGCCGGTGGCCCGGGACGCGCTTCTGGCGCGGGCCTTCCATTCGTGCACCGAACTGCGGGGCCGGCTCTACCTGGTGGGGGGCCTGCTGGCTGGGGGCGCGGCCGAGCCGAGCGCCGACACGGTGGTCCTGGACCCGGCAGGGGCCCCGGCCGTGCGGGTGGGGGCGCGGGGCGGCCCGAGGCGCAGCCACCACGATGCGGCGGCGCTGGGCGGGCGCTGGCTCTGCGCCGTGGGCGGCTGGGACGGGGCGCGCCGCCTGGCCGCCGTGGCCGTCCTGGATGCGGAGCGCGGAGAGTGGGAGGCGTGGACGGCGGCCCCCGGCAGCTGCCCCCCTGCCGGCCTCAGCAGCCACACCTGCACCCGCCTCTCGGACCGAGAGCTGCGGGTGGCCGGCCGGGAGGGGGGGACGCGCACTCAGCGTCGCTATGGAAGCATCTACACGTTGCGGCTGGACCCCGGCGCCCGCACCTATTGGTATGGCTCCAGGCCCAAGTCCTGACCCTCCCTTCGTCCCGCTCGGCTAGACGGTGTCGCTAGCCGTCCATCCACACCCTCCCCGGGCCGCTAGGAGGACCGAGCTCTGCCAACATGACCCTCCCCCTCATCTGCCCCAGGCCCCCTCCGACCTTTGGCAAAGTGGGTGGGGAAAGGCAGGACAGCTCTTAGTTTCCGGAAACCCCGACTGGCTGGCCCACCTGGTGCACATCCTCAGCTACAGGGAAGAAAGCTGCCGCTCGGCCTCCCGCTCGGGGCACTGCGCCGCCCTGCTCCCGACCCCTGGGCCCCGCCCCGGTCACCAGCTGCTGCTCTTTGGAGGCTGCGACTCAGCTGAGCCAGACGTGGCCGGGCACTGGGGTCATGGGAAGATTCAGGTACCGCTCACACCCTTCTTAGGGCGGAAGGCAGTTAGAACTGCGGGGCTCACACCCCTCCAGACAGACAGCCCTTCTTTCTCTCCGAGGAGGAAGCGCCTGCCGCCCCCCGTTTGACGGAGCAGCTAGCAAAGCTCGTGAGCAGTGGGCAAGGGTCCCGGCAGGGGCCTCGGGGCCTCCGGCATCATTCATGCTCAGTGGTTGGGCCCTTTGCTGTGCTGTTTGGTGGAGAAACTCTGACCAGAGCTAGAGACACCATCTGCAATGACCTCTACGTCTACGATACCCGTGAGAGCACATTTAAGGACTGGTGAGGGGGAAGGTGGGAAGACAGGAGAGCCTGAAGAGCATAGAATGGGGTAGAGTGATGGAGGAGGGAGAAGGAAGAATGAGTTGACAACTTCAAGGAACACACAGAATATTAAATTTTGAAGAGGCCCAATAATCAAGTGAGGAGGAAAAAAAGAGCGAGCCTTTGGTCGAGCGCCTGGGTGACCAAGTGCTACCACCCCAATAACCGCTTCCTCTGCCTCCCCCCACAGGCAGGGCTCCTTCCCTGTGGTTCCACTTCCCCTGTGCAGACCGAGCACTGAAACGCGTGGGCCACCGGACCTGCCTTTGCAATGACCAGCTGTACCTGGTTGGGGGTTTTGGGGAGGACGGCAGGACGGCCAGTCCCCAAGTGTGCACCCTGGACCTCTTTCTCTAAAGACCGGTGCCGAGACACTGCCATGCCGCTGTTTCATGTAAACTCAAAGCATTATCGCCAGAGCTACCTGCCTCATGTCAAATGCTTATTAAATTTCCATCTAACAGTCAATGTTTATCTCTGAATCTTTTGGGGTGAGGGCAGTAAGGAGACACATCTGCCCTGGTCAGTGTGCTCCATGGTTAGAGTGTTGGCCCAGCACACAAGGGTCGATTCCCGATCTGGGACACATACTTGGGTTGCAGTTTCGTCCCCACCCCAGTTGGGTCAAGTTAGGGAGGCAACCAATCCATGTCTGTCTCTCCTCCTCCCCCGCCCCCCTTTTCCTTTCACTAAGAAAACCAATGGGAAAAAAATACCCTTAGGTGAGAATTAACAAAAAACACAAAAGAAGTAGAGACATCTTTGTATGCAAGGCAAAGGATAAAGCATGGGCCCTCCCCGATACTGCGGGCCATTCACCTGATGGAACCAAGGCCACCACCACATGCTCTTCCCGCCCCATGCAAACCATCCCTCACGTGGGAAGAAAGCTTCAGGCCAGAGAGAAGCATTCTGACTAAAACATTTAATTAACAAAAAATATTGTAATAGCAGAGAAAGTAACAACAATAACGAGAAATTAGAGTGGGAGTCAGGTAGGAAAAAATGCAAAAGCCTTGGTCCCTAGGAGACCAACACTCCGGCTGAGCTGGCCTTAGCACCAGCTCCTTCTGAGTTTTCCTTGGCTGGCTTCTCGTCCTCGCCCATGAGCCGAATATTGTGCTTTTCCCGGAATTCATTTAGTTCTTTTCCCTTTGCCTGAAGCTGCTGTGTCAGTGTCTCGATGATCTTCTGAATCTAGAAAGCAAGGGACAGACGTTACATAAGGACTGCCATCCCCACCCTGGTGTGGGGTAGGGAAGTGAAGAAGACACGACACCTCCAACCTCGCCTTTAACTAGGTAGGAAAGTAGAGTCAGACACTAAAATTACTCCTTCTCAAACACGAGGTTTCATAAACCTAGTGTACACAAGGATCCCATGGACTGCTTTCCCCCCCCTAATATATTACTATTGATTTCAGAGAGGAAGAGAGATAGAAACATCAATGATGAGAGGGAATCATTGATTGGCTGCCTCTTGCACGCCCCCCAATGGGGACCGAGCCCGCAACCCAGGCATGTGCCCTTGACTGGAATCGAACCCAGGACCCTTCAGTCCGCGGGCCGACGCTCTATCCACTGAGCCAAACCGGCTGGGGCGACTGCTTATTTTTAAAATGCCACTTCATGGGCCCCAGCTCCAAAGGCTCTGAACCAGGACAGGGTCTAGGAAGCTGCATGTCAAATTAGTCCTCCAGGTGATTTGGGCGCAGGTATCCATGGAAACACTGCTGTCACCACCTCTTTTCCCCAAATCAGCCAGTCACAGAGCCCAGGGATAGAAGCATACAGCCTCTTGTCTAGGAGTTGGACGTAGTGCAGCATAAAGAGCAGAGGCTAAGAGGCTACGCAGACTTCCTGCCACCTCTCCCCTGCTCCCTGCCCTCCTCTTCCCTATCCCTGGTCGCCCAGAGCTCTCCTCAGAGCCTCCAGCTCACCTGCTCCTTGTTGTTCTCCAAGGCAGGCAGCACCTCTTTGACAGTGCGCTCCACCAGCACCCCGCCGACCATGCGGAAGCACTTGCGGGTCTCATCTACCTCCTTCAGTGTATCAATCACTAGGCTGGGGCAGGACAACAGATAGGGTCTCAGAATGCAGGCCCTGCTACTGCAGCCCTCCCTACAGAAACGTGCACCCAACTCCCCAGCTGCCTCACCTGTGCTCATTCAACTCCATTTCCAGCTCAGCTGCCTTGGATGCTAGGCCCCGCTGTTCCTGCCGAAGGCGGTTGAAGCCAGCAATCACCTGAGGTGAGAGACGTAGGAAGTGAGAGAGGAGGCAGTGAAAATGGCAGACTCAAGATACAATCTGTCATCACAGGCTTTACAAGATGCAGTGGGGGACACCTAACGGAAAAGGAGAAGACACATGTTTGCAATTTCTGAGGTCTGCCTAGAATTCCATCCACCCAACACTTACTGGTGCCTCCGTGTGGCACTGCTGGCCCACCTGGCAGTAACAGCTGGTGAGGAGTTGCAACTGTAATACAGGGTGGGGTGCAAAGCTACTGGATCACCTATAGGGGAGTGTAGACTTGCAGGTAAAGGGGAGTCAGGAAAGACACTGTAATGACTAGGTCCTGCCTGGGTCTGCCCAGCACCCCTCCCATTGGGGAACCGCCTCGCCTTAACACAGTGGGTTCTTGGGGGGAGGGGAGAGCACTAATCACAGGGTCTTGCTCCCTGACCACAGGGCAGTGATCTGTTCTGTGCTAGTTTCTCCACGGAATTAGATTCTGGGTAGAGATGAACAGGTACAGAAGTTAGAGCTAAGACACCTTGTTGTCCTTTGTGTGAACTAGTTATCTGACCTTTCTTTTTGGTGTTCAATTTTGTGAACTACCCCACTGTTCTAAAATAATCCTTAAAACAAACAAACAGAAAAGCCTGGCCCCTGGGCTTAGTTGGTTCGAGTGTCATCCTGATGTGCCATGGTTGTGGGTTTGATCCCCAGAGGGGGCAAGTACGGGAGGCAACCGATGGATGTTTCCCCCCCACCCCCCGCCCCATCAATAAAAATATATCCTTGGGTGAGGATAAATATGTGAAATACACATTTCTTCCCTTTCCATCTACACACACAAAACCATTAAGGAGGGGAAAAGCCTCTCAAAGAATATACTCCAAAAGATTAAGAATAATCATCTCTTGCCCTGGCTGGTGTGGCTCGGTGGATAGAGTGTCGGCCTGCGGACTGAAGGGTCCCAGGTTCGATTCTGGCCAAGGGCACATGCCTGGGTTTCGAGCTCGATCCCCAGTAGGGACATGAGGGAGGCAGCCAATCAATGATTCTCTCTTATCATTGATGTTTCTCTCTCCCTCTTCCTTCCTCTCTGAAATCAATAGAGAAATATATATATAAAAAAAGAATAGTTATCTCTTGATAGCAAGATCATGGGTAATTTATTATTTTGTACTTTTTTCTGTGTTTTCTACATTTCCAATAGAATAATATATCCTGTGATTCCCTTACTATTTATATTAAAAAGCCCCAATTGCCCTGCTCAGTGTGGCTCAATGGTTGAGCATCGACCCATGGACCTCACAGTTCAGTTCCTGGTCAGGGCACAGGCCCGGGTTGTGGTCTTGACCCCCAGTATCAGGTGTGCAGGGGGCAGCTGATCAATGTTGCTCTCTCATCGGTGTTTCACTCTCTCACTCCCTCTCTCTTCCTGTCTCTAAAAGTAATAAAATGTATATATACATTTTTAAAGTCCCAAATAATTTGCCATGAAGAGATTCAACTTACTTTCAGGATATCTCCTAAATTATACTTGATGATTTAATTAAACTAACAGCCAGCTCATTTCCTGAAGATCTATGCTTTCCCTCTCTCTCCTTTTCCTACCCTATTTCCATTGCCCCCTTTCAAGTCTATCCAGTCCTCAGGGTCAGCTCAAATATCTGATATGATCACGGTGTAAGTGAAGAAAGAAAAGTCTGACTCTAAAGTCCCTCAACTAAAAGCCCTGCTCTTCAAGTCACTGACTTTGGGTAAGTTAACTAAAGTTTCTGAAACTCGACTGTCCTTACCCGTAAAAGAACAATACAGCTCACTGCAAATGGCAGTGGGTAACAGAAGTAAGTGCAGTGCCCAGCACAGTGGGCGACTGCTTCCATCTTGTTTGTAAGGGACATATGTGGCTCAAAGTTGCAGCAACGACAGATCTTATATATATATATTTTTTTTTATTGCTTAAATTATTACAAAGAGTATTACATATGTCTCCTTTTTTCCCCCCGCTCTTGACAATCCCCTGGCCTCCCCTACCCCTCAGTGTCTTATGTCCATTGGTTATGCTTATATGCATGCATACAAGTCCTTCGGTTGATCTCTTACCCACCCCCCGACAGATCTTATATTTTTCATCCAGTGTTCTCTCTGGAACACAAAGGCCAGAGAGTGCTAAGCAAGAACAGTCTAAAATTCAATTATCACAACCCCTCAGTTTCTTTCATGGGATTCTTTTTCTCCACCACTGTTTGCTTCTTTTTTCACTTTCTGTGTAAACCTTAGATGACTTTATGGCTCTGTCTGCCAGCCATGAGCTCTTAATTCTCTAACCTATAGCTCCAACTCAGATTTCTTTCTGTAACTCAAGATTTATAAATCTAACCACCTGCTAAATGTCTCTACCTGGATGTCTCACAAGAAACTCAAACCTAAAATTCTAAAATAAACTTATTTTCTCCCATTAACTTGTCCATCTTCCTATAGTTCCAATGGCACCAGCATCCATCAAAGACAGAAACCTGAGGAACATCCTAGATTACTTTTATCCCTTTTTCTCCACATCCGAGTCTTGTAATCCAGTCCAAAATTTAAGTCTATCTGCATCCCAAGCATGTCAGGCAGTCTCATGCCTTTGTACTTTTTAAAAAAAATTTATTGGGGTGACACTAGTCTACATGAACATATAGGTTTCATGTGTGGATTACTGATTTACAAAACCTGTTTATAGGACCATGTGCCCACCACCCAAAGTCACATGTTCTCCTGTCACCTCATATCAGGACCCCTTCTGCCCCCACCCCCTACCTCTGGCAGCCACCTCACCCTGTTTGTGTTCATGAGTTTCGGTTTTACTGTATGTCCCACATAGGAGTGAAGTCACATGGTCCTTAGCTTTCTCTGCCTCCTTTCACTTCGCATGATGTTCTCAGGGTCCACCACGTTGCTGTAAATGACGCTATTTCCTCCTTTCTTATGGCCATGTGTCTTTGTACTTTTGAATACACTGCTCACTCTGCCTAGAAAACCCTCCACTTCCTTCTTTGCTTGACTAACTTTCTCATCTTTTAGAATTGAGCTGAAGGATTGTCTCTTCTAGAACACAAAATAACTAGCATTTATTAAGCCCATGCTATATTCCGGTCACTGTGCAAAACACTTTGCATGAACTGTCTTGCCCAATCAAAACACAGTGATGAGGTAGGTACCATTAGGTTTTACCGGAGGGAAAGGCCAAGGGTGGTCACAGATAGTGAACAGTATGAACACGATTCAAGCACAAGCATGCCCGACTCCAGTGCACTTCCTGTGGCCTTAGCCACCTATGATTCCACAGCTTCCCCTTCCCACCTGCTCCTGCCCCAATCCCACAACCTCATGCTTCTCTACCTGCCATAAGAAGAGCTGTGTAAATTTTTTTATTTTCTTTATTGATTAAGGTATTACACATGTTTCCTTACCCCGCTCTTGCCCCCACCCCCACCCCCACCCCATCCATTGTAAATCTCATGGCTTGGTTTGTCTTTTCTCAAATGAGTCTGTGAGCGAACTTGACAAAGTCTGTTTTATTGATGTTTCCTGCCACCCAGCAGAGTGTCTGGCACATGGTATTAGGATCCTCTCTCTTCCATTTCCCCCCACGCCTGAAACTCCCTCCCTCCTCAAACCTACAGCACTGACACCCCCTCTGCCTCCCGCTGCCATTTAGTGTCCGTGGTGCCGGGACATTTAGGGAGTCCTCATGCAGACTCCTTTGCCGGAGCGACTGTCCAACTAATAGCTGGTAAAGGAATCTGAAATTAAAAGAGCTGCTGTGTAACTACGTTTTCCTTCCTCTTACGTAGGTTTCTTCCCATCTGTTAAACACTAGCGTGGCTGGCAAACCGTGTGCCCAAGCCGCAAGGGCCTTCTGATTCCCTTACAACACGTCTCCCCACGCCAGGCACTGGGGGAAATGCCAAGTCGGGTAGGAGAGGGATTCTGGTCTCTAAAGCAGGTCAGCCCAATAGTGGCCCCCGAATCAAAACACCAGGAAACACGCGCGTGAGCAAGTGTGTGCGTCCCGTGGCTCTGCGGCGCCTGCCCTTGTCAACTTAGCTCCTGGGCAGCAGCCCGCCCGCCGCCCGGCGCCGCGAGCTCGGGCCCGGGCCACGCCTGTGGGGGTGCGGGGAAGCGGGGGAGTGAGCCCCGTCCCCGTCGGACCCGGGCCGGCTCCGAGCTCCCAGGGGCGTGGCTCTCCCCGCCCCGCCGCCCACTCGGCCCGCGGGCTCCGCGGCGGCGCCGGGGCCCTCCCTGCCCGGGCCGCGATGCGGGCCCTGCTCGCGCCTTCTCTGGGCCCGCGGGCCTCCGGCGCCCTCGGCGCTCCTCACCTGATCGGCCGACACCGCCCCCTTCCCCGTGCCGCTCCCGCTGCCTTTGCCGAGGCGACCGCTGCTCTCCGCCATTTTCGCCGCCTGCGGGGCTTCCGGCGCGCAGTGCAGCCCCGTGCGTCACTTCCGGTCTCGGGTCCCGCCCCCTCGCCTAGGCGCCTCCGCCTCCAGGCCGCTCTCCAGCGTGGATCCCGCGAGTGATCCTGGCGGAGCCTCCATGTAGGACCCGCACCCTGTGCCGCCGGCCGCGGTGAATTCCACCCGCGGCGCTTCCGCGGGCACCAGAGCCGCCGCCGGGGGGGTGGGGCGGACGGCCGAGTGGAGGGCGCGGGCGCGGGCGCGGTCGGGGTGGGAGCGGACGGGCGGCCGCCTCGGGGGTTCCCGCCTCCGGGGTTCCGGGTGCGGATCGAGCTGTGCGGGTGCAGTCGAGAAGCGGGGAGGTGACTTGAGCTGCGGAGGTGCTGGCCGAGGACAGGGCCGCAGGTAACGCGAGGCTGCGGACCGTGGAGGTCTCCTCCGTGTCTCCCCGCAGGATCGCTCCCTGTCGCCCATATTAGAGTTTCGGAGACGGGTTTCGCGGGCAGGGCCCTCACCGAGCCGCAGTGTGAGGCTGCCTTAGGGAAGGGCTGGTGCGTGTCTCATCTTCCTCAGGCTCGGCGCCGTGGTCAGGCCTCACCACCTCCTCCTGTCCCTGCTGCTCCCTGGACCGCGAATACCTCGACTCTCAGCGCTTTGTGCTCAGCCCAGGTAACGTGTTTGGTATCCTCAGTGCCTGACACGTAGTCGATGCTCCATCAATGTTTGTGAAATGAATGGTGGTGGGACAGTGGGGTGCCTGTGGGAGCAGAAGCGAAGGGAAGCCCAGCCTTCCTGCCTCCCCATTGGAACCCCGTAGCATTGAACTTGCGTTTCCCCATGCTGGGAACTGAGTTCTGCCTGCACCATTCACAGGCCCAGAGCCATGGCTGTCTCCTCTTCCTCCTGGGAACTGCCCCTGGTGGCTGTGTGCCAGGTAACATCGACGCCAGACAAGCAGCAGAACTTTAAAGCTTGTGCTGAGCTGGTTCGAGAGGCTGCCAGACTGGGTGCTTGCCTGGCTTTCCTGCCTGAGGCTTTTGACTTCATTGCCCGGGACCCTGCAGAGACTCTGCGCCTGTCTGAGCCACTGGGCGGGAACCTTTTGGGAGAATATGCCCAGCTTGCCAGGTATCCGAAAGGGGGGATGGGGGAGATGGGGAGAGGTCATTGCTTTGCTGGGCATTGTCTCTGGATTGCCAGATGTGAGGGTGGAGCCTTGGAAAGAGCGCAGTGTCCACTCCCCCAGGGAATGTGGACTCTGGCTGTCCTTGGGTGGTTTCCACGAACGTGGCCAAGACTGGGAGCAGACTCAGAAAATCTACAATTGTCACGTGCTTCTGAACAGGAAGGGTGAGACTTCACAGCTCTCTAGCTTGCCCCCTCCCAGGCTCTTCTCCCTAAACCAAGATTCTCCAGAATCGTGTCTTCTGTTTCCTCCGCCAAGCCAAGGGCTCCTCCTCCCAAGGAGGCTTCTGGAGCGCCAGCACCCCCTCTTCCTTCTCCCTCTTATCCTAGGGTCGGTAGTGACCACCTACAGGAAGACACATCTGTGTGACGTACAGGTCCCAGGGCAGGGGCCTATGCATGAAAGCAACTCCACCATGCCCGGGCCCAGCCTCACGTCACCTGTCAGCACACCAGCAGGCAAGGTGGGAGCTGTGAAGGGGGAGGGGGAGGAACCAGAGGGAGGGGACAGGAATAGTGAGCACAGTAGGAGATAGCCTAAGGAGTAGGGTAGGGGTGACTAGATGCCGTGACTGACACACAGGACGCTCTTTTTATCCCAGGTTGGTCTGGCTATCTGCTATGACATGCGGTTCCCTGAACTCTCTCTGGCACTGGCTCAGGCTGGAGCGGAAATACTTACGTACCCTTCGGCTTTTGGAACTGTAACAGGCCCAGCCCACTGGGAGGTAAGAGGACCTCTTCAGAACATTCGGGCTTTCCTTTCACTTCATTCTCTTCCCTCGGCCCTGCCAGTTAGATTGTCTCCCCCTTCCCACCTAGTGGGAAAATTCATTCCCCAAATTACCGCCTCTCATATGTTAAGGAATAGTTAACATTTCTAGCCAGTTACAGAATGGTCACAATAGGTAGGTTGGCCTGCTGCTTCCCCCCAGCCGCCACGCTTCTCCTCCCCAGGTGTTGCTGCGGGCCCGTGCCATTGAGACCCAGTGCTATGTAGTAGCTGCAGCACAGTGTGGATGCCACCACGAGAAGAGAGCGAGTTATGGCCACAGCATGGTGGTGGATCCCTGGGGAACAGTGGTGGCCCGCTGCTCTGAGGGACCAGGCCTCTGCCTTGCCCGGATTGACCTCAGTTACCTGCGCCAGCTGCGCCAACATCTGCCCGTGTTCCAGCACCGCAGGCCTGATCTCTATGGCAATCTGGGTCACCCACTGTCTTAGGACTTCCGACTGCTGTGAGTTGAGACCCACTGTGAGCTGGTGTTGCTGTTACTCTGAGGCAGGACCCGGGTGGACCTCCCCCTCACTTGGGGAACCGTGACTCTTGAAGGAACGTATGCTTAGCTTCTTGGGAAAGAAGAAACTCACCTGAGCTCAGATTTCAGTTTCAAAAATGTGGAATTTCATATACTGTTTATTTCATGAAAACTAAAAACGCCGAGGGCTGAGCAACACTGGCATTGAAAGAAATAGAATCATAAAGTGTCTGGACATCTCCTTTGGGAGCTGAAAGGGGAGGTGGTGGCCGGCTGCAGTGAATTCCACCTGCGGTGCTTCCCTCCGCAGATGTACCCCTCCCTTTTCCTGGTCCAGCTGGACTTGGCTCCGGTTCTAAGCCTCCTGGCTCATTCAACAAGCCTCCTACCCACATAAAAGTGCAACCCTCAGGGCATGTCCCAGCCCCCTGCTCCTGCGGGGGGTGTAGGATGGGGAAGGACCTGTGATGCCCAAGCCAGAAGCAAGCAAAGGGGAAGGGCTGAGGGGCATCTTATTTTCAGTCACTAGCACACATGGAAGGGAGTGTCACTCCCCTCCCCTTTCCAGGGGGAGTGTTTGAACCTCAGCACTCCCCCTGTGCATGTGCACACACCACAGCTGGCGGGGCTGACCTAAGTCCTCTCTCTTATTTTCCCTTGAAGAGGGACAGATTTGGGGTGGGGGCATACCACGCAGAGGTTTCAGCAATGAAATGGAAGAAACGAGGCAGAGAGGAGCAGCACCAGAGGCCAGGAGAGAGTTGAAAGGGCCACAGTTTCTTTTTTAAAAAGTCTATAATTTGGGAGAGGGTGGTGATTAATTTCCAAAATACACTTCAGAGTCTCACCTTCCACACAACACAGCTCCCTTACTCACAGCCCTTTGGTTTTCAGACAAAATGTAAGAGCCTCATAAAGCCAGAAACACTGACAGCCCTCAGCGCACCCACACGCAGCGTTCACTGACGTCCCTTACAGACTGTCCCAGACTTTGCTTCTCCCTACACCTCTACCTCGCGGCTCAGTAGTAAAGGCAGCTGCAGACACACAGGGGGTGAGTGGAAAGGGAAACAGGGAAGCCCAGGCACATGGGTGTAGGGAGGGGTGGGAAACACCACTTCCATTTTCCTTTGTCTTTTCCTTAAAAAAAAAAAAAAAAAAAAAAAAAAAGGCAGGGGTGTGATTGGTTGGAAGGGAAGAGAAAAAACCCCAGAACAGTATACGCTCCAGAGGTGAGTGATGGGACCAGTCCCAGGAGGGAAGGTCAGGGCAAGGCCTGCAGCATCAAGTTCCTCAGGAGTTTCTGCCGGCCCAGCTCGTAGTCCTCCTCATCCACGTTCACCAGCAGCTTGATAGCTTCGTGGCCCACAGCCTGCTTGAGGGAGTCTGTGATGAAGACGCCTTTCAGTGCCTCTAGGAGCGAGCCATTGATGTAGTCGCGCCAGAATGCGTCGAGGTAGGTGAGCTCAGAGAACTTGATGTCACAGATGATGGAGCCCAGGTCCCGGGACTTGAGGATGGTGTTGGCCTGGTTAAAGCGCTCAAACTGGCGCTCAAGTGGGTCCTGCTTGTTGGAGAAAACGTTGCCCTGCAGAGCAGTCTCATGCTGGCAGTATTCAGCCCGAACCCGCAGTCTGATATCTGTAGGAAAGAGAAGAGACACAGAAGAGGTTGCCATGAGAGGATGAGTTTACAAGAAAGATTAAAAGAGCAGCAGAGTAGCAAAGTGGGAACATCACCTGACAGCTTCCCCTGCTCTTGTCCAGGACTACTTTTCTAGGTACCTCTGAACCTCCCTGAATCCAGGAGGTTCCCTTAAATAAGCCGTGCCCAGGTCACATTATCCCACCACTCAAGTAGCACCTTGTTTCTGGGAGATATTTTCCTGGTTAACAGGCAGTCGTTTTTACACCCTACTATGATAGCTACTGTGATACCATGACGTGGTTCCTCCTACAGCTACAGTAGGGACCCTCCCTCTGTTCGGGTGTTAACTACAGAGAGTTGACAAGTGCTCTGCCACAAAGACGGAATTCTCCCCCAGGGCCACCACTCAAACCTCCCTCTGCAGCAGCACCAACGCGAGCCTGGTGCTGCCGAGTGTTCCTCTGGGACCCCTGAGCTCACCACATGTCTGCTTTTCCTTAGGATCCGGTGTCGCTGACTTTCGGCGTTTTCGCTGGCTCCCAAGTGTGGCTCTCCCTCGAGCTGGCCTCTTGCTACACATCTGAGGGCCTGAAGTGGGACAGCACACCACAGGATAGTGAGGAGGCACTGACGGGGAGGAAGGGGAGGAGACAGTAGGGTAAATGCTCAGACACTTCTCTTGGAAAGAATCATTTAGACTTAGCAGGAAATGCAGTACCCACAACATGACCTAGGACACAATGTGGCAACCATCACAGGACCCAGGGAACACAATGCCTCACCTCATTTTATTTTTAATATATTTTTATTGATTTCAAAGAGGGAGAGGGATAGATAGAAACATCAATGAGAATCATTGATTGGCTACCTCCTGCATGCCCCCCACTTGGGGGAAGGGGGATTGAGCCGGCAACCTGGGCAAGCGCCCTTGGTCAGAATCGAACCCGGGACCCTTCAGTCCGCGGGCCGATGTTCTATCCACTGAGCCAAACCAGCCAGGGCTGCCTCACCTCATTTTTATGGGGTCATGGAGGGAGGCAGGGTCCTTTCATTTAAGGTGTGACTATGAGTGGTTCCATGTCCTCTTTCTTGATGATGGAATTAGGGGAATTTAATACCCACTCACCTGTTTTAGGGGACTGGGGAGGCCTTGGTTCTGGATCACTGAGGGCTCTGGGGGTCACATAGCGAATTGATGTCTCCTCCAGATACTTGTCTACAAGGTCAGGGCACACTGTAGGGGGAGAGGGAGTCATTCAGGAAGATGTACCCCTCCCTTCTCCTGGTCCAACCCTCCAACAGGCCTCTTAACAGTCCTGGGTACCCCCCAGAGCCAGTGCCGCCTCCCGCTGGGACTCCAGCCCAATACCCAGGTCCCCAGCCCTGTGCCCCTCACCAGCCCGCCTCCTCTTGAGGGTGACGTAGGGCAGGAGGTCATGGCGAGTAATGATGCGCAACAGCTGCAGCACTTGGCGGAAGTTAGTCTCATCACAACGGCCCTGGCGCTCAAGCGCCAATAAGAAGTCACGTCCATTTCGGATGAGGCCACGTTCATGGTCATCAATGACATCAACAAAGAGGAAAGAAAGAACGCGCACATCTCTGTGTGTCAGGTGGGTGCCCACGATGTCAAACATGCGGTGCAGGCTGTACAGCCCATGCTCTTGCTCACCACGCTCTTCTGGCCACACCTGGCTCGCTCGTCGCTTCAGGCCCGCCATGCTGGGGGCTCAGGTGCGCAGTGCTTCCCCGAATCCCTGCTTGGCAGCTGTAATCCCCACTACACTGTAAGGACGCCGAAAGAACCTGTGAGTTATTCATTCCTGCATTCCCAGTGCTAACACAATGCCTAGCACAGTATACTACTTAGTAAGTCTTTATTTAAAAACTAGATGCCCGGTGCACAAAAATTTGAGCACTGCCCTCAGCCCGGCCTGCCTCTCTCATAGTTGGGGAGCCCTCAAGGGATGTCCTTCTGACTGCTTAGGCCCACTTCCCTCCCTGTGGGCAGTGGGCCTAAGCTGCAGTCTGGCCGCCCTCTGCGGGAGGCAACTGGGCCAATCAAAGGAAAGCGCTGCCCCCATCACCCAACCACTGCTGCCACTGCCGGCCACTGCGGCTGCCTACCCTCAGCCCTCACAGCCACGGCGGCTTTGTCAGGAAGGACATTCAGCTCTCCGGTCTAATTAGCATATTATGCTTTTACTGTTATAAAGCCTAGAGTTCTCCACAAACAACAGATGGTGCCCTAAGTTCAAGATTCTATTGGAGAACTAGAGTCACTTCTCCTAGGTGAGAATGTTATATGCCATCTTGGTGCTACACAGCAGGAGTTGCTATTAGCTATTACCCTAATTGTTGCCCCCTTAATTCCCCTGCCTCCAAAACACTGCTCTTGGTTCTTTGTGCTCCCCCCTAAACAGTTCATCTCTTAAATGTAGGCAAAATTGGGCAGAAGTAGAGAATTCACTCTTTAATAAGTAAACTGTAGCAGATGAACTTAAGGACAGTAGGAAACTGAAAATCTTTAGGGTGAGAACTAGTTTCAATTCTGCCTGTATCATTAACAAGCCATGTAGCTGTGTGACCTTAAGCAAGTCACTTAACTTCAAAGTTTCACTGCTCTGTCCACAAAACAGGCATGAAAGAAACGACTACTCAGACTTGTTAAGAATCCAATGAGATAATACAACTGAAGTCACTTTGTAAATCTAATGCAAATCACTGTGAAAGAGATTCAAAGAGGCATCCTTGCCCCTCCCGCATTAGCTCAAGTGCTGGAACATAGACCTATGAACTAGGAGATCACAGTTCAATTCCCGGTCAGGGTAGATGCCGGGGTTGCAGGCTCAATCCCTCGTGTGGGGCATACAGGAGGCAGCCGATCAATGATTCTCTCTCATCATTGATGTTTCTATCTTGCTCTCCCTCTCCCTCTCTGAAATAAAAAATACATTAAAAAAAAAAAAAAGAAATAAGCATCCTAGCCCAGACTCATCCTTCCATAAATGTATCTATAGGTTTCCTATAATCCAACCAAGCCCAGAAGCATAACTGCTCTAAAGGTTAATGAATAATACTCACCAAAATTCATGGATTTAAATCCAGAAACATGACCAAACTCCTATGTTGAGCACTCTTGTAATTCCCCCATTCTACCTGTACCCCCTTGATGTTCAGATGCCATTTGGATATGCTGTCTTCCAACCCGACAGTCATTTACCAATCCCCTGTGAATGACCAATGACAGCCCTAGATTCTTTCTATAATTTGGCATTTGACTCAGAAAGTTCCTCCATGTTCCTGGGTAATGTCAAGGACTCAGCCAATAACCAGTCTTTAGATCAAACAACATTCAATTCCACTGTAGTTGCTCATACTTACTGCCCCCTTCTGACCAAAACTTCTAACCACCCAATCATTATACACTCCTGTTGATGCTACTTCTAAGTATGTCTTAAATCTGCCTCACCTTTCCACTTCCACTGCCCTAGTTCAGGCCCCAATAACCTCTCACCTGGACTTCTGCAACAACCTCTTTTATTTTAAATATATTTTTATTGATTTCAGAGAGGAATGGAGAGGAAGAGACAGAAACATCAATGATGAGAGAAAATCATTGATTGGCTGCCTCCTGCACACCCCTTACTGGAAATCCAGCCCACAACCCAGGCATGTGCTGTAGAAGCTCAACCACTGAGCCACGGTGACCAGGCCTCAGAATCCACTTTTCATTCTCTAACAATATCAGTTTGTTTATAGTTTACAGACAATAATATACTTCACTTCTCTGTACCTGCCTTCCTATTCCACACCCCCGTCACCGACCTTTCTCAGATGGCTAACTCCTACTCACTCTTTAAGAGTCAACTCAAAAGAAAAGGGAAAAAAGAAAAAGAAAGAAAAAGTCAGCTCAGATGCCATCTTTAAATTTAGTCCCTACACCTCATGCTGGGACATGTAGTCCTCTTCTGCGCTTCCTGGAACACTGCATATTCCTGTAGCCATTTATCAAAGTGTACTACGATTATCTGTGCACTTATTATCCCACTAGAGGCCTGGTACATAAAATTCGTGCATGGGTAGAGTCCCTAGGCCTGGACAGCGATCAGGGCCGATCAGTGGGGCGAACGGCAGGGCGATCAGGGCGGAGAAGGGCGGGGGGAGGGCGCTGGTACCCGCCTTGGCTGGCCTGGGGCCTGTGGGTTGGGGGCAGCACCTGCATTGAGCATCTGCCCCCTGGTGGTCAGTGCACATCATAGTGACTGGTCATTCCTCCATTCAGTCAATTTGCATATTAGGTTTTTATTATATAGGCTTAGATCTTCAGCGACTCATGTAGAGGGACTAAGTTATATTCATCTTTATATCCCTAATGCCTAGCAATGGATAAAGCCTAGCACACAAACTGAACTTAATCTCCAAGATATCATCACAAGCAATACCCATTAACACATTAAGCGCCCTGTGAGTCACCAGTGACTGACACTATACTTTCCACCTGGAAGACAAAACAGGCTGGGCACTTAACGTGTTAAGAAACAAACTCAAGTCCAAGAGTGAGAGGACCTCATTAAAAATAGATACAACTCAGTTACCATTCACATACTCTAGCTAGCTATAGCCTCCCTACACTGCAGAACTACCCAATCCACAGCACCCTGCTCGCCAGCGAGATAGGTGGGTCTGTCCATTCTACATACCAACAAACTGAGCCTAGGTTAACACATTAAGCGCCCTGTCAGTCACCAGTAACTGACACTATATTTTCTGTTCGGAAGACAAAACAGGCTGGGTGCTTAACGTGTTAAAAAACAGACTAAGTCCTAGCTGGTTTGGCTCACTGGATAAAGCTTTGGCCTGCAGACTGAAGGGTCCTAGGTTTGATTCCAGTCAAGGACACATGCCCGGGTTGTGGGCTCGATCCCCAGTAGGGGGCACGCAGGAGGCAGACGATCAATGATTATTTTCCGTCATTGATGTTTCTATCTTCCTCTCTGAAATAAATATATCTATAGTCCTAATCAGTTTGGCTCAGTGGATAGAGCATCAGCCTGTGGACTGAAGGGTCCCAGGTTTGATTCCAGTCAAGGGCATGTACCTTGGTTGCAGGCACATCCCCAGTAGGGAGTGTGCAGGAGGCAGCTGAATTGATGTTTCTAACTCTCTATCCCTCTCCCTTCATCTCTGTAAAAAAATCAATAAAATATATATTTTTAAAATATATATATATATAATAATAAAAACATAATATGCTAATTAGACCAGACATCCTTCCAGAAGACCTTCTGGATGAAGCTAGGACTGTGAGGGAAGCTGGTGCCAGCAGCTGGGGGAAGGAAGGCCTATTCTTGCACGAATTTTGTGCATCAGTCCTCTAGTATTAAAAAGAGAATAAAATAAACTACTTCAGAACAGCCAAGCTGATGGGATCTCAGAAAACTAAAGAGCAAGTAGAACCTGGTCCTCTCTGCCTCAGTCATCCTAAACTAGAAGCACAGAGACTCACCCACTTAAGAAAAGGGAAGTCCACACTGAAATCACTTAGCCCCAAACCATGGGTTCTGATATGTGGACAGGAAATATAGCCCATATCTACTTAGGAGATACCCCACCTGAAGCATGGGAAAATAGCTATTCAACTACAGACTAAATTTCAGTGTCTCTTCCTCTCGTTTTACCTGATGCAGTCTCTAGGTACAGGAGGAGACAGAATGAAAATACCTTCTTGCTTATACCAGGCAACATGGAAAAACCAAGTCTCCTCAAAGCCCCTACAACTTTTTGTTCCCTATCCCACCTGGTCCCTTTGGACACCTGCTGATTATGATGATCCCAGAAAAGCAGATGGACAGGTTTCACATTCAACCAATCAGAAGGCCAGGTTGCTCCAGAGCTCCCTAACTCAAAGTGTCATGACTTAAACCTTAGGAAATGAAGAAATATTGTTTCACAAGACAGGCTACTGGAAAATTAGGCAGAATATAGGAAAGCACTGTGGTCCTAATTATTCATCAATGGATATCCTATCTTATATAATAAGAAAAACATGTAAATTGACCATCCCTCCGCTACGTTCACCAGCCAATCAGGCATATGCAAATTAACCAAAGATGGCAGGTTAATTTTCATACACAGGTGCCGGGTGGAGAGCAGAGCCAGAGAGCTGGTGGCTGAGAGGACTTGGCAGAGTGGGAGGCCATGGGATGGAGACAGAGCAGGAAGGGAAAACCAAGAGCGTGGGGAGCACCAGGAATTCTGGGAATTGTAGTTCTGGTGGCAGACGGATCTCCTAGACCAGTGGTCAGCAAACTGCAGCTCGCGAGCCACATGCGGCTCTTTGGTCCCGAGTGGGCTCTTCCACAAAATACCACGTGTGGGCGCACACGTACAGTGCAATTGAAACTTCGTGGCCCATGCGCAGAAGTCGGTTTTCGGCCTGGGCGAGTCTATTTTAAAGAAGTGGCGTTAGAAGAAGTGGGGGATGCTGGTCGGTCAGGTGACAGGAGACGCGGCGCAGGCAGGCGGGCTACAGGATACACATCGCGGGGAGATACATTGTTTTGAGGTATGTTCGCTGAGGTCGACCCCTTCCAACTCTCCCATCCACACTCGTCTATCTGAAACAAGTATACAAGACGAGTGTGGATGGGAGAGTTGGAAGGGGTCGACCTCAGCGAACATACCTCAATCAGATTGAGGACGTTTTGAGCAAAGGCCAGCTTAGGAGTACCCTAATTAAGTTAATAACAATGTACCTACCGATATAGTTTAAGTTTTAAAAATTTGGCTCTCAAAAGAAATTTCAATCATTGTACTGTTGATATTTGGCTCTGCTGACTAATGAGTCTGCCGACCACTGTCCTAGAGCAGTGGTCAGCAAACTGCGGCTCACAAATCACATGCGGTTCTTTGGCCCCTTGAATGTGGCTCTTCCACAAAATACCACATGCGGGCACGCATGTACAGTGTGATTGAAACTTCGTAGCCCATGCGCATAAGTCAGTATTTTGTGGGAGCGCCACACTCAAGGGGCCAAAGAGCTGCATGTGGCTCGCAAGCCGCATTTTGCCAACCACTGTCCTAGACCAGTGGTTCTCAACCTTCCTAATTCCGTGACCCTTTAATACAGTTCATGTTGTGGGTGACCTGAAGCCATAAAGTTATTTTTGTTGCTACTACATAACTGTAATTTTGCTACTGTTATGAATCGTAATGTAAATACCTGTCTGATATTTCAGGATGTATTTTCATTGTTACAAATTGAACATAATTAAAGCATAGTGATTAATCACAAAAACAATATGTAATTATATATGTGTTTTCCGATGGTCTTAGGCCACCCCTGTGAAAGGGTCATTCGACCCCCAAAGGGGTCTTGACCCACAGGTTGAGAACCACTGTCCTAGACACTAGAGCAAAGTGAGCCTGGGGCAAGTTACTGTGGGGGATGGAGGGAAAGCAAAGGTGAGAGACATAAGTAAAATCAGAGTGTCTAGGAGAAACTAAAGGGAAGATATCCTAAAACTTCCAGGAAATCGCCACCAGTGAAGCAAGGGGGAAAAAAAATTGCCTCTGTTATTCTGTAAGCAACAAACCAAACTGAGTTGGGGGTCTCAGACAATTCACTCATATGATTGCAAAGACAGAAACTCCCGGATTGGAGAGGGTGCAGGTCGGGCTGAGGGACCCCCACACCCCCCAGTGCACGAATGTCGTGCACCGGGCCTCTAGTAATTCTAAAATAGGCCTCAATTATCTGAGGATTCACTCCTTCCATTTGAGGGGGAAAAACAGCCACTTTTCAGTTCTAGATTCCAAGATCATTTAAGGTCCCTAAAATTATCAGAGTTTCAAGGTCAGTGGTTCTAAATCTGGGGCGATTTTGCCCCCGTGGGGACATTCAGAAATGTATGGAGACATTTTAGATTGTCATATGGTGGACTAAGGGTGGGTGTTAGTGGCAAGCAGTGAATAGAGGTCATGGATGCTGTTAAGCAACTACAATGCACAGGAGAGTCCCCATGACAAAGAATTATCTGGCCCAAAATGTCAGCACTGCTGAGAAGGCGACCCTACTCCAGATGGAGGTGGTCACGGGCCTGAAAGAATAGGGACGGCAGGTCACTTTCCACCCTGGATCTGGAGAAGAAAGCCACGGCCCCTCTGACCCAAACCCATTCAACAGTACGCCAGAGGAGAGAAAAGCCAGGCGGGCAGACGCATTTAATTCCTAAGTCCAACTGGCACTCAAGAGTTCTATCTCACTCCAACCTCGGTCTCTTACCACCTGCTGTTGCCATTCAGGTGAACAGCAGGTGGGAGGGCTGTACTCCCTCGGCCCCATCCGAGAGGTCTAATTTGACCTAGCCCAGTGGTCGGCAAACTCATTAGTCAACAGAGCCAAATATCAACAGGACAACGATTGAAATTTCTTTTGAGAGCCAAATTTTTTTAAACTATATAGGTAGGTACATTGTTATTAACTTAATTAGGGTACTCCTAAGTTGGCCTTTGCTAAAAACGTCCTCAATCTGAGGGGTCGACCTCAGCGAACGTACCCCCACTTCTTCTAACACCACTTCTTCAAAATAGACTCGCCCAGCTGAAAACCGACTTCTGTGCATGGGCCATGAAGTTTCCATCGCACTGTACGTGCGCGCCTGCACGTGGTATTTTGTGGAAGAGCCACACTCAAAGGGCCAAAGAGCCGCATGTGGCTCGAGAGCCTCAGTTTGCCGACCACTGACCTAGTATAATCCAGACCTCTGTGAAGATAAGAGAAATTCCATCCTGTGCAAGACAGACACAGAGGGTCCCACACTTAACCCCCATAGCCATCCTTAAAGTCCTGAAAGGCTGCTGATCAGACTCATTTAATGAAGCCACATGGAGAAGAGGCCTAAGTCTCCCAAGGCCATGTCCTTGGGAGAAATGTCAGGAGGCTAGTAACAGGCAACTCTCCCCACTTAATGATCATATAGGATGGCGAGTTCACTCACTCATCAATCCAACAGGAGTTCCAAGAATCTATCTAACTTCAGCATTAAAAGATCATGGCCAACTTCCTCTTAATCCAAAACACACTCAGCCTTCTGTGGCAATGAAGCAAGGGAAGTCAGCTTAAGTTACAGAGAACCTCGACGAAGGTACCGGAGTAGTGAGGAGAAGGTACCCATTCTGACCACAAGGTGACAAGAACTCCTGGGACTTGGTGTCTGAAATAACGCTAGACACCACATTTGAGACCCTAACATTGAGTCCCCCCCCACAGTTTTCCCAAAGTGCTCCTTTGTTCTTAAGAATTGCTGCGTTTCTTAGAGTTGTCATTTCTTCTCTTGAGGAGGGGCCAAGCCAGCCAAGGACCAAGGGACAGACTATGTGCATCCACTGGACTTCCTCTTGATTGGTTGTTCTCTACGAGGTTTCTACTTCCAAGCAAAGTCAAGCCTCATCCCAACAAAGGATGATAACTGTATTTCCACAAAACTGAAGGTATGTAACTCTCTCAGAGCCCTTAAGAAGCAACGTTATGTGGAAGAACTAAAAAGTGACAACCTTCCGAGGGGCACCCTTTAGTGGACAGGCTCCTAAGTGCAATGTTCCACGCGATTAAAAAAGCGTCTCTCAGCGCTACCAGAACACCAGGTCAAAACAAAACAACGCTGGGGACTGGCCCAACACACCTAATTCCTCCTTTCTCTCCTATTTATATCGTTACCGAAACAGACCATACGCACTCAGTGGTAGGTGAGAACTCATTTTACCTGCCACCGAGCTCAAGCCAATACGGTTTTCCTGCATCTCCATTCCCTTCCAACGTCTGCACACAGCACAAGAGCCCAGGCTTACCTCTGCGCAGACTTCGTTTCCGGGGGTCTCCCTAGCAGAAGGTCAAGGCCAGAAAAACAAATGTGGCAGAAAGAGTCCACTGCCAAGCTTTGTTTTGGAACCTCAACGACGCAAGGTGTTAGTTACAGAAGTACAGACAAGCCGACAGCCCCTTCGGTGGAAACGACCCCCTCCAGGCTTCGCAAGAAAACTCACCCAACGAAGTCACCCTTCACTAACTCTCCACCAGCCAATTCACAGACAAAAATAACTCCAACACTTCCAGCCGCAATGGCTCATGGCAAGAAAGGTCCCAAATTCAACAACTTGTAGGAAAACCAATTATCCTTTGACACATTCTCACCTGAATCCCCAAATTCCATGAGGCCCACCTAATTTTGATACAATATTAACATTAACTCACATCTTTAGAGAGAACTGGGGCAAGTGCTACGGCAAAGAAGGCGCTGGCATCCAGCTTCACTCACAGACCGGGCCTGCCTCCCGCTCCCGCGCAGCCCCGCGCCCAGCACTCGGCCCCGCACCCCCTGGGGCAGCGCCCACTCGGCGCCGGCACCTCGCCAGGAGCATTCTCTCTCCATAACACGGACCCTCCCTCCTCGCACCCAAACAGCAAAGGAAGGTCTGGACGCCAGAGCGGTCCCTGAAGAGCCTGGTTTCCAGACGCCATCCCGGGTCCTGCTCCCGTTCTCAGGCGCCGAGAGCCGGCTTCCCTCCGCGCACCGGCCGCCCCCCCCTCCCGGGCCCCCGGGCCCCGCTGCCTTCCGGTCAGAACCGGGAAGCAGAGCGAAGCCGGGGAGCTCAGAGCCCGGCCGAACCTCCACCAACTCCAGGGCAACCACCTGAGCGCCCCGCAGGCTCCCGCCGCCCGAGCTCGGGCCGGCCCCCACAACTGCCCGCAACTGGCGCTGCCCCGCTCCGCCGCCGCCCCGCGCGGGAGCCCCAGCCCCCGCCTCCAGCCCGCGCCCCTCCCTCCCAAACTTTCTCCACGACCTCGGCGCCCCGACAGGCCCCCCACTCCCCAACCTCCATGCTCCCTGGTCACCCAGATCCGGCCCGAGCCCCCTCCAGGTGCCACTCGCACCCTCCCCGACCGCCCCGAGCCCCAGCCTCGCTTCCCCGCCTCACGGCCCGGGCCCCGCGCCCCGCGGCCGGCACCCCGCACGGGAATCCCGCCCTCCTGCCGACCCCCGCCCCGCGCCCCCGCAAGCCCCGCGGCCGCGCCCCTCCCCCACCTGGCTGCGGCGCCCCCTCCCTCCCGGCCGGGCGTCGCCACCGCCTCCCTCGCTTTCCTTCCCCGGCCCTTTGCGGCCCCGCCCGCCCGCCCGCCTGCCGGCCCGCTCGACCCCCTCCCCGCCCCGGCCGCCCCGCCGCCTCACCCCGGACTCAGGCTCGGCGCCGCCATGTTGGATCCATCCGCGCCGCTCCCCCCGCCGTCTCCCGGCGCCGCATCCGGGCTCCTGCCGCCGCCGCGGGCGTGGGACCGGGGGAGGGGAGCGGAGGGGCCGGGCGGGCGGGGCCGGGAAGAGGCTGCGTCCCGAGCGGCGCCTCCGGAACCTGGCCGGCGGCGGGCCGGCTGGCGGCGGCGTCAGGCCCGCGGCTGGGCGCGCGCGGAGTGGCCATGCCAGGTGAGGGCAGCCGGCGCGGCCTCCGCGGGCGGCGCGGCTTCACGGCGCGGGGCGCGGGCGGGCGGCCATCTTGCTGCGGGGCAGCGGGGTCTGCGCGGGGCCTCGGGGCTGCGCGGGGAGGAGGGCGCGCCGGCGGGGGCGCCGGGGGGGCGGCTCAGAGACCCGCTGAGGACCGGCCGGCGGCCCGGACGCGGAAGGGCGGACCGGAGGGTGCTGGTTGAGAGCGGGGAGGGTCGCGACCTGGGTTGATCTTTGCCCTGAGCTTCCGGTTGACCCGGACGTGGGGGCCTGGGCCGCTGCCCCGGCGGCTCCCGGCGCGGGCGGGTGTGGTCGGAGCGGGTCTCGCCTGAGCACCGGCCCCCGAGGAGCGGCGCCCGCGCGGAGCCTGGCGCGTTGGGAAGGGGGCGGTCCGGGGGCCTGACCGCAAAGGCCTGGAAAGTGGGTTTTACCCTCGGACACCGGAGAGGCTGTGAGGAGGCGAGCGGAGGCGCCAACGGCCCGGGGCCGCTGTCCGTCCCGGAGAAGGGAGAGCGGGGGGAGGAGATGGGAATGGCCTCGGCAGAGGAAGGCGGCGAGACACGCCCCGGTTCCACTCGGGCGTCGGGGGTGATGTGCCGCTGCCTGGGGAGAGAATGGGTGTTCGGTGCCGGCGGCTCCCGATGGACATGGGCAGGCGATGTGGGCCGGGGGCCCAGCGGGGAGGTGGGTGGGTGCGTGACTGAAGGTGGTGCTGGCGCCATGGAGGCGAAGGAGAGGCTGAGCGAGGAGACCTGCCCACCAGCGGCGCGATCAGGGCGCCGAGGAGAGCGCCCTGCGAACGGGCCAGGACAGGCCGGGAGGAGGCTGGGAGGGAAGGGTCAGGGACGCTGGTCACAGGGTTAAACGTAGCATCAGGTAAGATGCCACTAAAATATGTCACCAGATTTTGCAACAAGGAAGTCATTTAGTAATTTTGGAGAAATCTGGTTCAGAGACATGGTGGGTTAGAAACCAGATTGAAGTGAATTGAGTGAATGGGAGGGCACAGGGTGGGGCAAAAGTAGGTTTACAGTGGATCTAGAAAAATCTGTATAGACTAGTGGCCGGTGCACGGATCTGCGCCTGCGCCTGGGAGCTTCCCGTCCCGTGAGCCCCAGGAAGTCGTGTGGGGAGCCTGTCCTCCGCCCGCAGCTTCCCGAAAAAATATTTCCAAATGCCCTTCTGTGGCCAGGGTCGCGCCTTGGGCTGTGCTGGGCGCCGGATAAGAGACGCTCTGAGGTGAACAATACAAAGTTGGGGATCTTGAGGGGTGGGGGTGCTCTCACCCACGCCGCCATTTTCAGACCCATCTAACTTTTACCCCAAAGGTCAGTCGCCACCTTGTGGCCACTTTCATATTACTCCCTTCCTCTGTAGCTCCAGGGCAGTCGGTAAGGGATGAGATTTGAGCTCGATGCCCGAGGCAGAGTTCCAGGAGCCCAGCGGCAATATCAGGCTCATCCCGGTTACTCCGAATGTTGGCTGCATCCACCCCCGGAGATTGTACCTGTAGACTTATGGGGATGTGCCCTCGGCAAGTTCTAGCTCAGCCGTGGGCATCCTCGGGGATGGGGACCTGCCTGCCTGCCCACTGGAGCCACCGGGGATCCGCAGGGAACGTGGGAGCCTGGATGCTGACTGGGCCCAGGAACGGTGCGATGGGCTCAGCTGCAGACGCACGTGGAAGACCTGCTCGTAGGATTGGGATGTTCTCTGTTCCCGGACTCTCCGGAGGTGGGGACCTGTCCAGCTTGGAAGTGGCAGCTGGGGGTGGTAGGAAGGAGGGAGAAGCCGATCACGGTCCCGGGTAAGGGGCGTTCTTAGTATTTCAGTTCTGCATCCAAAGGAACATGGCACTGATGCCCAAGGGAGAGTTCCAGGGGGCTGGCGTTGGTATCAAGGTTGTCCCAGTCACACGTGAACCTTCCACGCTGCATTTGTTCACAGTAGATTGTACCTGTAGGGTACAGGGGGTGATCTTTCCATGCAACTCCTGGCCCAAGGGTGGGGCTGCCTGAACCAAACAGGTCAGGCCAGCACCTGCTGGTGCCCGTCTACCCACTGGAGCTGACCAGTGCTCTGCAGGGACCCAGGAACAGGTATTCAGTGCCAGGATGCCAACTTTCCAGGAGATGGAGCCGGGGAGGGGTGGTAGGCGGAAGTTGGGAAGGGTTCAACTAGGGACGTGTGGCTGTCGGCATTGAGCTGGACTTCATCAGCGCTCACTCTCGAGGTGGAGGCCAGCCCGGGCAGTATGTGTGTGAAGTGCCTCTGGGTGTTTCTGGAGCCCGCATCCAGAGACTCAGTGCGATGTAGCCACAGGATCCAAAGGGAGAGTTCCACGGGCGGAGGCGGCTGATCTGTGGTCATTGCGGCTACACCCCCACCACCCGGGTGTAGGGACTGCAGTCTGTTTGCTGCAGATTGCGCCTGCCTGAGGTGGGAGAGGCTTGTGCACTGTGGGTGCGCTCCCCAGCCGTGAGCCCAGCTTCTAGCTGAGTGGCATTCCCGCTATGGGAGCACGATGACCAGCAGGAGGCAGCTCCTGCATTGAGCATCTGCCCCCTGGTGGTCAGTGTGCATCATAGCAATGGGTGATTCCAGTTGTTTCGCCATAACAGTCGCTGAGCTTTTATATCACAGGTAGTCCTTGGGTTCCCTTGGACTCATACATCATTTCGTGGTTACATCCCCATCTCCCATTTTATTATTTATTTACTACAAGTAAAGTTTAGGAATTGTTATCTTTCTTTCAAATTTTTTAACTGTTTCACTTCATTACTGCTGTGTATGTGCTCCATGTGAGTGACATAGGTGTTTATGTAGGTGGGTTCTGACATAACGGCGAAAATTGCATTATGTCGCACCGTAGGAATGGATCTCTGACATAACCCGAGGACCTATTGTAATAATAAAAGTGTACTATGCAAGTCAACCGAATGGCCGAACAGCAGAACGACCTTCCAGATAACCACACTATGACACCCACTGGCGCCAGGCCAGCAAAGGGGGGAGTGATGTGATTGGTCGGGGGCTTGGCCATCACCCCGTGATCGCCCTACAGAAGGAGGCCCAAGGTCACCGACAAGCAGGCTGCTGCAGGTGGGTGGGGCCTCCCTCTGTGGGGCACAATCAATCGCATGATCGCCCTGCAGAGGGAGGCCCAGGCCACCAACCTGGGGATGTGCCCTTGATCAGAATCTGGGCTGGGACCCTTCAGTCCGCAGGCCAACACTATCCATTGAACCAAACTGGCTAACACAGTAAATGAATATATTTTTAACCCTTTTTGGTTCCAACGTGAAGGCTGACTCAACAGACCAGGCGCTAGGAGCAGGTCCAACGTCGAGCTGAGGTCTAGTGAGACAGATAACTTCAACATTCAATCCCGTCAATTAATTTGGACCAGACTGTTTGAATTCCAAAAATAAAATTGGACCGCAAAGAGTTAAAATCTTAAGAATTTTAATAACCAGTCAAAGCTAAGTAAACAAACTGGGAGTTACCTAAAACATAAGGGTACAAAGAGATTGAAAGTGAAAGAACGGAAAAAGATATATTATGCAAACATAAGGCAAATGAAAATTATATTGTCAAGGTGAAAAGCATTACTAGAAATAAAGAGCATTTTCTTTCAAAAAGTTCAATTTGCCCTAACCAGTTTGGCTCAGTGGATAGAGCATTGGCCTGCGGACACAAGGGTCCCAGGTTCAATTCAAGTCAAGGGAAATGTACCTTGATTGCGGGCACATCCCCAGTGGAGGGGGCGGTGTGTGTGCAGGAGACAGCTGATCGATGTTTCTCTCTCATCGATGTTTCTAACTCTCTATACCTCTCCCTACCTCTCTGTAAAAAATCAATAAAATATATATATTTTTTAAAAAGTTCAATTTGGCCAAAACCGGTTTGGCTCAGCGGATAGAGCGTCGGCCTGCGGACTGAAAGGTCCCAGGTTCGATTCCGGTCAAGGGCATGTACCTGGGTTGCGCGCACATCTCCAGTGGGGGATGTGCAGGAGGCGGCCGGTCGATGTTTCTCTCTCATCGATGTTTCTAGCTCTCTATCTCTCTCCCTTCCTCTCTGTAAAAAATCAATAAAATATATTTAAAAAAAAAAAACAAAAAACAATTTGCCGAAACCATTTTGGCTCAGTGGATAGAGCATCGGCCTGCGGACTGGAGGGTCCCAGGTCAAGGGCATGTACGTTGGTCGCGGGCACATCCCCAGTAGGAGATGTGCAGGAGGCAGCTGATCAATGTTTCTCTCTCATCGATGTTTCTAACTCTCTATCTCTCTCCCTTCCTCTCTGTAAAAAAATCAATAAAATATATTTTTTTAAAAAAAGTTCAATTTGCCATGGAGTTAAATTTGTATGCGTATCTACATATCCTATATAATAAAAGAGAAACATGTAAATTGACCATTCCTCCACTGTGCTCACCAGCCAATCAGGAGTGAGTATGCAAATAAACCTGACAAAGGTGGCAGGTTAATTTGCATATGCAGGTGTCAAGCACCCAGGGAGGCGATGGCAGCCAGGGGCTACTGGGACCTTCGCTGCCCTGGGAGGCGAGGCCATAGCCATGCCCGTGAGCTCCCGGGACCTTCGCTGACAGAGAGCAGAGCAGGAGAGCAGGCAGAGGGCGGGAAGAGTAGGAGGCTGCTGGACATAGAGCAGAGCAAGAGAGAGGGCGGCTTGGAGGGTGTGGCTCCCTCTGTCACCCCAGCTTCCTCATCACAGCTGTGGAAACTGGCAGCAGGGAGGAGGAAGTCCCACCCCCTCAGAATCAGCCTTTGGTCAGACAGCTCTCAGCGGCCTGACAGCCAGGACTCTCATTCACCTGCATCTCAGACCGTGAGAGTAGAGAGGTGGGACTATGTCTAAAGAACAGCTGTTGATACAACGTAGCTCTGCAGCCGAAAGATGCTGGCATTATCAACAGAGAATGTCTGAAGAGCAACTTGCGTCTGATCTTGAAAGAAGGTGGCACCTGTAATAGAATGTATCTGAAGACCAGCTATTGGAAAATCGTCACTCTGATGCCAAGAAACACCGGCATCATCAACAGAAAATGTCTAAAGACCAACATCGTGCCTTTGAAGTTGAAAGAAAGCAGTGGCGATGACAGAATATGTCTAGGGAACAGTCATTAACAAGTACTACCAGTACTGGTAGGGACTGCCTTCTCAGTGAAAATGGAGTACATGAGGATGCAATTCTCTAACATAGTTGTGGAATGACTTAGATATGAATTTTGCCTATCACTAAATTTCTCTGATGAAAAACCATCCACTGGGAAATTTACTCGGTGTTGTAGCAAAGGGAAAGTCTGTCCAAATGATATACATTTTCCAGATTACCCGACATATTTTAAAAGATTAATGTATTTAAAAAGGTTAATGACAAACGAAGATTCTGACAGTAAAAATTTCATGGAAAATAGTCATTCCATAAATAGTTCTTTTGCTTTTGCTTCCATGGGTGCAGATATTGCATCGCCATCAGGATATGGGCCATACTGTTTTAGAATACATGGACAAGTTTATCACCATACTGGAACTTTGCGTTCTTCGGATGGTGTTTCTCGGAAGTTTGCTCAACTCTATATTTTGGATACAGCCGAAGCAACAAATAAAAGATTAGCCATTCCAGAAAACCAGGGCTGCTCAGAAAGACTCATGATCAACATCAACAACCTCATGCACGAAATAAGTGAATTAACAAAGTCATACAAGATGCTACATGAGGTAGAAAAGGAAGCCCAACCTGAAGCAGCAGCAAAAGGTATTGCTCCCACAGAGGTAACAATGGTGATTAAATATGAGCGTAACAGTGACCCAGGTAGATATAATTCTCCCCGTGTAACCGAGGTTGCTGTCATATTCAGAAACGAAGATGGAGAGCCTCCTTTTGAAAGGGACTTGCTCATTCATTGTAAACCAGATCCCAATAATGCAAATGCCACTATAATGAAATCAGTATCCTGTTTCCTACATTAGATGCAATGACATATCCTATTCTTTTTCCACATGGTGAAAAAGGCTGGAGAACAGATACTGCATTAAGATGCAGATACAACAGTGTAATCTACAATAATACTAGACAAAATATAAGGACATAAGTCACACAAATGCGATATTATGAATTTCATCTCTGTGCGGGACACATTTGATCCTATTTTTAAATGCAGGAAAATTAACAGTTTATCGTGGATTAATATTAAAAAATGGAGGCCAATCTGATAAATTTCATCAAAGCAAACCAATCAGTTGTGAGTTGAAAAACACAGTCGTTTGATGGATTATCTCAAATGTAGATCTGAAAATGACAGTGTGCCGATTGGTCAAATGATAATACTTCCGTTGTCTTTTGAAGGTAGTCCCAGAAATATGCAGCAGCGATATCAGGATGCTATGGCAATTGTAACGAAGTATGGCAAGCCTGATTTATTCATAACCATGACATGCAACCCCAAAATGGGCAGATGTTGGAAACAATTTACAACACTGGCAAAATAGTTGAAAACAGACCTGACTTGGTAGCCAGAGTTTTTTATATTAAGCTGAATGCTCTTTTAAATGATATCTGTAAAATCCATTTATTTGGCAAAGTAATAACTAAAATTCATGTCATTTAATTTCAGAAACACGGACTGCCGCATGCTCATATAGTATTGATATTAGTGAGTCCAAATTACGTTCTTCTAATTAATTCCCTTTTAATATGCACAAATTTTGTGCACCAGGCCCCACTAGTGTGTGTGTGTGTGTGTGTGTGTGTGTGTGTAATGCAAATTAGGATGGGACTCCATAACGGGTCACAACCAGAGAGGAAGAGGTTGCACACGCAAGTGAGGCCCGGAGCAGAGACAGAGACAGGGCCGGTGAGCCGCCATGCTCTGGCTCGGGCAGGCCCCCAGAGCCGGAGCGGACATGGACAGGGACAGGAGGGCCGGCCTGCGGCTGATGCAGGCCTGGAGAGGAGACAGTGGGCCTACCTCCTGTGGTAGCAGTGCAGCTCCCTCCCAGGGAAGTGGCGTGATTCCTTCCCAGCTCCTGTGGGCAAGGGCGGCTTCGGCCTCCTGCAGAAGCCGCACAGCTCCCATGGAAGCAGCACGGCTCCTGGAGGTGCACTGAGGTTCCCACCGGCTCCTGCGGAAGCGGCAGGGGTCCTACTGCGCACAATGGGCTACTAGTAATAACCTCAAATTACATAGAACAGAAGTACAAGAAAAAACAGACAAATTCATAATTTTAACAGGAGGTTTAACACATTTATTTTGTGACAGAGCATACGTCTCTCGGAACCAACAGATCACCCCTACCAAAAAATCAGTAAGGTTATAAAAAAATTAAGTAACGTGAGCAGCAAATTAGATTCAGCAAGCATATATACTCCACTATATTCAACTACTGTGAACTAGAAATTATATTCAAGCACACTTGGAACATTTTTTAAATTGGCCATATTGAACTATAAAGCAAGTTTCAACAAATTTCAGGCCTCCTGGTGCTTACCACAGGCTGTGTCCTTACACTGACTGTACAGAAATAAGAGGCAGAGTAAATTTACCCCATATACACCTCAGCTCAGGCTCTTTGCCTCGTCTGTATTGTGAATGGGGAGACATTGAAAAAAAAAAAAAAAAGAAAAGAAAAAGTTTCAACAAATTTCAGAAGACTGAAATTATACAGAGTGTGTTTCTTGCCCTCATTGAGTTAATCTAGAAATCAGTAAGAAAAGGTAACTCAAAAGTCTTTATATTTAGAATTTATGAAATACATTTCTAAGTGACCTTCCTTCAAAGAAATCCCAATGGATTTAAAAAATAATTAGAACTGAATGATATTAAAAATATGTACTGAAACATATGGGAACATATATAGTCATTTTCTTTTTTCAAATTATAAGGAAAGTTACTAAAAATGGTGACAGAGTAAGTGGATGCTGCACAGACATCCTCCCAGGAACAAACTGGTATTACAACTGAAATACAGAAAAAACATCCTGAATAATCAATGGAAAGCTCACAGGAGAGAACCCTGATACCCAAGGACCAATAGTGGAGACCTCACAGAGACTGGTAGAAGGGGCAGAGGCGCAAAAGGGCTGGCCAGGCTCCAAAAGACAGAACCTAAAGTCCCAGAGAGATACTTCAGCTAAGGGGGTTGCCACTGAGAACTCTGGGATCTAATCCCCAACCTGGGCCCCCCAGCAGAGAGCACCAAAAACAAGAGGGTAACATAACATCTCGTTATGAAAACCAGCAGGGTGCTGTCCGCCAGGGAGTAACAGGTGAAAATTCGGGCACCCTCTTAAAAGGCCAATGCACAAAATTCCCTGTGGAGCTACCCACCTTGTGCTCTGGCAGAGGGAGGGTGAAGTGGACTGGAGCTGTGAGAGCAGTAGCCAGTACTGGGGATTCAAGGGATAGAGCTCAGAAAGCAGACACCCCAAGTTTCCTGGGCCGAATCATTCCCTTATACAGCGCACAGACATCTTTCCCACGTAGACATCTGCCTTGCCTGGGAGGAAGACAGTTAGCACATCCTATTGGAGAACACCTTACCCTGAGGACACTTAAGAGATTAAAAATAGCAATTAGCCTCCAGACAGAATCAACTGCCCGACCCTGATGAAAACTCTCCACACCTGAGGAAAATTGCCTGGGGAGCAAGTCAAGTCGGAATTTTATCAGTCTGTAGGCAGAGGCAGTCTCTGCAGGCTTTGAGTATGCCTGATCTGTTTAGTTAGAAACAGCCTTGACACTGTCCTGCACTAGAAACTGAGAGGTGTAGAGGATCTACCTAATACATAGTCACAAACCCAAACAGAAAGCCAAAATGAGGAGACAAAGAACCACCAAATGAAAGAACTAGAGAATTCTCCAGAAGAAAAGAATGAAGCAGGGATTATAAATTTATCTGAAACAGAGTTCAGAGTAATGATGGTAAAGATGCTCAACAGCATGAAAAAAGATATTCTATATAATAAATAGCTAATATGCAAATCGACCAAATGGCAGAATGACCGGTTGCTGTGACACTCACCACCAGGGGGAGACACTTAATGCAGGAGCTGCCCCCTGGTGGTCAGTGCACTGCCACAGGGGGAGCACCACTCAGGCAGAAGTGGGACTCACATCTGGCAAGTGCGCAGTGGTGGTGGGAACCTCTCCCACCTCCCCTGCAGCACTACGGACATCCCCTGATGGCTCCCGGACTGTGAGAGGCCAGGCTGAGGGACCCCTCCCCCTAAGTGCACGAATTTCATGCACCAAGCCTCTAGTAGTAACTATGAAAAAGAACAGTCTGAGATAAAGGATGACATAACACAAATAACACATTGGAAGGAATACACAGAGATTAGGGGAAGCTGAGGATCGAATCAGTGAATTAGAAAACAGAGTTGAAAACATCAGTCAGAAAACCAATTAAAAAACAGGAGGACAGCTTAAGGGAGCTGTGGGACAACTTGAAACGTAACAATATTAGAATAGCAGGTGTGACAGAAGAGGCAGAAAGGGAGACAGGCATAGAGAAGGTGTTTGAAGAAATAATGGCAGAAAACTTCCATAATCTGGTAAAGAAAAAAGTCACACAAGTTCAAGAGGCAAGAAGAACCCAAATAAGCCCACGCCCAGACACATCATAATTAAAAGGCCAAAAATTAAAGACAGAATCTTAAAGGCAGAAAGAGAAAAAAAAACTGTTACCTGTCGAGGCTGACCGGCAGACCCTGAGTGATGGGTAAACGATTACTCTGACAAACATTTCTGTGAAAGCATGGGTTAAGGCAGTGGTTCTCAACCTTGGCTACACATTAGAATCACCTACAAATCTTTTTTTAAAATCCTGATTTCTGCCGAACCGGTTTGGCTCAGTGGATAGAGCGTCGGCTTGCGGACTGAAGGGTCCCAGGTTTGATTCCAGTCAAGGGCATGTACCTTGGTTGCGGGCACATCCCCGGTGGGGGGCATGCAGGAGGCAGCTGATCGATCTCTCTCATAGATGTTTCTGACTCTCTATCCCTCTCCCTTCTTCTCTGTAAGAAAATCAATAAAATATTTTTTAAAAATCCTGATTTCTGGGCCTCATCCTCTGGAAATTCTGTTTCTTTTTTTTTCTTTTTCTTTTTTTTAATATATTTTATTGATTCTTTCACAGAGAGGAAGGGAGAGAGATAGAGAGTTAGAAACATCGATGAGAGAGAAACATCGATCAGCTGCCTCTTGCACACCCCCCACCGGGGATGTGCCCACAACCCAGGTACATGCCCTTGACCGGAATCGAACCTGGGACCCTTCAGTCCGCAGGCCAACGCTCTATCCACTGAGCCAAGCTGGTTTCAGCAAGGAAATTCTGTTTCTTTGTTATGGAGTGGGGCCACAACATTAGTAAGAAAGAAAGAATTTCCAGAGGATGAAGCCCAGAAATCAGGATTTTAAAGATTCCCGCCCTAACCGGTTTGGCTCAGTGGATAGAGCGTCGGCCTGTGGACTGAAGGGTCCCAGGTTCAATTCCGGTCAAGGGCATGTACCTTGGTTGCGAGCACATCCCCAGTGGGAGGTATGCAGGAGGCAGCTGATTGATGTTTCTAACACTCTATCCCTCTCCCTTCCTCTTTGTAAAAAATAAATAAATAAATAAAAAGATTCCCAGGTGATTCTAATGTGCAGCCAAGGTTGAGAACCACTGGGTTAAGGGACTGCATGGATAAAGGAACCAGACAGCCCTGTTCGCCTGCCTCCTTAGGCTTTTATTGTAGCAACAGCTTGAACTAAAATTAACTATTAGATACTATCAGCAGGGTAAGTATCCTTGAGAAAACATATGCATCTGTAGTGTCCTTTAAGAAAGGTAATCTAAAGTCTAAACAAAGATTCCAGTAAAACACCTGAAGGCTCAGACTTGTTTGCAAAAACCTTTAGCAAGGTCCCCTGGAGGCCTCCAACCTTTTGGAGATTCCTTACAGACTTTCCAAGCAAGTCCTGTGCTTCTCCACAGTTACCAACAAAGGAGTTCCCATAAGGCTGACACTTGACTTATCAGAAACTCTATAGGCCAGAAGGGAATGGCATGAAGTACTCAAGGTGCTGGAAAGCAAGGATCTGAGACCAAGATTACTATATCCAGCAAGGCTGTCATTCAAAATAGATGGTCAAATAAAGAGCTTCCTGGACAAAAAAACGCCAAAGGAGTACATCACCACCAAGCCAGCATTGCAAGAAATGCTAAAGGGATTCGTATAATGAGAAGAAGAAATGGAGAAAAATAGGCATACGGAATTAAAATGGCAATAAGTAACTACCAATCAATAATAACCCTAAATGTAAATGGACTAAATGCTCCAATCAAGAGGTGTAGGATAGCCGAAACCGGTTTGGCTCAGTGGATAGAGCTTCGGCCTGCGGACTGAAGGGTCCCAGGTTCGATTCTGGTTAAGGACATGTACCTGGGTTGCAGGCACATCCCCAGTAGGAGATGTGCAGGAGGCAGCTGATCGATGTTTCTAACTCTCTATCTCTCTCCCTTCCTCTCTGTAAAAAAATCAATAAAAAAATATTAAGAAAAAAAAAAAAAAGAGGTGTAGGATAGCTGAATGGATACAAAAACATGACCCAACTATATGCTGTCTACAAGTGATCTACCTCAAAACAAAAGACACACACTTGCCGAAACCGGTTTGGCTCAGTGGCTAGAGCGTCGGCCTGCGGACTGAGGGGTCCCAGGTTCGATTCCGGTCAAGGGCGTGTGCCTGGGTTTCGGGCACATCCCCAGTGGGAGATGTGCAGGAGGCAGCTGATTGATGTTTCTCTCCCATCAATGTTTCTAGCTCTCTATCTCTCTCCCTTCCTCTCTGTAAAAAATCAATAAAATATATTAAAAAAAAACCACCAAACTTCTAGAGGACGTTAAGGGAGAGATCAACAACAATACAGTCATGGAAGGGGACTTCAACACCCCGCTGACTTCCCTGAACAGATCTTCCAGACAAAAACTTAACAAGGAAACAGAGACTCTAAAGGAACACTGGATCAGATGGATTTAACTGACATTTATAGAACATTTCACCCCAACACAGCAGAATATACGTTCTTCTCAAGTGCACATGGACCATTCACAAAGATAGACCACATGTTAGGACACAAAACAAGTCTCTATAAGTTCCAGAAGATTGAAATCATATCAAGCATCAGTGGAATGAATTAGAAATCAACTACAGTAAAAACACCCCAAAACATTCAAACACATGGAGGCTAAGTAGCATGTTATTAAACAGTGAATGGGTTACCACTGAGATCAAGAAAGAAATGAAAAACTTACTAGAAACAAATGAAAATGAACACACAACAACCCAAATCTTTGGAACACAGCAAAAGCAGTCCTCAGAGGGAAGTTCATAGTACTACAGACATACCTCAAAAAAACAAGAAAAACCAGCAATAAATTATTTAACCCTACAACTTAAAGAACTAGAGAGAGAACAAGAAAAGCCCAGAGTAAGTAGAAGGAAGGAAATAAAGATTGGAGCAGAAATAAATAACATAGACTAAAAATAATAATAATAATGCAAAAAAAATCAATGAAACCAAGAGCAGGTTCTTTGAAAGGATAAACAAAATTGATAAACCATTAGCCAGACTCATCAAGAAACAAAGAGAGCGCGCCCAAATAAATAAAATCAGAAATGAAAGTGGAAGAGTAACCACTGACACCACAGAAATACAAAGGATTATAAGAAAATACCATGAACAACTACATGCCAACAAGCTGGACAATGTGGTTGAAATAGACAAATTCCTAGAAAAATACAATCTCCCAAAACTGAATTAGGAAGAATCAGAAAACCTGAATTGGCCAATAACAACTGGTGAAAATAGAAGCAGAAATAAAAAAAACTCAACAAACAAAAACCCAGGTCCGGACGGCTTCACAGGGGAGTTTTACCAAACACATAAGGAAGAACTAACACCTACACTCCTCAAACTATTTCAGAAAATCCAAGAAGAAGGAACACTTCCAAACTCTTTTTATGAGGCCAACATTATCCTTAATCCAAAACCAGATAAAGATACTACCAAAAATAAAAAAAAAAGACAGTCCCCTATCCCTGATGAAAATACCTAGATGCTAATATCCTCAACAAAATATTAGCAAATTGCATCCAGTAATATATTAAAAAGATCATACACCATGATCAAGTGCGAATTATTCCAGGGATGCAAGTCTGGTACAATATTTGCAAATCAATAACCATGATATATCACATAAACAAACTGAAAAACAAAAATCACATGGTCATATCAATAGATGCAGAAAAAGCATTCAACAAAATCCAACACCCATTTTTGATTTAAAAAATCACACACAAAAACTCAGCAAAGTGAGAATAGAGGGGGCATATCTCAACATGATAAAGGCCATATATGACAAACCTACAGCCAACATCATACTCAATAGGCAAAAACTAAAACCATTTCCCCTAAGAACAGGAACAAGACAGGGATGCCCACTTTCACCACTTCTGTTGAACATAGTCCTGGAAGGGCTAGCCATAGCAATCAGACAAAAAGAAGAAATAAAAGGCATCCAAATTGGAAAAGAAGAAGTAAAACTGTCAGTATCTGCAGATGACATGATATTGTACATAAAAAAACACCACCAAAGACTCCATCAGAAAACTACTAGACTTAATAAATGAATTTGGCAATGTAGCAAGATACAAAGTTAACACTCAGAAATCTATGGTTCTTTTATACACCAATAATGAACTTACAGAAAGAGAAACTAAAAAAAAAAAAAAAATCAAATTTACCATTGCAACAAAAAAATTAAGATACCTAGAAATAAATTTAGGAGGTAAAATACTTGTATTCAGAAAACTATAGGACATTGAAAAAAGAGATAGAGCAGTGGTTCTCAAACTGTGGGTCACGACCCCTTTGGCAGTCGAACAACCCTTTCACAGGGGTCGTCTAAGACCATCCTGCATATCAGATATTTATATTACGATTCATAACAGTAGCAACATTACAGTTATGAAATAGCAACGAAAATAATTTTATGGGAGGAGAAACCAAGATGGCAGCAAACCAAACGCCGGAGTTTGCTGCCTCAAACAACCACTTCAAAAATACAACTAAAAGATGGAACGGACATCATCCAGAACCACAGGAAGGCTGGCTGAGTGGAAGTTCTACATCTAGGAGGAAAGAGAATAGCATACCGAGACTCAGAGGAGGCGCAGTGCTGAAGTGAAATACTAAGGTGCAGAGGTGCATGCAGAGCAGGCTGGCAGCGGAGGGCGCGGTTGTCTGTTTCAATCGAGAGGGAGTCTCAAACTCTGAGCTCCAGATCCGGGCAAGTCTCCAGGAACCCAGACTCAAATGGGACTGTCGGGCTTCGGTCGGAACTCGAAGGCAGCTTTCTCTCCAAGGTTTGCAGCAGTTGCTGGGACTCTGAGAGGCAGAGCCCCTGGGGCGGGACTGAGAGCAGCCATAACTGCTCACTCCCCCCCCCCCCGCCCTGTAGATCCCCCGGGACCCGCCCGCCCAAGCCCTGCACAGAGGCACTTGTGGGATAGCCTTAGGCAAAGGCTAGATTAGCACCGCCCTAGAGATCCAGCACAGAAGTTCTCCCACTGCAGACATAGCTTATTCTCATAGCCAGTTGGCCTGGAGGTCAAATCACCCCCAGTATTACCGACAACAATCAAGGCTTAACTACAACAAGACTGCACACAAAGACCACAAGGGGGTGCACCAAGAAAGCATAAAAAATGCGGAGATAAAGAAACATGACAGAAATGGAGGGGGAGAAACCAAGATGGTGGCATAGGTAAACACCGGAGTTAGCTGCCTCGAACAACCACTTCAAAATACAACTAAAAGACGGAACAGACATCACCCAGAACCACAGGAAGACTGGCTGAGGGGAAATTCTTCAACTAGAAGGAAAGAGAACAGCATATGATACTCAGAGGGGGCGCAGTGCGGAAAATACAAAGGTGCAGAGGTACGCGTGGAGCGGGCTGGTAGCTGAGGGCGCGGTTGCCGTTTTCAATCAGGAGGGAGTCTCAGATTCTGAGCTCCGGTTCTGGGCGAGTCTCTAGGGACCAGACTCAAACGGCAGAAGCAGGACTGTCTGGCATCGGTCGGAACACGAGGGCAGCTTTCTCTCCAAGGTTTGCAGCGGTTGCTGGGACTCTGAGAGGCAGAGCCTCTGGGGACTGGACTGAGAGCAGCCATAACTGCTCCCTCCACCTGCTCTGTTGATCCCGTGCAACCCACCCGCCCCGCCCAAACCCTGCGCAGAGGCATTTGCCAGATAGCCTCAGGCAAAGGCTAGATTAGCACTGCCCTAGAGGACAGAAGTTTTCCCACTGCAGACACAGCTGATTCTCACAGCCAATTGGCCTGGAGGTCAAATCCCCCAGTATTAACTACAACAATCAAGGCTTAACTACAACAAGACTGCGCACAAAGACCACTAGGGGGTGCACCGAGAAAGCATAAAAAATGCGGAGACAAAAAAACAGGACAAAACTGTCAATGGAGGATACTGAGTTCAGAACCACACTTTTAAGGTCTCTCAAGAACTGTCTAGAAGCCACCGATAAAGTTATTGAGATCCTCAAGAAATCTAATGAGACCCTCAATGTTATGATAAATAACCAACTAGAAATTAAGCATACATGGACTGAAATAATGAATATTATACAGACTCCCAATAGTAGACCAGAGGAGCGCAAGAATCAAGGCAAAGATTTGAAATGCGAAGAAGCAAAAAACACCCAACCAGAAAAGCAAAATGAAAAAAGAATACGAAAATAGTGTAAGGAGCCTCTGGGACAGCTTCAAGCGAACCAACATCAGAATTATAGGGGTGCCAGAAGATGAGAGAGAGCAAGATATTGAAAAACTATTTGAAGAAATAATGACAGAAAAATTCCCCTACCTGGTGAAAGAAATAGACTTACAAGTCCAGGAAGCGCAGAGAACCCCAAACAAAAGGAATCCAAAGAGGACCACACCAAGACACATCATAATTAAAATACCAAGAGAAAAAGACAAAGAGAGAATCTTAAAAGTGGCAAGAGAAAGAAACTCAGTTACCTACAAGGGAATACCCATATGACTGTCAGCGGATTTCTCAACAGAAACTTTGCAGGCCAGAAGGGAGTGGCAAGAAATATTCAAAGTGATGAATGCCAAGAACCTACAACCAAGATTACTTTATCCAGCAAAGTTATCATTCAGAACTGAAGGTCAGATAAAGAGCTTCACAGATAAGGAAAAGCTAAAGGAGTTCATCACCACCAAACCAATATTATATGAAATGCTGAAAGGTATCCTTTAAGAAGAGGAAGAAGAAGAAAAAGCTAAAGATACAAATTATGAACAACAAATATGCATCTATCAACAAGTGAATCTAAGAATCAAGTGAATAAATAATCTGATGAACAGAATGAACTGGTGATTATAATAGAATCAGGGACATAGAAAGGGAATGGACTGACTATTCTTGGGGGGGAAAGGGGTGTGGGAGATGTGGGAAGAGACTGGACAAAAATCGTACTACCATGGATGAGGACAGTGGGTGGGGAGTGAGGGTGGAGGGTGGGACAGGAACTGGGAGGAGAGGAGTTATGGGGCGGGGGGGGAGAGGAACAAATGTAATAATCTGAACAATAAAGATTAAAAAAAAGAAAATAATTTTATGGTTGGGTCACAACATGAGGAACTGTATTTATTTTTTTATTTTTTTTAAAATATATTTTATTGATTTTTTACAGAGAGGAAGGGGGAGGGATAGAGAGCTAGAAACATGGATGAGAAAGAAACATCGATCAGCTGCCTCCTGCACACCCCCCACTGGGGATGTGCCCGCAACCAAGGTACATGCCCTTGCCTGGAATCGAACCTGGGACCTTTCGGTCCACAGGCTGATGCTCTATCCACTGAGCCAAACCAGTCAGGCGAGGAACTGTATTTAAAGGGCCAGAAGGTTGAGAACCTCTGAGGTAGAGGAAGACATAAACCGTGGTCATGGATTGGTAGAATCAACATCATTAAAATGTCTATACTTCACAAAGCAATCTATAGATTCAATGTAATCCCCATTAAGATACCAATGGAATATTTCACCTACCTAGAACAAACTCCAAAAATTCATCTGCAATAAAAAAAAAAAAAAAACCAACCCTGAATAGCTGCAGCAATCCTGAGAAAGAAGGACAATGTTGGAGGGATCACAATACCAGATATCAAGCTATATTACAAAGCCACTGTTTTCAAAACTTCCTGGTATTGGCACAAGAACAGATAGATAGATCAATGGAAGAGAACAGAGAACCCAGAAATCGACCCAAGCCATTATGCTCAATATTTGACAAAGGAGGCAAAAGCATACAATGGAGTCAAGACAGTCTTTTCAATAGTGTTGGGAAAATTGAAAAAAATGAAACTAGACCACCAACTTACACCATACACAAAAATAAACTCAAAATGGATAAAGGACTTAAACATAAGATTGGAAACCATAAAAATCTTAGAAAAATCCATAGGCAGCAAAATATCAGACATATGTCATAGAAATATTTCCACTGGTACAACTCCTAAGGAGAAAACAAACACATGAGACTACATCAAAATAAAAAGCTTCTGCACAGCAAAAGAAACCATCAACAAAACAATAAGAAATCCCACTGCATGGGAGAACATATTTGCCAATGTTATCTCCGATAAGGGTTTAATTTCCAAACTTTACAGGAAACTTACCGTATTTGCCGGCGTATAAGACGATTTTTTGGCCCTGAAAAATATGCCTCCAAGTGGGGGGTCGTCTTATACGCCAGGTACACTTCAGATAGACTGCCCATAGTGCTTGCCCCGTGCCATAGTGGCCTCCCGATGCCCGCCCACTTCATTCCACATACCGTTCAGGCATCAGCAGCGCTGCTGGGTGTATGCTCGGCTGTTATGCGATTTTGCTGTTATGCGATTTTACCACACTCGCAAAATCGCACACAGTCGACCATACACCCAGTATGATAGCGCAAAATCGCGAATCGCGATACCATACTGGGTGTATGGTTGGCTGTGTGCGATTTTGCGAGTGTGGTAAATTCGGGTTACCGTATATTTCTTTACATATGCATTGAAGATTCGCGATTTTGCGCTATCATGGTGCCTGTTAGAATGTTGAAGAGCTCGCGCTTGCGCACTAGTGAGGTCCCAGGGAGATGCTGATGCAAGGGTGGACCAGACTGCTATAGTGACAGGGCGGGCAAACAGGGAGCAGGGACCAATCAAATCAGGCTTTGTATACAGCCAACAGCCAACCACAATACTGCCCCATTGTACAGTACAGCATAGAAAATGTCGACCAGTCAAACCCCTATCATCCCTATCATGGCACCAAGATGTCGTTGATGAACTTTTAATATCAGAGGATGAAGAGGAGTTTGAAGGCTTTTAAGGTGAAACTGTCACGCCAGCAAACTTGCTAGGGACTTGCCCGGCACTTGCTCTCTCCCTCTATTTGTTATCTTACTTCTATCATTGACAGTCCCTCTAGGTTGTGGGCTGCTTGCCTGTGTTCCTGAGAAGCATCTACGGTACCAGTCTATAGAGTGTGTTTTCTTTAGTGAATTACCGGTATGTTTACCGGTAATAAACTTGCACTGTTTTATGTATATGTTTGATTACATACAGCCTTGTGACAGTTTTCCTGCATGTCATAAGCATTTGAATATAAATTAAAATGTTAAAATCAAATCTGATATTGTTTTACCTTTTATTTGGTGTGTGGAAGGTGTGCGGAAGAGGGGGTAGTCTTATACGGCGAGTATATAACAAACTCTGTATTTTGAGTGGAAATGTTAGGGGGTCGTCTTATACGCCCAGTCGTCTTATACGCCGGCAAATACGGTATACAACTTAACAAAAGGAAGATAAACAATCCAATCAAAAAATGCCGAAACCGGTTTGGCTCAGTGGATAGAGCGTTGGCCTGCGGACTGAAAGGTCCCAGGTTCGATTCCGGTCAAGGGCATGTACCTGGGTTGCAGGCACATCCCCAGTAGGAGATGTGCAGGAGGCAGCTGATCAATGTTTCTCTCTCATCGATGTTTCTAACTCTCTATCTCTCTCCCTTCCTCTCTGTAAAAAATCAATAAAATATATTTTTTTTAAAAAAAATGGGCAAAGGCCCTAAATAGACACTTTTCAAAAGAGGAGATACAGAAGGCTGAGAGACACATGAAAACATGCTCAAAGTCACTAATCATCTGAGAGATACAAATCAGAATGACAATGAGGTACCATCTCACACCTGTCAGAATGACTACCATCAACAAATCAACAAGTGCTGGTGAGGATGTGGAGGAAAAGGAACCCCCTTACACTGCTGGTGCAACCACTCTGGAAAACAGTATGGTGTTTTCCGAAAAAATTAAAAATGGAACTCCTATTTAACCCTGTAACCCTGCTTCTAGGAATATACAAAGAAATCAGAAACACCAATCAGAATGTATATATGCATCCCTATGTTCATAGCAGCACAATGTACAATAGCTAAGATTTGGAAATAGCCTAAGTGTTCATCAGCAGATGAATGGATTAAAACACTGATACATCTACACAGTGGAATACTATGCTGCTGTAAAAAAGAAGGAACTTTCATCATTTGTAACAGCATGGATGGATCTGGAGAGCATTATGCTAAGTGAAATAAGCCAGTTGGAGAAAGATATCACTTGATCTCACTCATTTGTGGACTATAATGAATACCTAACATAAACTCGATATAAAAACAGAGCCAGAGGAAAAAAATATGTTAGAATATAATTGAAGTAATCCTGTTATTTGCAGATTTTTAATATTTCCTACAACTTTTGTGAAATTATACTATGTTAGTACAGTTTTGGTAATATTAAAAATCTTTTTTTCTTGAAATATTAATGTTTATTGCATGTAACATTATTATACTTAAAATCATTTTTCTTGAAATATTAATGTTTATTGCATGTAAATGGCTAATTATTCTGTATCTACAATCTGGTAATAGTTTTATTTTCTATATTTAAAAAATCAAATAAAATAAAGAAAATATATATATATATATTTTAAAAATAAAAAATTATAAGGAAAGTTTAGCCCAGCATGCATGGCCCAGTGGTTGAGTGTTGACCTATGACCAGGAGAGCATGGTTTGATTCCCGGTCAGGGCACATGCCCAGGTTGTCTGCAGGCTTGATTCCCAGTATAGGCATGCAGGAGGCAGCTGATCAATGATTCTCATAACTGATGTTTCTCTTTTCTCCCTCTCCTTTCCTCTCTGAAATCAATACACACACACACACACACACACACACACACACACACACTTCTTTTTATAAAGGAGAGAGTTTATTTAGAAAGTTACAGAGGTGGAAGAAGTGACTCTGGCCTCAGGAAACAAGTTACAGAAACAGAGGAAGAGCCCTTGGAACTTAGGAACTTATACTTAATGAAGAAAGACAATGTTTTCCCCCTAAAATCAGAACAAGACAAGGATGTCTGTTCTCAGTCTTTATTCAACATTGTACTGGAGTTTTCAGCCATTAGAAATTAATATGTAACCTAAAGTATGGAGGCATGGAACAGACTGAAATACTTTGATGTGGGGGTGGAAGGATGAGGAGAGATAAACCAAAGAACTTACAGACGTATGCATAGCCCATGGACAGGGGCAATATGCGTAGTGTAAATCTGGGGTGGGGGTGGGCGGATGGGGCTGAGTGGAGGGGGGGAAAGGCATGGGACACATCTGTAATACTGTCAACAATATAAAATATATATCTTAAAAAGAAATTAATAGCCCTAGCTGGTTTGGCTCAGTGGATAGAGTAGTCAGCCTGTGGACTTGAAGGGTCCCGGGTTCTATTACAGCCAAGGGCACATGCCCACGTTGTGGGCGCAGTCCCCAGTAGGGGGCGTGCAGGAGGCAGCCATTCAAAGATCCTCTCATTGATGTTTCTTTCCTCTCCCTTCCTCTCTGAAATCAATAAAAATATATATTTTTTAAATTGTCATATAGTATGCTTATCACATGTCGACTGACTATAGAATTTGATGATTAATAGAATCTGATCCCAGCCCTGCGGGTGTGGCTCAGTGGTTGAGCTCGGACCTATGAACCAGAAGGTCACAGATCCCCAGTAGGGCACATACAGGAGGAAACTGATCAATGATTCTCATCATTTATGTGTCTCCCCCTCTCCCTTCCTCTCTCTCAACCCAATAAAAATATGTCTTAAAAATAATCTGATCCCAAATTATTGCTACAAGCTGGAACAACTAACGGAGTAAACAGTAAATTAAAGCCAAAATTAAGAGTTTAGGTTTAAAAACCAACTGGAAGATTCAAAATTCTGCAAAAGGATAACTAGGTACCTACTGTGTAGTCAGCCTGTGGACTTGAAGATATAGAGCCACGCACTAGAGACAGAGACATGATTCTTTCCTAGATGGGACAATTCCAGACCTCCCCCGCCCCCAAAGAAAAATGTCTATGCTAGACTCAACACATCTTCCTGTGACCTCTCAACTCCATAGCACTTACTAATAATTCCCTAGCCCCGTTGTGTTAATTCTTCGGGCAGAGAACACACACCACGCTTTGAGTCTCAGGTTTGCAATGATGACCGGAGTCCAGTAGCCTCCTCTTGGATGACCGCTTTGGCCCTGCGGCCTCAGGCCGATTACTTGGAAGTTAAGGAAGCGAAAACGCGCGCCGCGGGAGTGTCGGGAAGAAAGCGCCCGGAACAGCCCGGAGCGACCTGACTTCCCGCCGCGCTCCAGGCTCGGGAGGCGCGGGAGTTCCTGCGGTTACTGCTCTGCGCATGAGCGGAAGTCGGGCTTTGCGCAGTCGGCTGGGTCGGTGGGTATGTGTGTTAACTGATTGGCTCCATATTCAGTGCAGAACAATCGGTTTGCATCTGCTCTTCCCGTAGCACCCTCCAGCTGCTAGAAACAAGATCGCATACCAGGAAGCGTTGAGGCCGCCCGACTGCGCATCTTCCCGTAGTAAAGATGGCGGCGCCCTGACAGTAAACGACACGTTAAACCACTTCCGCGTTTCTCTTGCGCCCTCGTTCAAGATGGCGGACGAGGCCACCCGGCGTGTCGTGTCTGAGATCCCAGTGCTGAAGACTAATGCCGGACCTCGCGATCGGGAGCTGTGGGTGCAGCGCCTCAAGGAGGAGTATCAGTCTCTGATCCGGGTGGGTTGTGCTGCTGCGGGCGCAGAGCGCTGTGGGTCATCCTGTGTGCTCAGGAATAGGCTCCGTGCGGAAGCCATTTCCGGTCTTAAAGGCGAACCCCCAAATTCATAGACACGAGAACTGCGGGGTGTGGGGCCTAGGCAGGGGCGGGGGCGCCGGCAGGGGAGCCGCGCCGCGAGCCTGGGTCGGGCCGACTTCCTGCGGGGTGCGCCTCGGAAGGTGACGTGTCGCTCAGGCTCCGGGCTTGCCCTCCTGGGGGCGAGGAGCGGGCTGTCCCCGCCGACCCCTCGGCCCCTCTTCACTCCGGGAGGAGGCGCGCACGTTCGGGCCGAAAAGCCAAAGAGGGGGCAGTGGCAGGATGGCGGGACCCTGTGCGGCTCCCCCTCTTCTCTAAGAGGAGAGCTGGGGCGATCGGGGTCTGCCCTGCCGCGTGCCTCTCTTCACCGCAAACCTGTTGTGCACCCCGCACCCAGGAAGGGGCTCCGAGGCCGGAGGCGGCGAGCCGGGCTACTAAGACTCGTTAAGTGGGGAAAGGGAGAGGGAGGCCGAGAACTGCTAGAATGTGCTGAAGCCGGTAAGGTAGCTAATCCGGGTGGGGCTGGTCAGGGCGGGCTCCCTGGAGGAGGCGGTGCTTGAGGTGGGAGGAGGACCTTCATGGCGAAAGGCACCGACGCTAGAAACGCCGGTGATGTGTATGAAGAGACACCTAGTTCAGAGTTGCTGCAGCACCAAATGCGTAGCAAGGAGTGGTGGGCAAGACTCGAGGGAGAGGTCTGAGCACTCGAATTTTATCTTGGAGGCGTTGGGATTCCTTTAAAGGATTTTCACCAAGGAATATTCTGGTCAGATTTGAGCTTAGATCAATCACCGTGGCGATAGAGAGGAAAATGGAATTGACAGGGATAAGATTGAAGGTAGGAGACAAGTTAGGAGTCTGTGATTAATCCAGGCAAAAGAAAGTTGATGCTCTAAAGTCTAAACTCTACAGTTAGTTATAGTGAGAATAGAGAGGAGAGGTAGATTTGAAGACTATTCAAAAGGTAAAATCAGCAGGACATTGTTGCTGGGCTAGAGTAAAGGAGAGGGAGAATCAAGAATTATTCCAGCTCGGCTGGTGCGGCTCAGTGGTTGAGCATGGACCTTTGAACCAGGAGGTCATGATTCCATTCCTGGTCAGGCACAGGCCCAGGTTTCAGGCTTGATCCCCAGTGGGGGCGTGCAGGAGGCAGCCGATTGATGATTCTCTCTCATCATTGATGTTTCTATCTCCTTCTCCCTTCCTCTCTGAAATCAATTTAAAAAATTTTTAAAGGACAATTCCAGGTTTCTAGCCTAAATGACAGTGAATGCTGATGCTACTGCCTGAGATTGATGCAGTGGGGGGACAGGTCAGAAGGAACAAAAGCAAAAGCTGAGCTTGAGGTACCTGTGAAACAAAGGTAGAAATAAATAGTTGGGTACTGGAGTCTGAAGCTGGAGAAAACATCTGGATTAAAGATAAAGATTTGGAAGTCCCTCAGCATGTGGAAGCTAATCAAAACCAGGACCATGTCATGTCCTCTAGGGAGGGAGCACCCCATGAAACGAGTTGTGAGCTGAGGGCAGAAAGTGTCAGAAGTGAAAAGAGAACTCAGCTGGTGTCATCAAATCTTTTGTGCTAAAGTGAGTGGAGCCCAAGCATTCTCTGCTCTGGGCAATTGCTAGTCCCTGCTTACCAGTGTGACTTTGTCTTTATTTTTGCTTATGTCAGGAAAATTGGGCAAATGTACTAAAAAAGAAAGTAGTCACATAATTTTCTTTTGAGGGAAGGGGGACTGCCCTTGGCCTCAACTTCCCCCTCAAAGACCTAATTCTTTGCTTTTAGTATGTGGAGAACAACAAGAATGCAGACACTGATTGGTTCCGACTGGAGTCCAACAAGGAAGGGACTCGGTAGGCAGACCCTCTTGGGGGGGTATCGGGGTGGGAATTGTTCGTGATTTTAGCATTTTCGTATCTCAAAGCTCACTGCCAGGCCATCCCTGCTTCATATTGGCTGTGTCCACTCCCACAGCTCCAGAGTTTCCCAATTCCTATCCCATGAGTCTCCCAGGCTAGTCACCTAAGCCAAGAAGATGTCACTTGAGCCCTAACCGGTTTGGCTCAGTGGATAGAGCGTCGGCCTGCGGACTGAAGGGTCCCAGGTTCGATTCCAGTCAAGGGCATGTACCTTGGTTGCAGGCACATCCCCAGTAGGGGGTGTGCAGGAGGCAGCTGATCAATGTTTCTCTCTCATAGATGTTTCTAACTCTCTATCCCTCTCCCTTCCTCTCTGTAAAAAATCAATAAAATATATATTTTTAAAAATGTCACTTGAGTATGAGAAGAATGGTCAAATTAGACTGAGGTTTGGTCTTCGTTATAGGTGGTTTGGAAAATGCTGGTACATCCATGATCTCCTCAAATATGAGTTTGACATCGAGTTTGACGTGAGTATGATGGTGTGGGAAATATGGAGGTTAACAAGCTAACATTTCTTGAAGGGACCAAAGAATTTTTCCAATGGGAGGCAAAAACTGAGATTTGAAGCAAGCGTAGATTAGTTACTAATCTCTAAGTCCAGAATTCTGGTTTGCACATGCTGCTTGGGGAGTTTGCCAAACATTTCAGTTCAACTGAGAAATGTATGTCAGGTTACATTAGTTCCTTTATATCCTGATTCTCTTTTATTAAGGTTTTATAATTCCTCCAGATTCCTATCACATATCCTACTACTGCTCCAGAAATTGCAGTCCCTGAGCTGGATGGAAAAACAGCCAAGATGTACAGGTAGGACTGAATAGGAGATGGGAAAGGGTCAAAATGGGCTTAGGGAAGAACTTGGGGAGGCAGGAATTTTCCCAGAGGCCTGCTGGCCTCGAGGGGCTCTAGGCCTCCCTCAGCCAAGCCTGGGCACTGCACTTAGCTGACCTTGTTCTCAATTTGGATCACTAGTAGCCTTGTGCTCCCAAGAGGCTGCTGTGTTTCATGGTAACCTTGCATGTCAACACCTTCTTCCCGCTTATCCCTCTCATAGGGGTGGCAAAATATGTCTGACTGATCACTTTAAGCCTTTGTGGGCCAGGAACGTGCCCAAGTTTGGACTAGCTCATCTTATGGCTTTGGGGGTAAGTTTGGGTTATTTGCTTCTCCCTCTCCCGCCCCTCCCCCCTCTCAAAAATCAATAGAAATATAAAAAAGAGAAGTAACAGAATAAACAAGGAATAACTGTTTTCCCTTGGGTGTGCTCCCCTGGTATCTCTCTGGGAAGGAGCTTCTCATAGAACGAGATGCATTGCCTTGGCGGTAGTAACCTTACAGGTCTCCCTTGTATTACAGCTGGGCCCATGGCTGGCAGTGGAAATCCCCGATCTGATTCAGAAAGGCGTTATTCAGCATAAAGAGAAATCATCTGAAGGATCAAGCCACTGAGGCTGGACAGGGGACCTTTGAGAGGCTACGTTCCTTTATCCTGTGTGTCCCTTACTCATCTAATGCTTCCCGCACACTCTTTCACCCACAACTGTTATCAAGTAGCCGCAGCAGGCATTGCTGGGGGAAAAACCAACAGTATTGCTACGAATGTATAAGGCTACACAGGGAAGGGAAAGCCTGGGGCTTTGAAAAACCCAAAGGTCACTTATATCCCCTCCCCAGGTGGAGCAATGTGAGGTCCTGGAGGGACAGCGGGTGGCGGAGAGTGGGTCCATGGACCTTTGGTTCTGGAGATAACTCATCAATAAAAGCTGCTTCCTCTGGTGGCCTGTGGTCCTCATTGGTGGCTGCGAACAGCAGCAGCCTGCCCTGCCCTGCGGGGAGGCCCTCCCTCCTGAGCCCCCCTGCAGCTCTCTGGGAAGCATCAGTGCTGCAAACCTGGGGGCCAGGCTCCGGCTGTCAGACCCACACCCTGTGGGCCACAGAATGAGGTGACGGGACCTACACTTCAGGGACATGGTTCGCAGTAACGGTGTAAAGACAAGGCTGGGAACTGTGGGTCCTAAAGTTGGCAGCGTTGCCATGGTGTCGGGGGGCGGGGTCGCGCAGGCGCTGAGGACGCAGGCGCTGGGTCGGAGTGCGGCTGCGCAGGCGCCGTGAGCGACGCTGAAGCCGGTGGCGGCGGGACCAACAAAGATGGCGGCGGCCCCGGCGGCGGGAGCGACCAGGGCGGCAGCTGCGCCTGAAGTTGCAGCCGGGCCCGCGGGGGTGCTGCACAGGGGTCGGGGGGGGCAGCCCTGAGCTGGGGCCTGGCCCCGGCTGGGCTCCCCCGCCGCACCCCGGAGCACAGGTACGGGCCGCGGCGTGACGGCCGGTGTGGGGGGACGCCCCGGACCTGGGAGGACGCCCTCCACCCAGGCGGAGGCGCAGGGGACGGCGGGCCTGGGGGAACGGGGCTGCCGGAGCGCGTCCGGGGACCGTGGGGCACACAGCGCCGGGCTCCGGAGCCAATCGGCGGCCTCGGCCTGTCTGCCCTCAAGGGGGGCGGACCCGAGAAGCCCTGCTGCCGGGCGACCCGGGCGACCCGGGGTCAGGGAGGCCCGCCCGCCCGCCTTCCGCAGGGCCCCTGAGCCCCACACCGCGTAGGAGCTCGAGGGTGCGGGAGGGAGGGAGTCGCAAGCCACCCATTTCCTGAGTGGGGCAGGGGGGTGCGGGTGGGGTGCTGTGTCCTGGGCTGTTGTCCTGGCACCCGCCCCCAGTGACCAGGGCGCCCAAGGGGCTCAGGTAGCGCCCGCTTGACGTCCTGGGTGCGAGGCTGTCACCACCCAATGATCCAGACCGCGGCTGTCCTAGGCCTCCCAACACCGCTGTTTCCGCAGGAAGGTGCTGAGGCAGGAGCCAGGCCTGGGCTGCCATCACCCATTCATTGATCCTCAATGATACAGTCACACCGCACTTCTCCAGCAGTTCGAGTCTCAACCAAGTTCACAGAAAAAAAAGTCTCGGTTGTCGACCAAAACTTCAGTTTTGGACCTGACAGCCTTTCATGCTGAGACCTCTACCTGACAAAAAGCATCTCTCCGCAACAAAGGAAAGAATGCTTTTGTGATTAGCACATTTTTCAAACAGAAAGAGTGCTAATGTTGCTAAGGGTGTGAACAGGCTCGTAAGATAACAAGCACAGCAGCTGAATAGGTAGAAAATTTGTTTGTATAAAGGAAAAGCAGCTAGCCAGTGGTAGCACTTCAGAGGCAGTGATATGTGGAAAATCAGTTTAAGGCTATTAGAGGGTGTTTCAATAAATTTAAGAAAAGAAGTGCTTATTTATAGATCAGACATGTACTGTATATTCTAGTAAGAAAGGTTAAAATGGAATCATTTGGAGTTTTGGAACGGATTAATTCAATTTACATTCTTTCTGGTGGGAACAAATGATTCAGTTTTCTAACAAATCACTTCTCCAACAGCTTTCCAGAAAGAATTAAGTTCAAGAACTGAGGTTCAGTGTGCTAAGTATTTACTTTCTGTCAAACATTGAGCTAGGTACTGGGATACAATGTCTGATACGACAACTCGGTTCCTGCCCGCAGTACACGTAGAAGCTAGTATGGTGGCTTAGCTTCCCCCTCTGTCCATATTCATATGCTGACCCTCTCTTCTCCCAGGTCTTGCCTGTGGTGACCACAATGCCCCAGGCCTCTGAGCACCGCTTGGGCCGGACCCGAGAGCCACCTGTCAATGTCCAGCCCCGAGTGGGATCCAAACTACCATTTGCCCCCCGGGCTCGCAGTAGGGAGCGTCGAAACCCAGCCCCTGGGCCAAACCCCATGTTACGGCCTCTGCCTCCCCGGCCAGGTCCACCTGAGGAACGGCTCAAGAAACTGGAGCTGGGACAAACACGGACCTCAGGCCCTCGTCCCAGAGGCCCCCTTCGGGCAGATCATGGAGTTCCCCTGCCTGGCTCACCACCCCCAGCTGTGGCTCTGCCTCTCCCAACCAGGACCAACCTAGCCAGGTCCAAGTCTGTGAGCAGTGGGGACTTGCGACCAACAGGGATTGCCTTGGGAGGGCATCGAGGTGCTAGAGAGCTAGGGGCTGCACTGAGCCGCTTGGCGCTCCGGCCTGAGCCACCCACTTTGAGACGTAGCACCTCTCTCCGCCGCCTAGGGGGCTTTCCTGGGCCCCCCACCTTGCTCAGTATACGGACAGAGCCCCCGACTTCCCATGGCACTTTCCGCGTGATATCTGCCCGGCCCTCCAAGCCTTTCTACTTCGATGACAAGATGGTGAGGACTTGTCAGCACATGTGACCTTCCGTTCCCATGTTCCTCCAGCTTTCCCGCCATCATATGGCTTTCCTCCCCACCCCACCCCATCCCAAGTTCCTTTCTCAGCCCCTCATTGCAGCATTTGGACTCTAATCTCCCTTCCTTATCCTTCAGGGTTGTCTGTCACTCCCCCGCATGGTGCACCACTTCAGTCCCCAGGGATTTAACCCAGCCATTTGGAATTCTCCTCTGGGTCCCCCAGGCCCTTACTCTCCCTTGCCTTCTCTCCTAGGACACTGCCTAGACCCATGATGGCGAACCTTTTGAGCTCGGCTTGCCAGCATTTTGAAAAACCCTAACTTAACTCTGGTGCCGTGTCACATATAGAAAGTTTTTGATATTTGCAACCATGGTAAAACAAAGACTTATATTTTTGATATTTATTTTATATATTTAAATGCCATTTAACAAAGAAAAATCATCAAAAAAAAACCAACCAAAAAACAAAGAAAAATCAACCAAAAAAATGGGTTCGAATGTCACCTCTGACACGCGTGTCATAGGTTCGCCATCATTGGCCTCAGCCTAATTAACCTCTGGAGCTGAGGAGGGGCAGGTTCAGGAAATCTGAGCTAGTGTGGTCGCCCATTTCTTGAGTAAGTGAGTGAGGCTGATTGCATTTGGAGCATCAGGAGAGGGAGCCGGAAAGGGCCACGGGGGCAGGAGGGGGCCTCGGACACAACAAGGTGGGGGTGGGGAGCAGCTGGGCAACCATGCCAGTGCTTGGGCAGTTGCCCTGGGAGCTGTTTTGCCGGCCAGCTGGGCAGAGGAACAAGTGAAGAACAGGTGGGACTGGCATGGCTGAGTCTGTGGTGCACTCAACTGTGATGGGCTTACTGCTCATGTCCAGTGAGGTAGGGAGACCCCAATACCCAGTGAGGGAAAGAGGGTAGAGTTTGGGGTGAAGTATGGGGGTGCGGCAAAGCAGTGGGCAGCATGCTGTTGAAAGGTTAAAGGGTCACACGGGCTGTATGGGAACCTGCTGACAGCACTCTGACCTTCCAGGCTCATCACACACTGCTTCTGGGCTCTGGTCATGTTGGCCTCCGAAATCTGGGGAACACGGTGAGAGCCATTCTCCTGTCCTTCCTTCCTAACAGGAATGGGGAGCGGTGCTGGGCGGGAACTTGGCTGGCTTGGGGAGGGGGCACTGCCACTCCTCTAAGTCTCCCTGGGCCCCGTCTGGAGAGGTAACGGCAGTGTCTCTGCTGCTCCCTAGTGCTTCCTGAATGCTGTGCTGCAGTGTTTGAGCAGCACTCGGCCTCTCCGGGACTTCTGCCTGCGAAGGGACTTCCGGCAAGAGGTGCCTGGAGGGGGCCGAGCCCAAGAGCTCACTGAAGGTGGGGCAACAACTCCTGTCCCCCCTGCCTTTCAAATCCTCTTCTCCCCAACCCCTTGCAGGTCCACCTGCCAATGCTGGCAGCTCCAGCCTCCAGTCTGGCAGTTGTACCTTTTTCCTGGTGCCACTGTGTAAAGTCTGTTTCCGCTTCCAAGCCGCCTCTTGCCTCTTCCAGGACTAACCTGTGTTTCCCTTCCCCACTCCCACCCCAATAGCCTTTGCAGATGTGATTGGTGCCCTGTGGCACCCTGACTCTTGTGAAGCTGTAAATCCTACTCGGTTCCGAGCTGTCTTCCAGAAATACGTGCCCTCCTTCTCTGGATACAGGTGGGAGAGCTGGAGGGCGTGGGATTTCCCTCTGGCCGTGTCTGGGGATAGTACCAGGCAGGGGTCCTGGCAACAATATTCTGAGCCTTGAGATGGTCTTAATCCAGGAGGTGGGGACCAGTGTCTGGCAGGGGACGGTATCTGGACTAGGGGATCAGTTGCCCATACTCTTTGGCTGTAGCCAGCAGGATGCCCAGGAGTTCCTGAAGCTCCTCATGGAGCGGCTACACCTTGAAATCAACCGACGAGGCCGCCGGGCTCCCCCAATCCTGGCCAGTAGCCCAGCTCCCTCTCCACCCCACTGTGGAGGGGCCCTGCTAGAAGAGCCGGACTTAAGGTAAGGTTCTCCCACGCCCTTTTCTCCACAGTAGTTTACCAATAGCATCTTCCTTCACAGAACAGTAGTCAGGACAGGAGTAGGTCCAGGAAAATGCATGGCTTAGAAATGGGTTGAGAAGCAGTGCAGAGCGGGAGGCTGGAGCAGATGGAGACAGAGGCAGTGCTGGGATGTCCCCATGTTGAAGGAGGAGGGAGAGTTAATTGACAGCAAGGCACATAAAGGGCCTGAAGCCGGTGGAGGAAGACAACATGTTCTTCCTTGTCTAATCCCTTTACTTTCCCCAGAAAGTCCTCTGAAGCCTTACTCCTCTTCCTTGAAATTTAGAGAAGGGATCAACCGAAGGACTTACATGCATGCATATAAGCACAACCAGTGGACACAAGACACGAGGAGGGGGATGAGGGCATGTGACAGGGGTAGGGGAGCCTGGGGGAAGGTCAATGGGGGAAAAAAAGGAGATATACTACTATGTGTAATACTTTAAACAATAAAAAAAAATATTTAAAAAGAATTTAGAGAAGGAGCTGAGGTATGGGTGGGGTACAGGGCTCTGGGTCATTTCAGTGGTGTCTGGGTGCCCACTTTTCCTGCTGCCTCAGGGGTGCTCCCATTTCCCTCCTGTGGTAGTGACAATGACCGGGCCAACCTAATGTGGAAGCGTTACCTGGAGCGAGAGGACAGCAAGATTGTGGGTATGGAACGGCACGGCAACAGGGAAAACAGGGAAATAAATCGGGGGCGGGGGGGGGACCTGGAGTGGGAGTGCAGGCCGGGGAGAAAGAAGATGATGCTGTCAAGGGATGTGGGAACAGCTGGGTGATAAAAATGTGGAAAAGGGGTGCGGGGCTTCTAGGAATGTTGGTGAGGGGAATCAAGGTCAGGCAAAGGGGTGGGAAGAGAAATCCTGGCAGGCGTCCCGGCCTCTCAGTGACTCTCCTGCCCTCTGCTTCTGTCTAGACCTGTTTGTGGGCCAGCTGAAAAGTTGTCTCAAGTGCCAGGCCTGTGGGTATCGCTCCACGACCTTCGAGGTGTTTTGTGACCTGTCCCTGCCCATCCCTAAGGTGGGATTCCAGAGCATTCCAAGGGTGGATGGGACAGGGGTTTGGTGACCCAACCTCGCTGCCCGCAGAGGGTGGGAAGGAACCCTTTGGGTCCCTGGAGGAGACGTGAAGCCTGGGTTGAGGACGAGCTGGGAAAGGAAATGCTGAACGCGCTGACCCTTCGCTCCCCTTTCCCCCCAGAAAGGGTTTGCTGGGGGCAAAGTGTCTCTGCGGGACTGCTTCAGCCTCTTCACCAAGGAAGAGGAGCTGGAGTCGGAAAATGCCCCGGTATGTGGGGTTCAAACGGGATGTAGTGACTCTGGGGGGCTCCGTATGGGTTAAAGGGGTTGCATGATGCCTGACTGTGGGGAATAACATTTGTATGTCTGCGTTTCTGTTGGTCTCAGGTAAGTCCTAGTACTCTGGGGGCAAAGGAGGCCCAGAGCGTACAGAATTAATGGGGAGTAGTAAATTGTATGTGGCCAGGGTGTCGGAAAAGCCATTCGAGGTGAGGAGCACAGTAATCTAACATTATTTGATATTCAGGTGTGTGACCGATGTCAGCAGAAAACACGAAGTACCAAAAAGTTGACAGTACAGAGATTCCCCCGAATCCTCGTGCTCCGTATCCTCGTCTCCAGACCCCATTCCCTCCGCCCACTCTCTCAGTCCCAGGTTTGCAGAGGCTGGATTACTGGCAATTGAATTTTCCTTAGGAAACCGCCTCGCCCTGCCTTGCTCCCGGTATTCCTTGGGGGAGGGGAGTGGACAGCATTCAAGATCTCAGTCCCCTCGGAGGCCCCTCTCGCCCCGCCCCCTCTAACTGCTCCTTAACCAGGGCTTAGATCTGAATCGGTTTTCCGCCTCCCGAGGCTCCATCAAGAAAAGCTCCGTAGGTGTGGACTTCCCGCTGCAGCGCCTGAGCCTGGGGGACTTTGCCAGCGACAAAGCCGGTGGGTCTGGTGGGAAGGCCCTGGGAGCGCCAGAAGGGGAGGCGGGGGGGTGGGGGGGCCCAGCCGCAACCGGCTCCCACGGTCTCTGCCTCCACAGGAAGCCCCGTCTACCAGCTGTACGCCCTCTGCAACCACTCGGGCAGCGTCCACTACGGCCACTACACCGCCCTGTGCCGCTGCCAGACCGGCTGGCACGTCTACAATGACTCCCGGTGAGAACAGCCTCCTGCTCGCCTTCTGGCGGGGGGGGCGGGGGGGGGTGCCTGGGGGAGCGGGGTCTCCCTCCCTGCCCTTGCGAGGCTGAGGCTGACCCTGTGGCCGGAAGGATGTGCGGGAATGAGCGCGCCCTCCCGCCTCCCCTCCGCCCAGGGTCTCCCCGGTCAGTGAGAACCAGGTGGCGTCCAGCGAGGGCTACGTGCTCTTCTACCAGCTGACGCAGGAGCCGCCCCGCTGCCTGTGAAGCCCTGTCCCCTCCCCCCCCAAGCCCGGGCTCCCCGTTTACCTCAGAGACGTCTATTTTTGTGTCTTTTTCACTGGGGAGGCGGAGGGTGATTGTAGCTCCCATTTTTTAAATTAAAAAGTACCCTTCCACCTGGAGGTCCCCCTGTGCCCCAGCCCCATGTACAGAGCTCCCCAGGCCCCGCCCGTGTACGGCCCCGGACTTCAATCTCACTTTTTGTGAATAAATTTATTAAGAAAAACGGATGTCCTCGTTTGTACTTGTGCGGGGCGGGGGGAGGCCGAGTTGGATCTTCCCGGGCGCGTGGGGCGGAAGGAGGGAAGGCAAAGCTGGTGCCGGCGAAGGGGCGGCCCCTCGAGGCGCCAGCGCCCCGGACCCGGGGTGGAAACGCTGGGTGCGTGGCCCGGGGCCCTCGCTCCCGCAGGCCCGGCCGCTGCCACCGTCAGGAGCTGTTTACCGGGCCGGCCCCGCGCGCCAGCCACTGGCCGGGGCGCAGGGCCGGACCTGGCGCTCCCTCCCGCTCCGCACCGGGAAACCGGCCGCCGCCCCTCCGCCGGCACTGCCGTCCGGGGTTCTCATTGGCGAGCGTCACCGGCCTTCGGGGCCACCAATGGGAAGCGGGCTGCTGCGCAGGCGCGACCTCGAGGCCGTGGGGGCGGGAGCGCTGGGGGGCCGCGCCGGGGCGACCCACGCCGCGCGCGCAGATAGCGTGGGTGCGGCCCGTATCGGCGGGCGCGAAGCCTGCGGACCTGCACCGGCTCCTCCCGCACTTTCTCTCGTCCGTCCCGGGGGTGAGTCCTGTTCCCCAAACGGGCGCCTCGCGCTCGCACCACCGCGTCCGCGGGCTCTGCCTCAGTTTCCCGCAAAGCAGTGGCCGGGGCGGAGGAGCGCGGGTCCGGCGCTGCCGAGAGGGAGCCGGTCAGCGCTCGGTGCCGCCCTTCTCCCCAGGCTCCCGATGGCCCGGACCGTGGTCGTGCTGGGCGGAGGCATCAGCGGCTTGGCCGCCAGTTACCACCTGAGCCGGGCCCCCAGGGCCCCCAAGGTGAGCGCCCCGCGCGGAGGGAGCCTCCCGATCCCTGGCCCCGTGGGCAGCCCCGGGTGCGCGTCGCCCGCCCCTCGAGCCCCTTCCCCGGCGTCGGAGACCCCGGGCACAGTCCCACCCCCGCTCCAGGTGGTGCTGGTGGAGGGCGGCGAGCGCCTGGGAGGCTGGATCCGCTCCGTGCGAGGGCCCGGCGGCGCTGTCTTCGAACTCGGGCCCCGAGGAATTCGGCCCGCGGGGGCGCGGGGAGCGCGGACTCTGCTCCTGGTGAGGCTGTGGGGTGCCCGGAGAGGGGGGTCCTCGAGAGGGTAGAGGGGGGAGGGTGCGTAGGTGGGGGTCAGCTCTTCGTTCCTCCTCCCGGGGGCGCGGGGAGCAGGTGTCTGAGCTGGGCTTGGACTCCGAAGTGTTGCCGGTCCGAGGAGACCACCCGGCTGCCCGCAACCGGTTCCTGTACGTGGGCGGCGCCCTGCACGCGCTGCCCGCCGGCCTCAGGTGAGTCCCGGCGCCCCGCGGGTGGAAGGGAGCCTGGAGCCGGGAGGCCCCGAGCGCCCCTCACTGCGCTTCTCCTGCAGGGCGCTGCTCCGCCCGTCGCCCCCCTTCTCCAAGCCTCTGCTCTGGGCCGGGCTGCGGGACCTGACCGCCCCCCCGGGCAGAGACCCTGACGAGACTGTGCACAGCTTTGCCGAGCGCCGCCTGGGACCCGAGGTGACCCTGCCCAGAGGCCTGGAGCCGCACCCCTCGCCCCTCGGGGCTCCTCTGTGTCCCGGGATGTCTGTCTTTTCATATCCAGAAGTTTCCAAAACTCAGCTTTGGAGGGCGGGTGCCTCCACGACCCTCTCCCCCTTCGGAGGGTGGGCTGCTTCGGAACCCAAGCCCGGCTGCCCCCTCACCTTCCCGACGGGCAGGGCGGTGACAACCGGCCCGTCTCGCCCTCAGGTGGCGGCTCTGGCCGTGGACAGCCTCTGCCGCGGAGTGTTCGCAGGCAGCAGCCGGGAGCTCAGCGTGCGGTCCTGCTTCCCTAGCCTCTTTCAAGCCGAGCAAGCCCATGGCTCCGTGTTACTGGGGCTGCTGCTGGGGGCCGGTGAGGGCGCGCCCGCGGGCGGGCACATGGCGGGGGGCTGCGGCGGCTGGAGGCCAGGAGGCTATCCTGCTGCTCTACCTCCTCCCCTCGGCAGGGCAGAGCGCACAGCCAGACTCGGCCCTCCTCCGCCAGGCCCGGGCTGAGCGCTGGAGCCAGTGGTCGCTCCGAGGAGGGCTGGAGATGCTGCCCCAGGCACTGAACGCCCACCTGACCAGGAGCGGGGTCACCGTTCTCAGGGGCCACCCCGTCTGTGGGCTCAGCCTCCAGGCAGGACGCTGGAAGGTAGGAGAGGCCTGTGGAGTGTAATGAACCTGACTCTTAGTTTCCATCTTTGCCTAAATGTTCTGTTGTGTTTTAAATTTATTTTCATTTATTGATTTTAGAGGAGGAGGAGAGAGAAACATCAGTTAGTTGCCCCCTTATTTATGCATTCATTGGTTGATTCTTGTATGTGCTGTGACCCAGGATGGAGCCCACAACCTGACATATGGGGGTGATGCTCTAGAAGAGCTACCTGGCCAGGGCTTGCCTACATATTTTCACCAAGCCAGGCCTGGCGGACTGGAGTTGCTTGTTTCCTGCCCTAGAAGCTGTTTAAATATGGGCCTCATTTGTGGACCTTCCTCCAAGACCCTTTGGCCCAAGTCTGTGGGTAGAAACAGTGCTATCAGTGGCTGAGAGCCCAGCTCACTGAACAGCTCAGAGTGGACACTGGCTGTCTGGCCCACTTCCTGGAGTAAGGGGGTGATTTCTTTGCTAGCTACCCGGCTCTCCTGCCACGTGTGTGCCCGGGAAGCTAAGGCAAAATTTCCATGACCTCTGTGTTTCAAATGTGCTCCTACTCAGGTGTCTCTGGGGGGCAGCTGCCTGGAGGCCGACCATGTGATTAGTGCTCTTCCAGCTTCAGGTAATGGGTAGCCACCTCCCTTCCCCACCCGGGGTGAGGCAAGCTGTGGTTTCTGGGCCAGTAGGACCATGCCATGCGCTGAATTGCACATCCTGTGGAAGGCTAATCCCAAGAAGGGTGGATGGAATTGTGGGGGGAAGGCCTCCTGAGCAGCCTCTGCGGGCTCCCCCAGTGCTCAGCAAGCTGCTCCCCGCCGAGGCTGCACCTCTGGCGCGCGTCCTGGACACCATCCATGCTGTGTCTGTGGCCGTGGTGAACCTGCAGTACCGAGGAGCCCAGCTGCCGGTCCAGGTGTGACACAGGAAGGGGAGGCAAGGGCCCCATGGAGTCCTTCCCCTGACCATCTCCTTCTCTCAGGGATTTGGACATCTGGTGCCATCCTCAGAAGACCCAGGCGTCCTGGGAATCGTGTACGACTCAGTTGCTTTTCCCGAGCAGGATGGGAGCCCCCCTGGCCTCAGAGTGACTGTGAGGAGGCAGCTTTGCTTAGCTGGGGTTTCCGAGGGGCTCCCATGTGCCCAGCGTAGGTCAGGGCCATCGTCTCTCCCTAGGTGATGCTCGGAGGTTCCTGGTTACAGGGGCTGGAAGCCAGGGGCTGGGCCTCCTCTCGGGAGCTGCTCCAGCGGCGGGCACAGGAAGCAGCTGCCACGCAGTTAGGACTGAAGGAGCCTCCGAGTCACTGCTTGGTTCACCTGCACAAGGTGAGCTGGACGGATGCCCTCAGCTCCCCTGCAGGCATCAAAGGCAGGACCTGGCGTTTTTGTCAGTGTCCACCAAGGCTTGTGACATCAGTCATGAACTTCTTTTATCTCCTCCTCTCCCCAGCACTGCATCCCCCAGTACACACTAGGCCACTGGAGAAAACTGGGTAAGTTGGGAAACAGCTGGGCTGAGGAGCGCCAGGAACTCCGGCCCACTGACGCTCCTTGTCCCCTGCAGAGTCAGCTGCCCACTTCCTGGCTGCTCGCAGGCTGCCCCTGACCCTGGCTGGAGCCTCCTATGAGGGAGTTGCTGTCAATGACTGTATAGAGAGTGGGCGCCAGGCAGCTGCCCGGGCCCTGGGCTTAGAACTTGACAGATGACCCCCACACCCCATCTTGCTGCCCCTGCTGGCTGGGACTCTCACCATGAAAATAAAAGTTGTGGGAGACTGGCTCAGTTGGCTGTCCTGTCATGGGCAAGGGGAGGAAGGAGGTGCAGAGACAGGCAAAGGATGCCTGGGGTACAGAAAGCAGGAGCAAAGGCGAGACTGAGTCCTTTATTAGAAAATATATCAAAATCCAGCCGCCTGAGCCAGAGCCAGAAGAGGAGGCTGCTCTAGCCCTGGCAGAAAGTGCCCAGGGAGGGGCTCACTTCACCTAACACATCCTGGGGACCATAAATAGAATAAATATTCACAGAGGTCCCGGGAGAAGCTAGGTCACTCTTCTCTCCATGGAAGAGGAAGGGACTTGGGTCCAGCCCTGCTCCCACTGCAGGGGCAGCACTCCCAGGAGTCACCACATACAATCATGACATCAGGGATTCACAGTCATAATCCTGGCAGGTGCCCCTAGAAAGGGGCCCTCAGGTCTAGAGGAGCCCAACTCCAGTCCAGCAGTAAGAGGCCCCGGCCCCAGCACAGCGTAAGTGGCTCCCAGTCCCTCTAAGAGCAGTGGGAGCTGAGGGAGGGAGAACAGAACCCTCTGGTTCAGTCTCATGACTGAAGGTGGGCAGGAAGGAGGGTCAGTGTGGGCCATGGGGGGCTGTGTGGTTGGCAGTAGGCAGAGGGCCCAGCCTGGCTGGCGGCCTGCGCTGCAGCATCTCTTGGCGGAATGCCTGGGAGGAGCCAGGTGGGTAACGAGGGCCAGAGGGAATCCGGGGACCCCGGGGGTCAGTTCCAATGTCTGCTGTGACATTGGTATAGAGAGGGCCCAACTCTCGAGCCAGCAATCGGTATGTCAGTGAGTTCATCCCATCTTGTGTCCAGGAATTCTGAGTGCGGATCAGGAGGTCAAATCTGAGGATTAGAGGAGAGAGACTAAGAACCAGGAAGGAACAGCCAGGAATCGAGGGCCTGCAGGGGTTTTCTGATGGAATACAGAGCCGGAGGGTCCAGCCCCACCGCCCGGCAGCCCTCCCTGCCTACCTGTGCGGGTTTTCCTCGTTGCCCTTGTCTCCTCGGTGCTTCACCATCTTGTAATGCCCCACAGATGTGGGGGGGCGAGAGATCTTCATACCGGCCAGCCGCACCCTGTGGGAAAAGTGAGGCATCTTGGCGGATCCGACTGGAGGAAAATGGCTGGGGCACAAGGAGAGCTGAGGCCAGCCAGGAAGGCACTGCTGGTTCCCTACCCAGAGCCACAACTGTAGTCAGGCAGAGGAGTTCACTGTTCAGTTATTGCCAAGTACTGGCAGGGAGAGGGTCAAATGCAAAGAAGGAAATGGCTGAAGAGAACATAGAAACTGAGGTCCCAAACCCTGAGGGCCTTGCACCAGGTACCCTGGGGCCTTGCAGCAATTGGCCCGGTAGGTTTGCACCTCCCACCTTATTTCCTAAATGGTCCCAGGAGCTGCTCTCGCCCTCTTGGAAGGACACATTGAGGAGCCCTTATGCCTAAAGTGCAGGACAAGTCAGAGTTGCAGATCAAGCTCAGCAGTTCTTAGAAGACGGCTGAGCTGCTCCCCCTCCAAAGTGCAGGGTGGGACCAGGGCCTGAGCAGAAACCAGCCCCCAGCTCTAACACACAGAAGCAAGAAGGGAAGGTGGCCTGGGAAGAGCACATTGAGAAACTGCTGGGTGCTTTACACTTAAAAAGAATTCAGAGACGCCACTCAGGACTCAAGGAAGAGGAGGCAATGGATCCAGTATATCAAGCCCAAATATTCAAACCACAGATAGGAAATTGGGTCAGCTGAGCCTGAGGGTCAAATGTTCCACAAATGAAACATGAGTTGGCCTCATGCCAATGGCAGAGGCTTTAGGGAAAAAAAAGTGATTCTTGGTCCTATGAGTGCCTCCTCCCTGGCCACATGGGAAGTGGTCTGGATGCAACGCTGGCAGGAGTACCGAGCGGGCTGTAGGCCCCTTTCTGCTCTGGGGTCCCAGGATACTGTAGCCTACAGATCTAGGAGACTGAGGATCATGGTGGGGTCAGGGAAGGCAGACAGGAGACAGGAGAGGCACGGCACAGTGCAGGCCCTGCATGCGAAGGTTAGTACTAAAGGGCTGTGGCCAGGGGTGGCCTCAGGATGGGGATTCAGGCCGGGGAAAGGGAGGGAGATGGGTCAGGATGTCTGACCTGGTAGCAATGTCATCATCCTCACCACCCCAGCCCCAGTATTCATTGGGGAAGCCGTTCATCTTCAGGTACTGGTCGGGAGTGAGCGCTGAGACCCCTCCAAAGTATTGGGGGTATGGGAGGCTGGGGAGAGAAAGATCCTTGGGTTCCACAAGTCTTATGGTATGCATCCCTACCCACAATCCCCTCAGCTCGCCTGCTTCCCAGCATCCTCTAATGCCTTCTACCTGTATCCAAACTTGTTCATGGCGACAGCCACATGCCGGGGCCCCCGGGGGTCGCACACATACAGGTTGTGGTCATTCTCTGGCAGGAGGTCCACGTCGTGCAAGAACAGGCAGTCCCACTCTTCGTCACGCAGGGCCTCCCGGACCCCCACATTCAGCAGCTTTGCCCTGTTAAAAGTTCCATTTCCAGCCTGAAAGAGAGCGGAGGAAGCCCAGACTGTTGGTGGCATGGAGAGAGGGGCTGAAACAAAAGTAAAAAGAGGGCCCTGGCTGGTTTGGCTCAGTGGATAGAGCATCAGCCCTAAGACTGAAGGGTCCCAGGTTTTATTCCAGTCAAGGGCACATGCCTGGGTTGTGGGCTCGATCCCCAGTGGGGTATGCAGGAGGCAGCTGATCCATGATTCTCTCTCATCACTGATGTGTCTCTTTCCTTCTCCCTACCTCTCTGAAATCAATAAAAATACACTTTTTAAAAAAAGTAAAAAGAGGGAAATCAAAGTGGGATGGGGGGCAAAGAGAATGAAGAGAAAGACGATCTAAAAATTTCACTCAAAAAATATTTTGAGCAACAGTGTGTGCCTGATACTTACATACTGCTGTTTAGCATTAAATCCTAACAACCAGCAACCATGTGAATAGGTGTCTACCAGTCACCCCTCGTTGCCTCATTGTAGGAGATTACTTGCTTACGGTCACATATGGAACATATGGCACAACTACAATTTTAGCCCAAATCTGTCCAATTCCAAATGGGCACAATTCCAAATTGAACAAAGGAAAAGTCCTGGAAGTGTGTAGGACCAGGAACACCCTGCATCGAACAAGGAGCAGTATGGGACTGACCACAGGCACAGCAGAGCCAGGATTTCCCCCCCTTCAGCAGCCAAACCCTCAGTTATTCCAGGGACCACAGGAGAGTGGAGTGGCACTGGCCTGAGGCTTCCTACAGAAAGGTCTGAGTGGGAATGTACCTGGTGGATGACGTAGATGCCATATGCCAGCTGCTGGCGCTGCAGGAAGGGGTGCAGGTGGTAGAGCAGCAGGCGCAGGTGGTGCTCCCGGCCCCGGTGTGGCACGATGACGGCTGTCCGGGAGCGGGGCTCACACCCTGCAGGGCGGTACCGGCCCCCCGCTTCCACCCGGGGGTTCCTCTCCACAATCTCTGCCAGTGATGGCACTGGGCTAAAGGACACGGACACAGGACCCACTGTTGGAGGAAATGACAAGTCACGGGTCAGAGGAGCACCTCTGACCCTGGCCCTCCTGGTCTGTGGCTCAGCAACCCGCAAGGACTCACTCAGAAATCTCACCAGCCTTGAGCTCCCATCACTGGGACAGCTTCGCAAAGCCTGGAGGGGGCAGGCTACTTCCCTAGCCTACCTTACTGTAGGTTTCATAACTCCTTGATAGGGTTGGAAGCTACAGTTAGGGGATGGAGGGAAGAGATGGACTTCCAACTCAGGACCTAAGTCAGGACTCATCCACAAAGGAAGCAATTTAACCTGAGGCAGGAAGAAGCCTGTGAACGGGCAGGCAATAGAAAGCTTTGCCTCAACCCCAGGGCCCAATCCAAACTCCAAATTCAAGTCCACTCCATCTCAACCTCAGCCCACTTTCCAATTACAGCAGCCTCCTATTCTAAGTCCCACTCTGACCCCCCTTCCCTTCCCTTCCCTCCCTTTCCCTTCCCCTTCTTTCTGCACCCACCTAAGAAAGGAGACCTTTCTGGACAGTACGGCAGACCTTGAGGAGCCAGAGGGCCGCCCGGGGCAACAGCAGGGGCCCCTGACAGGTGGCTGAGGTTACTGTAGACATCGTGGGGATGAGCATAATCAAATGTGGGCCCCTGCTCTCGGCCAAATAGGGCGCTGAGGCTCCGGAAGCCCCCCAGTGACAGGTACATCATGACGGCCAGCTGGGAGCCCACGAGCAGGGCCAGCGTGCAGGGCCGCTCCAGCAGCCGCCGCAACATCCTGGGCTGAGGTCTGGGAGGAGAGAGGAGAGCTCTGGGCAGGCAGGGGGAGCACAGCCAGCAAAGAGCATGGTGTAGGGATGGCGGTGGGGTGAAGAGGAGAAACAGGCAGAGGAGCCGGTCACCGAAGGGAGCACACAGGTGTGCAGTCATCGAGGGGAAGAGACAAGCTGTTGCCACCACCAGCCCCACCACCTTTCCCAGCCTGGGTCGCACTCTCCTCCACCCTCCCCAACCCACTCCTGCACGTCCTCTCAGTCCTCACCCTCAAGTCCATTTCAGAGGAGTCCCTGGAGAACTCCCTTCCAGTTTAGAAAGAGAGACTCACCTAGGTTCAAGCTGTCTTCTTCCAGATCATGGGGGCCCTGGGGGCCCCGGGGGCGCAGAGATGTGATGCATTATCTAAAACTGGAAATGTCGCCGAGGACAGCAGGCCAACGGAGCTCCTGGGACCGGCTGGAACACAGTGGACAAGGGTGAGCTGATCGCCCACGGAGAGGCGCGCAAGGGCCGGAAGCGGGCTTCCAGCAGGGGAAGTGAGGGAAGATGCTGGCTTCTCCCACTGGCGACCCCGGAGTGTCAACTCCATCCTCGCCCATCCCCCACCCCAGCAGGACCAACCAGTTCGGAGAGTGGGGACGGGCCGCTACTGGAGACTGTGTCCCCAGGGGGTGAAGCAGCCGGGACAGGACTGGACTGTGCAGTGGTCTCAGGAGAACAGGGCGGAGCAGGAAACGGGCTGCCTTCCACTCTTCACGGGACTGGGAACTAGGTCCGCAGGTGCAGGGAGCGTGACCACCTGGGAGCGGCAAGCACACGCCCCAGGCGCGGGGGGAGGAGGGAGGCGTCCCTGTCGCCTTTCCCGGCTCCAGCTCCGGCGGGCGGGAGGGGAAGCGCAGGGCAGCGCCGGAGGCACTGGGACTGGCTTCCCTGGAGGGGGTGGTTGCCACCTGTGCTTTCCAGCGCGTTACAGCCCAGCGCCTTTGGGGCACCCTCCCACCCCGAACTCCTGCAGGCGCCCTACCTTCCCGGGGCGCCCACCCGGCCCGGTCCACACTCCGCCCGGGACCCGCTCCACTCGAGTTTGTCTGCAGCCTTTGCTCCAAACTTCTCATCCTCCCGATCGCCCTCACGTTTGTGCGGGCCTCTCATCCCTCCATCCGTGGCCCGTACCTGCTCTGCGGCTTCCCGTGGTCACCGCCGGCCTGACAGCCGGGCAGGCGCCTCTGCCGCCATCTTGGATGCTGGCGGGGCGGGGCGGGGCGGCGCTCCAGAGGCGGGGCGGTGCTCAGGGGGCGGGGCGGCGTGGCGCTCAGGAGGCGTGGCGGCGCTCAGGGGGCGGGGCGGCGTGGCGCTCAGGGGGCGGGGCGGCGTGGCGCTCAGGGGGCGGCGCGGCGCGGCGCTCAGGAGGCGGGGCGGCGCTCAGGGGGCGGGGCGGCGCGGCGCTCAGGAGGCGGGGCGGCGCTCAGGGGGCGGGGCGGTGCTCGGGGTGGGGGCGGGGCTCGGGGCGGGGCTCAGAGGGCGGGGCGGGCGGCGCTCAGGGGGCGGGGCTCGGGGGCGGGGCTCGGGGGCGGGGCGGGCGGCGCTCAGGGGGCGGGGCGGCGCTCGAGGTGGGGCCGCCTGGCGGGCGGGACGCGGGTTCACCGGGCCGCACGGCGTTCCGTTCCCCGCTCCTCAGCCTTGGAAACCGGCAGCCAGGCCAGCCTTTCCCGGCTCAGGCCTGTGACTGACCCGGAGGCCGAGCCCTGCGGGGTGTGTTAGCGGCGCCCCTGCTGCCTGGTGCCACTTAGTAGCAACATTGATCCTCCTCGGGGTACAGAGTTGCAGATGCTCCGGCGCACCGTATCCGCCACGGGCCTCGAATGGAAACTGTTATAACAGAAGGAACGGTGCGGGCGGACGGGTGTGAAATGTTCTCCGATGTTAGCGTAACATGGTCGCTCCATTAGATGCAGTGTGTTTGGTGGCCTCCCCTACCCCCTGCGCACGTTGATTCTGAGGAGCGGAGGTTCACACTGAGGACGCGAGTGACTCAGTGTCCGCCCCGCGCGGCTCATCGCGGCCAGCGGAGCGCGGAAGGGCTGCCCCGGAGAAGTGACGGCGAAGGGAACCGGAGGACTGTCCACACACATCCATCTGCCCAGAAGACTGTTTCCTGGAACCATTTTACAACCCTGTGCGCAACTGATCTGATCGACAGGCAAATGCTGCCCTCTCTGCTGGAGGCTCAAATAACCCAGGACTCCCCACGTTGCAGAAAAAAGCAGTTTTTGCCTTCATTCTCATATGCATTCTGTATACCTGACCTGTAAATGAGTCTGCTGTGTAGATTTCCTTTTGAACCAGTTGTAACATCTTCCTAGTCCTCTCTGACTTAATAAAACCTTTAACACGTGTTCTTTTTATATGTGTACTGACAAGAATGTGAGCAAACTTTAGACAGGCTCGGTCCCCCGCTTGTCTGAACTGTCTTTCCAAACAGTCCTCACCTCGGCCCTCTAGCCACTTTCCAAGAATCCTCCAACATTAATATCGATCAGCCTGGCCTGCCTTTAGCAAAAATCTTATGTCTGTTTAGCAAGATTCTCCCTACCCTCAATGTCATTTCCTATCCGCTGGCCCTCTGGTTCTGCTCATTGGCTAGTCATATCCACTGTCCGTACTATATTCAGAGTTGAGCCCAATCTCTCTCATATAGGGATCGTCTTGACATCTATTGCAATAATCCCAAACAAAGTCTTCTTTACTATTTTAGTAAGTGTCAGAATAAGTTTTTCTTTAACCGTGTGTGAGTCATAATTTTACCTTTTTCTGAAAATTATCTTCTAACAGATGAATAGTCTTTGAGGCAGAGGAAACCTCTGTAAGGGCAAACCTTTGTAAGGGCAAAGCCTGGAAATGAGGGAGAAATTAAGGAATTGGGGAAATTAAACATGGATCAGTCAAGCTGGACAACAGAGTGAAGAGAATAGTGAGATATGGGACTGGCTGGGTAAATAGATACTAGATCATGAAAAACTCCATAAACCACCTTCAAGGAGCTGGCCTTTGTCCTGAGGGCAAGAGGAAGGCATTGTAGTGCTGTGAACAGGCTGCCCAAGGGTCAGAGCTTTAGGAAGCTTGCTCTGGTGGAGCATTAATTGGAAGCAGAGACACCATTTAGGAGGTTCCTGTAGAAAATTAAGTGAGATGAAGCTTATGCAACATAAGGTGTTATTAGTGAGACCAGAGGGAAGAAGTGCTAAATTACTAGTCAGGTAGACGGAGACATGAGGAAATGATTCTACTCTTGTTCTAACTAGACTGTGTCTGAATTTCCAGTCCTGCAAAAATGCCCGTTTATACATCAAACCTGCAGGTCACCCTCTGATTATCCGCTGAAGGACTAAAGAAAGAATGTTCATGTTTGCCTATCCAAGCTACCTGCCCCATCATCCCAAACTCTGGTCATGCAGAGGGTTGCCGTCCGGACCAATGCAGAGGCTGAGCACAGGGCTGATTCTTCTCAAGAGTGTACTTTTTGCTGTAAGAACTCTGAACTTTTCTTTCTTCTTTGGAACATTCTGGGTGTTGTTTCTACTTTGCAAACACTAATACTATACCCTTAGATAAATCTTTATCATTTATTTCTGGGGGTTTTTTGGGGGGGGACTGTTTGTTTTTAAATCTGAAATAGGTCTTGGAGATACAGCACCGCCTTTCCTTCACTTTGCTTTATATTTTTAAAATATATTTTTACTAGAGGCCCTGTGCACAAAAATTTGTGCACTCGGGGGGCAGGAGGGGTCCCTCAGCCCGGCCTGTGCCCTCTCACAGTCTGGGACCCCTCGGGAGATAACGACCTGCTGGCTTAGGCCTGCTCCCGGGTGGCAGAGGGCAGGCCCAATCCCTAGGTGCAGCCCCTGGTCGGGCTCAGAGCAGGGCCGATTGGGGAGTTGGGGCGCCGCCCCCTGTCATGCACAGAGCAGGGCGATTGGGAGGTTGTGATGCCACCCTCAGTCATGCTCAGCCTAGGGCCGATTGGGGGGTTGGGGCACCACCCCCTGTCACTCACAGAGCAGGGCCCATCAGGGGGGTTGGGGCTCTGTCCCCTGTCACGCACAGAGCAGGGCCAATCAGGGGGTTGGGGCGCTGCCACTCTCACACTCAGGGCAGAGCCAATGGGGAGGTTATGGCTCTACCCCATCACACACAGCAGGGCCCGTGGGGGGGGGGGGTTGGGGCGCCACACCTGTCACACACAGAGCCGCAGGGTGATCAGGGGGTTTGGGCACTGCCCCCTGTCACGCTGATCTTGGTGCCGGGAGGCTTCGTGGCTCCGCTGATCCTGGTGCTGGGAGGCATATTACCCTTTTACTATATAGAATAGAGGCCTGGTGCATGGGTGGGGGCCGGCTGGTTTTCCCTGAAGGGTGTCCTGGATCAGGGTGGGGGTCCCCACTGGGGTGCCTGGCCAGCCTGGGTGAGGGGCTGATGGCTGTTTTCAGGCTGGGGGTGACTGAAGCTCCCAACCACTCCTTTTTATCTTCCTTTTTTTATTTTTTTATTCTGGGCCAGCTTTAGCTCTGAGGCTTGGCTCCAGCTCTTAGGCCTCCACTGCTGAAAGTAGGTTTCTGGCCTTTGCTTACAATGTTGCTATCCTGCTGGCTGAAGTCTGGTGGTATTTGTTACATAGTTTCTGAAACTGCAGGCTCAGAGGCCTGCAGCTGCAGGCGGGGAACGTTGGAGTCCTCCGTCACTGAAGCAAGCAAGCCTCATGTTAGTTTCAAGCTGCCTGGCTACCGGCCGCCATCTTGGCTGGCAGTTAATTTGCATATTGCCCTGATTAGCCAATGGGAAGGGTAGCGGTCGTACACCAATTACCATGTTTCTCTTTTATTAGATAGGATTGATTTTAGAGAGGAGAGAAGGAGAGAGAGAAACATCAATGATGAGAGAAAATCATTGATCGGCTGCCTCCTGTACACACCCTCCTGGGGATCAAGCCCACAACCCAGGCATGTGCTCTTGCTCAGAATGGAACCCTGGACCCTTCAGTCTGCAGGCCGAGTCTCTATCCACTGGGCCACACCAGTTAGGACAAAGCCCTGGTTTGTTTGTTTTTTAATATATTTTTATTGATTTCAGAGAGGAAGAGAGAGGGAAGGAGAGATAGAAACATCAATGATGAGAGAGGATCATTGATTGGCTGCCTCCTGCACACCCCCTACTGGGGATCGAGCCCAAAACCCAGGCATGTGCCCTTGACCGGAATCAAACCTGGGACCCTTCAGTCCAAAGGCTGACACTCTATCCACTGAGCCAAACCAGCCAGGGCAAAGCCCTGGTTTTTAAGGAGCTCCCTGTGTGGTGGAAAGGATGGACTTAGATAATTGCTCCTCCGTGGTGCTCTGTTCCTATAAAACTGCCTTTCAGCTTCAATCCTCCCTCTCTACCTGCCACCTTCCAACAACTGCCCTACATCCTGTTTCCAAGAACTTGCATCTCCACTCCATCCTGGCCAAACCCAGCACTTCATCATCACCTAGAACTGCTACATTTCTGAACATTTATATTCTAATATGCTGGTTTCCACCACAACTTCCTGCCTTTCTATATTCTGAATAAATCCCAGGCCCCTAGTGACCCCTCATGACAGACACTAAGACAGTAGAAGAAACCCAACCTTATAGTAACAAACTAATTTAAAATAAGTTAAGGGGGGTGAGGGGTGGGGATGACGGCCTGTGCCGTGGGGTAGGGGAGGCCGGGGGAAAGTCAATGGGGAAAAAAAGGAGTCATACGTACTACTATTTGTAATACTTTAAACAATAAAATAAAATTAAGAAAAATGAAAATGAACAACAATCTATACCAATAATAGAGGAATATGCAAATTGTCTGGGATGCTGTCACAATAACAGTAACAATAAGCAGGCTGCCTGGGGCGACCAGGCCGGCAGGGGGGATAGTGAGGGGTGACCAAAGGACTGAACAGCAGGCTGCATGGGGCAACCAGGCCGGCAGGGGGGGCAGTTGGGGGCGACCAGGCCAGCAGGCAGAGATGGTTAGGGGCAATCAGGCAGGCAGGCAGGTGAGCAGTTAGGAGCCAGTGGTCCCAGATTGTGAGAGGGATGTCCGACTGCTGGGATCCGGCCTAAACTGGCAATCGGACATCCCCAAGGAGTCCTGGATTGGAGAGGGTGCAGGCTGGGCTGAAGGGACTCCCCCCGCCACCATGCATGATTTTGTGCACCAGGCCTCTAGTCATAAAATAAAATAAGTTAAATCTCTATTCAATTTCTCAAGGAAACATCAGCAGCGGGAGGATGGAGCAGGAGCACATGTCAACGCACACCTCAAAGTCTGTAAGATTCTGTCTCCCCCAGTCAGCATTTCCCGCCCGGACGGTGGCCCTGCTCAGCGCCTTCAGTGTCACCTCCAGCTTCGCGTCTGCTCTCATATCATGTTGGTTTTGTGTGACAGAGAAAAACTCAGAGCTGAGCCAGTGGAACTGCTTTCTTCCTCCAGCTCCCCTCCTCTCCAAGGAGCCCAGTGAGTGGAGGCGACACCTCAGCAGGAGCACCTGTGTCCCCTCTGTGTGTGGGTTGGGGTGGGGAGGGTCCTCTATCACCACTTACCACACAGGTCTCACCTAACTCAGCTCCCAGACTGTGAACTGAGGATGGGCACCAGGTCTTCCCCTGAACAGAACCCAGACCTTTGGACAGACATTCTACAAAAGAGCCCATCTTACTAGTAGGTCCTACCTGATGGTTGGTATAATTGTTCCTTATGCTATGCTGGAGTGGGAGGGGCCAGGAAAGGAAGAGATTTGAGGGGGAGGGAATCTCAAGGTAGGACACTTACTGGAAGCCAAACACAGGGCCAGGCATTTACATCATTATATTCTTAGGTTCTGACCTCTCCATAAGGCAGGCAATGTACCCATTTTACAATGAAGAAACTGAAGCTCACCAAGATTGAATCATTTAAGATCACATCAAAGCTTGGATTCAGTCTGACTCCAAAAACCTGCATCCTTTCCAGATGCTGTGACAGTGTGATTTGATTTCACTTTGTAACCCAATGGCTTATTTGTTGAGCAAATAAATGGGATAAACAGTCCATTTTAATTAGGAAATTAGGTCAATAAATATATTTTCCTGAGACTCACTTTCAGGCCAAAATTCTCCTATTTCCTGCTTCTCAAAGCTTATTTTCATCTACGTTATCAAGAGAATGTGCTAGTGTGTCTGTATGTAGTTGGACATGTGTGTGTCACATGTGCTGTGTTTACAGAGTTTGGAGGGCCTGCTGCTGGCCATCCAGGCCGAGGGAGGCCGGAACCCTACCTCCCACCCTGCCTTCCCTCCAAAGGCTGCGTCCGAGGCCGTCCCGGTGTAAGGTCCTGTCTGGGGAAGTTGTTCACTGGTTGGGCCTCCTCCCCTCCCCTTTCTGAGGTTTTGAGAACTGGTGACTTCCCTTGCTGTCAGCTGGCAAGGCTCTGGGCAGTGACCAGCTTCCCCCAGTAACAGTCAAAGGGAGACGGATTTGATTGGTTCAGAAGCATCCTCTTAACCAATAAAGTGTCAATACGTTGAATTCTACTTTCTTTCCCCCACAAGCCCTGGACAATGAGATGCTGGTTTTGTCACTTACTGTCAATCTTGTGTTTTAGAAAACAAAATGCTGTAATACTATATGGAGATTGAGAAATGGGGCTGAGATGGGGTGGGTGTGGAATGAGTGGCCCGTCCCACAGCACCCCCAGAAAATGGCTCCCCACGCCCCACAGAGGGAGTGGCTGGACAACTCCCAGACTCCTCTGCTCCAACCACAGAGACGCCCAGGGGCAGGAAGAGCGTAAGGAACGGGCCAGTTATTGCTCCAACCTCAAGCACAGGACCACTCGCCTCCGCAGTGCGCTTCTGAATGCGCATGGCCTTCTCCCCGCACAGGCCTCCCTGCTCAGCAGCCCCGTCTTCCTCTCCAGCGCATCCTGTCCCTTTTCCCTCTGACCCCATGCTTGTCTCACCGCCTCTGGGCCTCCTGCTATCCCTGTTGGCCTCCAGCTCGGCCCTTGAAGGCAATGTCCGGAGCCTGGGGAGATGGGCTCGCTTGGCTCTTGTAGGCAGGTCTGGGCAGGGAGGTGGGGGTGAGCCCTCTGGGAGGGTCAGGTCCTCCTGGGACTAAGGCCAGCTGCCCGTTGCGTCTCCTCCCTCCTCCCGCCGATCACAGAGGTAGCCAGGGCTCGGCCCTTTCTGGGAAAAGCTTCTTTGTGCCAGTCAGAGCCCTACTTCCTGGTAAAGTCACACAGGGTGGTGATTTCCAAAGAGTGAAGGGCCCTGCGTAGTGAGAGCCGTCAGGGTTCCCGGTGCTGACGTCAGGGTTCCCGGTGTTCAGGGCCGGGCCTGACTCACCCCCCGCACCCCGCCCCCGGGGAGCTGGCTCCTCTGCACGCTCCCCACCATCCAGCTCTGCACGGCTCCGGCTCCTCCTGGTGGAGCTTAGTCCCCAGCCCCCGGAAGCAGTGCGCGCCTGTCAGGGCTCAGGGCTGGGGCTGGCGGGTGGTCTGGCCTCGCTAACCGGACGGGACAGCCGAGGTCACGCTGGCCTTGGCCCACCGCCGGGAAGGGGCCCAGCCCAGCAGTGGGATCCCGGGTCCTGGGAGGAAGAGGGGCGTGGCGCTGTTCCCATGGGGACACACCTGGGTCAGCCCGCCCCACCTGGGCAGCGCAGCACACACAGCCACCCCCGCCCCACAGCCTGCCCGAGCCAGCTCCCCAGCTGCTGTGGCCTGACCTCTGCCACCCGCACCTCAGGGCCTCCTCCCACCTCCACATGGGGCCCCGGCCCCTCCCTAGCAGTGCTGCACCTGCCACGCAAGATTCCAATTTCTCGCAGGGTCTACCCCAGCCCTTTCCCAACCCGTTGCTGCCACGACACACACAGGAGCGCAAGTCGCCTGCCCAGAAGCACCCTCTGCCCTCGGAGGGAGCGTGGCCTCAGGCCTCCCGCCGGCCTCCCGCCTTCCATTCTTCAATCCCGCGCTGGCCTGGCGCCTCCCAAGCGGCTGGGCTGACACTGGCTGATTCGGGGACCGTCTCAGTAGTCATCACGGTCACCTCTCGCCGGCACCGCCTTCGCTTTGGGAAAGCTGCAACTCGGGTTCCCAGAGCCCCGCGGGAACCCGTGCCGCGAGCTCCCTCGCACACACGAGCAACCGGAGGCTCAGCGTCGGGAGTTCCGACTCTAACCTGACGAACCGCCCCAAGCCGGGCCCCAGCTCCTGCCCCACGCGCGTTCTGCCCCCAACGAGCCCCGCTGCGAGGGCTTGTTTTTGTCCAAGCCGCTGTTCTTGGGATCTTCGCACCGTCGCGTGGTTACTTATTGTGCTGGGAGCCACGTGTTTATTTTTCATGTGATGGGAGCCTGCGGAGATGGGGGACAAGCGCTCAGAACCAGGACAGGGTTCCGCCCGGCAGACGCCCTGAGCGAGGCTCGTGGCCACCTTCCAGTGCCTGGCAGGCCCCATGGGCGGCGGAGACAGGCAGGTGAGTCCAGTGGCACTGCGTTCCCTGGGCAGATGCCGGTTGTTTATTCGTGTTGCTCCCGCCCCGCCACAGCCCTCCAGGAGGTATTGCCATTGGCAACTGGGGAAGCGGATGCCAGCGATTGGAGCCAGGGTGCAGCCCATTCCCAGGGGGCACATAAATAACAGAATTCCGTTTACATTTAAACCATGGCGACCCGACCCCCGGGGACCTGCCGCCCTGCATCCTCCTTCCCAGAAAAGAGCTCTCAGGAGAGGAAGGCAGGGCAGGCTGAACCTCAGGCGCAGGCACGCACACATACACGCACATCTTCACACACACACGCACACCTTCACACACACGCACGCACATCTTCACACACGCACGCACATCTTCACACACGCACGCACACCTTCACACACACGCACGCACATCTTCACACACGCACGCACATCTTCACACACGCACGCACATCTTCACACACGCACGCACACCTTCACACGCACGCACATCTTCACACACGCACGCACACCTTCACACACACACACACACCTTCACACACACGCACGCACATCTTCACACACGCACGCACACCTTCACACACACGCACATCTTCACACACGCACGCACACCTTCACACACACACACACACCTTCACACACACACATGCACATCTTCACACACGCACGCACATCTTCACACACACGCACATCTTACACACGCACACACGCACGCACACACACACACACACACAGGACACTGGGCTCATCGCCCCACCCCAGATTTGCTGGCCAGAATGAGGCCACGAGGGGCAGAGGTCAGTTTCCCCAGAGCCCCTTCCCTGGTGCTAATAAGTGAATAAATACTAAATAAATACAACAGGGCCACCCTGCCGCCTCTGCCTCCTATGACCAGCAGGGCAGAGGGCAGTTTGGACCAGGACTGTCTCCCAGCCCTTGCACCCAGGTGGCTGCCTCCAGGGCAGGAGCAGGCAGGGCCGGCCTGCGCATCCTTGTTGGGGGGTGCGCCCTCCCCACTGTGCCCAGCACGAGGCTCCTTCGAAGCCCCTTCTCCCAGCTCAGTCTGGCGGCGCCAGGGCACCGGGACGGTGAGGCTATTTCTTGCCGGTCCAGGGGCGCCGCCGCAGCACCTCCAGGATCTGCGCCTTTCGATGCAGCCAGTCCCGGGGAGCAGGCTGCGGTGGAGGGGCCGGCAGGGGCACGAAGAAACTGTACCGGACGCGGGCATTCTGGGGGTCACCGGCCACCAGGACCTGCAGCATTAAGGGCTGGGCCAGGGGCCCGTGGCCGGCCAGCGTCTCGGCAGCTGCTGTGGCCCCGCTGTAGCGCAGGCTGACGGCCCCCGGCAGCACCACGTCGGTGGAGGAGGGCGTTAGTGTGTATTCACCATTGAGGGCATAGGAGCCATTGGCGAGTCTCAGGGCCAGGTAGAGGCTCCGCACACCTGGGGGCTCCTGCTGCCGCACCAGGAGGTGGGTGGCTCCCGCCGGTATGGTGACCACACTGTTGTAGCCATACCTGTGTGGAAGGAGAAAGGTGAGCTCAGCATCTTCCTGAACCCTCAGCCTTCTCAGGTTTGTGTGTGTGCACATCTCTGTGTGCCTGACATGTGTGCGTGTGTGCATGTGTGAGAGCACATGCGTCAACACGGACATCCATGTGCATATGCACACATGCGTGTACATGCAAGTGTGATGTGTGCCTCTATATGAGTGTGTTCGTGTGTGTGTGTGTGTGTGTGTGTGTGTGTGTGTGTGTGTGTAGAGGGCTGTCTTCTTAGACATATGGGCAATATCCAGCCTGGATCCCAGTACCTGCCAACGTGCCTCCACCCTCTGACCTCTGGACCGTCCACCGGCTGTCCCCTCGCTGAGGGGCCCTTCGAAGCCTGATCTCTTTGGTGCCTGTTCAGTTCCTACTGTCCCCCCAGGAAGGAGGCCACCTCCTGGGGGGCCTGGGAGGGACACTGCTACCTGCTTGCTCATCCATCTCCCTCACTAGACTCTCAGAGGAGAGACGGTGCTGCGCTCCCCTCTTATCCCCAGGCCCTGAGGAGGAGTGTCCAGGAAGGTGGAAGGAGGAAATAAACAGTGGAAGAACCTGAACTTTCTGAAGGAGCCAGACTGCTTGCTGCAGCCAGAACCGTCCCCGCCGCACACCATGCATTTGTCAAATTTCTTCTTGGAGCCAATGACGCGGTCGCAGCCGGCATGGATGCAGCGGCCTTGAACACAGACCGAGGTGCTGTCCGGGGAGCAGGGAGTCCCGTCTACCACCTGAGGAGAAGAAAAGGAGGGAGCAAAGGGTCCTTCCCGCATCCACAGGGGCTGGGAACCAAAGGAGACCCACATCCCATGAGAGGGGCTGTGGCCGGAGGGGGGAGGGGCCCAGAATGACGCTGCTGAGGGCCTCTCTGCACCAGGCTCTGCGCTCAGTGCTTTATAAACATACCTTCCTGAGGGTTCTAGAGCTGGGACACTGAGGCTCAAGATTAGGAACTTGCCCAAAGGCTGCGTGCTGGCAGCCGGTGGAGAACCACGATGGGAAATGCAGGACCAAGTCCCAACACCAAGCCCTACACCTTGAGGGCGCCGTCCCAGGCAGCCGCTAGAGGGCAGCCAGCCTGTAGGAATTGTCCCGGCGCCGGGCAGAGCGCACGCCGGGGGTGGCTTCCTTCCGCCCTCCTCCAGCCCGCGGCCTATCACAGAGGGGTGCAGGGCACCGCTGTCTCCCGGAGGCCTGGCCCCCCAGAGCTGACGCAGCACTCCTGGGATGTGGCGGAGGAGCCCACGGGAAAGGGTCCGAGCCTTGCCCCAAAGGCCACATACTGGCCTCTTTCTACCGGAGCCGGGGACGGGGGGGCGGAGCCAAGGGAGAGGGCAGGCTACACTGCGATGGGCCCCTCGTCCAGAGCTGGGGTTCGTTTTCCAAATACCATGAACAGTTAGGCCCCGGGAGCCTGGCTGCTGGCCTGGCCGTGGGACAGCCGCAGCGGGACTGCGCCTTCAGAAGGCAGAGGGAGGTGGGAGTGGGCACAGACAGGGCCGGGCGGCCCGGCTCACCCGCGGCTCCAGCACGTAGTAGTAGCCCAGGGCCCGCGCCTGGCAGGTGAGCTTGCACTGGTCACGGGCAGCCACACCCGCGTAGCGAGGGACCCAGTCCATGGGCCCCGGGAAGCTCTTGAAGAGGTCGGGGCGGTGGTTGTAGGCCGCGCACTGCTCTTCGCGGAAGGTCAGTGCTGTCGGGCGACAGGCACAGTCAGGGCCTTGCCCCCCACCCCCCAGCAGCCCCTGCACCTGGCCCCTCACTGCCCCGGGAGGGCAGGTCCTGAGGGGTAAACGCTGCCTCCTCTGCAGGGACATCAGCACTTCCTTGGTTCCCGAAGCGCTCCGCCCCCACCCGGTCCTTCGGGTCCTCACCTGAGCCCGCGGGGCAGTCCTGGGAGCTGCAGGAGCGGAAGCGGGTGCGGCGGCCCTCGCAGTACTTGCCGCCGTTCCGGGGGACGGGCTGCGTGCAGTCCCGGGAGGAGAACTGGACGCCGCCCCCGCAGCTCCGAGAGCAGCCGCCCCAGGACCCCCAGGGACCCCAGCCGCCGGCCTGTGGGACCTGCAGCCGCACAGAAGAGACGGGTGGTAACTGTGCTCCCTCCTGGGCACCAGGCCACCCCTGCCGCAGGCCTCTGCCCCCTGACTGCTGCCTCACCTTGAAGTCCTGGAGTTGGTCCACGTGGAGGCAGCGGCCACCCATGCAGGCCTGTGCGCGCCCACACGGGGTGCCGTCGGCCCACGGGGAGTGCTTGGTCTGGCACATGGCGTGACCGTTGAGATGGCCAGAGCACCAGAGGGCAGCACAGGGCGGCGGCAGCTGTGGACAGTGGTGTGAGTCAGGCCCAAAGGTCAGCTGGCACTGGCGGTCGGCGTCATAGTCTTTGCCAGGGAAAGTCACAGGCAGGTGCAGGGGAGCCTCCGGCTTGTCTAAGAGACAGTGCCCTGGGAGGGCGGGACCCGGGCTCAGAGGTGGGCTCAGGCCCTCGAGATGGCCACCGAGGGCTTGGGCTCCTGGGCCCAGGCTCTGGGACCCACATCCCAGGTGCACGAAGCTGTAAATAGCTGGCTGCTTCCTGGTGAGGAGCGCCGGCTCCCTGCTTGTCCAACCACCTCATTCCACCCCGGCCAACACCTACGAGCAGTTGCCATCACCAGGCCTGTCTCACAGGTCAGCACAGAGGCCACGTGCCTTTCAGCACACATCCCACATCTAGAGAACAGACCAGGACACGACCCAGCCACACCTCCTGCCTCCCCGACCAGCCACAGAGCCGCTGAGTCCGCGTCCCACCAACAGCCCTGCCCACGGACGCCCACCCTGCTGGGCTTGCACAGCTCAGTGACAAGGCAGCTGCCTTCACTGCAGCTCATCCCAGTGTTGGACAGCTCTGGCCCTTAGAAGGCCAGTCTAATTCTATTGAAAATGTGCCACCCCTGGCAGCATCTCTCACCCCGCCCCATGCTGCAGTGGAAGCCCACTCAGCCCACGCGGAAGGAGGCAGAAGAGCACAGTGGGCGCAGGGCTGCATCGCGCCAGGGAACAGGCGGGAGGGCTGCCTACCGTAGCCATTGTCCAGGAAGTCCGTGATGAAGCGGGCGCTGCAGGGGGACCAGGGCTCCTCAGGATCCACGTGAGCCATTACAGGAGCCATGACATGGCGGGAGGTGCTCCCAGGCCCGTTCAGGCCCACACATGGCTTTGAGTTGTCATGGAGCATGTTGAAGACATGGCCTGTGAGAGCAGAGGCCCTGCTGGAGTCAGGGGTCCCCTCCCTGGCAGCCTCACAAAGGTGGCTGCAGCTGTGGATGGTCCTGCCTGTCCCCAACCCTCTCTGATGCTCTGAGGGCTGCTCAGTATATAGCCCCCCCAGAGCTCTGCTTCCCCTTCCCCCCAAAATATGCTCAGGGTCCTTCCTTACCTACTTTCCCTGTAGCCAACACTCCCAACCCTTTACCTACCATTCCATCCTCAGTTCTCCTGAATACCTCTTTCAATACTGTGCTATCTCCCCATCACATGCACACACTCACTCACAGCCCCCCCACATGCCTGTGTTATGCCACACACACACATTCACATACTCACCCACACAGTAATAGGTTTTCACATACACTACACACTCACATACATGCATACATATACATACTCTCACACACATGCATACATTCACATGCATGCACACTCACAACATATGCATACACTCACACATATGCATATACTCACACACACATGCACACACACACACAGTTACAGTGGCTTCCACATGCTAGCTCACTTAATAGAAAACCTAAGTGTGTGTCTACACCCAGACCGAGGAGGACGGCCCTGGACCTAGGCCCGGAGGGAGGAAGGAACACCTTGACCCCATCTGCACGCTGGCAAGCTCATTGTCCCCGCGCCTCACCCCTGCCACCTCTCACGCATCCCAGACACCCCGTACCCAGTTCGTGAGCGGCAGTGAAGGCCGACTGGAGCCCGTCGTCCTCCACGATAGCGCAGCTCCGAGCCGGGTCACACACGGTCCCCACGTCGGCCATCCCCAGGGTGTCACAGGTGGAGACCCCACACAGGTCCTGTGGAGGTCGCAGAAGATGCATGAGGACTCGGCACGGGGTCCCCTGGGCTGCCACCCAGACTACGGGGCTCGGGCAGGCGCCGTTCCCATGGTGCTGATGGGCCTACCTGACGGGTAAACAGAATGGCTGTGTCAAAGTGATCCGGGTCTGAGTCCTCGGGGGTGTTGAGCCCTCGCTGCCAAGCACAGAAGTGGTGCAGGGTCTGGGCGGCACTGGGCCCCACTGGGGGCCCTTCCTGGCCCGGCCCCAGAACCACCAGCCGCGTCACCACCAGGCTGACGGGGTTGCGGATGCTTGGGTGCTTGAAGGCCTTGGCCGCGGCGGCCATGACCGTGAGCAGGTAGCGCTTCAGCCCTGCGCCGTGAAACGCTGCCATCGTGTCGTCCGCCACCACCAGGGTCTCCACAAATCTGCTCAGGGAAGCAAAGCGCTGGGAGAGAGGAGAGGAGGGCCTCAAATAGCGGCCCAGCCACAGGCCCGACCACTTTCCTTCCAGCGCTTCCTGGTCTGGAACTGGGCAGAGCAGGCTGGTCCCACACACCACACCCACCAGGTTCCCGGGCTGGCTGGGTCCCTCCCCCAGCCCCAAATCCCAGAGCTTTTGTGCGAACTCTGAGAAATCAGCTGTTGGTTCAGAGATGGAGAGGAGGGGGCGCTGTGTCCCAGGGCTGCCTGGTCCCCAGTGGTGAACAGCAGCTGGGACTGCTTCTGGGAGGGGCTTTGGGCGCCCCCAGGCCTGACTGTGGCCAGGCCTGCAGTGCTGGGCTGCAACGTGTCTGCCCTGTGTGGTTGGAGGAACAATTCAGTCAGCAGCCGGGGCTGGGGCCAGATCTCAGCGTGGCGGGTGTGGAGGGAGCGTCTGGACTGGATTAAAGCTGGAGAGGGAAGGGGGCGGGAGGAAGGGGAGCCCGGAGTGGGAAGGAGGGGAGGAGGGAGCCTCGCAGCCTTGCAGGCCAGGACGCGGTGTGGAGCGCCTCTCCTCCGTCCACTCCTGCCCTAGTTTGCCGTTTGCCAGGACAATTTGGAAGGCAGTATAGGAAGCCAGAAGCCAACTGCTTGGGCCTCAACTCTCACTCCTTTAGCTTGTGTGGTGGGGGGGAGGGGGGGAATTTGGGGCACAGGAAAGAGTCAAGGCCAAGAGACTGAGCATGGACTTCCACCTGGGCCCGAGCAGCAGGGTGCCAGGCCGGGCTGGGTGGGGAGAGGGGGGTCATTCCCAGCACAGAGCCTCCCACTCACCTCTTGGGACCCTGCTGGGATCAGGGTGAGGGCAGGGAGCAGCCAGCACCTGCCCGAGAAGGCTCATGGGAGGAGAAAAGCAGGCCACACGAGGGCAGAAGCAGAATGACCAGAAGTGGAAGTGGGCGGGGCGAGGGGACACGGGTCAGGGGCAGGTAAGGCAGGAGGGGCTGCAGGGCTCTGGTGGCCTACCTTGGCTCTTCGGGGGCTGGGCTTGGGGTTCTTGGGAGGCGCCTTGACGCTGCACATGGGGCCCTGGCCGCCGGCAGGGCTCTTCCGGCGGAGGACGTGAGCCCCAGGCCCCCCAGCAGAATTAGGGACGCCTCCCTCCAGGGGCTGGATGTGGAGCTCGGTCCCCCGATACTGCAGCACCCCTAACAGAGCTCCCTCGTCCCAGTGCAGAGATGCCACCGACTCCGGATCTCCGTTGATGGTGCCGGTGAGGAACGTGCCCGGCTCCGCCCCAGCCAGCAGCTCCGGCGCCCGGCCCAGGTACTGCACCGTCAGCCCTTCCACCCGCACGCCCGGGTCTTGCTCCAGCTCTAACAGCAGCATCTCTCCAAAGGCGGGCAAGCGGTACCACAGCCTGGCCGGGGCGCCCAAGCCGGGCAGGACGCTGCCGTTGAGCTTCTCTGGAAACACGATCTCCTCCTCCCGGGGGAGGGGGCTGGCTGGCCTGGCTGAGGGCAGGAGGGAGGCCAGGAGCAGGAGCAGGGTGGGGAGCAGACGGGAGGGGGCTCCCCACAGCCAGCAGCCCGCCCAGCCCCCCTTGGAGTGCGGGTCCGTCGGGGACATGGCGGGTGCTGGAGCTGTAAGGACTGACGCCGGCGGCCCGCTCCCTTCACGCCCGGCCTGTGGAAAGCTCCCCGCGGCAGCCTTGGCTCGGCCAGCGCCAGGGTCAGAGGCAGCGTTTCAGGGGGCTGGGGACCTTCAGGCGAGGTGGAGAGAGCGTGGCCCTCGGCTTGAGCAGGGTGCCTCGTGGCCAGGCCTGCAAACCCTCTCCTGGGAACGGCCTCTCCCGGCCTCTGGCTGCCCAGACCCTGCTTCCCGCGTGCCTGGGTCTGTCTCTCTCCTGCCCTCTCTCCCGGTCTCTGTGCCTCTGGGTCTCCCTGAGGTTCCTAGCAGACTCTCCCCGCCAGCTCTTTTAAGTCTCCCCAGTCTCTGTGATTGGCTGAGCTGTAAGCCATTCAGCCAGCAGCTCTGATGGTGGGACTCAGATGGTGTCTCATTCTTTCCCAAAAACCCTAGTTTTTGTTTTCCTTTAAAGAAAAATGGGACTTGCCCAGGGGAGGGGGATCCCTAGCAGCCGGATGGGGGATGGGTCACAGGCCCTGGGCCAGCTGATGACATCGTCTTTTCCCAAACCCAACAGCCAGCTCTCAGCTGTCTCTTCCCTATTTGGTGGACAGAGCCCCAAGGGGCTAGGAAGTCAGGGCAAGGCCTGGCTGACGCACAGAAAGAGCCTAGGTCCCAGGGGGTCTGGCTCCCTTTTCTCAGGGTCCCCCAGCTGCCCTCTGCCCCTAGAGCCGGTTCCAGGGCTGAGCAGCCTGAGTGAATTGCCCAGAAAGAGGGTGGGAAACAGGGAAGGAAGCATCAAGAGGTGAGCAAAGAGAGGAGGCGGCTGACACTGTGAGGCAGGACCCAGGGGCTGGAGTGCAGAAGGCACACAGCCACCAGGGAATTCACTGCCCAGAGGTAGGATGAGTCTGCTTAGCATGGGCACATGGAGGGGGAGAGGGCAAGGCAGGAAGGCTACCACTTTTCCTTTTATAGAAGGAGGACCCAGGGTGCCACCTCCTCTTCTCTGACGTCCCTTCTCCTGCAGGCTCTCCCTTCCGGAGTTACCACTTCCCACCCCCTCCAAGGCCATTCCCCTCAGGCCCCCCTCCCCACTTCCTGACTCCCCACTCCCTGGCCTGGCTCCCAGTAGCTTCCCCCAGGCTTTTGGCCTCACTCCCACCCACTCCCAACTGCCCTCGACTCTCCCCAGCCCCCAGGCAGCCACCGGCGTGGGAGAGACTGGCCAGCCCGTCGCCTGGCTCCCTCTCCTGGTCCCACCTTGCCCAGCACCCAGTGGGTCCTGGGACAGCCAGTCATATTTTATTTTGTTTGTTCACCCTCACCGAGAATTTTTCCATTGATTTTTTATTTATTTTTAATATATTTTTTATTGATTTCAGAGAGGAAGGGCGAGGGAGAGAAACACCCATGATGAGAGAATCATGGATCAAGCCCACAACCCAGGCATGTGCCTTTGACCGGAATGGAACCTGGGACCTTCCAGTTCGCAGGCCACACTCTATCCACGGAGCCAAACCGGCCAGGGTTCCATTGACTCTTTAGAGCGAGTGGAAGGGATGGGGAGACAGAAACATCGATGTGAGACAGATCCACTGTGGCCTCCCACACGGAATCAAACCCGGGGCCCTTCAGTCCACTGAGCCAAATCGGCTAGGGCTTTTATTTTTTAAAGTTTTAAAAAAATATATGTTTCTATTGATTTCAGAGAGAAAGGGAGAGGGAGAGGAGCAGCCATGATGAGCATCAACTACGCCGTGGGCTGGCTGCCTCCTGCAACCCCGACGCGACCTGGGTCCCGGCTGACCCTCAGCCTGAGCTCAGCCCGCAACGTCCCGGCACCTTCCCTTCCGGTTCCTGCGGGGCGGGCCCGCTGTGCGTTCACCGGAGCCGGGGCCGCGGGAGCCCGGGCTGGGCCAGAACCCGCGGGCTCACTCCTCCTGCGCCCGTCTCCCCAGGATTTCCCCAGGAAGCGGGGTGCAGCCCTGCTCCGCCCCGGAGAGGGCCCTCCCCTCCCGCCCGCACATCCTCCCTTCCTTCCTGTTCAGGTGGCGACTACCTGCCCTGCGGCCAGGGTTCCGCTCGGCCCGGCCCCCACCCCCGGGCCTGAGCGGCGGGGCTCCGAGGCCAGGAGACGGCGGGGCCGGGGCCCGAGGCGCCAGCACCAGAAGCCGCACGGCCCTCGCCGCCCCCCTTCCGAGACGAGGACAAAGGGGGTGACTAAGCGGCGACACAAAGGGCCTCAGAGTCGCCGCGGGGAGGGGGGGCGGCAGGGAGACGCACAAAAGCCGCAGTGTCCTCGGCGCCCGAGCCCGCACCGTCCCAGCCAGGCCGTCCCCACGCAGCCTGTCCGCGCCGGCGGCTCCCGGGACGGAGCGGGGTGCGCCCTCCGCCCGCGTGGGGCTGTCGGCTCCCATCCCTCCTCCCAGGCGGAGACCCCCCCATTCTGCGCAGCTGAGCTCCGGGGGCTGTGACCAGGCCCCGCGGGGCAGCCATGACGCAGGTGCAGGCGGGTGGGAGGCGCCCCTCCATCACCGCGGGGCTCCCCACCGGGGGCCACCTCTCCCTGAGCCCCTGGGGCCACCGGGCGGGAGAGCGCGAGGCCCCAGGGCTCCCGCCCGAAAGACCGACGGGGGCGGAGGGAACAGCCGCCTCGGTCCCCATTTAAGCCTCCGCGAGGCCGAGGCGCAGACCCGGAAGTGACCAAGTTCGGGTGGGCGATCCCGCCAGCTTCCAAGATGGCGGCCGCGTTGTGCCGAGGGCGCGCGGCCCTCCCGAGGTGCGCAGGCGGGACTTCCGGGCGCGCGCGGCGGGACTTCCGCTCGGCCTCCACCGCCGTCGGCAGCGGCGACATGGCGGCGCTGAGGGCTGTACGCGGCCTCGGGGGCGCGGCGGCCCAGCTGCTGCGGCCCGGCGCTGGGGGCCGCCTGCAGGTGCAGCCCGGCAGGTGAGACCCGGCAGCCCCCGCCGCGCTGTCCCCATGGCCGGGAGCTCCCCACGCGGGGCCCGGGGAAGGGTGACCTGGGCCTGTGACCCCCGCCCCCCGCCCCGGCCCGCGCGGTTTCGGACCCGGGGGCCGCGGCGCCCGCCCGGCCGAGGAAAGAGGTCTCGCGCTGGTTCGGCCCGCGGTGGAAGGAGGTGGAGGGAGACCTGCCCCGCAGCGTGGAGATCGTGTCCCTCCCCTTATCTCTGCGGCCTCCCTGAACCCCGTCACGGGTGGGCGCCACCGGTGACACGCGGGGAAAGGAAAGGAGGAGCACACGCGGCGCCCCGGGCTGCGGGGCATCGCTCCGCTCACGCCCGAGCCGAGCCAGGAGGCCGCAGGCGCCCTGTCTCCCCGCTGACCTTGAGCGGCCGGGCGGGCGGACGGAGCGGGGCGCTGGGTGAAGCGGTTCTGGAATAAGCTGTCGGGACAGGGCGTCTGGGGCCCAGCTGGTTCTGCAGGGCTGCGGGGCCCGTGCCCGGCGCTCGGCGTGGGAGGACCCAGGCCTCCTCCCGGCCTGCCCCCGAGCGGGGTGGGAGCAGGAACCAGCACTGCTCAGCCTGTGCCTTGAACTCCCTAGAGGTGCCCGGCAGTGGCAGCCAGATGTGGAGTGGGCCGAGCAGTTTGGGGGAGCGGTCATGTACCCCACCAAGGAGACAGCCCACTGGAAGCCTCCACCCTGGAATGGTGAGTGCCAGCGCCCTGCCCACCTGACTTGTGGTGCTGAGCTCGGTCTTCGCGGCCGTCGCCCGTGGGCTTCTTTCTCATGCAGCTCACCAGACACAGGAACAGTGACCGTCGGAGGAGCTTGTCACCTAGCGACGGAGCAGAACAACATTCCAGGAGAAGGAAAGAGGTCCCTACCAAGGATTTTTTTAAAGATGACATTAAATTTCTATATATACATATATATTAATTGATTTCAGAGAGGAAGGGAGAGGGAGAGAGAGGAACATCGATGATGAGAGACAATCATGGATCGGCTGCCTCCTGCACACCCCACACTGGGGATGGAGCCCGCAACCTGGGCAGGTGCCCTGACCGGGAATCGAACCGGGACCTCCTGGTTCATGGGTCAACGCTCAACCACTGAGCCGTGCAGCCGGACTCCACCAAATTTATATCTTTAGCTTCAACTTTTCCCAGAGGTTCAGTAGACAGTATGTTTCCATCTGCCTGGCTGGGCGAGGTGGCTTTCCCAGTCACACAGAGGAAACCTTCCTGAGCACAAACATTTTTTTTCTCCCTGAAAACCAGTCTTTCCACTTTGACTTTTTGATTTGGTACAGTGGCACTGCTTTCTCCTAACCTCAGAACTGACACTTTTTAGTCACCTTGGCTCAGTTTTCTCTTGCCTTCCGACTGTGCCCAGTAAGTCACCAAGCCCTGCAGCTCTTTCCTCATGTACATTAGGGCACCTCTCCCTTTGTGTCCAGATGTATTTTGTGCCAGACCTTGGTTGTTTCAGGAGTCTCTTCACGGGCCTCCTGCCCTGACCTGCTATCTAATGCAGTGTCATGGCCTTCATTGTCCCCAAAGATCCGTTTACCATGTCAATCATTGTCATGCTCTAAAACCTTTAAAGGCACAGTTACTTTTCTTTTTTTTAATATATTTTATTGATTTCAGAGAGGAAGGGAAAGAGAGAGAGAGAGAAACATCAATGATGAGAGAGAATCATTGGTCAGCTGCCTTCTGCACGCCCCATACTGGGGCTCGAGCCCACAACTCGGGCATATGCCCTTGACCAGAATCTATCCTCGGACCCTTCAGTCCACAGGCTGATGCTCTATCTACTGAGCCAAACCAGCTAGGGCTCCAGTTACTTTTCAGAAATCTCACAGTAAAAATAGCTGGGTGCTTACATATCCTATGTGTTTTGTATGCATTATCTCACGTAGTCCAGACAATAATCCTCTGAGAGTGATACTAGTATTATCCCAACTTCGAGGACATTATAGTGCAGGGAGATTAAAACTTGACCAAGGACACAGAGGTGGAATTGTGCTCAGATCTGTCTGACTCCACAAAGCCCACAGTGAAGAATTTTGCTTTAAAAGTTGGGCTCTGGTATTAAATCTCAATTCTCTATTTACCAGTGAATAAAATACCTACTTCACAGCACTACTGTTAGGAGTAAATGAGGTAATAAAAACAGAAGCCACTTAGTGCAGTGATTGGCACATGGCAAATCTCCCATAGTGCTGTTATTAATAGTAGCACTGCCCGACCCCGTTTGGCTCAGTGGATAGAGCGTCGGCCTGTGATCTGAAAGGTCCCAGGCTCGATTCCGGTCAAGGGCACATGCCCGGGTTGTGGGCTCGATCCCCAGTGGGGGGGTTGCAGGAGGCAGCCGATTAGTGATTCTCTTTCATCATTGATGTTTCCATCTCTCTTTCCCTCCTCCTCTGAAATCAATCAAAATATATTTAAACAAAATAGTAGCACTGCCTGCCGATACGCATCTGCTTCGGGGCAGGTAAGAGTCCCAGAAACACTGTTTACATCAAGATTGACCCATGTGGATTGCACACCTGGGCAGTCTCTTCTCTCTGTCTCCGAGTCATTTGAACTTAAGAGCCAGCTCAGGTCTTCACAGTGCTTTTCCCTCCCTTCAAATACTTCATGGCTGAGCCACTGAATTGGTAACTCGTCAGTTTGGCCTGTGTTACTAGTTTCTCACAGGTACTTATTTCCTAAATTAAATTGTAACATTCTTTTTTTTAAAATATATATTTTTTTAAATTGATTTCAGAGAGGAAGGCAGAGGGAGAGAGAGATAGAAACGTCAATGATGAGAACCATTGATCAGCTGCCTCCTGCATGCCCCCGACTGGGGATCCAGCTCACAACCCGGGCATCAAACCCAGGACCCTTCAGTCCACAGGCCGACACTCTGTCCACTGAGCCAAGCCATCTAGGGCTCACTTGTAACATTCTTGAGGGTCAGTCCAGTCATTTGATAGTAGTCAGAGTTAAATGTCCAGTCCTGGCTGGTGTGGCTCTGTTGGTTGGTGTCATCCTGTGCACCGAAAGTTGCCAGATTGGTTTCTGGTCAGGGCACATGCCTGGGTTGTGGGCTCGATCCCCGATAGGGGGCATGCAGGAGGCAGCCGACCCATGATTCTCTCTCGTCATTGATGTTTCTGTCTCTCTCCCATTTCCTGGTGGGCCATCAGATGCATTTGGAGAGCAGTGCATCCTAGTGGTTAAGAGTGTAGACTTTGAAATAAAAAACAAACAGAAAAAGAAGGAGTGTGGATCTTGGAGCTGAACAGGCTGAGTCCAGTCCAGGCTCTGCTGGTGTGTGAAGTCATTTATCCTTTCTGGCCTCAGTTTTGCCATTAAAATGAGGTAACAAAAGTACCTAGTCCTCATATGGCTGTTGTGAGAATTAATTAAAATAAGTAAAATGGTTAGAGTAGTGCAGGGCACATAATAAGGGCTCTATAGGTGTTAGCTATTATTATTATTATTATTATTATTATTATTACTACTAGTACTACAAGGGTATTCTGGGTGATGTGGGAAGAGTGGGTTTGTCGTCCCTCTCCTCAGAAAGCTTTTCCCACCCAGTGGTCCTCCTGGAGATTAGGAAACTAACTGGAGAGCAGGGAAAGGCTAACCCTGCTGCTTCTTGGGGGCGCTCAAGGGAGTTGCCGTTTGTCTCTGAACTCTTTCCCACTTCTCAGATGTGGACCCTCCGAAGGACACAATGGTGTCAAACCTGACCCTGAACTTTGGGCCCCAGCACCCAGCAGCCCATGGTGTGTTACGCCTGGTGATGGAGCTAAGTGGGGAGATGGTGCGGAAGTGTGACCCTCACATCGGGCTGCTGCACCGAGGCACCGAGAAGCTCATTGAATACAAGACCTACCTGCAGGTGTGGGCACACAGACCTGTGCACGGGACCTGGGCATTGCCAGCTGGCTGTCCCCAAAGCTCCAGGGGTGGAGGGTTGTGAGGGAGTCGCCTGTGGAGGTTGTGAGGACAGTGTTGGTTGGGAGGAGGGAGGGTTGTGGCAGGGATGCAGGACTTGAATCATCTGGACTCAGTTTACCCAGTAGGAATGCTTTGTAGCCAGAGTCGCACTCCCAGCTTTTCTTGGGCTGTCTTTTGGCTGCCCCGTGTCCTTCCTGTAGTGCCTCAGTTTCCCTGCTCTTATATTGCACTAAAATGTCAAAGCCAGGGTCCCTAGTGGGCAGGGACAGAGGAGAGAGACATCAGCTCCCCAGGATTAACAGCTGAATATTGTATCTTCCAGCTGTTTGCTTGCTTTCGAAATACTCAGTGAGTCAGAGTGACCAGGAGGGAGTCTGTGACAGAGTTTGACATTTTTAAGAGAACTGTGTGACCCAAGTGGTGAGGGTCAGAGTTAAAGGAACTGGATCTGGGGTAGGAACCTGACGTTTTTCACTGTCATGAAGAAAGGTCTTGAGAGAGGGTGATGGGTTCGGATGAAGAGCCAGCCAGCCAGATTGCGCTTTCCCTGGAGATTGCAGGCAGTGGTGGCTTTTGGTCCCAGAGTCCGTGGAGTTCACCCTGCAGCACTGCCCAGTCACAGTGACATCAGTGCAAGAACTGGCTGTCCCCACGAGGGGATCAGCTCCGCCTCCTTCCTGGAAGCTCACAGCTGGGCTTGGAGTCTGGTGTTCCGGGAAGGAGTCCTTCCCGCCAGAAACAAAGCCCACCTTCCTATGTCTGAGCTCCGGGACGGGGACCCCTAAGACCAATGGCCTGGAGGACGGTTGGCAGTGGGGTGCTGGACCCCGGTCATCCTGTCACAGGGCAGATGGTTAAATTTTGGGGAATTTTGTGAACTAGTAGTTAAAATAGCCACTGTTAAATGATATTGGTTTGTGATTTAATATGTTATTTTAAAAACCAAGGCAAGAAGTACTCAGAACTCACCAGGCTTTGCTGGGCCGTGCTCTGAGATGCTAGCTCTCGTGTCTGTGCTGCCCAGACCTGTGTTCAGTTATGTGACATGGGAACTGGAAATTGTTCCTGGTCAGAGTGTTTTCACTGAGGATCCTGGCAAACCTGACGCAGGGTCCCTGCCCAGCACACTGGGGGGATGAGGTACCCTTGAGGGCTCCTGGCCCTGAGAGGGGACCTGGTTCCTCCCTCTTCCCAGGCCCTTCCGTACTTTGACCGACTGGACTACGTGTCCATGATGTGCAATGAGCAGGCTTACTCGCTGGCTGTGGAGAAGTTGCTGAACATCCGGCCTCCTCCGCGGGCACAGTGGATCCGAGGTACGCCCAGCCTCTCCCGGGCCCGGCTTAGTGTGCAGATCCCGCTCTCCCGAGGCCGGCTGTCAGCCTGGGTCCTTGGCCCCTTTCTTGTCCTCCCCTCTCTGCAGTGCTGTTTGGGGAAATCACACGGCTGTTGAACCACATCATGGCTGTGACCACACATGCCTTGGACATTGGGGCCATGACCCCTTTCTTCTGGATGTTTGAAGAAAGGGAGAAGGTATGAGAAGGCGGGAAGAATAGGCATGGCGAAGGAGATGAGGAAGTGGAGAAGGTCTGAAGGAGAAATGAGACTGAAACGAGAGAGGACGCAGGGGGAACACTTAGGGGAGTAGGTTTATTTAACCTGGGTTATATTCTTTTTTTAGGGGCCAGTTAGAGTCTTTAGGGACTCTGTTGTGAGGGGCAGGGGAGTGAACCACCATGTGGTCAGACTTAGGGCCAGGACTTTGTCCCCAATTCCCTGTGTGTCCCATCCAGATGTTTGAGTTCTACGAGCGAGTATCTGGGGCTCGGATGCATGCGGCTTACATCCGCCCAGGAGGTGTGCACCAGGTGAGCAGTCTCCCAGTTCCGTCCCCGCTCGTGTCCTTCGCGACCACTGGGGGGCAGCGCTGGCTGACTGAAAAGCCGCCGTGTGGCCCTGGCCAGAGGCTCTGCTGTGCTCACTGTCACTCTCTCTGGCTCCTAGGACTTACCCCTTGGGCTTATGGATGACATTTACCAGTTTTCTAAAAACTTCTCTCTTCGGATTGATGAGGTGGAGGAGGTGAGATGGAAGTCATGGGGAAAATTCCTCTTTTCTCCCCAAGCCCGTTTTGTGGGGTTTTGGTGCCCGGTGCTGAAAGACACGGAGGTGTTGGACGTTTCAAAGGTGTTTTCTTGGCTCACAGATGCTGACCAACAACAGGATCTGGCGGAATCGGACAGTTGACATTGGGGTTGTAACTGCCGAAGACGCGCTGAACTACGGCTTTAGGTGGAGGACTAGGCTTCTCCCCTGGGGGTGGGGCTTCTGGACTGAGAGTATGGCTTCCTGGACCTTCCTGGCCACACTCTGAGTTTGTCTCCCGCCCAGAGCCGGGGGTGGGGGGAGGGAGATTTAAGGGAGGGAGGGTGCCTTTCTTGGTGTGTGGAGAGCAGCCCTTGTTGCTGTCTCGCCTCTGCAGCGGGGTGATGCTGCGGGGCTCAGGCATCCAGTGGGACCTGCGGAAGACCCAGCCCTATGACGTCTATGACCAGGTGGACTTTGATGTTCCAATCGGCTCCCGAGGGGACTGCTATGACAGGTGAGGCCCAGGTCCTCCTCTAGCGCACGGTCCAGCTGCTTTCTTCCCTGTGTGTGTGAGTGCTTTTCAGAGCACTTCCCTGTGGCGCCTTGTTTTGCCTGGCGGTGTCCTTCTGTCGTAGAACTAGTGTGGGCTGCATCTGACCGCTGAGGAAGCTGAGGCATGAAGGGCAGAGAAGAGCCCAGGATTATTCCGTTAGAGTTGAGACTAGACTCCTGACCCAGGTTCTTTCCACCAGATCCTCAGCTTTGCATCTCGTTCCTGTGTACTGACCCTGAGTGAGATTTCCTGTTGCTTTTGAGTCTGTCTGACTCTCACCCATTCTGTACTCCAGGGAGTGTTTAAGATGGTGATTAAAGAGGGAAATGCTACTGGACAGGGTTGGAGAAAATTAGGAGGGGACTTGGGGACAGGCCCAGTACCAGAACCGGAAGACTGCAGGCTTGCTGTGGTGGCCAGGCCACGCCCAGGTGCTCGGCTAGGAGAGGAATTAGGGAATCCCAGCGCTTTTCAGGTCAGAGCCTCTGCTCAGGGCTCTCTCGTCTCCTTCAGGTACCTGTGCCGGGTGGAGGAGATGCGCCAGTCCCTTCGAATCATCTCTCAGTGTCTGAACAAGATGCCTCCTGGGGAGATCAAGGTTGATGATGCCAAAGTGTCTCCGCCCAAGCGAGCCGAGATGAAGGTAGCTGCAGGGCGAGGAGGGGAGGTCCCGCAGGGCAAGCGAGAGGATCCTGGGATTCAGTCCGTTTGCAGAGAGCTCACTGTATGAGCCTCCAGCCCCTGTGGTCCCGTCCTCTGTCTTCTCTGAGGGGAGAGGCTGCTTCCTGTGCGGCAAGCCGAGTGAGGCTGTGGGTCTGGGGTATTGATGCTCCTCTCTCCCTCCAGACGTCTATGGAGTCCTTGATCCATCACTTTAAGTTGTACACTGAGGGCTACCAGGTTCCTCCGGGGGCCACATACACAGCCATTGAGGCTCCTAAGGTGAGAGGAGGGGAGGGAAACCTTGGCGAGGGTGGGCGGTTGGAGACATGTTGGTGAGGGTGTGGGTGACGAGAGGGTCAGCTGGCGAGGAGCAGCTCCTTTCTGCTGGTGGCAGCCGTCTCCTTCTTCCTCGGGCAGGGAGAGTTTGGGGTGTACCTGGTGTCTGATGGCAGCAGCCGACCTTATCGATGCAAGATCAAGGCTCCTGGTTTTGCCCACCTGGTAAGAACCAGTCCCGATGATTCTGACTCCACTGTGGTTGCCCTTGGTTGAGATTTCTGTGAACTTCCCTCTCGTCTGCCCTGATAGCCTTGCTAACGCTGTTGCTTCCTCCATTTTCAGGCTGGTTTGGACAAGATGTCTAAAGGACACATGCTGGCAGACGTCGTTGCCATCATAGGTACGAGGCTATTGTGTAGACAGAGGCACTGGGCCCCTGTGTGGGGACGGAATCTGGACACTTCCTGTTCCGCAGAGACTTGGGGTGTGGACTCCGATCCTCAGTCCCTGGGTCCTGGGTGACAGCACTTTCTCCTCTCCGGCCTCCTAGGCACCCAGGATATTGTGTTCGGCGAAGTCGACCGGTGAGCAGGGCAGCAGCACTTCATCTCCCTGCCTCTCGACTTCCGTGTGGAGCCTGTCATCACTGGAAGCGGGCTGTGTGTGCACGACACTCAGCTGTTAGGCTTTCTGTGCGTGTTCTAGAAAAGAAAGGAATAAATTAGCCGCCTCTGGCCCCTATGCCAAAGCCTCTTATGTCTTAGTATCTGTCTTTCATTTTCATGGGAAACTTGAGTGTTTGTTAACCGTGTACTTCTCTGTTAGATTCTGTTCTTAGCAGTTTTTCCTGTTCCTCTCCGCCCCTTCTCTGACTCTTGTCCTTTCCACTTCTCCATTCCCCATTTCCTCTTTTCCCTCAGCGCCCCCCCTGCCCGGACCTTGGTGCCCACACAGACCAGTCCCCCTCGAACCAGGGCTGGGGACGTCCCCGGCGGAGAGGAAAGGGCTGGCATGGGTCCCAGGGAGCCAGGTGGCGGCTCTCCCAGGTGTGTCTGAGCAGGGCTGTGTGGGAAGGGGGTGGGAGTCCCCTCCTGTGGAGGCAGAGCCCCAGTCACTGGACGCCCGAGGCGGAAGGGCCCAGACCGCTCTGCTCCCTTAGTTGGCCCTTCCGGGAGCCGCCTGGTTTCTAGCGCAGGAAGGGGAAGGGGCCAGAGCCGGGGGGAGGCGTGGCAGGAAGGGGGGAACTCTGTGGTCAGGGAGCTGCTCACCAGCACAGCTGCGCCGGCCCTCAGCTGCGCTCCGCGTGCCGCCCCTCCGCCCGCCCAAGATGATTCCCACGGCGCTCCTGCTCGCACTCCTTTTGGTTGGACAAGCAGGTGAGGGCTTGCTGAGGGACCGTGAACTAGACTCCCAGGTGGGAGTCAAGGGCATATGGGCAGGCGAGGCAGGGACCCCTTGGGGGGGCAGGAGTGGGCAGCTGGGCACAGGGACTCAGACTGGGCCTGTGTGGTTCCATCCGGCACAAAAGTCAGCTTCCTCCTTCCTTGTCCCCAGCTTAGGATGGACAGGCACCCCGGAGCTGCAGCTGGCAGGGAGGGAGGGTGTGACACACAAAATGGGCTGGTTTCCTGTGGGGCCTTTGGTCTTGTCCAGGAGGAGCTGGCCTCAGCTGCCTAAGTGGTATCTGTCAAGTGCCTGTGGGAGCAGAGGCTTGGCCTCGTGTGTGGGAGGGAGGCCAGGCTAGCCAAGCAGATGTGATGGCTGCTTCCATGTGTCATGGCTGACATGCACCTCCCGGCAGCCGCAGCGGAGGGTGGGCAGTGACCATCTAGAGACCTGAGCCTCCTCGGGAACCGGGCAGGAATGGGAAAGGCTCCGCGGTCAGTGTATGCACTCGCCTCTCCCTCTCAGGGCTGTCTTGTGTGAATGTTTACAAGGTGGATGGTTGTGGCTGCAGTTTGGGGGGAACAGGGTTAGTGAAACTGAAGGGAATTTGGGGGAATTGAAAGATGGAAGGTTGCACCAACCCAGCTATGAAGGTGGAAGGGTCTGAGAGCAGCCGGGCGATGGGAGCGCCGCTGAGGCCTGGGGAGGGCACCGGCTGAGGGCGGAAGGCTCGGCTTTGCTGCCAGTATCGCTGACTGTGCCCTGAGGGAGCTGCTTCGCTTCCTTGGGCCTTGGTTTCGTCAGCGGTGAGATGGTGACGATGTTTCCCAAACAGGGCAGCCTTGAGATTTGTGCAACAGGGAGTGTGAAAGACTTCGTCGCAGAATAAAAGTCACAGCCCGGGAGCCCATGTGACAGCGGCCAGGGTGATGGGGCAGATAGGAGCTTAGACCCTATTTTACTTCTTTAATTGCACAAACTTCCTCTCGGTGGCCAGGGTGTGAGGAACAGGGTAGAGTCCCACAGAGACACCCTGTCCCCGAGACGGAATCTCAGCAGGGCCATCCATGGGGGACTGTGCCGGGCGGGGCATCCCTGAGCCAGGGAAGCAGCTGCCTGGCTTTTACATGCCCAAGTGTCTGGTGGGCAGAGCAGCGTGCGCCGAGGCCAGATGACCAACAACAGTAATGGCCTTCCCGCCCTTCCCCAGCTCACACCCTTCCTGTCCAGCTCTCAGCCACAGGTCACAGGACTGAGCAGAGACACTGCTGTGGTTTCTTCACTGACATTGTCACTGCCTTCCCCGCGCCCTGCCCTCCGGGCTGAGGTTTTGGGTTTTGCCCAGTGAACTCAGATGAGTCCCTTGAGGGCTATGAAGTGCTCAGCCGGGCCTGAGGAGCCCCAGTGCTTGCAGGAAAGTTGGGCTGAGGAGAGGAATCCAGAGAAAGAGCAAGCTTCCCTGCAGAGCACCCTCAGGCCCGGCCTCCCTCCCAGGGCCCTCCTTTCCCTGACGCCCTCCCCATGGGCACCCTCTCTCCCCTCAGAGGCCCTGGGAGAGCCTCAGATCTGCTACATCCTGGATGCAATCCTGTTTCTGTACGGGATCATCCTAACCCTGCTCTACTGCCGACTCAAGGTGAGGCTGGGCAGGTGGGTGGGGCAGTGGTGGCAGCATGGCTTTGAGGAGGAACCCACCAAGTTTGGAGGGAAGGGGGATGGGCCACTAACATTGCTCTTACTAATGACCTTCCTCTACTCCAGATCCAGGTGCGAAAGGCAGCTGTAGCCTATCAGGTATGAAACCCCCTCCCCACACCCGGATATCAACAATTTTGCAGACTCAGCCCTTCTGGGCTATAGCCTTGGGGTCTGCAGCCCCTGGGAGATGAATTTCAGGTGTTGACCTGCATAAGCTTCAGAGACCCACTTCCCACCTCACCCTACCCACCTTGCCACCCAGCCAAGTCACGGGTGACAAGTCCCACCCCTGGCTGATATGTCCCTGGATGCGGAAGAAGATGCTGGGGGGCCCTGGAGGATGTGTGGGTCTCTGACAAGTTGCTCCTTTGCCTCCACAGAAGTCAGATGGCATTTACACGGTGAGTGAGTTGCCCCCCCCCCCCCCCAATCCCAGGACGTCAGCAGAGGAGAGTGGATTTTGAGTGACCGTGGAAGGGCAGGGTCTGTGGGGGTTAGTGGGAGCCGTGGAGGGACTCAAGCTCCTGACTGTCCTCTGACCTTCACCTCCAGGGCCTGAGCCCCCGGAACCAGGAGACTTATGAGACCCTGAAGCATCAGAAACCAACAGAGTAACTAGGACAGATGCCCTTGGTCACGTCCTTCTCCTGCTCCAGTTCCCACCCAGTCCCATGGTTGACACCACATATGCCTCCCGCCATTAATGCCGCAGACCTCCCCTGTGAAGACGCTATGCCCCCATGGATGGACCCACTGGTTCCTCCTCCCTGCCCAAGGCCTGTGCTCAGATCCTGCTCATTAATGTGCATATTCTAGTCTCCCCTGACCTCCCCCTTCTTCCCTACACCCAGCTCCCCCAACCGCCCCCCCCCCCCCCCCCCCAGTTCCCACCAGGCAATGGGACAGGAGCAGCACCAATAAAGCTGCCTCAGACTGGGCTCCACTCCTTGCTTCCTTCCTCGGACACGTAGACTCTGCAAGGCTCTGGCTGGGACTGCAGAGCCAGTGGGAGCAAGGCAGAGGCTCACGCCTGACTCCCAGAGCTCAGTGTCCAACGCCAGGCTGTTTTGCTCAACTGAAGGGCAAATGCTGCTGTGAGGGGACAAAGGAGACCCCTGGCCCCAGGCCTCTAGTTTGAGCAGGAGCAGGGTCTTCCGTGTTGGGATTCTGGGCACATTCAGAGACCTTCGAACCTGAGAAGTGACTTCTGGGCTGTGGGAAAGCCTGGCTGCCCAGCCTCAGAGAGTGACCAATCCGATCACAGTGGGGTCAGTGTGGGAGCTCAGGGTGCATGGCGCAGCCTGGCCACAGCCCAGCGTCAGGAGGGGCGATGTGAGGAAGGCCCTGCCGCTCCCCAGGGAAGGTTGCAGGGACAGTGGGTTCTCAGCAGGTCCTGGGGCAGGAGGGGCCTTAGTGGAACAGGGAGGGATTGGATGTGGGCAAGACAGAGGGGACAAGACAAGTTGGGTCCTGATGGGGGGGAGCTCCTTGAATGCATAGGTGGGCGGTGAAGCAACCCCCTCAGGCCTGTGCCGTTTCCAGCAGGAGGCCGGATTCCCAGGAAGGATGTTGTTTTCAGAGAGAGAGAGAGAGAGAGAGAGAGAGAAAGAGAAGCATCAGTTGCCTTCTGTATGTGCCCTGACCCCAGGGATCGAATCTGCAACCCAGGTACATGCCCTTGACTGGGAATTGAGCCTGTGACCCCTTAGTGCGTGGGCTGGCGCTCTAACAACTGAGAGCACTGATTAGGGGTTCCTTCTTTCTTTGAGAGCGAGAGAAAGAGAAACATTGATCGGTTGCCCCTGGGCATGTGCCCTAAGAAACCCTCCACCTTCCAGCATATGGGATGATGCTCCAACCAACAGGGCCACACCGGCCAGGGCTGGAAGTCTTTGCATCCCATCTGCTGCGGCCCGTCCTGCCCCAGACCCAGCAGCCCTCTCAGATGGGTCTCTGCTCTGTGCCCAGGCCACCCAGGCCGGGCAGTTCTTTCCTCTCAGTGACTCACACTTGTCAACGCGCTTTCCCAGTTCCTGTACCACTCGCTCTGCTCACTGACCCCGTGAGTACCCGCTCTCTGTAGTGTAACCTGTCAAGTTACTAGGCTGTCCTGCAAGTGACAGCCTGCGGTCTGTCCTGTACACGCCAGCACACGAGACCCCAAGGTCCTGGGAAAGAAGGGGGGAGGGCGGCCCTGAGGCTGAGGTCAGCGGTATGCAGAAGGAACGGGGCTAGCCTCGTCTGAAGGCAATCTCAGATGAAACATGGGAAATGCCCGGGAGGGGAAGCGCTGTCTGGCCTGAGCCATCGGGTGGGCGTGCGTTTCGGACAATGCCTCTGCTTCCTCACCTTGCACACCCACCCAGCCCGCTTCTGTTCTGCTGGGATTTAATCCAGGCATCATGGCTCCCAGCATCTCTAGTCCCACATGTCCACCCAACGGGAGCTTGCCAGGCCTTGAACTGGCTGTGGTGTCTGCTGGTTCCAGGCTCTCCAATGGCCGCTGGGCCAGGGCTGTGACAGCACCCAGATAAGAGGCGAGGGTGTGGAAAGGTGTCCCCAGATAGGGGTCCAGGTGAGAGCAGTGTGGGGAGAGTGAGCTGCACCTTTTACTGTAGGCTGGGGGGCGGGGAGGGGAAGCAGGCCGTGTTCCCCGGCTCAGAAGGGGAGGGAGGGCCTTGGGGGACATCTCTGGGTTCGCTTTTTGGAAGCTTTCCCCTATTCATAGGCCAGTGATGGCGAACCCTTTGAGCTCGGCGTGCCAGCATTTTGAAAAACCGTAACTTAACTCTGGTGCCGTGTCACATATAGAAATTTTTTGATATTTGCAACCATAGTAAAACAAAGACTTATATTTTTGATATTTATTTTATATATTTAAATGCCATTTAACAAAGAAAAATCAACCAAAAAAATGAGTTTGCGTGTCCCTCTGACACACGTGTCGTAGGTTCGCCATCACTGCCCTAGGATGATGGTGAGGAGCTTCTGAGGGAGGCCTCGTTTCCTGTGCCTGCCCGAGGCCAGGAATCCAGCATGAGTCTCTGAGTCTCATGCCTTTCTCAGGCCCTCATCCGTGCAAAGGTTCTTTTTAAAAAAAAAAATATATATATATATATATATATATATATATATATATATATATATTTTATTGATTTCAGAGAGGAAGGGAAAGGGAGAGATAGAAACGTTAATGATGAGAGAGAATCATGGATTAGCTGCCTCCTGCACACCCCACACTGGGGATCGAGCCCGCAGCCTGGGCATGTGCCTTTGACCAGGAATTGAACCTGGGACCTTTCAGTCCACAGGCTGACGCTCTATCCACTGAACCAAACAAGCCAGGGCCATGGAATGGCTCTTTATCTCCTCAGAGCCATCCCGGGCCTGGAGGAGACTCTGCGGTGCCCACTCTGCCATTTCCCACATTTGTTTCTTGGACCCTTTTTCCACCCTTCACACCCAAGCCGCCTCCGCCTCCTGGGCTTCTGTCTTCCTCTCCCATCCTCAAAAAACTCAACATGGACTCCTTTACTGTTTATTGTAGAAGCAAGGGGTGGGGACAGAGGGCGCTGGAGGCCAGCCAGACGTGTCCTAGGGACCAGCTTGGGGTGGCTGGGCGTCCGCCGGTGATTGGGATCCACGAAGTAATTGAGGAAGCTCATCAGCTCATTCCCAGCCTTCCTGACCAGGGGTGTCACTGCTCACGTGTGTTCTCCAAGGACGCCTGGATATATGAGGGTTAGAGGTCAGGGTAAGGAACCAAGGCACTGGCAGAGGCCTTGGTGATGGTGAGAGGTGGGACCCAAGCCCCCCAGCTCAGTGCTGGTCCTGCTGGCACGGCACAGCTCCAGGAGGAGAGGCAGCCCTCCCTCCGCTGGGAGGGAACACAGCTGGAGACAGAAACCCACAACCCAGCTGCTGGCCACAGGCCATGGGCCTGGAGGGATGAGGCAGTTGTTTTCTCCATCAGAGCTCCATTTCCGCAATCTCCACCCGAGCTCAGTCTTCTGTGGGCCCTGAACCCCCGTTGCTGAGACTTACTTGGACTGGGCCTGGACCTCTGGGCCCTTGACCTTCTCCACCAGGTCCTTGCCATAGTCGGTCAGGGTTTGCAGGTACTGAGAACAGGCTTTGCAGGCTCGTCCCCTCTGCCTGCCTCCGGACCAAGGCTACTGGGCACACAGAAACACCCCCCTTTTTAGCTGGTCCCCAACACTGAGTCCTGGCCAGCGGTTCTCAACCTGTGGGTCGCGACCCCTTTGGTGGTGGAACGACCCTTTCACAGGGGTCGCCTAAGACCATCCTGCATATCAGATATTTCCATGACGATTCATAACAGTAGCAACATTACAGTTATGAAGTAGCAACGAAAATAATTTTATGGTTGGGTCACAACATGAGGAACTGTATTTAAAGGGCCAGAAGGTTGAGAACCACTGGTCCTGGCCTCTGGCGACACCACTGCCAGTGCCCAGCCCAAACAGGCCTCCCACTCCAGGTCTTTGGATGGGCTCTCTGGGCTTTAGAGGGGGAATGGTCTTCATTTTGAGCCTTGGGGTTGCCAGAATCTGGGCACAGAACTGACAGATGGGCGGCCAGGACCCCTACCGCCTTCTTGGGACCCCCCTCCACTCCACACCCACCTTCGAGGCCAGAGATGGTGAGGAGCAGCACCACACTACAAGCAGCTTCATGGTGGTGATGTGGGGAGGTGGCCTGGGAGCAGATGGAGGTGGGGCAACATTGAAGCTGGGTGGGCTTCAGCCCCTTCCCAGGGTCCCTTCCTAGGTGTCCACTCCAACCAGGTCCCTCCCCTCCCCACAACTGCTTCCTACCTGGTCAGTGCCTCTGTCCTTGCGCCTATGCCTGACCTGGCTGGGGAGGCAGGGCCCATGTATCTGCCTGCTTCCCCACCTCCCTGTCAGGTGACAAGGACTGTGGAGGGACATTGGGGTGGACCATGTTGGAGTAAACACGTTGGAGAGATGGGGAGGAGGGGACAAGTGCATGGGGGATGCCTGGTGCAGGCCTTCATGGAGGCAGGGTGTCCTGTAGGCCTCCAAGAGGTTCGCCCTGTTGGGGTCTGGGGCAGCAGTCCCTAGGTCCGCGCTGCAGGAAGTCAGAGTGCTGTTTCTCTGGAAGCTCTGACACATCAACCCTCAGCCTCAATAACTCTGTCCCATTAGGAGTGGATTTCGTCTCCCCAACTCTACCCCCCTTCACTGCAGCTTGCAAGAGATTTTGGGGAACAGAAGGAGAAAGGAGTTGAAATTAGGGGTAGGGATGAGGGTCAGAGGGCAGGTGATTTGCTTGTCCCTTCCTCAGTTAATGTGTGATGAGACAAGGTTGAAAACATGTTGACCAATGATCACACCCTATCCCCAAAGTCAGAAAGCAGCCTCTGGTAGGAAAAGAGGTTCAGGTTAAAGAGTAAAAGTTGAAGGTCTCTGGTCATTGGATCACCTTATTAGGTAGAGGTGGTAGCTAGTAAAAGTGAATCAGCAGGGGCCACAGCACCCTCTGCCCAGATAGCAGGGAGGGAGGAAATTCCCAGGGCATTTGGGTGAAGTCGGCTGAATAGGTATCAGCAGCATTTGCATCTTTCACCTTTTTGCCATCAAAGCGCAGGCAGGACATTCCCGGGAGTTGGGGGGGGGGGGTGAAGATGCGAGGCCCAGCGAGGGCTCCCCTCATTTCCCTGTGGAGACCCCAGTGCTGGAAGGCACCCCACTGACTCCCGCCTGGCCCTGGAGTGGAGCGCACTTGGGGGCGGGCCCATATTCCGGGATTTTATTTTCCAGCTTTGCCTGGGGAATCAGGGAAGGAAGGATTGATTAATTACAGGGGCAGCTGTTTCAGGGGCCGGATCTGCTAGAACGGAGGCTGCAGCCCCTGCTCCTCCACACCCCAGGCGCTCACACGCGGTCCCATTCCGAGAGGGAGGCAGGAGCGCGTCCTAGGGCAGCTGTGCGGCGAGCAGCTAGCATTTGCAGAGCGTCGCGGAGGCCTGGGAGGAGGAGCCCAGGCGACCCTGGGGGAGTGGGGGGCGCCGAGGGCAACTGAACCGGGTGGAAAATAAGTCTTCCCCGTCGTTCCCTCCGCCCTCTTCTCCAAGGCCGGCCCCCACGCGGTCTGGCGGAGGGAGCTTCGACGGCCCAGGCTCCACGGTGCTCCCTCCAGCGTCCCGCGCGCTCCCACGGAGGCCGCGGACCAAGCCAATCAGCTCCGAGTCTCGTGAGCTGCCCGCAAGCCCCGCCTCCGCAGCGCCAAGGCTGGAGCTCTCTGGATGCGGCGCCTGCCACTCTTCTGATTCCTCCTCTCCCATTGGCCCCAGGGAAGGCCGCTTATTTTTAATAGATTGGGCGGGGCCCAGTCAGGGAGGTTAGGCTCTTTAAAAGCTTCTTTTTGCCCGGTTCCAAGATGGTGCTCATGACCACGCGGAGACAGCAGCGTGAAGCCGCAGTCCTGCCATCACTCAAGATGGCTGCCCCCATCAAGATGACCGGGGTGTGCCGGAGGGAAGGGGTCAGCACAGAGGTCTGAGGCGGTAAGGCGACCGCTACGTGGCGGACCTCGCCCCGGGGCCTCGGGAGGGAGAGTAGAAAGACTAGGAAGCGGGGGAGGCGTGGGGGGCTGGGGTTAGAGACGGGTGACGGGTGACGGGTGGGCTGTGGGGCCAAAGGTGCGACGGGACTGGGCCCGCGATGCAGCGCCCGCCCGGTGCCCTCGCCCCCGCTCTTCTCGTTCCAGGCCTATCGTCGGACCATGTGGAAGTTTCGGGGGCTGGGGAGCCGGAGGAGGGGGGGTGGGGCCCGCGGGGGGTAGAGGGAGGAAGAGCATCCTTCCCAGCTCACCCCGGCCCTCCCCGTCCTGTGGCCTGAAATGGGGAACACGTTGGGCCTGGCTCCGCTGGCGGCTTTGCCCCGCCGGAGCCCCCGTCGAGAGGAACCCCTGCCCAACCCCGGGAGCTTCGATGAGCTGCACCGCCTGTGCAAAGGTGAGGCTGGGACTCGCGTGTCTCGGGCGGAAGGGGCCGAGGGGGTGGGCGGTCTTGCCTGCGGGCACGCAGAGATGGGAGCAGGAAAGGGCGATCGCTCCGGGCTTCCGGCCTCAGGGAGGCCCAGGTGCCGCAATGGATGGAGCATTTTGTTGCAGAACCGGAAAGGAGGTCAGTTCCTCCAAAGCGCTGGCTGTGGCGCGCACGGGGACGGCTTCTTGGGGTCGGGGCTCCACTCTGTGCTCACTCCTCCCCTCCCTCCCTCCCACCTTCAGATGTCTTCCCAGGACAGATGGAGGGCGTGAAGCTCGTGGTCAACAAGGTTCTGAGCAGCCATTTCCAGGTGCTCCCACTTCTCTGGCCCTCCCTCACTGCGCCTCCTGCCCGGCCCCACCCTCTCATTCCTCTGCTCCTGCCCGGCCAGGCTGCGGGATAGAGGAGGGAGGAGCCGCCTCTGACGCCCTTGCTGGTGGGACTTGTTGCTTTTAGCCAGGTGGCCCTCAGTGTGTGTTGGAGAGTTGGGATTCTTGAAGGCCTGGATGGGCGGGATGGAGGGTGAGATGGGGACTGATCAGCTGGAATGCGCTCCTCCACTGGCTTCTCTCCCGCAGGTGGCTCACACTGTGCACCTGAGCGCGCTGGGCCTGCCTGGCTACCACCTCCACGCGGCCTATGCAGGGGACTGGCAACTTAGCCCCACCGAGGTGAGGGCTCCTCACACCTGGCCATCTCTCTAAAGCCCGCCTATGGCAGGAGGAAATGTGTATGTTATGGGGAGGGCGCCTGCTTGTTTCCCTGGGTTTCTTCTGAATGGGAGCGAGGAGGGACACTGTGCGATGGAGGGGGAGTTTTCCTGTGTGGCCCCACCAGGGGGCGCTGGGTGCTGTTCAAGGAAGCCCCTCGTCTGTGGCTTGAGGCTGAGTGGAACCCTAGCCCAGCTTCGCCTGACTGTCCAGCTCTTCAACAGGTTTTCCCCACTGTGGTAGGTGACTGGGACAGCAGCGGCAGCCTCAACGCCCAGGTCCTGCTCCTCTTGGCAGAGCGGCTCCGCGCCAAGGCTGTCTTCCAGGTGACTCATGCCCCTGCCTCCATCCGAGGGTTTCTTTCCTCCATGCCTGTCCTGCTCCAGCGCCCCAGGGGGAGGAGCAGAGCCAACAGTGATGGCAGAGAGGGAGGGAGCTCTTACTTCTCGCGCTTCATCCCAGACACAGCAGTCCAAGTTCCTGACCTGGCAGTTTGACGGCGAGTACCGGGGAGATGACTACACAGCGACTCTGACCCTCGGAAATCCTGACTTGATTGGGGAATCGGGTGAGGAGTGGGACAGGGTTCTTTGTATGGGCTGCCCACCTGCTGCCGTTGGCAATCCTCTGCACCATCTGTCCAGTTCAGGGATCAGAGAGGAACCTCGGGGCAGGCCCCGGGCGGTCCTTGCGGGGAGGCAGGCTGGGTGCTGTCTCTAGGCCTCACTCTGTGTCTCCCACTCTCAGTGATCCTGGTAGCTCACTTCCTGCAGAGCCTCACACGCCGGCTGGTGTTGGGAGGAGAGTTAGTGTATCACCGGCGGCCAGGCGAGGAGGGGGCCATCTTGACACTGGCGGGGAAGTACTCCGGTATGATGAGAGGGCGAGAGGGAGGGGAATTCTGGACTTGGCTGGGTCCCTGGCCTGTGTCCAAGCAGTAATGCTCCTGTCCTCGCCTCTGCTTTTCACAGCTGTGCACTGGGTAGCTACGTTGAATGTGGGATCAGGTGGGGCCCATGCCAGTTATTACCACAGGGCAAACGAGCAGGTGAGACGACTGATCCCACCCCCACCCGCATGTCACTCGTGAACTTTTGCCCACCCTGGGCCTCCACAAGCCCTGCTGACCGGCTGTCTTCCTGCCTGCGCTTCCGTTACATTTCCCGCGTGCCTCCTCCTGCTGGCCCGTCAGGACCCTTCGGTCTCTACAGAGACAGACCCTCTCCCATCCTCAGGTTCAGGTCGGTGTGGAGTTTGAGGCAAACACCAGGCTACAAGACACAACCTTCTCCTTTGGTTACCACCTGACTCTGCCGCAGGCCAACATGGTGTTTAGAGGTGAAGATGGTTGAGACCACACGCGGAGGTGTTGTGGGATGGGGGCAGGTAGGGAGCGGGGAGCCGGGTACCTAACCTGGCCCGTATCTCCTGCTGCAGGCGTGGTGGACAGTAACTGGTGTGTGGGCGCTGTGCTGGAGAAGAAGATGCCCCCGCTGCCTGTCACCCTCGCCCTGGGGGCCTTCCTCAACCACTGGCGCAACAGGTTCCACTGTGGCTTCAGCATCACTGTGGGCTGAGGCGCCCGAGCCCCCACGGCAGCTGCAGCCTCTGAGTTAGGTGCCCGGGCCAGGGCCAGAGACTGGGCCTTCTCTGGAGCCCACCTGGCTGGGTGACCTCGTGGTCCCAGGGGCAGAGTGGGGGAGGGGGCCGTGCCCTCGCTGATGAGACGGTGGTCTGAGACCACCTCTGCCCCCCCCCCCCCTGCTCCCCTGCGCAGGCCGTCTGTCTTGCTGCGGCTCTGGCCTAAGGGAGAAGGGGCAGGGGCCTGTCTGGCTGAGTTGTCCTCCTAATGCTCCCCCTTCTGCATTTCCCGGTGGATTAAAGCTCCTCACCTCTTCCTCTTCAGAGCAGGAATGTCTGCATGGGATAGCGCCATCCTGTTTGCCACCCCAGGGCCTCAGGCTGGGAGAGAACTTTGACCTCAGAAAGAGGCCACCGTTCCCAGAGGAGCTCCTCTCCCGTTTCCTGCTTCCAGAGAACACTGCCCACGCCACGCTGTGACCGCATGAGGGGCGGCGAGTGCTGCAGGCTCTGGGGACCGCGGCTCCCTTTCCTCCGGCCCCAGCGTGCCGGGCCAGGCGGTGCTGGCAGCTGCAGACCCTGGACCAGAGATACAGCGCAGCCCGCAGGTGCTGGGTTTGTCTGTGCACCTGTGAATGCTCCGGATCAGCCTGGAGCCCAGCAGCTTCGCATACAGAACCTTTGGAGGAGGGGGGGGTGGGGCCCCGGGGAAAGGAGGGGGATGTGGCAGCTGAGCGGCTGAGGCCCCGAGCCCGGTCCGAGCTGCCCGCCGGCATGAGGCTCGCCGGGCCCTGGGGTGACAGACCTCGCCAAGGTCCCAGGGTCCCCGGCGCCTCCGCCTGGCAGTCTCCTCCCGCCGTTTCTCTTAAACCCCAAGCTCTGAGGCCCTGAGTGAAGAAAGCCCCAGAATTGGCTAGAACTTCAACTGTGAGGAATCTGAGGGTCCGGCCTTCTCAGCAGCTTCTAAAAGGCAGAGTGTTCTGTGGCCGGGAGCATCCCAGGTCGGCTGGTGGAGTGAGCAGAACAGAAGGGGAGGCACCTCAGAGCTGGGGGCGGGCTGTGGAGCCAGGGCTTTGCCAGGAAGCTGTGTGCGAGCAAAACTTGGAATGAAAATGGAAGGATGGGCCAGTGAGGAGGAGGGGAGAGGCCCGGGAAAGAGGGGGTGCCACTCCCGGGAGGCTGCTGCTGTCTGGAGAGGTTGACGGGTGCGGTGTGGATGTCCTCGGACTCAGGAATGCTGATGCAGAGCCTGTGAGCAACCAAAAAGCTGGGGAGAGTGAACTGAGGCAGCAGCAGGAGCAGTGGGCACCGCACTCCGTGAGAGGAAGGGAGTGCAGGCCCCACGGGCTTCGGTGCCCCAGGAGAGACTGAGAAGCATCTGCGCTAAGTTCCCTTCCTCCCTCCTTCCCTGGTGCAGCCGCCATGCCTGTCCCTGTGCCGACGGGGCCCTGGCCGCTGGCCTGTAACGTAGCTCTACGGAGCCCACCATCTCCCTCTGGAGACCTGGGCCGGTCTGTAAGCGGAGCAGGAAGGAGGCGGGGGGCTGTACAGTGCCCGGGAGCCTCAGGCTGGAGGGGATGCATTCTGCAGATTGGAGGACCAACAGGCCCGGGAGGGACAGATTGGAGGAACTGGGAGTTTGACAGAGCTGTTGGGAGGAAGCTTCTGGGTTTTGGGGGAGCTCACCAGGCGAGAAGTGGGCCAGGCAGCCGTGAGCACACTCAGGCTCCTGGAGCTGCGGCCGCCACAGTGTCCTATGGACGTGAAAGAGCAGCTCCAAAAACTCTTTCTGGAGCCCCAGACCAGCCTTCAGAGCCTGTGGTCCTCTGGCCTCGGCCATGCCACGAGGACGAGGACACGTGCCCTGTGCTGTCCTACCAGCACCTCACCAGGGGCTCCGTCTTCTCGGGTAGCAGCGGCCACCCAGGGATCTGTGTTTGGAGATGACAGATCTCGAAGCTGCCCCTTGAGGAGGGAGTCCTGGCCCTCTACGGGCTGGGCCTGTGGGGCTCAGGGCACAGGGCACTTCAAACTCGAGTCTGAACTGCGGAGAAGAGCTCCCGCGCCGACAGGCACAAGCAGGGGTGGTGATTCCAGACGTGGCGCTCGAGAAGGCCGGCGGTCAGTTGCCAGTGGCTTTTCGTGCTGTTCTCTTTCTCTTGGCGGTGGTGGTGCAGTGTCATTGACTGCAGTGCTTTCTTCCTGAGCGGGGAGGGCAGGGCCTGGTGACCTTGATGACTGGCTGTGCCATGAACGTGTTGATGTCGGCAAAGTGCGTGCGCAGAGGCAGCGCAGGGAGTGGGCCGGCGAGCAGGGGGTGGGCGAACAGGAGCTGGAGGCCACGGAGATCAGAGCTGAGGGAGGCCCAGGCCCAGCGCTCTCCTTCGGTCCCTCCAGCCTTGGAAGGCTTCCTGGCTGAGGAGCTGGCCTCTTCGGGGTCCTGGAGAAGTCCTGGCCTCTGAATTGTAGTGACACGCAGCCCCTCCCTCAGGCTGTCCTCCTTGCTTACCCTTTTGGTCACATTCCAGCCCAAGTCCTGTGAGTGCTCACCCTGAACTGCACAAATTGGTCCAACAGGTGCCCATGTGGCAGGTGGGCCCCAGGCGTGTCTGGACGACTGTCTGCCCTCACTCAGCTGCTCGGCCGCTTTTTGTGCCGGCGCTGGGCCTGCTTTGCTCGCCGCACTGCCGGCCTGCAGGCAGGATCACTGTGCCTGCAAGAGACGCGACAAAGCTCGACATTAGCAGAGAGCACCTCCCTGCCGGCTGTGGTCTGGGGCCCGGCCACCCTCACAGCAAAGGGCACGGGAGGGAGTCCGGAGGCTGTGGCTGGGGGTGTCCTGTCCACCTTCTCCAGCCTGTGGGCACTGGCGGAGAGCAAGGCACTGTGGTGGGGACAGGCTACGTTTGGCTCCTGAGTTGAAGCCAAACTCTACTCAGGGCAGGGGAGTTGAAGAGTTGGCTCTTGATACCTAAAGCATCGCCCGATATCTGTACAGCATTATGATCTCACAGGCTCTGCGGCCACACCTGATGGGATGAAACATCCCTACGGGTAGATGTAGGGTTTGTTATCCGCAGGTGTTGTATCCATACTTTTCAGAAGTGTAAACAGGCTGAGATTCAAGGTCACAAAATAGTTAAGTGATATAGATTGCATTCAAATCAAGGTTGTTTGACTTCAGTTCCCACTGCTCACATGGAAAAATAGCGTGACGTCATGGAAACAGCAAGAGTTTGGAAATCAGACAGGCAAGTCTGAATACTGGCTCTACAGCTTTTTAGCTGAGTGACCTTGGGCATGCTGACTGTGTGAGCCCCTGTTACATTACGTTGGGAGCGTAGCCTCATAACCTGGACACAGAAAGAGCATCATGTGATTAACTCAACAATTACCAACTACCTGCTATGTGGCAGGCACTGCACCTGAGAAAAGAGAAAGCCAGCCGAGGCACCATGAGCTTCTGGGAGAGGGGCGGCCAGGCATGCGCAGAGGTCCGAGGGGTGCCAGGCTTGTCTGAGGATGGTGCCACCGCCGTGTGCCTGGGATGCATTGAGCAAGGGGGACAGAGCCACGAAGGTGGCCTGGGGAGCGAGGCCATGAGATCATGGACTGGAAGGTGAGCAGAATAGTGACATCATCGCCTTGTCTTAAAGAGCTTTGCCTGCTGTAGCGAATGCTCCGTGGGAACAGGAGAAGCAGAGCGTGGTCTGTGGGTTCCTGGGATGGGAGGGCCGCTCACTGTCCTTCCTGCCAGCACCCAGCACTTCCCCCACCTGCAGGCGGGGCCCCTGGGCCTGCTGACCCCACTGGTCCCGCGAACAGGCAGGTGAGACCAGTGCCAGCTGTTCATCTGGGAGACAGACGTGAGCGTTGGGGATGACCGGGAACAGGGAACGGTGGGTATGTGAGGGGCCGGGGTGACACCGGCTACTCTGCGCTGTGCCCGCAGGTCTGAGGGTGGCTGGGCACACCTCTCCATCCGCATGGAGGCACAGGGTCACCCCTGGGCCGGGTGCTTTACGGGAAACGGGCACCATAAGTGCTTTTCACTAGGGGTTGGTGAAACGTTGCCCTTCCTCCGAGGTGACGCTGCCCGCGGTGAGGAGCTCGGTGCCTGGAGCCAGCTGGCCACGGAGCGAGAGGCTGCACAGCCCGGGCGCAGCGGGGCTGTTTCTATTGGGGGGAGGCTCTTCCCTGAGGAAACCCTGCAGCCTCACCAGCCAGGGCAGGGGAGCGATAGCCGCGGCCCAGTCCCCACGGGCCACACCGTTCAGCAGCCCATTTCCCCCTGGCCGTGGCTCCTGGTGTTGGGGTGGCTGTCACAGTCCGGGCGGGGGGGGGGGGGGGGCTCTGGGCTGACCTTGGCCCTGCCCCTTCCTGCAGAGCGTTCGATGCCTCCGGCCAGCCCCTGCAGGCCTGACTGTGCTGTTTGTCGTTTCTGGGGCCAGCCCCTGCAGGCCTGACTGTGCTGTTTGTCGTTTCTGGGGCCAGCCCCTGCAGGCCTGACTGTGCTGTTTGTCGTTTCTGGCGCCGGAAGGTGCTGCCTGCCCCTCTCAGGCAGCTTGTCACTTGCAGGTCACAGGATCCGGCGGGACACATCTCCCCAAACACCCACCTCTTTCCCCTTGATCCCCAGAGCTGCCCAGGTCAGGGGTCATGTCCTCAGGGTCTTCTGTTGTGTGTGGCTTCCGGTTCTCAGAGACTCTGTACCTGGGCAAAGGCCTAGGGGAGGTTTTCCCAGCATGCCCATGGCTCTGGTTACTGGCATGTGGGGAGGGACCCTGGCGGGTGGGGACCTTGGAAGTCAGGAAGTCACTGGAAGCTGCTCCTAAGCTCCCCGCTGAGGAGCTTCCGGCCGCCTGTCTGTGGGTCCTGGGAACAGCGCAGAGAGGGAGAGCAGAGCCAGCGTCGGGGGCCCGGGGAAGCTCCTAGAGGCTGCGGTCTAGTTCAGAGTCCACTCACCTGGAGGCCCTGCTTCCTCAGCAGGGAGGCCGCTCCGACCTGGAGGTGGTGGCATTAACTCGTGGGCTCTTGTGCCCCGAGCAGGCTTTGTGGGCAGGGAGCTTGCCACGCTCCTGCAGCGAGAGGGCTCTTCTTGGGCTCGGTTTGGTGCTCTGATGCTGCTGACTTGAAATTCTTAGTGATTTTTAAGAAGGAGCTGTGCGTTTTCATTTTTGTGGGCCCCACAAACACCTGGTCCTGCCCGACTTGTAAGCTTAAGACTCGGAAGTAGGCCCTGGCCGGTTTGGCTCGGTGGATAGAGCGTCGGTCTGCGGACTCAAGGGTCCCAGGTTCGATTCCGGCCGGGGGCATGTGCCTTGGTTGCGGGCGCATTCCCGGTGGGGAGTGTGCAGGGGGCAGCTGGTCGATGTTTCTCTCTCATCGATGTTTCTGGCTATCTGTCCCTCTCCCTTCCTCTCTGTAGAAAAAAAAATCAATGGAATACATTTAAAAAAAAAAATCATAATTCTCCCCTTTAAAAAAAAAAAAAAAAAAAAAAAAAAAAAGACTCGGAAGTAGGAGTCCTCACCGGGGTTGCCCTGTGTTTCATTGACACTGAAGAATACTTCTGCAAGTGTAAGAAGTATCTACTCTCCCAACCTCTATGAGCAAAGTAATTTATTTATATATATATTGATTTTAGAAAGGGAGGACGGGAAAGAGAGAGAAACGTTGATGTGAGAGGGAAACGTTGCCTCTCATACACGCCCCAACCTGGATCAAACCCACAACCTAGATATGTGCCCTGACCAGCTTCTGGTGCACTGATGGGTATTCCAACCAACTGAGCCACACCAGCCAGGGCTAGAAAAAGTAATGTTGGAAGCTGTTTGGGGGTCTGGGCAGGGGCACTAGGCAGGGTATGTCTGTGTCAGGTAAGTCTGATTCCGCCTGCACTGGATAGAGTCCAGGTCCGGTGTCAAGGCCTCGGCACTGCCCCTGCCCCGCGCCGGCCGTGTCTGCACCGACAGTTCCTCCCAGTAGAAACAAGCTCTGTGCCTGCTGCTCTTCGGTTAAGACTCACATTGTAAGTAATGCTGCTCCGCAGGCAAGTTAAAGCCAGTGCAGGCTCACATCATAACACAGAGAGAGGGAGAGACTGAGGTTAAGACTAAGGGCCTTGCTGAGGTCCTGAGGGTGAGTGGGTGGAACCCTTTCTCAAGTACAACATCCAATGAGCCACGCCTAACTCACTATTTACAATAGGCCTGCAGGCGCCCAGACCTGGTCCTGGGAGAGGTGAGTGTATTTATGCAGATGCGTTGGTTGGTATCTTTGCTTGAATGTGATCCTATTCGAATTCACGCTGATTCACTCAGCCAACAAATACTGGCAGAGGACCTGCTGTGTGAGGCTCTCTCATCACTGATGTTTCTCTCCCTCTCACTTCCTCTCTGAAATCAATAAAAAATATATCTAAAAAAATACAGATGCAGAGGGGGCTCCTGGCCGTGTGCTTTTCCGGTGGCGGAGTGGCTGATCACCGCGAGCCGGGCACAGTGGAGCTCTCGGCCATGAGCAGACGCCCGTCCCGAGACCGGGGTGCTCTTGGCCATGAGCAGACGCCCAGCCTGAGACCGGGGTGCTCTCGGCCATGGGCACGCTCTTCGCCTTTATGAGATTGCCTCCACTAAGTACACTCGTGACATTTACAAAAAGCTTTTTTTTCATGTTTTAAACAACTTTATTGTGGTTTCATTGATATACAGAAAACTGCATGTATTGAATGTGTACAGTGCGCACGATGGTGTGGGCAGGGCCGGGCCAGCCTCCCAGATCCTCACATTTTTCGGAGAGGAAGGCAGAGGTGCCACACCCTTTGCAGAAAGGGAGTTGGGCGCCAGCACCTCTTGTATCAGTTCCACATCCAGCAGCCGCCTCCCGCTCAGAAGCCTGAGGGACATATCGGAGCAGTGTGAGCGGCCAGGGAGGAGGCGGGGCCATGAGGTCTAAGGAAGCCCTAGTCCAGGGCCCCAGAGCGTTTCCAGAACTGACCACAGACCCAGGGCAGGACCAGGAAACCCCATCTCAGGGCCAGGGGCTGGGCCGCCCCTCCTGCTGCAGTGGCAGGTGTATCTTTGCTCCTCTCCAGGGGCACCCCCTCGACCCCCCACTTCTGGAAGGTCCCCACCCCGCAGGCCTGGTCTCTGCCAGCTCCAGGTCCTGGGTCTGGGCCTCCCCATCATGCTGCCAGGCCAGGGTGATGTCCGCAGGGTAGAAGCCCAGGCCCCAGCACCTCAGGGTGACCTCCCGGTCGGTGGGGGCGGCGGGGGTGTCACGTGTGTCTGGGGGGGATCTGCCCCTGCAGCGTCTCCTTCCCCTTCTCCAGGTACCTGCGAAGCCACCAGCACTCCCGCTCCGGGTGTGCCCTGCGGCGCCGGCTGATCTGGGCCACCTGGTCCTCGGGGTCCCGGGCGCAGGCCGCGTTCAGGGCGATGTAGTCGCCATCGTGGGCGAACTGCCCAGAAGCGCGGAGGAGGCGACCGTCGGTCCAGGTCGCAGCCAGACGTCCCCTGGGAGGTGGGGCCGGACTCGCTCTGGTTGTAGCCGAGGGCGTCTGCGGGCTCCCGTGCGGGCTCCCAAGCTGCGCCCCCTCCCGCGGCTCCACCTCCGACCGGCCTCCCCGCGGGGCGGGAATATCGCAGGGAGCGCGGCCCCCAGAGCAGCGGGAGGGGTCCGGGGCCCCAGGACCCAGATCGGAGGGTCTGGGGAGAATGGGTGCCACTAGCTGGTGAGCTGCGAGGAGCTCATGTCTCCTGCCGATCCGGGTCGGCACCTGTGTATGGGCTCCCACGGGTTCCAGCCAGGCAGCTGCGCGGCCACCGTCTGTAGGTTAATTTTTGGGCTGTTGCTGGAATGTCCCGCCTGCTGCTCACAATAAAGGCAGATGTGTGACTGTCAAAAAAGAAAAAGAAAGAAAGAAAAAAGAATAAGGTGCTCTGGGTCCTCAAGGAGTTTAAACATGCTGGGGCCGGGACCGCTTCGGCAGGTGTCAGGAGCATGGCGGTCCCTGAGGCCCGCCTGGCAGGGTGCGAGGAGGAGGCAGGGAGGACGCCTGGAGGAGTGAGGCCGAGCTGATCCTCATAAGGAAAGGAGGAGCGGCCAGTTCAGGCAGAGGGTTCAACCTGAGAAGTTCAAGAAGCCAGACACAGAGAAGTAGACGGGGTGGCACCACAGACAGGTCTCCTGCAGGGAGGGCGGGAGACGTGGGGAGATGGGGCTGAGGTGAGATGTAGACAGGGTCTGCTTCCCCCCCCCCCACACCCCGTCATTCCCATCTCCCCCTGCAGGTGCCCACTGCCTCTTAGCTGAGTTCAGGCCTCACCACGCCCACTTATTTCTACAGTAGCCTATGCATGTTCTCCCCACCAGCTCTCTCTCCTCCAACCCATCCACCATGCGGTCACTATTTCTAAAATGCCAATTTAATCATGTCTTCGCTAGTTGAAATTCTTCATTTGCTTCCCATCACCTTCAGGATAAAATCCAATCCCTTTAGCATATCACTAAGTCCTGTGTGATCTGGCCTCCTCCAGGCCAACCCCACCTCCCTGCCCTGACTTAACGCATCACACGTTGCTCTCATGTGCTTACGCCTTTACACTTCCCTGAACGCTGTGCTCACTCACCTCCAGCACCTGCCCCTGTCACTCCATTGGCTTGGAATCGCCATCGGGCCCCTCCCCTGGTCCTCCTGATCCTCTTTTTAAAAAAATATATTTATTGATTTCAGAGAGGAAGGGAGAAGGACAGAGATATAGAAACATCAATGATGAGAGCGAATCATTGATGGGATCGGTCCCACAACCGAGGCATGTGCCCTGACTGGGAATCAACTGTGACCTCCTGGTTCATAGGTCAACACTCAAACATGGAGCCATTCAGGCCTGCGCACAGAGCATCACCTCTGGGAGCCTGGAGGCGAAAGCCATGCCTCTGTACACACACTGGTCCCAGTACTCACCCCACTGCACAGCAAAGCCAATCAACTGTGAGTGGTCGAAGTCTTTCATTTTGGATTATAGAGTCTTTTTTTAAATTTTTTAAATATATTTTATTGATTTTTTTACCGAGAGGAAGGGAGAGAGATAGAGAGCCAGAAACATCAATGAGAGAGAAACATCGATCAGCTGTCTCCTGCACATCCCCCACTGGGGAAATGCCCGCAACCCAGGTATATGCCCTTGACCAGAATCGAACCTGGGACCCTTCAGTCCACAGGCCGATGCTCTATCCATTGAGCCAAACTGGTTTTGGCAGGACTATAGAGTCTTGTGCACTCCTGCCACATATAACAAATGTTTATGGAATTTATGAATTAAACTAGAGGCTGGGTGCATGAAAATTCGTGTACTGGGTGGGGGGGAGGTGTTCCCTCAGGCCGGCCGGGGCCCTCTCGCAGTCCAGGACCCCTCGGGGGATGTCCGACCGTCTCAGGGAGTGGGCCTAAGCCGTTAGTAGGACATTCTTAGCGCTGCCACACTAAGAAAGAGGCTACTGTCACCACCGCTGTGCTCGCCAGCCATGAGCCAGCTTCTGGCTGAGCAGCGCCCTCCCTGTGGAAGCACACTGACCACCAGGGGGCAGCTCCTGCATTGAGCGTCTGCCCCCTGGTGTTCAGTGCATGTCATAGCGACCGGTTGTTCCTGGTGGTTCCACGTTAGGGTCAATTTTCGGATTACCCTTTTATTATATAGAATTAGAGGCCCGGTGCACAAAAATTTGTGTACTCGGGGAGGGTCCCTCAGCCCGCCTGTGCCCTCTCACAGTCTGGGATCCCTCAGGGGATGACCACCTGCTGGTTTAGGCCCGCTCCCCGGCAGTCAGACATCCCTCTGGCAGCCCGGGAGCCCTCGGGGGATTTGCATGTTTCTCTTTTATTAGAATAGATCACGGTGTGTTTTTTCTTGCCATCGTTAACCATAGTAACTGTTGCTTGTGTATTAAAGTTCTATTCCTGCTAAGTCTAGACGCAGCCTCAGAATCCTTCTCACCATTCATCTCAAGTCTGATGCTTAGTTGATCAGAATTGATACCAGAATTGAAAGCCTCTTACTGCAGATGTATCCCAGAATGTGTGGCATCCTCTCTGCTTTATGATCCAGCTAATCATACATTGCCTCGATCATGCTGATTGAGATCATTTTTCCCCTTGCAGTTGCTAATGGATTACCATCTACTGCTTAGGAAGTAAAATTGACTGTCTCCATGTAGATCGCAAAATAAGGCATTTTTCTCATCAATAAAATTTCATTCTTTCAGCATGAGTAATTTTGTCAACAACGTTTTGAGGCAGTAACAGTTTATAACAAATTGAGTGAATTATTGTTTCAGGTACTGTGCTGTGTCATTCACAGATTTCATTGTATCTTTGCAACAACTCTATACAGTAGGTACTGTAATGACACAGATGAGAACACTGAGGTATAGAGAGATCAGGTAACTTGATCAATAAAACCCAAAAGTGGCTGAGTCTCATTTCAAATCCATGAGCCATGCCATTTAACCATTACATTCCACTCAGTATTGTGCTAGAGCCTGCTCTTACTGGCTCACACATTTTCAGGAATTTTGTAAGCTGGTTGTTAAACATGTTCATTATTTTTTTAAAAATATATTTTATTGAGTTTTTACAGAGAGGAAAGGAGAGAGACAGAGAGTTAGAAACATCGATGAGAGAGAAACATCGACCAGCTGCCTCCTGCACACTCCCCACTGGGGATGTGCCCACAACCCAGGCACACGCCCTCAACCGGAATCGAACCTGGGACCCTTCAGTCCGCAAGCCGACACTCTATCCACTGAGCCAAACCGGTTTCGGCAACATGTTCATTATTAAAAATTAAATTGTAGGGCATTCTGGCGCGGAGCTGATCGGCGGCGGGCGCAGCTTTTGGGTCGGGCGGAGCGGGGGCGCAGCTCGGTTTCCCCCGACACCCCTCCCCCTCAGGCGCGAGCCCCACCCCTTCGCCGGCCAGGCCGACCCCACCGAGTGATCCCCTGCGGCGCGAGCCCGGGGCGGCTCCGGGCGCCCCCCCAGCAGACCCCCCCATCATGGGCAGCCAGAGCTCCAAGGCTCCCCGGGGCGACGTGACCGCCGAGGAGGCAGCAGACGCTTCCCCCGCTAAGGCCAACGGACAGGAGAATGGCCAAGTGAAGAGCAATGGACACTTATCCCCCAAGGGTGAAGGGGAGTCGCCCCCTGTGAACGGAACAGAGGAGGCAGCCGGGGCCACTGGCGATGCCATTGAGCCAGCACCGCTAGCCAGGGAGCTGAGGCCAAGGGGGAGGTACCCCCCAAAGAGACCCCCAAGAAGAAGAAGAAATTCTCTTTCAAGAAGCCTTTCAAATTGAGTGGCCTCTCCTTCAAGAGAAATCGCAAGGAGGGTGGGGGTGAATCGTCTGCCTCCTCACCCACAGAGGAAGAGCAGGAGCAGGGGGAGATCGGTGCCTGCAGCGAGGAAGGCACTGCCCAGGAAGGGAAGGCTGTCGCCCCCCCCCCCCCGCCCGCCCAGAGCCAGGAGCCCCAGGCCAAGGGGGCAGAGGCTAGCGCTGCCTCCAAGGGCGGAGACACAGAAGAGGAGGCAGGGCCCCAGGCTGCAGAGCTGTCCACGCCCTCGGGGCCAGAGAGTGGCCCTACACCTGCCGGCGAGCAGAATGAGTAGCTGGGTTGGGACAGGTGGGTGATCTCTAAGCTGCAAAAACTGTGCTGTCCTTGTGAGGTCACTGCCTGGACCTGGTGCCCTGGCTGCCTTCCTGTGCCCAGAAAGGAAGGGGCTGCTGCCCCCTCCCAGCCACGTTCCCTTTCCTCCTTTCCCTCCTGTGGATTCTCCCATCACCCACCTGGTCCTCCTCTTAGGGCCAGCTGAAGATGGTTTCCCAAGTTAGGTTGGTGATGTGAAAAGCTCCTGCCCTGTCCCTACCTCTTTCCCCGTCCCCACCCCTACATAAGGCAATTGCTGTTTTCCTCCCCAATTCTTTTCCAAGTAGGTTTTGTTTACTCCCCAAATCCCTGAGCCAGATGTGGGGTGCCTACACTCCTAAACCCTGAGTGTCCAGCCTTCCCTGTTTTGAGTCTCGTGCTGTGCCTAGTGGCACCTGGGCTAGGGGAGGACACTGCCCTTGTCTAGGTTTTTATAAATGTCTTACTCAAGTTCAAACCTCCAGCCTGTGAATCAACTGTGTCTCTTTTTCGACTTGGTAAGCAAGTATTAGGCTTTGGGGTGGGGGGAGGTCTGTAATGTGAAACAACTTCTTTTCTTTTCCCCCTCCCATTGTTGTAAATAACTTTTAATGGCCAAATCCCAGATTTGTACTTTTTTTTTTTGTCTAACTTTTAAAACCATTCTCTTCCACCTGGTTTTACTGTAACATTTGGAAAAGGAATAAATGTTGTCCCTTAAAAAAAAAATAAATTGCATAATCTTAAAAGTGAATAAATTACATTGAAACCAAAGGAAATACATTCTCTAAATTCATCACTCCTCAATTATTTACTACACTTTACTGTTCTGACTCTTGACATCATTTATATCTTTTGGGTCTTTCTGGTAGAATATAATAGTGTATTACTGGATGTTTCTCTTCAGCTCTGCATTTAGTGGCATCACATTAGCCTTGGATGGAGAATTTATGCCACAGAAATTGGCCGACAGTATAAATCGGAGTTTTGTTTTCTTTGATTGAGAGCCAGTTGTTAAGCATTTATCAGCACAACACTGACCACATTGGTGGTGGTGGTGGTCTTGTCAGAATGTGTTAGATTATACAGATGAAGATCTATTTAAACAGACTTGATGTAGATATTTTCAAAGATGGAAGAATTGTCCCTGTCAACTATTTTAGTTGATTCATATTTTCACTAATTGTCATCATTGCGAAGTTTTCAGTCCCCGTATGGATTGCTGGATATAATAGGTCATGCACTGTCCCTGTCCTTTGTAGCCTTTGTGACCTTAAGGACTCTAGGTTTCCATTTATATGTTTACGTACCAGCCTACCGGCTTAAAAATGTAAGCTTTTAACACTGCTCTCTCTGTTCTGTATCCTTCCGATGAAAAGTGGAGTTGGGTTGCAGCACAGAAGAGAAATTCAGAAGGGGAATATTGAAGTAATGACTGCAGTGGGAGAAGAGGGAAACTGTTTCCCTGGACCACAGGGCTGGCAGCTTCTCCAGGTGGCTGCAGCCTGGGACCTCGGGGCAGGTAACCTGTCCGTCTCCTGGGCCACAGCCTGCTGCAGGCCCTGGTGCCTGGACTGCAGGTGGGCGGCTTCTCCGTGTTCCTGTGATGCAGTGTGGGCGGCTTCTCCGCCGGCTGCAGCCTGGGGTCACGCGCAGGCGGCTTCTCCAGCCTCTGCAGACTGGGGTGACGGGCAGGCAGCTTCTCCGCCAGCTGCGGCCCGGGGTCACGGGCAGGCGGCTTCTCCGGCCTCTGCAGACTGGGGTCACGGGCAGGCAGCTTCTCCGCCAGCTGCAGCCTGGGGTCACGGGCAGGCGGCTTCTCCGGCTCGGCCTGGGGTCACGGGCAGGCGGCTTCCCCGGCCTCTGCAGACTGGGGTCACGGGCAGGCTGCTTCTCCGGCCGGTTGCTGACTGGGGTCACTGGCAGGTGGCTTCTCTGGCCGCTGCGGCCCGGGGTCACGGGCAGGCGGCTTCTCCGGCCTCTGCAGACTGGGGTCACGGGCAGGCGGCTTCTCCGGCCTCTGCAGACTGGGGTCACTGGCAGGTGGCTTCTCCGGCCTCTGCAGACTGGGGTCATGGGCAGGCGGCTTCTCCAGCCTCTGCAGACTGGGGTCACGGGCAGGCGGTTTCTCCGGCCGCAGACTGGGATGACGGGCAGGCGGCTTCTCCGGCTCGGCCTGGGGTCACGGGCAGGCTGCTTCTCCGGCCACGGCCTGGGGTCACGGGCAGGTGGCTTCTCCGGCCAGTTGCTGACTGGGGTCACGGGCAGGCTGCTTCTCCGGCCACGGCCTGGGATCATGGGCAGGTGGCTTCTCCGGCCGGTTGCTGACTGGGATCACGGGCAGGCGGCTTCTCAGGTCGGTTGCTGACTGGGGTCAGGGGAAGGCGGCTTCTTCATCTCCCAGGCCAGCCAGCCTCAGGTGCTGAAGCCGGACTTCTCTGTCTCCCCTGACTTCTGCGTCTCCAATAGGCCTGGTGCAGCCAGAGCCAGGATGCTTGCATGGTAGCTGTGGCTGCAACGCAAGTATCCCGGCTCTGGCCTTCGCCATCTTTGTTGGGTTAATGTGCATATCTCTGGATGGGTTGGTGGGCGTGGCTTGGGCATAGCAAAGGTACAGTCAATTTGCATGTTTGTCTGTTATTAGGTAAGATGGGTTATGATATGAATTAAGGTCTGATCCCAAAGTCCATACTCTTTCCATGTGGCAGGGTGCTAGTATCTGTGCTGCGTTTACTCATTGGGCACATGTTTGACAGGTGTCTGCTGTGTGGGTTCCAGCTGTCATCTGGATACATTGTTCCTCTCTATGGCTTTCCTTCCTGGCTGGTGAGCCTTGCTGTCCTGTTCTCTGAGCAGATGCTCGTTAGTCTTCTGGGCTGATTCTGATTCTTTCTGTCTTCTGAGCCGTTGCTACCTGCCTTGTTTGCATTTGACATGTGGTGACCTCACTCAGGTGTCCACGGAGCCAGATTTCCAGTCGGGCTGCTCGGTCCTGTTTGGCCCCCAGTCCTGGCATAGACACTTGTTTGAAGTGCCCCAGCTACACTAGCTCCTTCCCTTTGCCCCTTGCAACCTGGTTCCAATCTTCTGTGTCTGAACTCTCCAGGGCTCCGGTGGCCTGTTGAGTCAATGGGCTTCCTCTGGGGTTTCTCCCACGCCAATTCTTTCTCACCAGTTTCCATGATGTTACTCATTCCTGGTTTTCCACCTTCATTTCTAACAGCTCTTTTCTCTTTTCCTTTGATCGGATTCCCCTTTTTCCTAAGCCTATGGGTTACGAAAAATTGTAGGCTTTTCTCCAAGACTTAGTTTCAACCTCCCTACCTGTTTTCTGTGTTTCTAACAGTTCACCCATTCTCAAGGCTCTAGGAAAGTGTAGACACAGCCAGCATGTTAACATCACGGTTTACAGACCACCTTTACATTCCTAGTTTCAGTTCTCTTCCTCGCTCTAGTACATGAGTGTCTCCAAAATCTACAACCCCAGTTCCAGGGGCTCTTGCTATCCTTAGTAGTTTCTTCTGATGCCTGTTCAGGTTAAATCTCATTCTGTTCCTTTTTCTGGAAGCCCAGGCACATCCCAGCCTTTCCCCGTGGCACCTGGGACAGCACTGCACTGTGCATTCACATGGCCGTCTCTCTCCACGGGCTGTGAGCTCTAGGTCATGGGTCTTCTTCTCCCCGTGCCCACACAGGGTCTGGCCATGATGTGTGCTGAGTCGCCTATGAGTAATTGAAGAGCTTTCCCGATTTTCTGATCCTGAATTCTAAGTCACTTTGAATTCTCTTGTAAATCTTGTTAGTCCTCAGAGAGAAGGCAGGGGAGGGTGGGTGGGAAGAGACCAGCCAATGAACTTGTATGCACATATGCATAACCTGTGGGCATGGACAATGGGGTGATGAGGGCCTGGGGGTGGGGGAGCAGGGGAGACAGAGCAGTTGGAAGAGGTTAATGGGGGGAAAGGAGGACCTATGTAATACTTCCAAAAATAAAGATTTTTAAAATAAACCCTGTTTGTCTCCAAGTCGTATTGGTTCTTTATGTTATAGCTCTCAGCGTCCCTTCTCTTCTGTTGCTGTCACTACACTCACTCAGACTCTTGCACTTTCTTTTTTTTTTCCAGTTGTGAGCAGTCATCTGATTTATAAAAAGATGTAACAAAATTTTATTTTATTTTTATTTTTTAAAAATATATTTTATTGCCGAAACCGGTTTGGCTCAGTGGATAGAGCGTCGGCCTGCGGACTGAAGGGTCCAGGTTCGATTCCGGTCAAGGGCGTGTGCCTGGGTTGCGGGCACATCCCCAGTGGGGGGTGTGCAGGAGGCAGCTGATCGATGTTTCTCTCTCATCGACGTTTCTGGCTCTCTGTCTCTCTCCCTTCCTCTCTGTAAAAAATCAATAAAATATATTTACAAAATATATATATATATTATTGATTTTTTAGAGAGAGGAAGGGAGAGGGATAGTTAGAAACATCGATGAGAGAGAAACATCGATTCAGCTGCCTCCTGCACACCCCCTACTGGGGATGTGCCCGCAACCAAGGTACATGCCCTTGACCAGAATCGAACCTGGGACCTTTCAGTCCGCAGGCCGATGCTCTATCCACTGAGCCAAACCGGTTAGGGCTGTAACAAAATTTTAAATGATACAAAATATCATTTTCAAAACAACATCAACATCATTTTCAAAACACCACCAAAAAGTGAGTGTATTTAACTGTTCTCAGCTCATAACAGCAAATGTGTGAGCGGAGCAATAACGCATGTTGTAGCATGTTTACTAAACCTGCAACAGAGAAAGTTGGTTAAAGGAAAGCAGAGAAACTGTCTTTTAAGTATTAGAACCCGGGGCTCCATAATCATCTGCATCCGCTCAGTGTTGCACCTGTGGTTAGAAATGTACATGACGGGAACCCCAGGGATCTTCCTGATTCTTCGTTTAAGGTCCCGGTCAACTGTGGCCACAATATAACACTCGTGCTGAGTTACTCTCTGTACCGAGCAGTCATCTGCATAGGTTCCTGTGTGTGTGTGCACGGTAATCGTTCAGAGCTTGGATCCTTGGCGATCCTTAGAGCCACTCGATACTTCTGCCCCAATTTCTCAGTTTCACCATTACACAGTCAGTTATACAAGGGCTACACCTGGCATAGAGACATCCATCATTGACTGCACTGAGCCCAGTTTGGCCTTAATGGAAAAGTTGATGAAGTTGGTACCCACCTGGATGTGGTAAGCTGGGCCCAGCTGTGCGTTATTCGGAAGAATACACAGGAGGGTGTTGGGGGCTTCTCTTTCTTTGAGGGCACTGGGATCTTTCTTTTCTTTCTTTTCAGGTTTTAATCTAGCCTTTTCTTGAAGCCTCTGATCTCGGAGGCTAAGCATTCGCTTCATGGTCGCATACTTCCTCGTTTTCTGTTGCTCCCATGCTCACGCGCACTCTTGTTTCTTCCGGAATCACCCTCTTGCACTTTCTACAATGACAATGTCCCCTTCTTGGTCTCCCTGTTCTGACTCTCTTGTCAGAAAAGTCCTGTGTTTCCCCAGTGAGAATAATCTAAAAATGTTACTTCTATGAGGGTCAGGTTTGGATTCCTTATTCCGATACATCTCTTGCAACTGCTCCATCATAAAACAGCATTCTTTCATCATTGTTCTCTTATCACCAGATGCCAGATAGACCCGTCTTTCCCCCTTCCTTTCCTTCCACCATTTGTCTAACTTTTACCCTTTTTAAAAAATATGTTCTTATTGATTTTTTTCTAAACATATTTTCATTGATTTCAGAGAGGCGGGGAGAGGAAGAGAGAGACAGAAGAATCAATGAGAGAAAATCATTGATCGGCTGCCTCCTACACACCCCACAATGGGGACTGAGCCCACAACCTGGCATGTGCCAACTGGGAATTGAACCGTGACCTCCTGGTTCACAGGTCAACACTCAACCACTACCCACCATTATTGACTTTTTATAGAGAGAGGAAGGGAGAGGGGGAAATAGAAACATCAAGCACTTGCCTTCCATCCATACCCTGACCGGGACCAAACTTGCAACCTGAGTTTACTCTTCTTTTAAGATCCATCCCAGACCCCATTTTCCCCAGGAAGCTTTGGTCCTGAACAATGTCTTTCTTCTTTGACCTGTTTCTGTTTATTATTATACTAGAGCCTGGTACACAGATTCGTGCACCAATTCGTGCACCAGTGGGGCCCCTCGGCCTGGCCTGAGGGAATTGGCCCCAAACCAGCTCTCTGACATCCCTCAAGGGGTCCTGGATTCTGAGAGGGGGCAGGCCAGGCCTATCGGGATGGAGAGGGATCAGGGGAAAGCTCCAGGGCATGCCCAGCCCATCTGGCCCAGTCCTGATTGGGGACCAGTCTCAAGCAGCAAGCTAACTTACTGGTCAGAGTATCTGCCCCCTGGTGGTCAGTGTGGGTCATAGCAACTGGTTGAATGGTCAGACACTTAGCATATTAGGCTTTTATTATCTATACTAGAGGCTCGGTGCACAAAAATTTGTGCACTGGGGGGGGGTCCCTCAGCCCGGCCTGTGCCCTCTCGCAGTCTGGGACCCCTCGGGGGATGACCACCTGCTGCCTTGGGCCTGCTCCCTGTGGGATTGGGCCTAAGCTGACAGTCAGACATCCCTCTGGCAGCCCGAGAGCCCTCGGGGGATGTCCACTTGCCAGCGGGGAGTAGGCCTAAGCTGCAGTCAGACATCCTTAGGGCTGCTGAGGAGGCGGGAGAGGATCCCACCACCACTGGTGTACTGGCAGCTGTTAGCCTGGCTTGTGGCTGAGAAGAGCTCCCCCATGTGGGAGCACACTGACCACCAGAGGGCAGGTCCTGCATTGAGCGTCTGCCTCCTGGTGGTCAGTGTGTGTCATAGTGACCAGTCATTCCCAGTTGTTCTGCTGTTAGGGTCAATTTGCATATTACCCTTTTATTATATAGGAGTGCCTGACCAGCCTGGGTGAGGGGCTGATGGCTGTTTGCAGGTTGGCCACCCCCCCTTCAGGGTGGGGGTCCCCCCTGTGGTGCCTGGCCAGCCTGGATGAGCGGCTGAGGGCCATTTTCAGGCTGGCCACACCCCCTTCAGGGTGGGGGATCCTGCTGGGGTGCCCGGCCAGTCTGGGTGAGTGGCTGAGGGCCATTTTCAGGCTGGCTAAGCCCCCCAGCGGGGACCCTCACCCCATGAGGGTGTGGCCAGCCTGGGTGAGGGGCTGATGGCTGTTTGCAGGCCCGCCACGGCCCCCAGCCACCCAAGCTCCCAGTGGAGGCTGGCTGGAATCAGGTATCTGGGATTTATTTGTCTTCTATAATTGAAACTTTGTTGCCATGAGTGGAGGCCACGGCCAGCTCAGGGCAGGTGGGAAGCTTGGCTTTCTCCATTGCCCGGGCAACCAAGCCTCCTGCTTGCTCCAGCTCCGTGGCTGCCGGCCGCCATCTTGGTTGGGTTAATTTGCATATAGTCACTCTGATTAGCTGGTGGGCTTGGCTTAGGGCATAGTGAAGGTTCGGTCAATTAGCAACTTTGTCTTTTATTAGTGTAGATAATAAAGAGCCAAGGTCCTAACAACCGAAGGCTTGGCCAGACTGGAAGGCATCCAACCCAGCACTGACTGCCTGGGGGCTGTGGATCAGGCCTGGAGAGAGAGGCCAGCAGAGAGAAAGGCAGGGTCTGACCGTTGATCAGAGCTTGCCTCCCTTTCTCTCCCTGTTTGGCCAGTAGCCACCTCCATTTCTCTCCAGGCCACCACCAGGGCTGCTGATCAGCCCCGCCTTTCTGATCAGGCCCCATTGATAGGCCCAGAGATTCTGACTGGCATAGAAACTGACCAATCAGAACCAAATCTGGGTCAACTGTGGGGAGCCAATGGCTGCCTATGAGGTGGAGCTTTTGATGCTGACTGGCATAGAAACTGACCATTCAGAACCAAATTGGCTGGCAGAAGAGGGCAGTTGGGAATGAGATCAGGCTGGCAGGGGAGGGCAGTAAGGGGTGATCAGGCAGGCAGAGGCAGTTAGGGGTGATCAGGCCAGCAGGAGAGAGGAGTTAGGGGCAAGATCTGGCTGGCAGAGGAGGACTGTTGGGGGCAAGATCAGGCTGGCAGGGGAGGGCAGTTGGGGGTGAGATCAGGCCAGCAGGGGAGGGCAGTTAGGGGCAATCAGGCAAGCAGGCAGAGGCAGCTAGGGGCAATCAGGCAGGCAGGCAGAGAGGTTAGGGGTGATCAGGCAGGCAGGCAGAGGGGTTAAGAGCAATCAGGCAGGCAGGCAGGTTAGGAGCAGCAGTCCCAGGTTGTGAGAGGGGTGTTGAACATCCCCCGAGGGGTCCCCGATTATAGTGGGTGCAGGCTGGGCTGAAGGCCCCCCCCCCCCCGCACAAATTTTGTGCACCGGGCCTCTAGTATAGGATAAGTTACTGTTGTAGTGTACTTGGGCATTTTTTGGTGTGTGTGTGTGTGTGTGTTTTAATCCTCACCCGAGGATATTTTTCCATTGATTTTTAGGGAGAGTGGAAGAAAAAGGGAAAGACAGAGAGAAATATCAATGTGAGAGACACACATCGATTGGTTGACTCCTGCACACACTCGTGCCGGGAAGGAACCTGTAATTGAGGTACATGCCCTTGACCAGAATCAAACCCAGGACCCTTCAGTCGGCAGACGAATGCTCTATCCACTGAAACAAACCAGCTAAGGCTGTCCTTGGGCACTTAATTACCTGTGGCAGAGGTGGGCAGTTTATGCCTGTGAGCCAAATCTGGTCTGTGGCCTTTGAGCTAATAATGTTTGTTTGTTTTTTTAAAAAAAATATATTTTATTGATTTTTTTACAGAGAGGAAGGGAGAGGGATAGAGAGTTAGAAACATCAATCAGCTGCCTCCTGCACACTCCCTACTGAGTACGAGCCCGCAACCAAGGTACATGCCCTTGACTGGAATCGAACCTGAGACCCTTCAGTCCGCAGGCCAACGCTCTATCCATTGAGCCAAACTGGTTAGGGCTAATAATGTTTTTTAAATTAAAATTTTAAAAGAAGAAAAAGAATATTTCATAATATATGACAATTATATGAAATTCATGCTTTAGTGTCCACAGATAAAGTTTTATTAAAATATAGCCCCACCTATGGGTTTACATATTGCCTATGCTTTCAAACTATAAAGAGAGACTTGGAGTTTCAACAGAGACCATCAGCCATTCACTCTCTGGCTGCTACAGAAAAAGCTTGCAGACCTCTGGTCTAGGATCTCAAATTCCCTTTATCATCTTGCACAGCTGGTTAAGAACTGTAGAGAGGTCTGTTTCACAGTCTTTCCCATGCTACTTAGCCATTCCTTAGAAAGGTGGGGGACACCAGAAGAGTAGGCTGCAGAGACTTTGTAGGAGACCTGTTGGGGTCCAGCCCCAGCAGGTGCAGGGGTTCCCAAAGGTGTGGACGGAGTCGGCAAAGAAGGAATGACATGGAGACAGCACTCAGGTGATCAGCATAGCCAGGTTCTTTAGCCAGGTTCTGTATTTATTGTTCTGTTACATCTGTATTTATACCAGTTGATTTTAATCCTATCCATTCTATTCCAAAGGTTGGGGCGTTTGTTAATCTAGTTCTGTTGAATTTAATCCTGTCTGGGTTAATCTCTGTCTGGGTTAATTACAAGGGCTATTCCAAGGTCACCACTCTACTGATAAGCTACAAGGAAGTGACTGAAGGAGATTATCCTACCCAGTAAAGGTTATGTCCTCCCAGCCTCGCTGCTTGCCTTCCCTGGGACTGCCCTCTGTTGGTGGGTCTCCAGGGGTATAGGCTTTGGTGCTTTCCCTGGTGGGCAGACCCCTGGGGATGTGGGCCCAACAAGTCCAAAATTTATTGCCAACAGTCTTAGTCCAAGTTCTTCATAAGTAGTCCATGGTATTTCTGTAACACTAGGGGGTTTCACTGATTTATTCTCTTCCTTAGTCCTGTTAATCCCTAACTCCAGGGGAAAAATACGCACCAGGGGAAACAACCTTTCTCGGAGAGGTGACCTTGGTTAAAACACATAGCGCTAAGAAGGGGAGCAAACATATTAAGAACAGTATGCCATATACGCCAGGTTCCTTGAAACATATGCTGTGCAGATGTTTCTTCCCTATCGCTTCTCGGCCTTTTGGCTAAGATCAAGTGTAGATGTTTCTTCCCTGCAGCGACTGTGTCAAGCAGCAAGGATGGACCGGCTTCCAGAAGAGACCCCAACTTAGAAACTTAGTAACTTGGGCACCTGGATTCCCATGGGAAAGTGAGGCAGGGTTGCAGGTGGATGGGGAAAGACGGGGTCTTTTTTCTATCTTCTCGGTTTCTGACCTGGTGGATAAAATGTGTACACACAGAGGGTGGAGCTAGAGAAAGGGCACTTGAGATCTTACTGACGCTGCTGTGGAGAGAGATCAGTGGTTGTGGCTGGAAGAGGTTCAGCTGTAAAGGACTCGGGAAAGAATCTGTCAAGAGGGTGTCTCGGTGAAAGTGTGTGGCTTTGGCTGACTAAGAGGCTTAACAATGCCTAGGAGTGTCACAGGCCAGAGAATTGGCAGGACTTCCTTAGAGCTGGGAGGACAGCTAGATACTCAGATAAACGGGGACAGCCATTGAAGTTATTAGAAAGACCATGACGCTTGCCTAGGCATTCTATTTCTTTTAATCTTGCTCTAGTCATATTTTCTTAAAACTTATACAACACAGTAATTATTTAGTAAAGCCCCATCTTATGTTTTTAACTTATCTTAATTGTTGAAAGTATTACAGATGTTCCCCATCCCCTCCACTCGGCTCCCTCCTCCTCCCTAAAGCTCCATCTTATTACAAAAATGATCGACATAGGTTGGACTGTGGGATTCATCTTTCACACCTGGTCCCTACACCTGGGCAGAGTCCACGTGGCTAGTGTTGGTCCTCAAACATGGACCACGGAAATGGGCTGCTACCTGAACTGCCGAAAGAAACAAGCAAGACTCTAGGCCAGTGATGGAGAACCGTTTGAGCTCGGTGTGTCAAAATTTTGAAAAACCCTAACTTAACTCTGGTGCCGTGTCACATATAGAAATTTCATAATTTTTAAAAAATATTTGCAACCATAGTAAAAAAGATTTATATTTTTGATATTTATTTTATATATTTAAATGCCATTTAACAAAGAAAAATCAACCAAAACATATGTATAAAGTGAACAAAAACAGAAAAACAATGTACATTTAGGAAAAAATAATAATAAAAACAATGATAATCAAATGGTATGAAAACTAGAAATTAGTGACTTTTTTGTTGCTGAAGTTTGTTTGCTAATTCTTCAATTGCAGGTTCATACTTGGTGCACTTCAAGGCCAAGCAAGCACCACTAACTTCATCTGTTAGCCGATCTGTTTTGTTTGTTTTAATATTATTTAATGCTGAGAACAAAGTCTCACAAAAATATGTTGATAAAAAAATTGTTAGCAAAGCCATCGCTAGATTTTTTATGTCGCTAAAAGTGTCAGGTACTCTGTTCCAAGCGCTCAGAATTTCTTATTTGTAGTTGCACTCTTCTTCATTATTCAAACAATTTCGTTCCAGATTTTCAAGTTTCGACCTTAAGTCGACAAACACATGAGTCCAAATGCTACCTTGAAAATATGCAAGTTGCGCCCTGACTGGTTTGGCTCAGTGGATAGAGCGTTGGCCTGCTGAAGGGTCCCAGGTTCAATTCCGGTCAAGGGCATGTACCTTTGTTGCGGGCACATCCCCGGTAAGGGCTGTGCAGGAGGCAGCTGATCGATGTTTCTCTCTCATCGATGTTTCTGGCTCTCTATCCCTCTCCCTTCACCTCTGGAAAAAAATCAATAAAATATGTTTTTTAAAAAAAAGAAAATCTGCAAGTTGCATCTCTAAATCGTCAATTTGCATCCATTGGAAATCCTTTAATTCCAAAGTACTGTAAACAACTACATCCGGATACTTAATTATTTTAATGGTTTGTTCTAGGCTTCTAAATTGGTCGAATCTTTCACTGAACTGTTCAAATAATGAGTTTACTATATTCTGGTACATAAGTATGGACTCCATTACACTCGTTGTAGTGGCCTTCTCAAAATACTTTTTTATCCGAGGAAAATACTTATAAGTTTTAGTTTCAATGTCTTGCTTGAAAATTTTAAGTTAACTTTCAAAAGATTTTTTAAAAATATATTTTATTGATTTTTTACAGAGAGGAAGGGAGAAGGATAGAGAGTTAGAAACATCAATGAGAGAGGAACATAGATCAGCTGCCTCCTGCACAACTCCCACTGGGGATGTGCCCGCAACCCAGGTACATGCCCTTGACCGGAATCGAACCTGGGACCTTTCAGTCCGCAGGCCGACGCTCTATCCACTGAGCCAAACCGGTTTCGGCTCAAAAGATTTTTTAAAAATATATTTTATTGATTTTTTACAGAGAGGAAGGGAGAAGGATAGAGAGTTAGAAACATCAATGAGAGAGGAACATAGATCAGCTGCCTCCTGCACATCCCCCACCGGGGATGTGCCCGCAACCAAGGTACATGCCCCCGACAGGAATCGAACCCAGGACCCTTCAGCCCGCAGGCCGGCGCTCTATCCACTGAGCCAAACAGGTCAGGGCTCAAAAGATTTTATGTATCCAAACATAACGTCAATACTTTTGCCAAAACCTTGTAATTTTAAGTTCAGTTCATTCGTATGAACAGAGAGATTTGTAAAAAACATCAAATTGTTGACCCACTTATGATCATTGATCTGAGGAAAGTTTGCCAGATCCTTATTCTTAATAAATACCGTAATTTCTTCAAAGCACTCCACAAATCGCTCAAGTACTTTACCTCGACTCAGCCATCTCACATTACTGAACATCAGTAGTCCACTGGAGGTTGAATCAACTTCCTGTAAAAGTGCAGAAAATTCTCGCTTGTGAAGGGGCCAAGAAGCTATAAAATTCACAAATTTTGTTACAACTGACATTAAATCATTCAATTCTGAGAATCCTGATTTGGCACACAACACCTCCTGATGGGTAATGCAATGAAAAGGTACAAGTGGATATCTAATAGCTTCCATAAACAATTTCAGGAATCCCACATTTTTTCCCACCATATATGGTGCCCCATCTGTCGTGACTGACACAATTTTAGAGATATCAATGTTTAGGTTACTGAATGTTTTTATAACAACCTTACATATTTCATTTCCTGATGTACTTATTGGCACTGATTCTAACTTTATCAACTCTTCTTTCATTGTGAGACCATCAGAATATCTAGCAATAATGGCCAACCGAGCATTTGATGTGACATCAGTAGTTTCATCAATAGAAATCGAAAAATATTCACAACTATTTAAGTCTTTTTTTAAAAATATATTTTATTGATTTTTTACAGAGAAGAAGGGAGAGAGATAGAGAGTCAGAAACATCGATGAGAGAGAGACATCGATCAGCCGCCTCCTGCACCCCGCCCCCCGCCCACTGGGGATGTGCCCACAACCAAGGTACATGCCCTTGACCAGAATCGAACCCGGGACCTTTCAGTCTGCAGGCCGACGCTCTATCCACTGAGCCAAACCGGTTTTGGCTATTTAAGTCTTTTTTTTAATTGATGTTGTATGTTTTTGATACGATCTATTATTCTGTCTTTGATAGTATTTCTACTGAGTGGTAACTCAGAAATTCTTTTAATAATATCATCTTTATTTTTCATATCGTGAAATAGAACTGGTGCACATCTTAGAAATGTTTCCTTAATAAATTCTCCGTCACTGAGGGCTTTTCCATGCTGAGCTATGGAGTGAGCAATACAGTAACTTGCTGATGTTAAATTTGTAGAGCATCTTACAAATTTAATGAAAGAATTTGATTGACTTTTATAGAAGTGTAGCTGCCTAGAAATGTATTCCTTCCTTTCATCGATACTTTTTTTCAAGAGCTGACAATGATTAGCTTCAAAATGTCTCTTTACATTCCACGTTCTGCTTACTACCGTTTCATTACACAGTGTGCACAATGATCTGTTGTTTCTGTCGACAATCCCGTACATCTCGGTCCCTATGTCTTGAAAGGGTCGGCTACTGCTACTTCCACTTCCTTTATCATTCAATCTTGCTTTCTTATTTTCTTGATTCTCCATCACAAGGCTGCAAAAATAAATAAAAATAAATCACGGCGTTTTTTTATAAAAGGTTGATAGGTTTCTTACCTAATAACTTTTTGCAGTGTTGTTGCACTGGCTCCTGGTGAAAACAATTCAAAGGTAGTATGTATAACCAACAAATATATGGTGCTGTAATCAATTATCCGACACGCAGAATGTCTCGTCGACACTGTTGCACTGTATATTATATCTTTTTCTTCCAGCCCCCCCACTCCTGTCTCCTAACGAACCTGGCGATCAAGTGCGTCTGTTTGCCGAGTGCACCTGAGGCACATGTTGACAATAACAAGGCTGTTTCCAGAATTGGGCATTTTGTCACTCGAGTAAAAATAAAATGTCATGAGTAAAGATTAATCTCTTTATAGTGCAATTCTTAACCTTTTTATATTAATGTCAATATTGGAACAATGTATCTTGGATGTTTTCACTATGTATCTTTGCTACGCAACACCGATGTACATGTTTACATCCAGTTTTAGAATTGCATTATTGATCATGAGTAACGTGAGTAATAATATTACTCCAGTGATGCCCAACTCTGGCCGCTGCCAGAGACAAATATTTGAATTATGCAATTTTTTGTCTATGTCGATGCGTGTCACCCAAAATGAGTTCGCGTGTCACCTCTGACACACTTGTCATAGGTTTGCCATCAATGCTCTAGGGCATGGAACTTGCATATTGAAAACTTTAAAAAAAATTTTTTTTATTGAGGGGAAGGGAGAGGGAGAAACATCAGTGATGAGAACCATTGATTGGCTGCCTCCTGCACGCCCCCCACTGGCGATCGAGCCCGCAACCCAGGCATGTGCCCTGGCGGGAATCGAACAATCCTTTATTGTTTCCCGCTTCATCCCAAGCATCCTCTTGCTTTCCTTCCAGCCTTTCCTTCTGTGCTTTCTCAAACCCAGGACCCTTCAGTCCGCAGGCTGAGGCTCTATCCACTGAGCCAAACAGGCCAGGGCTTGAAAGCTATTTTATTTTTTTTATTTTATTGATTTTTTACAGAGAGGAAGGGAGAGAGATAGAGAGTTAGAAACATCGATGAGAGAGAGACATCGATCAGCTGCCTCCTGCACATCTCCCACTGGGGATGTGCCCGCAACCCAGGTACATGCCCTTGACCGGAATCGAACCTGGGACCTTTCAGTCCGCAGGCCGACGCTCTAGCCACTGAGCCAAACCGGTTTCGGCTTGAAAGCTATTTTAATGGCAACAATAGGTGCAAAGCCATAGTCTCTCTCTCTCTCTCTCTCTCTCTCTCTCTCTCTCTCTCTCTCTCTCTCTCTCTCTAGCTTCACCAACATGCCTGGCACAATGGAGGGCACATTGTCATGTTGGAATTGAACGAATAAGCTTTTGGGAGGAGCTCATTAACCTTGTTGGCGGGGTTTGTTTGTTTTTCATGTAGCATTGATGGGCCCTAAATGTCTTTCAACTCCCAGGATCTACGATCTTCCAACTCAGACAGGCACTTGACCACTGCGCTGCTCCTTGCCAGAGTGCTGTCCACTTGCCCGCCCGCCCTCCGCCTCTCGGTTGGTCCGGCCCTTTCCTTCCCGCCCCCGCCCCCCCGCGCCCGTCTCTCAGGCAGATTGCTACCCTCCCCTCAATCTGAATCGGCAAAGTCTCTTGCCCTCACCCGCTGCCTTTGTCGTTTCCCGCCCTCCTCTTGCTTTCCTCCCAGCGTCCCCTTCGCTGCTTCCTCAGACCCACGCGCGGCTGCTCCCGCCGCTGCCCGTCCGTCCCTCCCGCTCCTCCTCCCCGGCTCGGCCGCGGCGGTACCCCTCCTTCCCGCGCTCCGACTGCCCGCCCGAGTCGGAGCTCCGCGACCTCTGAGCCTGCCTCCATTGGCTGCAAGGGGCTGTCACTCTGCAGCAGGGGCGCGTCTATTGGCCGGGCTGGAGGCGGGGCCGGAGCTGACTATAAAAGGCGGGGCCGGAGCTGACTATAAAAGGCGGGGCCGAGCGGCGCGAAGCGGGAGGGTGCAGACGGGCTGCGACCTGGCCGCTGGCCTCGGCGGCGGGTCCGGCGGGGCGAGCGGGCGCGGGCGAGGAGCGCAGGCCCCGCGCTGACGCTCCTCGCCTCCCGGGCAGCCGTGCCCAGCCCGCAGCCCCCGCCGTCGCCCCAGGCCCACGCCGCGCTGCACGTGCCGCCCGCTCCGTCAGTCCGCCCGTTTGTCCATCCGCCGAGATGAGCGAGGTGAGCGGCCGAGCGCCGGGGGCTCCCGGGGGGGAGACGGGAGGTGCTCCGGGCTGGGGGGTGGGGAAGGGCCCGCCGCCCGGGCCGCGGAGACCCTCCCCCCTCCCGGCTCTGCGAAGGGACTGGAGCGGACGGAGGCTTTGAGTCCCCGCGCGGGGCCGCCCCCGCATCTGCCCCGACGCTGCCGGGCGCCCCGTCACGGCCCTGACGCCCGCCTCGGCCCGACTCAGCCCCGAGAGCGCTGGCGTCCGCAGCCCCTGGGGCCTGGCCGGCTGCGGGAGAGGCCCCTCCGCAGAGCTGCCTGCAGCGCTGCTGACATCTTGGGTCCTTTGTGGGGCTTCTCGGCGCCCATCCAGCCAGACCAGCCCCCAGCAGGTGTCCTCTCCCGCGGAGCACTGCTCGTCGGTGGGGCCATGCGGCGGCGGGAACCTCTCCGTCCCGAGTCCAGGGCCTCCCTTCCCGGGTCTGGTCTGGCGGGAGCACCCAGCTGGGGTCTGCAGCCCTTCCCAGCACGGGGTCTCCTCCAGCCCGCTCTGAGCCCGCACACTTACCAGCTGTGGCCGTAGGCAGGTCACGCACCTTTCTGCGCTTCCTGCCTTTAATCTGTCAGATGAGGACAGTGCTGGCTGTTCTGATGATTAACTGAGCTCATACTACAAAGTACTAGACAGCACCTGGCACAGAGCAGGCACTCAGGCTAGCTAGCTATTGTCATTTTCTCCATTAAAAACAATATTTTAGAGTGTGACAGGAAACTAGCACAAGGATTCTCCAGGATGCGATTCGTGAAGGGCCAGCCGCCTGGAGCCTGGGCTCAGTGCAGACCCACCTGCAGGGGGAGCTCTGCTGTCTCCTGCGAAAGCCGGTGTCCAGAGAGCCAATTAGTGCCAACTGCTCTGTTGTCCTGGTTGCCATGTCCTCTAAGCTTCTCCTGGAAAATGCAGCTACTCTGGGGGCTGTAGATGGACTAAGGAAGGCTCCAGTCCTTCAGCTGGTTGTGGCTGTGCGTGTGTGTGTGTGTGTGTGTGTGTGTGCGCTCATGCACCGTTTAAAAAGAAAAGAGCCCTGGCTGGTTTGGCTCAGTGGATAGAGCATCGGCCTGCGGACTGAAAGATCCCGGGTTCAGTTCTGCTCAAGGGCACGTGCCCGGGTTGGGTTGCAGGCTTGATGCCCAGTAAGTGGGGGGTGCAGGAGGCAGGCGATCAATGATGCTCTCCCATCACGGTTGTTTCTATCTCTCTCTCCGTCTCCCTTCCTCTCTGAAATCAATAAAAAATTAAAAATCAATCAATCAATAAAAAGAAAAGAAAAACAATGGTTCAAATTTTCTTTTCTCTTGATTCTTTCAGCCCTAATATGAGAAGAGGTTTTCTTTGCCCTCTTCTCACTGGGGTCTGGAGCTCAACGCCCCGTCTAGTGTTGCTAAATCTGTGGGTTGCAGTTTAAGCCATCCCCTGGGAGAGTGTGATCTGAAGGCCACGTCGCCGGAGCTGGTGGTTAGCTTGTGCTTTGTTGGGGACGCACACAGCCTCCCTGTAGGGCACACTGCAGAGGCTGACATTAGGGTGGTGTTTGGCGGCGTGACAGAGCTGCCACGTGGCGAGGAAAACAACGTGGTGGTGTTGACGGGAGAGTGGTCTCACTCAGCAGCCACACTCAGTAGCCTCGGTCAGGAGCTCAGTCAAATGATGAGAGTGGAAGCCTTGGATGGGGACTAGCTGGCAGTGTGTGCAGGGCTGCCCAGCCTCCCGGGCTGCCAGAGTAACTGGCTCTAACTAGTAGTTTACCATAAAGCTGCCTCCTGCTCCAGAGCTGAGCCTGGCTTCAGGGATGAGTATTTATAAAATCCAGAAGCAGCCACCTGGGTGCACACAGAGCCCAGCTGTCACTGACCCAGATCCCCAAAGGGCCCTGCTTCCTTAGGGGCCAGAGCCCAGCCTGCCTTCCTCCTCTTGTGAAGTGTGATGCACAGCGGAAGTGCTATCCAGAGCCCTGGCCTCCAAGGAGACTCCAAACCGCCTCATTCCCCTCCGCCCAGCTGCAGGGCTGTCCTCTCAGGCTGAAGTGTGCAGCCCAGGAAGGCCCAGTGCACTCGGACTCCGGTATAAGCTTCACCTCCCCACCTTCTTCTTGCTTCAGAGAAACTGCATGAAACGAGGTCTTAGGTTCTCTAAAGATTCCCATTTCAACTGAAGAAGTGGTCTCCAGACTCAAAACAACTAAGAGTGTAGGGATTCTGTTGGGGCTGCTGGGGAGGGTCTCAGCTCTGCTTTGCCTTGGTGGCTCTTTGCTGTCCCTCAGCACTGCAGTAGAGCCACCCCCTACCCCTGTGCATGTGTGTGTGTGTGTGTGTGTGTGTGTGTGTGTGTGTGTGTGCGTGCGTGCCTCGCTCATGCGCAGAAGGGCTGCGGGGACTCCTCCAGCTTGTCTGCATTCACAGTTGCGGGCAGGACTTGATTGCTGTGAATCGAAATCTGCTTTTACAGTTGAATAACTTTTCTCTGGTTTCACCGAAGGATGAGAAGGGGAGATGCATTCAGTCCCTGGGGGCTCTTTCCTGTAATCCCTTGTCATGTGATGTAGCTCAGCGGCTTAAGGCACAATGGCAAGTCCTGTGATCCTGTTGGTTCCTCAGCTGTGAGGAGCTCCGCTGGAGAAATCTGTTGGTCCCGCCTGTTTTGACAGCCAGGGGCTGCAGAAAGGGGAGAGCTTAGAACTTGTATTCCCTCCTTTATTGTTCTGCTGATGTCCGTTTAAATAATCAGAATGGCATCTCACACTTAGGGGATCACACTCTCTTTCCTGTGCTTCTCTGTCTGAGGCTGCATGATGGGAGTTTGCTCAGGGTGACATCACCGTGTTCTGGCTTCTGTGAGCCAGTTGTTAGAACCCTGGTAGGGGCGTGGAGGAAATCCAGGTTTCTCTCTCATTGGTAGTTGTTATTATCATGGCTGTATTGGCCACCTAAGATTGGGATGCCTTTCACTGCTGGAAACATCTGTCTTCCGAAGTAAGAGAAACCAGAACTCAGTTCCCATCCCGGTGTTGGCTTTAGCTGCTTGAGCAGGAGCCTCTGGCTAGTACAAGTGGGTGACTTTGCCACCCTGTGACCTGGGAATACGGACAACTCTTTCCCAGCCCAACTCTTTCCCAGCCGCAGCTGTGATCAGTTCTCTACAGGGCAGGGCCCTGAGGAACGTGGCTGGTGTCCAAACGCACAAACCTGTTGCAACTCCATGTCTGTCTGTGGAGGGTCCTAGCTGATGGGGGCAGGGTGCAGGGGGAGAGGAGGGAGGAGGGTCAGGGCAGTAATCTTCTCTAGGGAGTGATTCTATGAAAGTCTCCCCGTTTTCTATCTATTTATCTATAGTTTCAACTTGTCTTTCATTAGTCTATTTTATCTTTGACAAAAATAAATTTAACTTTGCAATCATTCTTCAGGGTAGAAATACAGGTATATCTTTTACCAAGAAAATCTCAAATAATATATCAAAACACTTTAGTGATATTTTAGATTTGTTAAGGAGCCCTGAAATCATCTGGTCCAAACTTCTCATTTTACGTATAAGGAAACCAACCCAAACATTATCTAAATTTACACAGTACCTGAACCAAGACTAGGGCAGACTGCTGACCTCCCATCCCAAAAGAATTTTCCATAGATTTCTTTATCTCCAGTGAATATAGAATAACTTCATTAACATGCAACTTTTAAGGAATATATTATAAATACTTTCTATAGGAAATCTAAGCAGTGTGATTTAATAAATGCTGAGCAAGAGGATAGAGAAGGAGAGCGAGCCACACAGAATGGTGTCCATCGGTGGGCACATTTGGTAGGATGCGCGCAGGGCACCTGCTATCCCTCCTCACTGGGTGCCTGGTTCTGGTGAGCGTGCCAACGTGGAATAAGCGATAGGAGTGAGCGAAAGGGGCCGGTGGGGGCCCTCCTTCCCTGGTGCTTCGTTTCTGTCCATCATTGTTCCCAGAGCAGCAGAGCAGCAGGGACCAGAAGACAGGCTTTTTCTGAGCAGCAGGAAGCATTTGACTTGCAGGTGTCTGCGTAAAGCTAGTGGACCGGTGACCAAAGCTGGGCGTGTGGTCCTCCGGCATTCGGCCACGACTTCCAGCGAGACCACAGGCTTTGGGGAGAGAAGCCTGGGAGGGGAGAAGAATGCGCTAGGCTGGCCGAGCAGCAGCAAAAGCCTGCGGGGTTCCGCCAAGCGCATGATCTACATCCCCCTCCAGACGCCGCGCAAGCGGCTCCCTTTCCCGGAATGACTCTCCGGCATGAGTGAGCCAAGTCAGGGGCAGATCCAAAACCACTTCTTCAGAGACCTGGATCGCTGCAGGCGCCTCTAGACAAGGCCCCAAACCTCGCCCTTCTCACATCTCTCCCTGAAGCCTGACTGTTGCTTCAGTGGGGCTGTGGGGGGAGGGGGGAGGCTGGCCCCCGAGGTTCCCCACCCCCATCGCTGGCTGTGGTCCATGGGGCTGCCTCCCTCCCGCGCCGAGCCCTCCAGCTGAGTGCTTTCAGGGGGCGGGGGATCCGTGCGTCTGTGTGGGACGTCAGGGCGGGTGGGATGAGCCTGAAGATCACAGTCGGGGAGAGGCTTTGGCACCACTCCCTGCCCCCCACCCCCCACCCCCGCCACGCTGTGCGCAGAGCACCGCAAATAACCGCTCATTACCCTGCCGCAGGCCCTGCTGGGGACGGAAGGGCTGTTGACTCACTGCCTCCCTGAGCCAGCAAGGCCGAGGGACCTGCCTCTGACTCCAGGGCACAGGGTGCGGTGGCTGAGGGCAGAGGGACAGAGGGACAGACCGGGGGCTGGGTCTGCAGTCCTCATAGGAGGCATCTGAGACAGAGGTATTTGGGTTTTATTCCAAGTATTGGGAGAAGAATGTGCACCTCATTCTGTTTCTGTTCTGACCTGAGGGTGACCTTGAACAAGCCTCTGGAGGTGGCAGACCGCAGGCTGTGCAGGCGGAGGCGGCCTGGCCCCAGCAGTGCTCCAGAACCAGCCGGCAGGGCTTCAGGCGCCAGCGCCCAGGCCTCTCTGGGTTCTTTGGCTGTGACCTTCACTTAACATGGGGGAGAATATGTCAGCAGGACAGAGGGCCCCTGGTGGGGGCAGGGAGGCAGAGTCTCTTTGTCTCCACTTGGAAGCAATAACTTCTGTCTCCCTTCACCTTCTGCCTCTAAGCAAGCAGGGAGCTTACAAAGCCTTAGACTCACGTCAGCACAAAGGCAAAAAGGGGTCTTGTGGGCTCGTGTTTAGGATTTTTAGAATTCAGGCTCTTTTTACGCTGCCCTGCCCTGGGCTGTGGGACGGGATTCTGAGTGTCTGTTCATCTGGACAGAGCGATTCTGGCAACGCTGCTGCACTGTGTGTGTGACGTGTTTTCATCGCACGGCATCAGAGCTGTTCCGTGCAGAGCAGGGCCCTGCTGTACAGTGGGGTGACGTGCTGCCTCGTCCTGTCTGCTGCTGCTGCCAACGCCCGCTGACCCCCCTTAAAAGAGTACCGCGGGCTCAGGAGGGGAAAGCTGGGTGGGTTACCTTTCCCAAGGTTAGTTCTGACCTGCTGCTTGGAGCAGGGGGGCGACACTGCCTTGCCTCTGCTGGCGACAGTGGTTGCTGAGGCAACGCCATTACAAATATCGGAGACAGCCCTGGCCGGTGTGGCTCCGTGGATAGAGCACCAGCCTGCGGACTCCAGGGTCCCAGGTTCAATTTTGGTCAAGGGCATGTACCTTGGTTGCAGGCACACACCCAGTGGAGAGTGTGCAGGAGGCAGCTGATCGATGTTTCTCTCTCATCGATGTTTCTAACTCTCTATCCCTCTCCCTTCCCCTCTGTAAAAAAATCAATAAAATATATATACATATATTTTAAAAATAACGGAGACAAAGAGAGTCGGAAGCACAGCTGGAGGAGCGGCAGGACCAGTGGGCTAGAGTGACGAGTGCCTGTTCACCAGCAGTGGCAACAGGGAGACAACACCTAAATCCTCTGCTCTGACTGTGCAGGTGCTTTGCCAAGACAACACTGACAAACTGTCCTGAGGCGAGGGGTTGACAGACCATCTTTATCATACAAAGGTGAATGGCACAACTTGGTCAGGAGAGATGGTTTAAGTGCTCCGGAGGGCATTGTGGGTAACTGGGGTTTCTTCTCTTTAGGGCACTCTTTTCTGACCTCCCGGTGACCTCTAACATGTAAGCCTGATGGAGCTGTGAACCCTTGGGGGCCAGAGAGTAGCTGTGTCGTGGCTCCATTCCGGGTCAGTGATCTCAGGAGAGACTCAGGAAGGGGCCTGGCCGGGTGGGCAGAGGAACGGGCTGGCCTGTGGGGTTCAGTCGGGACACACTTTCCTGCTTAGCGGGGTCTCACAGTTAGCTGATGTGGGAAGGGAAGTAGAACTGAAGAGAGGGGAGGTGTCTAGAGGGGCTGTGGTGAGAGAAAAGAACGGATGGATTAGGGAACAGGCTCTGAGTCCAACAGAAGGAAATGGTTAAAGCAAGGACTAGATTAGAGTCAGGGATGTGCTGGCAATAGAGTGTTGGACTTGAAGTCAGAGATCATGGGACTATAGAATGTGCTTCTCTGTCCCCCATGAACCCACCACACCCAGGGTTTGCTCCCACCTCCCCCGCACCCACTCTTGTCAGTGTCCCATGATCTCTGCAGCAAGCCCAGTGGTCAGTGCTCAGCACTCCTTGCAGCACAGGCCTGCAGGTGGGGCAGCCCTCCTTCTCCTGGACGTTTCTGCTTCTCGTGGTTTCTGAGCTCCTGCAGTCTCCTGGCTTTCCTCCCACCTGACGTCTTTTCCATTTTCTTTATTGATTTTTCCTCATTTCTGTAACCCAGGGGTCCTCAAACTACGGCCTGCGGGCCACATGCAAATACAAATATTGTATTTGTTCCCGTTTTGTTTTTTTTACTTCAAAATAAGATATGTGCATAGGAATTTGTTCATAGTTTTTTTTTAAGCTATAGTCCGGCCCTCCAACGGTCTGAGGGACAGTGAACTGGCCCCCTGTTTAAAAAGTTTGAGGACCCCTGCTGTAACCTCTAATCACTAAATACTCCAGGACTTGACCCTTTTCTCTTCTCTGTCTGCTCTATTTGAACTCACCCCGGGTGGTTCATCCAACCTCCTGGCTTTAAATGCCATCCGCATGTGAATTGCTGCTCATTTCTCTCTGCAGGGCAGACGCTTCTCTCTACCTCATCTCCAATACCCAGCTGCTTGTAACAGCCTCTCCTCATGGATAGTTAGTGGGCATCTCAGATTGTCCAAGAGAAGCTCCTGACCCTCTCAGTCTCCTCCTGGGGTTCCTCCATCTTGGGAAATGGCAACTCCATTTTTTAAAGTTCCTCAGGCCAAATGACATTCTTTGGATGTCATCCTTGACTCCTCTCTTGCAATGTCTCTTATCCAATCAATTACTCAACCAATTACATTGCTCATAGTTTGAAAATATACCCAGAATCAAACCACTGCTCATCTCCAGTGCCACCGCGCTGACCCAGGCTGATCACCCTGCCTAGTTTTCTGCTTCCTCTCCTGGGCCCCTTTTGTGCCAACTGCATGTCATCCCCTCTCACTTGTAGTGAAAGTAAACTCCTTAGAAAGACTTGTAATGTCCCCTCACACAGGCTAGTCACCCCCCTCCCCCACCCCACCCCCAGGCCCCTGAGAGCTCCTGCCTGGATACCACACCCTGACCCTTCTCTCCTTCAGCCCTTGCTGGCCGCCGGCTCTCAGGCGCTGCCTGAGCACTTGGTGTGGAGCCGTAGTTCCCCACGTCCACCCGCACCCCTACCTCCCTTCCTTGCCTTTCTCTGTAGCACTTAGCACCACTGACATAATACCCGTGTTGTTTGTTTTTATTAATTTTAGGGAGAGAGAAACATTGATGTGAGAAACATCCCACCAATCAGTGCCTCCCAATTGCACCCAACTGGGGATCACCGTAACCTGGGCATGAGCCCTGACCAGGAATCCCTGTGACCTTTGGTGCACAGGATGACCTCCAACCAGCTGAGCCACCTGGCCAGGGGCTGTTTTATTTATTTATTTATTTATAAATATATTTTATTGATTTTTTACAGAGAGGAAGGGAGAGGGATAGAGAGTTGGAAACATCGATGAGAGAGAAACATCGACCAGCTGCCTCCTGCACACCTCCTACTGGGGATGTGTCCGCAACCAAGGTGTATGCCCTTGACCGGAATCGAACCTGGGACCCTTCAGTCCACAGGCCGATGCTCTGTCCACAGAGCCAAACCGGTTTTGTCCCGTTTTATTTATTAATCTTTACACTAGGACAGTGATGGCGAACCTTTTGAGCTCGGCGTGTCAGCATTTTGAAAAACCCTAACTTAACTCTGGTGCCGTGTCACATATAGAAATTTTTTAATATTTGCAACCATAGTAAAACAAAGACTTATATTTTTGATATTTATTTTATGTATTTAAATGCCATTTAACAGAGAAAAATCAACCAAAAAAATGAGTTCGTGTGTCACCTCTGACATGCGTGTCATAGGTTCACCATCACTGCACTAGAATGTAAACTTCACGAAGGCGAGGTTTTCGCTTTGTCCTCTGCAATTCCCCTGACACCAATAAACACCTGTTGAATGGATTCTGATGACTTTCTACCTCTCTGATCTCAATACCCACTTCTTCAAAAGACTAAGGAATGCGTCTCGTAATAGGAGGGCTGGGACGTGACGAGGGTGAGTCTGAAGGGGTTGGCACCATAATACTGCCATGAATATCTAATATTCTGATTTTTTCTTTCCCAGCTTAACACCAAAACATCCCCAGCAGCCAACCAGGCACCTGGCCCAGAGGAGAAGGGTGAGTGGCTTGGGCTGGGCAGGTCACAGAGCAGGTGAGTGACACCTGGACACGAAGACAGGCAGGGCTGTAAGTCTGGAGCCCTGAACGCGGATAAGGGAAGAGAGCACTGGGTTGGAGCTACTGTCTCTATCGGCTTCCTGCCACGTTTCCCCAGGAAGCACACCTCCCAATGTTTACTCTCTGGTTTTAGAAACTGGCTCTGGAGTGGTTGGAGACAGGCCCAAGACAGGAAGGAACTAATCAATAATCCAGCCACGGTCTTCATTGGAAGCTGAGGGACAGCTGGGGAACACAATGAGCTCTGGGGCTGGACTGTAGGTTCGGGAACAAGTGGTGAGAGGCACCTGTGGTCTTGGTGCAGGCGCAGCGGAGCTCCCCGGGGCCTGGGCCCTGCCTCTGGCTCCAGGCGACACTGGGCTTTCTGAGGGCCCGCGGAGGCCACAGGGAGTGGGCTTGACCTCGGCATTTGGGGCCTGGAGGAGGGCTGGGCGGTGCAGGGTTACTCACGCAGGAATCTCACCACCTGCAGGGGAAGCTGGCAATGCCAAGAAGGCCGAGGGTGGGGAGGAGGAGGTGGACATCGACCTGACAGCGCCGGAGACAGAGAAGGCTGCCCTGGCCATTCAGGGCAAGTTCCGGCGATTCCAGAAGAGGAAAAAGGACCCCAGCTCCTGAGTGCCAGCCTCGCCCTCCCCACTCCACACTCCGCAGCTCTGGCTTCCATGCGCCTTGTCTCTGTCCGTCTATCCCGGGTGGGGACCGTCTGGCCCTCGGGCCGTACGAGGTCCACAAAATCATTTATTTGGTCTGGCCCTGCCAAGGCATTAGGGGTGAGTTAATTAAATGTTTGATCAAATATAGCAGGCTAATCTTTAAGTTGATAGTTTGTGTGGCTTGTGAATGATGCTTTAATATCCAAATGGCCCACGGCAGAAAGAAGGTTCCTCACCCCTGCCAGCCGCTCATTCAGGCCAGTGTGACCCTTGTCTGCTATTTTCTGTGGCTCCTCAGTCATCACAGCATGAGGAACATGGGACAGGGGAAGAATTCAGCTGGCAGCCACTTGCCCAGGGTGGGCCAGCTTCTCCTTGGGCTAAGCCTCCTTAACCAGTTCCTCTGCCCCGTGAGGTTGAAGTAGAAGAGGCTTTGAGGCTGAGCCCCCCCCCCCCACCCCCGTACAATGTGGAGGGTGGCATCTTCAGAGTCAGGTGCCTGGGGTGGGGTACGCACTATCTGCCTGTCCTTACAACAGTCCCACTTCAGGTAACATTCCCTCACTCCCTCTGCGCTGCCGCCTCCACTTCCTGCTGCGCCAAGCCGCGGTGGGGACAGGAGCCCCTGGAGACCCCACAGCAGCTTTCACGTCAGTGCCTGCTGAGATGAGTCCCAGGAACACAGGGGGACTGGGCCAGGCAAAGGGTGTTGCCTTCACCATCAAGGCTGGGGCGGGGCAGGACAGAGGCAGGGGCATGGGAGCTGGGGGAGACTGGGAAGAAAGGACAGTGAGAGGGAGCTCTGAGGACACAGGCTGCGGCCAGGGAGAGTGCCTGCCCCTAGCCCCACATCTAGCCTCCCCAGAGGCCACGCAGACCAGGTGACTCCTGGAGCGCCCGCCTGCCCCACCGTGGAGTCGGGACAGAAGGGAATAGCCACTCGGTGAGGTTTTAGCGGTTTCATAATTATAGAAAAAACAACAGCCCTCCAGTGGAGTCATTTAACCTCTACTTCTGATTTTTCTTGGGAGGAGTATGAATGCTGGCCCCAGGGAGGGCAGGTGCCTGAGCACTTTCTCACTGAAGCCCACCTCCCCGCCACCGACCTGCCCACACCCTGCTTCATGCCCACACTGCTGCCTCCCCACCCCGGGCCTTCCCCTCCAGCTGAGGGCACACCCCGTCATCTTGTTCCCTGTCCCCACGTGACCTGTCCTAGCTGTCCCTGCTGGTTTGCCCCCCCCCCCCCAACTGTTAAGCAAATGTAGTGGAAGAAGATGACTGGGCCACACTGAAGACTTTAAACCATGAATTAAATAAAATGATGGCTTTCAAATGAGTTTACATTGTTGAGACTTGAGCTTCGTACCTGGAAACCAGAGCCACACGCAGGAAGTGAAACTACTTAACAGCTGTGCCTCCGAGCCGGGGAGGATGGAGCTGAGGCACAGAGAGGCCCCTGTCACTGCGCCTGCTCCTGTCCCCTCGGTCCCTGGAGGGGCGGGGAGAGCAGGCCTCCTGCGGGACGAGGCTCGGGTGGGGGTTGGGGGGCGGGTGGAAGGCAGCGGGGGTCTGTCACCAGCCCCTCCGCAGGCTCCACTGCTCCGGGCCGTCTGGTGCGGACATGTTTCCCTTCCGCGTTACACTTGCCCCATACGCATGCTAGGGCCAGGGTGTGGCCGCAAACACAGGCTCAGTGTGGGGAGAGCCTTCTGACCTGAGAGGGCGGGGGCCTCCGCGGCCACGCTCAGCAGGTCCTGAAACCCGCCTCTCCGCCCGCTGCTCATCTGCCACCTCTGCGCCCGCAACTCCTCCTGGGCCCTGGAACCCCTTTTCTCTCCTGTCCCCCCAGTTCCTACCGCTGGAGACACACGATCCTGAATACCAATCGCCAGGACTTGCTCGAGCGCCTTAGTCTGTGAGCGAAACCTGCTACTACGGGTCAGCAGAAGAGACGGTGCTGGAAAGTCCCGGCGAAAGCACGGGCGGTACCACCCTGTCGCTCTGATCTCCTGCGGCTGTCCGCTGACGCGGGTGGCGGAGCTGGGTGTGCAGCCCTGAGGAGCAGGGGTGCTGGGTACGTTCTCAAGCCCAAACTGGGAGAGGATCTTGGCAGAAAGTCAGGCCCCTGAAGGGACAAGGGTCCTGCTTCCCTGACAGCCTACTGCCAGGGCCTGGGGTCGTTGCCCTCTCCTCCATCCGGCTCCAACGCAGTCAGCTTTCCCACGGGTCTCTCCCAGCTCTCATTCCTGCCTTCAGTCCTTGCAGGGCGCTCCCTTCGGCGCCTCTCTCTCTGGCCCTCTCCCCTGGCTGCGTTTCCATCATTTCCGGAGCTGTTTGCAGTGCGGTGGCCTCCGCAGCTCCGGTCTTCCCTGGGATCACTCCAGTGAGCTGCTGCCCCTTCCCCATCTCTCGCCAAGCGCCGGCTGGGTGCTGAAGGCTGGCGGGTGCCTGGTGGGCCACGTCAGAGTGCCCTCCCTGCGCTGTGTGAGCCGCCCGCAACCAAGCTCTTCACGGAAACCAGCTGGGGGGGGGGGGGCGGAGAGGGCAGGGCTACGCCCAGAAGAAGCAACGGAGATGGAGGCAGCAGCTTCTGGAAATGTCAGTGTTTATTAAACATATGAGGACATTTGGGGGTTGAGAAGAAATATACAGAATGTAGAAAAATTCTAAGAATCCCCTGTGGCTGGGAGTGTAGCCTCTTTCCTTTCACCCTAGTTCCCATTTGTTTTCCTCCTTTCTGTTTGGTTGTTTAAAAGCCATTTCTTAAGGCTCATCTGCCCCTTTCCTCAACTCCTGACCTGAGGATCGTTGTCCCTCCTCCCCCAGGACCTCGAGCCCCAGGACAGCGCTCCGAGCGGCCGCAGAGGGCGGGCGTCGGGGGCCCTGCGCCCGGCGGACTCCCTGAAGGACGGAATGGGGGCGGGGAATCGAAACATCCACATGACGTCATTGGTACTCAGTCATGGGGGTCAGAGCAAGGGCACCGGCAAACCAACCAACAAGCTTGGATTAAAAAAATAAAAGAACCGGAATAAACCCTGCAGGGAGCTGATCTGCATGACCCGGTGTTAGCTGAGAGCACACAGTAGGGCAGGGCCCCTGACGGAGGGGTGGGAGGGTCAGGGAGGGAAGAGGCAGCGGGACAGGTTGGGTGCAGGGGCACGGGTGCAGGTGGCCTGGAGTCGAGGCGCGGGGTAGCAAGGTCCCTTTCTTCTCGGTGCCGGAGGGACAGGCACCAAACACACAGTCCTTGGGGCGGTGCAGGGTAGGATCAGGCCCTGGACTCCCAGAAAGCCAGGGGGTGGAGGTGGGGGAGAGTATGACGTGCCTGGGGAATGAATTTTGGAGTGAAACTTACATCTCAGAGGGAAGTGAGGGCAGGGCAGGGCACCTAGAGGGGCAAAGGGAGCCCGGGCCCCGGCTCTGGCAGGGCCTGGGCTGGTCACGGGTCCGAGTCCCGGCCCATCATGTTCTTGAGGGCGTTCTTGAGGCTGGTTCTGCTGGGGGACTTGACTGCGGGCCTGAGCTCCGAGCTCTGCTCGTCCTTGCGAAGCTCCATCTCGATGACCACCACCTTCGCGCCCTGGGGGGCCTCCGCCCCTGCGCCCCGAGCCCCCGCCCCGCCCGCTAACCGCTATTTCTTATCCTTGCGAGACTCCCCCAGCCCCTTGGACTTCTTCTCACTGGCCGCCTTGGTGCTCCTGCTGTGGTCCAGCATGGCGTACAGCACGGGCGTCTGGGGAGGGGCGCAGTCAGTCACCGGCCCGCCCCGCCCGCCCCCGGTCCCGGCCCCGAGCCCCGCTAACCTGCCGGCCGCGCTTGGAGTCCTTCCCAGACTTGTGCAGCTTCCCCTTCTCCATGGCGCTGCGGGGAGACGGGGTGTGGGCGGGGCGCTCCCCTCCCCGCCCCCTCCCCTGCCCGTTCCTCCCCTCCCTCTCCCCCTCCCGGGGCGCCCCCTACCTGAGCCGCCGCCGCAGGGCCGCCTGCCTGCGCAGCCAGCAGTACCGCACCAGGTAGAAGAGCAGCAGCAGCAGCAGCACCGCGCCCAGCACGCCCCCGACGACCGCGCCCAGCACCACCCCGTAGCGCGTGGGCACTGGGAGGGAGGGACAGTGAGAGACCCGCCGGACCTGCCCCCTCCCCTGCGGGCGGGGTGACCCCAGCTGCCTCCGCCCGCCTCCCAGGGCCCCAGACCCGTCCTCCGTCTCCTCGCGCACCTTTTTCGAAGACGTAGAGTGTGACCTTCGAGGTCTTGCCCACGATGTCCGGGGGGTTCTTGACGTCACAGGTGAACGTGCCGTTGTCGCTGTAGTCCAGGTTGTGGATGACGATGGAGCCGTCCTTCCAGCGCGGGTCCCCTACCCACTGGATGCGCTCCTTGAAGGTGCCCACCTCGTCGATGTAGGGCTGCCCCTTGGCGAAGTGGAAGATCTGCGGAGCCAGGGCGGGGCGGTTCCAGCCACAGGCGCGGGGCCTGGGCTGGGGCGGGCGGGAGGGGACCGTGCAGACAGGCCTCCGGCGGCCGAGGTGGGCCTGCCCCGGCCACGGGGGGTCGTGGCTCATAAAGGACCCCCCCCCGCCCGAGTTTTCCTGCCTGTGGCCTCGGAAGCGCCCTCTCCAGTGCAGCCCCAGGGTCCCCCAGGCACTCACTGAGATGGCATCGCGGCCCCCCTCGGGCTGGTAGCGCCAGGTGAAGGAGATGTCATCCGAGACCCACTCGCTGGACCAGAAGGAGCAGTGCAGGGTCACTCGGGAGCCGACAGCGCCATGGACCTCCCTGTCCGTGTACACGACAATGGCCTGGGCCAGGGACAGCACTGCAAACAGAGGGAAGCGGGTGCTGGGGGCCCCACACGGACACCGGGCAGGTGAGGGCAGGCCCTGCTCAGGCCAAGTGGGCGGAGAAGAGACTGGGGCAGACATGATACATTCTGAGGCCCGAGTCTCCCCACTCACTGAATAGCAGATTGAAATGCCGTGTTGGTCCCGGCTTGTCAGCGGCCTGAGGGAGGAAATGGGCAGTGACTGTTGGGGGGGGGGGGGACAGCCAGGGGCTGCATTTGTCTGCAAGTCTCCCTTTCCCTTAGGCTCAGTTTCCCGTAAGCCATCCCTATGATACAGGCTTTACAATTTTTTAAATTTATTACAAATTATACAGGTAACACATATTACATTCTTCTTATAAACTATTCAAGCAATAGAGATAAAGCTGAAGTCTCTCTTGAGGCCCCCTCAACCAATTCCTTCCCTTCCTGTTATCATTTTTTAAAAATATATTTTTATTGATTTCAGAGAGGAAGGGAGAAGGAGACAGAGAACTGTCAATGATGAGAGAGAATCATTGATTGGATGCCTCCTGCACACCCCTACTGGGGGTTAAGCCTGCAACCCAGGCTTGTGCCCTGCTGGGAATTGAACCAGGGACGCTCAACCACTGGGCAACACCAGCCAGGCTGTTATCAGTTTAATGTGTAGCCTTTTTCTGTGAATCAAATTCAATATAAACTTAATAAACTCAAGATATGCAGGTACTTATGCTTAAGAATATATGTATATAAAATAATATATGTAGGGGTTTCCATGATGATTCATAGAGACAATCTTCTTTTTAAAAGTTGCACAGTATTTCTCAGTAGAGCAAAATCAAGTTTTTCTACAGGAAAAAAAAAAAAGAAGATAACTAGAAAGTGTTAAGTCTTCTTCCCTGGCCCAATTGTCCTCACTGCTGAATCTCTGGTTGCCCTACTGCTGACCCTTGACTGGGAGATCAGGAAGGAAATACCCAGGGGAAGCTGGGTACAGCCCCAAACCCCAAGTCCAGAGCTCAGATGACTGCGTGTGAGCGTTCTGTGGTTCCACCTGCTCACCCTTCTCTAGGCCGTTCTGGGTCAGTGCCACGCCCAAGACTCGCCCACACAAGAAAGGCCATTCCAGGGAATTGCGTGCGTGGGCTGGCTGAGTGGGGGCAATTGTAGACTCTTTTGTTCTACGAGATGAGGAGCAAGCAGCCAAACAGAGATCCACTGTCTGAGCAATGCCGGGGGCTCATGCCGCCCCCACATGGTCCTGAATCTCCCACCTCAGCATGTAAGACATTGACCCGCCACCTAGGACCCCCGCCTTAGAGCCTTCTTGGGATTCCCAAGAGCAACAAGGAAAGTTATTCATTGGGTGCACCTCCTCTTCTTCCTGTTCTAATGTCCCCCACTGCCCTTCAGCTCTGCTCAGTGAGTGGGCCGGTGCTGGGACAGAGCACTCCCCCTCTCCACGCCTTTCCCAGCATTTCCTCAGGGGCCCCGAATAGTCCAGTACAGCCCAGAAGAGTCTGGGCTCCTTTGAGGACCAAGGAGTTGACAGCAGAGAATGTTGGCCATCCCGAGCAGCCCCAACCATTTGCCTGCTGCTCCAGAACAGTTCAGAGAAGGACCCGTTCAATCACCCTGCTTTGACCTTCTCTTGCTCACCCAACATCTACCATGGGGCAAGATCAACTTATGAAGGAAGACAGCTTTCGATGAACAAAATCCTAGAATCTCATAAACCCTTCCTCCCACTCCTTTCGCCCACATTATAGACAACTGATCCACAGAGAGAAACTGAGGCACCCAGAGGCAAAGGACCCAAGGAGCTGGGACCACAAATGTGGGACCTTTCCTTGGATCACAACCCCTGGATTTTCCCTTCATGGAAACAAAGGGTTGGTGCCTCTGTACGAGACCATGAGTAGGAACCAGACTCAGGTGTCTGACCCTGGTCCTCATCTTGCTCTAACATTGCTTCCCCTAGGCCCTCAGCATAGCTCTGGGCCATGTTACTGATTCCCAACCTGGGTCGAGTATGGTCCACCTCAGGGAAGCTCTCTACATTCTCTTTTACCTTCTCCCTTCACAGAATACCTTTATGCCTCCCTCCAAACTATATATTTTTTCTCTGAATAGAATATCCCCTTCCTGATCCTTCTCACTCTTTCTTTAATTGCAGTGGGCAGTACAGGGAAGGCAGTGGAAAGTTTGCAGAGAGAACCTAGTCCCAGGGCCCCAGGCTGGGGTGGTGCCACTTACCCAATGAGGAGAAGAGCAGTGCGGCCAGGATAGAACTGGGGCTGGACGAGGGAGCCCCAGGAGCCATAGCTGGGGCAGGGTCTGCAGGGTTGGGAAAGTGGGGGACCAGGAACTGAGCAGGGGGTTCCTGGAACCCGCTTAAAATCCCCCAGGGCCCCAGTATGAGGGGGCTGTCCTGAGCCAGTAACCAATTGCAGCCTGGCATGTGCAGTTGAGAGGTGGTGGTAGGGGGCTGACTGCAGGGAGCAGAAGGAGCATTGTGTCCTCTGGGTGGAGGGTGGGGTACACATACCACCCCATACACAGAGGGCTTTGTGTCTGCTGGCCTCCCCCTGCCCTAGGCTGGAATGTCGAGGGTGGTGGTGAGGGAGAGGGACAGAAAAAGGGACACAAGCACGCTTCTCTGAGGGATGGATGGGCAGGGGGACCTGAATCCTAAGGCCACGAGAAGGGGATTCCTCCCCAGATGCCTTGCCTGAGATGACCCCCTAGGGCCCTGGGAGCTACAGGCAGGTTTCCCAAGAGAACCTGGGAAGCAACGGTCACTGTCATCTCGACAGTCAGGTGGCAGGACAGGCTTCTTGAGATGACCAGGTCCTTTGGGAGCCTTATTTGACCCAACTCCCTTCGTCCTGGGTGATTCTTCCCAGATGGAAGCTTTTCTCCCTGGGAAATACCCAGGGAGGAATCTCCTAACTTCTCCCTCCTTTTTGGGAAGTCCTTCAATTGCCGTATGCTGCAGTCGTAGCCTATTTCAATTTAGAACAAGTCAGCAAAACCATACTGTGCTACCTAATGTAAAATGCGGGTGTGCAGGCAACAGAGAGAAGAATAAAACTGAAGTCCCCCTTCAAGGAGTTCAGGATCTAGTTGGGAGGGCAGAGAGAGGAGGGTCAGGGGACAAGCCCATCAACAACTGACCAAACAGACTGCGACACCTGCCACGGGAGAGTGTGGAGCAATGTGCTGGGCACCCAGGAGGCACGCTCAGCTGCACGGGCAGGAGACTGTCATGTGATGGAGATTAAAGAAAAGAGGGTTACTTAACGAATGAGGTTCAGAGGACGCGGGAGTCATGTCCGGGAGGCAATATTAGCTGTGGACCAACCATGAAGGATCCGTGCCATTTTGAAAAAGAGAAATGTACCCAGGTAGGGAGAGTATCTAGGCAGGTAGAACAGCGAAAGCAGAGACAAACGCAACATGCGTGTGTGCGTGCGTATGTGTGCGTTGAGAAGGTCTGTGAAGTATTGGGCATATTCAATGGCAGATTGAATGGCAGATCTGGGGCCATCCACTTTAACTTGGGGGAACCTGAAGAGGCATCACAGGAAACGAGTCTGTAGGAAAGTTGAAGGTGGTTTTGATGGGCCTTAACATACAGACTAACGAGGGTGGATTTAATTTACACTCTAAGAATTTCCTGAAGAGTTGGGGTAGTGTTTAAAGTTAATAATGGGAGTGTCTATATGCCCAGAGCTGAGTTTTAAGACAAACCTGGCCAGGAAATTCATTCGGGTCAGAGCTCTCCTGATTGCTGCCTCCTCTCCTCCCCTCCTGGAACCCTCTGAAAGGATTTTGCTTTCCATGGAACCTCTCACACTCCCATCGGAAATGTTTTCCCTTCTCTCTTCCCCTGCCTTTCTCGCACCCCAAGCCCTGGGTAGACTCTGCTTCTTCTCCTGCTTATTTTTTAAAAAATATATTCTATTGATTTTTAGAAAAAAAAATTTAAATATATATTTTATTGATTTTTTACAGAGAGGAAGGGAGAGGGATAGAGAGTTAGAAACATCGATCAGCTGCCTCTTGCACACCCCCTACTGGGGATGTGCCCGAAACCAAGGTACATGCCCTTGACCGGAATTGAACCCGGGACCCTTGAGTCCACAGGCCGATGCTCTATCCACTGAGCCAAACCGGTTAGGGCTATTCTATTGATTTTTTACAGAGAGGAAGGGAGAGGGATAGAGAGTTAGAAACCTTGCTGAGAGAGAAACATCCATCAGCTGCCTCCTGCACACCCCCCACTGGGGATGTGCCCACAACCCAGGTACATGCCCTTGACCGGAATCGAACCTGGGACCTTTCAGTCCGCAGGCCGACGCTCTGTCCACTGAGCCAAACCGGTTACAGCATCCTGCTGATTTTTAAGATGAGTCCTGGTGTTAAGAGGATTCACCGAATGTTTGGTTTGCATTTCAATGTGAATCATTTCCATCGATTCTGGGCTCTGGAGTTAGCTTGAGGGCAGAGGTCCCGCTGCTCCTGCTCTAGGACATGCAGGCTCCCCTGTAAAGCCACAGCGCCCGCATCTCCCTCCTGGCAGTCCTGGTGGGTTCCATGATTAGTGTTAAATTTGCGTTATGGAAATGCAAAATAGCATTTTCATTTGATACAGAAATAACCGCATTTACGCTATTTAAATCCTGAAAGGAAGGGAATGTTAATGTAATAATGTTTTATGGTGGAGCAGGAGCTGTCCGGGCTCTTCCCTTCACCCCGCCCCGCCCTCTGCCCGCAGACTCCAGAACTCGCCCCCGCCGGGCCCTGCTCGCCCTCTCCCTGGGGCTCTAAGCGGCTCTGGAGGTGCCGGCGGGGCGGGGTCCTCGGAACTGCTCCTCCGCATCAGAGCAGAGCGAGTCCTCGCGCCCACCCAGGGCTTCTGGCTGAGGGCGTCGCCCCAAACCCGAGCCCAGGGCAGGGCGCGCGGCCCGAGGTCGGCGGGCGTCCAGCGGGGCGCGGGCTGCGGGGCGCGGAGACCCGCTGCTGCCGCTGGCCTCCCGTGCGTCTCCGGGCGGGGAGGCTGCGCGCAGACCCGGAGGCGTTTCTGCTCTGCGGGGCCGGGGGCGCGTAGGTCCCGGAGGGCCCGGCCCGGCCTCGGAGCGGCTCCCGGCGGTGCTCGGAGGCCCGGGAGGCCTCGGCAGGACTCTGCGGGGAAGCGCGCCCCCGGCCCCGGGCGGTCACGTGCCGGAGGCCCCGCCCCGCGCCCCGGCCGGGCCGCGCGTCACTTCCGCCCGGGCCGGAAACCAAGATGGCTGCGCTCCTGTGGAGGTGACTTTCGCGTGGGGCGGGATCGGTGCCGGCGTCCCGCGGAGACCCGTCAGGCCGCTGGCTTCGCGGTGACGGCCGTCCGCCCCGTGCCCGGGCGGCGGGAGCCCGTGGGGCGGCCCCGCCGGGACCCCAGCGGCCGCCGCTCCTGCCCTTCGCGGCTGGGGGTCATCGCCGCCGTCTCTCCCCGCCGGCGCTCCCCGCCGGCTCCCCGGTCTCCCCGGTCTCCCCGCCGCCGGAGCCGCCCGAGGGCTGAAGCAGGCGGACCCCGGAGGCGCTGCGCGTTCGGTTCGGGCCACGCAGAGAAGCGGGTGGGGGCGCGGGAAGCCGCCGCTTTGGCTCGTGGGGCGGCCTTGCCTTAGAGAAGAGCGGCGCCGGGGAGCGACCTGCGGGGGCCCAGGTCCGCGCCCGGGGGTTCTGCCCCGTCGCGGTCTCACCTGGGACGGCCCGGGCGGAGGTCGCGACTCGCTGCGGCTCCCGACGCCTCCTGTCGGCCGGGCGGGCAGCGTCGAGCTCCCCGGCTGCGCCGCCGAGAGCAGGAGGCCGGGCCCTCTGGCCGGCGAGGAGCCGGAGCTCCGTTTCAGCTCCGCGTGGGGAGGAGCAGGTGCCCACTCTCCTCCGTAATGTCCGTTCCTTCCGAAGAATCACCAATGCCCCCCCCGCCCAGCTGCCTGGACGGTGCTCCCCTCCCCCCAGCTGCCTGGACGGTGCTCCCCTCCCCCCAGCTGCCTGGACGGTGCTCCCCTCTCCCCAGCTGCCTGGACGGTGCTCCCCTCCCCCCAGCTGCCTGGACGGTGCTCCCCTCCCCCCAGCTGCCTGGACGGAGCTCCCGCCCCCCCAGCTGCCTGGACGGTGCTCCCCTCCCCCCAGCTGCCTGGACGGTGCTCCCCTCCCCCCAGCTGCCTGGACGGTGCTCCCCTCCCCCCAGCTGCCTGGACGGTGCTCCCCTCCCCCCAGCTGCCTGGACGGTGCTCCCCTCCCCCCAGCTGCCTGGACGGTGCTCCCCTCCCCCCAGCTGCCTGGACCGTGCTCCCGGCCGCTGCACTCTCCTGGGTCCATCCCCAGTGGCTTTGTGCCAGCCCTATTGTTGGACACTATTTGTTACAGAAAGTTAGCTTTAATGCCGTTGAGATTTAATTCCCGATTTACCCAAATGTCTCCTCATTTCTCTTTCCACTTAAGTCACCCAGTATATAAATAGACTTTATTTAGTTTCTCTCTGTTGACAAAATGATTCCTTTTGGAGCTGAGATCAGGACTGAGTCATCTTAGTCCTTTATTTTCCTCCCTGCCTCTTATTTCCAAACGAGAGGCCTGGTGCACCAATTCGTGCAGGGGTGGGGTGGGGGTGGGGGGCTGCAGAGGCTGAGGGGGGCGGGAGGTTGGGGGGCCGGTTGGGGCCCATGCGGAGTTGGCCTGTCCATGTGCGTCATAGCCACAGGTCCTGGGGGGAGTTCTGGTTGCTTGGCTCTTACATATATAGTTGAGCCCTTTTTCTCTAAGCTGTGCCTTGCCCATTCTTTCCAGGATGGCCTCCATAATTGAATGCTTTTGGATTCTTTGATATATCATACTTTGGTAGTGGTGGAATTAACATTTAGCTTAAAATGATCATTTCTAAACAGTTCATTTTAGGAGTTTCAAGATCAGGTTAAAAGCTGAGGGTCATGATCCTCATGAACTGTGTTTAGACATCACATCTGCAGTTCTGTGGGACGGTCACCACCAGGACTCCATGCCCCGAAGTCGACCTTTTCATTAGTGGCAATCTGAGGCTTTCATCGGAGGGGCACTTCTCTGTTCCTTTCTCACAGGGTTGTTGTTTTTCTTAATTTCTTTATTGATTAAGGTGTTACATCTCCCACCATAACCCCCTGACCTCCCCAACTCATGCCCTCACCCCCCTGTTGTCTGTGTCCATTGGTTAGGCTTATATGCATGCATACAAGTCCTTTGGCTGATCTTTCCCCCGTACCCCCACCCTCCCCTACTTTCCCTCTTGGGTTTGACAGTCTGATCGATGCTTCTCTGTCTCTGGATCTGTTTTTGTTAATTAGTTTATGTTGTTCATTGTATTCCATAAATGAGTGAGATCATGGGATATTTGTCTCTCTAACTGGCTTACTTCACTTAGCATAATGTCTCACAGGGGTTTTATAGGTTTTCTTTAAATTAAAAAAAATTCCTGATGAATTTCTAGTTCTAACTCACTTCACTAGAGGGACTTGGAACTGTTTATAATGTGCTGATTTAACCCAAAGGAAAATACCTTCTAAGAAATTAGAACTGGTTTCTAGTGTCACTACTTTATTTGGAACCAGTCAAGGTTATTGGTTCCGTGATTATGGACTCCTCATTTGTGAATGAAAATAGTAATAACTTGGGCCCACTGAAGAGGAATATTGGTTAAACATTTTTAATACTTGGTTAAATATTATTAGTTATCAGAGTACTGTATGTCATGGCTTTTGAATAGTCTATATTTTGTACTAGAGGCCTGGTGCATGGGTTTGTGACCAGTGGGGTCCTTCAGCCTGGCCATGGAGGGACCGCTGGAGGGCTCCAGGGCAAGTCTAGCCCCTCTCACCAAGCCCTGATTGTCTGGACCCCAGCAGCAAGCTAACTTATCAGTGGGAGCGTCTGCCCCCTGGTGGTCAGTGCATGTCATAGCGAACAGTCAAACGGTTGGACACTTAGCATATTAGGCTTTTATGTATATAGATCCACTGCACGAAATTCATGCATGTTTGGGGTCCCTAGCGGCTGCTGGCTGCCAGGCTTCCTTCATTCCGCACTCCCCTCTGGTGGTCTGCACATGTCATAGCAAGCAGTTGACCTTCTGGTCAGTTGAACTCCCGAGGGGACACTTTGCATACTAGGCTTTTATATATATATAGACTAGAGGCCCGGTGCACAAAAATTTGTGCAATCGGGGGAAGGGAAGGGCCCTCAGCCCGGCCTGTGCCTTCTTGCAGTCTGGGACCCCTCGGGAGATAATGACCTGCTGGCTTAGGCCTGCTCCCGGGTGGCAGAGGGCAGGCCCAATCCCTAGGTGCAGCCCCTGGTCGGGCTCAGAGCAGGGCCGATTGGGGAGTTGGGGCGCCGCCCCTTGTCATGCACAGAGCAGGGCGATCGGGAGGTTGTGATGCCACCCTCAGTCACGCTCAGGGTAGGGCCGATTGGGGGGTTGGGGCACCACCCCCGTCACACTCAAGGCAGGGTCGATGGGGAGGTTGCGGCGCCACCCCGTCACACACAGAGCAGGACCCATCAGGGGGTTGGGGCGCTGCCCCCTGTCACCCAGAGAGCAGGGCCAATCAGGGGGTTGGGGCACTGCCCCCTGTCACGCACAGAGCAGGGCCCATCAGGGGGTTGGGGTGCCGCCCTCTATCACCCACAGAGCAGGGCCGATCAGGGGGTTGGGGCCCCGCCACACTCACACTCAGGGCAGGGCTGATGGGGAGGTTATGGCTCTATCCCGTCACACACAGAGCAGGGCCTGTGGGGGTGGGGGGGGAGTTGGGATGCCACACCCTGTCACACACTGAGCCGCAGGGCGATCAGGGGGTTGGGGAACTCCCCCCTATCAGGCACAGAGAGGGCTGATCAGGGGGTTTGGGTGCCTTCCCCTGTCACGAACAGAGCAGGGTGGATAGGGAGGTTGTGGCCCCGCCCCCTGTCACACACAGAGCTGCAGGGCGATCAGGGGGTTTGGGCGCTGCCCCCTGTCACGCTGATCCCGGTGCCAGGAGGCATATTACCCTTTTACTATATAGGATAGAGGCCTGGTGCACAGATGGGTGCTAGTTGGTTTGCCCTGAAGGGTGTCCTGGATCAGGGTGGGGGTCCCCACTGGGGTGCCTGGCCAGCCTGGGTGAGGGGCTGAGGGCTGTTTGCAGCTGGTCACACACCCTTCAGGGTGGGGGTCCCCACTGGGGTGCCTGGCCAGCCTGGGTGAGGGGATGATGGCTGTTTGCAGCTGGTCACACATCCTTCAGGGTGGGGGTCCCCACTGGGGTGCCTGGCCAGCCTGGGTGAGGGGCTGAGGGCTGTTTGCAGCTGATCACACACCCTTCAGGGTGGGGGTCCCCACTGGGGTGCCTGGCCAGTCTGGGTGAGGGGCTGAGGGCTGTTTTCAGGCTGGCAGGTGATGGAAGCTCCCAACCGCTCCTTTTTTCTTTTTTAAAATTCTGGGCCAGCTTTAGCTCTGAGGCTCCAGCTCTTAGGCCTCCCCTGCTGAAAGTAGGTATCTAGTTTGTTTTGGTTCTTTAATCACAACAATGTATAACTCCAGCTCTGACTCCTGCTCTGAGATCCCGGCTGGCTGAAAGCTGGTTTCTGGGTTGTTTTTTTAGCTTCTATATTTGTTAAAATGTTTCAAACTGCAGGCTCAGAGGCCTGCAAGGCAGGCAGGAACGTTGGTTTCCTCCATCACTGAAGCAAGCAAGCCTCATGTTCGCTTCAAGCTGCCGGGCTGCCGGCCGCCATCTTGGCTGGCAGTTAATTTGCATATCTCCCTGATTAGCCAATGGGAAGGGTAGTGGTCGTATGCCAAGTACCATGTTTCTCTTTTATTAGATAGGATACTTCCTAAACAGTTCATGGATTAGCCAGTGACCGATAGCCAGCAGAGTTACCCAAACTCCATTGGCGCTCAGTTAAGGTTTGACTTGCCGAAGCCAAGGCAGATAGAGAACAGCTGGGCTTCTACGTGACCATGTTCATGCTACTGAAGCCCAAAGTCACCAAGAATCACTAACCTTCTGGGCATTGCTCATCATATTAGATTCTACATGTGAAACATCTCCAAAAATAAGTTTTAACTATATATGTAACATTATTTTTAAAATAATCACGCTCATTCACAGACCATTTTCTTGAGCCTCTTCTGTGTGTCAGACATTTATTTTTATTTTTATTTTTAAATATATTTTATTGATTTTTTACAGAGAGGAAGGGAGAGAGATAGAGAGTTAGAAACATCGATGAGAGAGAAACATCGATCAGCTGCCTCTTGCACATCTCCTACTGGGGATGTGCCCGCAGCCCAGGCACATGCCCTTGACCGGAATCGAACCTGGCACCTTTCAGTCCGCAGGCCGACGCTCTATCCACCGAGCCAAACCAGTTTCGGCTCTGTCAGACATTTAGAGGTATAGATGCAAAGTATTCCAGTCCTATCCTTGAGCTCAAAGTCTAGAGAGGAGATAAAAAATAGGTTAAGCATCATAATAGATAGAGAGATATGAACAAGTGGTGTGGGCTCTTGACAAGTATAGCAGGTAAGGCTAAAGAAATGGTGAAGTCGCTCAGCTGGTGTGGCTCAGTGGTTGAGTGTTGACTCATGAACCAAGAGGTCATTGGTTCGATTCCCAGTCAGGGCACATGCCCAGGTTGTGGGCTCAATTCCCGGTGGGGGGTGTGCAGGAGGCATCCAAATGATGTTTCTTTCTCATTGATGTTTCTCTCTATCCCTCTCCCTTCCTCTCAAAAAATCAATAAAAACATCTCTATATGTAAAAGCCTAAGCGGTTGTTTCGACCTGTTGACCAGTTGCTATGGCACGCACTGACCACCAGGGGGCAGACACTCAATGCAGGAGTTTCCCCCTGGTGGTCAGTGTGCTCCCGCAGCGCCACTCAGCCAGAAGCGCCACTCAGCCAGAAGCCGGGCTCACGACTGGTGAGTGCAGCTGCGGCAGCGGGAGCCTCTCTCGACTCCTTGGCAGTGCTCCTAAGTGGCGGTGGCAGGCACAGCGAGCGGCATGGCGCCCACCTTGGGCTCCTTCCTGGCTGCCTGCCGCTTGGTGCACTGCTACATCCCCCAAGGGGTCCTGAATTGCAAGAGGGCACAGGCTAGACTGAGGGACCCCTCTCCCCTTTGCATGAATCCATGCACTGGGCCTCTAGTATTTTGAAAGAAAGAAATGGTGAAGTTGTTACCTAGGGATTACTGGGTTTTGAAGGATGAGTTTATCAGGCTATAAGGGAGGTTCCAGTCAGAGCAAAGGCTTGTGGTCATAAGAGGGGTTGCACCATGAGGGTGTGATGTAGCACCAGTGTGGAGAAAGTATAGGGCTAAAGGGAATTCGTTGAAAAATAGGTCCAGAGATTGGATTGGGCAGTGCTGAGAAGGGCCTTGTTTGGCCACAGTAGGAACCTTAAACTATAAGCAGTAGGAAATGGTTAAAGACTTTTAGGCAGAAAAGCAGTGGAATCAGCTTTGTTTTTTAGTAAGTGAGCTCTGGTAATTCTGAACGATAGGGAAGAAATGGTGCTAGGAAGATAGTGCAGGAGCTTCTGTGACGGAGCTCCTAGTGAGAAATGAAGAGGATGCGGACTGAAGCAGTGGACTGAAGTTTCTAGATGGTGTTGGTAGGCTTGGGTATGCCTTGCATATATGTGGGGGGGTGGGTGCGAGGAAAGAAGAAATCAAGGATGACTTGCATTGTAGCTTGGGAGTTAGTTGTGGGCTGATAACCAGAAATCAGAACTTTTGTGCATCAGTGATTGCTTTTCACTGAGGCTGCATGTGAAAGCTACACATGTATCTAGTGTTGCTGCTATCCCAGACATTTATGAAACTTTTTGGCATAACATCAGATTAAGTGTAGAGATCATATAAAAGAAACTCATTATAGTCACATCTTATTTTGGGGAAAAAATAGCTTTATTCAATTTGATCATATGGACTTGGCTTTGAATAATTTGTGGGGCTTTTTTCTTCCAAAAATTCAAATTCATTTTCAGCAGACAAATATTTTTATCACCACTGAGGGTTTTAAATAGAATGTGATGCAAACTCTAAAGACCTTGGGGAGACCAATGAAATAGTAGTATCTTCCATATATGTGGTACATTACGGTTTAGAGAATGCTTTCCCGTATATTTTCTCATAGAACCCTCTCAGCACCAGTAAGGCAAGTAATATCAATAGCATTTTATAAATGAAGAAACAAGCTCAGTGCCGCACTGAAGCTACACAACGTACAGACCTAGAATTCCATCTGGCTCTTTACTTTGTCTGATGTTCTTTCTACATTGCTGTTGTTGCCCAACCCAGAGAAGTTGCAAAAATGATTTGAGCGATGATCACATTTGGGGGTAATGCATTTAGAAGGGGACAACGCTAAATAGAGATGATAAGCCCTAGGCTTGTTAATTAAACAATAAAAGAAAGGACTACTATTACTTTCTAGCTATCACATGTAAAGTACTATTTCCGGGTGGGAAAAGATCTTTTCAGAGTTTCTGGTTTCACATGAAAGGCAAGGATGATAAATACTTTTGTCACATATCAGATAAAGTTACGGCGTTTGTGCAGCCGGTTTCTGTTGGAGCCTGTGGAAAGTTGACTTTGGTATTTGTCTGGGAAACAATAGCACTAGACAGAGAGAGGCTGTAGATTCCAGCCCACATCTGCAAGCTCTTGCTGGGGGGCCGGAGGACTGGACTCGCCTGGTGTGAGGAATGCGAGCCCTGCAGCTTCAGAGTCACAATTACTTCAATTGAAAGAGATTTGTTCCCACTTCTTTCTTTCTGGGAGCCTTGGATACACAATGTCCGTATTCACCTTTTGCCTCCAAAGCTGGAAAGAGGGAAGAGCTGAAGGAAGTGTTGGTTGGATTATTTGTCCTTCATGTTATGGGTCCTTCTCATTTCCTAGTGTAAGAATGAGGTTCTTGAAATGTTGATACATCTCCTCTCAGTAAAGAGCGGATGATCGTGAGCTTGTTTAGACCACGGGGTCTTGATAAATCCATATCCCTTTGGTGCCTTGACATAGTGGAGACACAGTGAACCTCTGCAGAGTCAGTGTATTTACATTTTAGTCCCAGAGCTTCATTCTGATGACTTTCTTAAGAGCTTTTGGAAAGATTTGATACAAGGTGAGTGGAAGGTGTAGTCATCATACTGTGTAAACCCTGGGTCAGTGCAGTTCCTCTTCAGGTAGCATGTCTGGGCACATTTTAGTCTCAGACTTGAAATGTAGCAGCTTTTTTAGTAGAAAACTTGTGTGTCCTCTTCAAGTACCTGCCCTCAGGTAGTAGAGAAGGCTTTGTGTTCCCATATTTTTGCAGTGTCATAGGAGACTTTTGACTTGGAGTTCATCCAGGTTGTGAGGAACTTGATGTGCTTCCTAATGAGAACTTAGTATTTCGGGCCCTCCCTGCACAGACCCCTGCCTCCACCTCTTAACCCTCTTCTTGCAGAGGGGTCCCTGGTAGCTCGGCTGTGTGCTGGGAGTTGCCAGGGGCGCTTACCCTGGTCTTTTTTGTTTTGTTTTTAATTTTTAAAAAAACTCATGTCTTAACCATCACCTCCTTTAAGACCTAACTTAAAAAATCACTTTCTTTATACACTGATCATTTTCTACTTTTTGTTGTGTTTAGCCAAAACTTTATTTTGCACTTGTAAGCAAGATTTGTGAACATAATCTCAAGGACACTGTTACTATCATTGCTTCCATGTTATGTCTAAGTTTCCCTCAACCCCGAAGTCTGTACAGCGCGGAAGCAGAGAAGGCTCTGGGCGGGGCCTGCCCGGGCATTGACTCTGGCTCTCTTGTCTTGCAGACCTGTTGGCCGTTACTGCCTCCATGGCCACCTCAGTCCTCGGCTCTGTATCAGAAAGTAAGTTTCTAAATTCGTGGATATTATTATTTTTAAAAAATATATTTTTATTGATTTCAGAGAAGAAGGGAGAGGGAAAGAGATAGAAACATCAGTGATGAGAAAGAACCATTGGTCGACTTGCCTCCTGCACGCCCCCCACTGGGCATGTGCCCCTGACTGGGTTCAAACCTGGAACCCTCAGTCCACAGGTCGACACTCCACCCATCGAGCCAGACCAGCCAGGGCTGTGGATATAGTATTAATTTTTCTACCTCAGGGAAAAGCAATAGATTTTTGGCTTAGATTTTGGGGATACGTATGAAAGCAAGACGTTGTACGTGGTTGGCTGAAAATACAGTGATTGAGGTCACTGTTTTTCTCATCTTGTAGTGGAAGGAAAGAAAAAAATATTTCTTTGGATTGTGGCCGAGGTGGCTTCGTTGGTTGGAGTGTTATCCTGTACACCAAAAGGTGGTGGGTTTGATTTCCATCAGGGCACATGCCCAGATTGTGGGTTCAGTCCCAGGTTGGGGCGCATGCAGGAGGCAACCGATCAATGTTTCTCTCTTTCCCTCCCTTCCTCTCTGTAAACTCAAATTTTTTTTAAAGAGTATTTCTTTGGTCTTTTAAAAATTTTCCTCACTTTCAGCTTTTCTGTTGTATTTAACTCCATTGATTTAATCCAATTCTTAATTCCTTCCTTGATAACTAATTACTTTCTGATTAGTCTTTCTTTAATGCTTTTTTTCCCTTGTAAACTTTAATTTAGGGCAGGAATTAATTTTTATATTTTTCTCTGCTATATTCACTTCTAGTCTATTGACTTCAACAGTTGCCTCTGTGTTATTTTTTTTTTAAACTTTTAATTTTGGAAATGTACATTCAGAAAAGTTTGAAGACTAATACAGTGAAGGTCTGTATACCGTATATTTTAGGTTGTGCCATGTGAAATTGGTATTTCCGTAGGTCTAACCTGGTCTAATATTGGTAATTTAATGTGGTTCATTATATATTTAATTTTAGTTATTTTCTCTGAGTTCTTTGCAATTGAGTTGCAGGGATTGTGACGCTTGTAACTACTCATAAGAATAAGAACATGATCTTATATAACACGGTATAATTACACAAGTGCAATTATCAGTTAAGGAAATTAACACTGATGTACGTTTATTCACTCTACAGTCCATTTTCAGATTTTCTATTTGTTCCAAATACTGCACTTCATAGAAATTTAGTTCGCCTGTTCCCATCCAGGATCTCACGCATTGTATTAGGTTGTCATGTTTCTTTAATGTCTTTAATCTGGGACTGTTTCTTAGCCTCCGTTGTCTTTTATGACATCCACAATTTGAAGGATAAGGGCCAGTTGCTTTGAGGAGTGTCTGCAGGTTGGGCTTGTTCCCCATCCCTGGCAGGAGGACTATGTGAGTGATGTGTGCAGCCTCCGTGAATTGGAAGAGGGGCACATGAGCCCATTTGTTTTATAATCAGTGATTTGATCATTTGAATAAGGAAATGTCTGCTAGGCTTTTTTCCAATCTGCAGGTACTGTTTTTTTCTTTTGTAATTAATACTTAATCTCTAGGAAGATACTTCTCTGAGGGGGATGGAGTCATGCTAAGTGTAGGCACATAATCAGTTACGCTGTTGACATAGCTGTTTAACAGTTAGTTTCAGCCCAGTGACAAGGGAAACCAAGAAACTGTTAGAGGCACTGAGCTGAACGCAGCTCTTGATTTTTGTGAACCTGATAGGGAATCTTGAGCCAGTTGAGTAGGTGAGAATGTGTGAGGCAGCACGTGTGGCCTGGGAAAAGGGCAATCCATTTATGTAAATGGTTTTGAAATATTATGTTTGCCCTCATGCCCAAACACAAAGCAGTGGAGCTTCTGTTGGTGGACCTGGGCGTGGAGGGATGAGAAGAAGCTTATCCTCTTATATAACCTCATTGGGTGGTTGAGGGTATTAATAACTGAGTCAAACTTGGCATAAAGATAAGGTGAGTGGTTGAACATGTTTTCGTTATACAGTGTTTCATCCAGCCCAACTTACCTTTTTTGACTTTTAACTTTTTGTTATATAAAAAAATTTAAACCAACTTTACTTTTTTGTTTTTTAAACCAACTTTACTTTTAATCATTTAAAAACCTTCTGGTTTGCCCTAGCCGGCTTGGCTCAGTGGATAGAGCATTGGCCTGCGGACTGAAGGGTCCCAGGTTCGATTCCGGCCAAGGGCACATGACTGGGTTGTGGGCTCCATCCCCAGTGTGGGGTGTGCAGGAGACAGCCAATTAATGATTATCTCTCATCATTGATGTTTCTATCTCCTTCTCCCTTCCTCTCTGAAATTAATAAAGAAATATATTTAAAAACCTTCTGGTTTCATTTTAGTGCTGTTCCTTTGGGAACCTCAGCCAAGGAAGAGATGGAGAGATTCTGGAGTAAGAATGCTGGTTCAAACCGCCCTCTATCTCCTCATATCACTATCTACAGGTAAGGGCTCTGGGACCAGGGAACCTAGCAGGTGGGGGCGAAAGTGCTGGACTGGCCCATGGTCTCCCTGGTTATTTCCCTCAGGCCTTTTATAAAAAGACTAGAGGCCGGGTGCACAAAATTCATGCATGGGTAGGGTCCCTAGGCCTGGCCTGCGATAGGGGCTGAGTGGGGCCTTCCAGCTGCTGGCCAGGGCCTTCCTTCGTTCCGCACCACCCCCTGGTGGTCAGTGCTTGTCATAGCAAGCGATCATCGAACTCTGGGTTGAGCTCTCAAGGAGACACTTTGCATATTAGTCTTTTATATATGTAGATGGCTAAAGTCTATCTTTTGGGCTTATAAGGGTAATCTATCCTACAGAGCTTCCATTTGGAAAATCCTGGTAAGTCAAAATGTTATCCATCAAAAAAAACCCACAAACTATTTTGAAGCAATTTCAAATTTGCCTAAATGTTGCAGAAATAGTACACGGAGTTCAAGTATACCTTAAATGGGATTCACAAGGTGTCAATATTTCTGAGGGCTTTAAAGCAACCCTGGTTGGTGTGGCTCAGTGGTTGAGTATTGTCCCATGCACCAAGAGGTTGCTGGTTCAGTCTCAGTCAGGGCACATGGCTGTTTGCAGGCTTGATCCCCAGTAGGGGGTGTGCAGGAGGCAGCTGATCAATGATTCTCTCTCATCATTGATGTTTCTATCTCTCTTTCTCCCTTCCTCTCTGAAATTAATAAAAAAAAAATATATATATATATATATATACTTTTTTTAATATATTTTATTGATTTTTTACAGAGAGGAAAGGAGAGAGATAGAGAGTTAGAAACATCGATGAGAGAGAAACATTGATTAGCTGCCTCCTGCACACCTACTGGGGATGTGCCCGCAACCCAGGTACATGCCCTTTGACCGGAATCGAACCTGGGACCTTTCAGTCCGCAGGCCGACGCTCTATCCACTGAGCCAAACCGGTTTCGGCAATAAAAATATATTTTAAAAAAACATTAAAAATGTGTTACTTTAAAAAAAAAAAATGAACAAGTGCAGAGAGGATGATGCAGTTTCTATTACATCTGTAACAAGTTAGCACAATTGTGGCTTACAGCAAACATTTATTATCCAGCGGTTCTGAGGTCAGAGTCTGACAGCCTCTCCCTGGGCTAAAGTCAAGGTGTGGGCAGTGCTGGTCCCTTCTGGAGGTTCCAGGGCAGAATCACTTCCTGGTCTTTTCCAGCTTCTAGAAGCTGCTCTGATTTCCTTGGCTTGTGGCCCCTTCCTCCATCTTCCTAACCAGCAGTGATGGGTCAAGTTTGTCTTCCATTAGCACTTTGACCTGCTTCCATTTCACATTCTTACGTGACTGTCCTCTCTGCCACCCTTGCAATTACATTGGGCCCATCCAGATCATCCAGGGCGGCCTCCTTATCTGAAGGTGAGCTTGGTCTGCAGTCCTACAATACTAGGGAGGTGTTTGATTCCCAGTCAGAACATACGCCTGATTTTGGGCTCAAACCCTAGAAGGGGACGTGCAGGAGGCAGCCGATCAATGATTCTCTCTCATCATTGATGTTTCTATCTCTATCCCTCTCCTTCCTCTCTCTCTAAAAATCAATAAAATCATTGTAAAAAAAAGAAAGTTAACATTGATCCAGTCAGCATCCGATCATCAGGTTCCACATGTATTTTGCTGGTTGTCCCAGTAATGTCCTATATGTAGGTCCACGACCCCACTGGGCTGTGTATTGCTCAGTGGTCTTTTTAACCTCCCTCATAATGGAACAGTTTTTAGTTTTCCTTATCTTTTACGACCTTGACATTTTTAGAATGTTGCTTATTTTAGGTTTGTCTGACGCATTCTTGTGATTTACACATTATGGGCAGGACTACCTCTGAGAGAGGATGTGCTCTTAGTCTATGTTTCTGGGGAGGCCCCTGGTGGTTTAGCCCATTACTGCTGATGCAGACTTGCATCATAGATTAAGATGTGTCTGCTAGGTTTGTGTTATTAATACTGAGTTTGTGGGGAGATACCCTGAGGCTATAAATACTCTATTTCTCACCAGACTTTTACCCACCTGAATCGTTATTACTATGATGGTTGCCAAGCAGTGGTTTTTCTAATTCCATCATACCTTCTTGATTTATTTATTACTAGGGTGAGGCTTGCTTTCTTCATTGGTACAGACTCAAGGATTCGTAAAAGGAAAAACTCATTCATAGCTCCTCCACTTTTGTGAAACCAACTAAAAGAAAACACCACAGTTTCTTCTCAATAGTTCTGATTGCAGAAATTGGGTTTTTCCCCACACCAACCAGTTTTCCAATTCTGGGCACCAATTGGACCTTCTGTGATCTGAACACTACCCACCTGACAGTATGACACTAACTGTCTGAAGTTAGCGAAGGCCCCACAGGTTAGGGCTCAGTCCCACATGACTGCCCCACTTCACATAGGTTGAGACCTGTATTCTACTGGCCAGGATCAGTCGGCTTCCCAGGATCCCTGCCTTGGGTTCAGTGATTTGGGCTCACAGAACTTGGAAACGTCTACTTACATGAACTCATTTATTATAAAGGATATTACAAATGATATCGGTTCCTGTGTGTATATAGTTCCTGACCTGAAGATATATTTAAACCTAAAAACTCTCCAGCCCTAGCCGGTTTGGCTCAGTGGGTAGAGCGTTGGCCTGCAGACCTAAAGGTCCCAGGTTCGATTTTGGTCAAAGGCATGTATCTCAGTTGCAGGCTCAATCCCCAGCCCCAGGTCGGGGCACTTGCGGGAGGCAACCAATTGATGTGTCTCTCTCACATCGATGTTCCTTTCTCTCTCTTCCTCCCTTCCATTCTCTCTAAAAGTCAATAGAAATATATCCTTGGGTGAGAATTAACTACAACAGCAAAAAAACACAACCCTTCTCCCCGGAGGCTTCATCGTATGGGCATGATCATTTAGTAATGCAACCTCAAGCCCCTCCCCTTCCTGGGAGAAGGTGGGGTAGGGCTGAAAGTTCCAAGCTTCTAATCATGGTTTGGTCTTTCTGGTGACCAGCCCACATCCAGAGTCACTTCATTAGAACAAAGGATGCTCTTACCACCCAGGAAATTCCAATGGATTTAGGGACTGTGGGTCAGGAGCCAGGGTCAAAGACCAAATGTTAGGACAAAAGATGCTCCTGGCGCCCTGCTCCTCGGGAGATGGTAAGGTTTTAGGCGCTCTGTTTCTAGAACCAGAGCGGAGAGGAGAGGTAGAGGTAGGTAGATGCCCATAGGGTTACACTGTTGCGCTCATCTCTTTTGATGTTCAGGTTGTTCCAGACTTGGCCAGTGGGCGCTCTTCAGGGTGGTCCTGTGAAATCATGACCTGGTGCTAGATGTGCTCATTGCTACCAGCTGTCCTTGCTTCTAGACCCTGTCAGTAGATAGAGCTAGGGCACGTGTGTGCACACACAGCATGCACGTACATGTGTGTCTGTTATCCGTGTCCTCAGAAGTAGCACTGATAGCTGTAATGCCAGTGTCTTCCCGAAGATCTCCTTTCTGGCTAACCCAGTGCAGCGTCCTGAGTGCTGCTGCCCCCTTTCCTTGTGTTCTTGCCAGGGAGCCTGGCCATTCTTCAGCCACCTCCACACATACCACAGCCCTTCAGACTTTCCCAAGCCGGATTCCAGAAATAGTTCTGATTGCAGAAATTGGACGAATGTCCAATATTAAAACAGAAGGATACTGATAAGTGATCTCAATCCTTACTACTTTATGGTGAAACTTTTTTTTAATACATAAAAGATTTGGGGGAGGATTATAATGATAAAGAACTCTTCAAATTATTCTGAATCTATATTTAAAGCCCTGGCCTTTCTTCATGGGTCATACAACAAATGTAGTGGGCTGGTGAAGTGAGTCTTGTCCGTTTGTCCTGTTTTGAAATTCTAGACACACTGTGGCAAAAAGAAATAGCAGTGAACAGGGGGTTGTCTCCAAGGTGACATGTCTGGGAAAGACGCCCAAGATGTCTGAAATCATAGTTCCTATTTCTAAGTTCTGGAGTTTTTTTTGGAGAAGGCATTGAAGTAAATGGTTGAGTTAGCAGTTTCTGAAGCACTCTTTAGTTCAATATATTGAGTCAGTTTATCAAAGCAAAAGTGTATATAGGGCCGAAACCAGTTTGGCTCAGTGGATAGAGCATCAGCCTGCAGACTGAAAGGTCCCAGGTTCGATTCCGGTCAAGGGCATGTACCTGGGTTGTGGGCACATCCCCAGTGGGAGATGTGCAGGAGGCAGCTGATCGATGTTTCTCTCTCATCGATGTTTCTGACTCTCTATCTCTCTCCCTTTCTCTCTGTAAAAAATCAATAAAACATATTTAAAAAAAGTGTATATAGGGATTAAGCTATCAAGAGTGTTAACGTAAAAAAAACCATTGAAACCTGTAAAGAATTTTTGTGAGTTTATTTGAGCCAAACTGTCGACATATTCTGGGAAGCAGAACCTCAACGAATTGAGATAATGCTCTGGAGAATGGCGGGGTTACATTTGTATTTATACATTGCAGTCAAAGGAGGGACATAGGTGGGTTACATGAAATTCATTGCTGATAGATTAAGGAGGAGGGACAAAGCAAAGTGGGGAAACCCCTGGGATTGGATAAAAAGTAAAATGATGGACACATACTTAGGTGGGTGCAGGAGCAATTAACATGATGATGAAGGAATTTGTGGCATCTGTCCTGGGCCCAGAACATTTGGTTGTGCCCCAGCGGCTCCAGATACAGGGAAGTCACAAGTTACCCAGGCATTTCAAGGGTATGTTATCATTGATGCAAAAAGACAGATAGGCTCAGTAAAGGTAAAGGTTGACCTTGTCAGTGAAGATACTGGCCTAGGACGTAACTGCCCACCATAACTGCTTTTAGTTAGGGTTTAATTTCAGACCATCCTTTGTGGTGACTTTAGGTCTCCGAGTTTGCAAGACCACCATGCAGGCCTCCCCTGAGCTTGTCAGGTCAGCATGTGGCCCCTTTCGCCCACAAGAGAAAATGAGATCTTCAAAAGGATGTTAGAAAAAAATTTTAGCCCGGCAGGTGTGGCTCAGTTGGGTATCTTCCCATGCACCAAGAGGTCACCGGTTGATTCCCGGTCAGGGCACATGCCCAGGTTGCGTGCAGGAGGCAACCAATTTCTGTTTCTTTCTCCCTCTCCCTCTCTCACTAAGCATTAATGAAAACATAACGTTGTATGTCAACTGTAATTGAAAATAAAATTTAAAAAAACAGGAGTTCAAGGATGGTTGTATATTATATGAAACAGTGGATAAATAAATCTCACTTTAGGTTTTCTCCTACTTCAGTTTTATGCCCGGAGAAACGGAAGGCACCGGGGTTGTATTCTAGTGACTATTTCCTAACTGTGCAGGTTTATTGGTGTCTTTGACCATGTTGCTTCTCTTCATGAAAGGAGGTGCTTGCGTTGCCGTTCATGCCTCTTTTTAGCTCCGTCAGTGGTACAGTCTGGTCAGAGGGAAGGCTGCTGCTTAAAGAGATCAGTGCTCTTATTTAAAAACGAGAATGTGGACACACAGGAATGTGAAAGCTGATTGTTTCTGTTTAAATACTGCCTGTTTCCACAGTGGTTTCTATTCTCTTGGTAAGAGTGGACTCTAGTGTGGTGTCATCTTCTCCTTTTTTTTGTTGTTGTTGTTAATCCTCTCCAGAGGATATCCTATTGGCTTTTTTTTTATAGAGAGTAGAAGGGAGGGGTAGAGACAGAGAGAGAGAGAAACATCGATGTGAGACATATCAATGGTTGCCTGCGACATGCACCCGACTGGGGCCGGGATAGAGCCTGCAACCAAGGTACATACACTTGACCAGAATCTAACCCACTACCCTTCAGTCCATGGGCTGATGCTCTAACCACTGAGAAAACTGGCTAGGGCTCATCTTTTTTTTTAATTTTTTTTTTTTTTACAGAGAGGAATGGAGAGAGAGAGAATTAGAAACATCGCCCTGATTGGTTTGGCTCAGTGGATAGAGAGTCAGCCTGTGGATTGAAGGGTCCCGGGTTCGATTCCAGTCAGGGGCATGTACCTGGGTTGCAGGCACATCCCCAGTGGGAGGTGTGCAGGAGACAGCTGATAGATGTTTCTCTCTCATTGATGTTTCTGGCTCTCTATCTCTCTCCCTTCCTCTCTGTAAAAAATCAATAAAATATATTTTTAAAAAACTATTAAAAAAAAAAAGAATTAGAAACATCGATGAGAGAGAAATCGATCAGCTGCCTCCTGCACACCTCCTACTGGGGATGTGCCCACAGCCAAGGTACATGTCCGCAGGCCAACACTCTATCCACTGAGCCAAACTGGTTAGGGCTAAAGTACGTTTTTTATTGGTTTCAGAGAGAGGGAGTGAGAGGAAGAGAGAGATAGAAGCATCAATGATGAGAGAGAATCATTGATGGGCTGCCTTCTGCACAATCCCTACTGGAAATCGAGCCTATGAACCTACAACTGGGGGATGTGTCTTGACTGGGTATTGAACTGTGACCTCCTGGTTCATGGGTCAACACTCAACCACTTAGCCACACTGGCCAGGCTAGGGCTCATCTTTTCCTTTTTTCAGTTGCTTTTATGTTTCTTTGCAGTTGGTCTCTTCCCATGGCGATGTCCATTGTCCACCGCGGCACTGGTGTTGCCTTGAGTGCAGGTACGTATGTCTGTTTTTGTGCACGCACACACCACACACACACAGACACGCACGCACGCACACTTCTGTGAATAACTTTGCTGTTTCTTTAGCTCCAGGCACTGCCTTCCTTGCAACTCAGCAACTTGATTTAGAGAAAACGATGAGTCTTTTTTAAGCTTATCATTCATTCATTGCTTTAACAATTAATTATGAGTTTCAATTATGCTCAGGGTCTTTGCTTAGGGATTTTAAAATCATCCTTAGCACATCCTGCTGGTATATTTACTGAAATCACAGTGCAGAGATAGAAATGTAATAGAGACGGGCTGGCTGACTGAAAGTTGACCCAACATAATCTGAGGTCAGTCATCAGCCTTATTCTTACGGAGACTCAGTTTTAGCCCCATTCCTTGTCACCCAGAATTGATCAGGCCCAAGGACTGACTCACTCTCCAGTCTCACTGTCTCAGTCACAGACCACAATGTCTGCCTGTTTGTGTGATGTGAATATAGCCCCGGGTGATTGTACACTGGTCTTAGTTCATCCTTTTCCAGTAGTGAGGTTTGTTACAGGTTCTGGGATTGGGTGCGTCTTTCCACAGGAGGGAGATAGTTTGTGAGAGGACCAGCTGTGTTTTAAACGTTCTCTGCTGGAGATATGCTCATAATATTTTTGGTTTTCATAATATGCTCAGGGTTCTTCCTAGGCTTCTTTTGTATTTATTTACTTTTAATCCTCACCGAGGATGTTTTTCCATTGATTTTTAGTGAGTGGAAGAGAGAGGGAAAGACAGAGGGAAATGTTGATGTGAGAGAGACTCATCAATTGGTTGCCTCCTGCACAGGGAGGAGCCTGCAACCGAGGTATGTGCCCTTCACTGGAATTGAACCCGGGACCCTTCACTCTGCAGGCTGACGCTCTATCCACTGAGCCAAACCGGCCAGGGCTCCTAGGCTTCTGAGGACTATTTTACTGAAGTGGTTGTGGTCATCAGCAAGGCTGGTGGCTTCAGTGTAGGAGTCCTGCATTTAGGGAGCTGCAGCTGAGACAGTGGCAGAAGTTATCTGAAGCCACGTCTCTGCTACACGCAGCCAGATTCGTGTTGCTGGTGATGAGGTGAGGATGGGCACTCTCAGCTAAGATTTGATGCTGTTAAAGACTCCATCAAAAAACTACTAGACTTAATAAATGAATTTGGCAGTGTAGCAGGATACAAAATTAACGCCAAGAAATCTATGGCGTTTCTATACACCAATAGTGAACTTACAGAAAGAGAGACTAAAACAAAAATCCCATTTACCATTGCACCAAAAAATTAAGCTACCTAGGAATAAACTTAACTAAAGAGATAAAAGACCTCTACTCAGAAAACTACAGGACGTTGAAAAAAGAGATAGAGGAAGACATAAACAGATGGAAGAACATACCATGTTCTTGGATTGGTAGAATCAACATCATTAAAATGTCCATACTACCCAAAGCAATCTATAAATTCAACGCACTTCCCATTAAAATACCAACGACATACTTCACAGATCTAGAACTAACTCTCCAAAAATTCATCTGGAATAAAAAAAGGTCCCGAATAGCTGCAGTGATCCTGAGAAAGAACAAAGTATGTGGGTCTCAATACCAGATATCAAGCTGTATTACAAAGCCACTGTTCTCAAAACTGCCTGGTACTGGCACAAGAACAGACATATAAATCAATGGAATAGAATAGAGAGCCCAGAAATCGACCTGAACCAATATGCTCAATTAATATTTGTCAAAGGAGGCAAGAACATACAATGGAGTCAAGATAGTCTCTTCAATAAATGTTGTGGGTAACACTGGACAGATACATGCAAAAAAATGAAACTAGACCAGCAACTTTCACCATACACAAAAATAAACTCAAAATGGATAAAGGACTTAAATGTACGACGGGAAACCATAAAAATACTAGAAGAATCCAAAGGCAACAAAATCTCAGACATATGCCGAAGCAATTTCTTCACCGATACAGCTCCTAGGGCATTGGAAACTAAAGAGAAAATAAACAAATGGGACTACATCAAAATAAAAAGCTTCTGCACAGCAAAAGAAACCATCAACAAAACAACAAGAAAGCCCACTGCATGGGAGAACATATCTGCCAATGTTATCACTGATAAGGGTTTAATCTCCAACATTTATAGGGAACTCATACAACTTAACAAAAGGAAGATAAACAATCCAATAAAAAAATGGGCAAAGGACCTAAATAGACACTTTTCAAAAGAGGACATTCAGAAAGCCAAGAGACATGAAAAAATGCTCAAAGTCACTAATCATCTGAGAAATGCAAATCAAAACAACAATGAGGTACCATCTCACACCTGTCAGAATGGCTATCATCAACAGACGACAAATGCTGGAGAGGATGTGGAGGAAAAGGAACACTCGTGCACTGCTGGTGGGAATGCAGACTAGTGCAGCCACTATGGAAGACAGTATGGCATTTCCTCAAAAAACTAAAAATGAAACTTCCATTTGACCCCGTGATCCCACTTCTAGGAATATATCCCAAGAAAACAGAAACACCAATCAGAAAGGATATATGCACCCCTATGTTCATAGCAGTGCAATTCACCATAGCTAAGATCTGGAAACAGCCTAAGTGCCCATCAGTAGATGAGTGGATTAGAAAACCGTGGTACAGCTACACAATGGAATACTATGCTGCTGTAAAAAAGAAGGAATTCTTGCCATTTGCAACAGCATGGATGGAACTGGAGAGCATTATGCTAAGTGAAATAAGCCAGTCAATGAAGGAAAAATACCACATGATCTCACTCATTTATGGATAATAAAGACCATTATAAACTTATGAACAAAAATAGATACAGAGGCAGAGCAGCTTCGAACAGACTGTCAAGCTACAGCGGGAAGGCCAGGGAGGGTTGAGGGGCAGGAAGGGGGGTGGTAAGAGACAAACCAAAGGACTTGTATGCATGCATATAAGCATAACCAATGGACATAAGACACTGGGGGGTAGGAGAGGCCAGGGGATTGTCAAGTGGTGCGGGGGGAAGGAGACATGTAATACTCTTTGTAACACTTTAAGCAATAAAACAATAAAAAAAGAAAAAAAGATTTGATGCTGTCATTCCTTGGGCTGGGGAAGGGACGGAGTCCAGGCATAAGGATAACTGTGTCACCTGGGAATCCGGGGATGGTTCCTGGTGGTTAACCTACTTGCACTGAAATAACTGGATACATTCAAGATTAGGCTATTTCAACTATAAGTTCATCATTGCTGTATTTCTGCTTGCTTGAGTCTTGTCGTTATTAAATGGATGCTTTCTGCTTAGTGGGGGGTATTGATGAGCAACCTCACCCTGCAAGCACTGGGAGAACAGGAGCAGCTTATTTCTCAGGCTGTAGTTCCCTGTGTTGCCTAAGCATATCTGTCACCATTGAATGGGAACGGTCTGACCATGGCCTCTGATGATACAGTATTCGTTTGCTGAAATTAAATATATTTTTTTCACAACTGTACTTAGTAATTACTTGTTTTTTTGTTTTTTTTCTTTACCCCTTTGAATGACCATGTAGGCAGCATGTATCCTGTTCTTCCCGGTTCTCCCTGGCTCCAAGGCGGGAGGCAGTAGCTGTTCTCTGTGGCAGCAGCCCCCATGTGCCCTCCAGTGCTGAAGGGAACAGAGGTCGCCAGGTCGATGACTTAGGGGACTTCGTCAACTCTCTAAACCTCAGTTTAATCCTTATAAAATGGCATATTAATAATGCCTCTCCCAGAATTGATGGGATTTCAAGAAACTAGACTCTGGATGTTGACTTACAGAAACAGGGATTAGAAACATGATCAATTGAATAGCAACAGCCTCTTGGAGAGCGATGTGCACTGGCCAGATGGCAGCGAGGCTTATTTGGCCTGAAATGAATCAGTCCCAGCAGTGTGATCTTTGCATGTTGTGGCTTGCCTCCAATTTATTTTTCACACATCAGCAAGAAAAAAATTTCTAAAAAATATTTTTGAATCATGTCAGGCTTAGAATCTTCTATTTTTACTGTTCTGTTACTATTATTTGCCTTTCCTCTTAGATTGAAATTCAGGCCTCCACTGCTGCCTAAATGCCCCGCCTAATCTGCCCCCCTGATGCCTCTGCCTGAGCCCCCCTTGCTCTCTGCTCCCTCCTCACAGGCCCTGAGGCCCCGGGCACAGCCGCTGCAGGTTTCATTCCGAGCCTGTGCCATGTGTGTAGTTTCCTCACAAAAGTGTCATCTCGATGTGCTTTGCTTACTGCCATATCTGCAGTAGCTTCTATTCCTAGATCTATTGCTAATTTTTAGTTTCGCAGCACTGTCCTTCATAGTTCTTATCATACTGGTTGTTTCTTTCATAGTTTTTATTATATAACTAGAGGCCCAGTGCACGAAATTTGTGCATGGGGGCGGGGGTGGGGGGGAGAGTGTCCCTCAGCCTGGCCTGCACCCTCTCCAATCTGGGACCCCTTGGGGGATGTCCAACTGCCGGTTTAGGCCCGATCCCAGTAGAATTGGGCCTGAACCGGCAGTTGGACATCCCTCTCACAATCTGCAACTGCTGGATCCTAACCGCTCGCCTGCCTGACTGCCCCTAATTGCTTCTGCCTGCCAGCCTGATCACCCCCTAACTACTCTCCCCTGCCAGCCTGATTGACGCCTAACTGCTCCCCTACCGGCCCAATCACCCCCAACTGCCCTCCCCTGCTGGCCTGTTCACCCCCAACTGCCTTTCCCTGCCGCCATCTTGTGACACCGTGAGGGTGGCCATCTGGTGATGATGTCATGCAGCACCATCTAGGCTTTTATTATATAGGATTTGTAATTATTTTGTTTGCTTGATTCTTATAAATTTGTCTCTTATAAGACTATAGAGAGTGGGGACTGTGTCTATCTTATTTACACTCAGATGCTCTGACACTTAGGATATCTTTACTTACTAAATGAGTAAATAAATGGATGTTTGCATGCAGTGTCCTTTCAGAAAGAACTATTCATTCCTCCTACCTTCTAATTAATCTCTGGTTACACATTGGAAATGGGGAATGCTATTAATAGCCTCTCCCCTCAAGGGTGGAGGAGTCTAAGGAGTAAGACAAGTGTTACTATGCACTGTGATAACTTTAATAGAGAGGAGACCCCAGGGGAGAGGCCAGCTGAAGGAGTGGGGGAGCTCGAGGGAAGGATGAGTTGAAAGGTCATGACAAGGAGGTCGAGGAGGGCATTCCAGTAGAGAAGTGACCTTAGCCACAGGCCTAGGGATGGGAAGCGCCAGTCGCTGGAGTGATGACTAGGGCTGCTGCTGGAGAGCAGGGCCTGTGGGGGAGAGCGCGGAGTGGCCTTGGTCCGCACGCTGGGACTTGGTCCTGTGGCCGTGGGGTTAGGAGAGCAGCTGGCCGAGACAGGAGGTATTTGTTCAGACTGTAGAGACTTGGTGGCCCATGTAGAATTCCAGAAAGCATGTTGAACTTGAAAAGAATGGTGACACTAGTTTGACTTTAAAATAGAATTTATTGAAAAAGAACTTTACAAACAATTCTTTAAAAGATAGAAAGAGGTGGCTAGTAACACCCTTCCATTGCTTAGGTTCTGTGGGGATTGATACACTCAGGATTTTTCATAGTGAAGATGGTGTGGAAATCTGGATGAGCTAGGTAAATCCCTTGAGAACGGCAGGTGAGAACTGAGGGAGACTGGGAAAGGGTAAATTAGCATGACGAACAGATAGCAATAAAAGGAGTGATTAGGAAAAGCAGACACGGGTGCCAAACAGTAGGTGTGCAGGGGAATGGAGCTGTGAGTGAACTGTGCCATTGACGCAGGTGCTCAGCATGTTGGGAGCTTCAGAGCCAGCTCAGACGTTACCTCGGTGGTGGCTGGTGGGCAGCTGTGATGGGCTTTCGTGGTTGTCTCCTCAGGGGTCTCTCTTTTTGGCTTGTCGGCCCTGTTGCTCCCTGGGAACTTTGAGTCTCATCTGGAATTGGTGAAGTCCTTGAGTCTGGGGCCGGTGCTGATCCATTCAGCCAAGTTTGCTCTCGCCTTCCCTCTCATGTATCACACCTGGAACGGGATCCGACACTTGGTAAGTTCATTGAGATTTGGGCATTTCCCGGGTGAAGGGAGTGGAGAGGCTGGGAGGGCTCTCTCCTTCGTTGTCTGGGTTCGGTGCTGTTCTGAGAGTTACTTGTGCTGGGCCTTTGCTCAGGGGGTTCCTGGGCAGCTCTGCTGGGGACAGAGCTGAGCAGTGTTAGGCCTGACAGTTTTCAGAGGGTTGTTACTACAAGAGACCCCTGAAGCCAGGCCATCCATCTGGCATGGAAGACGTATTTCCTAGACCAGTGGTTCTCAACCTTCTGCCCCCCCCCCCTTTTTTAAAAATATATTTTATTGATTTTTTACAGAGAGGAAGGGAGAGAGATAGAGAGTTAGAAAACATGGATGAGAGAGAAACATCAATCAGCTGCCTCCTGCACACCTCTTACTGGGAATGTGCCCGCAACCCAGGTACATGCCTTTGACCGGAATCGAACCGGGGACCTTTCATTCTGCAGGCCGACGCTCTATCCACTGAGCCAAACCGGTTTCGGCCCTTCTGGCCCTTTAAATACAGTTCCTCATGTTGTGACCCAAACATAAAATTATTTTTGTTGCTACTTCATAACTATAATGTTGCTACTGTTATGAATTGTAATGTAAATATCTGATATGCAGAATGGTCTTAGGCGACCCCTGTGAAAGGGTCCTTCGACTGCCAAAGGGGTCGTGACCCACAGGTTGAGAACTGCTGGTCTAGACAAAGGCGTGGTGCCTCCTGGCTCAGGCACTGTTGCTGGCCTGGGGATTCCATTGTGAGCCAGAGGAATGTGGTTGCTGCTTTCAGTCTGACATTCCTGTCAGCCCAGAGGTGTGGCTGGTGTCAAAATACACTGACTTTTGTATCTTTTTGTTGTTGTTCATCCTCACCCGAGGATATTTTCTATTGATTCTTAGAGACAGTGGAAGGGAGGTGGAAAGACAGAGAGAGGTACATTGATGTGAGAGAGACACCGATTGGTTGCCACCTGCACTCGACCCTAACCACAGCTGGGGATTGAGCCTGCAACTGAAGTACGTGCCCTTGACCAGAATCAAATCTGGGACCTTCAGTCCACGGGCCGATGCTCTATCCACTGAGCAAAAATGGCCAGGGCTGACTTTTGCTATCTTGAAATTGAATTTTATTACCTGTTTTTGGTCTTTGTTTATTTTTAACTACTGGAGAAAACAAGGCCATTGTTAACAGAAACTGGGTTCCTAGGATGCCAGGGTTTTTTTTATTTCTTTTTTTCTTTTTTTTTTTTTTGGTTAATTCTCACCCAAGGATATTTTTCCATTGATTTTTAGGGAGAGTAGAAGAGAGAGGAAAAGACAGAAACATTGATGTGAGAGAAGCACATCGATTGGTTGCCTCTTGCATGGGAGGGTGGGAAAGGGCGGGGGGACTCAGGTTGGAAGGAACCTGCCACCAAGATACGTGCCCTTGACCGGAATCAAACCTGGGACCCTGTGGTCTGCAGGCCGACGCACTGTCCACTGAGCCCGACCGGCTAGGGTGGGTCCCAGATTTCAATATTGGGTTTAGGAATGTTTTGATGGCCTGAGAACCTTGGGGTCAGTTTAGACTCGTGTCTTCTTTATAAAGATCACTCCCTCCTCCAGCACCTTTGAGATTTCAGATTCTGTGTCTCCCCTCCCCTGTCTGGCTTCATTTCCCAGGAAGACAGATATGGTTCAGTCTGGTTTCCGTTACTTCCCAGCTGGCGCCATCTGCCACATGGATGCTTTTGCCTGAATTGACCTTTTATAGCTTCCATGTCAGAGCCTAGAGACAAGCACTTTGTGTGTTTGAATCGTGTCCAATAGACAATTTAAAAGAATAGAAAAGTGGGAGACAAATGACTGTAAAGGTCAGTGTGTCTGTCAGCTGTTCTGGGACAGCACTCAGTATCATCAGTGATGGCTGTACCTCCCTGGACTTCCCCAGAGCAGAGCCTCAGGAGCACTGACCAGCTTCCTCGGGCACGGCCGCCAGGCGGGGCCTTGCATCTGTGGGCCTTCCTCTCAGTCTGGGGGGGCGGGGGGGGGTAGAGAATCTCAGAACTAAGGTGTGGTTTTTTGTTTGTTTTTTTTTTAAATCCTGGCTGATTCTGATTTTCTTTTAGAGGGAGGGAGGGAGGAGAAAGAAGGAAAGAGAAACATTGATGTGAGAGAGAAACATTGAACCCGCAACCTTTTCTTGGTGGCAGGACGCCGCCGAGCCGCCGAGCTGGAGCGTGTGGCTTTCCTTCGCCCGTACATCTGCCGTGCGGCTCTGAGTGTGGAGCCGGCGTCTGTTCTGTGCAGCCAGGACTCTTGTCCCCGAGCTGATGCCTGGTGCTCCAGAGAGCACCTTCCCGCCCGCCCAGCAGGGCTCACACTGTGAGACTGGGCCTGATGAATCTGATCTGGGAGAAGCTGTTTGGGGCTGAGGGGGGGCATCCTTTTGATTTTCTCTGAAGTGCTGCTAATTTAGTCACTTTTACTTGTACATTCAGAGTGTGGGCGGGTATGTGGGGGGCAGTCATGTGGGAAAGTGTGGAATCTGAAGACCTTCCTTTCACCATAAGGGATTCATCCTTCAGCAGCTCGGAGCACAATGTGTCTATTCCCGGGGCACGAGAGTCTGAGTCAGTGTTTTAAATTGTGGTTTTGACCCAAAGGGTAGAAAACCAATGAGTGGGCTGCTACCAACAAGAAAGGAAAGTTAGGTGGATTATTGCACATAGAAGGCAGCACGTGGTGATTATAAGTGTTGTTTTTATTTCATAAGCTTCTTCTGTGCAGATGTTAATAAAATTCAGTTGAGTACATTCAGAGACCTGGTTGGCTCTATTAAGGCCTTCCTGAGCGGGCAGCATCCCCTCCAGCAGCTGGGAGGAGTCTCCAGGGGTTGTGTCAAGGGCAGGGTTTTTAGAGAAAGAATGGTCCGGCAAGGGAGGTGTTGACAAAAGAAAAGAAAGGGTTGTTTTGGGGTCAGGGTGGGCCTTCCCTGCGGGGAGGAGGTTTTGTCCTGCAGATTGTCTCTCTTCTGTGGGGGGTGGAGAGGCCCAGGTGCCAGGTGGCCTTCCTGGTGCTGACCAGCGAGTTCCAGGTTGGCTGAGAGGGTGTGTCTGGGAGTCTGTGGTTCTCCTTTAACATAAGTGGGTACTAATTAAAAATAAATTTCTTGCCCTGGCCAGTGTCACTCAGTGGGTTGGGCATTGTTCCAGGCACCAGAAGGTTGCCGGTTTGATTCTGGGTCAGGCCACATGCTCAGGTTTCAGGTTCAGTCCTCGGTAGTGATGTGCAGGAGGCAGCTGGTCCATGTGGATGTTACACTCTCATTGACGTTTCTGTCCCTTCCTCTCCCTTTCTCTCTAAAAATCAGTACAAATATTTAAAATACATATAAATATTTTTTCTTAGTGGGGGGTCACAGTCAAGACAAAATTGAGAAATAGTGTTCTAGATTCCAGAGTCTTTTCTAGATGCTAGTTAGGCCCCGGGGCCAATAGCCCTTCTTCAGAGGGCTCTGTGTGACTGTATCTGGGACATCATGCCTATGAAATCCCCCTTTTGGACACTCACAGTGCACATCCATGAATTGCTGGGAAGTCTTGCACTTAAATGTTTACCAGGTTTATCTGACCACACCCCTCCCCCCAGCCCTTTGAGCATTCTGAGGAGAGTAGGGGTGTGTGTGTGTGTGTGTGTGTGTGTGTGTGTGTGTGTGTGTGTCCCGTAACCCTTTCAGCATTCTGAGGAGAGTTTTTGAAAGAACGCGTTTTGGGGAATGTTGCTTTTGTCCTGTCCTCACGGGAAAGCTTTGTTGATTCCGTCTGGAAACTTTTGCCCACAGGGCGCAGGTGCCTTTGCCGGGCTGGGCTGCATGGGTGGGCACCCGTGGCGGCGGTGTGGAGAGGGAAGGGCTTTTCCTGGAAGCCAGCTGGAGGCTGCTGCCCTCCAGGTGCAGTTTCCCTCTGAGAAGGGGGCTGTGGCCATGACCAGGGTCCTGATTGCTGAAATGCTTTCTTTTCCTTTTTCTGCAGATGTGGGACCTGGGAAAAGGCCTGAAGGTCCCGCAGCTGTACCAGTCTGGGGTGGCTGTCCTGCTCCTCACCGTGCTGTCCTCGGTGGGGCTGGCCGCCATGTGAAGAGCTCCGCCCCAGCTCCTCTTCCCCCAGATGATTAGTTCCCTGATTTCCTCAGCTCTCGCCTGCTCAGACCTGTGTGCTTGCACTGTCCCTGGAGCTCAGCTGTGAGAAGGGTCCCAGGGTCCCTTATTTCTAAAGATGGGGTGTTGCAGCAGCTCCCTCTTCCTGCCCCCGCTTGCTGCCTGCTCGGGGCCTCGGAGCCCTTACTCTCTCCATGTTGGGCCTTGATTTGTGCTGAGGGTCCGCTCTTGGCTCCTCTTCCTGAGACGGTGGAAACAAAGCCAGCTCTGTGGCCGCTCCCAGGCCGACTGGGAGTGGGGCTCTGGGTGCCACTGCCTGTGGGTTGTGGCTTAAAGGACAGTTCTGTTCACTGGTCAGACCCAGGGTCCTTAGCACCCACCTGGTGGGGGGTTAGCCTGTACTGGCCAGAGGGAGAGAGAGAGGGTGAGTTGGCTTTTGAAGCAGGTGCTTTGGGGAGAAGATATATAGATTTTGATACAAGAGAAAAATCGAGAAAAGTATTGCTGAACCTGTTAAGGGTTATTTCTTTTCCTTGCAATTCCAGAAAAACAAGCCTCTAATTGTCATGTTTTCTAATCAACATTCATGTGACATCTTTTTCTGAAATTAATTAAAATACTAATTTTGTCTTTGACTCTTCCTTGAAATCTAGAGAAACCAAGAGAATGGCGGTGAGGAGGAGCCAGTCCCCCCCTTCCCTCTGGTCGCAGGCATTTCCGTCCCCCAATCTGACCTCTCTCAGGAGAGAAACAGTCTGTTTTGCAGCTGGGAAGGTTTTCAGGGACTCGGTACAAGCAGCAGAGATGTCCTGCCATGCAGGCGCCTTCGAGAAGGAAGGAGTGTTGGGAGGACTCACTCCCTCCTGCTCGATGACGCCAGCTTGGGTCCTGCTGGGACGCTGGGTATTGGACGGAGAAGACATGAGAAGTCGTGGGCATAGAAGAGAGTCTTTATTGTAGCCCAAGTAGCCATGGCTAACAAGGAGCCATCTGACAAAACAGTTCTTCAAAGCAGTCCCAGAAGCAGGCAGCCGCACCCGGCTGGTGAACAAGGCATTCTTCCCACAAAGCAGCCTCCTGCGTAGGAGCTAGTGTCTGAGCCAGCGCCTGGGGCTCACAGCACACCTGTTCTGCAAGCAGCCATTAGAGCCAGCTACCTGCTGGTCAGTAACATGGCTCATAGCAACTTAGACCAAAGAGGCTGCTCCAAATAGTGGCCTCAGATTCTGGACGAGCACGCTGCGCGGTGCCCAGTGAGAGTCCCTGGGGTGCTCGGGAGGAAAATCGGGTGTGGGAGTGGGTGCTGTGATTCCGACCGACTTCTGGCCGTTTCTGGAGTGTAACCGGCTTGGTCCTTGTACAAATGTGCCCCCAAGCCTTTGTCATGTTTTCCCTTCCCCCACCCTTCTGGTTCTTGGTGATAAGAGGCAGGAGGGAAAAACCAAAATCAGCACAAGAGTCAACAGTGGTGATTATTTTCCAAATTCACCTTTATTCCTGTCATTTCCCCGATGGGCTCTTCCTTCACTCATCTCTAGACAGGCTGCTTCAGTGGGCCCGCGGAGTCCCAGGTTTGCGTTCCTGGCCCGGCTCGAGTAGGACCCACCCTGGTCCTATGTGCATGGGCTTCCGGGTGGGCACTTGGGAGTGCTGGCTGGGCTGAGGGGACCTGGAGTGTGACCTGCCGAGGGGTGTGCACTGGGGGGTTGATCTGGGGAACTGAGGTCTGTGGCTGGGGACCTTGGGATGATGGCTGGACTTGGTGCTTGCTGGACAGAGTTCTGGGGTTTCTTCTGACTGGCTGGGTCCTGGGGCTGTCGGGTGGAACAGAAGAGAGCCTGGTCAGGCCTAGTCATTCCCGATCCAGAGGACTCTAAGTGTCTCTCCCCACATCATGGGCCAAAGGTCCTGTTCCAAACAAGAAGAGTTAGAGCTGATGCACTGACCCTGGTGCGGTCAGATGGCCTTGTGCTTGGGGGCAGATGTCCTTAGCTCAGCCCTTAAGCACCCAGGTGCTGAGGGACTACACCGCAAGACAGATGGTTAGAGGTCCCTCTGCTGGAGTAGCAGAGGCATAACATTGGGTTGAAATTGAGACTGGGATTGGAGGTTAGGTGGGATGAGTAGGTACCTTGCCCAAGATTTCTGGACGAAGCCCATTGGAGGCCTTGAGTAAGTCAGGATTTTTCTGGATCCATTTGGTGAGGGAGGCAGCACCAGCAGCTGTACGGGACGTCAGGGTCACCCGGGCAGGGGGTATCTTCAGAGGCATCTCCCAGGTGCCCATGAAGGTACCCCAAGGACTTGCCTAAAAGGAAGAAGCAGGACTTCTCACTCCTGGCAGTGGCAGACCCTGGCAGACCCTGTATCCATCTGGTTTCCATCCTTTTCCTTTGGGACTGGGTGGCAATGAAACGACTGGAAGTGAGCCCCTCCCCCCACTCAGTGACCCTGTTCCGTGGCCTGACCTCTGCTGGCTTCACTTCTGCGTCCTCGGGCTGTTTGGCAGCGTGCCCACCGCAGAAGCATCACCGCCGTGGGCACCCGTTTCACACAGGTCACCCATCGTGCAGGGACCTGGTGCTAATACCCTGCCCTGTGGGTAGGCTGGCTGGCAGCTTGGGGGCACTCGTGTTCCAGTGTGAATGAGACCGGACATAGCTTCCCAGGCAGCAGCAGACCACACCTTCCCCAGTGCTCCAGTTGGTAACAATCGAGTCGAGTGTCTCACCTTGGAACGGGGCACTGAAGGCAGCAGATGGCCCCGGTCGTTGGCGATAATCTGAGTGTAGCCTTCGTGGGCAGGAATGGTCTGGGGGAAAGTGGAAGAGAAGCGCTGGGAGAGTGGAGGGAGTCTCAGGGCTTGAGTGAGGGCTGAGGGAGTGGAGGATGTGGGGAGGAGGCTGGTGGCAGTGAGCAACGTAGAAACACGTGGATACCTCTTTCGTTGGCTTGGCGAGACACCAGTTCTGCAGATACTTGGGTGAGAATGCTTTTTCGTACTGTGGAGAGAAAGGGGGGGAAGCCCTCTGAGCTCCAAGCCCCTCCCGGAGATGACAGCCACAGAGTTCGTTGGATTCGAGGATCAAAGGCCTGCGCTGCCTGGGGGGCAGTAAGCGGGTGTAGTTTGGACTAAATGTGTGTTGTCCTAATGGAGCCTCTAGCCCAGTGGTTCTCCACCTTTCTAATGCCGCGACCCTTTCATGCAGTTCCTCATGTTGTGGTTACCCCCAACCATAAAATTATTTTCGTGGCTACTTCATAACTGTAATTTTGCTACTGTTATGAATCGTCATGTAAATATCTGATATGCAGGATGTATTTTCATTGTTACAAATTGAACATAATTAAAGCATAGTGATTAATCACAAAAGCAATATGTAATTATATATGTGTTTCCGATGGTCTTAAGCGACCCCTGTGAAAGGGGTTGAGAACCGCTGCTCTAGCCACACTTGAAATGTGACAGTCCACACAGGTCCTTGTAAACAAAAAAATACGCGGGATTTGAAGGCCTTGGTACAAAAAAGGGAACGTAAAACATTTGATTGTAATTTCTAAAATATTGATGATTAAATGTTGAAATAATATTTTGGATTTATTGGGCTAAATGAGATTATTAAAATTAACCATTTTAAAACTGTTATGTAGCTGCTAGGAAGTTAAACTTGCATTTGTGATTCGCACTATCTTTTTTTGTTAGACCACGCTTGTCTAGACCAGCGGTCAGCAAACGCCGTGAGCCAGATCCGCCCGGACTGCTTGAGAGAGCGGAGAACGGTTTTTATAGATGAACATTTGCAGTTGATTTGAGAAAAGGGAACACTAAGTTTGTATCCCAGTCAAGCAAAATGTTTCTCCCAAAAGAATCCATTCTTTTCATTAGCGTTATAAACAGTGGCACGCAGTTGTTACACTCTGAATTTTGTGTTTTCTGTTGTTATGTAATTGTACTTTCTCATTTTGCCACTTGGCCCACAAAGCCTAAAATGTTTAGTTTCTGGCCCTTTACAGAAAATTTGCTGACCTCTGGTTTAGACCTTACAAGTAACCCAGAGATGCCCTTTGCTGGTCCCTAGGCCCTCCCTACCCTGAGGAGCTGGGAAATTCTCCCTCACCCCCCTCAGCCAGCCCTCCATTCAGTGACCAGAATCCTAGGGGAAGTGTCAGTCCAAAGGTAGAATTTTGAAGGCAAAATTAAAAACAAAGAGATGGAAAAAGAGAACTTACCTGGTTGGCACTGTAGTTAGTGGCCATGATCCTGCGACTTCCTGCTGTTTACATTGGTTGCCTGGCAACTGCAGAAGGCTGGCCTTGGAGACAACCTCTCAATTAGCAGGCAGGCACCTTGGGCTCCTTACTTCCTTGGGTGACACTACCCTGACCTTTCTTTCCTAGAAGCTAAGAGTATGTAAATGTGAGAAAATTAGCTGAATAGCAACCCTTTTTTTCTTTTTAAATATTTTTATTGATTTCAGAGAGGAAGAGAGAGAGAAACATCAACGATGAGAGAATCACTGATTGGCTGCCTCCTGCACACCCCACACTGGGATCGAACCGTGACCTCCTGGTTCCTAGGTCAATGCTCAACTGCTGAGCCACGCCGGATGGGCAGCAACCCTTTTCTTCTAGCATAACTGACCCCGCTTTTATCAACTTCCAGGTGGTCTTTGACGAGTGACAAGCCAGGGTGCCCCAGAGGTGTGTTCTTGGGCAGCGTGGCGCCGTGTAGCATGGACTTGAGAGCCAGACCTGGGGTCGAGGCCTTACTTACATGGGGACATAGGAGCTGGGTGGCACTGGGCACTAGACTCGCGTGGCGATGGCGGAGCCCTGCTTCACAGGGTGCAAGGCAAAGTGAGTACAGAACCAGACAATGCCATGGCACAGTCGGTAGGCAGCACTGCTGAGGCCTGTTTGTAGGGGCCACTGCTTTATCTTCCCAGACACGACAACAAAGGAATAATATTTTAAAAAGCAGCTGACTCAGATTTGTCCCTGGAAAGAAAAGCATATCTTGGCCTTGGTCCTCACGTGACTCCTTGTCCTCCTTCATTCCCTGGAGCCCAGGTGTGCTGTGGGCTGGCTGAGGCAGGTGAGGAACTAGTGCTGGACATGGAACAGGACGATGACAGAACCTAGTGCAGGCAATCCTGTACAGCACACTGGTCTGCTTTGTTTCCTGGGAGGATCTAAGCCTCCCTCTATTGGAAATTGCTATTTATCTCCCCCATACACCATAAAACACAACTATTATTTTTTTTAAAATTTTTATTGATTTCAGAGAGGAAGGGAGAGGGAGAGAAAGATAGAAACATCAGTGATGAGAGAGAATCATTGATCTGCTGCCTCCTGCGCACCCCGTACTGAGGATCAAGCCCAAAACCCAGGCATGTGCCCTGACTGGGAATTGAACTGTGACTTCTTGGTTCATAGGTCACCACTCAACCACTGAGCCACGCCGGCCGGGCAAAGAAACTATTCTGGATAAAAGCACTTCCTGAGGAGTCCAGAGGACAAGCTGCAGGCAATCAGAGCAACTGAAGAGACATCAGTGTCTCTCCCTAGTGGTGACGGTTAACTTCTGTTTACCTGCATGGCTAAGAGTAAATGGTGGTTATAATGGAAGCAGTGTAGTATGTGGTAGCTATGTGCTTCCACAGTATACAGGGTGGCCATAACGCCTGGAAATAGATACTATCCTATATAATTAAAGGCTAATATGCAAATTGACTGAACAGCAGAATGACCGGTTGCTATGATGTGCACTGACCACCAAGGGGCAGACGCTTAATGCAGGAGCTGCCCCCTGGTGGTCAGTGCACTCCCACAGGCGAGTGCCTCTCAGCCAGAAGCCCTGAGCCAGGCTCACAGCTGGTGAGTCCGGTGGCACTGGCGGGAGCCTCTTCTGTCTCCATGGCAATGCTAAGGATGTCCGACTGCCAGCGTAGGTCCGCTCCCCATAGGACCTAAGCTGTCAGTTGGAATCCCCCAAGGGCTCCCAGATTGCAAGAGAGTACAGGCCAGGCTGAGGGACCCCCCTCCTGAGTGCATGAATTTTGTGCACCAGGCCTGTAGTTATTTATAATGTACTGAAATGTATCAACAAACCATTCATATGTATTCATTTATATTTCCAAATTTCTTGGCAGCCTTGTACACATAGTACAGCTATCAATGAGGAGAGGTTAAGGAGAGTATGTGAGATGTAGAATAGGCCCTGATTGTCATCCACAGGTATTAACTAGGAATAAAACTTAGGTGTGAGAGTAGAGTAACAGGAAGGGATTAAGAGTACCCGAGAATTTCAGTGTTGTTCTGTGTGGGGAACCCAGTCCTCCTGGGTTTCTCATTCACATTGACACAGTGCTCCTGGCACCAGGCCATCCTGTGACACCAGCTGGTGTTCCACCATTTAACTCAGTTCTGACACCATTCACCTGGAGAGAGCTCAGGCCCACAGGTTAAGGGCTCAGCCAATTAGTCCTCCCCCACTTCAGAGGTCCGCCCCCACTTCAGAGGTCCGCCCCCACTTCAGAGGTCCGCCCCCACTTCAGAGGTCATTCAAGTCCAGGTTGTCACCTGTGCTTCTGACCTATCCGCTGTACGTCAGAGGTTCCCATGACCCTCCTCAGGTCCAGCTCATTTGCTTGGGCAGCTCACAAGGTTTAGGCAAACACTCCACTTACTGTTTACCAGCTCATTGTAAAAGGGTATGATATCCCTACCCGGTTTGGCTCAATGGATAGAGCGTTGACCGGTGGATGCACAGGTCCTGGGTTTGATTCTGGACAGGGCACATGCCCGGAATGTGAGTTCGATCCCTAGTGTGGAGCATGCAGGAGGCAGTGGATCAATGATTCTCTCTCATGGATGTTTCTCCCTCTCCCTTCCTCTCTGAAATATGTATTTTTAAAAAAATATACTTTATTGCCCTGACTGGTTTGGCTTAGTGGATGGAGCGTCAGCCTGCACACTGAAGGGTCCCAGGTTCAATTCCGGTCAAGGGCATGTGTCTTGGTTGCGGACACATCCCTAGTGGGGCGTGTGCAGGAGGCAGCTGATTGATGTTTCTCTCTAGTCGATGTTTCTAGCTCTCTATCCCTCTCCCTTCCTCTCTGTGAAAGATCAATGTGTGTGTATATATATATATTTTATTGATTTTTCACAGAAAGGAAGGGAGAGGAAGAAAGAGTTAGAAACATTGATCAGCTGCCTCCTGCATACCCCCTACTGGGGATGTGCCCACAACCAAGGTACATGCCCTTGACCGGAATTGAACCTGGTACTCTTCAGTCCACAGGCCGACACTGAGCCAAACCGGATAGGGCTGAAATACGTATTTTTTTAAAAATTAAACCTTTATTGTTCATATTATTACAGTTGTTCCTCTTTTTCCCCCCATAGCTCCCCTCCACCCAGTTCCCTACCCCCCACCCTCTGCTCTCACCCCCACTGTCCTCATCCAAAGGTGCACGATTTTTGTCCAGTCTCTTCCCGCATCCCCGACACCCCTTTCCCCCGCAAGAATAGTCAGTCCACTCCCTTTCTATGCCCCTGATTCTATTATAATCACCAGTTTATTCTGTTCATCAGATTATTTATTCACTTGATATTTAGATTCACTTGTTGATAGATGGGTATTTGTTGTTCATAATTTGTATCTTTACCTTTTTCTTCTTCTTCCTCTCCTTAAAGGATACCTTTCAGCATTTCATATAATACTGATTTGGTGGTGATGAACTCCTTTAGCTTTTCCTTACCTGTGAAGCTCTTTATCTGACCTTCAATTCTGAATGATAGCTTTGCTGGGTAAAGTAATCTTGGTTGTAGGTTCTTGGTATTCATCACTTTGAATATTTCTTGCCACTCCCTTCTGGCCTGCAAAGTTTCTGTTGAGAAATCAGCTGACAGTCGTATGGGTACTCCCTTTTAGGTAACTGACTGTCTTTCTCTTGCTGCTTTTAAGATTCTCTCTTTGTCTTTTGCTCTTGGCATTTTAATTATGATGTGTCTTGGTGTAGTCCTCTTTGGATTCCTTTTGTTTGGGGTTCTCTGCGCTTCCTGGACTTGTAAGTCTATTTCTTTCACCAGGTAGGGGAAGTTTTCTGTCATTATTTCTTCAAATAGGTTTTCAATATCTTGCTTTCTCTCTTCTTCTGGCACCCCTATAATTTGAATGTTGGTCTGCTTGAAGTTGTCCCAGAGGCTCCTTACACTATCTTCATATTTTTGGATTCTTTTTTCATTTTGCTCTTCCGGTTGGGTGTATTTTGCTTCTTGGTATTTCAAATCTTTGACTTGATTCTTGCGATCCTCTAGTCTGCTGTTGGAACTCCGCATAATATCCTTTATTTCAGTCAGTGTATGCTTAATTTCTAGTTGTTCCTTTTTCATAACCTTGAAGGTCTCACTAGATTTCTTGAGGATCTCACTACATTTATTGGCGGTCTCACCAGACTTTTTGAGGGTCTTACTAAATTTATTGGTGGTTTTTGGAAAGTTCTTGAAAAACCTTAAAAGTGTGGTTTTGAACTCTATATCCAGTCATTTGCTTTCCTCCATTTCTGCCATTTGTGACCTGTTTCTTTGTCTCCGTATTTTTTATGCTTCCCTGAGTTGGTAGAGTGGCTTTGTGTGCCAGGTGTCCTATAGGGCCCAGTGGCTCAGCCTCCCCAATTACCTGAGGTGAACACTCTTGGTGCCCACCCCCCCCCAGTGGGCTTTGTGCACAGTCTTGTTGTAGTTAAGCCTTGATTGTTGTAGGTATCACTGGGAGGAATTGACCTCCAGGCCAATTGGCTGTGAAAGTCAGCTGTGTCTGCAATGGGAGAACTTCTGGGCTGAAGACACCCTTCTGGGGCAAGACTTGCTTCAGTGGGGCTTTGGTGCTCACTGAGTCTGCCCCCTGAGTGTGTCCCTATGGATCTGAGGAGTTGTAATTGGATGGTCCCGCTCTGACCCCTGGGTACACTGGCTCTTGGATCTCTAAGGAGGTGCTAATTTAGCCTCTGCCTGAGGCTACCCAGCAGGAGCTATGAAGAGATTTCTCTTCTTTGTTTGAGGTTTGGAGGTGCCCAAATGAGGCCCAGCTGTGAAGCAATGCAAGCTGCTGTGGGACCTTGGGCCTTCTCTTGGAAGTTCTGGGTCTGTCTGGCCCGGCTTCAGTTTTGTTAGGTAATTTTCAGATTGCAAAGGGCCAGGGCATTCATATGCAAAAGCCTCTGCCACAGCTTGGGTGGGCGGGGTCTCAGGGAATCAACAGGGCGGAGCAAGCAGCTATGGCTGATCCTCACCCCTGCCCTAAGGGGCCCACATCTCAGTGTCCCAAGCACCTCTGAGAGAAAGCCACCCTTGAGTTCCGAGTTCTCCCCGCTGCCAGACAGTCCAGTTTCTCCCTGTATGAGTCCTGGGTCCCCAGAGACTTCCCGGAACCGGAATTCAGAGCAGTCGGCGGCTTGTGACTCCCTCCGATTCAAACAGACAGCTGCGTCCTCAGTTGCCAGCCCTTGCCGCATGTGCCTCCGTTCCTCTGCACTTCTGTACCTCCTCTGCGTCTTAGTGTGCTTTTCTCTTCTAGTTGTAGAATTTCCACTCAGCCAGCCTTCCTGTGGTTCTGGGTGATATCCATTTTGTCTTTTAGTTGTATTTTTGAATTTGTTGTGGGAGGCAGCAATTTCCAGTGTTTACCTATGCCGCCATCTTGGTTTCCTCTGAAGTACATATTTTTAAAAAACAATGTGATAGAGGGTACAGGTGAGCATCTGGCGGAAGGGGACTGAGGCAGGGGCTGTGGGAAGGGCTCGGGCTTCACTCTCCCCACACCTCCATCTGCTCACCCACCCGGAAGGTCTCGGGACTTTTATGGAGCCTTCATCACATAGGCCTAATGGATTATTAACTCCATTTCCAGCTTCCCCCCTCTCTGGAGGATTGTGATGGGACTGAAAAATCCAAGCTTCTCATCATGGCCTCTCAGGTGACCAGTCCCATCCAGGGGCCACCAGAGTCACCTCATTAGAACAAAGACTCTTCTGCTCCTAGGAAATTAGAACAGTTTCAGGATCGGGAATCAAAGCAGTGACCTCCTGGATCCTGGGCTACTGCTCAGCCACTGGGGCAGGGCTCATTTTCCTTCTTAGCCCAAGTCTCCCCCATGGAGGGCAGTTTCAGAACTAGCCCCCTCACCCTGCACCACAAAAGAAGTCTTGCCCCTGTCTGCTTTGGCCACACCCTTCAATTGCTCAGGTATTAGAGTCACGGTGTGTGGGGCAGATGATGAGCCACAGAATAGCAGAGAGCCAGCAGCAGTCAAGTTTTAGAGGAAGTAGGGGAAGAGGCGTGAGAGGCTCTAAGAGCCAAGATTTGCATTTTTCAGCTGAGAATCAGGAAGAAACTTCAGCTTCTTGGTGGAGAATTGCCATGACCTCTGGCCAGAAAGAGGTCACACACAGCCATGTCTCTGTACCTAGGGAAATACCCACAAGGCATTGCCTGGGAGAAACCCTGGTGAGAAATAGTGCTGGCTAGTGATGCAGAGTGAGTCTCTTGAGCCAGGCCCGGCTGATGGGGGGCATGTCCCCTGCCCACAGGACTCCCCAGTCTCACTGACCACTGATGTCAGGTGGCATGGGGAGGGGGAGCTGGCACACTCTCGTCAGTTCCTGGAAGAGACTACCCACCCTGAACGTGGCCTCCAGGGGATGAGGAGAAAGTCCTGTGTGTGGACGACCCTACATCTCATGGCCTCAGCAGTGAACTCCCCAGGGGCAGGGGCGGGGGGGGGGCCGGGGGGAGGGAGGTTGCTTAGTGCTGAACTTCCCCTAAAAGTACAGACCATTTTGTCACACTGTGGTCTCGCCTTCTATAGAGAAAGTTTGAGGGCTACCACCTCAGCATGTATCTCTAATTTCCTTTACAGTTTTCAATAACACAAAAAGTAATGAACACTAAAAAGTCCAAGTTCCTAAGTTCATTTTTCTGGTCCTATAAAATCTAACTCCTTATACAGTGAGATCATATGGTATTTGTCTTTTTCTGACTTTTTTCCACTAAGCATAATGCCTTCAAGGTCCATCCATGCTGTCACAAATGGCAAGATTTTATTCTTTACTAGAGGCCCAGTGCATGAAATTTGTGCACAGGTAGGGTCCCTAGGCCTGGCTGGCAATCAGGGCTGATCAGGTTCTCCGCCTCCTGCCCTCCCCGCCTCCTCCTTCCCTCACTCCCTCAATGCTGGTCACCTACCATGTTCCATGCCGCCCCCTTGTGGTCAGTGCATGTCATAGCGAGCAATTGAGCTCCCAGTCTTCTGGTTGAACTCCCAAAGGGACAATTTGCATATTAGCCTTTTATTATATAGGACTAGAGGCCTGGTGCACAAAAATTTGTGCACTCGGGGGGGGGGGTCCCTCAGCCCAGCCTGTGCCCTCTCGCAGTTTGGGACCCCTCGGGAGATAATGACCTGCTGGCTTAGGCCTGCTCCCGGGTGGCAGAGGGCAGGCCCAATCCCTAGGTGCAGCCCCTGGTCGGGCTCAGAGCAGGGCCGATTGGGGAGTTGGGGCGCTGCCCCATCATGCACAGAGCAGGGAGATTGGGAGGTTGTGATGCCACCCTTAGTCACGATCAGGGTAGGGCCGATTGGGGGGTTGGGGCACCGTCCCCTGTCACACTCAAGGCAGGGTCGATGGGGAGGTTGGGGCGCTACCCCCTGTCTTGCACAGAGCAGGGCCAATCGGGGTTGGGGCACTGCCCCCTGTCACAGAGCAGGGCCCATCAGGGAGGTTGGGGCTCTGTACCCTGTCATGCACAGAGCAGGGCCAATCAGGGGGTTGGAGCACCACCCTCTATCACCCACAGAGCAGGGCCGATCAGGGGGTTGGGGTGCTGCCACTCTCATATTCAGGGCAGGGCCGATGGGGTGGTTATGGCTCTACCCCATCACACACAGAGCAGGGCCCGTGGGGGGGGGGTTGGGGAGCTCCCCCCTATCAGGCACAGAGCAAGGCTGCTCAGGGGGTTGGGGCGCCTTCCCCTGTCATGAACAGAGCAGGATGGATAGGGAGGTTGTGGCCCCGCCCCCTGTCACACACAGAGCCGCAGGGCGATCAGGGGGTTTGGGCGCTGCCCCCTGTCACACTGATCCCGGTGCCGGGAGGCATATTACCCTTTTACTATATAGGGTAGAGGCCTGGTGCATGGGTGGGGCTGGCTGGTTTGCCCTGAAGGGTGTCCTGGATCAGGGTGGGGGTCCCCTGGGGTGCCTGGCCAGCCTGGGTGAGGGGATGATGGCTGTTTGCAGCTGGTCACACACCCTTCAGGGTGGGGGTCCCCTGGGGTGCCTGGCCAGCCTGGGTGAGGGGATGATGGCTGTTTGCAGCTGGTCACACACCCTTCAGGGTGGGGGTCCCCACTGGGGTGCCTGGCCAGTCTGGGTGAGGGGCTGAGGGCTGTTTTCAGGCTGGGGGTGACTGAAGCTCCCAACTGCTCCTTTTTTTCTTTTTCTTTTTTTAATTCTGGGCCAGTTTTAGCTTTGAGGCTTGGCTCCAGCTCTTAGGCCTCTGCGGCTGAAAGTAGGTTTCTGGCCTTTGCTTACAATGTTGCGAATCTGCTGGCTGAAGTCTGGTGGTATTTATTAAAACGTTTCACACTGCAGGCTCAGAGGCCTGCAGCAGCAGGCGGGGAAGTTGGAGTCCTCCGTCACTGAAGCAAGCAAGCCTCATGTAAGTTTCAAGCTGCCTGGCTGCCTGCCGCCATCTTGGCTGACAGTTAATTTGCATATCTCGATGATTAGCCAATGAAAAGGGTAGCGGTCGTACGCCAATTACCATGTTTCTCTTTTATTAGTGTAGATGCTGGCTGAATGGTATTCCATTTTGTGTGTGTGTGTGTGCACATTTTTGTTATCCATTCATCCGTCAATGGACACTTAGGTTGTTTCTATGTCTTGGCTATCTATAATAATAAAAGTGTAATATGCAAATTGACCAAATGGCCAAAGAGCAGAACAACTGTCCGGATGACCACACTATGACACCCACTGGCACCAGGCCAGCCAGGGCGGGTGCGATGCGATTGGGGGCCTGCCATCACCCCACGATTGCCCCATAGAGGGAGGCCCAGGCCAGCCAAGTGATTGCACCCCAAGCCTGTCCCCTGCAGAGGGAGGCAACCGGTAAGGAGGGGAGGGGCGGCGGAGGGGGGAAGCTTGCATAGATGGCAAGCAGCGGCAGCTGCGAGGGTGAGAAGGGAGAAGGAAAGCCCTGATAGGCCCAGATCACCCGCCAGGCCTAGGGACCCTATCAGAGGGGTTGGGATTGCCAGAGGGCTCAGGCCGGCTGAGGGACACTCCCCCCCCCGCCCCATGCTGGATGCAGATCTCTTTTGAATTAGTGCTCAGTTAAGACAGCTGCTGGCTCCTTCCCCTGGCCCAGAGCTGCCCTGGCGGCTGATCCTCTGTCGCCTTTTAAAGGAACAGCTCAGGGAGGAGGTGCACACGGGGGAGGGGGTGGACACAGGGCAGGAGTGGGACATGGGGGAGGAGGTGGCCACCGGGGACACTCAGGCTCGGCGCACGTCACATGTCACGGAGTAGGGGGGAGGGAGACAGGCAGGGGCGCCCCCTCCAGCGCCCCTTCCCCCTCCCTCCCACCGTGTGTGGCCGGACCACTCAGTGTTCGGAACGTGATCAGCCATTCCCCAATTTGGCCAGACTTAGGGGAAGGCTGCTGGCCTTGGAGGCAGGGCCTGGCGGGGAGGCCACATGGGGTCCACCACCCGGGCGGGACGGGGCCAGGAGGACGGTGTTCAGGGCAGACCAGACTTGGGAAGCGCCTGGCCTGTCACCCCAGTATTGCTCTGTACTCTCCATGAAGCCCTGAAATGCTTTGACCAACAGGGACTGATGGGCATGGGGAAGAGGCTGGCAAAAGGGGACCCTGTGGCTGTTTCCGCCCAGTTTTGTACGGGGGACCTTTTGCGTGGGAGGCGAACATGATAACCACTACACTACGGAAACCACCAACAGCAGAAGTGTTTGCAAAGCCCTTAACAGTCCTCGAGGGCGTTTCCCTGCCAGGTGCCATCCCCAGCAACCCACATCCCGCTGCCCGGAAACAACCGCAATCCTCGCTCTGCCCGCTGGGCTCTGGGCCCCGTGGTGCTGGCCAGCAGTGCCCCCGGAGCAGCCGGGCAGGGAGCGTGGTTCCCTGGCGCCCCGGCTGGGAAATGGTGCCAACGACAGGCAGCAGGAGACGTGGGGACTTGGCCAACACAGGGACACCAGCTCATATCTGAAAAAAACACACCTTACATTTGCCAGCACTTAATTCAGGAGGCACTTGTCCAGGAAAAACCCAGTTTGCTCCTGCCTATGTCTTTATTTCCTGGGAGTCTCATCACTAACCACACAAACACCCCCCACAGTTGACTGTAGGACCCCAGCGGGTCACAGAGAATTGCTGGGCGCGGGGAAGCCCCGCACGCGGGTGAGGAGTGGCCGCTGTGTGCGGTGAAGGGGCCTCTCAGGACAGGAAACGCTCGGGCCGAGAGGTCGTGTGGAGGTTTCCCTTTTCCGCACTTTCACATTTAGTCTCTAACACTGCAATGAAGGCAGTGTTAAAGGTGTTTTAAAATGTGTAAAGACAAAGAGACTGAGCTAAGTAAATCCGACAGCCGGTAACGTTGGGTTATACCTGGTCTTACAGGCACTGCACCCTCTCATCTGAGGAAGCCGGAGCGAGTGCAGACCTGTAAGAGACAGTGAGGGTCCAGGAAAGGCCTGACCCCACTCCAAGTCATGGAAAGGACCTGAACTTGGCTTACACCCCAGTTCCTGTGATCTAGGCAAGCAGACATTTGTCATAGCAACTGATTGTCATAGTAACTGTCAAACATAGATGGAATAGACAAAGCTTGCCCAGTTTTGCCCAGCCTGCAATGATCTGCTACTTCCCCATGACAGGCCAAGTCCTAGCAGTGATCTATGAAGCATGACCAGCCACAGCTTAGCTATAAAGCAGTGTGTGTAAAAAATAAAGGTGCTGGTGCCTTGTGCCAGTCCTCCTAACCCCGGTCTCTGGTGCTTTCATCCCACGCCACCTCTACCCTGTGGGACCCTTGGGAGCGGGCCTCCACACAGACCCACCCACCCCGGAGGCCCGAGTGAGAGAGTGGGCCTGCAGGGGTGCAAGAAACCTCTATAGATGGCGTTTAGGACCCCAAACACCTTGTTGAAAATGACAGCCGAGGTTAAATGACCTCATCTTCTCAATGGTGTGGAATGAAATTACCTGGGGAGGCAGGGAATGAAGACAGTTTGGGGATGAAACAGGTGAGAAAGACATTAGAAGATGAAGAAGAGGATGAGAGAATTACTAAGACAGCAGTGACCACTAACCTGCTGTTGGCGGGTGCAAATGCCCAGCGCACTGCAGTGGCCCCTGCTGGCTGGCTGCTCCCACAGCTGGGGTCTGGCAGGAGCCTGGAGGAGAATGTGGGTGTGGGCTGAATAAGCAAAAGAGAGGGATTTGGGGGGGGGGGAGGTGAGAACCCCAGGATGGTAGGTGACCTGGCTGAGCCTCTGTAGAACTCGAGGGACATCGGAAACACCAGTGGCCTGAGCACTCAGTGGGTAGATAGTATATCAGGCTGAGCCACTCTAACAGACAATCCATAAATCAGCTTTAATAATGAGGGAAACACATTCCCAGGTAAATCTGGGTTTGATACAGGCCCCCAAATTATTTTGCTTCTCTTGGTCCTTCTTCAATGTGGACTCCATTCCTAAGCAGGCTGTTCACTCCTGTTCTCAAAACACCACCAGCGGCTTGGCCCACAGGCTCTGATGTGTCTCCTGCAGGAACAAGGGCTTCTTCCTCCAAGAACGCTTATTGAAGAGAGAAAGGGGGCCATGCTTCTTAGTTTACCAATTCAGGCCACTCCTGAAGTCAGCAGTGGGATTAATCCCGCTCAAAACCTATGGCTGACAAATTCTGAGCATCTCTAAGAAGAAAGAAGGAGGTAGAAATGCTGAGGTGGTTCCTTCAAACGCACTAGACCAGGGGTGGGCAACCTTTTTGTGAGTGGGTGCCAAAACCAGCAAAATCTCTGACTTAAAATTCTTCTGCGTGCCAACCCTAATTTTTTGAGAACATGTTACACCTACTTGATATCTCTTAAGGTGTACGTATGTGAAGAACCTTGAAGAAATAATAAAATTCATTTGAGCGGCCAAAACCGGTTTGGCTCAGTGGATAGAGCGTCGGCCTGCGGACTGAAAGGTCCCAGGTTCGATTCCGGTCAGGGGCATGTACCTGGGTTGCGGGCACATCCCCGGTGGGAGATGTGCAGGAGACAGCTGATCGATGTCTCCCTCTCGTCAATGTTTCTAACTATCTCTCTCCCTTCCTCTCTGTAAAAAATCAATAAAATATATTTAAAAAAAATTCATTTGAGCGACAAAAACACAGTCTATGATGATGAAAAATACATTTATTTTTTAATGTATACATGTACACTGATAGTCCGACAGAAAACTTTATGACTCCGTTTGATATTATCAGTGGGACTTTGCTGCTGCATCACTGATGACAGAGATTTTACATCAGGTTTATATTTCGTGACCTTCAGAGATATGCACGAGCTACTACTTTCATCCGTCCGGCTACTCCTATTACGAGACTTAACAAAATTCATCACTGAGAACAAAGATTCACAAGCGTATGGGGATGAAACCAAAACACTGGTCGGATCTAGGAAGGCAGGGAGAGTTAAGGCAGAGGCATAGAAATTGCTCTTCCCCTCTCTCATCAATCCATGTCTATGGTCTTTAAGATAACTTGTTATGTAAAATTATTTATTTATCTAAGATGCACCTACACTGAATTTATCTGAAAAATAAAAAAAATAAAACATTTATTAAGAAAAAAATTGTAGCTTCCTTTCCGTCTGGTCGCAGCCATCAGGTAAACCAAGATGGGCGCGCACAAGTCCACCCAGGAGCAAGAGGAAGAAGCAGTCGGATGCAATGCGCTTCCTTCTCCGGGTGCGAGCGCGCTGCGGGCAGTACAGCCAGCGCCCTGTTCCTAAGGGTGCGACCTGCGGCCAGCCTGTCCATCACGGCGTCAACCAGCTGAAGTTTGCTTGAAGTCTTCAGTCTGTTGCCGAGGAGCGAGCTGGACGCCACTGTGGGGCTCTGAGAGTCCTGAATTCTTCCTGGGTTGGTGAAGACTCCACGTACAAATTCTTTGAGGTTATTCTCATTGATCCATTCCATAAAGCTATCAGAAGAAATCCTGACACCCAGTGGATCACCAAACCAGCCCACAAGCACAGGGAGACGTGAGGGCTGACATCTGCGGGCCGCAAGAGCCGAGCCGTGGCCTCGGGAAGGGCCACAAGTTCCACCACAATATTGGTGGTTCTCGCCGTGCAGCTTGGAAAAGGCGCAATGCTCTCCAGCTCCACCGTTACCGCTAATATATGTTTGTAAAATCCTTACCTAATAAACAATTTAGGACAGTCATGTCTGCTTAAAAGTGTTCTTTGATTTGTTAAAACTAGTCTGCAGATTGTCTTATGAATGCATTGTCACATTATAAAAGTTAAAGTGCAATAATGTTTGAAGACTATAAGTGATGGTGTGTCTCATTACTCATAAGATAGACGCTTTTGTCTTGGCTTTGTGTCAGCGATTTTCAACCATTTTCATCTCATGGCACACATAAACTAATTATTAAAATTCTGCAGCACACCAAAAAGTAATGTTTTGCCAATCTGACCAAAAATAGGTATTTTGATCCATTCTTTTTTAACTTGACAATCTAAGGGGGCTAGAGGTTAGTGCCCCTGACTAGTCAGGTATTGCATGTTTTAAAAATTGTGTCCCACCAGTGTGCCACAGTATACGGATTGAAAATCGCTGCTATATCTTATTAGGGAGTTTCCTATGTCAGTGTTTGGTATAGGTGTAACATTCTGTGAAGGAGTGCAAAACTAGCCAGTAGATTTGTTGATGCATGTGATGAAACCTACAGCTTTATTAGGGTAATGCAATGCTCTCTGCTTGTTTATTCTCAAGGGGCTGTTTTTTGGAGTTTGAATTTTGCTTGGAAATGTGAAAGATAACCTGATCTATTCTCATGATCCTGTGCAGAAAAATGAAAGTTAAGTAGGGGGTTCACATTTTTTAGATTAACCCAATATAACTGCTGCTTCTGAAAGAAGAAAAGTTTAAAAGGATGCCACCATTATTTTAGGAGAATTGAATGATTCTGTTGAAAGAGGGTTCTCTTAAAATTAAACAGTCTAGTTTACCTACACAAAACTGGCTCGGTCTCCGTAGTACATTCACTTTCATGTATACGCTAGGAGCCCTGATTCAATCCCATGACTGAATTTCCTGCAAAGTAGTAATAGTGATTACATTGGTGTATATTGAAACTGATGGAAATTGAACACATGAGAAGGGGGATTAACTTTAAGGTGTGATGTGTTATAACTATTATGAACCCGTTAGCCACGTTAAGGGGGAAAATGCGGTTGGTTTGTGCTTAGTTCACTTAGTCTTATAAGTCATCTTTGGCCAACCCACTATATCCATTATTCCTATAATGTTACTGAGAATAGTCATGTATTGGTGTCAGTACACGTTTAAGGTTTCCAGTCTAACCTGGGGCATTGTCTACAGTTATTTTTCTCATCCCTGCTCAAACTACCCTCAAAATCCTTACCATTCCACAAACTCCAGGCCTTCAGTTGTGCTCACCTTAATGTTAAAGCAGACCACCACATTATTTTTGCCTCTTGTCTTAAAATAGACTAGGCTTCTGTTTCCCAGGGTGAATCCAAGCGTGTAGCAAATATAGAAGAGGAATTGGCTCCAATTTCCAATTCTGGGTTTGCTGACTTAATAGGTAGTTTGGTTCTAAAATCCTAATTGCTGGTTTCCTTTTTTAACCAATTTTTCTTATTTTCTTCATGGGTCTTAGAAGGCTTGGTTAAATGATTTCCAGAAACATGTAGCAATCTCATAAAACCTCTTAAGACCTAAATTCCTTTCCACTCAAATCTCAAACCATCTGTTTTGTGTGTAGAGGTTGTTCAACTAAAGGAATAAATGTCTGTTAAACTAAAAAAGAAAAAGAAAAAAATTATAAATGGGAGATTATAAGAGAGGGTTTCACATGCCAGCAAAAGTTACTGGCCTGCCATGTTTGGCACGCGTGCCAGAGGTTGCCCACCCCTGCACTAGACGGAAGGTAAGAGCAGTATCATAGAATGGGGGAGGTGGGCACGCGCTCTGTGGGGCGCATTGGTAATCAGAACCGCGAGCCTTTGGCAGCTGGACTCCACCTGCCGCGCCTCTACCGGGGGTGCGCAGGCCAAGTCTGCAGGGGCCGCAGGGGTGCAGCTGGAAACAGCTCCATGATCGGAGAGGGCTGCGATGGGTGTCGATCGTGGGCGACAGGGGTTTTATTTGGCAAGCCAAAAAGTAGGACGGCTGCCAGGAGTGGGATTTGAACCCAGACCTCCAGGAGAGACTGCGACCTGAACACCGGGGCTTAGACCGCTCAGCCATCCTGGTCACAGGTCTGGCTGCACCAGAGCTCACATGGCTGAGACCCATCGCGAGCCGCTGTGCCTTCCACGGCGTCGCTGGAGTCAGGTGGCGGTCGGGGTGCCCTATGGACGGGCCGCGTGGCCGATGGGAGCAGGGACAGCTGACTGCCTACCTCGGCCGCCGCCCTCCTGGGCCCGGGCGCGACGCCCGCCACGTGCTTCTCCTTGCGGTCCCGCTTGCCTTTTCGGGCCTCTTCCCGGCGCAGCCCCCGCCTTGGAGGCCACGGGCAGCGCCACCCGTGTGGTGGTTGGGTCGGGGACAGGCTCCGAGTCACCTCCAGGTCACGTTGCCGGCTGCTTTGCTGGAGGACGCCATTGGTTTGACATCAGGCCGGGCGCAGGCGGACCCCTGCACTGGGCAGGGCGTGGAGGGCAGTGTAGGCGCCGGCTGGCAGCCACAGATAGGGCCGTGTCCAGGCTTCCTGCAGCCGTCCTCGTTAGTATAGTGGTCAGTATCCCCGCCTGTCACGCGGGAGACCGGGGTTCGATTCCCCGACGGGGAGGTAGCACGTGCATTTTGGTCGCTGGCTCCGCCCTGGTCTTCCGTGCGAGTTCTGGGAGGGCGGCAGGGCCTGGACCTTTTGTGAGGCTCCAGGGACCTGGTGCCCACTGTGCGCTGAGGGGCTGTCAGGGGTGGGCAAACTTTTTGACTCGAGGGCCACAATGGGTTCTTAAGCTGGACCAGAGGCCGGAACAAAAGCATGGATGGAGTGTTTGTGTGAACTAACATAAATTCAAAGTAAACATCATTACATAAAAGGGTACGGTCTTTTTTCCCCCAATAGTTTTATTCATTTCAAACGGGCCGTAGTTTGCCCACGGCTGGCTGGATCCTAGGGCTGGGCCTGGAAAGGCCTGGGGATCCTGGGCTCCAGACGCTGGGGCGCTACTGCGTGCGAGTGCGGGACACGAAGGCTCGGAGTGTTTTGAGGCGGGAAGAGAGCGGGGCACCTGGTGGTGCGGGACGACCGGAGGCTGAGCTTGGAGACCAGGGGCTGGCGCGGAGGGTGCGCTGGAGGCGCAGGCGGGGCTCCCCCGCCCTCCCTGCGGGTCTAGTGCTCGGGATTCGGTGCTCTCACTTCCGCGGCCCGGGTTCGATTCCCGGTCAGGGAAGCTTTTCTTCTCTTCACGTCCGCGCACCCACTTTTAGCCAAGGCTGGCTTCCTTCCCCCCCGAACCCGGCGTTTCCCCTCCTCCGTCTCGGGAGCTCGCCTCTCTCCTAAACCCGAGGGGCCCGCGCGCTCCCGCTCTGCAGCTGCGCGGGCGTCGGCGGGACCCTCCTCGCAGGGACAGGCCGCCCCTTCGGAAGGGAGTCCCGGGAGGGCAAGGCGTTGTCGGACCGCCTGCCAGAGCCCGCGGCGCCTCACCCGGAGGCTCCCGCCAGCACGGCCGCCGGGCCTTTCCGCTGCGAGCGGTTGGGACCCGCTGTTTCCATCGTGGGTGGCAATGGGCCCAGGGGCGCCGTGTGCGCTGGGCAGGGAGGTGTGGGCGCGGCGTCCGGAGAGCTGGCCCGCCGCTGCCGACTCCGACGCCTGGAGATGGGGAGGCCGGCCGCGCTCCCAGCGCCGCGCCGTGGGAGGAGATGGAGGCACAGGGGGACAGTGGAGTCCTGGCCACATCATGTGCAGCTCGCATCCCGAGCGCTCTCCATCCTCCCCTAACGCGGCAGGAACGTTAGGAAAGCACCTCCCGTCCCCCGCCCCCCGCACCCCACGCCTCCCACAGCGACCTGACTCCGACCGCGGTCCCACTCCCGCCCACGCCCGGTTCGCCGAGCGAGGTCTCGTCCCCATCGCCGTCTTTCCTGCCGGCGCCCCCGGCGCCCCGCGCGGTCTCTGTCCCGCCAGAACCCTCCTCGCTGTCGGCGCAGAGCCGACCTCTGTCCGCGCTGCTCCCCGCGGCCAGCGCGCACTCGCCAGCCGTTTGCACAGACCCTGTCGCAGGCACAGGATCCCCGCGTCGCCCGCGGGCGCTGCGGGTCACCGCAGGCAGGGCCCTCCCGGGCTGGCCCCGGCGCGGGCGGGTGAGGGTGAGGAACGAAGGAGTTGGTGCCGTGGGTGGCCTTCCGCGAGGGGGTGAAGGCAGGGCCGACCGACTCCATGAACACGGCGGAGCGCTGGGCTGCGCATTTGGGGATGCGAGAGGAGGAGGGTGTGCTGTGGGGGTGACAGGTTGGGGCGGGGAGGGGCGGCTAGCAGTGCTCCTGGGGGTGGTGAGGGGACGCTGGTGGGGGTCCTGGCGGATCCCGTGCTGGGTCCAGAGGGTCGGTTTTCGGGGTGGCGCCGCCGGCCAGTGTTTGAGGCGGCTGCCCTGGTCGTGGTGAAGGGCATGTCGGCTGTGCGTTGAGATGAGACCATGAATTATTTTGCACGGCTCCTGCCACGCTGACCTTGTGACCCTCCGGGAAGATGCCGTCTCCGTCTTCTAAGAGTGGCCGCATTCCTGCTCCTGGTTGTGCCAACACGATGTAATGCGGGGAGTGCGATGCTGGATGGAGCCAGAGCGCTAGGAAAGGTGGTGAAAGGGGAAGGTGGGTGGGTGTGCGGGTGCCAGTCACTTGAGGAGCAGGAGGTGTTCTCTGCAGTGAAGGGCGCGACTCAAGCCGTGTGCTTGTGAAAAGGGACAAGGGAGGGGCTGAGCAATCAAGATGTGGGGCTGCGGGTCAGCTCCCAAGTCCAGTGGGTCCCTTGTTGTAGCAAAAGGAGAGGTGTGTGGGGGTGGTGCAGGTGCAGGACGGTGTCTTAAGGGGAAGCCTGAGCTGGGAAGCTGCATGTCTCGGCTTGCAGAACCAAAATGGACCGGTGGGTTGCAGGGGCCACAAACTGAATCTGGGCCTCCCATGTGTCAGGCAGGCCAGAGTCCTACCAATGAGCCACTCATGCACTAACAGCAGCTGTGATAGGCCGGCCACTGCTCACCCCCCGCTGTGGCTCCTGTTCCATTTGTGCGGAGACAGAGGCAAGACCTAAGACAGAGATGCCAGGCAGTCAAAGGTTCTAGGGCACAGCACAGAGGCAACGGGGACAGAAGGACTCAGGCGAACTCGCCAGCCCACCCTCTATTTCCTCCATCGTCCAGGGCTGCTGCAAGACTGTCAGTGTCTGCTCACTTCGGCAGCACATATACTAAAATTGGAGACACAGGGAAGATTAGCATGGACCCTGTGACAAGGATGACACTCAAATTCGTGAAGCATTAAAGTAAATAAATAAATAAATAATGACAAACTGTCAGTGCCACCAGAGGAGGCCATGGACCAAGCTTAGCTGGCTCCCGATCAAAAGCCCGGCAGGCCACGTATGGTGGGAGCAGCTAAGTGCCCACAGTCCCTTTAGCGACCCCCCAGGCGCAACCCAAAGTCCCTCCAGCCTTTGGGTTTTCCGCCTATTTGTGGTCGGGTTGGGAGTGGCGGTGAACCGAGGGTGTAAGGCGGAGGCAGAGTTTGCAGGGGCCCCAGCGTGCCAGTCAGGAACCGACTGTAAGGCGGGAAAAGGCTGCGATGGACGCAATCCAGCCGGGGGAAGCTCGTGCAAAAGTTTAGACAGCTGTCAGGAGTGGGATTCGAACCCACGCCTCCAGGGGAGACTGCGACCTGAACGCAGCGCCTTAGACCGCTCGGCCATCCTGACGGTAGGCTCTGGCGTGTCGGCGCTCACGTGGCTGGGACCCAGCTGTGAACTCCTGTGGCCTCCACCCCGTCTGTCCGGTCCAGGTGCCCAATGGACGGGCGTTAGCGGGCGACGGGGAGCAAGAACAGCCGACCGGCCTCTCCGCTTCCTGGGCCCGGGCACGAGGCGCGCTCGGAGGTTTCAGTGCCGCCGCGTCGTGCCCTGTGGGAGGGCGCTGTTGGTTGGGTGTCCGGTCGGGGACCCACAGGGCCGCATTGGGGAAGGTACGGGGGCGGTGGGGGGAGGGTAGGAACTACTGTGCCTGTCCTCCTCAGTATAGTGGTGAGCATCCCCGCCGGTCACGCGGGAGACCGGGGAATCCCGACGGGGAGGCGTGTCCCGTTTGGTCGTTGGTACAGCCTCGTCCGGCAGCTTGCCGATAGGAGCCCCTTTCGCTCCTTCGCCCTGCGTCGAGGCCCAGGGCCTCAACTGGTGGTGCCGGGGGTTCCCCAACAACCCCCCTCCCCGCCTTTCCTCCCGCAGCACGCAGGGCATCCTCCCGCCAGCGCAGCGTCTGTGAGCGGCCCTCCCAAAGCGGCTGGTGGCGGGGAAGCGCAGCTGGCGGGCGGAGGGTGCGCGCCCGGTCGGTGCGGGCGGTGTCGCTCAGTGGAGGTGCGTTTGGCGACCCCGGGGCTGGAGACACGACCTGGGGGCAGCGGCGTGGAATCGGAGCGACCAGGAGCAGTCGGCCAGCGACAGCGCCCCGGAGAGGCAGTTGGATCGACAAACTAGCGCAGCTACTGAGGCTGGCTGGTTGGTAGCGGTAGTTCCCCGCGCTGGTGCCAGTTAGGACTAGAGTTTCTAAAGGCCTCGGCGGTGCGGCGTTGGTGGTATAGTGGTGAGCATAGCTGCCTTCCAAGCAGTTGACCCGGGTTCGATTCCCGGCCAACGCAGCGAGGTAGTAGTTTTGCCCCCTGCGCCTGGGAGGACTGTGGACTCTGGGACTTGGACCTGGGCCGTGTTAGCGCCAGCAGGAGGCCGTAGTGTTTTGAAGGTGCGCAGGCAGGAAGGGGGCAAGGCACGTGTGGGTAGGGGAGACAGGGCGGCTGTACTTGGAAAAGCAAGAAAAACTGGAACTGGAAGCTCCAAGTGGGTGGCCCAGAAGTGCTTTATACTTGAGACACAGGCTTACCCGCTGAGTGCCTGCTCCCTGGTGGTCTAGTGGTTAGGATTCGGCGCTCTCACCGCCGCGGCCCGGGTTCGATTCCCGGTCAGGGAAAGTTTTGTTGTGTCTCTCCAGCACGGCCACACTCACATTTTAGGCAAAGCCCTCTGACACCCCCCGCCCCGCTCGCCAGTTGATGCCGTTCGATGTTAATGGTGGAGCAGCGGCCCAGTGTTTGTAAAGGGAACATGGGGAATCCTGTGAGATGAGACGAATTATTTTCCACCTACTTGTGCGCCATGTTGACTTGTGATCTTACAGGAGGATACGATGTCTCCATCTCCTGAGTGGCTCCACCCCACCTCCTGGTTGTGTAATTTTGAGAGTGTAGGGTGGGAGAGAGCTAGAGCTGATGAAAGGTAGCGAAGGGGAGTGCGCAGGTGCCAGCTATGTGCGCCGCCATTGGTGTTCCTTGTAGTGAGTGGCGTGACTCAAACGGTATCTGGTTGATGAAGAGGGACCAGGGAGGTGCCGGGCGTGGAGGCTTGGCTCCGTAGTCGTGTTGCAAGAGGTATGGCGGAAGGAGTCGGAGGTGCTCCCGAGAGCGGTGGGACTAAAAAAAAAGGCAAAGTGACTGCATGGGCCGGGAATCGAACCCGGGCCTCCCGCGTGGCAGGCGAGAATTCTACCACTGAACCACCCATGCACCGACAAAGGCAGGTCCAGGCCCCACACCAACACCTATTTCTTTTGAGCAGGCGGCAGCGGGGGACCTAAAACCGAGGCAGCAGGCACGTCTATGACCCTTGCGCGGCGCAGAGCCAACCGAAGGACCCGGAGACCCAGGCAGACCCTGCGGCGTCACCAGAGGAGACCAGGAGCTGGACCAAGCCTGGCCCGCGCTGGCATCCCAACCCCGGCAGGTGACGTGTGGAGGGAACAGCTGAGCGCCCACGGTCCCTCCAGCCTTTGGGTTTTCCGCCTATTTGTGGTCGGGTTGGGAGTGGCGGTGAACCGAGGGTGTAAGGCGGAGGCAGAGTTTGCAGGGGCCCCAGCGTGCCAGTCAGGAACCGACTGTAAGGCGGGAAAAGGCTGCGATGGACGCAATCCAGCCGGGGGAAGCTCGTGCAAAAGTTTAGACAGCTGTCAGGAGTGGGATTCGAACCCACGCCTCCAGGGGAGACTGCGACCTGAACGCAGCGCCTTAGACCGCTCGGCCATCCTGACGGTAGGCTCTGGCGTGTCGGCGCTCACGTGGCTGGGACCCAGCTGTGAACTCCTGTGGCCTCCACCCCGTCTGTCCGGTCCAGGTGCCCAATGGACGGGCGTTAGCGGGCGACGGGGAGCAAGAACAGCCGACCGGCCTCTCCGCTTCCTGGGCCCGGGCACGAGGCGCGCCAACCTGCTCCGCTTCGGGGCCTCACTCGCCCTCTGGGGCCTCCTCCCGCGCAGCCCCGGTGGGGGCCACGGGCAGCGCGCACTCCGTGTCCGGTCGGGCTCAGGCTCGCTCACCGGCTGCTTCATTGGGGGCCGCGGGGATTCAGGGTGGAGCTGCAGGGACCCGGAGGGTGCCCCGGGCAGGTAGGCGGGAGCCTCGCGCGCCGGGCGGTCTATGACCCCGCCCCCGCGCCGTCCTCGTTAGTGTAGTGGTGAGTATCCCCGCCTGTCACGCGGGAGGCCGGGGTTCGATTCCCCGCCGGGGAGGCCGTGCAGCTTTTTTAGGCACTGGCGCAGGTTGAAGACGTGGGCCCTTCTCGCCCTCTGCCCTGCTCGGGGGGCCCAGACGCCCACTGTTTCCGGTTGGGCCCCAGCACCCCGCTCCCCGTCACTCCGACAGGCGCTCGGTGGCCGAACCCCAGCCAGGCCTCCCGCCGCCGCAGCTCCCGCCCAGCGGCCGCCCGCAGAGCGGGGGAAGGACGGCCACGGAGCACAGCTGGCCGCAGGTGGTCGGGGGGAGCCCCGTCGGTGCGGGCAGCGTCACCGGTGGAGAAGGGCTTTGGGGACCAGGGCGCTGGAGACGCTGCGGCGAGGAACCCGAGGACAGGAGCAGCCGGGCAGCGAGAGGCCCCGGGGACGTCCGGGCCTGCAAGGGGAGCGCTGCGCGGCGGCGGCGGGGCGACTCGGTGGCTGAGCATCGGGCCCTGCTCTCGGAAAAGGCTGGGACTCGCCGCGGAGCGGCTGCGGGAGCGAGGGCGTCGAGGGCGGGGGGAGGCGTGAGCCGTTACCCACCGGGAGGTCGGTGGGCCGGGGTGAGCACCGCGGCCGGTCTTGACCCGGCGCCGTTCCCGGCCCCGCTGCTGAGTGCGGGCCCGGGGCTGGCCCTGGGTCGTGGGCCTCCTGCAGGGCGCGCGGCGGCGGCGGGTCTGGGCGGAGGAGGCTGCGGTTTCTGAGGGCGCGGCGGGCGGGGAGAGCGCGGGCACGATGGGCAGGGCGACTGGCAGGCGGAGGCGCTGGCGCCCGCGGGGCACGGAGGCGCGGGAGCAGGAGGCGCCGGCCCGAAGCTCTGCCCGCCGCTCCCTGGTGGTCTAGTGGTTAGGATTCGGCGCTCTCACCGCCGCGGCCCGGGTTCGATTCCCGGTCAGGGAAGCTTTTCTTAGTCCTCGAGCCCGCATCCCACCCGCCTTTTAGCCCTGCACCTCTGGGCCCAACCTGCCCGGTCCCGCCTTCCATCCCAGCCCTCTGCCGCCTCGCCTGCTGGAGGCCTGCGGCTTTCCCCCTCCAGCGCGGGGAGCTCGCCTGGATCCCGACCGGACCCCGAGGGTGGCTCAGGGCGGCCCGTCTGCCAGCCGTGGCCCCCGAGCACGTAGCCGGCCGCTGCAGGACTCGGACTCTCCAGCATCGGGGACAAACCTCGCCATCGACAGCCCCCGCCGCCCCAGAGGGGTCCCGGGGAGGGGTTCCCAGTGGAAACGGCATCTATACCTTCCCGTGGGCCACCCCGCCGGCGGTGTGTTCCGAGTTGATTGCTTTTATGTATTTTCTCCGGCTGGTGTATTGTGGTGCAGTGAGCTATCTCACACCACCTGCTCTGTTTTCCACAAGACTGAGCTCTCCAGCTCTTCTAACAATCAGTCATGGGGGGTCTTCTCAGCCAGTGTAATTGGAACCTCAGAGATACGTCCAGGAATAGGCATTCGTGTCCCTGCGTTTTGACAAATCTTTTAGTTGGGCCTCTGGTCTCGGGACCTGGAGTTCTTGCCCGTCACAGGGGCTTCTCTTCACAGGACCGTTGATTTGAACAGAACTGGCAGTGCCGCTGGGGCCCGCTCCATCCTGCTGCTGACCTCACCCTGCTTGCCAGCCTCTGTCACTCTCCAGGCCGGTCCAGGTGCCTGTGGGCTAATCTATGGGGTTGAGTTTCGGTTCCAAGCATGAGAGTTCATTTCAGCAAAGTGGTTCTTTGCTGTCTTCATTCCTGTGGTGGCAGGTTCCCTCCCAGGCTGTGGCCCAGCATACCGATGTAGTTTTGGCATCTTCACCTGTGTCCCCATCCTGCTCTATGTAATGTGGACCACCCCTGATTTCCAGGGTGTTGTGTGAATGCTAACCTTTCCAAATATTTCACTATCTCTACCCCTACCCCTACCTCTACCTCTACCTCTACCTCTATCTCTATAATCCTATCTAATAATAGAGAAACATGGTAATTAACCGTAACTTCGCTACCCTTCCCATTGGCTAATCAGCAAGATATGCAAATTAACTGCCAGCAACCACGCAACTGAAGCGAACAGGAGGCTTGCTTGCTCCAGCGATGGAGGAAGCCAAGGTTCCACGCGTGCCACTGCCCGCATCTGAGCTTGCAGCTTAAGAAACATTGTTGCAAATATAGAAGCTAAACAATCCCCAGAAACCTGCTTTCAGTCAGCCAGCCCAAGCTTGGAGTTGCAACACTGTTTCAATTATAGAAGCCAAACAAACCGAGGTCTCAGAGCTGGAGCCGAGCCTGAGAGCTAAAGCTGGCTCTCAGCTCCAGTGACAGCCATAGAAGGTAAATAAATCCCAGAATAAAAAAAAAGGAGAGGTTGGGAGCTTCAGTCACCCGCCAGCCTGAAAACGGCTCTCAGCCCCTCACCCAGACTGGCCAGGCACCCCATTGGGGACCCCCACCCTGAAGGAAGTGTGACAGCTGCAAACAGCCATCATCCCCTCATCCAGGCTGGCCAGGCACCCCAGTGGGGATCCCCACCCTGAAGGGGGTGTGACCAGCTGCAAACAGCCATCATCCCCTCATGCAGGCTGGCCAGGCACCCAAGCAGGACCCCCACCCTGATCCAGGACACCCTTCAGGGCAAACCAGCCGGACCTCACCCGTGCACCAGGCCTCTATCCTATATAGTAAAAGGGTAATATGCCTCCAGAACCTGGGATCAGCGGAGCCGCGAGGCCTCCCAAACCCAGGATCAGCGGAGCTGCGAGGCCTCACTGCCCCTGTGTCAAGTGGAGCCTCGAGGCCTCCCAGCACTGGGATCAGCAGAGCCGCGAGCCCTCCTGGCCCCTGGTGCAGCGTGACAGGGAGCAGCACCCAAACCCCCTGATCACCCTGCGGCTCTGTGTGTGACAGGGGGCGGAGCCACAAGCTCCTTATCTGTTCGTGACAGGGGAAGGCCCCCCCACCCCCTGATCGGCCCTGCTCTGTGCCTGATAGGGAGAGCTCCCCAACCCCTTGATCGGCCCTGCTCTGTGTGTGACAGGGTGCAGCGCCCCAACGCCCCCATGGGCCCTGCTCTGTGTGTGATGGGGTGGAGCCGCAACCTCCCCATCAGCTCTGCTCTGAGTGTGACAGGGGGGAGCTCCCCAACCCCCTGATGGGCCCTGCTCTGTGCGTGACAGGGGGTGGCGCCGCAACCTCCCCATCGACCCTGCCTTGAGTGTCACAGGGGGTGGCACCCCAACCCCCCAATCGGCCCTACCCTGAGCGTGACTGGGGGTGGCATCGCAACCTCCCAATCTGCCCTGCACTGTGCATGACAGGGGGCGGCACCCCAACTCCCCAATCGGCCCTGCTCTGAGCCCAACCAGGGGTTGCACCTAGGAATTGGGTCTGCCCTCTGCCACCTGGGAGCGGGCCTAAGCCAGCAGGTCGTTATCTCCCAAGGGGTCCCAGACTGTGAGAGGGCACAAGTGGAGCTGAGGGACACCCTCCCACCCCCACCAATGCACAAATTTTTGTGCACCGGGCCTCTAGTCATATCTAATAAAAGAGAAACATGCAAATTGACCATAACCCCGACACTCTTCCCATTGGCTAATCAGCAGGATATGCAAATTAACTGCCAACCAAGATGGCAGCCGGCAGCCACCCAGCTGAAGTGAAAAGGAGGCTTGCTTGCTCCAGTGATGGAGAAAGCCAACGTTCCGGGCCTGCCGGCCTGCTCTAAACTACACTCTAAGAAACAATGTTTCAATTATAGAAGTTAAACAAGCTCCAGAGACCTGCTTTCAGCCAGCTTCGGCCTCAGAGCTTAGAGCTGCAGTGATGGCAACAGAGTTTCAATTATAGAAGCCAAACAGACCCAGAACCTGCTTTTAGCCCTCAGAGCTGGAGCCGACTCTCAGCTCCAGTGACAGCTATAGAAGGTAAATAAATCCCAGAATAAAAAAAAAAAGGAAAAAAGGAGAGGCTTGGAGCTTAAGTTGCCGTCCAGCCTGAAAACGGCTCTCAGGCCCTCACCCTGACTGGCCAGGCACCCCAGTGGGGACCCCCACCCTGAAGGGGGTGTGACCAACTGCAAACAGCCATCAGCCCGTCATCCAGGCTGGCCAGGCATCCAAGCGGGACCCCCACCCTGATCTGGGACACTTTCAGGGCAAACCAGCCGGCCCCCACTCATGCACCAGGCCCCTATCCTATACTACAGGCAGGGCAGGACAGTGCGAGCTGTCATCTGGGCCCCATGTGCAGCCCTGGGCAGTGGGGCATAAGCCCCGCCCCCAGCTGGGACCCCTGTGTGCCACCTGAGCCCCCAGCCAGGACCCCCGAGCCGCCTAAGTCCTGCACTGCTAAGCCCCGCCCCCAGCCGGGATCCTATGACTATTGGAGAGCAGGAAAGTGCCACTGGGCCCTGGGTCACTGTGGTGATCTGGCCATCGGTAAGTAGAAAAGTGTGGCCTGTAGGCAGCCCCCAGCTGCGCCTGACCCGGGAGCAGGAAAGCAAGCCTGGCCTGAGGGAAGCCCCCACTGAGCCTGATCCGGGAGTAGGAGAGCAAGCCTGGCCTGCGGGCAGCCCCCAGCTGGGCCTGCTCCCTGGTTGCCATGGAGACCTGGGAGTGGGAAAGCCCAGCCTGTGGGCAGCCCCCAGCTGGGCCTGCTCCCCAGTCACCATGGTGATCCGGGAGCAGGAAAGCCTGGCTTGCAAGCAGCACCCCCATCCTGGCCATAGCTCAAGGGAGAGTACAACATGCAGTGGAGGCCAGGAGCCTGAGAGATCAACACAGAGGGGCTCCTGCTCCAAGCCTCCATGGTGTGGCTGGGAGCAGGTCCCCAGCAGACACACACACACACACACACACACACAATGCCTGTGCTGAGCCTCCAATGTGGCTGGGGGAAGACCCCCAGTGGGGACACACACACACACACACACACACACACACACACACGATGCTTGCTCCAAGCCTCTGCTGCCAAACTGTGGCCATCAGTAGGACATCAACTGAGGGCTCCCAGACTGTGAGAGGGGCAGACGGCTGAGATAACCCCACCCCCCAGTGCATGAATTTCGTACACCGGACCTCTAGTCTACACTAATAAAAGAGAAACATGCAAATTGGTGTCACTCTGCTACACCCACAAGCCACGCCCAACAGCCAATCAAGAGTATGCAAATTAACCCAACCGACATGGCGGCGCCTCTGAGGGAGCAGGAGGCTTGGGTTTCCCCCAGCGATGGAGGAAGCCAAGCTTCCCGCCCGCTTGGCCAGACCTGGCTTCTATTCAAGGCTACAAAGTTTCAATTATAGAAGATAAATAAATCCCAGATACCTGCTTCCCTCTGCTCAAGGAGGCGCTGAAAAAAAAAAGAAAAAAACGAGGGGCTGGGAGCTTGGGTCGCCGGGGGCCGTGGCCAGCCTGCAAAAAGCCATCAGCCCCTCACCCAGGCTGGCCAGGCACCCCAGCGGGGATCCCCACCCTGAAGGGGGTGTGGCCAGCTTGAAAACAGCCCTCAACCCCTCAACCAGGCTGGCCACCACCCCTCCCCCAGCAGGGACCCTCACCCGATGCGGGCATGGCTGGCCTGCAAACCACCACAGACCTCTTGCCCAGGCCGCTCCATGCCCCAAGGAAACCCCCACCCTGATCCGGGACACCCTTCAGGGCAAACCAGCCAGCCCCCACCCATGCACCAGGCTTCTATTTATACTAATAAAAGGGTAATATGCTAATTAGACTGGGAGACCTTCCAGGAGACCTTCTGGACGTTCTTCTGGACAAAGCCATGGTGGCGGGGCCGACGTAGAGGCAGTTAGAGGCCAAGAGGGGAGGACAATTGTGGGTGATCAGGCTGGTGGGGGGCAGGGCCATTGGGGGTAAGCAGAACAGCAGGGGCACCAGTTGGGGGCAAGCAGGCCATCAATGGGGGTCAGTTGGAGGTGATCAGGACAGTGGGGGGGCAGTTTGGAGTGAGCAGGCCAGCAGGGGGCCAGTTGGGGGCAAGCAGGCCAGTGGAGAGGGAAGGTGGGGGCGAGCAGGCCAGCAGGGGGGGCAGTTGGGGGTGATCAGGCTAGGGGGGCCATTTGGGGCAAGCAGGCCAGCAGGCAGAGTGGTTAGGGGCAATCAGGCAGGCAGGCAGGCAGGTGAGTGGTTAGGAGCCAGCAGGTCTGGATTGCGCGAGGGATGTCCGACTGCTGGTTTAGGCCCGATCACTGTAATCCCGCAGTAGGACATCCTTCAAGGGGTCCCAGATTGGAGAGGGTGCAGGCTGGGCTGAGGAACACCCTCTCCCCCGTGCATGAATTTTGTGCACTGGGCCAATAGTCCTATATAATAAAGAGGTAATATGCAAATTAACCCTCACACTCTCACAAGATGGCTGCCTACAACCAGGCTGGCAGGGGGGTTAGTGAGGGACAACCAAATGACTGAACAGCAGGCTGTGTGGGGCGACCAGGCTGGTGAGGGGAGGGCCGTGAGGGGCGATCAGTCCAGCAGGAAGAGGTGGCCAGGCCGGCAGGGAGGGGCAGTTGGGGGCAACCTGGCCAGCAGCGGGGGGCAGTTAGGGGCAACCAGCTGGCAGGGGGAGCAGTTAGGGGCAATCAGGCTGGCATGGGGGGTGTTAAGTTAGGGGCAACCAGGCAGGCAGGCAGGCAGGCAGGTGAACGATTAGGAGCCAACAGTCCAGGATTGTGAGTGGGCAGTCAGACATCCCCTGAAGAGTCCCGATTGGAGAGGTTGCAGGCTGGGCTGAGGGGACCCTCCCCTCTGTGCATGAATTTTGTGCACTGGGCCTCTAGTCTATATAATAAAAGCCTAAGGGACCCTTACGGTGGAACAACCAGAACAACCGGTCACTATGATATGCACTGACCATCAGGGGGCAGACAGTCAACTCAGGAGCTGCCCCCTGGTGGTCAGTGTGCTCCCACAAGGTGAGCACTGCTCAGCCAGAAGCCAGGCTCACAGCTGGCTAAAGAGCAGTGAGCCTAGCTGTAAGGAGCAGTGAGCAGGCGGTAAGGAGTGAGGGGTCCCAGACATCCCCCAAGGGGTCCTGGACTGGGAGAGGGCACAGTCCAGGCTGAAGAACCCCTCCAGTGCACAAATTTCATGTACTGGGCCTCTAGTATCAAAGTAATCATAGTTACAGTCTATTTCCTGGTTTCATAGATCTGTCTTTTGGAGCAGCTGGTGTCGTGTTAGCTACATATGGTTCTTTTTTTTAAATACTTTTTATTGATTTTTTACAGAGAGGAAGGGAAAGGATAGAGAGTCAGAAACATCGATGAGAGAGAAACATCGATTAGGCGCCTCCTGCACGCCCCCCACTGGGGACGGGCCCGCAACCAAGGCACACGCCCCTGACCGGAATCGAACCCGGGACCCCTGAGTCCACAGGACGATGCTCCATCCACTGAGCCAAACCGGTTCTGGCTACATATGGTTCTTTATGTTTGTTGCTGGCGTGCTTCTTTCTGACACACTGTGGGAAAATGGTTTGGGTCCCTGGGATGTGGCTTATGGGAGTCTTAGGCTCACTGTTTCTTTAGTGCCTCTGTACATCTCGATACAGTTGTGATGGGTCAAATATTCAAACTTACATATTTCAAACCATGGTACCGGAGCAATTATAACAGTGGCGTGGGTAGATTATTTCTTTGTATGACAAAGTCACATGTTTTTTGGGGTTTTTTGAAATGATTTTTAGAGACAGGAAGGGAGAGGGAGAGAGAGAGAAACATCAATTGCAGGTGGTCTGCAGGTGAACGGTGACACAGAGATGAGATCTGCAAAGTAGGATGAGTTTTAGAGAAGCAGAGGGCTACTGCTTGCTCGGGCAAGTAGCAAAACCTCCAAAGTTCTCATGGCTTTTATTGGGGAGTACAGCAAGTGACAATGGTAAACAGGCATGCCTATGAGATCATCTGAGCTAGGTTATACATTACACTATTAATTTCCTCTGTTATACAAAGACCCTTTCCACCTGCAGCAGTGTACCCTCCCTTGAACTTTCCATGCCCTCATGGACTATTTATCACCTCAAGGAAATTCTGCCTCTGAACACTAAATCTTGCGTGCAAGACTTTGTTCTGACCTGGCCCGCTTGTAGGCCCCCACCTGTTCTTGGCAGAACATCCTCTTCTAGTTAACTTCTCATTCCACTTGACCAGCTACATCAATGTTTATATGCACCCCTATGTTCATAGCAGTGCAATTTACAATAACTAAGACTTAGAAACAGGCTGAGTGCCCATCAGCAGGCGACTGGATAAAAAGCTGTGGTGTGTCTACACAATGGAATACTACGGGGCAATACAAAAGGAAGCACTCTTACCATTTGCAACAGCAGGGAGGGGCCTGGAGAGCATCATGCTGAGCGAGATAAGCCGGTTGGAGAAAGACAAGTGTCACATGATCTCCCTCATGTGGACTCTGATGAGTCAAATAAACTGATGACCAAAATAGACACAGAGACATAGAGAAGCATGAATAGACTGTTGAACCTCAGAGGGAAGGCAGGGACAGGAGGGTGGGTGGGAAGAGATCAACCAATGAACTTGTATGCACATATGCATAACCTGTGGATACAGACAATGGGGTGGTGAGGGCCTGGTGGGGGATGGGAGTGGCTGGAAGAGGGTAATGGGGGGAAAGGAGGACCTATGTAATATTTTCAACAATACTAGTAAAGATTTTTTAAAAAGAAAAATAAACATCAATTATGAGAGAGAATCATTGATCAGCTGCTTCCTGCAGGCCCCACATTGGTGGTGGAGCCCGCAATCTGGGCATGCACCCTGACAGGGAATGGAACCGTGACCTCCTGGTTCAACCACTGAGCCACACCAGCCAGGCAAGTCATGTGTTCATTTAATGAAAAACATTCAACTGCTCAAAATCCCCATATGCAAGGTTAAATGGCAAAAATAGAACAACAAAAACATTTGCAATATTTGGACAAGGAAAGTCAGTTATATTTTCTATCATGTTTTCTCAGAAATCAGTAAGAAGAGGAGACCAGGACAGTTGACAAATATGTAAGGTCCATGAGGGTATTCATAGGTGGAGTTCAGATAGACAAGCCCTGTGCCCTCCGGGCAGTAGCCTGTGGGCTGAATAACGCCGCTATTTAAGTACCTTCCTCTCTAACAGGAGCACTTCCATACTGAGAGCAAAGGTGAAAGGATTTTACTCCCAATACATGGCAGTGGCTTCGTAGTGTCCCTTAAGATTCCAATCTCCTCTGAACCCAGAATGTGACCTTTTTTGGAATAGGGTCTTCGCAGGTGTAATTAGCTGAGGACCTCAAGATAAAATCATTCTGGACTTAGGGTGGCCCCTAAATCTGATAACTGAGCTCCCTGTAAAAAGAGGGTCGGACACATAGACACCCAGGGAGGCCATGTAAGGCGGAGATGGAGGCAGAGCCTGAAGTTACTTTGTGACAAGCCAAGGGATCAAGGGCACCCCCAAAGCTGCCCCGAGGCAAGGGAGGGTTCTTCTCAGAACCTCTGCCCAGAGGCCCTTCTGACTGTCCCCCCCCACCCCCCCGCCCCCCGGCCGTGTAAAGTGACCAGCTGGTCTGCAGGGAGGGGGCCTGTGAAGAAGTGAGCTGATGCTTTGGTCTGAGGTCTGGCCTCTGAGACTGTGAACCAATACACTTCTGTCGTTTCAGCCCCGGAGTTTGTGGCACTTTGTGAGGGCAGACCTAGAACACCACTACAGGCTGTCCCCAGAATGTGTGCACGCACTTTGAATAATGATAAAGGCCTGTTTATTAAAATACATTTCATTTTCATAACTGAGCTCTCAGCTGTTCAAGTGTGGCTACATTTTTTGGAACACCCTGTATGCTGAATTAAATATATTATTAAATTAATTTTATCCTTTTTTTAATATCCCCTCTTGAAGAGGCCCTGACTCTCCCCTCTTCAATGCCCTACAGACAGGTGCATGGGTTTCCAAAAAATTGTGCAAACCCATTTTAAACACAACAAGCCCATTTTTTCACCACATAATGTGGGGGGTAAGGTGTTGTGGACCTACAGGAACCTCCTGCCGTTATACATAATCTGTAATAATAAAAGCGTAATATGCTAATTAGACACGACAGCCAAACGATCTTCCGGATGTCCTTCCGGATGACCTTCCGGACGAAGCCGGGGCTGTGAGGAACAAGCCCCTTGCATGAATTTCGTGCACCGGGCCTCTAGTTATTAATAACAAACTACAACATTTGCTATTGGCTGATTGCTATAATCGTGTTGTATTCATTTCTCTTACACCCCTTATGCACAGGCGCACCATTTCTCTCCACTAATACTCGTGGTGAATATTTTAGCAGCCGATGGCCACGTCATTAGTCTTGGACTGACTTGTTTGGTGTGCACAACAGGAAATATTTCCCTTTCGGAGAACAAAAAAAATAGGTTTATTTGCGTTATGCTTATTAATCTGTGCAGTCATTCAGTGTCTGGTAAGTTAATGTTCAAGAAAAAATAATAATGTTCTATTATTTTATGTTAACAAGCACTCATTTATCAGCCCTTTGTGTTCAGCATGTCTCTATCGAAATAAACCTATGTTTCTATGAAAATGGAAGCTTGTTTTTTTGCGGCCACATACACCTAAACCTTCTTAATTTGGCCCATGCTCGCCTTTGAGTTTGACATGCTTGGACTGAGGGGTCCCAGGCTCTGGGCTCTATCTCCAGTAGGGGGCGTGCAGGTGGGAGCTATCAATGATTCTTATCATTGATGTTTCTATCTCTCCCTCTCCCTTTCTCTCTGATATCAATAAAAATATATTTTTTAAAAAAAGAGTTACAGTGGAGGTGGACAATGGTGGAATCTGGGAGAGCGCATCACTTATTGGACTTTTTCTCTGAAGTGTTTTTGTTTGAAGAATAGCTTATGCAATCCTGCTTTGTTTGGGCAATAAGCACCAAGGCGATGAGCCCTCGGTAAGATTGTAAGTCAGATGCTTTTAGCTTCCCGTCACTCCCCTGAGACCCGCCCGACTGCCACGGCCGCGCTCCGTCCGCCTCTGATGCCAGCCAGCGGGAGGAGCTGGTTCCTGGCATGTTAATGACTCCTTACCAAGAGAAAACGTTGACTACAAGAAAACAAAACCCACTCAAACCAGATTAAGTGAAGACAGGCAGACTGTCAGCATGCGGAGGAAACGCCAAGACAGCCAAGGCAGGCAGCCCCCCTGTGGGCTGGAGGTGAAACTGAAAGTGGTTTTGGGAAGACAGGCTGCTTTTCCCTGCACTTCTCTCCAGTTTCAGTCACCTCCCTCCCCGTCTCTACTTTCCCTCCAGCCTCCCCTCTGCCTGCCCTCTCCCACATGGTCCTCACATGGTCTGATGCTGTGACTGCTCAGTTAAGCACCTGCCGTCATCTAACAAAAATCTGCACCTGATCCACCTTTGTCACTGAGCTCTCCTCCGTGGCAGCGTGGCAGCGCGGGGCCTGGGCGGCGGGGGGTGGGGGGGTGCGGGGGGGGGGGAGGCCTGTGATAAGGGAGGCTCCCGCCCTCAGTCGGGCGGCGGCAGTGCCGATGGTCTCCGTATAATGCGGCGAGTGTGTCTGGATGTGTAACAAGCATTAATGTGAAAATGATACACCTGTAATTTCATAAATGCTAGAGAAACCACCCCTTTAGGTATGGGATGATTTGCTGCTTTTATTTATTTATTTGTACTTTCTAAAATGTGGCTACTAGGGAATTGGAGTCTGTGCGTGTGGCTCATCTTGCATTCCTGTCGGAGAGCGTTGCTCTCAGACGTGGTCTGCACTGAATCGTGTCTATCAGGCTCACCAGGAGCTGTTTCTTCCCAAGCGTCAGCCTGGTGATGCCTGTGGACCCACGTCCTGGTTAGCACGGAGGGTCCGTCTCTAATTAGCAAATGGCAGCTGGCATGGCCTTTGATATTCGCCTAAAACCTCCTCTCTGTTGCCTCCAGCTCTCAGACTCTCAAATCCTCTTGATGGTCTAGTTGGAAGAATTTTCTGACTTTGACACTCGATACTCTTTCCTGAACATAATTTTAAATTTGTCCTTGAAATCCATAAACCTCCAGCCATAGGTATTTTTTGCTGCCAATATACCAACACCCACCCATCAATCCTGATCCCACAGGAACCATACCTGCCTGATTTTGCTATGAGGGGAGAAGCAGTAAAAAGATGCTATGTTCTGAAATCAGTCACTCAATGAGTACACCAACATTGTTCTATGAGGTACAGAGGGCCTCTTAGTACCGATTATTTGGCTGGTTTTCTAGGTAAATACTATCGTGACTGTACTCCCTGGTGTCAAACTCCAGGGCCCGTATTGTTGTTTCGTTTATAAATCGGTGCCGGTGCCATCATGCACTTCACGTGTTGTCGGGCCTGGAAGTATGTCCTCATCCATCTGCTAATGAGAGAAAATACACGCCTAAGCTTCAGGGACATATTCCCTCCAAAGTGTCATGTTAGAAACGCTCTCACCGAGCCTTCGTTCTGACCATTACTAGACAGAAGAGTCGGTACTGGAGGCCACTCAGTGGGACTCGGGGAATAAAATCTGATGCTCAAGGAATGTGATCATTCTTGCCTTCTCGGGGCCACTTACACACTCCAGGAAAGTGGGTTACACATCTATTAGACTCTCTGGCCTAGAGAAACTCCCAGTCTGATGATCTTACTTGTGAATTATGGAAAGACAGACAACATGCTAGATGGACAGATAGATCGACATGGTCACCTGCAGGTGCTGAGTGGGAAGGGCAGGTGAGAGTGGAGGCAGGACTTCAGGGGTGTCCCGGGGCAGCTGCAGCCCCGGCCTGGGCCCTGGCATCCTTGTTTATACACAGGAAGGCCTTGGGCCTTAGCATTCTCTCCTGTGGTTCTGTGAGTGAACCCTCTGCCCTGAAACCCCAGGGTCAGGAGCTTGAATCAGCTGGCACCAGATGTCACTCGTCGCCTTTATTTTCTTCTTTGTTTCGAAGCAGAAATCCCCGCACCGTTTCTCATAAAATCAGATTTTGAAATGATTCGGACGCGGACACTCTGTCCCCCTGCAGAGTGAGGGGTGCGTCTGGCCACCATTCGGGTGATCCCCCCGGACCACCCAGGCCCAGCGCCAGGTCACAGCCCGACAGGGAGGGATAGGCACCTGCCGGCGGGGCTGCGAGGATGAGAAGCCAGCATTTCTGTCCGCTCAGGAGGTGGTGCTCGAGGCGGCAGGGGGTGGGGGCGCGGTGAGGAAGCGTGAGAGAGTCACGGAGCCCGGCTGTAATGTGACCGCGACCAGATTACGACCAAATAAGGAAACTTCACGCCCAGGCGCCGGACTGCGAAGAAGCCTGGTGAGGAGGGAGCTCCAGGCGGAGCCGCCAGGTCTGGGGCGCTCTCTGCCCGAGAGAGAAACAGGTGAGATTGAGCTCCCATCACGTGGAGGAGGAGTCACCTTCCAGCAAAAGTCAAAGCTTAAAACCCTCGGGCACTCACAAACACGAGCCCTCTTGTAATTGAGCTGTTATTAGGTTCCAGACCAGCGGTTCTCAACCTGTGGGCCGCGACCCCTTTGGCAGTTGAATGACCCTTTCACAGGGGTCGCCTAGGACCATCCTGCATATCAGATATTTACATGACCATTCATAACTGTAGCAACATTACAGTTATGAAGTAGCAATGACAATAATTTTATGGTTGGTCACAACATGAGGAGCTGTATTTAAAGGGCCAGAAGGTTGAGAACCAATGACCTAGACAGTGTCCATTTTACAGGTGAGAAAACTGAACTTTGAGAGCTAAGTGCCATCAGAAACATTTTAGACAGTCAGTGGCGTGTGACATTCACATGGGGTACTTGTCATCCACACAGTGGTGCGTGTCCATCCACAGGACGTCTGTGTCCATTCACATGGTGGTGTGTGTCATCCACATGGGGGTGCATGTCCATTCACAGGACATGCGTGTCCATTCACATGGGGGTGCGTGTCCATTCACAGGACATGTGTGTCTATTCACATGGGGATGCATGTCATCCACATGGTGGTGCATGTCATCCACATGGGGGTGCATGTCCATTCACATGGCAGTGCATGTCCATCCACAGGACATCTGTGTCCATTCACATGGGGGTGCATGTCCATTCACATGGCAGTGCATGTCCATTCACATGGCGGTGCGTGTCCATTCACAGGACGTGCGTGTCCATTCACATGGGGGGGTGTGTCCATTCACAGGACGTGTGTGTCCATTCACATGGCGGTGCGTGTCCATTCACAGGATGTGTGTGTCCATTCACATGGCGGTGTGTGTCCATTCACAGGACATGCGTGTCCATTCACATGGCGGTGCGTGTCCATTCACAGGACGTGCGTGTCCATTCACAGGACGTGTGTGTCCATTCACATGGCGGTGCGTGTCCATTCACAGGATGTGTGTGTCCATTCACATGGCGGTGTGTGTCCATTCACAGGACATGCGTGTCCATTCACATGGCGGTGCGTGTCCATTCACAGGACGTGCGTGTCCATTCACAGGACGTGTGTGTCCATTCGCATGGTGGTGCGTGTCCATTCACAGGATGTGCGTGTCCATTCACATGGCGGTGTGTGTCGTCTGCCGTCCACATGGTGGTGCGTGTCATCCACATGTGGGTGCGTGTCCATTCACATATGTGTGCGTGTCCATCCACATGGGGGTGCGTCTCATCCACATGCAGGTGCGTGTCCATTCACATGCGGGTGCATGTCCATTCACATGCGGGTGCGTGTCCATTCACATGGTGGTGCGTCTCATCCACATGGCGGTGTGTGTCATCCACATGGGGGTGCATGTCCATTCACATGGCAGTGCATGTCCATCCACAGGACGTCTGTGTCCATTCACATGGGGGTGCGTGTCCATTCACATGGCGGTGCATGTCATCCACATGGCGGTGCGTGTCCATTCACAGGACGTGCATGTCCATTCACATGGGAGTGCGTGTCATCCACATGCAGATGCATGTCCATCCACATGGCGGTGCGTGTCCATTCACATGGTGGTGCGTGTCCATTCACATGGGGGTGCATGTCCATTCACATGGGGGTGCATGTCATCTACATGGCGGTGGGTGTCATCCACATGGGGGGGTGTCCATTCACATGGCGGTGTGTGTCGTCCACATGGTGGTGCGTGTCCATCCACATGGCAGTGCATGTCGTCCACATGGGGGTGTGTGTCATCTACATGGCGATGCGTGTCCATCCACATGGCGGTGCGACCGCTCTCTAGAGCTCCCGCTTGAGATACTGAAACTGTCCCCTTGTACAAAGCAGCCCCCCACCCCCGCCCGCCCCTGACAACCACCATCTGCTTTCTGTTTCCGAGTTTAACGCCTGCAGATTCTTCCTCGACGGGTTGCCTGTTGTGACTGCTTAGTTCACCTGGCATAATGTCTTCAAGGTTCCTCGAAGTCGTGGCCCGGGCAGGAGCTCCTTTTAAGGCGGAATAACATTCCGTTCCGTGGATTACAGACCACTTTCTGCTTGTCCATTCCCCGGAGTTGACACCTGGCTTCGCTGTTGGGAAGAATGCTGCAGTGAACACAAGTGTGCAGATATCTGAGACCTTGCTTTCAATTCTTTTGGAAAAATAACCAGAAGTAGGATTGCTGGGTCATGTGGTAAGTTCTATTTTTAATTTTTTTGAAGAGTCTCTGTACTGATTTCCATACCAGCGGCACCATCTTACATTCCCACCAACAGGGCACAGGATTCCGACACCTGCACATCCTCACCAATGCGCGTTACTTCCTGTCTCCTTACGTTTTGTGGGCGTCCTGCTGAGTGTGAGGTGATGATATCTTGTGTTTTGATTTGCATTTCTCAACAGTTAGTGATAGTGAACGTCTCTTCCATGTGTTTGTTGGCTATTTATATGTCTTCTTTAGAGAAATGTTTATTCAAGTCTTTTATTCATTTTTATAAATCAGGTTACTTGTTTTTGTTGAGTTGTAGAAATTCTTCATATATTATAGATATTAAACTCACCAGACAATGGTTTTCTCTCATTTGCACTCTGTTGACTGATATAGCTGTTGTGTTTTTAAATATATTTTTATTGATTTCAGAGAGAAAGGGAGAGGGAGAGAGAGATAGAAACATCAATGATGAGAGAGGATGGGGAGAGAGAGATAGAAACATCAATGATGGGGATGGAGCCCGCAACCTGGGCACGTGCCCTGACCGGGAATCGAACTGTGACCTCCTGGATCATAGGTCATCACTCAACCACTGAGCCATGCCAGCCAGGCTGATGTAGTTAAAAAAAAATTTTTTTAAATTGATTTCAGAGAGGAAGGGAAAGGGGGAGAGAGAGAGAGAGAGAAACATTAATGATGAGAGAGAATCATTGATTGACTGCCTCCTGCATGCCCCCTATTGGGGATCAAGCTAACAACCCAGGCATGTGCCCTTGACTGAAATTGAAACCTGGGACCCTTCAGTCCAGAGGCCCACACTCTATCCACTGAGCCAAACCGGCTAGGGCTAATACATAGTTTTAAGTTTGATGTAGTTCCATTTGTCTATTTTTGCCCCCATAATCTGACTTTTAACGGTTTTTTCATGTTGTTCTACTGACTTACACTATACAGCCACCTGCACAGGATATATAGCCTTTATTTTACGGCTCTCTTAACAAAATTATCTTTAAAAAATATTTTATATGTTTTTATTGATTTCAGAGAGAGGAAGGGGGATGGAGAGAGAGCGATAGAAACATCAATGATGAGAGAGAATCGTCGATTGGCTGCCTCCTGTACATCCATCCCCCACTGGGGATCGAGCCCGCAATCGGGCCTGTGGTCTGTGCCCTCCTGGTTCATGGGTCCACGCTCAACCACTGAGACACGCCATCTGGGCACAAAATTATTTCCTTTTTTAAAAAAATATATTTTATTGATTTTTTACAGAGAGGAAGGGAGAGAGATAGAGAGTCAGAAACATCGATGAGAGAGGAACATCGATCAGCTGCCTCCTGCACATCTCCCACTGTGGATGTGCCCGCAACCCAGGCACATGCCCCTGACCGGAATCGAACCCGGGACCCCCCAGTCTGCAGGCCAACGCTCCATCCACTGAGCCAAACCGGCCTCGGCACAAAATTATTTCTTGAACTTGAAAACTTTCTTCTGTGTTTGGAGGGTTGGGCAGTCGGGGCTTGAAGTGCAGATGGAGGAGGACAGTGTTGCCTCTAGAGACTGACTTGGGTTGGGTGTTGCCCACAGATAACTACTCCCTTCGGTTGTGGTTGTTTAACACACATCCTTATTGGTTGCAGATATAAACGGGTTTCTCCGTCTTGTCTGGGTCACACTCCTTTAGAGCTTTCTGGACCGGTAGAAGCAGCACCGACTTGAGACCCACAACAAGGGCCCCGCCCCCAGCGCTGCTTCCTGGGTGTCCCTGGTTGCTCACTTGCACCATAACCACCAGGAGTCCCACAGTCCCAGCCAGCTGCACAGGAAAGTTAGTCCTAAAGCAGACTGGACGGTCATTTGTGCTGCTGACTCGTTAGCAGAAATGGAATCTGCTGACTGTTGAAAGTTATGTGAGAGGGTAAACCAGCTTCCTTCCTCTTTCCTTGGTTCATCTCCTGAACCCTGCGGGACGCAGGCCCAGCTCTGCGTGGACTTTGAAGACCAAAATGCTTCAGGATGTACAATCCAGTCGCCTGCGGCTGTTTCAACCACTGACAGCTTTAGTGTCGCTGCTGCTGGGTGAGTGGGGCCCCTTTGGGGTAGGGAGGTTTCCGCAGGGACCTGGGTGGTGAGGAGCAGTCCGGGCCCTCGGAGCTGCCGAGGGATGGACAGCAGAGAGAGAAGCCTGACTCTTACCCATCGGCCGGGCCCTAAGGCCGCAATTCAGAGGTCCTTCCGCAGTCTCTGCACCAGACGTTCACGTGGCCTTTGTGGGGGAGACAGGGATGAGACTAGGCCAGTGATGGCGAACCTTTTGAGCTCGGCATGCCAGCATTTTGAAAAACCCTAACTTAACTCTGGTGCTGTGTCACATATAGAAATTTTTTGATATTTGCAACCATAGTAAAACAAAGACTTATATTTTTGATATTTATTTTATATATTTAAATGCCATTTAACAAAGAAAAATCAACCAAAAAAATGAGTTCGTGTGTCCCCTCTGACACGCGTGTCATAGGTTTGCCATCACTGGCCTAGGGCGTGAGCAAGGAGCATCTTGCAGGACGACAAGGGAAGCGGGCTCTTGTGGGTGCTCCGGGAAGAGGGCGTGCAGGCTCCCCCCGCCCCCCCCCCCCCCCACTGCATCTGCTCCCTGCGCTCCCCTGACCGCCCTCTTCTCTTTCACAGCTTCTGCAGACCGGGGAGCTGGTGAGTCTGCTGAATGCCGCCTGGGATTTACGGTGCTATTGCCTGTCCCACCAAGAGCAGGGCTTGGGCTCAGCATGGGCAGTGCCCCCTCTTTAGAGGGGCCTGGGGTTGGATTCTTGGTAAGACTCCTGCTGGATCCACAAAGACACAAAGGGAGGAGGCTGCCAGAGCACATGGGCCTGTAGTTGGATCTACAGTGGACTCGGCCTGAGGGCCCCTGGGAGCTCCTTTGGAATCCAGGGGCCTCCCAGGTCACTGAGCTCCAGCCCTGTCTTCTCTCTGCCGCCAGGTCTCCCGAAGGCCGTGGTGAGCCTCCAGCCCCCCTGGTTCCAGGTGTTCCCCGAGGACAACGTGACTCTGAGCTGCCAGGGGGCCCACAGCCCTGGGGACAACTCCACCCAGTGGTTCCACGATGGGACCGCCATCCCCACCCAGGTCCAGCCCAGCTTCAGCTTCAAGGCCAGCAGCAACCACAGCGGGGACTACAGGTGTCAGATGGGCCGGACCAGCCTCAGCGACCCTGTGCACCTGGACGTGACTTCCGGTCAGTGGAGGAGCTGGGAGGCCGGGGAGGCGGGCCTGAGAGCTGCTGGCCCGGCAGGGGGTTCGGGAACAGGGTGGCCGTTTCTGGGAAGTGTGGCCCGAGCTGTTGGAAGTGGTTTCTGCCCAGTCATTTCCCCTCGCACCCCCGCTGCCTTTGCTTCTGTGTGGTTCCTCGGAGTATGTGAGGTTGCTCGGCCTCAGTCCTGATTGAGCAAGAAGGTGACAAGGCCACACACGCCACCGGGGGTGAGAGAAGCAGGAGGAAATATTTGTTCCAGACAGCCTCCTGCCTCATGGCAGTGTGGTCAGCACAGTGGCTAGAGGCCCACAGAAGGCAAAGGCCCTGGGTGGGCATGCCTGGCATGGGTGAGGAGGACACACGAGGCTGAAGTGGGGGGGATTATGAATTTATTGGGTCATCTGGACACTGGATGGGCTGAGCCCCAAAATGGCGCCAGCCCCCGCAGACGGGGAGCCAGGTTTTAAGGACTCTGGGCGCTTCTTCTGGGCAGAGAGCTCTCTGTGCAGGTCTGGATTTCGGGGAAGTCTAGGGGAGAGAGAATGGTCTCAGCAAGTGGCATGTCCATTGTGAAGTGGCCTGAAGGCAGTTCCCAGGGGTGGGAACCGGCTCCGTTATTCGATCAGACCTCACTCTCACTGGGAGGCCGTTCTGTCCAGGGCAGGAGGCCGGGGGAGGTGTGATCTGGAAGCCAAAGGCAGAAGTTGGGGGAGGACTGGAGTTTGGTGCAATGACGTCGTCTTTGCTCCTGAAGGAGATGGGAACTCATCAGATGGTTTAAATTGGTCTGACTTGGGGTTACATATATGTCTGAGCGTTCAGTCCAATAGATTCCATGGAGAAGTCCTCCTGTACACGAGCCACGCCCAGTCAGTGTGTGAAAAAATGAGCACATTTACACTGCAGTTGACTCTGATTTGGGCCGTATGCCCTGCGGATGGCTGCACGGAGGCAGGCAGTGCTAAGTCCTGCGTGAGGGGCTGGGGCCGTCTTCTAGGTCCTGTTTCCCGAGAGCCCCGTTTCTGTTGATGGAGCCCCAGTGAGTGGGCAATCAGTACTGACCAGGGGTCAGAACAGCGCTCCCAGCCTGGGCGACTTCGGCCTGGGAATTATTTTGAGCTGAAGGTGATGGAGACCCAGCTGGGTCCTGAGGAGCCCTTACCTCTCCCTGAAGAAATGAAGAGTTATCACCAGCAAGAACTATGCGCGGCCCCTCCAGAGGGCAGGGCACGCTGCTAATTACTGGACATCTTCTCTTCGTATGTCCTGCATGACCTTCCTCCTCTCCCAAGCCCCCATGCCTTCCCGCACCCCTAGCTCGGTCATACACCCCCCATCATCCTTCCTGTCTCTCTCGTGTCTGTGTGATCCCGCACATACTGGTCTGTGTGCACTTGAGCATGCTCATTGTTCCTTGTCACTCTGTCCCGAGCCTATTTAATTATTAAACAAACAAGAACCTACAAGGTTCTCTTCCTCCGTCCCCCTGCCCCTCAGCCTCAAAACCTGCCCAGTGATGTCACAGCTCCCTGTCTGCTCTCTGGCCCAGGGCTGCCCCCAGCAGCTGGCTGTGCTTCTGACTTTTCCTACAAAAATGCAAAACTTGAGATTTTAAAAACCTTTGCTCCGAAGGGTTGTTAGAGGGAAGCCACCTGGTCCCCGCCCTTCACTGTGCAAAGAAATGCAGCCACAGGCCTCCGGGCCCAGCTCGGGGGAGCCCAGGTCAGAATCCCTGGGCTGACTCATCACTGACACCTTGTCCTTCACAGTCAGACTGCGGTTTCTTTTCTTTTTTTTTTTTTAAATTTATTGATTTCTTACAGAGAGGAAGGGAGAGAGATAGAGAGTTAGAAACATCGATCAGCCGCCTCCTGCACATCTCCCACTGGGGATGTGCCTGCAACCCAGGTACATACCCTTGACCGGAATCGAACCTGGGACCTTTCAGTCCGCAAGCCGACGCTCTATCCACTGAGCCAAACAGGTTTCGGCCGGTTTCTTAAATAAGCGCTCGTTTACCTGAGGTGCAGTGCGCTCCAGTCTTTATTTTCATAGGAATTAGAGCGATTGGGTTTTTCTAGTGTCTTCGAAGCATTCTCTAGAGCAGTGGTTCTCAACCTTCTGGCCCTTTAAATACAGCTCCTCATGTTGTGACCCAACCATAAAATTATTTTCGTTGCTACTTCATCACTGTCATGTTGCTACTGTTCTGAATCGTCATGTAAATATCTGATATGCAGGATGGTCTTAGGCGACCCTGTGAAAGGGTCGTTCGACCGCCGAAGGGGTCGCGACCCACAGGTTGAGAACCGCTGGTCTATAGACTTGTCCTCCCAAGCACTGGCCTTTGGAATCTGGTGGCTCTGCCGTCAGTGAAGGGAGGGGGATCCCAGTCGGGGTGGAGAGCGATTGCCCGCTGGAGGCCTGTGCTACCGCTGCCCTTGTTCCGAGCCTGGACTCCGGGCCACGCCTGCTCCCTGCTGCTGCGGCTGGAGGTGGCGAGGCCTTACCAGGCTGCCCGGCTGCTCCTTCACTTCCCAGAACGTGTTCAGAAGCTGCCCTCCCATTAGGAGCCCAGACCCTCATGCTCGCCCTGGAGTGGCTGTGTCCTTGGTCGCCGTCAGAGGAGACCTCTGCACGGTGGGCAGGTTCAGGTCCTGCTCCGTCACCTCCGCGGTGCTGGGGGCACCCCCCCCACCCCCGCTGGGGGCAGCTTCTAACTCCTCACCTGGCACCCGAGGGGCTCCTACTCTTTATATTAAACTCCCCAGGCTTCCTTCCTTCAGGCCCCAGGCTCACCGGTAAGAGAGCCGCACACCTGCCAGGCGGATCGCCCGCGGCTGGGCCCACAGCCTCTCCTCCTGGGAGTCAGGCAGCCCCACAGGAGCTGCAGGGCCCATCCAGCCTCAGACCCTCTCCTTCCCTGTCTTCCAGACTGGCTGCTGCTCCAGACGCCCCGCCTGCTGGTCCCGCAGGGGGCCCCCATCGTGCTGCGCTGCCACAGCTGGAGGAACTGGCGCCTGTACAAGATCCAGTTCTTCCAGGACGGGAGACCCAAGTGGTTTTCATACACGAACGCCAGCTTCTCCATCCCACGCGCGAACGCCAGCCATAGTGGCACGTACCACTGCTCAGGGCTTCTCGGGCAGATGCAGCACACATCGCAGCCTGTGAACATCACCGTCCCAGGTGGGAGCTTCAGGCCCGGGAGGACGGGGAGGCGGGGCTCCCTCAGCACCGGTGTCTAGCTGCACCTGATGGCGGGGTGGACACGAGCGCTGGTCCAGCTCCCTCCTCAGGGATTAAAGAAACGGTGTCACTCACTGGGAGTTTTAACTCTCAGGGGATAAAAGCCACCTTTTCATCCTCTCATCCACCTCGCAGACACACCACCTTCCCTCTCCCACCTCACTGAGACCACGTGGTCACATGTCCCTCTGTCCGCAGGACTCGGAGGCTGGCTTGTGTCTCCCAAGACCCCTCAGCCTCGGCTCCAATCTTAGCTCGGGGCAGCCAGGCGGCATGGCAGTCTCTCATATACAAAGCACCAGGCCGCCATCTGATCTTGAGAAATTGTGCGCTGTGAGCTCCAGAGTGCATTCTGTCAGGGACATTCCAGGCCACTTCTGCCAGATGAGGGCTAGGCCACGAGTGCTGCCCAGTCCCGGGCGCAGCAGGAGGCGGGGGAAGTGCTGGGGATGAGGTCTGTGGGCTCCCTCGTTCACTTCTCCCCAAGGCTGTGCCCTGTCACGTTTTATATTCACGATGCACATTAAAGGTTTTGAGAAGCCTTGTTGTAAAGAAAACTTTTAAACTAAATTTCATAAGGCATTTGCAAAACCTACATGACCACAAAAACCTTTTCCTCTATGACTATGTGGGGGAGGAAAAATGTTCTCTACCCTTTAAGTTTCTCTCATCTGGTCTAATAATTAAAATGATGAGATAGATTAACAAAAAAATGAGCAAATTCAATTACACACCTACGTATGGGGACCCACAGACATGAGAGAATCAGAGACAGAAAGGGACATACGACATTCTGAGCTAAGGCTGAGGTGAGGCACGGTGGGGTGGGGGGCGGGTTTGGCGGAAGGTCATTGCAGGATAAGAGCAGATGCTCTGAACTAGTTTTCTCTGCCCCCCTACACAGGCCATAAGAAGTTATTTCTGGCCCTGGCTGGTTTGGCTCAGTAGATAGAGTTCGGCCTGTGGACCCTTGGTCCTGGGTTCAGTTCTGGTCAAGGGCATGTACCTTGGTTGCAGGCTCCTCCCTGGCCCCAGCCCTGGTCGAGGCTCGTGCAGGAGGCAACCAGTCCATGTTCCTCTCACATCGATGGTTCTCTTTGTCTCCCCTCTCTCTTCCACTTTCTCTAAAATCAATGGAAAACGTTTCTCATGAGCCCACAGGGTCTTGATTGCCTTCAGCTCAAAACATCCACATGCCAACGTGGCACCACGTGGGGAGCCCCTTCAGCTCCTATCACTGTCCCTCCGGACACTCAGCTCAGCTCCCCCAGGCAGGTGCTGAGGGGGCCTGGAGGACTCCACAGAGGGAGGGAGCCCTGGGGACCTGGCTGTGGATTCTGACCGTGGCCTTTAACAACTGTCGTTTCTCCGTCCGCAGCCCTTTCACCCGTCCTTCCTCCGTGGCCCCAAATCGCGTTCTGCCTGGTGATGGGGCTCCTGTTTGCAGTGGACACGGGGCTCTATTTCTTTGTGCAGAAAGAACTCCGAAGCTCAGCGAGGGACTGGAGTAGTGACAAAGTCACGTGGACCAAGAGCTCTGAGGACAAGTAAGGCCTCCTGGCACCTGTAAGAGCTACAGGTCTCCGCAGGCCAGACCCCTGCCCCTCCCAGCGCCTCCTGGTGGGCGAGCCGGAGCTGCGAGGGGCCTGGGGCAGGAAGGGCCAGTAAGCTCAGAGCCAAACACCCCCAGGCTCTCCCTCACTGGCTTCCTGCTGGTCAAGAGGACTGACCGCTGTCTTCACAGGCCCTCACAGAGGCCCCACATACACACGCTCACCAAGTCCTGCTTCCACTTTCACATCAGCCCAGCACCCGAGCGCGGCTCGGCTCCATCCTCCAGGCCTGCTAGCCTCCCGCAGGTCTGTTCTCGCCAGAGCCGCCTCTAAAGCGCTTACCGGCCACTTCTGTGCGCCACGCCACGCCACGCAGAGCGTCCCCTTGCCCTGAGGAGTGAAACTCAGGCCCTGGCAGCGCTCTCGGGCCTCAGGCCGCCACCTCGGCTGCTCCTGGCCCGTGCTTCCTTCAACACACTGATCATACTTCTGCCAGGGTTAATGCCAGTCCCTGTTTCTGGAATGTTCTTTCTTACAGACGTGTCATCATACGTCATCATGGACTTTACCCAAATGTCACCTATCAGAGAGGTCTCCTTGATCTTTCAATATGATTCCACTTCCCACCGTCTCCTGCCCACCCCCCTCCCCGCCTGCTCACCTGCTGAGGGTTTACTGCCCAGCTGCCCGCCCTCAGAACCGGAACCGAGCCCCAGGAGAGCAGGGCCGTTGCTCACTGCCTCCACCACGGCCCAGCGCAGTGTCTGGCACGTGATAAAGAACTCGGTGTTCGTGGAATGAGTAAAGTCTTTAGCAAATTTAGGGGATTTTAAATCTAGAAACGATGTAGTGCAGTCTCCTCATTTTAAAACGGAGGGAGCAGTGGCCGGGGTGCTTGAGATGACCTTGCTTAGATGTACAGGTGGGTGATGTCACCACGTTATAGACACGGACCTTGACGGACATGGTTCTGGACACGTTTTGTTCGACAACTTCCTTTTTGTCCTCGGCCATCAGCCTCACCCCCATTTCACAGCGCCTATTGAAAGTCATCACTTTAATGTCTGTTCTGCTTCCCATGACGCTCACACGGAGCTCCCACATGTGAGCAGGCCCGTGCACTGAGGTCCGAGGTCACAGGGAGCAGTGGGCGCCCCGAGAGTGATGGGCGCTGCAGCTGATGCCCAGGCTGGGAGGTGCTGGCTTCAGCGCTGGGCCTGGAGCTGGGGGGGGGGGGGGGAGTGCTAGGAGGTTTTGAGCCTCAGGGCTGGGAGGGAAGGTGGAGGGAGCTGGGACAGGCAGTCCCTGAAGAGGCCAGGCCACCGGCCCCCTTCTCTCTCAGGCCCTTGGCTAAAATGCCCCAACTCCGGAGAGGAAGGGATCCGGGAGGGCAGCCTGGAGGAAGCGGGGGCTGACTGAGAGCTCCTTCCCGTCCCCACACCGACCCGGGCCCCAGCTTCCTGCAGGAGAAGAGCCATCTGAGGAGAGAAGAGCCACTTTCGCTTCTCCTTAAACACAGTCGTTTCATTTGAATCAGGCAAATTACAAAGGTTACATAAAAGCTGCGGCCCGGGAGGAAGACCTCAGGGCGCCCCTGGCCACAGGCCGATTCCTCTCCGGGGGGCGGGGGGGCTCGGCCCCTGCGCTTCGCTCCTCCGTCTCCACCTCGCGGCTCCGAGTATTTGGCTTTTCGGGGGAGCCGACGTCAAGCAGAAACCTGAGTTCAAACAGGACATTCCGGTTCCGGACCCGCAGGGGTCCCCCCGCCAGCGATTGGCCACAGGGGGATCGGTCACCCGCGGGGTCCCCGCTGTTTTGAAGGCGACCGCCGGGGAGCGGGGACCCCGCCGAAGAGCCCAGCCTTCAGCTACCTGGCTCTCGCGTCTCCGTGTTGCAAGCGCCGGGCGGGAAAAGGGGAAAACAGCAAGCTGCATTGGCCGGGAATCGAACCCGGGCCTCCCGCGTGGCAGGCGAGAATTCTACCACTGAACCACCAATGCCCACGGGGGCGGCTCTGGCCGCATCGCCCTTCTCCCCGACGGTACCTTTGGGTCCATCCGCAGCGGGGGCCCAGAGCCCCTCTGTTCCCCGTCGAGGAGGGTGCGGGTCTGTTTCAAGGCGAAACAGCGCCAAGACTTGAAAACAGCGGTTGCGCTGCCGGAGCGAGCCCGCCGCCCCTGCCGCCGCCCCGCGACGCCCCGCGACGCCCCTGCCGCCGCCCCGCGACGCCCCTGCCGCCGCCCCTGCCGCCGCCCCTGCCGCCGCCCCTGCCGCCGCCCCGCGACGCCCCTGCCGCCGCCCCTGCCGCCGCCCCGCGACGCCCCGCAGCGCCGGCCGGTGGCCGCAGCCGGGGCTGATGGAGCTGCGTTCATGATCCGGCAGGGGTTTGGGCAGAAGGTCAGAGGGCGAGGGCCTGTCTCACCGCAGCGTGTCAGCGGTTGTGGAGTCTTCGTGACTCACCCAGAGGCCACGGGAGAGCCAGGCCGGGCCCTCGCTCTCGGGGAAGTCAGAGCCCAGGGGCTTGGGGTCAGGTCGGGGGTGAGCCTGGGGCGCGCTGCCGCTGCCATGGCTCCCTGGCTGCAAGCCTGGTGGGTCCTTTGGGCTGGAGACGCCTTTGGGGGAGGAGGGGGCGGGGGGAAGAGGAGGGAAAGGGCCGCCCGGGCTGCCCCCAGCGGGAGAGCAGGCCTGGTCCTTCGTCTTGAGGCTGTTCTTTCTCTCTTGCAGGCGGGAATCTGCGGGGAGGTCAGAGGGGAGGGTTCCAGCAGAACAGTCACCGGTGTGCCAGGAGGCTCCTCCAGGGCCATGGTCTCCACCGATGGGTCAGTGTCAGGGCAGGGGGTCGTCAGGCATCACAGCTGGTCCAGGTGCCGCCCTGGAGCTGAAGTACAACGGAGGCCTGGCTGTCTGGCATCTCCAGGGAGGGGACCTCCTGCATCCGCTGTACATTGCTCTGCAGTTTGTTCCGCTCTCTGCCTCAGTTTCCCTGTTCCACCTGCCCTGGCTCACTGGCCTGTTTCATTTACCGCGACCATGTGGTGCAGGTCCAACTTGGCTTACAGTTTTCACCGTCTCCTGTGAGTGCACCACCGTCGTGTTCAGTTCACATTTTGTAATTTAACTACTTTAGCCTTTGTTCTAGGCACCGTGTAAGTGCTCAAATGATCCAGAGTAAAGGGGGCCTGGTGAGAAGAAGGGACAGAACAGTCCAAGTTAAATGCCAACCTTCAGAAAGACAGATGAGATAGCCCCCTGCTAACTACACTCAACAAGCACATGGAGCCCCTGGAGGTCTTATAATGCCGTTCGGAGGTCTGAGGTCTGCATTGCTAATAAGCTCCCAGGCTACCTCACTAACAGCAACACCACCTCCACTGACTCCAAGCGGAGGAAGAGGTCGAAGGCCTTTCCCAAGATCAGAGTCTAGGAAATAACAGAGTGCAGCTGGCAGACTTTCACTAATCCACCCCAAGGCCTTGGGTCCTCACACTCCGGGACCGCACACACTCAACCTCTTCCGCTTGACACCCTCCCTCTTCCCCATCACCAGCTGCTCCCAAATCAGAAACCGGCTTCTTTGCCATCAGCAAGAAAAAGCAGTTGAAATAAGCAACTCCACGACTGAACCTTTCCTCGCTGTGACGCTGCCCAACCCTATTTCACCTGGTGAGTTCCTTTCCTGATTTTGGTGACTCGGCAAGCCCACTGAATTTGAATTGGTGGTGGGAGTGGGTCGGGGCTGGGAATCTGAGGCTTTGACACCACTGCCTGAGCACTGAAAAGTCTCAGGCCAATTACAGCAAACTGAGGGCTCTGTAACTGAGGGATCTGGGTTGAGGCCTTTTCTTTTTGTCAGAGGAGTCACTGCTATCGGCCTGCCCTAGTGTGCTTGGCATATAGAAAAGGCTCGATGCATTGCTGTTGAAAAAGAAATGAATAAAAAAAATGGTGGTGTAGCTACACGCCGGTACTCGAGTCCTCCCACAGCCACATCAAAATTACAACTAAAATACAGATCCAGCCGAAACCAGTTTGGTTCAGTGGATAGAGCGTCGGCCTGTGGACTGAAAGGTCCCAGGTTCGATTGCGGTCAAGGGCATGTATCTGAGTTGCAGGCACATCCCCAGTAGGAGATGTGCAGGAGGCAGCTGATCGATGTTTCTCTCTCATCGATGTTTCTGGCTCTCTGTCTCTCTCCCTTCCTCTCTGTAAAAAAAAAAAAAATCAATAAAATATATTAAAAAAAATAAAATAAAATACGGATCCATCATTTAGAACCTCCTGAAACCTGGCTGAATGGAAGTCCTACAACTAGAGAAGTAAAGAAAGTACACTGAGACTGGTTGGAGGGGTGGAGGGGAAGAATGGGCTGGTCCGACAGCCATGTGTGGAGTTTTTTTTTTTTCGAGCAGGAGGGATATCTCAGCTGCAGAGGCCTCCTGGGGGAAGCAAGGAGTCCCATGCCCCACACCAGACCCCTGGCCCACGGCTCCAGAGCTGGGAAGAGAAATCCCTGTAACCTTGGGCTGTAAGAGCCAGCAGGGATTGTGGCTGAGTGACACCGAGGCTGCTGGAGCTCCAGGCAGTGCCTCTTAAAGGGCTGGGCTAGGAACTTACAGCCTCTCTCTTCCCCTGAGCTCCAGGGCCAGGCGGTGGCTTTGGGGGATGCAGGGACATACTGGGAGAAACTGGATTGTCTGGCATCAGGATATAACTCAGGGTACTTTTCTCCCAGATGGGGTGCTTTCTGGGATCATTGTTCCTGAGCTGGGACTTCCCAGTCCCAGAGCTGACTGGAAGCCATATCTGAGTGGCCCCCACTGTTGGCTCTGCCCTGGTGATTCCCTGAGATCCAGCCCTATCCAATTTACAGCCCCACCCAAGCTATTTGCAGCAGCTTTTCCATGTGAATGGCCTGTACTAGCTTAGGCTTCAGACTTTAAAAATCCCTCAAGCAAGTAGCAGCTGGTATCAGTGTGACCCAAACCTATCAATAAGAGGCCCAAGACCTGGTACTAGCAGCAGCCTGCCTTGCTTCACAGGGGGGCCTCTCCTGAACACTTCCTAGCCCAACACAAGGAGCAGCCATCTGCAGATCGCTCTGTAGCTCCAGTCAGTGGCCCCAGGCAGTGGCTGATTTTGCACCTTCGGGGGAGGGGCAGAGCCAGTGCACCCAGTGGACAGCTTCAGACCATAGCTTACACTTGTACACATCCACAAGTGACACACTCAAAGGGAAGACTCAGTGAGCACCCAATCAGAAGAGCAAAAAGAAAAAAGAATCCAAAAATATGAAGATAGTGTAAGGACAGCTTCAAGCGTATCAACATTCACATTATGGGGGTGCCAGAACAACAACAGAGAGCAAGATATTGAAAACCGATTTGAAGTAATAATAACAGAAAACTTCTCCTACCTGATGAAAGAAATAGATATACAAGTCCGGAAAGTGCAGAGAGTCCCAAACAAGAAGAACCCAATGAGGCCCATACCAAAGCACACCATAATTAAAATGCCAAGGGCTAAAGACAAAGAGAGAATCATAAAAGCAACAAGAGAAAAACAGTTAGTTACCTACAAGGGAGTACCCATACGACTGTCAGCTGATTTCTCAACAGAAACTTTGCAGTCCAGAAGGGAATGGCAAGAAATATTCAAAGTGATGAATACCAAGAACCTACAACCAAGATTACTCCACTTAGCAAAGCTATCATTCAGAATTGAAGGTAAGATAAAGAGTTTCCCAGACAAGAAAAAGCTAAAGGAGTTCATCATTACCAAACCAGTATTACATGAAATGTTGAAGGGTATTCTTTAAGAGGAGGAAGAAGGAAAAAGATAAAAAATATGAACAATAAAATGGCAATAAATACAGATCTGTCAACAACTTAATCTAAAAATCAAAATAAATGAACAAGAAATTAATGAACAAAAACTGATGAATAAAATAGACTCAGAGGCATGGAAATATGGAACAGACTTATGAATCTCAGAGGGAAGTGGCGAGGGGGAGGTGGGAAGAGATTAACCAAAGATCTTATATGCATATATGCATTATCTAGGGACACAGACAATAGGGTGGTGAAGGCCTTGGGTGGGGCAGGAGCCTGGTGAAAGAGGACAATGGGGAGCAAAGGGGGGACTCTCAAAAATAAAGATTTTTTAAAAAGAAACAAATATTACAGAAAAAAAGAGGAATAAGTAGGCACTGAGAAACTGGAGTCTAAAGAAAAGAAAAGGTGTTTTTCATAGTCAGAGGTAGACCTTAGTCTCAACTGTTCCCTAATGTCATAGACCGGTCTACTGCTTACAGAAGAAATGCTAAGTTCCGTATTTAAGTGCAGAGCAACCTTCATCTTCGGAGGGAAAGAAAAGCTACTTTGTCAGGAGTGGGATTCGAACCCACGCCTCCAGGGGAGACTGCGACCTGAACGCAGCGCCTTAGACCGCTCGGCCATCCTGACGCTGCGAACGTCCGCCTCTATTTAATTCAAGGGTTACATATCTTACAGCGCCGTGTCATGATGTCAGGTAACATCAGTGTGAAGTTTATGATTTTAAATAAAATAGAACTGTTCCTGGACTCCTTCGCCAAGCACGGCCAATAGAACTGCCTCCGACCCCCCCTGCTTCACCATCCTAAACTGCAAAGACCTATTTTCCTTGGCGCCTCTTCTCTGGCGGGCCGAGCCACGCCTGGTGGCCCCTTGCGGGCGGTCTCCCTCCACCCTCGTCTCAAATCGTGGTTAGGGTCCGACGCCGGTGGACCCGGTGCTGGGGCGCCACATGGCCGAGAGGACAGGAGGAATGAGTACAGGATGCATTTTTCTCAGAGGACACCTCAGGGTCACGGACAAAGCACGAGTAAACAGGTGAGAAAGGTCCACGGCTTGCACTAGCCTCAAGTATGAATTTCTGAAGGGGTGAGCTCCAAGGCGTTGGTGGTATAGTGGTGAGCATAGCTGCCTTCCAAGCAGTTGACCCGGGTTCGATTCCCGGCCAACGCACACGTGTTTTTCTCCGCGCCACGAAGAAACTGGGTGTATGAGCTCACCCGCTCCGTCATCAAGTTTATGAAATCTAAGCACTGGCCAAGTTATTCGGGTGAAAACAGAATGAAGTTTTGGGGGGTGTGTGTAGCTCACATACTGGTGTGAAGACTAAGTATGAAAAGGAATCTGATTAATGTGTTCATATTGGTTACATGTTGAAATGATGTTTTGCACATATTGGGTTAAATAAGGTAGATTATGAAAATTATCACCTGTTCCTTCTGATTTTTTAATGTGACCACTGGGAAATTTAAATTTCTATCGGACTCCCTTACGTTTTAGTTGTGTCCCCCTGCGGGCACTCTCCCCTCCACCCTCCACCCAGCAAATGTGCAACTTTGCCCGCAACTTGCTTCTGTCACGAAACAAATTGCTCCGGAAGCTTAGATGTAGATTCCTAACCAGTAATTTTGAGGCAGCTGCTGCGCTTCTCCTCGTTAGTATAGTGGTGAGTATCCCCGCCTGTCACGCGGGAGACCGGGGTTCGATTCCCCGACGGGGAGGCTGTGAATTTCTTTTTCCACTCTGGCTCCAGGACTTGTCTACGTCCTCCCTTTGCTGAAACAAAAATTATTCTTGCAGAATGCTAGGTTTTCTGCAGAGTTCGTCTCGCCTGAGAGTTTCTTGGATGACAGTTCTGGTGAGTGCGGTTTGACTCTGGTTCTGCGTGAAGTGCGTTGGATCACTAACACTGCAATCAAGTTTCCTCCCGATCTGCCGGCAGGCTACCTTCTCCGGTCCCCTTCCCTCCCCGCTGCCCGCCGACCTGCCTTCTCCCGCCCACCAGAGGAGAACCCAGGGTCCCAGCTCTGCCTTCAGCCCCAAACTCTAAATTCCCGCCGTTCCTTTTTGTTCATCTCGCGCACCGATGTGGGCGGTGGCAGCCGAGTCCCCTCCGTGACCACCCCGAAGGCGCGCCAACTGGTGAACCGGTCTCCCTACAACGCCCTTCTGTCTATTCCAGGCGGGACCGAGACGTGAGCGCGGGTCTGACCGAGACCTGCTTTTATCACCACCGAACCGGCTGCTTTTGCACTCACTTCCCTGGGCTTCGGCTGCTGGTCTGCAATGTGACGGGGCCACCTCCCAGGTTTAGAGACCTTTGGCGGCCTGAGTTCTCTGCAGTAATCCCGGCACTGGCTCCTGGCACATAGTGTATGCTCATTTTTAAAAAGATGCCATTGTTCCTGGATATAATAGTAATTTAAAGCCCTTGTAGACAATATGGAGAATAAACAGAAAGAAAAGCCAGCCATCTTTTTATTATCCAGGAAATCCTTATTAATATTTTGCTGTATGTTTACTCCTGACATTTTGAAATGAGAAATTGGAATCATACTGTGTATATTTTTTAAACCTACTTGATTGTTTACTTTAAAATGTGAACATTTCTATATTCTTTAAATATTAGTTTAAAACATTATTTAAGTGACTTCCTTGTGTTGTACCCTATGGCTACATAATAATTTCCTTAACAATTCTCCTCCTTTTGAAGTTTTGCAGTCCCAGTATTTTCCTGTCTCCTCTGGGGTGGCAGCTCTCGGCCTTCTGGCTGTTACTTCCCCCTGGCCCCCTGGAGTCTCGCTCAGTCGCCCCGTTCCAGGGTCAGCCACAGACGTCAGAGCAGATGTATGTGCAGGCTCGGCTTTCCCGGACCAGGCACTCATCTCACAGGGCGGCGCAGGAGGGAGAAGGATGCTCCGCGTGGAGGCCTCGAGGGGCCTGGGACTCCGGTGACAGACAGACGGCGCTCCCGTGCTCAGTGCAGCGAAGACTCGGTGTGGCAAGTGCCTAGATACGCCCGGGGAAGGTGATGGGACTCACGAACCCTGTGGCCTTGAAATGGCCCAGGGACAGAGGGGCAGAAGCCTCTCTCCTCTGGGGGAGATGGGGAGGGCACTGGTCTGGAGCCTGGGTTGATGATGTTGGAAATGCGGCCTTTGCCCTCTGAGATTTGGGTTCGATGTAACCTTGTGAAAGTCATTCAACCACCAGTCCTAACACGCCTGCAGAAACCTTTCAGAACCGCTGGGTGGAAGATGTTAGGCTCCCTTACTTAGGTTTTGTATTTTGCAGGACACAGTTGGTTGCCGGGGTTCATGTCCCAGCATCCAGAAGGGTTCAGGAATCTGGAAAAGGCTGTGCGCAGATGACATAGAAATCCAGAGACTAATAAAGAGGTCGGAGACGAGTTATAATTTTGAAAGGCATTGGGGGTCAGAGGACCTTCAGCTAAAGGAACTGAAGACGGCCTCCTTGTCTAGGACCCCTGCTTTTAGTAACACAATTTGTCCTAAGGCAAGGCGGAGATAATACACTTCAAAGGGTAAGGTTTCAAAGGGTACAGAGGCATTGTCAGTTTGGGGAATAGCCTACGGCTGTTCAGGGGTTTGGCCAGTAGGAGGCAATAACATGTAGATTAAGATGCCCTTTAACTGTCTGGCAGCCACAATCAGTTTCCTATTCAGGTTTGGGGAAATGCCTTTAGCCATTCCCAACAGGTGACTCCATGTGTGACTCAACCCTGTTGAGTCCCCAGTTCTCATCAACCTTTTGATGAGACTCCTGAAATTATGACCTGCTGGAATTGGTCTACGGCAGTTGGTATTTAAAATTTTCACAAGATTATTATGAGTTAGTACTAGCGCATGTACACAGGAACTAATAAATTGTCTAGATCAGCAAAAAAGTTATGGACGTACTTCTCTGAGCAGAACCAGTGAACTCCGGAGCACGCACCTTGGCTCCCCAAAGATCCCTGTCCCTCCATCCTCGACGCCCCCTTCCTGAGCCTCGGGATCCGAGGGGAGCGCGGGCGGGACCGTCCTCGAGTTCCCAGGCCGCCTCGACCGCGAGTGTTCGGAGATGTGGCGCCAGGACTTTGCTGTCGGTTAACTGACTTGCCAGGAAGCTTCGCTCGCGCCTGTCTCTGTGGCGCAATCGGTTAGCGCGTTCGGCTGTTAACCGAAAGGTTGGTGGTTCGAGCCCACCCAGGGACGCGGGTGTCCGTTTTGAGCCTGGGCGGTGCGTCCTGTCGCCTGCTGCCCTTTTGGATGAGGCTCTCCAGCACCCGCGCCGGGAGGAGGCCGGCACTTGGACTGCGCGGGGGGCTGTAGGTAGAATAAACCCTTCGCTGCGGGACGGAGCCTCTGCGGGAGCTGCCCGGGCTGGCTCCTCAGGGCGCGCCTCCCGCCAAGTGCTGGTGGCCCGCAGGTGCCGGGCCGGCTCCCAGCTCGGGGGGAACCTGGGCCGGCAGCCAGGCCGCGTCCTGTTGCTCCCCGAGTCGCGGCGGTAGGCGCCGCCCCTCCCGCCCCGCAGCCCTTCCCCCCGCCACTCCCATCGCCGCGGGAAGCTGGCGGCGTCGGCCTTCCCGCCTCTTCCTCCCCGAGGGCGCGGCGCGGAGGCGTCCGGACGCCCCCCTGCGCTGCCCAAGCCCCGCGGCCGCCGGGCGGCGCTGGCTCCTCGGCCGGGAGGGGAGCCCCGCGCCCTCTGGCCCTGAACCCTGCTCGCCCTCTTACGCTCTTGGGCTTTGAATCTTTGCTCGTGGACCAGCCTTTCTCCTCTTTACCTGGCAAACTCCCGCTCGTCCTCCCCCCGGCCCCGCAAAGGGAACCTCGTCGCCTCCTTTTCAAGCTGTTCTCCCTGGATTCTGGTGACTAGACTGCCCCCCCCGCCCCCCGTGACCCTGTGCTGTTTCTCCTGGTGTCCGGGCCCCGTGCAGGGACCAAACGGGCGGGAGACGAATGGCCAGGCCTCCGGGCGGACTGCCTCTGCCTGCGCCCCGAATGGCCAGGCCTCCGGGCGGACTGCCTCTGCCTGCGCCCCGAATGGCCAGGCCTCCGGGCGGACTGCCTCTGCCTGCGCCCCGAATGGCCAGGCCTCCGGGCGGACTGCCTCTGCCTGCGCCCCGAATGGCCAGGCCTCCGGGCGGACTGCCTCTGCCTGCGCCCGTCTGGTCCGCACACCGCGCTCGGCCTCGGGTGCAGCTCACCCAGCGCAGTGCGGCTGGCCTCCCCTCGCTGCCTCTTCCACCGGTGCCGCTCCTACCTGCCCCCCGCTCTGAGCTACCTCCCCCCTCCCCCTCCGCCCCCCCCCCCCCCACGCCTGTAAAAGCCCGGAGCCCACTTGTCAGACAGGACTCAGCCAGCTGAGTGGTTGGTTCTTAGGAGCTGTGGCCAGACGGCCGTGATGGAGAGGGGTGTCCACCAGCCCCGCTCAACGCGAGGAGAAAAGGATCTTGTCATTCATGCTTTGTCCCCGCGGCGTTTCCATCTTCTCTCTCAGAGCAGCAAGCAAGGTCTCCTAAAATGCTTCGCTGCAGCCAACAGCGGTCCTGTGGCGCTTCCAAAGCAGACCGCCGGAGCTTTCTTCCCGCGGCGGCTGCTCCCCCTCCCACCGGGGGGCGGGGCACGCTGGGGATTCAAAGTGATAGGGGTTTATGATCTGATAGATAGAGCAGCTGAATTAATCTGAGATAGAATCGTATTAGTTTGAAATCCCGAAGTGCGCATGCGTATAGGAATAGAGGGTTAAGTTTTTTTCTTTTCTAAGTTTCATTTCTCAGGCCGGTGCACCTGCATCTCCCTCTGATCACAGGGGAAGTGATTGGGGAGGTGATTCTGCTGCGGACAAGGTACACTGTGCCCAGCGCGCAAGCAGAACCGTTATGCATGGTCAGGTTGACCCCAGCAGGAGCCAAGCTGTCACCTCATCGCCTGACAACCAAGAACAATGGTTGGATTCTGCTGGCCCCAGGACTGCATGCCACCGCACACGTTCTGTTAACGTAAAAACCATTGAAACCTGTACAGAATTCTTGTGCGTTTATTTGAGCCAAACTGTCGACATATTCCGGGAAGCAGAACCTCAACGAATTGAGATAATGCTCCGGAGAATGGCGGGGTTACATCTGTATTTATACATTGCAGTCAAAGGAGGGACATAGGTGGGTTACATGAAATTCATTGGTGATAGATTAAGGAGGAGGGACAAAGCAAAGCAGGGGGGGAGGAAACCCCTGGGATTGGATAAAAAGTAAAATGATGGACACATACTTAGGTGGGTGCAGGAACAATTAACATGATAATGAAAGAATCTGCGGCATCTGTCCTGCCCCCCCACCCCACACACCTGGCTGTGCCCCAGGAGCTCCATAAAAAGGGGAGTCAAGTTACCCAGACATCCCAAGGACATGTTATCATAGATGCAAAAAGACAGACAGGCTCAGTTACGGTGAAGGTTGACCTTGTCAGTGAAGATACTGGCCTAGGACATAACTGCCCACCATCACTGCTTTTAGTTGAAGTTTAATTTCAGACCATCCTTTGTGGTGACTTTAGGTCTCTGAGTCTGCTAGGCTGCCATGCAGGCCTCCCCTGAGCTGGTCAGGTCAGCATGTGGCCCCTTTCGTCCACAGTTCCCAACCTCTACCCAGCCCACGTTTCCTAGGCAATCCCGTCCCCCGCACCTGCTGGAAGGCAGGTTTTGGATGCTTGTAAGCGCCCTGTCTTCTTGGTTGGCTGGCCTTCTCAATAAACGCCGTGGATGATTCCACCCTGCCTTTGTGATTGGACGCAGCCATGGCAGCCCGGGGATTGCGCGGCAACAAAAGGGCCACAGTTGAACTCTGTGGGGTTTATCTAACATTTGTTGAATGAACCACATGGACAAAGCTAGACCTGAATTAGTGAAGCAGGACCCCTGGCTCACAGTCCCCGCCCCTCCTCTCTCTAATTCTCACTGTCCCGGCTTCCTGGGAGCTGTGGTTGACTTCCTTGTCGCCCTTTCTCAGCACAGACATCTGCTCACGGAGCTTCGTTGGGGACAGCAGTGCCGCTCTCCTCCCCACGGCCCAGGGTGGGCTGTGTGCTTTCTTCCCCCTGTCCACCCGCAGCTCTCTTCCCAGGACCACTCTCCTCCTGGCAGGCATGGCCACCCCAATCCTTACAAGGGGCTCCCCGGCACCCATTTTCCACGGCCCCTGATTCCTACGAAGACGGTCCGGGTGGGGTGTCCTGTAGCTGGGGCTGATGAACAGATGACTCAGACACGGTTTGACTGTGGGGAGAGGGATAGGGGCCCCTGGCTCTAGTGGCCAGGGCAGCCTCTATTCCTGCCTCGTTAGGCCTTTATTGGAATTTTTATGTTTAGGTACAATCAGCAGGGCGAGTAATCTCAGGAGGACACACGTTCCTCTAGGCAGGGCATCCAGGGGTTAAGGGTAAGGATTCCAGTAATCACCTGGGGGTCTGTGCATGCACAGACTTATTTGGAAAGGTCAAGGGATAATTAGGGGCGCTGCCTTCAATACACCCCTAAGTCTCCCCTGTGAATCCACATCCATTTGCAGCAAGGGCTCAGGATCTAAAGGAGGGGCCGCACACCAGTGAAAACACTAGACAAGAAATATGAATTTAGAAGGCATGGGGGCCAGGCGGAAACTTCCCTCTAGTGGAGAAGCTCCCAGTAAACTGGGTCCCCTCAGCTTTTTACTCACTTGAATACACATTTGCCCTTTAGGAATGCCTACAGGCATATCAAAGGTAAAGTTTGGTTAACAGTAAAAGGGTTATCAGGTTAGGGAATTGCCTTGAGCCCTGCTGACCATCGCATGGATAGGCTAACTACTGCCGGTCTTGGCCTCCAGCACTCCCCCAAGGGAATTCTGATAAACAGGCAGGAGGCCTTCCACACTCCCCTTCCTCAGGATGCCTCCTCCCAACTTTCCAACCGAGTCTTTTGTGCTCCCCAACCCTCTAGTCGGTCCTGAACAGCCTGCTCTTTCTCAGCCCCCCTTCACCCGTCCTGCTGCCTCTCCCAGACCCCAGCAGCCCCCCTGCTGTCAGGAGGAGTTTCGGGGCGCCCAGCGCCACCTGTCCTGCAGCAGGATGTGGACCACTGTCTGCCAGCACTCGCCGTCCCTGCTCTTACCCACTGGTCCAGTCACTTAAAAACAGGTTCATGCGTCAAAGGTCACTGCCCAAGAGACCACGCTGCTGCTCTGCCGCGCCGGGTGCTGTGCAGCCCTGCAACTGCACTGTCTGGCAATGCCATGGCCAGGGCTCCACGTCGGCCCTTGAAGGTCATGGCCCAGATGGCTGCGTAAAGGACATGAAACGCTGGATCATGATGTGCACACCTGAAACTAGTATGGCATTCTGTGTCAACTGTAATTAAAAACAAAATTTAAAAAAAGATTGAGAACTAAAAATGACAATAATAGAGAAAAAACACCTTGGGCCCTTCCTTTCCATTGCAGAGTGAAAGGACAGAGCAGGACTGATGGCTGTGTCCTTAACCCCTCTTCCAAGAAAAAGCCGCAAGGTGTATCAGTTACTCAGCCTGCCCTTATCTCGGCCAATGGGAAAGCGGGGGAAACTAGCCCAAGGCCAAAAGTATGCTGGCCACCCACCCTGTCTTTGTGTAACCAGACCCTAGCTGCACCCTGCCCCAACCCCTGACCCCAAGCCCTATAAATTCTTTGTTCTCTTGGGACTCAGGGCTCTCGCTTGCACCCAGTAATGGAGGCAAGGGGGGGACCAAGCGAGCTTGTATAAGAGACCCTCTGCTTTTGCATCGGACTGGCTAGTTCCCTGGTGTGGTTTCCTTGGGGATCTTGAAATCTGGGCATAACATTTTGGGGGCTCGTCCGGGATCCCCAACACCATCGAGGGACCCACTGACCGAGGTAGGTGTTTGTGTGTCGTTGTATGTTTTGTATCTGTCCTATGTGAGCTCACTTCTGAAATCTGTAATCGTAATCGCCTGCATGGTCTAAGGTGGACGCACTGGGGGGGCCACGGGCGGGAGGAGTCCAGGGACGCCTCGATCCTCCATCTGAAGGGGGCATTTTTGCTTCCGCGGAGTCGGAAGGTCTGTAGGAACCCCTCAATCTGAGAAACGGCGGGTCGCTCCCGCTGGTTGGTGTGCAGCCAACGTCTAGCTTTCGTTTTTTTTGCTTCCATGGAGTTGGAAGGCTGTACTTCTTTGGGCCCTTTAGTTGTTTGTGTTTCCGTTTTATTTGTGGACTTGCTGGATGGACATTATGGTGGACTCAGACTGCTCCTTTGGGTATTGTGATTAATCATTTCAAGGAGATTGGGGGAGGCTTTAGAGCTCCCTCAGGAATGGGGAAGTTGTTAGGAATTGAATGGATTGTTTAAATTCTGAATGAATGTCTGGTGAAAGTGTGCGAGTGTGGAGGGAGGGGGACTGCTTTCCCCCCTCCTTTGTGTGGCGGTTGGGCGGCCGCCTGAGTGAGGGTCTGTGGAAACAGGTCACCCCCTCCCCAAGTAAATGCGTCTGGGATTTCTGTGCACGTGTAAGGAGAAAAGCTGGCTTAAAACTAATATGCACACCGTCCAATTTTGGATAGGGTTTTGGGCTAGCGTCTCCTTTCAAATGTGCAGGATAAATCCCAAGCCTAATCCATAATAAAGAACAGTTTTTCCAAAGGAAAAAAACAAAAATAAAAAACTGGTCCTTTGTTAATTAAGAAAGCTTTTCTTTTTTTTTTTTTCCTTTAAATATATTTTATTGATTTTTTACAGAGAGAAAGGGAGAGAGATAGAGAGTTAGAAACATCGATGAGAGAGAAACATCGATCAGCTGCCCCCTGCACAACCTCCACTGAGGACGTGCCCGCAACCCAGGTACATGCCCCTGACCGAACCTGGGACCCCTCAGCCAGCAGGCCGACGCTCTATCCACTGAGCCAAACCGGTTTTGGCAAGAAAGCTTTTCTTGATGGAGGAAAGAGATAGTCGCCTCCTGCCTGCAGCAAAATCTTAAAGAATGTGGTCAATTTACATCTGAAAAGACCAGGTAGGCCAAAAACCTGCCTTGCAAGGCTCGAATGTGGTTTTCCAGAGCCGCTTGAAACCTAATGAAGAAAAAAAAGACAGTCTTTTACACAACTGAAACTGATTTGTTGGTATTTTGTGGTATAAATGTGGCATGCACATCAAGGTTCTTAATGGGGAATGTATCCAGTTATTGTGTCTATTTAGTCTTGATTTCCTTGTTCAATATGAGTACCGTTTCTATCTGGATGAGACATAGGTCAAGAATCCCATCCTGGGACGTGGGAAAGGGAGGCCCCCACATCTGTTCCTGTCAGGCCCCCATCAGGGGACTTGGGCGGTGTTACTGTTACCTGCTCAAGATCCCAAGACTGTAAAAGTAAAGGGTGTAAGTATGTCTACTTGGATATAATTATTTGTTCATGTAAGTGTTGTTATGGGTTAGCTCAGCGAGATAGACCACCGACTCAGAATTTAAATTTTAAGAGCCTTTATTAAGCTGAACAGCTGACTGCTAGCTGTGCGTGTCCTTCCCATAAGAGCCCACAGCTTGCAGTGCAGACCAAGAGTACAGCAAGACCTTTTATCTGCAACACTACAAAGTATTTTTTTAAAAAACAGAAAAAACAAACTGCAAAGCGGTTCATCAGCCATTCCTGGTACTGGCAGGGTAAAAAGTTTACATAAAATTTACGAGCAGGGTCACACCTGCCTGGGTTCAATCATAACACATTGCTTTTCTAGCGAGATAACTAGCCATTTTTCTTTCCCATGGTCCCTGCCCCTCAGTCTACTTAGTAATTCTTTTTTGTCAGGCCCCTGCCCCTAGCACAGTGTGGAAGTATATTCTGTGCTAGGTTGGGATTTTGAAATTCTGGGGTAGATTTAAAAGGTATTTGTGACTTTTCTAGTCTGATTGGGACATTTAAGGGTGGGGCTCACAGTTCCTCAGGGCAGAGATTTCATGGGCCCTTCCCCCTGCCTGTGCTGAATTAAATAATACAGGCCAGTGTCATTTGGCTTGCTGGTTAAAGGAAAACAATGGGCCTTAGAATCTGTAAAGGTGGGCGGGAATGAAGCTGGTCAAATGTACTGAAAGGGTTTGGTACCTGTTGCTGCTAGCAAAGGAGGGGCTGATACCCACTTCTAGCGCACTCTCTTGAAAGGAACTGGTAGAAAGGAGGGCTGGTTGCTGCTCTGCCACAAAGGGAACTGATAGAAAGGCAAAAAAAGCAGAGCGCTGTAACTGATAAACAGGGTTACCTAGAAGCCATCAGGACTTTGAAGTTCTCCAAGAGAGGAGGAATCTGACTCAGAGACTGGCTAGGACTGGGTGTCTTTTCTTTAACAATCTCTTTCCTTGAGAGGGCTCCAGAGGGCGCACGCGGACATTTGGCCGCCCCTCCGTGCCATCTACAAGACCAGCCCAACCCCAACTCCTCATCAGCACAGACCAGGAGATTTGGTCTATGTCAGAAGGCACCACCGGGAGACCCTAGAGCCACGTTGGAAGGGTCCCTACACTGTGGTGCTGAAGACTCCCACCGCTCTCAAGGTAGATGGCGTCGCGACCTGGGTCCATCCGGAAAGACTTCATCACCAAATGGAGCATCGATCGATCGAGATCAATGCAACCCGCTCAAGCTCAAGCTACGGAGTGCTTCACCTGCCTGATGCCGGTAACATGACTCGGGATCATTCCTGTCACCAGGAGCCTCCACAATACTGTGTAATACACTTAGATAATGCCTGCATCTTCATGGACATGGCTCCAAAGAGACAAGGACCATTTATAGAATCACATGTTTGGTAGAAGATTTGGCTGCCTGAAGCGGCCATGATGCCAATATTATGTTTAATTTTATTCATATGTTATATTAACCTTTGATTCTTTTGCAGGTTTGAATGTATGTTGGCTGTCCTGGAAGGGAGCTGTGTGGGGTGACCCCCAAAAGTAAAGGGTGTCTAGCTGCCAAGAGGGCAGGTGCCCAACTGGGCAGGGAGGGGTGCCCATCAGGTTTTGGTCTCTGTTGAGAGACAGCTAACAGTTGGCAGCCTGTAACACTGTCTTGCAAGCCTGAGTCACCATGCCCATGTCAGGGGTAGTAAAGCTGGAAAAAGCCTGTTTAGAATAGAAGGTTCAGGCATGGTTATGCATAGAAAGAAGGTTTTATACCAATAGTTACTGTTTTGTTTTAAATCCATGAAAAGGAATTAGCAAGGAAAGTCAGAAAATCTTAGAGTAGATCAGTATGTTTTTCTCCTTATGTAATTCCTCCGAAATCTGGCAATGCTAAATAAGTACGTTTCTTTGCATATATCCAATAAAACTGATTCCTAATAGTGGTTTTATTAACGGAAAACTTTGACTGGAGTATCATGTTTTAAAGAGCCCTGTCTGAACTCTAAAGACTTGAAACCACTAAGACCACGAAGAAAGCCTGGTATCCTGCTTGGGAGCCCTGAAGATGGCTGGTGCTGGAGCGTCAGGCTGAAGCCCTACCATCACTGGCGGTTGGTAAGAGTAGAAGGGGAGCAGTAAAGATGCCTCTGCATCCCTGCGGAACCCCCCACACACTCTGGGACACAACGAGTAGGAGGGCTACTGAGATGGGCCTTAAAGCCTGGAGCGTGGGCTCAGGTGGAGTTGCTACAGATGAGGGATTCACCTAACTCAGCAGATACTGCAGGCAGGCCTGATGGCAGCTGGATGGCTTGGCTTCCTGGCCCTATGGGGCACATTAAGGTTCAACCATGAAATTCCAGCAAAGGTAGTCAGTTACCATTCTTGTTGTGTTTATGCAAACATCAGGACAGTAAATAAATTAATCTTGATTTGGCTTTTTGATAGCCATGGAGGAATTTTAAGAAGAAAAATCCTATTTCAATAGAAGTTGTTAAAGCTAAAATGGTTTCTTTCCCTTCCACTGGACCATTTGTTAAGCTTATAAGAATAGTTCAGTTGATAGTTCTGTGTGCCCAGTACGGGCCTCTAGCAATGGTACAATAGAAATGCAGTCCGTCTCATGATTGAGCCGGAAGTTCCAAGACAAGGGGGGAATGAAAGGACAGAGCAGGATTGATGGCTGTGTCCTTAACCCTTCTTCCAAGAAAAAGCCGCAGGGTGTATCAGTTACTCAGCCTGCCCTTATCTCGGCCAATGGGAAAGTGGGGGAAACTAGCCAAGGCCAAAAGTATGCTGCCCCCCCCCGTCTTTGTGTAACCAGACCCTAGCTGCACCCTGCCCCAACCCCTGACCCCAAGCCCTATAAATTCTTTGTTTTCTTGGGACTCAGGGCTCTTGCTTGCACCCAGTAATGGAGGCAAGGGGGGGACCAAGCGAGCTTGTATAAGAGACCCTCTGCTTTTGCATCGGACTGGCTAGTTTCCTGGTGTGGTTTCCTTGGGGATCTTGAAATCTGGGCATAACACAGAGCAAGAGAAAATAGAGTTGGGGGCAAGCCCCTCAGCCCAGGCTGACCTGCCAGGGCGGATGTGGGGATGATGGAGCTGTGAACACAGAGGGGCTCAGAGGCTCTGCTTTTTTTATTTATTTAAATTCTTTATTGTTGAAAGTATTTCATATGTCTCTTCTCCCCCCATTGACCTCTTTCCATCCTCTCCCGCCCCCCAGCACATGCCTTCACCCCTACTGACCATGTCCACTGGTTATGCTGATATGCATGCACACAAGTCCTTTGGTCTCCCTCCCCCTGCTTTGGTCTCCCCCTCCCTCCTCCCCTCCCCCCTCCCTCCCCCCCTTTCTCTGAGGCTTGAAGGTCAGAGGGTCTGCGTTTATTGCTCCTGCTTTTCCTGGAGGCTCTTGCTCCAAGTGACGTTGTCATTTGCCCTGTTCCTCAATAAGCTTCGAAGGCCTCTGCGCACAGAGAAGTACAGCCCCGTGTCCACGGCAAATAGGAGTCCCGGCAGCAGGCAGAGCAGGACGAGGTGCCCTGGGGAGACGCGTGAGATGGCCAGCGCTGTACGAGGGCAGGGGGCGGAGAAATGGCTGCTGTTATTTGGAATAACAAATAGAAATTTGGAATCACCTGCCTTTGCTCCTCCCACTGGCATCTGCCTGGCTGGGCTGAGGCCGCCACTGGGAGGGCCAAGCACATTAGGGTGCTGGGTTTGGTGTGGATTTGTGAAAGTTGTCAAAGTTTAAGTTGGTGTGAGAACATTATTTCTTAATTTCAGTGTCTCAAAATTACACTCATTGCTCTCCCCCACATTGCTCCTTGTCGCTAAAGGAAATCTGACAAACAGCGAGCCATTGACGTTTGCTCCATATTGACCAAAGGGAGTGAGGTGGGGCCCGGCTCTCACCCCTGAGCCCCTGATGACAAGCTTTAGACTCATTTCTTGCCGCTGTCTATAGACTGGAAACATTTTACTGGATTTAAAATATAGAAATTATATATATATATATATTATAGTATATAAAATCTCAGAGAGAAAGGGAGAGGGCGAGAGAGATAGAAACATCAGTGATGAGAGAGAATCATTGACCAGCTGCCTCCTGCATGATCAGGGATCGAGCCCACACTCGGGCGTGGGCCCGACCAGGAATCAGCCATGACCTCCTGGTTCATAGGTTGATGCTCAGCCACTGGTTCACAGTGACCAGGCTATATTTATTTTGATTTAATTTCAAACTGACGAAACGTTACCAGAATCATACAAAGAACTCTCGCATAGTCTTTTCCTACTTTACTAAGTGCTAGCATTCTGACCCAGTTGCTTCATTATTTGTCTTTTCTTTCCCTCACCAGTTGAGAGTGTTTTTTACTTTAAATTTAAATGCAATGAGATTATTTTTATAGGAATGATGGCTTTGCTGTGTTACAGTCTCATCAGGTGTGGATCTATCTCCGCTTTGCTATGTGGTCTCGGTCTGGTTCCAGGTGGACGTTCTGTGGCACCAGGAAGTCCAGGAGCTGTGTGCACGCGCACACGTGTGTGTGTGTGTGTGTGTGTGTGTGCGCGCGCGCGCGCGTGGCTCTGGCGGAGGGGGAGCTCTGCTCCGTCCTGGGCCCACGCCGACCTGAGACGGTGCGTGAACAACGCTCACATGGATCGAGCGGCTGCATCCATGGCTTCGCCCTTTGCTGTGACCTGAGGACAGGTGACCCCCGCCCCCAGCTCCTGCCGCAGTCAGCGCTGCCCAGCTCACCCGCTGTTGGGGTCCGTGGCCAGCAGGGGGCGCTGCTGCCGACGCCCTCAGCACAGCGTCCCGCCCAAGGACGGTGCCCCACACTCGTCAGTTGTCTTGGTTACAGAAATCGGGGTTCAGAGAGACTCAGTGGCCTAGCAGCGCCCAGGTCTGGCAGTGCGCCTGCAGCCCTCACCTTCCACCAGGACGACCACCGCCTCGGAGGACACGTTCAGCTTCCCGATGAGGCCCCGGCAGAAGTAGGAGCCGTTGTGCTTGCGGGACGCCCTGGGGACGTGGAAGGCGGAGTTGTTGTAGGAGAACTGCCGGCCTCTGCCGTCCTGGAAGTACTGGACGTTGCCCACGGGCTTGTTCTTCCAGCTGTGGCACCGCAGCACCAGGGGGTCCCCCTCCCGCAGCTTCCACCGCGGGGCCTGCAGCAGCAGCCAGGCTGGAAGACAGACCGCCGGCCCCAGGACAGGCGTCAGCGCCAAGCGCGGGTGGGGGACACGCGCCCCAGATCCAGATCCCGCAGGTGGGAGGCAGCCGGCAGCCCTTCCCATCAGCTGGGGCCACGCCGAGGCCTCTGTCTAACGGGCGAGGGTCGGACTCAGCACAGGGGCTCGGGCCAGGGGAAGCGAGAGGCAGGCGGGAAGCCACCTGCCCGGGCGGGGCTGCCTGGGGTCGGAAGGCAGGGGACAGGGGCCCACAGCCCAGATCACCCCGCAAACAGCCCCTGGACAGGGCGCTTTGCCGCATTAGGGGAAAGGCCGTCTTCAGTGGGAAGGAGGCTGCAGGAGTATGAGACTCGAGGCAGCAACAGGGCAAGGCCACTGGTGGGCCCAGGAGTGGCTGCCGGGGCCCTGAAGGACTAACGGGCAGGAGGAGAGGGAAGCAGGGCTGGGGGTGCGGCGGGATCTGGGAGTTTCCGAGGGGCCACCCGGCCTGTGAGCCCAGCCTTCAGGAGAGAAACTCCTAGTCACCAGGACACTGTTCTTAGCGGCCTCGCCCAGTAACGAGATTCCACGCGGATAGAACGGGACTCAGGGCCTGAGGCGCAGCTGGACCATTAAAGGTGAATTGCAGACAATCTCTAAAATGCCACAGAGCCCGGCGGTGTGGCTCCGTGGTTGAGCTTCCACGTATGAACCAGGAGGTCACGGTGCAATTCCCAGTCAGGGCACATGTCCAGGTTGTGGGCTTGATCCCCAGTGTGTGTGTGTGTAGGGGGGGGGCGCGGGGAGGGGAGGGTGTAGGAGGCAGCCGAGCAATGATTCTCTCTCATCATTAATGTGTCTGTCTCTCTCCCTCTCCCTTCCTCTCTCTGAAATCAAAACAAATATATTAAAATGACATGAGAAACATCTATGAGACAATGTTAGGCTAAAAAGAGAAGGCAAAAAGGATGCGCCCACAGAAAACAGGAAGGAAGACCACACTTCGTTTTCAAATATTGACACAGCTTCTCCCTTTTACTTTCACACATTTATGAAAACCCAAATGGCTTTTGTGAGAAGAACAAAACAATAAAACTAATTATAATTTAAAGAATATGCGACCTTATGCTAAACAAAATTGGTAGAACATAAAAATTCTCTACCTGGAATATTTGCCCAATAGAAGGTAACCTTCGTTATTTATCAATAAAGACCACTTAGCAGAAGAGGCTACATCCTGTACACCCACTTACCGCGTGAGCAGAGACGAAGCGTTAGTAGTATAACGTGCTGGTTGTAAGATTATGTGCATGTGCATGTGGTCTGATGACTTTTGGGAGACACACTTGTTCCTGTTTGTCCTGTCCTGGACTCATGTGTTCACTTGACAAACATTTTATCAAGTATGTACCTGTGATGTGCAAACCCAGATGACCAGGACCCGTGATCCTAACCCCAAAGAACCTGTAGTGTAGACTCAGAAATATCCCAATTGAGAGTGGTGAGTGCTGCACGGTCGGTACTGCAGGGACTGCTAGCCGGAGCCGGGGGGCCGCCAAAGGGAAGTGATGAAGAGGAAAGGCCCTCAGAGGAGAGGAGGGAGATGGGTCCCCAAGGGAGACCGGGACCCACCTGGAGAAGTTAGCAGTCATGGTCGAAGCTTAACACAGTCCTCACTGACTGGCCTTCTGAAGCCAGTCTCTAGAGCCAAGTTCAAGACAAACTGACAACTCTTAGACTTGACTTTTCTATTGTTTCCTGTTGGCAAATCCCCATTTTATTTGGTCTTAGGTGGCACTTTGCTCCCAGCCTGCTAATAACTCCTGGAGCTCTGTGTGTGAGTGTCAGCTCCAGGACGGGCAGCAGCAGAGGAGCCACCCAGAGCTGCCCCGCTCTGAGGCAGGCCCACTCACATGGGCTCTCCCTGTGGGCTCGCTCTGCCCGTGTCCATGCACACATGGGCAGCCTTGCTGAAGTCAGGCTTGCAAGGGGACTCGGTAGGCACAGGCCTGCGGTGCAATTCCAGGGACACAGGAGGGTCCCGCCTCAGTGCTCCCTACCTGCCTCTGTGCCTGAGCCCACCGACCACACCCTTTCACTCCACAGTCGCTGTGCAGGGTGCACCAGGATACGTGTGTCAGGGCAGCTTGTATGCTGGGAGCCCGAGTGTGGTGCTGATGGAGAGAGATGACCCTCAGCCATTAGGGGTGGTGTGGGGCAGCTTAGGGCTTTGTGGGCCTGAGAGTGAGAAGGCGATGGAGGTCCTGAGAACAGATCCTTTACTTCCTGCAATGAATACTACTGTGTGTCCTCTGCGGGTGCTGCTCCCGGCCCTGGGCAGCCGTCCTGTGTCTCTGCTTGCCAGGTGTGACACCCGGCCCACCTGGGGTAGGACCCAACGCTGACACACCTCACAGGGGTCACGGATAATCGCATCTTAGTTCTAACCCCTCGAATATCACCTGGCTCTGCCCCAGCCTCTCCCGCCTCTTGCGTCACCCTTTAGTGGCGACTCCCCTCGTCCCCATCACCCACTCACCGGCACGGACTTGGAGCTGCACCGGGTCGCTGAGATTGGAGAGGCTGGTCTGGCACAGGTACTCCCCACTGTCGTTCACGCTGGCTGATTCGATGAAGTAGCTGGAGGTCCGGTTTGGCAGGAGGTGACCATTGTGCCACCACCGTGTGGAACTGTTCCCCTCGGCCTGGGCCCCCTGGCACCTCAGAGTCACATTGTCGCTCTCGAGCAGCCTGTCCCATTCCGGATGCAGGGACACCACAGCCTTCTGGACACCTTCTGAGGAGACAGGAGAATGTGGGCGAGGCAGGGGTGGGGGATGGAGGTGGGGGGGGTTCCCCGCCCTGCATTCCCGACCTGCCCTGCCAAACCACAGTTGGCAGCTCCGCCTTGGTCTGGGACTCGGCCTTAGAGCATCTGGGCTTGGAGGCACTTTGCCCCACGTTTGGCCTCTTTATGTTGAGGAAAACTGGTTAGGGGAGCGTAGGGCCAAGCCCACCGTGTTGGGACAATTGTCCCCGCTGGCCCTCCACCTGTGTGGCCACAGCCCGTGGCTACTGCGTCCTTGAGGGCCTCACGGGATCAGTCTGACACCGGGAAGCAGACTCACCAGCTCCGGTGCTGGCTGATGCTGCAGAGAAAAGAGTGAAACAAAAATTGAGCACAGCGGGGCGTGGCGGCTGCAGGGGCTGAGCTCCGCCTCTGCCTGCCTTGCCCCTGGGCCCGCGGCGCCTGAGCCAGGACACAGACAGTGGCCAGCTGTCCCGCTGCCGACACTCTGGTCTCCGACGTCTGTGACTCCCGCCCTGCCCCATGGTCCACCCAAATCCCTGTTTTCAAAAGCACCCCGTTACTCCTCCGACCCCGTTCAAACTCCCTAATTAATGATCCGGATTGGATTTCCCTGAACGAAAGCCTAGAAACAACCTCAACACAAGTCCCCTCGGAAGAATAGAGATTAAAAGTCTTAGAGAGGAACCCTAGGATGTCACCGTGGAAGAGACAGACCTTAGGGACCGTCTGTCTGGTCCCTGCTCTTCAACTTGCAGGTGGGGAAATGGAGGAGGAGGCATTGCAGCCCCTTCACCTCCTGATGGGCCCGAATGAGCCGGCGTCCTCCCTGTCTCTAGCCTGCGAACGGTTTGTCCTATGAGCCAAGTCTAGGGCTGCCTGTTGACGCGAGGAGGGTCCCGTCTGGGCTGGTCCCAGGGCGTCCTGAGGGTCTCCCTCAGCGGCAACTGACTTACCCAGAAGCAGCAGGACCGCGGGCGGCAGCAGCTGCCACATGCCGGCCGTGAGAGCGAGTGCCCGCGGTGCTGACAGTGACCTAGCTGGCTTGAGAGAGGAAGTCAGCAGCCTCCCCCTGCACCCCACTACTCAGCGGGTTCCTTTTTCTGGGAGCATAATTGACTCCTGATCGCAATTTGGACAAGAGAGCTCAGGGTGGGGGCTGCAGGCAGAGGCTGGGGGAGAAGTGGTGGGCGTGTCCCTTTGCTCCACGTGGGTCTGTGCTGAGACCAGGTGCCAGTCCGTGGGGCACCCTCAGCAATCTCAGCCATTAGCCCACCAGTGGGGCCGGGGCCACCAGCGCCAAGAAGGGGGAGCTGGGCCCAGGGACAAGACTGGGAAGAGGGAGGGTGCTCCCTGAGGGTCTCTATCCCCATCTCAGCCCTTCTCCCTCCTGTCCGCTGCCTACGCACAGAGAGCAGGCATTTCAATCTTCAGACCCGACAAGTGTCCCTCACCCCATATTAACTCCATCGACATTTTCTTTCAAATTAAAAATGCCCATGCCCTGGGTGGTGACCCACAGGGGCTCCTAACTTTCGGTGTGAATTTGACCACAGGTTCCCATGGTCTGTGAAAAGAACCCCTGGCCGTGGGGGAGCCGGGCATGGAGTTACTTGAACAGCCCAGGTGAGAGTAGGGCTGTCGGTCAGGGACGTGGCTGGCGCTGGAGGCGTGGAAGCAGGTGGGGTGGGCAGGATGTGGGTGAGCAAGGAGCCGGGAGGGGTGGCGGAGGGGTCTGGGCGAGGCTCAGCTTGGATGCGGGTGATCAGGAGGATGGCGTCCGTTTCATGGACTTGGAGACGGGGAGGAGGAGCAGGCTGGGCGGGGCGAGTGATGGGGTGCAGGTGGTGGTGGTGATTTCAGGCGAGATGTCAGGCAGGCAGGGGACACGTGGCCCTGGAGCTCAGAGGACAGGTCTGGACAAAGGGCAGACAAGTGGATGTTTTAAACTTTTGATAAAAGCTTCAGGTCCTCTCCTAAGAACAAAGGAAAATGTACCCCCTTTTCCCAGTAAGTCAAGGGGGTTCCTGTGAGGCCCGCCAGAGGCTCTAGGTCAGGGTAACCACAGATGAGAATCTGACTAGAAAGCATCGGAAAAGGGGAACCAGGAGAGGACGGGAGGGCTGGGACAGAAACTTGGCCCTCGAGTTGCTGACAGAGCAGATCGGGAGGAGGGGCTACGAGAAAAACAAAGGGGGAGCCCAGAGGTCCCCTCTTCAGGGAGGGAAGTCACAGTGCGCAGGGCTGCAGCACAGCCCAGCGCAGCCCTGGGAGGCTCGGAGGGTATTCGCTGAGCAATTCCAGGGGCCGGGGGTGGGGGACAGAAGCCTGAGAAGTGCTGGTTGAAGCCTGAGAGGAAACAAGAGTGTCCTAGTGAACCACTAGTCCTTTAAGCATCTCGGTGACCGGGAGCCCCCCTTTCTTACCAGCATCTCATTCTCTCTGGGGGAGCCCCGACCTTGAGTAGCCTAATAGGAAGTGATTATTGCTTCCCCTACAGAAACCCACGGGGCCACACGCCCCTATTCCCACCTCGAGCCAGTGTGATGGGCTAAACTGTGTTTTCCCCAAATTTACACGTTGAAGCTCTAACCCTCAGTAGCTCAGCATGTGACTGTATTTGGGGATGGGGCATTTCAGGGGGTAATTATGCTAAAATGAGGACATTAAGGTGGACCCTCATCCGATAAGATTGGTGTCCACGGGAAGACATCAGGACAGACATGCCCAGGGCCGACATGTGAGGACACGGGGAAGACAACAGTCTCTATGCAGGAGGGAGGCCTCAGGGGAAACCAGCCCTGACAACAGCTGGACCTCACGCTTCCAGCCCCCAGAACTGTGAGGAAATAAAGGTTTGTTGTCTCAACTACGTCACCTGTGGTGCTTTGTTATGGCAGCCAAAGAGCAGCCACATGCCCCACGCGTGGCCGTGTGTCTCCGCTGGGACGGTGGCCTGCCTCCAGTTCCCGCCCAGTCACTCCCTTTTCTTCCTAATATGTCAGATTCTGAAAGTGCTGCTACAGTCAGAGCCGGAGGGACGCGGGGACCTCCTAGACTAGAGGAGATTTTATTTTGTTTTACGTGAGAGGCTTGGACTTGCCCACGGGCCACTGTGACCACTGCACTGCCAGCTGGACAGTCATGGGGGCCACTCGCTTCCAGGGTTGGAGACATAGGTCTCATCTCTCTCTTTAAAAAACTTTTTTTTACTGATTTCAGAGAGGAAGGGAGAGAGAGGTAGAAACATCAATGATGAGAGAGTCATTGATTGGCTGCCTCCTGCACGCCCACACTAGGGATGGAGCCTGCAAGACCTGGAATTGAACTGACCTCCTGGTTCATAGGTCGACACTAAACCACAGAGCCACGCCAGCCAGGCAAGAAATTTAGGTCTTTTCACAGATCATGGGAATCTGTGATCAAATTCACACCGAAAGTTTTAAGTAAATATTCTACTTGTTCATTTTAATAGCAAAATATAGTAACCTCTAAACTACAAATTCAAAAGAGATCAAAATCATTTAATGAAAACGTTTACTGTTGCGTCTGCAGTAAAAAGAGGAGAAGAGCTAGGAAGGGTCCTGCCTAGTAAAAAAGGGGGAGGGGGAGGCGGAGGCTGAGAGGGAGCCCTGGAGACTGACTGGGGCTAGAAGACCCAGAAGAACCAAGGGAACCGCGGAGGCAAGGGTCCCGGGAGAGAGGGCCTACAGCAAGGACCGCAGAGCCAGCGCGCGCCCAGGGGTGTGGGAGCCCAGGCAGATGGATGTCAGGGAAGTGACGGTGGGGAAGATGAGACTGAACCCCCAAACCAGGAAGAGATGGATGGAGGCAAAGGGGCGGAACCAGAGGAAATGAAAGTAGCTTGTGCGTGACCTTAAGCCACAGCCTGTTTATTTTTCTGTGGTCATCACACTAACACGCCTGTTGCCATAGGAGAGATTTCCAGAAATGTGGTGCTGCCTGCGAGCTGGCTCCAAGCCCACCCCCCACCCCAACCCCCCAGCCCGGCTCCAACTGAAAGGACAGAGGCGGAAAACCAGGACTACAGGTTTATCAGAGGAGAAGCACCGGCCGGGCTGCCTCGCAGGGGAGAGCAGCAGCACGTGCAGGGGTGGGCGCGCCTTCTGAGGGGCGGAATGGGAAGGGGTGGGGGGCTTAGTGTACTCGCACACTGATTGGTGGCTTACTGCATGGTCCATATAGGACAAGGCTTAGGGTGTTTGGCGGTTCAATGTTGGTCCATATAAGGTGCCTGGTTAGTATTTCCAGGCTGCAGGTTACGTCATACTCCGCCCATCAGTTGGGGGAAGGGAGGATCTATCACCAACCACCCTGCCAGCCTGGCCTCCAGCCCCGCCCTGAGGCCTCACAGCAGGATGCAAGCAGACCCCGCCCCCAACTGGCCGCAGCGTTCCCCGCGGACCGGTGGGGTGTGAGAATGTCCGGGCCCAGGAGGAAGTGAGCCCCGGCTCTGGTTTCGGTCTGACAGGTGTCCGCTCCTCCCGTCCAGAGCCCTTTCCTCATGGAGGGAGGTGACCGAGGGCTCCGGCTCCCGCGGTCGGTCGGCGGCAAATCGCACTGAGAGCACAGGGCTCCCTGGCAGACCCCCTCTCGGATGGGGAGTCACTGGACACCGGGAAGGCTCCGCTTCACTCTCAGGCTCAGGCAGCACCCGGAGGGGCCCGCACAGCCTCCTGAGCGGGAAGGGGAGCGGGGGCTGTGCAGCGCTGGCGGCTCCTGGGGCTGGGCCACACGACTTGGCCTTTGTTGCTGAAACCGTGTTTGTTTCACAGTGCGCCCTGATGTGATGTGTTCACAGTGCGCCCTGATGTGATGTGTGCACAGTTCGCCCTGATGTGATGTGTGCACAGTTCGCCCTGATGTGATGTGTTCACAGTGCGCCTGATGTGATGTGTTCACAGTGCGCCCTGATGTGATGTGTTCACAGTGCGCCTGATGTGATGTGTTCACAGTGCGCCCTGATGTGATGTGTTCACAGTGCGCCCTGATGTGATGTGTGCACAGTTCGCCCTGATGTGATGTGTGCACAGTTCGCCCTGATGTGATGTGTTCACAGTGCGCCCTGATGTGATGTGTTCACAGTGCGCCCTGATGTGATGTGTTCACAGTGCGCCCTGATGTGATGTGTGCACAGTTCGCCCTGATGTGATGTGTGCACAGTTCGCCCTGATGTGATGTGTGCACAGTTCGCCCTGATGTGATGTGTGCACAGTTCGCCCTGATGTGATGTGTTCACAGTGCGCGCTGATGTAAAGCTTTCACAGTGCACCCTGATGTGATGCGTTCACAGTGAGCCCTGATGTGATGCGTTCACAGTGCGCCTGATGTGATGCGTTCACAGTGAGCCCTGATGTGATGCGTTCACAGTGCGCCCTGATGTGATGCGTTCACAGTGCGCCCTGATGTAATGCGTTCACAGTGCGCCCTGATGTAATGCGTTCACAGTGCGCCCTGATGTAAAGCTTTCACAGTGCGCCCGATGTGATGTGTTCACAGTGCGCCCTGATGTGATGCGTTCACAGTGCGCCTGATGTGATGCGTTCACAGTGAGCCCTGATGTGATGTGTTCACAGTGCGCCTGAAGTGATGCGTTCACAGTGCGCCTGATGTGATGTGTTCACAGTGCGCCCTGATGTAATGCGTTCACAGTGCGCCCTGATGTGATGTGTTCACAGTGCGCCTGATGTGATGCGTTCACAGTGCGCCTGATGTGATGTGTTCACAGTGCGCCCTGATGTAATGCGTTCACAGTGCGCCCTGATGTAAAGCTTTCACAGTGCGCCCTGATGTGATGCGTTCACAGTGCGCCCTGATGTAATGCGTTCACAGTGCGCCCTGATGTAATGCGTTCACAGTGCGCCCTGATGTGATGTGTTCACAGTGCGCCTGATGTGACGCGTTCACAGTGCGCCCTGATGTGATGTGTTCACAGTGCGCCCTGAAGTGATGTGTTCACAGTGCGCCTGATGTGATGTGTTCACAGTGCGCCTGATGTGATGTGTTCACAGTGCGCCCTGATGTGATGTGTTCACAGTGCGCCCTGATGTGATGTGTTCACAGTGCGCCCTGATGTGATGTGTTCACAGTGCGCCCTGATGTGATGTGTGCACAGTTCGCCCTGATGTGATGTGTTCACAGTGCGCCCTGATGTGATGTGTTCACAGTGCGCCCTGATGTGATGTGTTCACAGTGCGCCCTGATGTGATGTGTTCACAGTGCGCCCTGAGGTGATGTGTTCACAGTGCGCCCGATGTGATGTGTTCACAGTGCGCCCTGATGTGATGTGTTCACAGTGCGCCCTGATGTGATGTGTTCACAGTGCGCCCTGATGTGATGTGTTCACAGTGCGCCCGATGTGATGTGTTCACAGTGCGCCCTGATGTGATGTGTTCACAGTGCGCCCTGAGGTGATGTGTTCACAGTGCGCCCTGATGTGATGTGTTCACAGTGCGCCCTGAGGTGATGTGTTCACAGTGCGCCCTGATGTGATGTGTTCACAGTGCGCCCTGATGTGATGTGTTCACAGTGCGCCCTGAGGTGATGTGTTCACAGTGCGCCCTGATGTGATGTGTTCACAGTGCGCCCTGATGTGATGTGTTCACAGTGCGCCCTGATGTGATGTGTTCACAGTGCGCCCTGAAGTGATGTGTTCACAGTGCGCCCTGATGTGATGTGTTCACAGTGCGCCCTGATGTGATGTGTTCACAGTGCGCCTGATGTGATGAGTTCACAGTGCGCCCTGATGTGATGTGTTCACAGTGCGCCCTGATGTGATGTGTTCACAGTGCGCCTGATGTGATGAGTTCACAGTGCGCCTGAAGTGATGTGTTCACAGTGCGCCTGATGTGATGAGTTCACAGTGCGCCCTGATGTGATGTGTTCACAGTGCGCCCTGAAGTGATGTGTTCACAGTGCGCCCTGATGTGATGTGTTCACAGTGCGCCCTGATGTGATGTGTTCACAGTGCGCCTGATGTGATGAGTTCACAGTGCGCCCTGATGTGATGTGTTCACAGTGCGCCCTGATGTGATGTGTTCACAGTGCGCCTGATGTGATGAGTTCACAGTGCGCCCTGATGTGATGTGTTCACAGTGCGCCCTGATGTGATGTGTTCACAGTGCGCCCTGAAGTGATGTGTTCACAGTGCGCCCTGATGTGATGTGTTCACAGTGCGCCCGATGTGATGTGTTCACAGTGCGCCTGAAGTGATGTGTTCACAGTGCGCCCTGATGTGATGTGTTCACAGTGCGCCCTGATGTGATGTGTTCACAGTGCGCCTGATGTGATGAGTTCACAGTGCGCCCTGATGTGATGTGTTCACAGTGCGCCCTGATGTGATGTGTTCACAGTGCGCCCTGATGTGATGTGTTCACAGTGCGCCCTGATGTGATGTGTTCACAGTGCGCCCTGATGTGATGTGTTCACAGTGCGCCTGATGTGATGTGTTCACAGTGCGCCCTGATGTGATGTGTTCACAGTGCGCCTGATGTGATGTGTTCACAGTGCGCCCTGATGTGATGTGTTCACAGTGCGCCTGATGTGATGTGTTCACAGTGCGCCCTGATGTGATGTGTTCACAGTGCGCCTGAAGTGATGTGTTCACAGTGCGCCCTGATGTGATGTGTTCACAGTGCGCCCGATGTGATGTGTTCACAGTGCGCCTGAAGTGATGTGTTCACAGTGCGCCCTGATGTGATGTGTTCACAGTGCGCCCTGATGTGATGTGTTCACAGTGCGCCCGATGTGATGTGTTCACAGTGCGCCCTGAAGTGATGTGTTCACAGTGCGCCCTGATGTGATGTGTTCACAGTGCGCCCTGATGTGATGTGTTCACAGTGCGCCCTGATGTGATGTGTTCACAGTGCGCCCTGATGTGATGTGTTCACAGTGCGCCCTGATGTGATGTGTTCACAGTGCGCCTGATGTGATGTGTTCACAGTGCGCCTGAAGTGATGTGTTCACAGTGCGCCCTGATGTGATGTGTTCACAGTGCGCCTGAAGTGATGTGTTCACAGTGCGCCCTGATGTGATGTGTTCACAGTGCGCCCTGATGTGATGTGTTCACAGTGCGCCCTGAAGTGATGTGTTCACAGTGCGCCCTGATGTGATGTGTTCACAGTGCGCCCTGATGTGATGTGTTCACAGTGCGCCCTGATGTGATGTGTTCACAGTGCGCCTGAAGTGATGTGTTCACAGTGCGCCCTGATGTGATGTGTTCACAGTGCGCCCTGATGTGATGTGTTCACAGTGCGCCCTGTTGTGATGTGTTCACAGTGCGCCTGAAGTGATGTGTTCACAGTGCGCCCTGATGTGATGTGTTCACAGTGCGCCCTGATGTGATGTGTTCACAGTGCGCCCTGATGTGATGTGTTCACAGTGCGCCTGATGTGATGTGTTCACAGTGCGCCCTGATGTGATGTGTTCACAGTGCGCCCTGATGTGACGTGTTCACAGTGCGCCCTGATGTGATGTGTTCACAGTGCGCCCTGATGTGATGTGTTCACAGTGCGCCCTGATGTGATGTGTTCACAGTGCGCCCTGAGGTGATGTGTTCACAGTGCGCCCGATGTGATGTGTTCACAGTGCGCCCTGAGGTGATGTGTTCACAGTGCGCCCTGAGGTGATGTGTTCACAGTGCGCCCTGAGGTGATGTGTTCACAGTGCGCCCTGATGTGATGTGTTCACAGTGCGCCCTGATGTGATGTGTTCACAGTGCGCCCGATGTGATGTGTTCACAGTGCGCCCTGATGTGATGTGTTCACAGTGCGCCCTGAGGTGATGTGTTCACAGTGCGCCCTGATGTGATGTGTTCACAGTGCGCCCTGATGTGATGTGTTCACAGTGCGCCCTGATGTGATGTGTTCACAGTGCGCCCTGATGTGATGTGTTCACAGTGCGCCCTGATGTGATGTGTTCACAGTGCGCCCTGATGTGATGTGTTCACAGTGCGCCTGATGTGATGTGTTCACAGTGCGCCCTGATGTGATGTGTTCACAGTGCGCCCTGAAGTGATGTGTTCACAGTGCGCCCTGATGTGATGTGTTCACAGTGCGCCCTGATGTGATGTGTTCACAGTGCGCCTGATGTGATGAGTTCACAGTGCGCCCTGATGTGATGTGTTCACAGTGCGCCCTGATGTGATGTGTTCACAGTGCGCCCTGATGTGATGTGTTCACAGTGCGCCCGATGTGATGTGTTCACAGTGCGCCTGAAGTGATGTGTTCACAGTGCGCCCTGATGTGATGTGTTCACAGTGCGCCCTGATGTGATGTGTTCACAGTGCGCCTGATGTGATGAGTTCACAGTGCGCCTGAAGTGATGTGTTCACAGTGCGCCTGATGTGATGAGTTCACAGTGCGCCCTGATGTGATGTGTTCACAGTGCGCCCTGAAGTGATGTGTTCACAGTGCGCCCTGATGTGATGTGTTCACAGTGCGCCTGATGTGATGAGTTCACAGTGCGCCCTGATGTGATGTGTTCACAGTGCGCCCTGAAGTGATGTGTTCACAGTGCGCCCTGATGTGATGTGTTCACAGTGCGCCCTGATGTGATGTGTTCACAGTGCGCCCTGAAGTGATGTGTTCACAGTGCGCCCTGATGTGATGTGTTCACAGTGCGCCCTGATGTGATGTGTTCACAGTGCGCCTGATGTGATGAGTTCACAGTGCGCCCTGATGTGATGTGTTCACAGTGCGCCCTGATGTGATGTGTTCACAGTGCGCCTGATGTGATGAGTTCACAGTGCGCCCTGATGTGATGTGTTCACAGTGCGCCCTGATGTGATGTGTTCACAGTGCGCCTGATGTGATGAGTTCACAGTGCGCCCTGATGTGATGTGTTCACAGTGCGCCTGAAGTGATGTGTTCACAGTGCGCCCTGATGTGATGTGTTCACAGTGCGCCCTGATGTGATGTGTTCACAGTGCGCCCGATGTGATGTGTTCACAGTGCGCCTGAAGTGATGTGTTCACAGTGCGCCCTGATGTGATGCGTTCACAGTGCGCCCTGATGTGATGCGTTCACAGTGCGCCCGATGTGATGTGTTCACAGTGCGCCCTGAAGTGATGTGTTCACAGTGCGCCCTGATGTGATGTGTTCACAGTGCGCCCTGATGTGATGTGTTCACAGTGCGCCCGATGTGATGTGTTCACAGTGCGCCTGAAGTGATGTGTTCACAGTGCGCCCTGATGTGATGTGTTCACAGTGCGCCCTGATGTGATGTGTTCACAGTGCGCCCTGATGTGATGTGTTCACAGTGCGCCCTGATGTGATGTGTTCACAGTGCGCCCTGATGTGATGTGTTCACAGTGCGCCTGATGTGATGTGTTCACAGTGCGCCCTGATGTGATGTGTTCACAGTGCGCCCTGATGTGATGTGTTCACAGTGCGCCTGATGTGATGTGTTCACAGTGCGCCCTGATGTGATGTGTTCACAGTGCGCCCTGATGTGATGTGTTCACAGTGCGCCCTGATGTGATGTGTTCACAGTGCGCCCTGAGGTGATGTGTTCACAGTGCGCCCTGATGTGATGTGTGCACAGTGCGCCCTGATGTGATGTGTGCACAGTTCGCCCTGATGTGATGTGTGCACAGTTCGCCCTGATGTGATGTGTTCACAGTGCGCCCTGATGTGATGTGTTCACAGTGCGCCCTGAGGTGATGTGTTCACAGTGCGCCCTGATGTGATGTGTTCACAGTGCGCCCTGATGTGACGTGTTCACAGTGCGCCCTGATGTGATGTGTTCACAGTGCGCCTGATGTGATGTGTTCACAGTGCGCCTGATGTGATGTGTTCACAGTGCGCCCTGATGTGATGTGTTCACAGTGCGCCCTGATGTGATGTGTTCACAGTGCGCCCTGATGTGATGTGTTCACAGTGCGCCCGATGTGATGTGTTCACAGTGCGCCTGAAGTGATGTGTTCACAGTGCGCCCTGATGTGATGTGTTCACAGTGCGCCCTGATGTGATGTGTTCACAGTGCGCCCTGATGTGATGTGTTCACAGTGCGCCCTGATGTGATGTGTTCACAGTGCGCCCTGATGTGATGTGTTCACAGTGCGCCTGATGTGATGTGTTCACAGTGCGCCCTGATGTGATGTGTTCACAGTGCGCCCTGATGTGATGTGTTCACAGTGCGCCCGATGTGATGTGTTCACAGTGCGCCCTGATGTGATGTGTTCACAGTGCGCCCTGATGTGATGTGTTCACAGTGCGCCCTGATGTGATGTGTTCACAGTGCGCCCTGATGTGATGTGTTCACAGTGCGCCTGATGTGATGTGTTCACAGTGCGCCCTGATGTGATGTGTTCACAGTGCGCCCTGATGTGATGTGTTCACAGTGCGCCCTGAGGTGATGTGTTCACAGTGCGCCCTGATGTGATGTGTTCACAGTGCGCCCTGATGTGATGTGTTCACAGTGCGCCCTGAGGTGATGTGTTCACAGTGCGCCCTGATGTGATGTGTTCACAGTGCGCCCTGAGGTGATGTGTTCACAGTGCGCCCTGATGTGACGTGTTCACAGTGCGCCCTGATGTGATGTGTTCACAGTGCGCCTGATGTGATGTGTTCACAGTGCGCCCTGAGGTGATGTGTTCACAGTGCGCCTGATGTGATGTGTTCACAGTGCGCCCTGATGTGATGTGTTCACAGTGCGCCCTGATGTGACGTGTTCACAGTGCGCCCTGAGGTGACGTGTTCACAGTGCGCCCTGAGGTGACGTGTTCACAGTGCGCCCTGAGGTGACGTGTTCACAGTGCGCCCTGATGTGACGTGTTCACAGTGCGCCCTGAGGTGATGTGTTCACAGTGCGCCCTGAGGTGATGCGTTCACAGTGCGCCCTGATGTGATGTGTTCACAGTGCGCCCTGATGTGATGCGTTCACAGTGCGCCCTGATGTGATGCGTTCACAGTGCGTCCTGATGTGATGCGTTCACAGTGCGCCTGATGTGATGTGTTCACAGTGCGCCCGATGTGATGTGTTCACAGTGCGCCCTGATGTGACGTGTTCACAGTGCGCCTGATGTGACGTGTTCACAGTGCGCCTGATGTGACGTGTTCACAGTGCGCCCTGATGTGACGTGTTCACAGTGCGCCCTGATGTGATGTGTTCACAGTGCGCCCGATGTGATGTGTTCACAGTGCGCCCGATGTGATGTGTTCACAGTGCGCCCTGAGGTGATGTGTTCACAGTGCGCCCTGAGGTGATGTGTTCACAGTGCGCCCTGATGTGATGTGTTCACAGTGCGCCCTGAGGTGATGTGTTCACAGTGCGCCCTGAGGTGATGTGTTCACAGTGCGCCCGATGTGATGTGTTCACAGTGCGCCCTGATGTGATGTGTTCACAGTGCGCCTGATGTGATGTGTTCACAGTGCGCCCTGATGTGATGTGTTCACAGTGCGCCCTGATGTGATGTGTTCACAGTGCGCCCTGAAGTGATGTGTTCACAGTGCGCCCTGATGTGATGTGTTCACAGTGCGCCCTGATGTGATGTGTTCACAGTGCGCCCTGATGTGATGTGTTCACAGTGCGCCTGATGTGATGTGTTCACAGTGCGCCTGAAGTGATGTGTTCACAGTGCGCCCTGATGTGATGTGTTCACAGTGCGCCTGATGTGATGTGTTCACAGTGCGCCTGAAGTGATGTGTTCACAGTGCGCCCTGATGTGATGTGTTCACAGTGCGCCCTGTTGTGATGTGTTCACAGTGCGCCTGATGTGATGTGTTCACAGTGCGCCTGATGTGATGTGTTCACAGTGCGCCTGAAGTGATGTGTTCACAGTGCGCCCTGATGTGATGTGTTCACAGTGCGCCCTGATGTGATGTGTTCACAGTGCGCCCTGATGTGATGTGTTCACAGTGCGCCCTGATGTGATGTGTTCACAGTGCGCCCTGATGTGATGTGTTCACAGTGCGCCCTGATGTGATGTGTTCACAGTGCGCCTGATGTGATGTGTTCACAGTGCGCCCTGATGTGATGTGTTCACAGTGCGCCCTGATGTGATGTGTTCACAGTGCGCCTGAAGTGATGTGTTCACAGTGCGCCCTGATGTGATGTGTTCACAGTGCGCCCTGATGTGATGTGTTCACAGTGCGCCCTGATGTGATGTGTTCACAGTGCGCCCTGATGTGATGTGTTCACAGTGCGCCCTGATGTGATGTGTTCACAGTGCGCCTGAAGTGATGTGTTCACAGTGCGCCCTGATGTGATGTGTTCACAGTGCGCCCGATGTGATGTGTTCACAGTGCGCCCTGATGTGATGTGTTCACAGTGCGCCTGAAGTGATGTGTTCACAGTGCGCCTGAAGTGATGTGTTCACAGTGCGCCTGAAGTGATGTGTTCACAGTGCGCCCTGATGTGATGTGTTCACAGTGCGCCTGATGTGATGTGTTCACAGTGCGCCTGAAGTGATGTGTTCACAGTGCGCCCTGATGTGATGTGTTCACAGTGCGCCCTGATGTGATGTGTTCACAGTGCGCCCTGATGTGATGTGTTCACAGTGCGCCCTGATGTGATGTGTTCACAGTGCGCCCTGATGTGATGTGTTCACAGTGCGCCCTGAGGTGATGTGTTCACAGTGCGCCCTGATGTGATGTGTTCACAGTGCGCCCTGATGTGATGTGTTCACAGTGCGCCCTGAGGTGATGTGTTCACAGTGCGCCCGATGTGATGTGTTCACAGTGCGCCCTGATGTGATGTGTTCACAGTGCGCCCTGATGTGATGTGTTCACAGTGCGCCCTGATGTGATGTGTTCACAGTGCGCCTGATGTGATGTGTTCACAGTGCGCCCTGATGTGATGAGTTCACAGTGCGCCCGATATGATGTGTTCAGAGTGCGCCCGCTGTGATGTGTTCACAGTGCGCCCTGATGTGATGTGTTCAGAGTGCGCCCGCTGTGATGTGTTCACAGTGCGCCCTGATGTGATGTGTTCACAGTGAGCCTGATGTGACGTGTTCACAGTGCGCCTGATGTGACGTGTTCACAGTGCGCCCGATGTGACGCGTTCACAGTGCGCCCGATGTGACGCGTTCACAGTGCGCCCGATGTGACGCGTTCACAGTGCGCCCGATGTGACGCGTTCACAGTGCGCCCGATGTGACGCGTTCACAGTGCGCCCTGATGTTATGATGTGTTCACAGTGCGCCCGATGTGATGCGTTCAAAGTGCGCCCGATGTGACGCGTTCACAGTGCGCCCGATGTGATGCGTTCACAGTGCGCCCGATGTGATGCGTTCACAGTGCGCCCGATGTGATGTGTTCACAGTGCGCCCTGATGTGATGTGTTCACAGTGCGCCTGATGTGATGTGTTCACAGTGCGCCTGAAGTGATGTGTTCACAGTGCGCCCTGATGTGATGTGTTCACAGTGCGCCCTGATGTGATGTGTTCACAGTGCGCCCTGATGTGATGTGTTCACAGTGCGCCCTGATGTGATGTGTTCACAGTGCGCCCTGATGTGATGTGTTCACAGTGCGCCCTGATGTGATGTGTTCACAGTGCGCCCTGATGTGATGTGTTCACAGTGCGCCTGATGTGATGTGTTCACAGTGCGCCTGATGTGATGTGTTCACAGTGCGCCCTGATGTGATGTGTTCACAGTGCGCCCTGATGTGATGTGTTCACAGTGCGCCCTGAGGTGATGTGTTCACAGTGCGCCCTGAGGTGATGTGTTCACAGTGCGCCTGAAGTGATGTGTTCACAGTGCGCCCTGATGTGATGTGTTCACAGTGCGCCCTGATGTGATGTGTTCACAGTGCGCCCTGATGTGATGTGTTCACAGTGCGCCCTGATGTGATGTGTTCACAGTGCGCCCTGATGTGATGTGTTCACAGTGCGCCCTGAGGTGATGTGTTCACAGTGCGCCCTGATGTGACGTGTTCACAGTGCGCCCTGATGTGATGTGTTCACAGTGCGCCCGATGTGATGTGTTCACAGTGCGCCCTGATGTGATGTGTTCACAGTGCGCCCTGATGTGATGTGTTCACAGTGCGCCCTGATGTGATGTGTTCACAGTGCGCCCTGATGTGATGTGTTCACAGTGCGCCTGATGTGATGTGTTCACAGTGCGCCCTGATGTGATGTGTTCACAGTGCGCCCTGATGTGATGTGTTCACAGTGCGCCCTGATGTGATGTGTTCACAGTGCGCCTGAAGTGATGTGTTCACAGTGCGCCCTGATGTGATGTGTTCACAGTGCGCCTGATGTGATGTGTTCACAGTGCGCCCTGTTGTGATGTGTTCACAGTGCGCCTGAAGTGATGTCTTCACAGTGCGCCCTGATGTGATGCGTTCACAGTGCGCCCGATGTGATGCGTTCACAGTGCGCCCGATGTGATGCGTTCACAGTGCGCCCTGATGTGATGATGTGTTCACAGTGCGCCCTGATGTGATGCGTTCACAGTGCGCCCTGATGTGATGCGTTCACAGTGCGCCCTGATGTGATGTGTTCACAGTGCGCCCTGATGTGATGTGTTCACAGTGCGCCCGATGTGATGTGTTCACAGTGCGCCTGAAGTGATGTGTTCACAGTGCGCCCTGATGTGATGTGTTCACAGTGCGCCCTGATGTGATGCGTTCACAGTGCGCCCTGATGTGATGTGTTCACAGTGCGCCCTGATGTGATGCGTTCACAGTGCGCCCTGATGTGATGCGTTCACAGTGCGCCCTGATGTGATGCGTTCACAGTGCGCCCGATGTGATGCGTTCACAGTGCGCCTGAAGTGATGCGTTCACAGTGCGCCCTGATGTGATGCGTTCACAGTGCGCCTGAAGTGATGCGTTCACAGTGCGCCCTGATGTGATGCGTTCACAGTGCGCCCTGATGTGATGCGTTCACAGTGCGCCCTGATGTGATGCGTTCACAGTGCGCCTGAAGTGATGCGTTCACAGTGCGCCCTGATGTGATGCGTTCACAGTGCGCCCTGATGTGATGCGTTCACAGTGCGCCCGATGTGATGCGTTCACAGTGCGCCTGAAGTGATGTGTTCACAGTGCGCCCTGATGTGATGTGTTCACAGTGCGCCCTGATGTGATGTGTTCACAGTGCGCCCGATGTGATGTGTTCACAGTGCGCCCTGATGTGATGTGTTCACAGTGCGCCCTGATGTGATGTGTTCACAGTGCGCCCTGATGTGATGTGTTCACAGTGCGCCCTGATGTGATGTGTTCACAGTGCGCCCTGATGTGATGTGTTCACAGTGCGCCTGATGTGATGTGTTCACAGTGCGCCCTGATGTGATGTGTTCACAGTGCGCCCTGATGTGATGTGTTCACAGTGCGCCCTGATGTGATGTGTTCACAGTGCGCCCGATGTGATGTGTTCACAGTGCGCCCTGATGTGATGTGTTCACAGTGCGCCCTGATGTGATGTGTTCACAGTGCGCCCGATGTGATGTGTTCACAGTGCGCCCTGATGTGATGTGTTCACAGTGCGCCCGATGTGATGTGTTCACAGTGCGCCCTGATGTGATGTGTTCACAGTGCGCCCTGATGTGATGTGTTCACAGTGCGCCCTGATGTGATGTGTTCACAGTGCGCCCTGATGTGATGTGTTCACAGTGCGCCCTGATGTGATGTGTTCACAGTGCGCCCTGATGTGATGTGTTCACAGTGCGCCTGAAGTGATGTGTTCACAGTGCGCCCGATGTGATGTGTTCACAGTGCGCCTGAAGTGATGTGTTCACAGTGCGCCCTGATGTGATGTGTTCACAGTGCGCCCTGATGTGATGTGTTCACAGTGCGCCCGATGTGATGTGTTCACAGTGCGCCCTGATGTGATGCGTTCGCACTGTCACATGAGTGGGGCGACTCGGAAGCATGCGCAGTGACAGGGCCTCTGCCCGAGGGCCACCTGCCTGAGGCGAAGAGGCGTGTCCTCGGGGGCGCCCCGAGCAGGTGTTCACGGGGCACACACCACTGTGTTTTTTTTTTATATATACACATTTTATTTAATGACTTTCTGAGACTTTATTTTTGATGCTAATCCCCACACACAAAGGCACACAAATGCACACACACCACTCAGCGCCCACGTAGCTTTAACCGGAGGAAGCTGCCGGAAGACGTGCGGAGGCCGCGCTCTGCCTGCTGGCAGGGAGGCCTGTGCTCCCGGAGCTGCCTGCCCCAGGCCGCCCCTCCTCCTGCGGGTTGTCCCGGCTTCTGTCCCAGCCCCAGAGGTGACTTTGTTTGGTCTAAACCAGAAGTACTCACATTTGAGCTGCGTGAGTTCTGGAAGGCTCGGTAGGACCTGTTGGAGGCCTCACTCAGGTTTCCTGATTCGGGGGCTGAGAATTTGCCTTTCCAGTGAGTGTCCCACTGATGCTGCTGGTCCCAGGACCACACTTTGAGAACCAATGTGCTTACCAGTGATTGACTCAGGACTGAACATAGACCCAGCTCTGGACAATGAACTCAGGAAGGCAACCTGCTGTGGGGATCCTGGGGCTAAGAAGCAGTGTTGCAGGAGACCCCAGAAAAACCAAGCGACGCTTTAAAGAACATTAGTTAGCTGCGCATTGGCCGTGACAGGCCCTATTATGTTTTTCCGTTCAATACAACCGCCCCCCGCCCCCCCCCCCCCCACGTGCATTTGGTAGCAGAGTCATAACATGCCGCAGGCGGTAAGTATAGCTAACAAAAATCTGGCTTGGTGGGGCTTTTCCGTATACTCGGTCTAGCATATTTGGGTAGCGAGTTTCTAAGCAAGGACGCGTGGCAGTGGCCCCTATGGGAGGCAGGTATGTGCAGCTAATATTATTAGTGGGAGCACATCATTCCCTCTATGTCTTTTCAGTCAGGGTCCACAACAGTGAACTGCTAGGACCAAGAGGAGTATTATGACTATTCCTGCCGGGCAGATGTAGCCAAGGATGGCGTGACAAGGCGTCGTCCAACAGTTTGTGATGAGGCCTTTGTCCCTTGCTGTGTGGGAAACAGTAATTTCATGGTGCTTCTGTGTCCCAGCAAGAGCAGATGAGTTCTCCTCCTGGTACTAGCCTTGGGTTCCAGCAGCACTCATAAAAAGACAAAATGAGAATTATTAGAACGATAAAACCAATGATTATCCAGAATTACCAGAGCATATTACCTTTAGGAGAAGATAAGAAAGAAAGATTAGTGTTAGGGAGAATTCAGCAGGGTGTTGTCCGAATTCCTTGGAGCAGGTTGATCGGCCAGGTCCGCTGTCTTCTTCTTTTTTTTTAGTTAAAGAGCGTAGCCCATGAGCATTTTATTTTTTTTAATTTAATTTAATTTAATTTTTTAAATTAAATCTTTATTGTTCAGATTATTACATTTGTTCCTCTCCCCCCCCCCCATAACTCCCCTCCTCCCAGTTCCTGCCCCACCCTCCCCCCTCACTCCCCACCCACTGTCCTCATCCATAGGTGCACGATTTTTGTCCAGTCTCTTTCCGCATCTCCCACACCCCTTTCCCCCCCAAGAATAGTCAGTCCATTCCCTTTCTATGTCCCTGATTCTATTATGATCACCAGATTATTTATTCACTTGATTCTTAGATTCACTTGTTGATAGATGCATGTTTGTTGTTCATAATTTGTATCTTTACCTTTTTCTTCCTCTTCCTCTTCTTAAAGGATACCTTTCAGCATTTCATATAATATTGGTTTGGTGGTGATGAACTCCTTTAGCTTTTCCTTATCTGTGAAGCTCTTTATCTGACCTTCAGTTCTGAATGATAGCTTTGCTGGGTAAAGTAGTCTTGGTTGTAGGTTCTTGGTATTCATCACTTTGAATATTTCTTGCCATTCCCTTCTGGCCTGCAAAATTTCTGTTGAGAAATCAGCTGACAGTCGTATGGGTATTCCCTTGTAGGTAACCGAGTTTCTTTCTCTTGCTGCTTTTAAGATTCTCTCTTTGTCTTTTGCTCTTGGCATTTTAATTATGATGTGTCTTGGTGTGGTCCTCTTTGGATTCCTTTTGTTTGGGGTTCTCTGTGTTTCCTGGACCTGTAAGTCTATTTCTTTCACCAGGTGGGGGAAGTTTTCTGTCATTATTTCTTCAAATAGGTTTTCAATATCTTGCTCTCTGTCATCTTCTGGCACCCCTATAATTCTGATGTTGGTACGCTTAAAGCTGTCCCAGAGGCTCCTTATGCTATCTTCGTATTTTCTGATTCTTTCCTCATTTTGCTTTTCCAGTTGGGTGTTTTTTGCTTCTTCGGATCTCAAATCTTTGACTTGATTCTTGTGCTCCTCTGGTCTGCTGTTGGGTGTCTGTATAATATTCTTTATTTCAGTCAGTGTATGCTTAATTTCTAGTTGGTTCTTTATCACAACATCGAGGGTCTCATTAGATTTCTTGAGGATCTCACTACATTTATGGGCGGTCTCACCAGTCTTTTCGAAGGCCTTACTAAGTTTATCGGCAGCTTCTAGACAGTTCTTGAGAGACCTTAAAAGTATGGTTTTGAGCTCTATATCTTCCATTTCTGACATTTCTGTCCTGTTTCTTTGTCTCCGCATTTTTTTATCTTTTCTTGGTGCACCCCCTAGTGGTATTTGTGCAAAGTCTTGTTGTAGTTAAGCCTTGATTGATGTCAGGAATACCTGGGGTGATTTGACCTCCAGGCTAACTGGCTATGAGAGTCCGCTGTGTCTGCAGTGGGAGAGCTTCTGTGCTGGATCTCTAGGGCGGTGCTAATCTAGCGTTTGCCTGAGGCTATCGGCAAATGGCTCTGTGCTGGGCTTGGGCAGGGTGGGTCGCACGGGATCAAACAGGGCGGGCAGAGAGAGCAGTTATGGCTGCTCTCAGTTCCGTCCCTAGGGGCTCTGCCTCACCGAGTCCCAGCAATCGCTGCAAACCTCGGAGAGAAAGCTGCCTTCGTGTTCCGACCGAAGCCAGACAGTCCCGTTTCTCCCGTTTGAGTCTGTGTCCCTAAAGACTCGCCTGGCTCTGGAGCTCAGAGTCTGAAGCTCCCTCCCAATTGAAAACAACAACCGCGCCCTCCGCCGCCAGCCCGCTCTGCGCGCACACGCACCTGAGAATTTCACTTCAGCACTGCGCCTCCTCTGAGTCTGGGTATGATATTCTCTTTCCTCCTATTTGTAGAATTTCCACTCAGCCAGCCCCCCTGTGGTTCTGGATGGTGTCCGTTCTGTCTTTTAGGTGTAATTTGAATTGGTTGTTCGAGGCAGCAATCTCCGGCATTAACCTATGCCGCCATCTTGGTTCTCTGAAAAATCCCCCTGCTGTCTTCTTAAGGGTGATCCGCAGAGGGTGGTTCTGGTCAGAGGTCACCTTCCACTTAGGCTGGGCATTGCTTGGCTGGTGGGCTGCCTTCACCCGGGAGTGGTGGATCCAGGTGTTCAGTCCTGCAACCTTGAGAGCCATGGGGGTGGTTAATATGACTGGATAGGGCCCCTTCCCGGTAGGCTTGAGGGGCTCCTTTTTTCCAACCCTTTACCCAAACCTTGTATCCAGGTTTATAAGGATGCATGGCTGTTCCTAGAGAGATGGGTAGTCGGTCAGTAACCCACCTGTGGACCTCAAAGACAGTTTTTCCAAGTCCTTGTAGTTGTTTCTGGATTTCTAAGTTCCCTATTTCCCCCAAATCTCCCTTTGGCTGAATCAAGGGAGAGGGTCCACCATATAGAATTTTAAAGGGAGAGAAACCTACCCTGGCCCTCGGGGCACAGCGTACCTGCAGGAGTACAAGAGGCAAGATATCTGTCCAGGGTAAGGCTGTCTCTTGGCATAGCTTAGCCATAGCCTGCTTCATGCATTCTACTTTCCCTGAACTCTGAGGCCTGTAGACTGCATGTAGGTTCCATTTAATTCCTAAAGCCTTAGCTACCTATTGTACTATTTCTGCTACAAAGGCTGGGCCATTATTGGACCCTATGGTCAGAGGCATTCCATACCGTGGAATTATATTCTTCAGCAATGCCTTAGTGACTTCTCTCGCCTTTTCAGTGCGAGTGGGATATGCCTCAACCCAGCCTGAAAAGGTGCAAACAAAGACTAGCAGGTATTTATTTCCTCTGCTAGGCCCTATTTCTGTAAAATCTACTTCTAAGTCCTCAAAAGGAGCTTTCCCACAGCCCTGAACTCCTACCAGTCCCACAGGACCCTGTTTGGCATTGTTCTGAGCACAGAGGAGGCAACGCTGAGAGACTGAGGCACACAAGGAGGGAAGATGAGCCATTAGGTAACACCTGCCTAAGAAAGCTTCTAGGGCAGCCTTTCCTAAATGAGTGAGTTCATGCTGCTGGAGGACGACCTTCTGGGCAAACTGTTCTGGGACATAGACCCTATGATCTGGGAGTATCCACCAGTCTTCCTTCGTTCTCTTGCCCCCTTCTTGCTGGGCCCATTCCCCCTCCTGAGAAGTGTACTTTGGAGGTTTGCCGGGAGCTGGTCCATCCTTGCTGTTTCAAGGGACCTGGCATATATGGCATACTGTTCTTAATATATTTGCTCACCTTCTTGGCACTATGTGTTTTAACCAAGGTCACCTCTCCGAGAAAGGTTGTTTTCCCAGGTAGAGATTTTCCCCTGAAGTTAGGGAGGGAATAAAACCCCTTCACTAAGTGCCAGGCGGGTAATTAATCTAACTACGGACAATCATGCTTAAGCTACATAATCTTTACTCCCTGGAATGCAGATAAGAAACACCCTAACCTTTGGAATAGAGATTGATAGGATTGAATCAACTGGTATAAATACAGATGTAACAAGACAACAAGAGACAGAACTTAGACAGAACTTAGAAGACAGAACCTACACAGAACATAGAGACAGAAGAACTTCGCTGGAGAGAACATGGCAAAAGATCCTGGACAGAACCTGGCTATAGAACTTGGTTGGAGAACCTAGACAGAACCTGGCTGAAGAACCCGGCTACAGAACCTGGTGACTGAACCTGGCTGGAGAACCTGGCTGGAGAACCTGGAGAACGTGGCTGAAGAACCTAGCAAGAGAACATGGACACAGAACTTGGCTGGAGATCGTGGCTGGAGATCCTGGCAAGGCTGCTGATCAACTGAACGCTGTCTCTGAGTCTTTCCTTCTTCGCTGACTCCGTCCACACCTTTGGGGACCCCTGGACCTGCTGGGGTCGGACCCAGCAGAGGTTCAGGTAATTCGGGGCCAACATGATCCATGACGGTTCTGCTTGTTCTTTAGCAGCCAGCTTGGCTGCGGGTCAGCGCGCTGGTTTCCTTCTGACACTGAGTCATTCGAGCATGAGTCAGCCAGTGCTGCCCTTGCTTCCATCACGGTGACAGCAGCAGGAGGTAATTTTACATTTAAGTGTTGTCCTAAGGTAAGCTTATCTGCTTCCTTGACTAATGATGCCGTGGCTGCAAGGGCCCTGAGGCATGGGGGGGGCACCCAGAGGCAACTGGGTCAATCCGCTTGGAGAAATGGGCTACTGGGCTTTGCCAGGGTCCAAACTCCTGGGTTAGAACGCCTAGGGCTACCCCGCTGTTCTCGTGAACAAAAAGATTAAAGTCCTGTGTCACATCTGGTAGCCCCAGTTCGGGGGGCCTCAGTGAGCTTTGCCTTTATGGTGATGAAGACTTTCTCCTGTTCGGGACCCTAGTTGGTGGGTGCCTTCTCTTCCCCTTTTAAAGCTTCATAGAGAGGCCTGGCCAGGTCTGAAAGCCCTGGGATCCAAGTTCGACAGAACCCTGCAGCTCCCAGGAATTCCCGAATCTGCCGCCGGGTGCTAGGGGCTGGGATGGCACATACTGCCTGCTTCCTCTCAGTCCCTAGCCTTCGTTTCCCTTGGGATTGGATATTGGCGGATTTTAACAGGCTGTGCCCCAGGCTTTAAGTCAATCAGTACTGGGGCGTGGACCTTAGCCAGGCCTGGAGGATTCCCTTCTGCCCAGACCAGCGGGAATTCTTTCTCTAATTCAGGTTCTAATGGTGAGGCCTTTGACTGGGGGGTATAAAGTCTCCATTTTCCCTCCCTCAGCACCGCTAAGGCCAGGCTCATTGGGGAGGTCTCTTCACCTAGGGCCTGGGCGAAGCTGTGCCGAGCCATTGGGGCAAAAGTGGTTTCTGCTCCCATTAGAGCAGTGGTTCTCAACCTTCCTGATGCCGCGACCCTTTAATATATATAGTTCTGTTGTGCCCAGATTTCAAGATTCCCAAGGGCCCACCAGGGAGCCAGCGAGTCCGATGCAAAAGCAAAGAGTCATTTATTTCAAACCTAGGTTTGGCTCCCCTGCCCCCCCTTACTGGCACAGCAGCAAGAGGCAGAGAGAGAGAGAACTCTGTGTGGAGAGAGGCTTTATAGGGGGTTGGGGCAAGGGGAGAAGAAAGGACTGTGGGCCCTGCCGATTGGCCAGGCGCAAGTCAGATGGAGGGCATAACCCTTACCCTGGGGCAAGGTGGAGGGCATAGCCCTTACCCTGGGGCAAGGTGGAGGGCGTAGTCCTCGCCCTTTCCTTCCCCCCTTGTCTTAGAACTTCCGGCTCAATCATGAGACGGACTACATTTCTATTCCACCGTTGCTAGAGGCCCATACTGGGCACACAGAACTATCCTATAAGCTTAACAAACGGCCCGGTGGAAGGGAAAGAAACCATTTTAGATTTAACAACTTCTATTGAAATAGGATTTTTCTTCTTAAAATTCCTCCATGGCTATCAAAAAGCCAAATCAAGATTAATTTATCTATTGTCCTGATGTTTGCATAAACACAACAAGAATGGTAACTGACTACCTTTGCTGGAATTTCATGGTCGAACGTTAATGTGCCCCGTAGGGCCAGGAAGCCAAGCCATCCAGCTGCCATCAGGCCTGCCTGCAGTATCTGCTGAGTTAGGTGAATCCCTCACCTGTAGCAGCCCATGCTCCAGGCTTTAAGGCCCATCTCAGTAGCCCTCCTACTTGTTGCGGCCCAGAGTGTGTGGGGGTTCTGCAGGGGCGCAGAGGCATCTTTACTGCTCCCCTTCTACTCTTACCAACCGCCAGTGATGGTAGGGCATCAGCCTGACGCTCCAGCGCCAGCCATCTCCAGGGATCCCAAGCAGGATACCAGGCTTTCTTCGTGGCATTCTTAGTGGCTTCAAGTCTTTAGAGTTCAGACAGGGCTCTTTAAAACATGATACTCCAGTCAAAGTTTTCCGTTAATAAAACCACTATTAGGAACCAGTCTTACTGTATCTATGCAAAGCCTGATGTTTGCCATGACTTATTTAGCATTGCCAGATTTCAGAGGAATTACATAAGGAGAAAAACATACTGATCTGCTCTAAGATTTTCTGACTTTCCTTGCTAATTCCTTTTCATGGATTTAAAACAAAACAGTAACTGTTGGCATAAAACCTTCTTTCTATGCATAACCATGCCTCAGACCTTCTATTCTAAACAGGCTTTTTCCAGCTTTACTACCCCTGACATGGGCATGGTGACTCAGGCCTGCAAGACAGTATTACAGGCTGCCAACTGTTAGCTGTCTCTCAACAGAGACCAAAACCTGATGGGCACCCTTCCCTGCCCAGTTGGGCACCTGCCCTCTTGGCAGCTAGACACCCTTTACTTTTGGGAGTCACCCCACACAGCTCCCTTCCAGGACAGCCAACATACATTCAAACCTGCAAAAGAATCAAAGGTTAATATAACATATCAATACAATAAAACATAATATTGGCATCATGGCCGCTTCAGGCAGCCAAATCTTCTGCTACCAAACATGTGATATCTATAAATTGTCCTTGTCTCTTTGGAGCCATGTCCATGAAGATGCAGGCATTATCTAAATGTATTACACAGTATTGTGGGGGCTCCTGGTGACAGGAGTGATCGTGAGTCATGTTACCGGCATCAGACAGGTCGAGCACGCCATAGAGCGGGTTGCGTTGATCTCGATTGATCGATGCTCCATTTGGTGATGAAGTCTTTCCGGGTCATGGATGGATCCGCTGACCGAACGTGAGTGTGATGGACCCAGGTCGCGATGTCATCTACCTTGAGAGCAGTGGGGGTCATCAGCACCACAGTGTAGGGACCCTTCCAACGTGGCTCTAGGGTCTCCTGGTGGTGCCTTCTGACGTAGACCCAATCTCCTGGTCTGTGCTGATGAGGAGTTGGGGTTGGGCTGGTCTCATAGATGGCGCGGAGGTGCGGCCAAATGTCCTCATGCGCCCTCTGGAGCCCTCTCAAGGAAAGAGATTGTTAAAGCAAAGCCACCCAGTCCTCACCAGTCTCCAAGTCAGACAGATTCCTCCTCTCTTGGAGAACTTCAAAGTCCTGATGGCTTCTAGGTAACCCTGTTTATCAGTTACAGCAGCAACAGGTGCTAAACCCTTTCAGTACATTTGACCAGCTTCATTCCTGCCCACCTTTACAGATTCTAAGGCCCATTGTTTTCCTTTAACCAGCAAGCCAAATGACACTGGCCTGTATTATTTAATTCAGCACAGGCAGGGGGAAGGGCCCATGGAATCTCTGCCCTGAGGAACTGTGAGCCCCACCCTTAAATGTCCCAATCAGGCTAGAAAAGCCGCAAATACCTTTTAAATCTACCCCAGAATTCCAAAATCCCAACCTAGCACAGAATATACTTCCACACTTACACCCTTTTAGTGAACAAGTGCCTTTACAGTCCCGGGATCTTGAGCAGACAGGAACAGATGTGGAGGCCTCCCTTTCTCACATCCCAGGACAGGACTTTTGACCTATGTCTCATCCAGATAGAAACGGTACTCATTCCCCATTAAGAACTTTGAGGTGCATGCCACATTTATTCAGTTGTGTGGAGATACAGAACAAGTCCCTGAACAGAGGCAGTAGAAAACTGCCTAGGAATGCCTCTTTTCTACCTTTTTAAAAGGTAGGCCAGATGTGAACCCTTAGCCAGTCCGAGCTTTGACTTCCCTCCGGAAGTCCCAGAGATGGTGAATACCATCTAGAAGCCATTCCTCCAGATACAGGACAAGTCCCTTAGAGATTCTTGATAATCTACATCAGTAATTCATTCACACAATCCCCCAAAAGTTAAAGAGGAAGGAAAGAACCATTCAATGTAAACACATTGGAAAACCAAGGCCAGAAGTACCCTCTGGCGTTTCAGGGGTACCAAGGAAGGAGAAGTTAGGCCACGTCCAGCCCTTCTCACAATCCACCATTAGTGACCAGTCCCAGCTCACTGATCTACCATTATTTCTTTGTCTAGGGTTTTTATTCTGTACACAGCAAAGGTCAAGTTCAGCTCAAAACTATGCGCACTCGTTTTTAAACTGGCCTTTTCCCTTTACATGTGCACAGAAATCCTGGATGCATTTATGAATTTGTAAAAGCTTTTCAATTCTCTATCTACAAGCCCTTTAAGAAATAGGAGCTCTATTGTTGGCCCTTATAAAGCCAACTGCTCAAAACATTGGTCTATCATATCACTAAAATTATATTAAGGCCGTGATTGCTAATTTAGTATTAAATAAATCTGAGAGGCAGGCACACTTTCTGCCCCATCTGCATTTCCATAGTAAAACTCCGCCTTAAAAACTCCACCCCTGAAATCCCATCCTGCCTCAATGAGCAGACATTCCTTTTGTGATTGACTAAGTCAGAGGGCGGGGCCTTTACTGTTCCAAGATGGCGGCCCCCAGGGGCACGGCATGCCATGCGGCCAACATGGTGGCTGCCAAGTCAGGCAGCTCAACATTGTGGCTGTCTAAACTGCTCTCTGACAGAAAACATGATTTCCTCATTCTCACAATAAACAAGGGAAGAGCAAACCAAAACCCCTAAAAGATAGATGGCCAACATTATATTGCAGAACTTTTTAAAATCTTAGGTAGCAAATTAAATACGCTAGCCCAAAACCCTATCCGAAATCAGGCAGTTCGCACATTAGTTTTAAGCCAGCTTTTCTCCTTACACGTGCACAGAAATCCCAGACGCATTTACTTGGGGAGGGGGTGACCTGTTTCCACAGACCCTCACTCAGGCGGCCGCCCGACTGCCACACAAAGAAGGGGGGAGGGCAGTCCCCCTCCCTCCACACTCACACACTTTCACCAGACATTTATTCAGAGTTTAAACAATCCATTCAATTCCTAACAACTTCCCAATTTCTGAGGGAGCTCTAAAGCCTCCCCCAATCTCCTTGAAATGATCAATCACAATACCCAAAGGTGCAGTCTGAGTCCATCCCATAACATCCATTCAGTACAAACACAGAACACTAAACAGGGCCCGAAAATACAGCCTTCCAACTCCCTGGAAGTAACAAGACGAAGGTCTTACACCAAACCGGCAGGAACGACCTGCCTCATCTCAAATCCGCGAGGGGCATATCCATCCCTCGTGAGGGGCATATCCATCCCTCCTGGGGTGAGGGGCATATCCATCCCTCCTGGGGTGAGGGGCATATCCATCCCTCCTGGGTGAGGGGCATATCCATCCCTCATGAGGGGCATATCCATCCCTCCTGGGGAGTGGAACGTCTTCCAACTCTCCCCTGCCTGTGGTCTTTCACAACGAGTCCACCTAGACCCCTCAGGCAATTACAGATTCCAGAAACGAGCTCACACTGAACAGAACATACAAGGACACACACATACCGCGGTCAGTCAGACTCTTCGGATCGGGGGTCCCTCGATGGTCTTGGGAATCCCGGACGAGCCCCCAAATGTTGTGCCCAGATTTCAAGATTCCCAAGGGCCCACCAGGGAGCCAGCGAGTCCGATGCAAAAGCAAAGAGTCATTTATTTCAAACCTAGGTTTGGCTCCCCTGCCCCCCCTTACTGGCACAGCAGCAAGAGGCAGAGAGAGAGAGAACTCTGTGTGGAGAGAGGCTTTATAGGGGTTTGGGGCAAGGGAAGAAGAAAGGACTGTGGGCCCTGCTGATTGGCCAGGCGCAAGTCAGATGGAGGGCATAACCCTTACCCTGGGGCAAGGTGGAGGGCATAGCCCTCATCCTGGGGCAAGGTGGAGGGCATAGTCCTCGCCCTTTCAGTTCCTCATGTTGTGGTGAGCCCCAACCATAAAATTATTTTCGTTGCTACTTCATGACTGTAATGTTGCTACTGTTTTGAATCGTAATGTAAATATCTGATATGCAGGATGTATTTTCATTGTTACAAATTGAACATAATTCAAGCATAGTGATTAATCACAAAACAATATGTAATTATATGTGTTTTCCGATGGTCTTAGGCGACCCCTGTGAAAGGGTCATTCGACTCCCAAAGGGGTCACAACCCACAGGTTGAGAACCGCTGCATTAGAGGGACCGGGCAATCTGGCAAATACAGGAATTCATGAACCACTTGGTGGCCGCCCAACTGACATGGGGGAGGGGGGGTGCAGAATGGTCTGCAGCTGTGGTCCTGGTAGCTCCAATCATGGTGACTTCCTGTCCTGAGAGGGGAGCTCCTTCTGAGTAACTACCCAGTGCTCTGCCCCTGTATCACCCCTAAGTTTACAGTCTGGCCCCCAATTTTCATTTTGACCATGGGCTCATGCGGGCCCAGTTGGAAAGAGCCCAGTCTGTCCTAGTCGGTCTGTCCTGGTCGGAGTCAGCTGTTGCCAGTCCGAGGAGGTCCGCCTCAGGTGGCTCTGGCCGACAGCGGCCAGGTGGCTTGGATGGCCTTGCCAGCTTCTTCTGGCCTCCTCCTGCCCTGACTGCCTCTTCACTCCTGCTACTAAACTTTACTCTGTCCCTTCTTACACACAGAACCGGACCCAAGGCAGGAAGGTTTGAGCAATTTTAAAATTCCTTAACATACATTCTAAGACAGTCGAGTTTGAGGAGGAGCTATTACCCATGTTGCAGGAAGGGACCAGGTTGCCTCCTCTTTAAAAATACCTGAATAAAAGAACTAATGAAAATAAGGCTTATTTTCTAACTTCATTTGTCCTTGGGTGTGGACAGCAATGACACTAATCAGATTGACATAAACTATTTAACCTCTGTTTAGGGAGGCAAATGCCAATCATTTACTCCCAAGTGTCCTTGGTTTAGGGAAGACAGGATTTACAAGATGACTCCAATGTCCTTGATTTAGGGGAGATGGGATTTCTGCTCAGTTTCCCTATTCTACTTGCCCCAGCTTACTGGCCTGTCATCCATTCAACTTTCTTTCAACATTTCTCTTTGCCTTCCTCCATTACACCAACGCCATATTTTCCAGTTAGTTAGAACTCTTAGCCTTAAGTTTTAGGTGACATGTAAATAATTAACTTTCCTCAGATTAGCAATACATTCATATTTTTTAAGAGATACAAACAGAAATTTCACTAGCTAAACAATTTTATTTTATTTTAATTTTTTAAAATATATTTTATTGATTTTTTACAGAGAGGAAGGGAGAGGGATAGGCAGTTAGAAACATTGATGAGAGCGAAACATCGATCATCTGTCTCCTGCACACCCCCAACTGGGGATTTGCCCGCAACCAAGGTACATGCCCTTGACCAGAATCGAACATGGGACCTTTTAGTCCGCAGGCCGATGCTCTATCCACTGAGCCAAACTGGTTAGGGCTAGCTAAACAATTTTAAACAAGCAGCAAAGACACATATTTATTTCTAACAGATCTCACTCCTCATTTTCTTTTCTTTTTTTAAAAAAATATTTTTATTGATTTCAGAGAGGAAAGGAGAGGGAGAGAGAGAGAAACATCAATGATGAGAGAGAATTGTTGATTGGCCTGCTACTGGGGATGGAGCCTGCAACCTGGGCATGTGCCCTTGACAGGAATCGAACCTGGGACCCTTCAGTCCATATGCTGACACTCTATCCACTGCGCCAAACCAGCCAGGGCTAACCCCTCATTTTCTACTCTACCTCAGACCCCAGCCTCATCACCGGGGCCTAAAGCCGGACGCAGCTGAAGGAAGCAAACCTCTGCTTGCCACTGTCTGAGGTCAGGAGCCACCCAAGCGGACGAGCAGAGCAGTGGCTTAAAGCCAGCCCCTCCCGCTCCCCCCTTCTTAGCTCCTGAACCCACCTCACTCTCTTGGCTCTAAAACACTCAGATCGTTAGTTTACTTGAAAACTGGGTGTCTCAACCACTTTGTTTCAACAGAGGGCAGTAGAGCCGCAGACAGCCTACATTTCTCAGCCCAGAAATTAATAAAACGAGTTGTCTGTTGCAGCATTATCCCAATGTCAAGGTGCACAACGTGTGGCACACCGCACTTCTTGTGTCCAGGGGCGGGGGGTGGGGAGACTTGTGGAGAGTCAGCCACGCTTAGACTCCCCCTCCTCTTGCAAGCAAGCGTTTAACGGTGTGCGATTTACGGAAGGGGTTGGGTCCTGAGGAATGAGTATGAGTTTGCAAGATAGCTTTGTTCATAGAAAACGTGGGTGAAAACATGGCAAATGTGGGGAACAGCATTTATATTTGGAGAGATTATTGATATGTAAGTGTTAGTGGTGAAAATGGTACCAGGTGTTAGACCAGTGGAGTCAGACGGGACTTTGGTTCAGCAACCTGGGTGCCTGAGTTCTGGCTAAGCATTCAGAGCCAAGACTCAAACTATAAGAGAAAGTTTATATAGAAAGTCCCAGAGGCATAAGAAGTGAGCCGTTGAAGAAATGGGTTCAGGAAACAAGTTACAGGGGCAAAAGCAGGGCCCATGGAGCTTCGGGAAAGAGAGAGGCCAGGAAACCACACCTGGTGGGGGGGGGGGGTGCCCCATAGAGAGGGTGTTTGTCTGGAGGTCTCAAGGGAGGGTCCCAATAGAATAGTCATCAGCTTTCCAGGGGTGTCCTTTCAGGGCCCTGGTCTCTTCTGATTGGTCAGCGCCAGGGCAGGGGGTCATCATCCAACGCCGCTGGTCCTGAGGCAGCCATGGCTTCGTTGGTCTGGTTTTGCTGATTTTCTGGGCCTGGAGCTGAAACACCCTGAGGCCTGGATGTATTTGCTTCCAGTCAGGACCTCACTGTCCTGGGGGCTTGAGCTGAAGGGCTGTCCTCTCACTCCTTGTCCACTCCTCCTCCAAGGGGGTCTCACGGGCAGGGCGACAACACGCCGGGGGGGGAGGGGTCCCCTGGGGAGGAGGTCCTTGCTTCCCAGCTTTGCCCCTTGCTAGGCACCTGGAGCTTCTGCCGGGCGTCCTTCTGTACCCGGCCCGTCGTCCGTGCTCTGCTCACGCCTGTCTGCCCGCTCCCACATGAGACGTCCTGTACTGTCTCTCCCCGTCTGCCTGTCCTGTCTCGCACGTTTCTTTAGCTGTAAGGTTAGGAGGCTCCTGTCTGGAAATGGTTGCTGTAAACATCCTCATCAGCACAACTGAGAGCTGAGCTGGGAGCAGGAGTCAGGGCAGGAGGGGGCTCTCTGTGTCCTCACCGCCCTCCACTCAAAGTGCTCCTTGAGCTCAGCTCTCACCTCTGCCTGGTCCTGCTGCTGTTTTCCTTGAGGCTGTGCTGTCTGAAACACAAACATGGTTTTGATTCTGTGATTGTCTGACCCCTCATGGTGCAAGCGGGCCTCTCTGAGCTCACGTGTTCTTCAGCATGTCACATTTATGTTATTAGCGTGTGGTATGCAGACCTACCTTGAGCTAACCTGCAGACATGTCTAAAAAAATCAAAGCCCTTTTGATTAGTACTCTGGCTCTACAATCCATATTCATTTTCTTCTTGCGCTCACACTTTTCCTCAAATTTTAATTCCAATCACAAACTCAAAGCTCCCTTCCGCTCCTAAAGGAGGTGAAGAACAGGAGGTGCTTGCGCTGCTTTCGTCTGTCTCCTGCATGCCTTCGCCTTCCGCTTTGCAGTGAGAGTTGTATAAGAGACTCCCGTCTCTTCGTATTTCCCTCACACTCTCCCCGCACTCTCTCTTCCCGGCATGGAGTCAGCATGGGGTTGAGCCCTGGGTGCTGACTGTGTCACTGTCTGGCCAGCCCCTGCCCTTGGGCCATTCTCCCTGGCTCAGCATCTGGTGCCTTTGCCACCCTCAGCATTACTTCCCTCCAGTGGTTCCAGAAGACTCAGCTCTACTTCTGCCAACATGCCAGGCCCACACGGACTCCAGCCGCCCACCTAAGCTGTACCTTGGCAGGTACCCTCCTGGGGCCTCCCCTGAGAGGCGGCCACAGGAAAGAACAGAAACTAAGCTAGGGGCTTCCACTGTCTCCAGCACAAAATAACTTCTCCCAGTTTCTGGACTGATGAACTGAGGCCATAGAGACTTTTCCATAAAGCTCCTCAACCAGCCTACCTTTCATATTTGCACATTTACTCAACTGCGATGGGCAGAGATTTCCTGCATCCACATTTCAGGCCTTTTAGGATTGCTTCTTTCCTAGTAATCTGCCAATCCATGCACAAGAGGAATTATTGGTAGGAACTTGGTGTGGACAAGATTTGTTCCAAACTGGGATTGGATCCACCGCACTTCATCTGTCTCTGACCCCTCACCCTCCAATACTTCTGCTCTGAAGACCCAACTAATGGGTTTGCTTCCAGATTCTTCTGCTTTCTCTCCAGGGATGGCATACCTCTCCCCATTTGGCACAGCACCTGTGCTGGAGAGCACTGAGGGAAACCTATCTCTTGGTCTCCACCTTCTGTGTGTTGTCCTGAGAAGCAGCGTGCCTGGGTCGGACCTAGGATCCCAGCTCTCTCTTGTCCCTGCGGGTTGTGGAAGACTGGCCACCCGCACCCTGGTAATTATTATTAAAGAGATGGTAGAGCCTGGAGTCTGAACTGGATAAAACTAGAAATGAGCCAATGCTTATCTTCAGTAACATGTAGTTAATGTGCAGGAAGAGCTCCTTATGGAATATTATGCAACAATAAAAAAGAATGCAATCTTGCCATTTACTTTCCATAGATGGACCTAGAGAGCATTAAACTAAGTGAAATAAGTCAGAGAAAGACAATTACCAGAAGAACCAAGATGGTGGCATAGGTAAATATGGTCCTCACCACCTCCCACAACCACATCAAAATTACAACTAAAATACAGAACAACCATCATTCAGAACTACCTACAACTAGAGAAGTAAATAAGAAAGCACACAAAGACTGGTAGGCGGGGAGGAGGCATGGAATGGGTTGGTCCAATCCCGCATGTGGTGTTTTTTCGATCAGGAGGGATATCTAAGCCGCAGAGGTCTCCTGTGAGGAGCAAGGGGTCCCAGCCTCACACTAGACCCTGGTCCAGGGTTTCAGAGCTGGGAAGAGAAGTCCTTGTAACTTCAGGCTGTAAAAACGAGCAGGGATGGGGGATGGGTGACACAGAGGCTGTTGGAGTCACATGGATTTACTTGGACTCGCTCCCTCTGAGCTCAAGCATTGGGGCAGCAGCTAGGGGGGATCCAGAGACATAATGGGAGGAACTGGGTTGTCTGGCAACAGAGCAAGAAATCTGGGGCGGCTCTCCAAGACAAAAGTGCTGGCAGAGGTCATTGTTCCTATCCCGAGACACACTCTGTTGCAGAGCTGACTGGCAGGCACCATATCTGAGTTTCCATGAGCCTGGCTCACACTGTTTGCTCTGCTCTGGTGATTCCCTGAAATCTTGCCCCATTCAATTTATGGCCCCACCCAAGCAGCTTTTCCATATGAATGGCCTGTCCTGGCTCAGGCTTCAGACTTTCCTAAAAACTCTCAAACAAGCAGCAGACAGTGTCAGCATGCCCCATTCCTCTCAATAAGAGGCCCTAGGCTCAGCATTAGCAGCAGCCTGCCTTGTTTCACAGCATGGCCTTTCCTGGGCACTTCCAAGCCCAACACAAGTAGCAGCCATCTGCAGATCACTCTATAGCTCCTGATAGGTGGCCCCAGGCAGTGGCTGAGTTGGCATCTCCCAGGGGGTACAGGGAGCAGAGTCAGTGCACCCAGTGGACAGCTTCAGACCAGGCCAGATTACAACTGTACACATCCACATGGGGTAGACTCAGTGAGCACTAGAGCCCCACTGAAGCAAGTCCTGCTCTATAGGGGTGTCTCCTGCACAGCAGCTCTTCTGCTGTAGTTGCAGCTGGTCCTCACAGCCAACTGGCCCAGCGGTCAATTCCTCCCAGTGATTCCAACAGCAATCAAGGCTCAACTAGAACAAGATAGTGTACACATCCCACACAGGGGTGCACCTAGAGTGCCGAGCTCAGGTGACTGGGAAGGCTGAGCCATTGAGCCCTATAGGACACCTACTACACAAGGCCACTCTACCAATTCCAGGAGACATAGCAGCTCTAACTAATACTTAGGAACAAACACAGGGAAGCAGCCAAAATGTGGAGACAAAGAAACATGTCGCAAATGAAAGAACAGAAGAAATCTCCAGAAAAAAAGAACTAAATGAAATGGAAGCAAGCTAAATGCTGGATACAGAGTTAAAATCAATGGTTATAAGGGATGCTCAAGGATCTTAGTGAGAGCGTCAAAGATCTTAGTGAAAACATTGAAGACATGAAAAAAGACCAATCAGATATTAAGCACACACTAACTGAAGTGAAGAATAATTTACAGGGAATCAATAGTAAAGGATGCCAAGAATCAAATCAGCGATTTGGAATACGAGGAAGCAAAAAACCCAATCAGAAGAGTAAAAAGAAAAAAGAATCCAAAAATATGAAGACAGTGTAAGGAGCCTCTGGGACAACTTCAAGAGTATCAACATTCACATAATGGGGGTGCCAGAAGGATAAGAGAGAGAGCAATATACTGAAAGCCCATCTACACTAATAAAAGAGAAACATGGTAATTGGCGTATGACCGCTACCCTTCCCATTGGCTAATCAGCGAGATATGCAAATTAACCGGCAGCCAGGCAGCTTAAACTGAACATGAGGGTTGCTTGCTTCAGTGACGGAGGACTCCAACATTCCCCGCTTGCTGCTGCAGGCCTCTGAGCGGGCAGTTTGAAACATAGTAACATATAGAAGCTAAAAAAAAACTCCAGAAACCTGCTTTCAGTGAGCTGGGATCTCAGAGCTGGAGTTATACATTGTTTCGATTACCTACTTTCAGCAGCGGAGGCCTAAGAGCTGGAGCCTCAAAGCTAAAGCGGGCCCAGAATTAAAAAAGAAAAAAAGAAAGAAAAAAAGGAGCGGTTAGGAGCTTCCGTCACCCGCCAGCCTGAAAACAGCCCTCAGCCCCTCACCCAGACTGGCCAGGCACCCCCGTGGGGACCCCCACCCTGAAGGGTGTGTGACCAGCTGCAAACAGCCATCATCCCCTCACCCAGACTGGCCAAGCACCCCAGTGGGGACCCCCACCCTGAAGGGTGTGTGACCAGCTGCAAACAGCCATCATCCCCTCACCCAGGCTGGCCAGGCACCCCAGTGGGGACCCCCACCCTGATCCAGGACACCCTTCAGGGCAAACCAGCCAGCCCCACCCATGCACCAGGCCTCTATTCTATATAGTAAAAGGGTAATATGCCTCCCAGCACCGGGATCAGCAGAGCTGAGAGGCCTCCCGGCACCAGGATCAATGTGACAGGGGGCAGCGCTCAAACCCCCTGATTGCCCTGCGGCTCTGTGTGTGACAGGGGGCGGGGCCACAACCTCCCTATCTGCCCTGCTCTGTTCGTGACAGGGGAAGGCGCCCCAACCTCCTGATCAGCCCTGCTCTGTGCCTGATATGGGGGAGCTCCCCAACCTCTGATCACCCTGCGGCTCTGTGTGTGACAGGGTGCAGCGCCCCAACCTCCCCTGCCCCCCCAATGGGCCCTGCTCTGTGTGTGACGGGGTAGAGCCATAACCTCCCCATCAGCCCTGCCCTGAGTGTGAGAGTGGCAGCGCCCCAACCCCCTGATCGGCCCTGCTCTGTGGGTGATAGAGGGCGGTGCCACAACCCCCACCCCTCCCACGGGCCCTATCTGTGTGTGATGGGGTAGAGCCATAACCTCCCCATTGGCTCTGCCCTGAGTGTGAGAGTGGTGGCGTCCCAACCCCCTGATCTGCCCTGCTCTGTGTATGACAGGGGGTGGTGCCCCAACTCCCCTATCGGCCCTACTCTCTGAGTGGTAGGGGGGAGCTCCTCAACCCCCTGATGGGCCCTGCTCTGCGCATGACAGGGGGTGGCGCCGCAACCTCCCCATCCACCTACCTTGAGTGTGACGGGGTGGTGCCCCAACCCCCCAATCGGCCCTACCCTGAGCGTGACTGGGGGTGGCATCGCAACTTCCTGATCTGCCCTGCTCTGTGCATGACAGGGGGCGGTGCCCCAATTCCCCAATCGGCCCTGCTCTGAGCCCGACCAGGGGCTGCACCTAGGGATTGGGCCTGCCCTCTGCCACCCGGGAGCTGGCCTAAGCCAGCAGGGCGTTATCTCATGAGGGTTCCCAGACTGCAAGAGGGCACAGGCCAGGCTGAGGGACCCCCCCTTCCGCCCGAGTGCACCAATTTTTGTGCTCCGGGCCTCTAGTTTGAAATAATAATGACAGATCCCCCCACCCCCACCCCCATGAAAGAAATACACTTACAATTCCAGGAAGCACAGAGAGTTCCAAACAAGATGAACCCAAAAAGGCCCACATTGAGGCACATCATAATTAAAATGCCAAAAGTTAAAGATAAAGAGAAAATCTTAAATGCAGTGAGAGGCCTTTGAGGGGGATGCCACCCGGGCACCATGGCCTTCCTCACAACGCAACTCTGGCTCACTGACCACTCCTGGCAGGAGGAGGAGGTGCAGAAACATGTGGCACTTCTTGGGGAGGAAGAACCGCTGCAACGGGCTGGCCATCAGAGCTGTGATCAGAGCATTTGTGAAACGCACGAAAGCCGGAGGCAGAAGAGAGGCATCCTGAGGATGCTCTGCATTAATCGAATTACAGCTACTTCCCAGGAACACAGCCTGCATTGCCCAGCATTTGTTGGCAATTTAATTAAGTGCCAGGAAAGTGCTGGCTGATCTGGCCATCTATGAACCAAAGACTTTTAAATTCTTGGCTGCTTTGGCCCAAAGGAGGCGAGAGGAAGGATTTGCTTTGGGGGATGGGAAGGATTTCGAAGGTATCTTTTCCAGAGAGGTGCAGTGCCACTGAGGGGGGACACTGACACACCTGCCCTCTGCAGCCACATGTCTTAGGAAAAGGTGTTTTCCCCCGATGATCATGTGATCATAATTAACACAGGGGCTAAGCACCAGTTGCCGAGAATGTAAGTTTGATTTGCAATTGTGTTCCTTTATATTTCAGTAACAGGATGAGAGAAAAGGCCTGTCTGTCTTTTCAGCTCAGCGACAGCTCATATAGACTGTGCCAGTACAGCTGTGTGGTGGTAAAATAAAAAAATAGCAGCAAGAGAAAAGCAGTCAGTTACCTACAAGGGAGTGCCTATACAACTGACAGCTGATTTCTCAACAGAAACTATGTAGGCCAGAAGGGAGTGGCAAGAAACATTCAAAGTGATGAATATCAAGGACCTACAACCAAGATTACACTACTTAGCAAAGCTATCATTCAGAATTGAAGGTCAGATAAAGAGTTTCCCAGACAAGAAAAAGCTAAAGGAGTTCATCACCACCAAACCAGTATTACATGAAATGTTGTAGGGAATTCAAGAAGATGAAGAAGAAGAAGAAGAAGAAGAAGAAGAAGAAGAAGAAGAAGAAGAAGAAGAAGAAGAAGAAGAAGAAGAAGAAGAAGAAATATGAACAATAAAACAGCAGTAAATACATAGCTATCAACAATTGAATCTAAAAATAAAAATAAACAACAAGGAATCTAATGTACAAAATAAGCTGATGAATAAAATAGAACCAGAGACATGGAAACATGGAACAGACTGACAAATATCAGAGGGAAGGGTGGGTGGGGTGCAGGAAGAGGCTAACTAAAAAACATATGCATATATGCACTACTATGGACACAGACAATAGGGTGGTGAATGCCTGGGGTAGGGTGGGACTGAGTGGAGGAGGGTAATGGGGGAGAATGGGGGACATTTATAATACTATCAACAGATTAAAATATTTTTTTTAAAAGAAGGACAATTACCATATGGTTTCACTTATATGTGGAATATAAATAAACAAACCAACGAAACCAAAACAGATTCATGAAAAGAGAGATCAAAGGGACAGTTGCCAGAGGGGAGTGGGGTGGAGGGATCATGGTAAAGGGGAACCTAGTTAATACTATTATGAGAACCCTAGCTGGTTTGGCTCAGTGAATAGAGCATCAGCCTGCAGACTGAAGGGTCTTGGGTTCGATTCCAGCCAAGGGCACATGCCCAGGTTGCGGGATCAATCCCCATAGAGGATGTGCGGGAGGCAGCCAATCAATGATTCTCTCTCATCATTGATGTTTCTATCTCTCCCTCTCCCATACTCTCTGAAATTAATAAAAAAATATAAAAATTATTCTCTCTCATCATTAATGCGTGTTCCTATATCTCTTTCTCCCTCTCCCTTCCTTTCTGAAATCAGTAGAAAAATGTATTTTAAAAATACTAATGAGAAGGCTAAAAAGGGCTAATTCCAATGTAACCCTGATATTTGGGGGGCTAGCAATCTGAATCCATGCCAGCAAGGTCAGTGTACATTCTTGATAACCTATAATCAAGTCACTACCTCCTTCCCAGAAACTGGTCTTGCAGAACCTGTTACAGAGGCCATAAAACTGTGAACAGTGCACTGCCCGGAGGGAGGGTTATTAACGCTGGTGCCAGGCCAAACCATCATATCTGGCCTGGGGACCCCCAAACCTAGGAGCCTTCTTGCAAGGCCCGGGAAAAGGACCAGAAGCATAATCCATATTTGCGGGACAAAGGCCACAGGGAGATATAAAGAGAAGCCGCCTGTGTGCTCCTTTGCTCAGATTTGGAAAGTTATTCCCTGAGTCCGCCAGCGCAAATAAACAGTGTCCCTCCTTTTCTCTGGAGCAGCGGTTCTCAACTTGTGGGTTGCAACCCCTTTGGGGGTCGAACAACCCTTTCACAGGGGTCGCCTAAGACCATCGGAAAACACATATATAATTACATATTGTTTTTGTGATTAATCACTATGCTTTAATTATGTTCAATTTGTAGCAATGAAAATACATCCTGAAATATCAGATATTTACATGACGATTCATAACAGTAGCAAAATTACAGTTATGAAGTAGCCACGAAAATAATTTTATGGTTGGAGGTCACCACCACATGAGGAACTGTATTAAAGGGTCGCGGTATTAGGAAGGTTGAGAACCACCGCTCTAAAGCGTCGCTTGGGCCCTGACCGTTTTGGCTCAGCGGAGAGAGAGTCAGCCTGCGGACTGAAGGGTCCTGGGTTTGATCCCGGTCAAGGGCATGTACCTGGGTTGCGGGCACATCCCCAGTGGGGGGTGTGCAGGAGGCAGCTGATCGATGTTTCTCTCTCATCGATGCTTCTAACTCTCTATCCTTTCCCTTCCTCTCTGTAAAAAAAAAAAAATTCAATAAAATATATTAAAAAAAATAAAGTGTCGCTTGGTTTTTCTGTGGTCTTCTGCAACACTATTATGAGAGGTTTGTACGGTGACAGATGATGACTAGAAGTAGTGGGGTGACAACAACATAAGGTATAAAAATGTCGAATCACCATGTTGTACACCTGAAACTAATGTAACTAGTATATTATTATATACCAACTACACTTAAATTAAAAATATTAAAATAAATAAATGAATGCAATCTGGCCTCATCTCTCCCTTGCTAACCTGGGTCCTCAGAGATGACCTCCCTTTGTCCTAGGTCTTGGCTTCCGGGGAAGTAGCCCTTCTCTCGGTTATTTCACTCTCCTCCCATCAGAAGAGTTTCAGCACTCTCCCTTCTGAAACAGCGGTGAGCAAATCCGGGGCACCAAGGTCAATGGTCACTGAGCTCAGAGCATCTGCATTTCTAAAAAGGCCGTTAAAGGAGACCACACTGTCAACAGGACTTGAATTCCCAGAGGCCTTCTGGGTAGACTGGTGACGCTGGGGGTAGACTGGTGACGCTGGTGGTAGACCTGGTAGAAACCCCTGACGGAGCCTCCTCAGCTCCATTGCCTTCACTTCCCCTCTGCGGTCGTCTTCCTACCAGACTTTCTCCTTCTCTGGGGTCAGCAGCTGTAGTGTTGCCTGGGGCAGTTCCGCTCTTGAGGAAGTGGGTGGAAGGAGGAAATCTTAGAGCGGCTGATAAAGCAATCATGGGGATCCACTGAAGGGCGGTCAGAGTATGAAGAGGAAGAGAAACAACACCCACCCAAGCAGGAAAAAAGAGAAAAGAGCAGCTTCTGAAGCAAGTGATTGGAATCTCAGCATGCCCAGGGCTGGAGCCATTTGAGTTGATAGCACATGTCTGCCCTTCTTGCAGTGGGTCCCTAAACCCCAGTCCCCGCCCCTCGCCCCCCCCCCCCGCCCGCCCCCGCCCCTTCTGGTCTCTAATGATGATAAACACATTTATATGCAAGGTTCTGTGTTAAGAATAGTTAAAAACAAGACAACAGGACCAACCAAAATGAAGTCACCTATGCTAAACCCCATGTCATCAAACAGAGACTTAGTTACAGTGCTGGCTTTCTCAGAAATGGAATCTACACCAGTCTCTCAGGAATCATCTGCTCCACACTTAATTAGGTGTCTGCCTGATAGACCCCTGCTGGCCCTTAAAGGAGCATGACCTTGTCATAGTGTGGATGAAAGGGGTCACATGCTGACCTGACCAGCTCAGGGAGGTCTGCGTGGCGGTCTTGCAAACTCAGAGACCTAAAGTCACCACAAAGGATGGCCTGAAATTTAACTAAAAGCAGTTATTGTTAGGCTCGCTAAAGGAGGAATGCAAAAGGCCAAAAGGGGTAAATAATTATGAATTTTTAGGTCATCTGGATATGGGCTGAGCCCCAAAATGGCGCCAGCACCAAAAGACGGGGAGTCAGATTTTTAAGGACTCTAGGCGAGCTTTTTGTCTGGGCAGAGAACTCTCTGTGCAGGTCTGGATTCCAGGAAAGTCCGGAGGGAAGAGATAATGGTCTTAGCAAGTGGAATGTGGTCTAAGCAAGTGGAATGTCCATTGTGAAGTGGCCTGAAGGTCAGTTATTTGATCAGACCTAACTGATTCAGTTATTTGATCAGACCTAACAGTTATGGTGGGTAGCTACATCCTAACCGGTATCTTCACAGACAAGGTCAACCTTTACCTTAACTGAGCCTGTTGTCTTTTTGCATCTAGGATAACACCCTTGAAGTGTCTGGGTAACTTGTAACTTCCCTTTTTCTGGACCCCTCATGGCACAACCTAATGTGCTATGCGCCAGGACAGAGACCACAAATTCCTTCATTGTTATCATGTTAATTGTTCCTGCACCCACCTAAGTGTGTGTCCATCATTTTACTTTTTATCCAATCCCAGGGATTTCCCCACTTTGCTTCCTCCCGCCTCTCTAATCTATCACCAGTGGATTTCATGTCACCCACCTATGTCCCTCCTTTGATTGCAAATGTATAAATACAGATGTAACCCGCCGTTCTCCGGAGCACTATCCCAACCCACTGAGGTTCTGCTTCCCAGCAATTATTGATAGTTTGGCTCAAATAAAGTCACAACATTTCTTTGCAGGTTTGAATGTTTTTATGTTAACAATAGCTGTTGGGGTCCATCCCCAGCAGGTCCAGGGGTTCCCAAAGGTGTGGACGGAGTTGGTGAAGAAGGAAGGACATGGAGGCAGCGTTCAGTTGATCATCATAGCTAGGTTCTGTCTGTATTGTCCTCTTACATCTGTATTTATACTATTTGATCTTAATCCTATCCATTCTATTCCAAAGGTTAGGGCCTTTGTTATCTCCACTTCAGGGAGTAAAGATTATGTAGCTTAAGCGTGATTGTTCGTAGTTAAAGTGATTAACTACCTGCCCGGCACTTAGTTAAGGGGTTTTACTGATAAAAATCCCCACCTGGGGAAACAACCTTTCTCGGAGAGGTGGCCTTGGTTAAAACACATAGCGCTAAGAAGGGGAGCAAACATATTAAGAACAGTATGCCATATACGCCAGGTCCCTTGAAACACATGCTGTGCAGATGTTTCTTCCCTGCAGCGACTGTGTCAAGCAGCAAGGATGGACCGGCTTCCAGCAAATAGCCAGTCTTTTGGAGTAACTTTCTCATCTTGCTCCTTTCTGCCTACAAACCTCTCATTTTGCGCAGCTCCTTGGAGCCTGACTGGATGCTGCTTGACTCATGAATCACTGAATAAAGTCAGTAAGATCTTAAAAGTTTACAGTTCAATTTGTTTTAACAGCATCTTCATAGGTTTGTAACCGGACAATCAATGGGTCTGGGCTGCGTGTCACTACATGAGCCAATTCAGCAGAACAGGGTGGAACCATGAGCGTGTGTTCCAGTACTGCTGGCAGCGTGGAGAGCAGCAGGTTGTCCACAAACATCTGCTCTGCCCCCTCTTCCCCCATAAGCCAGCTGCTATTGGGTAAAAGGACAAAGACGACATAGGGAAGTGGGCAAAGGATTGCCAAATGGGCAGTTAACAGGTAATGGGGGCTGGGGGATTGCAAAGGCCTGAGGGTTTTCCAAGGGCTGGCGGCTCTGATTTCTGCAACGAGGCTGTCCATCTTTCCAGGATAACAGGCAGCTCCCGGATGGGGAGGAGGGGGTCGCATTTCCACGGGAGCTCCCAGGCCCCACTGAAACTCCCAGCCAGGTGAGCATGTGCCTTCTTTAATCAGAACAAAACAGTCCCGGTTAACGGAGCATGATCCATATTTTTTATAATTAGAGCTGGTCCCCAACATTCTATTTCTGTCAGTTAATCTTCACAACACCAGGATAAGGTGATCCCCACTGTGAGATGGTCAGCGGGGCTTCGGAGGGATGAATGAGACACGTAAGACTACACGGAGGGCAGAGGCCCGAGCCTTTGACAGGGCTCCAGCTCCAAACTCCTGCTATTAAACACAGGGCTTTTCTGGTTTTTGAAGTAGCCATTACACATTTAATTTATTATTAAAATTTTTTTAATTGATTTCAGAGAGGAAGGGAAAGGGAGAGTTAGAAACACCAATGATGAGAGAGAATCATTGGCTGCCTTCTGCATGCCCCTTACTGGGGAAATGAGCCTGAACCTGGGCACGTGCCCTTGACCGGAATCGAACCCAGGACCTCAGTCCACAGGCCGACGCCCTGCCCACTGAGCCAAACCAGCGAGGGCTCGACATACACACTTTAAATCAAGCTGTCCCCTTTGAAGGATTCCCCAGATTCACTGGCATATTTCAGTTTTCAATAGTGTGCTCGCCCTGGTCCATTGCTCAGTGGTGAGAGTGTTGGCCCTAGGACTGAAGGGTCTCGGGTTCAGTTCCTGGTCAGGGCACGCACTAGGTTTCGGGCTCCATCCTAGGTCAGGGTGCAGGGGGAGGCAACCAATTGATGTTTCTTTCCCCTCCTCCCTCCCCTCTGCTTTCAAAAATCAACGGGAAAAATATCCTCGGGGGAGGTGGGTTAAAAATCAACCAATCAATCATGCACACTGTGTCCATTTTTAAAAGAAACATCTCCTTTGTTTTGATCTATTTTGTTTTTCTTTGGCCTTTTCCCAGTTGTCAGTGTCGGTTTTGGAGGGAGGAAAATGAATTGCCCTCTACCCTTCTAGGACCTCAGCTGAGAACCCTCCAATAAAAGATTGAAAAACAGAATTTTGTTAGGTCGGAGAGAGCCCAGGATCGGATACATGCAGACCTGTGATGAGGTAATGGGCCCTCCGGGCCCTCCCTGGCATTTCTAACCGATCAGCATGCCCGACACAGATACCAGCTTCTCCCTGAATCCACAACCACCCCCGCCAGACACTGACTCCTTCCTGAACACCCTGCCGACCCCTGAGGCGGAAACTTCCTCAGCTGAATACCGCTCACGCCCCGCCCCTCCCCCAACCGCAGTATAAAAAAAGCGCCCCCCTCCCTGTTGGCTGAATCCACAGGCCCTGCCTTTGGGGTTCATGGGTCACCCGGGAAGCAGAATAAAACCTTCCCTTTTCTTTCTTTTCTGATTCACTCGACTCTCTTTATTTCCTACGCCGCTTCCCGAGCCACCTAACCTAACAAATTTACATAACACGCATACCGCCCAAGGAAAACCCAGTAACTCCCCCAAATGGCCCAGGCCACCCCCTTAAATACCATCTTCAGCTAAAGACAAAAATGTCTATTTCGGGGTGTGTGGGGGGGGCCAGGGCTGGGAGCTGGCAGGAAAAGCACAGCAGGGGGGCGGTTGTGCTGACCGAGGCTGAGCCTCTCCCGAGACGATAAGCGAGGCGCCCTGATACCGGAGGGCGGGCCACGTCCTCACAAAGGATTTCCCATCGCTGTCCCCCCAGCGAGTGTTCAGAGCGTCTCCTGTGCCGGCTGCTGCTTAGAAATAATCGCCAAGGAGGTTGTTGGGGTCCGCACAGCCTGCTGCCTTCGCCACCCCGGCAGCGGCGCCGTGGCTCCCCGACCGGTGCACGTGCGCGCCGCCCCCGCCCCCCGCCCCCCTCGCCGCGCCGCCCCCGCCCCCGCCCTCGCCGCGCCGCCCCCGCCCCCGCCCCCTCGCCGCGCCGCCCCCGCCCCCGCCCCTCGCCGCGCCGCCCCCGCCCCCGCCCCCTCGCCGCGCCGCCCCCGCCCCCTGCCCCCTCGCCGCGCCGCCCCCGCCCCCGCCCCCTCGCCGCGCCGCCCCCGCCCGCCCCCTCGCCGCGCCGCCCCCGCCCCCGCCCCCTCGCCGCGCCGCCCCCGCCCCCGCCCCCTCGCCGCGCCGCCCCCGCCCCCGCCCCCTCGCCGCGCCGCCCCCGCCCCCGCCCCCTCGCCGCGCCGCCCCCGCCCCCGCCGCGCCGCCCTCGCCGCGCCGCCCCCGCCCCCGCCGCGCCGCCCTCGCCGCGCCGCCCCCGCCCCCGCCGCGCCGCCCCCGCCGCGCCGCCCCCGCCCCCGCCGCGCCGCCCCCGCCGCGCCGCCCCCGCCCCCGCCCCCGCCCCCGCCGCGCCGCCCCCGCCCCTCGCCGCGCCGCCCCCTGCCCCCTCGCCGCGCCGCCCCCGCCCCTCGCCGCGCCGCCCCCGCCCCCGCCGCGCCGCCCCTGTCCCCGCCGCGCCGCCCCCGCCCCCTCGCCGCGCAGCCCCCGCCCCCGCCCCTCGCCGCGCAGCCCCCGCCCCCTCGCCGCGCAGCCCCCCGCCCCCTCGCCGCGCAGCCCCCGCACCCCGTCCCCGCCCCCGCCGCGCCGCCCCCGCCCCCTCGCCGCGCCGCCCCCGCATCCCGCCCCCGCCCCCCGCCGCGCCGACCCCCGCACCCCGCCCCCCTCGCCGCGCAGCCCCTGCTTGCGGGCTGCTCCGAGCCCCTGCCTTAGGCACTGTCCTATCAGAGGTCATTCTCGTTCAAATAAACGCCTAACAACGGTAATGCCCTGCAGCTCGTCCTTTGAGCTCCGTAAAGCGCAGAGGCGGCGGCAGCGCTCACCTCCGGGGGCGGGGCAGGGCCTCCTCCGCCAGCGCTCGGCGCGCATGACTGTCATTTTGGGCTCTTAGTGTATTTGTTGTCTGTGCTTTTGTTTCATCGACTGACAAAGTTAAACAATCAAGGACCGACTTGTCCTTTATCCAAGGGAAAGGCGTCCCGGACGGGGAGCAGGTGAGCCCCTTCCCGAGGCCCCGGGCGGGAGCTGGAGGAGGTGCCCGCACAGCGCTGGGCTGGCCCCGCTCTCCAGGGCGCTGCTGAGCTGCAGGACGGGGACCTCAGGGCCTTGGCAGGTGCTCCCGAGGGCGAGCTCGCCGAGCGCGGGTGTGCGGCGCGGGCTGGGCCGCCGGCCTCGCCTCGGCAGGGGCCGGGGTTGTCGGTCCCAGCCACCTTCCTCGTCCCCACGGCGGCGACTGGTGCTCCCCGCTCGGAGAGACGGGCACCAGCGCCCTCGCACTCCCACTGCCGGGTGGGGGGGGGGTCTCCGATGGGAACCCACAGTTCAGCACGTCAAGGCCCTGGTCCCTTGGTGGCCGTTCCTTCACTCTGTTCTAGGCAAAGGGGCCGCTTTGTCTGTCACCAGTGGCTGCGCTGGGCATTCCCAGCTTCGGAAGGACGCAGCAGGGAGGCCATAGAATGACTCTACCAGAATAATGCCCAAAGCTGCAGGCCCCTGACCCAACCCACTGAGACCGAAGAGGCCACACAAAGGCCCCTGGACCAAGCCCTTTCTTAGTTGGCCAAGCGGCTGGGTCTCAGCTTCCCCAGAACTGGGGGTCGAGGCGTGAGCGGTGGTTTCCAACGCACAGCAGACGGTAGCCAAGGGCTTTCCTTCACAGGAACAACTTGGCCAGAGAGTGCAGGGATTTTGGGGGCAGTACACTGCTTGGCTTGCTCCTCGCCAGCGGAGCAGGGGGTGCCAAGTGACCTTGGGGTCACGAGTGCCTTCTGGGAGCTCCTGTTAGAGTCTGTGATGCAGTTAGAGGTGCAGCCACTGCGCCCCGCGGCAGCTCTCCGCCTGCTCGTCCATTTGGACACTGAGCAGGTGCATTTGGACCCGGGCGGTGCCCCTGACACCACGGGGCGGGGGTGGGATGGGGGGGACGGTTGGGGGAGGGGGCAGCGATGGGAAGAGCAGGGCTCAGAAGGGGAAGGATGACACCTGGGGTCAGCCAGACCTCACAGGACTGCTGTGCCCGTTTCTCCTGGCGGTGCTGACTGGAGGCAGGGAGAGCAACTGGCAGCCGGGCCAGGAGCCTCATGGTGGGCTTCCTCGCCCAGAGAAACCAGGTGCTGGGAACCAGGGAGCCGTTGTAACAGGCAGGACTGCAGGTCCCCGCCCGGGCGGGCAGAGCCTTTGGTGGAACACCAGGAATCGGGCTGCTTTCCCCTTTGCAAGAGCCGTGGGAAAGCATTTGGAAGCAGCGCTCTCCCAAGCGGCAGGGAGGGGCCTGCTCCCAGGTGGGCCTCCGGCACGCCCACAGCCTCTCCCCTGGTGACTTTGGCTCTGAGGTCTCCAGAGTGTGTAGCGGCCGCTATCAGGTGGTTCCCCCTCAACGTGCTGAGGGTGGGCACAGGGCACGAGCATGAGGACAGGGAGCAGGAAGGAAAGGTGTCCGGGGACGCCCCACACTGCCTCGCCAGCACCCAGGTCCTCTTCATGTCCCCACGTCCCAGGCAGTGTTTCTCAGCCTCGGGCATTTCTATGCCAACAATGGGTGTCGCCGGCACCTAGAGGCCAGCGATGTCGCTGAACACCTGGCAAGGCACAGGCGTTCCTTGGACAGGAATCACCTGGCCCCAGTGTCAGGAGTCCTGAGGCCCAGGAGTCCTGCGTGGTCTCTGTGAGTCCTGAGGAGCTGGCGTCCAGGCCTGGCCATCCGCCCTCTGGAGGGGAGCTCACTCACCTGCCATCGAGAGGCCGGGGGGACCGGCAGGACGAGCCGGTGGCCAGCGGGTGTTTGGTGCACGAGTGAGCAGGCAGGAGCATGATGAGGGGGACAGTGAGGTGACTGGTTCCTCCTCTGGGCCCAAACAGTCCTCTCCATCGCTGTCCACACCCAGAAGGGACTCAGGGCTGCTGGGTGGTCTGCAGCCTGCACTGATTTCGGGAAGGGCCATCCGTGCCGGCCTCCAGGTGAGCGAGAAGCACGACAGGACTGCCTCCCTCTCCGCAGCCACCTTTCCTGGAGGGGCTGGGACAGATAGAGGCCCTGGGGAACCGTGGCCCCAGGGAGAGGACGTTGTTTCCCATTTTCTAAGATTCTGGTGAATTTGGAGCCAAGCTGAGCCAGATTCTGGGAAGGCCTGCGTCTTCAGGGAGGGAACCTTCAGAGGAAAGGGGGAGGGCGGGGCTGTGATAAAGCCACAGGCTTCCACTTCCCCTTCTGACTCCACGCCTGTCTGTCCTGGGGTGCAGCCCCAGAGGAGCTGGCTGACTGTGCTGTGCCCCGAGAGCTGCACCAGGGGCCATGGGGGTCCCTTCAGTCCTGTCACTCCCTGCTGCAGCGAGTGGCCAGGCTGGCTGTCCCCCTCGCTGTCCCTGGGGGCACTTGCTACTACTGTGCGCGGCTCTGCTATTTCCAGGTGAGTCAGGGTCGGGGCAGAGGGAGGGATGGGCCTGGTGCCACCTCGGTCGGTCCTTTGGTCGGTCGGTCGGAGTTGCGCTCGGCCAGGATGAGGCTGGCGTGGGAAGCAGTCAGCAGATGGAGACCAAGCCCTGGCAGCCTGCTGGCCTCGCTGAGTGCGACAGTGGCAGAGCTGGGGTTTTGCCTAATTCTCTTGGGCCCCGTCTCTGAGGATCCGCCAGCCCCACATCAGAACCCGCTCGGAGGAGTCCCGGGACCAGATGGGCATGGCTCGGGCGGGCGCTCTGCTTCCTCAGGAAGGTGTTTCCAGGGACCGCATCTCAGGGGAAGGTCACGGTGCCGCAGATGGCGTGGGAGGAAGCTGTCAGGCACGTGGCGGGCAGTGGCGATTCTCTGTCCTCCTGAATCCACGTCAGGCATCGAGCGCTTCCCTTCCCCTGGGAGAGGCCGGGAGGCCCGGGAGCCAGGCTCCTGCTAGGCACACACCACCTGCAGCCGCTCAGCGAATGTGTCGGGGGCGGGGGGAGGGGAAGCAATGGGATCAGTGTGGCTACGGCCCTGTCTGAGCGTGCATCCCACTGAGGGTGTGAGCACAGGGAGCAAACACAGAGGCACAAACAGGAAGGCACGAGGCGTCAATGGGGCGCCCTGATAAGAAAGCCTAATGTGGGAGACAGAGCAGCTGCTTGAGCCGACACGGAGCTTCCTCGGGCCGGAGCCGCAACCAGCCCCTGGAGGCAAAGGAGGCAGGCTCAGAGCAGCGGACCCCCGACACAAAAGCCACATCTGCGCCCGTGTTGCTGGAGCTGAGCTCAGGGAAGGGGTGGGAGAGCAAGGCGCGGCCTTGCAAACGCTGACATCTTATTTTAAGAGCAAAGGAAGGCCATCCAGGCTTGTCCGCGGGGAGTGACGTTGTTTAAAATAACCTTAACTTGTGGGGAGACAAGTCGGGAGATGGCAGAAGGCCAGCAGGGCCTGGGGCAGCGTGAGGCCATGGGCGGAGAGATGGGCATCCAAGCTCTAAGTGGGAGGCAGACGGACAGAACTGCTGGCGTGAGGGGTGGGGTCTGGAGGAGGAATGGAAGAGACGGCAGCTTCCAGGCCGCAGAAAAGCAGAAAGGGGGCAGAGGGGGCACGGAACGGACACTGGAAGAGAAATGGAACGTGTCCCCTGTTGCGAGTGAAGCTGACCAGAAGGAGCGGGCAGGGCGGCTTGTGTAGGAAACTGGAGCCATCCGGCTGTGAAGGGAGCAGGGAGAGAAGTTGGAATTACATGTGGGGTCCGGTGAGAGGTTTTCTTTTTATGAAAGATACTGGAATGTACTTACATTGGTGAGGAAGATGTCCCTGAACAGGGGACGCTGGTGACGCAGGAGAGGGAGTCACAGGATGAAGGGATGGGCAGAAGCGGCTGGCCCAGTAAGGTGGAGCCACGGGGGGGGGGGGGGGGGGGGGAGGGGAGGCAGGAAGGAAGGAGATGCAGGCAGTGAGGTCGGCCCTGAGTTTGCAGAGTCACCAGTCTGCCTGGTCCCTGCTGGTTCAGCAGCACAGGCGGGGCAGGTGCAGGCTGGGCGATGCAGAGCGTTCCAGTGCAGACTGAGGAGGGCAGGGTCTCGGGGCTTGCAGGGCGGTGGTTACTCACAGTGATGCAGGACTTTGCTTTCTCTCCTGCAGCTCCTGCAGCTCCTGCAGCTCCTGCAGCTCCTGCGGCCGGGACCCCTGGTAAGTCCCGACCTAGCTGCCCCTTCCTCTGCCCCAGCACCCCTCCTAGGCAGGGCCAGGAGGGTAACACTCCTCCCCTCCTGCCTTCCTCCCCTCTCCCATCTTCCCCTCTCCCCTCCTCCCTTCTCCCCTCCTCCCAGGGCCAGGGCCAGGACACAGCACAGATATTGTCACAGGAAATCACTGCACCTTCTCTCTCCATCGCCTTCCTCTCGCCAATGCAATCAATCCCATCTAACAGGAGCCCCGGCAATTTCAGTCTCAGCCTCATGTTGATGAAGCTCTGCTTTGTCTGAAGGCTCTGTCTGGGGCCTGGGCAGGAGCAGGAGGGACCCCCGGGCTGAGCTTCTCCCTCTCCCGGGGGCAGGGGCCCTTCCAGGGCCTGAGCCCAGGGCTCCTGCATTCGCCCGGCCTTTCTCCCTCTGCCTGTCCTTCTTTGTGTGGGTATGAGGACAGGCCTGTGCTAGGGGATAAAGAAGGACATGTGGTCAGAACAGAGACCGGGCATCCAATTCTCATGCTGCTCCCCCACCACTCCCTTCATTCAGTTCTGAGTCCAGACACCTCCATTTAAAGGGGTGTGTGTGTGTGTGTGTGTGTGTGTGTGTGTGTGTGGTTAGGGTGCTGCAGCTAGGCACCTCTATTTCGAGAGCATGTGCCCTGTGTCCTAGCCCTTTCCTTGCTCTTGAGGCACATGAGCAGGCTTGGCCTTCTCAGATACAGTGGGGCCTTGACTTACGAGTGTCCTGACTAACGAGTTTTTTGAGATACCAGCTGTCTCTCTGCCGATTTTTTGCATTGAGTTGACAGAGTAATTTGAGTTAACGAGCTCCTTAATGAGCTTCTTAATGAGCTTGGTCTCAGAACGAATTAAACTCCTAAGTCAAGGCCCCACTGTAGTTGTGGTCGGTGGCAGGGCCCAGGGCTTCCTGTCTGGGCTCCGAGACCTGCTCCGGCGGCTCCTCACGCTCCTCTCTCTGCCGCCAGGTCTCCCGAAGGCCGTGGTGAGCCTCCAGCCCCCGTGGCTCCAGGTGTTCCCCGAGGACAACGTGACTCTGAGCTGCCAGGGGGCCCACAGCCCTGGGGACAACTCCACCCAGTGGTTCCACGATGGGACCGCCATCCCCACCCAGGTCCAGCCCAGCTTCAGCTTCAAGGCCAGCAGCAACCACAGCGGGGACTACAGGTGCCAGACGGGCCGGACCAGCCTCAGCGACCCTGTGCACCTGGACGTGACTTCAGGTCAGTGGAGGAGCTGGGAGGCCGGGGAGGCGGGCCTGAGAGCTGCTGGCCCGGCAGGGGGTTTGGGAACGGGGTGGCCGTTTCTGGGAAGTGTGGCCCGAGCTGTTGGAAGTGGTTTCTGCCCAGTCATTTCCCCTCGCACCCCCGCCGCCTTCGCTTCTGTGTGGTTCCTCGGAGTATGTGAGGTTGCTCGGCCTCAGTCCTGATTGAGCAAGAAGGTGACAAGGCCACACATGCCACCGGGGGTGAGAGTAGCAGGAGGAAACCACAACTTCACAGAACCCCACTGTCCTAGCCGAGGCAGGAGCACAGCTGAGTCCCAGCCGTGGAACCGTGGGCTCCTTCCCTGAGTCTGTTCCCCCTTTGCTCCGTGGGGTGCTGACCCCAGCAGTCTCATATCCCTGCCCCACCCTCCATGCACTTTCCTCCTGACACAGGGCAGCTGCACTCGAGTTTGCCGACCCAGTGGGCGCTCTCACCCTCCTGGCAAAACGTAGTTCTCCATGCAGAGCGGCTGCTCACACCCGCCCCCTCCCCTCGGCAATCGTCCTCAGAAGCTCCCAGCAGACCCAGCCCAGAGGAAGGCCCAGGGCCTGGCCCCTCCAGGAAGGGGAGAGGTGAGGGGACCCGCTGAGACAGGCGAGTCCTCACCAACGGCCACACCAGGCCCCAGGACCAGCACAGGAGGTGGATGCCCCCGGGAGGACCCAAGTCCTCCAGCCTGGGGGCCCCAGGGCCCCCCGAAGTTCAGGTCTAGCACTGAGCCTTCCAGCAGGGGCAGCTCACATGTCACTGTGTACACAGCCAGTGGGGTGGCTGGGGGGCCTGCCCTCCAGGTCTGCCCAGCAGCAGGCAGCTGTGCCCAGCTCCCTCACAGCAGTAGACCCCCACCCAGGCCTTGCCCACCATTGGCCGCAGCTCCTCAGAAAGTCCTGGGGCGGGCGCTCTCCCAGCCCCACCACTCTGACCCAGTTCGTGCTCCTGGGACCAGCACCTCCCAGCCTCGTCCAGGCCGGGCCCACGTGTACCTGAGGCCGCAGCTGGGAACCTATGGCAGGTGGACCGGACCCTGGGCTCCCAGCTCACCCAATGCCCCAGCGGAGGCTCAGGCCAGCCGTGCAGGTGCTCATCCTCCTGGGGGCCAGCAGGTGTGGCTGGGGCAGACGTGGCAGTGAGGAGCTCAGCCCCAGCCCAAGGCTCCCCTGAGAAGGGCCTCGCCCTGTCTTCACCTCCTCTGTCTGCCTCTTCCAGGCCTCTCACCAGGCTCTTGCTGTGGCTCAGCTTCCTCTCGGGCCTCAGGCCAGTCCCTCAACCCCAGTCGAGCTGCAGAGGTGGCAGGAATAGCACCCGAGTCCACGAGTCCAGGTGGAGGGAGCCAGAACCGGGGCTTTGGGTCATTGCCTTCCTTGGGGGGCAGGTGTGGGGGAGTTGAGTCAGGAAGGGCACGGGGAGCAGGAGCCCTGCCTGCAGCCACACGGGGACGCAGTGGGACCCGATGCAGGCAGCCCCCTGCGCCACCCACACGCAGGTCCACCCGTTCCCCACTGAGCAGCGGCACCGGCAGCCTCAGGAGAAACAGGCTGGGCTCCAGCACAGCCCGCCCCGTACTGACCCCGCTGGCTGTCCCTCGGCCACCGCCTCCGGTCCCCGCTGCCTTCCACGTGCCTTCTCTGCACCTGCTGGGCCAGTGGTCGGCAAACTCATTAGTCAACAGAGCCAAGTATCAATAGTACAACGATTGAAATTTCTTTTGAGAGCCAAATTTTTTAAACTTAAACTATATAGGTAGGTACCTTGTTATTAACTTAATTAGGGTACTCCTAAGGCTTAGGAAGAGCCACACTCAAGGGGCCAAAGAGCCTCACATGGCTCGTGAGCCGCAGTTTGCCGACCACGGTCAGCTGGGCAAACCCCGGCGTGGCTGTCGGGCAGCAGGTTGGCTGAGGAGGAGACACAGAGCTCAGTGCTTGTTGCCCAGACACCTCCAGTAGCTGGAGAGGGAGTGGCCGTCGTCCAGCGGCGATGCTAATACCCCCGCAGCGGGCTGGCAGCCATGCGCCCCCTCCCCCCACCCCCACCCAGCACAGCCCTGGACTAGCCACGGGGCCCAGACAAATGGGTGACTCAAACCTCCACAGGCCACTGGGAAGCCCCGATATCACCCACATCACTGAGGCTTTTGTATCCAAGAAGGAGCCGAGCCTGAGTGAGAAGCTGCTGCAGGCAGGGCTGGGCAGGCTGCGAGAAGCCGGCTGTGGCCTGTGCGCGACTGGCCCGTCTGCCAGGCAGACAGGAGGCGAGTGTCCTGAGTTGTGAGCCGTTTCGTGCCTCTGAGAGGTTCTGCTCTGTGAGTTGCACCAGGAGGGACAATGTGAGCTGTGGTCACAGATCTGGCTGAAGAGGAAAAAGTGAGAAAGCTTCAAAAAGCCCACCCACCGGGACCTGCTGCAGTGGGGCGAGGCCCAGGAGAACTCCAGGGGTGGAGAGCCAGGCTTGAAGAACCTGCCCTGGGAACCGTCCTGTGGCTGAGCCCCCTCCAGCCCCCTCCAGCCGCCCCAGCCACCCCAGCCCCCTCCAGCCGCCCCAGCCACCCCAGCCACCCCACCTTGGTGCAGAGGAGGCAGGAGCTCATCGCGTCTCCACGCGGCTCCCAGGAGGCTGATGGGCGGACTTTCATCACTCGAAGAGGAGCACTCTGAGTGCTGTGAGCTTGCAGGGCCTTCCCACGACGTGTCCTCCGGGAACCTCAGGTGCCTTTAACACGTCCCGGTGTTAACCTGGTGGTGGCACCTCCGCAGGGAAGGACCGGCTGCTGCAGCGATGCGGCTCCATCTGTCTCCGTGGAGATTCCCGGACCAGGACTCGGAGGCAGGAGCGGCTGCTTTCTACAGGCGGCAGCTCTGACGTGTCTCTGGCTTCTCTGTTGTTAACAGTCTGTGGTTCTGAGCCTCCCGCTGGCCCCAACCGAATCCTGATAAACGAGGCCGCCGTGGGCCAGGGCCACGCAGCCTGGCCTGCAGGGGCGTCCGCGGGCCCACTCCCTCGCAGGCGGAAACGCTCTGTGCTGGGCCAGGAGAGGGGGCCGCAGGTGCGGCCGGGAGAGGCAGGCTCCAGCGTGTGTGAGGCGGCTGAGCAGCAAGGGCCGGGGCCTCCCGCCCACCAGTGCCCTCTGCGCCGCCCAGGGCGGAGGCCCAGCTTTCTCTCCGCCCTCACTCTCCCTGTGTCCTGGCGGCTCCCAGCGGGCAGGCTCGGGGCTCACTCTGACTTGTGGCAGGACTGAGAGGGCTTGCCTGGCTCGCACACCGAGGCCGTTGTCATTCTCTGCCCCTCCCCCTCCCAGGCCTCTAGTGTCTGCTCCCCCACTTCCTCTCCAATCCCAGCCCCTCTGTCCTGGAGGAAAGTGCGGGTCAAGCTCAGGACTCCACGTGCCCTCCTTAGGCACTATTCCCCTACACAACCAAATAGTAAATATCCTGTCTTCCTCAGTAAAAGGACAAAAACTGGGGGGAAGTTACACGGCAGACTAATGACCCCCCCAAAGTCCCGCTGCAGGAAGCCCACATTCCCTGACACTCACCAGAGAAGCGAGCACTTGTTTCTACGATCCTCAGAGACATGTCTCCACGTCGGGGGCCCCTCCCCCCTGCCCAGGGGCTGCACCAGGTCCCTGTGCCTCCCTAGAGGACAGGAAAGAGCCCCTAGGACATTCCAGGGACTGGGGTGTGTGTGTGTGTGTGTGTGTGTGGAGTCCTTATGTCCATTTTCTTTTTATATATATATATATATTATTGATTTTTTTACAGAGAGGAAGGGAGAGGGAGAGGGATAGCGAGTTAGAAACATCGATGAGAGAGAAACATTGATTCAGCTGCCTCCTGCACGCCCCCTACTGGGGATGTGCCCGCAACCCAGGTACATGTCCTTGACCAAAATCAAACCCGGACCCTTGAGTCCGCAGGCTGACGCTCTATCTGCTGAGCCAAACCAGCTAGGGCCCTTATGTCCATTTTCACAGATGAGGAGACTAAGGCCCAGAAGTTCAATGACTTGTCCAAGATGACAGCGCTCATGAGTGAGGGGCCAGAGGCTGGGCCAGGACGTCTGATTCCCACATCATGTCCCACCGGCCGGGACTGAGAGGGCTTGCCTGGCAGGCACGGGGCTGTTGCCATCCTCCGGCTCTCAGAGCTGCGGCAGCGCTGCCATGTCCTGTGCTCTGTCTTCCAGCCTGGCTGCTGCTCCAGACGCCCCGCCTGCTGGTCCCGCAGGGGGCCCCCATCGTGCTGCGCTGCCACAGCTGGAGGAACTGGCGCCTGTACAAGATCCAGTTCTTCCAGGACGGGAGACCCAAGTGGTTTTCATACACGAACGCCAGCTTCTCCATCCCACACGCAAACGCCAGCCATAGTGGCACGTACCACTGCTCAGGGCTCCTCGGGCAGATGCAGCACACATCGCAGCCCGTGAACATCACCGTCCCAGGTGGGAGCCCTGCCCGGGTGCAGGAGGCGAGGCGAGGGGCCAGAGCTAGGGCGAAGGTCTCCTGGGTGTCCATGGGGCTGCAGAGGTGCCACAGCAGCAAACCTGGGCCCCAGGGCGCAGAGGAGAGGGGCCAGTGGCCAGGAGTAGGGGCTAGAGGTTGGGCCTGGGCTTCCAGGGGGAGAGGCCCCACCCCTGGCACAGCAGCAGAGCAGTCCCTCCCCCGCCCCCCGCCCCCGCACAGGCCCTGCGCTTCTGGGCCTTCCCAAGAGCTGAAGTTCTCGTGTCCTGCCCAGCACGCTCTAGGGATGGCCCATGCCTGACAGCTCGCTGCTGCGCTGGACACCGTGGGGTGCCTCTCCCGCGGGGCCTTCAGGCTGCCCTCCCGCCACCCCTGAGGCCTAGCAGGAACCCTTCCCTTCGCAGTGCACCTTAGGTTAGTGACAGGCCCGGGTGGGGAGATGGTCCAGCCACAGACACCCTGAGCAGGCGCGGTTGCACCCGGGAGGGCCCAGGGACAGCAGCTGCAGGGACAGCCTGGGCACAGCCCCGGGCGGGAGGGCGGCACGCTGCCTGTCTGTGTTCTGTCTTCTCCAGTGTCCAGCCAAGCCTTCCCGCCTGTGATCAGGGGCGTGGTGGCCGGCATCGTCGCTGTGGCTGGTGTGGCTGGTGTGGCTGGTGTGGTGGCCTGGGTCTGCTTCAGGCGACACCAGAGTTCAGGTTTGTGGCTTTTCTTGGTTTCTCTTATCAGTTCCTCCCGGCCAAAACCCTAAAACATTGCCAGAACCCTTCTCTTTGGGCTACAGAATCCTCACGTTCAGACATGGCCCCACATTTTAGTTCTTCATGCATTCGCTAGCTCATTCTTTTCCCTGAGGCTTGGCCAAACTTGTTCCGTGTGGAGCACCGTCTAGACGCCGTGGGCGGCACCCAGACAGAGTCCAGCCTGTCCCTCACAGAGCTTGCAGGGTGCAGGAAGGAAGACAGGAGCACAAACAGATCGTATGATCAGAGGGATGAGAGAATGACAGAGAAATGCGAGGCCATGGGGGGAAGGGACGGAAGAGCCCACAGAACCCGGTGGGGGGTGGGGGGCGGGGTGGAGGGAGGAAGCAGCGCTTTAAAGGGCAGAGCCAGACCGGGAAGAGCAGTGCGTGGCCTCCCAGCGTCCAGGCGCCCGTGTGCAGCCTGGGGGGCGGTTTCTCCGGACCAGGCCTTCTGCAGTCTGGGCAGGAGGCTGGGAGGGAGGAGGACGCCTCTGAATGCTGAAGGCCTGTGTTGGTCCTAACACAATGCTGACGCTGACCCTTGGTCCTGAGGACTCAGACCCCTCCCTGTAATCTACTAACCTCCCGTGTGCCCTCCCAACCCTCCCAGGAACCCCTGAGAACAGGGAAAGGGGAGAGACCCTACCCGAGGAACCAGGTGAGTGCAGCCCGGGGCTCCTGCTGCCCCGCCTGGGCGGCCAGGTGAATTGGAGCAGCAGGTGGCTTGTGTGTGTGGCGGGCAGGGCTCAGGTGGCTTGGCAGCTCTGAGACAACTCCTGGGCCTACAGAGACCTCACTGGGCGTGAGGAGAGGAACAGCCGCGCCGGGTAGAGGTAGGGATTCGCCAGCGTCGGAACTCCCGGGACTAGGAACGCTGGGAAATTTCCAGAGCACGAAATGAGAGGGAGCTTTGGCAGAGCTGGCACAGGGCAGCGGTTAAAAGATGTAAGATGAGGTGAATAGGATCGGGGTTGTGTTCTAGGAGGGAGGAAGGGAAGAGGCCTGGGGGACAACCTAGGTTTGTTGAGGAATCTGCTCCGTGAGTGATGGCGTCTGGGTCGTTGGGCTCAGCTCCCAGAGGAACATGAGAAAGTTCTGTGGCTCTAGCGGCCTTCGTAGGCTCCACGGACCAAGCTCAGGTCCAGGCCGCTGCCTGGGGATGCCCGGGCCCTGTCCCCACTGGGCAGAGGGACCTCGGCAAGTCCTCCCCCGTGGCTCAGTCTCCTCGCCGAGGAAGCCGGCCTCCAGGTCTGACACTGAGCCAGTGGCCGCCTGGCCCTACCCAGGTGCAGCCTGGTTCCTGGCACAGCCAGAGCATGAAGGCACTGGCCAGCAGTCCTGCAGTCAAAGAGGCCGGGGACCCTCAGGGGACGGGGTGACGCAGAGCCGAGCAGCAGATTTGAGAGCCCGAGCAGGTCTGAGCAGCCACGTCCTGGCCAGGCTGGGGGTGCGGGCAGGACCCAGACGCCGAGAGGAGCCTGGTCACCGCGCCTGGCCACCCGACGTGTGGCCGTCTCCACGGCGTGGGTGTGTTTCACGGGGCATTTATGTTGAAGCCAGGCCTGGGGTTGGGGCTGCCATAAGGTGTGGCCAGGCTGGAGAGAGCATTTGGTCGGGGGGTCTGTTCCGGAGTCTGGGGCATGGCAAAGGGGGGTGCTTCGACCAGGGCCGGGAGGACCTGCCAGTGTTGTCTCAGACCTTGCTTGCTGCTGCAGACACTGAGGGTGCTTTCCCGGCAAAGGCACGAGGGACTGGCTGTCCTACTGCATTGGCTGCTGCTTGGTCCCTCCCTCCCTCCTGCCTCGCTCTCCCTCTTTCCTTGTATATCATGGTGTCACCAGATCCCTCTAAGTCCCAACAAGGATGCATCTCACCGGCCCAAAGTGGCCGACGTCTTCTCTACCTGAAGTTTGTCCCAACACCTCAGACCCCGGAAGCTGCCTGCTTTGCCACGCCGCACAAATGCCCGCCTCCCTTCGCCAGCGTGGCCGGGGGCGCGGGCGGGCGCGGGCGGCGGCTTTGGCCTGGGGTGGCAGCCGTGCAGGGGCCCCGAAGCAGGGCCTGCTGACTGTGCTTCTCGCCCACAGCCAACATCGCCAATGACACTGACGCAACTGCCAAAGCAGAGGTGAGCCCCCAGCCGTGGCCTGCCCCCCTCCAGGGGCTTCTCTGTGGCTCCATTGACCCCTGCTTTCTCCAGGTGGAGAACACAATCACCTACTCCCTCCTCCTGCACCCTGAAGCCCCTGAGGAAGACGCCGAGCCCTCGGATTACCAGAACATGTAGCTGTGGGGCCAGAGCCAAGCAGGCCCATCTGTCTCCTGGCTGCACCCCCTCGGGCAGGATGCCTGCCGTTCCGAAGAGGGGGGGCTCTTCCAGGGTCACCCGCGGGGATCCTGGGCTCCCTGTCCTGACAGCACAGCTGTGGCCCCTGATGACAGCCACACTGAGCCCTGAGCCCCAGCACTTCTCGCCATCACACGTCCTCTGTCCCACGTCCACACAGACAATAAAACTTGCTTTTATTAAGAGATTGTAGCCACTTGGGAGATGCTTATATTGCAGCTTGCATGGGAAAGTTACATTAGTGTACATGGTCTCAGAAATGTTGAAACAGAGCAACACACGCCAACATATTAGAGTGGGGGTTTCAGGGTGCTTTTCCTTTCTGTTTCTATACAGAGCATGTGTTGCTTTTATAATAAACACTATAAAACGACACTCCCTTGCCCTAGCCGGTTTGGCTCAGTGGATGGAGTGTCGGCCTGGGGACTGAAGGGTCCCGGGTTCGATTCCGGTCAGGGGCGTGTGCCTTGGTTGTGGGCACGCCCCCGGTGGGGGGTGTGCAGGAGGCGGCTGATCAATGTTTCTCTCTCATCAATGTTTCTGACTCTCTGTCCTTCTCCCTTCCTCTCTGTAAAAAAATCAATAAAAAATATTTAAAAAACAAAACAAAACAAAAAAGACACTCCCTTTACTTTGTTAACATTTTTTAATCCTCACCCAAGGATATGTGTTTATTGATTTTTAGATAGAGAGAAACACACATATGGAGACAGATTGCCTAGGTCTGTGCCCAGTCCAGGTATGTAGTGACACTCCAACCAACTGACCCCCGGCCAGGACCCTCCCTTTTCGAGGCTGCACTGGTTGGCGTGTAAGCCGCCCTGGGCTGCTGTCCTTTCGGGATAAGCTGGGGGCCACCCCCTCCTAAAGCAGAGCTCTTCTCCCGGTGAGTTTGCCTTCTTGTCTCCTCCTCTTCCTCCTCCTCCGAGGCAGATAAAGGACTACTTTGCTTTGTAACCCAGTTCTCAGCAAGCCGAGCTTCGGATGGACGGACGGACGGAGAGACTGCGATGCTTCCTGCTGCTGTGCCTGCTGCCGGCACCAGAGGCTGTGGCCGCAGAGAGGCCGTCCCGCTGCTGGAACACGCCCGACAGCCCTGGGGCTTGGTGGGCGCCCTGGAGGGGCCTTGTTTTCCGGGGACCCCGAGACACATCACCGTAAGCCGCGCTTGCCACCAGGACTCGGCAGCTTCCTTTGCTGGGTGGTTGCCATGGCTTTTGGGATGTACTTCCTATTCCCAGTCAGATTTCACACTCACGTGATGGTATGACACTCCACTGACCACTGACCGATGGTGGGAGGAGTGTCACCCGGAAACACCGCGCCCCTTGGGTAGGAGAAAGGCCCCAGAGGCTCCCTTTCCCACTCTGCTCTTGTTCTCAAAGCCATTCCTGACCCTCTGACACCGGTCCTCTGCGTCCTGAGCCTCCCCGGGGTCGCAGGGGAATTGTCTGGCTTCTCATCAGCAGTCCCCTCGTCAAGGACATACACGCAGTTCCCTGCAGCTTAATTTCCTGTAACAACACGATCAAGATTTGTGGACATCCCAATGCTCCTGTGTAGGCTTTACACAAAATATTGCTCCGTGGTTGAATGCTAGAGACACCTAGGCCTCTTAATCCCTTTATCCTCGTTGGACGTGTCAGAGATGTATTTTATTGCTCTTTTCACAAAATTAGCTTTGGTTTTCTGATCAGCCTTCTCTTATATTTGCTTTCCATTTTGCACATTGTAATAATTTTAAGCCTTGACTATCCCCTTTCTTATTTCTGATACTTTTGCATTTTTTAAAATCAAGAAATACTCGTAGATTTAAAGTCACCTAAGATATTTTCCTCACCAGACGATCTTTTACTGTCCTCCTGTGTATACTGGAATGAAATCTTCCTTATTTCTCTTAATTTATTTTGGAGGAAAGCACAATTTCATCAGAATATTTAAATTATACAGGAGTTTATATCAACAAGATTACTTAAAACTTCTCATCAAATGTCTTATAACATACATTTCTATAACTTTAAGTCAAGTAAACCCACCATCGATTTATGATTTCCACATACCCAGGGGAACCTTCGTCTTTAATAGATCATTCATAGGGTGCCAAGTCTCAGAACTCTTTGCCTAGCACTGGATCCCAATCAATGTCTCCCGTGTTTTTCTAAAGGGTTTATAGTTTTACATTTATAGTTAAGTCCCTGATTCAGTTTCAGTGTGAGGGGAGTGTTGGGGTAGGTCCGACTCAACTCCTCCTGCTTCGGCTTTGCATCAGGTTGGCTCAGACCCCTTTCCTCTCCTGGGCCTGTGGTCTCTCGGGACAGGCTCACACCTCCTTGCCTCCTGCCCACACTCGCCCACCTGGTCCCGGGGGCCCTCTGCACAGGAACACGGCCTCTCAGACATGGAGACTTCCTGTAAACGCTGGTTTTAGACTGAGAGCTATCTGCCCTCTGGGGCATGCTCTGCCCTGTGGTTTCGCACAGCTGGGGGGGGAGAGGGGTGTCAGGCCCCCCTACCCGCCCTGCCTGCAAGCCCAGGCCTTCCCTTCCGCATTTCTGACGGTTCCTCTCACCTCTGGGCAACCACGAGGGCCTGGGGGGATAATAGGAGGAAGGGGTGATCCCCTGAGAAGGGGGGTGGCTGTGCCACTGGGACCTGCCTCAAAGGGGACATCCTGAGGCAGAGACAGTGGCTCTGGGAGGCCCCCTGGAGCTGGGAGGTGCTCTCGCCTCCATGTTGCCCTCTTTCTGGGTCTCCTTGGGAGTCTTCAGTCTCCTCGGGACCAGGGCCTCGGGCTGAGCCTGAGCCTTGGCCCCCTGCTGAGTCCTCTGGAAACTTCCCTTTTCCTGGAGCCGGAGAGCCACAGCCTCCGGTGCTGAGTCCTGGGACCGGGTTCTAGAAACTGGGTGGTCAGAGCCCAGGAAGGACTCAGCGATGTCTGACATGGTGCCGTCACCGCCCTCTTCCCGTGTCCTGCGCAGCCCAGGCTCTAGAAACATGGGGGGGCGGGGGGGGGGACGCTGCGGGGGGATGGAAAGGGGAGGGCACAGGGCAGGCCCCTGAACTCTCAGAGGGCCCACCAGGTTCTGTAGCCGTCAGCAGCTTCCGCCTCTGTCAGCCAGCTCCCCAGCAGGAGCAGGAGGCCATGGGACCCTCCCCAGCAGGAGCAGGAGGCGGGGACATGGCAGGCAGCACATGCTCTGGCAGCTCTCTGAGATCCACGGGGACCTGGACCATCATTTCCCCCACAGCCCTCCACGCAGATGACCTGGCACCTGAAGGATGGAAGCCAATCAGAGTTGAAGAGGAGACAAGACAGTTAGACTTGCTTCCTCTTTTCTAATTTGAGAGGTTTCATGTTGAAAGTCGGGGTGTGAGGCTGCGGAGACCTTCACACAGTCGCCATGAAGCTGGGCTGCTTCTCGCCTCCTGTGCTCTGGGCAGCCCAGGTGCTGCTGGGTGAGTAACACTCCTGTGCCGGGGGGCAGGGGTGGCCTGCAGGAGGCCCAGCGGGAAGGTGCCTGGACCTTCTCTGGCCTCCGAGGAGGCGGGGCTGGGGGATGTGAAGTGAGGGACTGACATGAAAACCTCCCAGCCACTCCCGCCCCAGCCCCTGGACCACAGGGCCTCTGCAGCAAGGAGCTCCCCTGCGCTCTGGTGCTCTGGTCTGGCTGTCACGGGGCCCGGGGGCCGCATCTGGCCTTAGGGGCCTCCCACACTCTAGCTCCTACCCTGGTGGGCTTCGCTGCTGCTGTCGCTCATCCCAGCTGGTGTCCTCCGCTCCCCGGCCCCCACGCATCACGCCCCCTGGTCCTTCGACCCCCTTGGTCCCTTTGGTGGCTTCCTTGCCTCCCTACCGTTCTCTCTCCATGCCGTCTGCCCAGTCAGCTTATTTGTTGGTTTCATCTTTCCCGGGACAGCTGAGTGGTTTGAGTCCTGAATCGCATCTCCAACCCCACGCCTGTGCTTGAGCGTCACATTCAAATACCAAGCCTCACACAGGACACACCCACCCACGTGTCTCCAGGTCTCCCGGCACCACGTGGCCGGTGCCCAACCAACTGTCCCCTCCTGTCTCTCTCCATCCCGCCTCCCACCGGACACCCGGACAGGGGCTTGGCGAACAAGCCAGATTCCCTTCTGCCCAGCTCTGCAGACAACTAGTTATCGTCCCTGGAAATGGCCCCTCCCCTGAAACATAAGGAATGCCATGCAGGACAAGCCCTCGTCATTTCTGACCTGGACTGTGCCCGTGACCTCCCAGCTGAGTGACCTGTCTCGGCCTGTGTCCTTTATAGTCCTGCACGCAGCCGCCCTGGCCCGCAGGTAACCTCTGCGACCTCTGGGCTCCCCTGAGCAGGTGGCGCTCCAGCAAACCCCAGTTGCTTAGATTCACACCTTCTCCCACTGCACTCTGACCTGTCTCCTAGCTTGGCTCACTCTACTCCTGCTGAAAAGAGCACCCCATGGCCCCGTTCCCCTCTCGCTCACAAACTCTGGGCATCCAGACCCCCGGCAGCAAGGCGGCCCCTGCCCCTGGAGCTGTCTGAGAGCCCTCCGCCCGCGGCTGGGCTGCCTGGCGCCTCTCTCCGGTCACTCTCCCTCCCACAGAGACCTGTGTGCCCGCCTGTGCCATCCACCAAACCAAAGGGACGCGGCCTTTCCTTTGTCTTTTAACCTCATCTGATCTGTCTGAATTCTTGCACCGCGTTGGCCCGTAGTCACGTTGTCAATCATTTCACTGAGCACAGAGCCAGCCCTGGACAGCCAGTGCGTGGCCAGAGCTCCCGACGGGCGGTCGGACATTCTGGTTTCCATGCCTCTTCCACCGAGGGTGTTTCTTTGAGAAAGTCACGTTTCATATCTCTGGATTTGGTTTCCCTGTTCACAAAATGAGAGTGACGATACCTTCCGGCCGTTTTCTGAGTGCAAGTGTCTGGTAGCCCAACCAGATTTCGTGTGAAAGAAGAAGCTGAGAGCTGCCAAGGGCGGGTGGAGGAACCGAGAGGGCAGCCGGGCGGGGCAGAGGCTCTGAGGACTGCACCTGACCTGACGGATGGACGGATGGACACGGACAGATGGACACGGACAGATGGAGGAGAACCAGGAAGGGGGAGGGGCCTCGCTGAGGGAAATGACAAGGTCAAAGGGGAGTGTGGGGCCTTTGGGAGGGGACAGGACCAGGGAGGACCAGGGAGGGGTGGAGGTGGGAGAATCGAATTAGCTCGCTTGAGCTAAGAGGCAGGTGAGGAGAATGGTGAGAAATCCATAACTCTACCTCTCAACCCAGAAGCAAAGAGCTGCTCTATCACTGCCAGGACTGGGAGGAGAAGGACTGGGCGGGAGAGTTCAAGGGACAGAGGACAGACATCAGGGTAGAGATGGTTGAAAAATGAAGACATGAAAGTCAAGGCAAGGGAGGAGGAGACACTGGGGGTAAGATCGCCAAGGATGAGTTGGGACCATGGAAATAAGGAAGGTTCTTCAGGAAAGCTGAGGACTGCAGCAGGTCATGTCTAAATGGTGACTCTGGACTCAGACATACCGAGTTTTCTTGCTGCAGTTGGGTGAGTTAACTGGGGTTTCCAAGCCCGTTTCTTAAAGATTTAGAAACTCGGGGTGCAGTCACACCTGGGAACCCTGTGATGATGAAATAGAGGATGTGAGGCAAAGCCGAGCCTCCGGCAGGTAATGCACCCAGTGGGGTGAGAGCTGACCTCTCCCTTCTCTCCTGTGCTGTGACCACCGCTCGGGGCCGATGGCCGTGGCCTCTGGCTCCTGTGCCCGCAGCAGCTGGCTGTCATGCAGGTGAGTCTACCCTTTGGCCACTCTCTCCCCTGCCTCTTCCCCAAGCCACAGTGAGTCACGTCTGAGACCCTCCGAGAGACCCCGGGGGTCTACTGGGGAAAAGGTCTTGGCATCTTCCTATTCTCCTTCTAAAACGGGAGACTCCCTGAGGAGGAGGTGGAGGCCCCACTGGAGGGCACGCTCCTGTTCTCCTCTGTCTCAGCATCATTTCCTGGCTCCCCGGCCGTGCCCTCCTCAGCCGCCAGTTCTGAGAGCCTGCAGTGTGAGGGCCCCGTCAGCACCCGGGACAGCGGCTGCCGCCCCAGGGAAGACGTGGGCTCCAGGGAAGTGGACTACCTGGCCAGGGGCTACACGTTCAGCCGACCCATCCGTCTGGTCGTGTCCTACGGTAAGGTCCTGGGAAGGTCCTCTCCCACTTTCCACAGCTCCCCCTCAGCCCAGAGCCCCTGCGGGAAGGTGCCGCAGGAGCTGGCCACCAATGACAGCTCTCCTTCCCTCTCGGCCCACAGACCCGGTGCCCTCAGTCCTAGGCCCTGGAAGTTTTTGGGGCGAGAGCTCCCTGGATCCCCAGAGAAAGCTGAGGGGTCCGCGTGGGCCGCACGGGGGCTGCGCGCAGGCAGTGGGTGATTCAGCTCTCGCTCTGGCCGCAGACTGGCTGGTCCTCCAAGGTCCAGCCGCTCCCATCTTTGAAGGGGACCCTCTGGTTCTGCGCTGCCAGGCCTGGCGAGGCTGGCCCCTGGCCCAGGTCACCTTCTACCGAGATGGCTCTGCCCTGGGTGCCCCCGGACCTAACAGGGAATTCTCGATCGCTGTGGCTCGAGAGGCGGACAGCGGGCATTACCACTGCAGCGCCATCTTCCGGAGCCCTGGTCCTGGGAGCCCGGAAACGGCATCCTCTGTGGCGGTCATCGTCCAAGGTGAGGGCTCGGGGCGGAGTCGCCGTGGCAGAGCAGGGGGCCAGACAAGCCTCCTCATGGGGGGATGGGGGAGTAGGCAGATGCACTGCAGCCCCTTGGCCCTCTGAGTCCCGGGGGCCCCTCTATCCCACGCATCCTGGTCGATGCCCCGGCACTAGATCGGCTCCAGTCCAGGCCAGTGAAGGCGGCACTGAGGCTCAGATGGAGCTCTCCTGAGCCCTCCTTCCCCAGGGCGTATGAGCCTGAGCTGAGCCCTTCCTTCCCGTCTCTCCCAGAACTGTTTCCCGCTCCGGTGCTCAGAGCCACGCCCTCGCCAGAGCCCCAAGAGGGCAGCGCGGTGACCTTGAGCTGCCAGACAAAGCTGCCCCCGCAGAGGTCAGCCACCCGCCTCCTCTTCTCCTTCCACAAGGGGGGCCGGGCCGTGCGCGGCCGGGGCCTGTCCCCAGAGCTGCAGGTCCCCGCGGCCGCACAGGCCCACTCGGGATCCTACTGGTGCGAGGCCGCCACTGAGGACAACCACGTGTGGAAAAGGAGCCCCCGGCTGGAGATCAGGGTGCAGGGTGAGTGGCGTGCTGGCTCGAATGTGGAGGGCGGGGCAGGAGGGTGGCCCTTGTGGGGCTCAGTGCGAGCAGAGGCACAGCGGAGGCAGCAGCCAGGAGCCGGGTCCCTGGGGGCTTCTCCCTAGACCAGGGGCTCCTCTCTGCAGCTGCTGCTCATGGGCGATGCTCCCGCCAGGGGCCTGGGCACGTGGAGGCAGACAGCACAGTGTTGGCTCTGGGAGCCCCACTGTGAAGGCTGCTCCTGGCGTGAAACACAGAAGAGGAGTCCGGGGAGCCAGGGAGCCGCGTGGCAGGGATCGGGGGAGGGATGGGAGGCTCTCGGGCGGGCAGTGGCTCACGCACGGTGTGGGGCCAGCTCCATGAAGGTCCTGCCCAGAGGACTGTGTCCTGTCCTCAGGGCAGGTGCCACCCACATGCAGGGAACCGGGAGGATCCCTGACGTCCACACCCCTCACTGACCAGCCTCCCTGCTGAAGGGTTTCCCATGTGCCAGGAGGGACGCGGGGCCCTTGAGTCTCCGCCACCCTGGGCAGTCAGAGCGCAGGAGAGATTGCCGGGGAGGGGAGGCGGGCTGGAGCCGGGCTTCCGAAGTCACTGTAAGTGTGTTCCCCGCCCCACACGCAGGTCCCTCGAGCTCTGGTGCACCACCTGCCTTGAACCCCGCTCCTCCGAAATCCGCAGCTCCAGGAATGCCTCTGCCTCCGCCACCCAGCCCTTCCTTGGGGGGCCCAGCGCCCCCCTCTCCCCGGCAGGCCTCCGACCCCCACCTGCACCACCGGATGGGCCTTCTCCTCAGACAGATGCAGGATGTGCGCGTGCTTCTCGGCCACCTGGTCATGGAGCTGAGGGACTTGTCTGGCCACCTGAAGCTGGAGACCAGGAAGGGCACTGCCAAGCAGGTGTGAGCAGCTCACCTGGTGTTGCTCAGCGCCCCAATAAACCGAGCTCTCCCCATCGCCTCCTTCTGTCCTGCACATGCGCACAGAGACTTCTCCAGGTTTCTAGTCTTGTTAGAGTTGGAGGCAGGCGCTTCCATAACCACCAAGGGGAGCTGTGTACCCCTCTCAACCTGGCCCCGATCCTCTCCAGCCCACCAGGCGCCTCCTGCTGCCCAGCAGAGCCCAGGGCGAGAGAGCAAGCAGGTGGGTTGGGTGGCAGCCTTGGTGGGACCACCCCACCTGCCCAGGGGACACTTGGGTTGTCAGTTTGGGGGGTGCTACTGTCGTCTAGTAAGTAAAACACAGGGGTGCTGCTAACAGCCTGTAACATAGAGCAGCCCCCACAGAGCGTTCTCTGAACGTCAATAGTGAGGAAGGAAACCCAGCCACAGGGATGCGTGGTGTCCGAGGGGGGCTTTGCCTCTTCGACTCACTCCCCACTCGGCCTCACTCAGCGAATATCAGCTGGTTAGACGCCGGCCTTTGTGGCCTCTCCTCCTAACGGTGTCCCTGCCTCTAGCACGGCTGACACAGCCCACAGGCTCCCCTGGATGCAGCAGCTGTGGTGCAGCCGCCGTCCTGGAGCCGCAAGACCGCTGTCTCAGAACTATTTTCCTTTCAAAGCTTGCGTTACTCTTTGGGGACATAATCACACTTTTCCTGTGCGGGACGCTGCTGTCAGCGCTCAGGCTGTGACAGCGCCCGACAGGCTCCCCAGCAGCTCCTGGCAGAGTCCGTCCTGCTGCAGCGCACCCCATCCCACTCCACGCCCGGTGCGACACTGTCCCCTCCTCTCTCTGTGCCGATGGTTCTGTGTGTAGTTCGACCCACAGAGATTTACAGAAGATGCATCTGTGCCCTCCTGGACCTGCCGCAGGGCACACATGAGAATCAACCAGTGAATACGTGGATAAGTGGAACAACAAATCCAAATTTCTCTCTCTAATCAATTAAAAAAAATTAAAAGAAAAGAAACAAGGGAGGGGAGCCCTGCTGGACGTGAGAGCGGGCACTCCCTGGCAACGTCTGGGAAGCCCGTGGCAGGGCGTCACCCCTCCCGCTCACAGTGTCCGCCCCTTAGACGACTATCAGCTGATGGCACCTCTTGTCCAGGAGTTAGGACGCGATGGGCCTCAAATAGCTGCTCGGGCAACCGTGGTAATTGATACGTTTCTGTGAGGCATGGAGCTGAAGAGTCAGACATTCCGGGGGGAGTCCTGGACGCAGGAAAACACCCGACCTGGCGGGGGGGTGGGGGGGTGGGGGGGATGTGGAAGAGCCGAGAATACAGAAATGTTGGGAGGGTGGATTTTTCAGGTCAAACTCCGAGCACCGTGCGACAGGCGCCCTGTCGGGGTTCTGGGAACTGTGGGGGAGACGGCATGCTCTGTGGGCTTTCTCGTGGAGCTCGGTGAAGAGGCCAAGATGCCAGCTGGTGCGGACGAGGCACGGCTGACGGGTGTCACATGCTGTCACCGAGAAGGCCCTGGCCAGGGGTCAGGCCTCTGCGCAGGCCGCAGGCATGTGGGCGCCCATACTGGCCCCAGAGTGGGGAGCCACGTGGGATCTGGGGGTGCGGTCCCAAAGCAGGCAATGCATGGTCTCTGCTCCCAGACCTTGTTCTCCCCCCCACCCCGACCCCCAGCCCCTGGACACCTCATCAGGTACTGCCCTGCCTCCCAGACCCGCTGACGCTCTCTCCATCAAAAGCTGCTCTCAGAACAGACTTGCCGAGGCCAGCGTGACTGAGTCCACCCATCGCCCCATCGCGTTCTCCTGAGGCAGCTGCATTATTGACAGGACGGCACCTTAGGGCGCGGAGGGAATGCTCAGAGGGGCTCTGGGTGTCCCGAGCCAGAGGGGACGGGACCACCTTAACCGAGTTGTAGGAGAATCTCTTTCCTGCCCGAGTCCCCAGGGAAGGAGGTGCTCCTGGCTCCGCAGTCTCGGAGGCACCGGGGACACATTATCCGGTGGAAAGTTCATTAAGTATTTACCCAGGACGCAGCTGCCCGCTGCTGCTTAGGGCTGGGTCACGTGGCTCAGGAAGAGGTGAGGTCGGACCAGAGGCGTTTCTGAGGGCCCAGGCAGTGGCTTCTCTGCCTCAGGTGAGGGTGCCGTGGGCGTGGGGGATGCCATGGGCGTGCGGGGTGCCGTGGGCAGGGAGGCAGTGCTTCGGATGGGAAGGGGGTGCTGCGGGCAAGGAGGGGGTGCTGCAGGTGGGGAGGGGTTACCCTGGACTTGGGGGGGGTGCTGCGTGCATGGCTGGGGTGCCCGGAAGGACAGAAAGAAGGGCTCCAGTGAGTGGCGGTGCCACCGGGCAAGGCACTCGGTGGGTAGGAGAGAAGGGTTTCCTAACTCCAGAGGTTGGGGGTCCGGAAGGGAGAAAGAAGGGTGGACACATGACATGTCTATATCCCTGATGGGGACGCTGGAGGCCTGGCTTCCTGTCTGCTCACCTGTGGGAGGTGTGAGCCCTTGGGGGGGTCCCCATGTCAACCTCACAGTCTCACACTGAGGTCTGTCCTGGGGAGGCCACGGAGAAAGGCCCTGGGGGGCCTTGAGGCCCTGAGGGTGTGTCTCCCCACCTGAAGCTCACAGGGCAGCTGGAGGGGGAGGGGAAGGGTAGCCTGGGAGCCGGGGGGTGGGGCAGGCTGTGCGCAGCGGGTCTTCTCCACAGGCCGTGGGGCTGGCCTGAGACGCAGGTGCTCTCGGGCGGTAGGTGGCCCCGGAGGCTGACACATAGCGGCCCATCCCCTGCTCCTCCAGCCACATCTCCAGGAGTTAGGGCACGGAGCTTGGTGGGCAGCACTGCCCCCCCCCTTCGGCAGCGTCTCCAGCCCTGGGCAGCGGTGCATCAGGTCGTCATGTGGACGCTGGCAGCCCTCCTGCTGCTGGGTGAGTCCTCAGGGAGCAGGGGACATGGGTGTGTGAGGAGAGCGTGCATGTTTGTGTGTGTGTGTTTGTGTGTGGAGAGTGTGTGTGTGTGGGGGGAGAGCGTGTGGGGGGAGGGAGAGTGTGTGTGTGTGTGGGAGAGCGTGTGGTGGGGGAGGGAGAGTGTGTGTGTGTGTGGGGGGAGAGCGCGTGTGTGTGTGTGGGGGGAGAGCGTGTGTGTGTGTGTGTGTGTGTGTGTGTGTGGAAAGCGTGTGTGTGTGTGGGGGGAGAGCATGTGTGTGTGTGGGAGAGCGTGTGTGTGTGGGGGGGAGAGGCGTGAGGGGTATGCAACCCTCGACTCCACACAGTCCACAATCTTGGAGGGTGAAGAGGCAGAGAAAGCCAGGGCCGGGTTCCCGCTGAGTCTCTTCTGGGGCAAGAGCCCCTTGCTCCCCTCACAACCCAACCTTCCTGCTTCCTTCTCTTTCATCCTTGCTTCGCAGCGCCAAGCAGTGGACACGCCGGTGAGTCTGATGCCTCCCTCACCAGTGTTGACACTTTCCACACCAGCCTCGTGGCCTGCGTGGGCCTCCCCCTGCCAGTTCTGGGAGTGTCTTTCCACTCCACCCCGTCCTGTGACAGCCCGCCTGCAGCCTAGACCTGGTGCTGAGGGACTGACACCTCGCAGCCCAGGGGCCCTCCCCCGAGGCTGGGTTAGGTCGAGGGCTGGCCCAGGGGGCTGGAGTTTCCTGAGATCCCCCACCTCAGAGCACACCTGTGGGCACTTCGCCCTGACCCCTTCCACACTCCCCCCGCCCCCCAGTGGCCCTGGAGAAGCCCACGCTGTCTCTGCACCCGCCCTGGACCACCATCTTCAAGGGGGAGCGGGTCACCCTGCAGTGTGACGGGCACCACCCCCTGGTCGTGGAGCTCCGGCCCATCAGCACCCTCTGGTACCGGGGCCACCTGCTGCTGCCCTCGCACGGGAGGAGCATCGAGGTGCAGACCCCAGGGGTGTACCGGTGCCAGACCCGGGGAGCGCCCGTCAGCGACCCTGTCCACCTCTCTGTCTCCAATGGTGAGTGTCTGCCCGGGGGGTGGGCACAGGCTCCTCGGGGCACTGGCCATCCTGTGGGAAGGACACCGGGCCACTCCCATTGGGGCAGGAAAGGGGGGCACATGGCACTGGGTGCAGTAAGTCTGGCCTGTCCCCAAAGATCCCCTCCGCTCCTGCCGCAGTGGGTGGCAAATGGGCATTTCTGTTTGTTGACGAGACTGGCTCCAAAGAGCAGAGGCCCTGAGCACCTGGGACACTGGCCAGAGAAGCCCGGCGGGCAGGGCAGGGTCGGGCCGCAGGCCGCACAGCGGTCAGTCTGGACGGGGCTCCTGTGGGCCCCTCAGCAAGAGGGCAGCAGCGCCCGGCTGTGCAGGAGGCCGGAGTACCGCCTCACAGGCCCTGTGTGCCCTGAGGGGTCACTGAGACACTGGCCTGGGGACACTTACAGGCTTCAAAACAGGAGCGGAGAACAACAGAAATGCATGCCTCGGGCCAGGCTGGCTGCTGGGTGGGGTATGACGTGACCTGGGACCCGTAGGGCGCAGTTTGTGGTCAGAATTTAATGACGGCCACTCAGTGCTCAACTGGCACTGACACGCCTCACGTCCACTCTGTGTTTCTTGGTTGGAAAGTACAGTGAGTGCAGGTGAGGTAGCGGCCGCGCTGGCCAGTGGGCGCAGCTGGCAGACCTGAGCGCCGCTGGCCATTCCCTCTCGGTGTAAACACCGGGCCAGTTTCCCGGCGCCCGCATAGGGACGGGCGAGGGAGTTCGGGAGCCGGGCAGGGGCGGGAGCAGGACGGGCAGGAAGGCAGGCGCTGCGCCACCTGAGGAAGCAGCCGGCACCCTGACGTCTTTCCTCCCTGAAGCTGGAACCGAGTCGCGGGCCTCTTCGCTCCCCTTCCCTCCCACTCACCTGACGCACCCGCGGGGGGGCTGGGTGCGGGCGCTCAGTGGGCGGAGTGAGCGGCTGCGGGTGGGGGCGGGCGGAGAAGGGGCCCGGGCGGGTCCCCTGGAGTCGCTGTCCCGTGCCTCGCAGACTGGCTGATCCTGCAAGTGCCCTACGCGCCGGTGTTCGAGGGCGAGCCGCTGGTCCTGCGCTGCCGCGGCTGGTACGACAAGGCGGTGCACAAGCTGCACTACTACCGCGACGGCCGCGCCGTGCGCTACTTCGGCTCCGGAGCCAACTACTCGGTGCCGCAGGCGCGCGCCGGCGACAGCGGGCGCTACCAGTGCTCGGGCACCATGCGCCTCCCGGTGGAGAGCGCGCCCATGTTCTCCGCGCCGGTGGCCGTGACCGTGCGAGGTGGGTGCGAGCGCGCGAGGGCGGCCCCGGGCTCCGGAGGGGAAGCGCGGGGCCGGGGACGGCGGGGAGCGGCGGAGCGGACGTCTCTGCTGACGCGCGCTTTCCCCTCCGGCTCCGCGGTGGAGGCGCCTGGGCGGGCAGCCTGCGTGGGGCGGGGTCCCTTCGCCCGCCGCCCCAGCTCTCATGCGGAGCAGGGTCCACCGGGGGCGGCGATCCTGCGGGACGGGGCGAGGCGGGCACAGAGACCCCTTCCCGGGCAGAGGCCGAGCTGGTCCCTCCCTCGTGGGCGCGTGGCCGCGTTTCAGGAGCTCGTCCTCCCACGCGCCTGGCCTCCTGGGGGCGAGGCGTCCTCACGGACACGGAGAGGGCGCGGCGTCGGGGGGGCGCGGGCTCGGGCCTCACGGGCGGCCCGCCGGCCCTCCCCGCAGAGCTGTTCGCGGCGCCGGTGCTGAGGGCGGAGCGCGCGGGGCCGGGCGGGGCGGTCCTCCGCTGCGAGACGCGCCTGCACCCGCGGAGGCGCGCGGTGCCGCTGCAGTTCGCCTTCTACAAGCACAGCCGCGCCGTGCGCCGCTTCGACTGGGCGGCCGAGTACCGCGTCCCCGAGGCCGAGGCCGACGAGCTGGAGGCGCACTGGTGCGAGGCGGCCACGGCCTCCCGCAGCGTCCGCAAGCGCAGCGCGTGGCCGCAGCTCCCGGGCCGCGGTGAGTGGCCGCCCCTCGCCCCGCTGTGCACGCGGCCCGCCGTCCCCCCGCGCTCGGGGCCGCCTCTCCCTGACCCAGCCCCCCCTCCCGCTGTGCATCCGCCCGCAGGGCCGCCCGGCGACTCGGCCGCCGCCGCCCAGGGCCCGAAGGCCGCGCCCCTGGCGCCCGGGAACCAGCCGCTTTCCTCCCGAAAGGCCCTGCCGTCCACGTCGGCGCCGTCGGTCATCTCCGCCCCTAACGCCACCTCCGCCGGGCCGCGGGTCCCCGCAAGCAGAGCCCCGGGCGCCGCGCCTGCCGCCTGCGCCCCGCAGACGCCCCTGGAACCCGCCGCGGGGGCCCTGAAGCCCGAGGTGGACCTGCTGCTCCGAGAAATCCGGCTGCTCAAAGGCCTGCTGAGCCGGGTGGTCCTGGGAATGAGGGGCCCGCAGGCCGCCCCCGAGCCCGGGGCAGCGCGAGGGACGGCGGCCCCCTGGGCGGAGTCCCCGGAGACCAGCGCTGCGGGGAGCTGAGCGGCATCCGCCCCTCCGGCCAACCCATCCGCCCCCTCCTCTCCGTCCCCTCCTCTCCGCTTCGCCCAGAACCCAGGAGGAGGGAGCATGGAGGGTGCTGAGTTCTGGCAGCGAGTTCAGGCCGAGCTCCCCTGGAGCCTCCCGGTACAGCCCACAGGGCTAGCTGGTGCCTAAGGGCACGGAGGAAACAGCCCTTCCTTGGGGAGTGTTAGGGAAGGGTTGTAATTAAAGATAATTAACTTAATGCTAATTTTAATGAGTCCCTGTCTCCCTTCGGGAGCATGGATTCCCTGCAGGGCTGGTTGCCAGGAGGTCCATGCCCTTCACCAGTGTTCTTCCCTTATTTGTATTTATATCTATCTATTATATCTCTATATAAAATCCTAATATGCAAACAGACCCAACAACCAGTCCTATGACATGCACTGACCACCAGGGGCTGCATGCGAAACATGGCGGGCATCAGAGGCAGGTGGCAGAGCACTGAACAAGTGCACATTGGCCACAGCGGATGGTGGAGCAGGTGAGGGGCCCCAGTCACTGTCATCGGGAGAGCCTCTAGTGGTTACTAAAAATTCTTTGCTCCCTCACACTGCGGTCCCACCAGGTGCTTGCACCTGCTGGCGGTGCCGGCCCTGCTTGCTTGCCCTGCTGCTGGTGCTGGAGCCACCACTTGCACCCACTGCTGGCACCTGGCCCCGGTCCCAAACCCTCAGCGCTGTCAGTGGTTCGAGTGAGGGCAGCACCCTCAGCGCGTGGGGCCATCAGCCCGTGGGAGTAGGGTGGTGGGAGCAGGGCTGCTAGCAGTTAGGCCTGGGGGCGGGGTGGCCGTGGCGGGAGGGGCCGGGTGAGGGCGTGGAGGATGGGCCGAGACCCACCCCTGTGCCCACCGCAGCCTGACGGCCCACAGTTCCTTTCAAGGTGCACAAATTCATGCACTAGGGCCCCTAGTGTGTGTGTGTGTGTGTAAAAGGCTAATATGTTAAATGTCCCTCTGCCCATCCGCCTGGGTCACTATGATGTACACTGACAACCAGGGGGCAGATGCTCAATGCAGTAGCTGCCCAGCTGTGATGACTTGGCAGCAGCGGTTCTCGGGTGATGCATCTCAGAACCAGAGAGGAGGGGGCCCCATTCCTTGCAGGGCCGGGCGATTCCACCTTTGGCTGTGGGCTATGTTGTTGCTGGGGCACTGTCGGCCCCAAGTCTGGTTTACCTCTGGTCTACCCCATACCTGCATTTGCATTCCACACCCTGTACACAGCAACTTTGCAGAGTGCCCTCTCGCACCCCGGGACCCCTCGGGGGATGTCGGAGAGCCAGTTTCAGCCCGATCCCCACAGGCCAGGCTGAGGGACCCCACCTGCCAGAGGGACTCGCTCACTCTACAGACACTACGGAGGGAGCGTGGGAGATTGGCTCCAGGGTGTGTCCAGCTCATCTCGCCCAGTACCCCCGCCTCCACCAGCCACCTTCTAATTAGTTTCCTGTCAGTGTGCATGAATCTGTGTACTGGGTCACTAGTATATAATTGATTTCAGAGAGGAATGGAGAGGGAGAGAAAGATAGAAACATTAATGAGAGAGAATCATTGATCGGCTGCCTCCTGCACCACCCCCTGCTGGGGATCGAGCCCACAACCCAGGCATGTGCTCTTGATCAGAATCGAACCCTGTACCCATCAGTCCGCAGTCCTAGGCATCAGTGAGCTTCCCTTAGAACTGGCAGCAACTCTGCCCAACCCCTCTTCACTTGCACTTGATATTCAGCCACAACCCAGCTTCCTATGTCTTTGGGGGCAATTAACCAGAAAAACAGCCGCATCCTTCCTCTTGCTCTTCCCAGTGGTGTTCGCCAGAGCTACTGGGTGACTGGGGAGGCGAGTGCTCTGGGAAACACTGGGCTCCGGAGGAGGAAGCGAGGCGTGAAGGACAAGCAAGAGGCCAAGTGGAGCAGATGTGGATGCCACCGTTTTCACGTGAAGGGCCCTGGCATGCGTGTGGGGCTGCAAATAACTGGGTGAGGTTGGAGAACGGGGCGTGCTTGTGGGGGGCGGGGTGTTTCAGGGAGAAGGCGGCAGGCGATGGTCACGGGGGGTAGAAAGGGAGCAGAACAGGGAAGTCTTGTTGGAAAGTCCTCGTAGGGTCCTGGATCGGCACTCGGAAGCCTTCCTTCCTGGGCACCAGCGAGCCTCCTGGAGAAGGTGCTCGTTTCTAATTAGAAGCGAAGATCAAACACTGATCTCAGCGGGTGCTGGCTTATGCCTGAGAGGTCTGTCCAGGCCCCTGCGTCCGGCTCTGAGGTTCTGGGTGTCCAGGGATTTGTGCTCTGATTCCCAGCTTCCCTGCGCAGACTCATCTCACCTCTGAGAGCCTGCTCCCAGGAGCCCTCCCGGCAGCCCCACTCCACACCTTCCTCCGGACTGTCTGCCCTGAGGCTCGGCCACCCCTCCTCTAGCATTGGCACTAAGAGGCTTAGCAATGGAAGGGTCTCAGGAATGAAAGAATCAGTTGTCATTTTGTAAGACATCAAAAAGGTGAACTAGCGCTCAGAGGAGAGCTAGTGCATCCTTCCTGGCAGCCACCCGTGTCCAATGGGAACTGGAGATGGGAGGACAGGGGCGGGGTGGACAATGAAGACTGGTGAGTGAGAATGAAAGTCACCCCGACCCAGCGTTTCTGTGGACCCGGTGGGGGGTGGGATGGATACTGGCTTTCGTGCCCCTGGACCCCCTGTCTAAGCTCTCCCAGACCTCGGCCTCCGAGGAAGACCTGCACTTGCTGCCCGTACTCATCCGCACCGAGGTTCCAAGAGGCACCTAGGAGACAGGCCAGGAGCGCGCTGGCTCGTTCCCCCGTGGCAAGGATGGCAGCAAAAGGCTGGCAGCTGGGAGGAGCAGAGCTGATCGCAGAACCAGACAGAAGCAGCTCTGTGTCTCAGACCCACGCCTGAGGGTAGCAGACAAGGAAGCCAGTGTCCTCCATGAGAGAGCAGAAAAGGGCCTGGCCAGTCTCCTCTGTCAGCCTCATCCCTCGTTCTGTGTTCCTCCAGCCTCAGTTTCTTTAATTTATTTATTTTAAATTTTAAAAAATCTTCATTATTGCATATTACATATGTCTCATTTTTTCCTCTATCACCCCCTCCATCCCCCCTTCACCCCAGGCTTTCACCATCCTATTGTCTGTGTCCATGGGCCATACATATATGCATACAACGTCCTTGGTTGACTACCTCCCATACACCCACCCACCCTCACCTTCCCTCCAAGATTCCACACTCTGTTCCCTGCTTCCATGTCTCTGGATCCACTCCATTCATCATTTTATTTTGTCATTTAGATTCCATATATGAGTGTGATCATGTGATACTTGTCTTTCTCTGACTGACTTATTTCACTTAGTATAATACTCTCCAGGTCCCTCCATGCTGTCCCAAAGGGTAAGAGATTCTTTTTTTCCTGCTGCATAGTATTCCCTGGTGTAGATGTACCACAGCTTTTTATCCACTCACCTACTGATGGGCACTTGGGCTGTTTCCAGATCTCAGCTATTGTAAACTGTGCTGCTATGAACACAGGGATGCATATATTTTTTTCTGATTGGTGTTTCTGGTTTCTTAGGATATATTCCTAGAAGTGGGATCACTGGGTCATATGGCAGTTTCATATTTAATTTTTTGAGGAAACTCCATACTGTTTTCCATAATGGCTGCACCAGTCTGTATTCCCACCAGCAGTGCACGAGGGTTCCCTTTTCTCCACATCCTCGCCAGCACTTGTCATTTGTTGATTTGTTGATGGTAGCCATCTGACAGGTGTGAAGTGATACCTCATTATTGTTTTGATTTGCATCTCTCAAATGATCAGGGACTTTGAGCATTTTTTCATGTTTCTGGCCATCTGTATGTCCTCTTTGGAGAAGTGTCTATTTAGGTCCTTTGCCCATTTTTTAATTGGATTGTCTTCCTTTTGTCAAGTTGTATGAGTTCCTTATGTATTTCGGATATTAACCCTTTATCAGATGTATCATTGCCAAATATGTTCTCCCAAACAGTGGGCTCCCTTTTCGTTTTGTTGATGGTTTCTTTTGCTGTGCAGAAGCTTTTCATTTTGATGTAGTCTCATTTATTTATTGAAGAGACTGTCTTGACTACATTGTATACTCTTGCCTCCTTTGTCAAATATTAATTGAGTGTAATGGCGTGGATCAATTTGTGGGGTCTCTGTTCTGTTCTATTGATCTATATGACTGTTCTTGTGCCAGTACCAGGTTGTTTTGATTACAGTGGCTTGGTAGTATAACTTGAAATCTAGTATTGTGATCCCTCCAACTTTGTTTTTCTTTCTCAAGATTGCTGCGGCTCTTTGGGGTCTTTTTTGGTTCCATATAAATTTTTGGAGTATTTGCTCTAGCTCTGTGAAATATGCTGTTGGTATTTTAATAGGGATTGCATGGAATCTGTAGGTTGCCTTGGGTAGGATGGACATTTTAATGATGTTGATTCTACCAATCCATGAACACGGTACATTCTTCCACTTGTTTATATCTTCCTCTATCTCTTTTTACAACGTCTTGTAGTTTTCCAAGTACAGATCTTTTACCTCCTTGGTTAAGTTTATTCCTAAGTATCTTACTTTTTTTGTTGAAATGGTAAATGGGATTGTTTAGTTTGTCTTTTTGAGAATTCATTATTGTTGTATAAAAAAGCCATAGATTTTTTGGGTATTGATTTTGTATTCTGCTACATTGCCAAATTCATTTAATAAATTTAGTAGTTTTTTGATGGAGTCTTTAGGGTTTTCTATGTACAATATCACGCTGTCTGTGAATAATGAGAGTTTTACTTCCTCCTTTCCAATTTGGATGCCTTTTATTTATTTTTGTCTGATCACTGTGGCTAGGACTTCCAGTACTATCTATATAGTAGAGGCCCCGTGAACGACATTTGTGCACAGGGGTCGGGGGTGGAGGGTGGGGGTGTGTGGGGTGGGGTGTGGGGATCCCCTCAGCCCGGCCTATGCCCTTTAGCAGTCTGGGAGCCCTCAGGGGATATCTGGCTGATGACTTAGGCCAGTGATGATGAACCTTTTGAGCTTGGCATGTCAGCATTTTGAAAAACCCTAACTTAACTCTGGTGCCGTGTCACATATAGAAATTTTTTGATATTTGCAACCATAGTAAAACAAAGACTTATATTTTTGATATTTATTTTATATATTTAAATGCCATTTAACAAAGAAAAATCAACCAAAAAAAGTGAGTTCGTGTGTCACCTCTGACACGCATGTCATAGGTTCGCCATCACTGGCCTAGGCCCACTCCCCATGGGAGCACACTGACCACCAGGGGGAAACTCCTGCATTGAGTGTCTGCCCCCTGGTGTTCAGCACACGGCATAGCAACTGGTTGTTCTGCTGATTGGTTGATTTGCATATTATGCTTTTATTATCTATACTAATAAAAGGGTAATATGCTAATTAGGACAGTCGTCTTCTGGATGTCCATCCGGACAAAGCCACAGCGGCTGCGAGGCCTGGGGCTCAGGCAGCTGCGAGGTCCGGGGCTTATGACTGCTGTGGGCTCAGGCAGCCGTGAGCCCTGGCGGCGCCTTCTCCTGATCGGCCTGGTCGCCTCCCGCAGAGGGCAGGCCGGGCTGAGAGACACCCCCTCCCCCCAACAGTGCATGAATTTCTGTGCACCAGGCCTCTAGTATAGGATTTAAAAGCCCAGCAAACAACAGCAGAATGACCAGAATGACTGGTCAACCAGTCACTATGATGCGCACTGACCACCCGAGGGCACAGACACTCAACGCAGGAGCTGCCCCCTGGTGGTCAGTGCACTCCCACAGGGAGGGCCACTCGGCTGACTGGAGCAGTTGCTCAGGGGGTGGGTCCACAACTTCTCGGCTGACCAGGATGAGCGGCTCTCCCACAGCAGGCTAATTCCCGCAGGCCATGCCCCCACCAGTGCGTTGGGGGCGTGCACCGGGCCTCTAGTGTTGAACAGGAGTGGTGAAAGCAGACAACCCTGTCTTGTTCCTGTTCTTAGGGGAAATGGTTTTAGTGTTTGCCTATTGAGTATGATGTTCTGTCGGTTTGTCATATATGCCTTTATCCTGTTGAGATATGCTCCTCTATCCCCAGTTTGCCGAGAGTTTTTATCAAAAATGTGTGTTGGATTTTGTCGAATGCCTTTTCTGGGTCTATTGATATGAGCATGTGATTTTTATCTTTCAGTTTGTTTATGTGATGTATCACGTTTATTGGTTTGCGCATATTGTACCAGCCTGCATCCTTAGAATAAATCCCACTTGGTCATGGTGTATGATCTTTATAATATATTGCTGGATGCGATCTGCTAATATTTTAGCATCTGTGTTCATCAGGGATATTGGCCTGTAATTCTTTTTCTTTGTAGTGTCTTCATCTGGTTTTGGAATCAGGATAATGCTGGCCTCTTAGAAAGAGCTTGGAAGTGTTCCTTCCTCTTGGATTTTCTGAAATAGTTTGAGGAGTAGAGGTGTTAGTTCTTCTTTGAACTTTGGTAAAACTCCCCTGTGAAGCCGTCCGCACCTGGGCTTTTGTTTGCTGGTCGTGTTTTGATTACTGCTGTTTCCTCACTTGTTACTGACCAATTCAGGTTTTCTGATTCTTCCTGATTCAGTTTTGGGAGATTGTATTTTACTAGGAATTTGTCCATTTCGTCCAAATTGTCCAGCTTGTTGGCATGTAGTTGTTCATAGTATTTTCTCACAATCCTTTGTATTTCTGTGGGGTCAGTGGTTACTTCTCCACTTTTGTTTCTGATTTATTTATTTGGGTCCTCTCTCTTTGTTTCCTGATTAGTCTAACAGTTCATCAATCTTGTTTATTGTTTCAAAGAAGCAGCTCTTGGTTTCATTGATCTTTTGCATTGTTTTTTTTTTTTTTGTCTCTATCTCATTTGTTTCTGCTCTAATCTTTATTATTTCTTTCCTTCTATTTACTCCTGGCTTTTCTTGTTCTCTTTCTAGTTCTTTAAATTGTAGGGTTAAGTAGCTTATTATTAATTATTATTATTATTTTTTTAGGTGGGCCTCTAGTGCTATGAACTTCCCTCTGAGGACTGCTTTTGCTGGGTCCCAGAGATTTTGGGTTGTTGTGTGTTCATTTTCATTTGTTTCCAGGAAATTTTTTATTTCTTTCTTGATCTCATTGGTAATCCATTCATTCTTTAATAACATGCTATTTAGCCTCCATGAGTTTGACTGGTTTTGGGTGTTTTTACTGTAGTTGATTTCTAATTTCATTCCACTGTGATCTGAGAAGATGCTTGATAAGATTTCAATCTTCTTGAACTTGTAGAGACTTGTTTGTCTATCTTTGAGAATGGTCCATGTGCACTTGAGAAGAAGGTATATTCTGCAGCCTTGGGATGAAGTGTTCAATAAATGTCAATTAAATCTATCTGATCCAGTGTGCCCTTTAGAGTCACTGTTTCCTTGTTAATTTTTTGTCTGGAAGATCTTTCCAGTGAAGTCAGCGGTGTGTTAAACTCCCCTACTATGACTCTATTGTTGTTGATCTCTCCCTTAAAGTCCTCTAGAAGTTTTAAAATATATGTAGCTGCTCCTATACTGGTTCATATCTGTCTACCAGGGTTATATCCTCTTGTTGGATTGATCCCTTTAGTATTATGTAGTGACCTGTGTTGTCTCTTGTGATGGCCTTCATTTTGAAGTCTATTTTGTCGGATATGAGTATTGCTACTCCAGCTTTTTTTTCTTTTCCATTTGCATGGAAATTTTTTTTCCATCCCTTCACTCTCATCCTGTGTGAGTCTTTTGTTCTGAGGTGGATCTCTTGTAGACAGCATATAGTTGGGTCATGTTTTTGTACCCATTCAGCTACCCTATGCCTTTTGATTGGAGCTTTTAATCCATTTACATTTAAGGTTATTATTGATAGGTACTTATTTATTGCCATGTTAATTCTGTATGCCTAAGTTTCTCTATTTCTTTATCTCATTACAGCAGTCCCCTTATTTATTATTATTTTTTAAAATATAATTTTATTGATTTCAGAGAGGAAGGAAGAGGGAGAGAGAGTTGGAAGCATCAATGATGAGAATCAATGACTGGCTGCCTCCTGCATGCCCCTCACTGGGGGTCAAGCCCACAACCTTGGCATGTGCCCTTGACAGGAATCAAACCCAGGACCCTTCAGTTCGCAGGCTGACGTTCTATCCACTGAGCCACACCAGCCAGGGCTGCAGCAGTCCCTTTAGCATTTCTTGTAATGCTGGTTTGGTGGTGAACTCCTTTATCGTTTTTTTGTTTGTTTGTTTGTTTGTTTTTTTTGCCTGGGAAACTATTTCACTGTCTATTTTGAATGATTCTTGCTGGATATAGTAATCTTGGTCTCAGATCCTTGCTTTCCATTACCTTGAGTACTTCATACCATTCCCTTCTGGCCTGTAGAGTTTCTGATGAAAAATCAGGTGTCAGCCTTATGGGAGCTCCTTTGTAGGTAACAGTTGCTTTTCTCTTGCTGCCTTTAAGATTCTCTCTTTGTCTTTAATTTTTGGCATTTTAATGATGTTGTGTCTGTGTGTGGGCCTGTTTGGGTTCTTCTTGCTTGGGACTCACTGTGCCTCCTGTACTTGTGTGACATTTTCCTTCTCCAGGTTAGGGGAGTTTTCTGCCATTATTTCTTCAAACATGTTCTCTGTCCCTTTCTCCCTTTCTGCCTCTTCTGGCACACCTGTTCTGCGAATAATTTTACATTGCACGTTGTCCCACAGCTCCCTTAATTGTCCTCCTGTTTTTAATTGTTTTTTCTTTTTGGTTCTCTGGATGCATGATGTTTTTCTGCCCATCTTGTGATTTACTGATCTGATCCTCAACTTCCCCTAATCTGCTGTGTATTTCTTCCATTGTCTTTTTTATTTGTTCTAGGCCAGTGATGGCGAACCTATGACACGCGTGTCAGAGGTGACACACAAACTCATTTTTTTGGTTGATTTTTCTTTGTTAAATGACATTTAAATATGTAAAATAAATATCAAAAATATAAGTCTTTGTTTTACTATGGTTGCAAATATCAAAAAATTTCTATATGTGACACGGCACCAGAGTTAAGTTAGGGTTTTTCAAAATGCTGACACACCAAGCTCAAAAGGTTCGCCATCACTGTTCTATGTCATTCTTCATAGTTACCAATACTTTTCTCATTCTGTTGAGCATCTTTGTCATCATTATTCTGAACTGTATGTCTGATAAGTTTTTAATTTCCATTTCATTGATCTCTTCTTCTGGAGAATTCTGTTGTTCTTTCATTTGGGGGTTGTTTCTTTGTCTCCTCATTTTGGCTGCTTTTTGGGTTTTTGACGATGTATTACCAAGCCTCAGCTTCTTATCTAGACTTTATGGAAGAGGGAGCACTTTGGGTTCTACAATAGGACTTTTTCCCTAGGGGATTGAATCCATCCTCTAGGATAAACCCATCCTCCCGGCTCCCTCTCATGGCACATGGAGCCCATTCTCCCTGTGCTGTGGCTGCCAGGGCCCCGTGCTCCTCCCCAGCACACCAGCCTCATGCACACCTCTGTGCCTCATCCCGTGTGGCCCACGGGCCTCCTGAGACCAGCTTCCTGATGTGCAGGGTGAGAGAGACACAGCAGATTCTTTCATTATGAGAGGCTTTAAGACAGGGGATGCTGAGGTGCTGACAAGCACTGAGGAGGGACCCTCAGCCCAACATAGGGGTTCAGAAATCTCTTCCTGTAGACTGATGGACTTATTGGTGTTTCTAAATGTTTCCTGTTTGAAATTGTGCTGCAATGGCTGTTCTACACTCTTACACACATAGTTGACTGTATCTGTGGGATAAACTAGAAGTTGATTTGCTGGGCCAAAGGACACGAGTTTTTAAATTTTTAACGTTGTCAAATGATCCCTCAAAGATATTTACCAATGTGCAGTTAGTTCCACTAATTCTGCATGAGAGAACTTGTCTCCCCTCCCCTCCTCAGCAGAGCGCATCATCACTTATAGTTCTTAATTAGACCTCCTGACGCTTTCTGCACTGTTGGGTGCCCCCCAGTGGATCTTGTTAGCATTACAACCTCGGGCGAAGCAGCCGCCCAGCAGCAGTCCCTGGTCAGTGCCTCTGCTGAAATGCTAACCCACCTTGTGAATTCCCACCTCCTAGTTTCCAAGTGACTAAGGGAAATGCACTCCTGACTACACTTCCTTATTGGACATGGACGTTGTCCACGTGGAACTCCTGTTCTAAGCCAGATTACCCCAGCTCTTCACCAAACCCCCACGAGCTGCGTGGAACCGGTCCGGTTCTCTCCTGTCCGTGTAGTTTGTGCTGCAGTCACGACTCCTGCAAAGGCCCTTGGTCTCATAGTTGTGCCTCCCCTGCTCAGCCAGCACCTGAGGATAAAGAGTTGGTAGCTCCCACTTTAGTCTTTTTCAGTTCAGAGGAGCAGCTCTCATTGTCCTGTCTCTCAACAGTAAGCATGTCCCTAACTCAGTTGCTCCAGCATCCAGCCCATACGCCATCCTTGTCCACAGGCGATCTGTCCTGGGGAAGAAAGGTCCAGTGTGTGTCCCCTAACCTGCCCGGCTAGTCCTTCCACGGAGAGAGCGGACATCAGGACGAGACTACCCTGAGCAAGCTTGTGCTGCCCCCTGGTGGACACCGCTGCTTCTGTACATGAGACACAATGACAACATCAGTTTCTGGTGCACGCTGTAACGATTCAATATTTATGTATGTTGTGACGTGATCACACTAAGTCTAGTTAATATTCATCACTACACATAGTTGCGAACATTTTTTTCTTGTGATGAGAACTTTTAAGATCGACTCTCTATGGAACTTTCAAATATGCAAGACAGGATTGACAATAGTGACCACATGGTTAATATCCTTATCTAATAAAAGAGAAACATGGTAATTGGCGTACGACCACTACCCTTCCCATTGTCTAATCAGCGAGATATGCAAATTAACTGGCAGCCAAGATGGCGGCTGGCAGCCACGCAGCTGATGCGAGCAGGGAGGCTTGCTTGCTTCAGTGACAGAGGACTCCAACATTCCCCGCCTGACTTGCGGGCCTCTCAGCTGTAACTCTAAGTAACTATGTTGCAAATATAGAAGCTAAAAAAACCCCAGGAACCTGCTTTACTCAGTGGGGCTTCAGCCAGCCGGACCGCAACATTGTATCAAATACAGACAGTAAACAAAGGCCAGAAACCTGTTTTCAGCAGCTGAGGCCTCAGAGCTAAAGCTGGCCTAGAATAAAAAATAAAAATAAAAAAAGGAGCGGTTGGGAGCTTCAGTCACCCCCAGCCTGAAAACAGCCCTCAGCCCCTCATCCAGACTGGCCAGGCACCCCAGTGGGGACCCCCACCCTGAAGGGTGTGTGACCAGCTGCAAACAGCCATCATCCCCTCACCCAGGCTGGCCAGGCACCCCAGTGGGGACCCCCACCCTGATCCAGGACACCCTTCAGGGCAAACCAGCCAGCCCCACCCATGCACCAGGCCTCTATCCTATATAGTAAAAGGGTAACATGCCTCCCAGCACCAGGATCAGTGGAGCCTCGAGTCCTCCCGGCACTGGGATTTGCGTGACAGGGGGCAGCGCCCAAACCCCCTGATCGCCCTGCAGCTCTGTGTGTGACAGGGGACGGGGCCCCAACCCCACCGCCCCCCACGGGCCCTGCTTTGTGTGTGACGGGTAGATCCATAACCTCCCCATCTGCCCTGCCCTGAGTGTGACAGTGGCAGCGCCCCAACCCCCTGATCGGCCCTGCTCTGTGGGTGATAGAGGGTGGCGTCACAACCCCCTGATCCGCCCTGCCCTGAGTGTGACAGGGGGCGGTGCCCCAACTTCCCTATCGGCCCTACTCTGTGACAGGGGGGAGCTCCTCAACCCCCTGATCGGCCCTGCTCTGTGCATGACAGGAGGGAGCTCCCCAACCCCCTGATTGGCCCTGCTCTGTGCATGATAGGGTATGGAGCCCCAACCCCCCTGATGGGCCCTGCTCTGTGCATGACAGGGGGTGGTGCCGCAACCTCCCCATCGACCCTGCCTTGAGTGTGACAGGGGGTGGTGCCCCAACCCCCCAATCCGCCCTATCCTGAGCGTGACTGAGGGTGGCATCGCAACCTCCCAATCTGCCCTGCTCTGTGCATGACAGGGGGTGGTGCCCCAACTCCCCAATCGGCCCTGCTCTGAGCCCGACCAGGGGCTGCACCTAGGGATTGGGCCTGCCCTCTGCCACCCGGGAGCAGGCCTAAGCCAGCACGTCATTATCTCCCGAGGGGTCCCAGACTGCGAGAGGGCACAGGCCGGGCTGAGGGCCCCCCCCCCCCCCGCTCCCCTGAGTGCACAAATTTTTGTGCACTGGGCCTCTAGTATAGTTAATAAAGCTGCTTGTTTTATTAGCCTGACAAGTCACTCCTGCGGTAACCTGCTCTGCAATATCATTTCGGGTTGGAGGCAACCTTACGGGTTTGATAGCCTGACAGCAGAGAAACAGGGGGGCTCATCCACATCGGCCAGTGATGGCGAACCTCTGACACGTGTGTCTGAGGTGACACGCGTGTCCGAGGTGATATGCAAACTCATTTTTTGGTTGATTTTTCTTTGTTAAATGGCATTTAAATATATAAAATAAATATCAAAAATATGTCTTTGTTTTACTATGGTTACAAATATCAAAACATTTCTATATGTGACACGGCACCAGAGTTAAGTTGGGATTTTTCAAAATGCTGACACGCCGAGCTCAAAAGCTTTGCCGTCACTGGCGTAGACCCCGGCCCCCACAGAGGGACTGCTGGCCCTGCCACAGAGGCTGTGGACACATGAGGCCTCTGAGCGCCACGCAGGAGCCACTGGCCTCCCAGAGGCTGCAGCTCCACCCGCTGCTTGTGAAGTCTCTTTGGTTAGACGTCATCACTTTTGCTAGAGGTGTTAGGCGCATTTGGTGAAACCATCTCGTGTGTGGCCTCTTGTCTGTGTCTCACGCCTCCTGACCTCCTCACCCGGACTCCATCGTCTCCTTCGCCCGTGGGAAAGGCCAGCTCCAAGGCCACCTTCTCGGAGCCCTTCCCCGGCTCCTCCGGCCAGAGTAGAACGATGGTCTGCGCCCAGGGTGCTGCCTGTGCCGCCAGGTTGGCACGTGGCCCAGGTCCACACCCTGGTCTACGTGGTGGAAGTCTGACCTTCATCTTATTCCTGTTGTATCCCCAGCGCTGAACAAGGGCTAATGAATTGAGATGAAAATCATGGGCTGGGAGGGGTTGTGACGAAATACTCAGAAATGCATTGCTTTGGGCCCTACACAAGCACTTCCACCGAACACTCCAAGCGAGCGTTTCCCCTTCGGGGCAGTTTCCTCCTGCCACCTCGATGCCGATGCCATCAGTGGCCAGCCCATCTGTCCTCAGGCTGGTGGCAGGGGCCGGGGCAGCACTGGTGGGAGTGAACACAAGCACTTCCTGGCAGAGCGGAGAGCGAAGGTGAGACGCCTACAAGAAGCCACCATCTGGTGGTCAGAAGGGCAGGGACAGCTCTCGGGTTTGTCACACTCTGCGCTGACCAGATGTTTATAGATTTCTGATTTTACAGTCTCAAGTCCTTCAGGGGATGCCAGGTAGGCATCACTCACCTCGTCGTTTTTGGGTGGAGACATGAGGTTCAGAGGGCTCGGCCAGTTGATACAAGTCACATGCGACAGGCTAGAACCCAGTCAAGGCGTGTGTGACCGTCGGAGCGCCGTCTGCTCCAGCTCAGAGGACTGACAACGGGCAGCCGAGAGCTCCCAGGGTGTGACCAAGGTTGGGGCGCGGAGCCCCTGGCACGCACTCTGTCCCCACTCAGCTGGCTGTCGGCCAGTTTCTCCTTGAATCAAAAAGGAACTGAAAGCACAACCCACAAATCCCAGCTCATTCCATTCCGCCCTGTTTACCAGAGCGACAGCCACGCGGCACGGTGACTTGGCAAATGTTGGGCCCCGGCTGGGGTCAGGCAGGGAGATGTTGAGCCTGTCGACCAAGCTGTCCCTACAGAACAGGCACGTCCCGCCCCGTCCTCCCGCCCCATCCTCCTGTCCCGCGTCGCTGGAGCTGAGGTCATCCCCCCGCGACACCTCGTTACAGGGACACAGACTCTAAGCCAGTCGCCAGGCTCAGGGATGTGGTAGCAGCAGCGCAGGTGAGTCCACCTGGCCAGGCGCAGGGGCTGCTCTGCTCCGAAGCCGCCAGCAGCGCCCCTCCCTCCGCCCGCCCCGCCGCTTCTGGTGCAGGGTTCAGCCTGGGATGCCTTTCTCCCGTGAACAGGACATGCTGACAAGTTAATTCTAATTAGAACGCTGCAACATGGCCACACTTTTCTGATTCTGCAGACGAAGAAACAGACTGGAGAAGTCACACAGTGTTCTGGAGGCATGAGGTGCCGGGCAGAGAGCTTTGCATTCAGACCGAGGTTTTCTCCGGCTTCAGACTGTGCGCCTGGAGACAAATCGGAACTCCCCACTCTCCACTAACACAGACAAAACGATAGGATTATGCTGTGGCCCTAACCGGTGTGGCTCAGTGGATAGCATCGGCCTGCGGACTGAAGGGTCCCAGGTTCGATTCTGGTCAAGGGCATGTACCTTGGTTGTGGGCACATCCCCAGTAGGGGGTGTGCAGGAGGCAGCTGATCAATGTTTCTCTCTCATCGATGTTTCTAACTCTCTATCCCTCTCCCTTCCTCTCTGTAAAAAAATCAATAAAATATATATTTAAGAAAACAAAAAAAAATAAAAAAGAATTATGCTGTTATTGCTTATTTATACAATTTCAATTTGAAGGCCTCAAAGTGTGCTTCATGTGTACCTTCCTAAGTGCCCCGGAGCGTAACTCCACACCCTCCCCTCTTGCTCACTGGGTGTGGGGCACAGGCCACACGCTGGACAGAAAGAGGAACATGTGGCCGTTAGGGCCGAGATGGGGCAGAGGAGGGGAAATTTCCCTGCTTGCTTCTCAGCAAATATTTTGAAAGATGGAAATGAACATGAAGATCATACATGTGACTACACCCGAAAGTCTGTGAGTAACACCCGCAGAGTAGGAAGTCTGGGAGACGTCCAGGTCAAGTTACATAAAATGGTGTCTCCTCAAAATGCAAGCTGCCACATCGTCACTGATCTCTTAGCAATTATACTCATCTTTATTTAATCCATATTCATCGAGGTTGCAGGTTTGCTGGTGTGTGTGCGCACCTATCTGAGGACAGAGCCCTTTTCCTCTTTCTCTCTCTCTTTTTGGTCTGTGTTAATCCTCACCTGAAGAAATTTTTTCCATTGCTCTTCAAAGAGAGCAGGAGGGAGGAGAGAGGGTGGGAGAGAGAGAGAATCTATGTTGGAGACACAGCAACTGGCTGCCTCTACAAGCACCCGGACCAGAGGTGGGAGCAAAACTGACACTGAAGTACTTGCTCTTGGCAGGGAATCAGGCTGGCTCTCTAACCACTGAGCACACTAGCCAGGGCCCTTCTCTTGATAGGAAGCAACTCAGACACTTCTCTAAACACACCATGTCCTTCCTTAGGCCCAACCTGCCTTTCTTATAGGCTCCCACATTCATTTCCCCCTATGTCAGTGGTTAGCAAACTGTGGCTCGTGAGCCACAGGCGGCTCTTTGGCCCCTTGAGTGTGGCTCTTCCATAAAATACCACGTGGAGGCGCGCGTACAGTGCAATGGAAACGTCTGGCCCATGTGCAGGAGTCGGTTTTCGGCTGGGAGGGCCTATTTTGAAGAAGTGGCGTTAGAAGAAGTGGGGGGTGTCGGTCGGTAGGTCGAAGGGAGACAGGATCACAGCCCGCAATTCATGCTCGAGTTGGAAGGGGTCGACCTCAGCGAACTACCTCAATCAGATTGAGGACGTTTAGGGTAAAGGCCAGCTTAGGAGGACCCTCATCCTAACTAATAAAGAGAAACATGGTAATTGGCGTACGACCACTACCCTTCCCATTGGCTAATCAGGGCGATATGCAAATTAACTGCCAGCCAAGATGGCGGCTGGCAGCCAGGCAGCTTGAAACTAACATGAGGCTTGCTTGCTTCAGTGAGGGAGGAAACCAATGTCCCCTGCCTGCCTTGCAGGCCTCTGAGCCTGCAGTTTGAAATATTTTAACAAATATAGAAGCTAAAAAAAACCCCCCAGAAACCAGCTTTCAGTGAGCTGGGATCTCAGAGCTGAAGTCAGAGCTGGAGTTATACATTGTTTTGATTATAGAACCGAAACAAACCAGGTACCTACTTTCAGCAGTGGAGGCCTAAGAGCTGGAGCCTCAGAGCTAAAGCTGGCCCAGAATTAAAAAAAAAAGAAAAGAAAAAAAGGAGCGGTTGGGAGCTTCCATCACCTGCCAGCCTGAAAACAGCCCTCAGCCCCTCACCCAGACTGGCCAGGCACCCCAGTGGGGACCCCCACACTGAAAGGTGTGTGACCAGCTGCAAACAGCCATCATCCCCTCACCCAGGCTGGCCAGGCACCCCAGTGGGGACCCCCACCCTGATCCAGGACACCCTTCAGGGCAAACCAGCCAGCCCCACCCATGCACCAGGCCTCTATTCTATATAGTAAAAGGGTAATATGCCTCCCAGCACCGGATCAGTGGAGCCGCGAGGCCTCCTGGCACTGGGATCAGCGTGACAGGGGGCAGCGCCCAAACCCCCTGATCACCCTATGGCTCTGTGTGCGACAGGGGGTGGGGCCACAACCTCCCTATTGGCCCTGCTCTGTGTGTGACAGGGTGCAGCACCCCAACCGCCCCCTCCCCCACGGGCCCTGCTCTGTGTGTGATGGGGTAGAGCCATAACCTCCCCAATGGCCCTGCCCTGAGTGTGAGAGTGCCGGCGTCCCAACCCCCTGATAGGCCCTGCTCTGTGGGTGATAGCGGGTGGTGCCCCAACTCCCCAATTGGCCCTGCTCTGAGCCTGACCAGGGGCTGCACCTAGGGATTGGGCCTGCCCTCTGCCACCCGGGAGCAGGCCTAAGCCAGCAGGTCATTATCTCCCGAGGGGTCCCAGACTGCAAGAGGGCACAGGCCAGGCTGAGGGATCCCCCTTCCCCCCGAGTGCACAAATTTTTGTGCACCGGGCCTCTAGTTAAGTTCATAACAATGTACCTACCTGTATAGCTTACGTTTAAAAAATTTGGCTCTCAAAAGAAATTTCAGTCGTTGTTCTGATATTCGGCTCTGTTGACCCATGAGTTTGCCGACCACTGTCCTAGGTCACGAGGAACACAAAACACCTCCCGAAGGGTAAATGGTGCCACCTCGTGGCCACGAGCACAGCGCAGTTTCCGGTGTGTTCGCGGCTCCCCCTCCTCCAAGGTCTGCGGAGACTTGCACCTCAGGGGGCAGCGGGCTCCCGGGGCCTCTCCTGGGCCACCGCGGCCTCAGCCCCGCAGCCCCGTTGGCTGCCCGAGGCGGCGACTCCTTCCCGCGGTGGCTGGTCCGCCTCTTCTGTCCCAGCGTCACCCACCCGGACGCCTCCCGCATCCTGTGCCGCCGGTCACTGTCCCAGCTCTAACAGACAGACGTCTCTCTACCCACCCGACGCCTGTCCCGCGGGAGTCAGGGGCCCCGCACCCACCCTGCGCTGGCAGACCCGCCTCGGTCCGGGTGCCACCTTGCACCCCCTCCATCATCCCGGTCCCCTCTTCCTTCTGTGTCTTAGCTTCGCGCTCTCTCCTGATACTCCCCCGCACTTTAAAAAGGTTCAGGTCTTTCCTGTTAACAAATAAATAAACAAACATGTCCCTCAACGCCGGTTTCCCTCTGGCTGCAGTCCCTTCTTTCGTGAGGCCGCGGGACTGATTGCTTAGAACACAAGCAGTGGGGACGGGGCGAAGGAGAACAAAGGAAAAACGGTCCCGGAGGGGATACAGCGGAGTTCGCACGTCGGAGGAGAGCTCTGCGCTCAGAGGCTCTCACGCGGCTGCTTCGGCCGCGGAACCAGCGCTTCAAGCTCGGCTGCCGCTGCTTCGCGGGCAGCCCCGGAGCCCGACTCCACCAGGTGGCGGCCGTGTCTCCGCGGCCCAAACAGCCCTTTCCCGGGAGCGCACTTCCGCCGCCGGCCGGGTCCTCCGAGGGCGCTGCTGTGAAGCTGGCCGGGCGCGGGGGCCGCTCTAGCCCGCCCGCTCGGTGGCGGGCGCGGGGGCCGCTCTAGCCCGCCTGCTCAGTGGCGGGCGCTGGGCCCGGGTGCCAGCGCGTTGGACGCCGGCGCGCGCGGCGGGGATGCTGCAGGTGCGGCCCGGGCTGTACCTGGGCGGAGCGGCTGCCGCGGAGCCGGGCCGCCTGCGGGAGGCGGGCGTCACGGCCGTGCTGACGGTGGACGCGGAGGAGCCCGACCTCCAGGTGGAGGGCCTGCGGCGGCTCTTCGTGCCCGCGCTGGACGAGCCCGAGACCGACCTGCTGAGCCACCTGGGCCGCTGCGTGGCCTTCCTGGGCCAGGCCCGCGCCGAGGGCCGCGCGGTGCTGGTGCACTGGTGAGCGGGCGGGCGGCCTGGTGCACTGGTGAGCGGGCGGGCGACCTGGTGCACTGGTGGGCGGGCGGGCGGCCTGGTGCACTGGTGGGCGGGCGGGCGGCCTGGTGCACTGGTGGGCGGGCGGGCGACCTGGTGCACTGGTGGGCGGGCGGGCGACCTGGTGCACTGGTGGGCGGGCGGGCGGCCTGGTGCACTGGTGGGCGGGCGGGCGGCCTGGTGCACTGGTGGGTGGGTGGCCCAGGTGCACTGGTGGGTGGGTGGCCCAGGTGCACTGGTGGGTGGGTGGCCCAGGTGCACTGGTGGGCGGGTGGCCCAGGTGCACTGGTGGGCGGGTGGCCCAGGTGCACTGGTGGGCGGGCGGGCGGCCTGGTGCACTGGTGGGTGGGTGGCCCAGGTGCACTGGTGGGTGGGTGGCCCAGGTGCACTGGTGGGCGGGCGGGCGGCCTGGTGCACTGGTGGGTGGGTGGCCCAGGTACACTGGTGGGTGGGTGGCCTAGGTGCACTGGTAAGCGGGCGGGCGGCCTGGTGCACTGGTGGGTGGGTGGCCCAGGTGCACTGGTGGGCGGGCGGGCGGCCTGGTGCACTGGTGGGCGGGCGGGCGGCCTGGTGCACTGGTGGGCGGGCGGGCGGCCTGGTGCACTGGTGGGTGGGTGGCCCAGGTGCACTGGTGGGTGGGTGGCCCAGGTGCACTGGTGGGCGGGCGGGCGGCCTGGTGCACTGGTGGGCGGGCGGGCGGCCTGGTGCACTGGTGGGTGGGTGGCCCAGGTGCACTGGTGGGTGGGTGGCCCAGGTGCACTGGTGGGTGGGTGGCCCAGGTGCACTGGTGGGCGGGTGGCCCAGGTGCACTGGTGGGTGGGTGGCCCAGGTGCACTGGTGGGCGGGCGGGCGGCCTGGTGCACTGGTGGGTGGGTGGCCCAGGTGCACTGGTGGGTGGGTGGCCCAGGTGCACTGGTGGGCGGGTGGCCCAGGTGCACTGGTGGGTGGGTGGCCCAGGTGCACTGGTGGGCGGGCGGGCGGCCTGGTGCACTGGTGGGTGGGTGGCCCAGGTGCACTGGTGGGTGGGTGGCCCAGGTGCACTGGTGGGTGGGTGGCCCAGGTGCACTGGTGGGCGGGTGGGCGGCCTGGTGCACTGGTGGGTGGGTGGCCCAGGTACACTGGTGGGTGGGTGGCCTAGGTGCACTGGTAAGCGGGCGGGCGGCCTGGTGCACTGGTGGGTGGGTGGCCCAGGTGCACTGGTGGGCGGGCGGGCGGCCTGGTGCACTGGTGGGCGGGCGGGCGGCCTGGTGCACTGGTGGGCGGGCGGGCGGCCTGGTGCACTGGTGGGTGGGTGGCCCAGGTGCACTGGTGGGTGGGTGGCCCAGGTGCACTGGTGGGCGGGCGGGCGGCCTGGTGCACTGGTGGGCGGGCGGGCGGCCTGGTGCACTGGTGGGTGGGTGGCCCAGGTGCACTGGTGGGCGGGCGGGCGGCCTGGTGCACTGGTGGGCGGGCGGGCGGCCTGGTGCACTGGTGGGTGGGTGGCCCAGGTGCACTGGTGGGCGGGCGGGCGGCCTGGTGCACTGGTGGGTGGGTGGCCCAGGTGCACTGGTGGGTGGGTGGCCCAGGTGCACTGGTGAGCGGGCGGGCGGCCTGGTGCACTGGTGGGCGGGCGGGCGGCCTGGTGCACTGGTGGGTGGGTGGCCCAGGTGCACTGGTGGGCGGGCGGGCGGCCTGGTGCACTGGTGGGCGGGCGGGCAGCCTGGTGCACTGGTGGGTGGGTGGCCCAGGTGCACTGGTGGGCGGGCGGGCGGCCTGGTGCACTGGCGGGTGGGCGGGCGGCGCTGCCCGCGTTCACTCACGGTTCCGTGGGTTCCTTTGCAGCCTTTTCCCCCCTTTTAATGTTTTTATTTTTAGAGAGAGAGGGAGGGAGAGGGGGAGAGAGAAACAGCGATGAGAATCATCGATGGGCTGCTTCCTGTACGCTCCCCATCGGGGACCAAACCGCGACCTCCTGGTTCCCGGCCCGTCATGGCTGGGCCTTTGCAGCTCCTCTTTTTGGGCGGGGGGAGGGAGGGTGCGGGCAGGAGTGAGAGTGTTGGGGGGCGATCGTCAGGTGGACAGACAGGGCCCTGGCGGTACCTGACGCCGCGGCTGCGGGGGCAGCGCCGGCTCCCGGAGGAGCGGAGCGTGTTCGGGCCCCGGGGACGTGTGGCTGGTGCAGCGGAGTCGGGGAGAGACGCGTGGATTAGGACCCTCGGACCCCGAGCCTTGCTCAGGGGAAGGAGCAGGCGGCCGCAGAGGCGGAAAGAGTGGACTGGGGATGGCATGTAATAACCACAGTTTAAATTCTTGGCGTCAGAGCAGCAGGCGGTGATGGGAAAGCCGTCTGAGACCAGATCCCGGGCCCTTTGTGCCAAGAGCAAAGGATCTGGCGTTGTTCCGAAGCATAAAATCTTAGATTCCATAGATGCCATTTGGGTGTGTAAGACATTCTCATGGTTCAGAATTTAAGAGGAATAAGGAAATAAAGGAATAATTATTTTGCACACGGGTAGTATTTCAGAAGCAAAGAGTTTGAAGCAGAACTTGACCATTAAGCGGGGCTGAGGTTTTGATTGTGTGCTTTTTGTTTTAACTGCTATTTGCTATATTAAGTCATGCAGGAGTCAGCCGCAGTGTGGCTGTAATGACTGCTTTTCTGATGAAGACTGACCAACTTACCTTTGAAAAAGCCTATGAAAACCTCCAGACTATCCAACCAGAGGCCAGGTGAGTTCTTCGTTAGAGTCATCATTCTGTTTTTGTGATTTTACTTATTTCAAGAAAACTTAACTTTGTTTGTCTTTACAGGATGAATGAGGGTTTTGAGTGGCAACTGAAATTATACCAGCTCATGGGATGCGAAGTCGATACCTGTAGTGCAATTTATAAGCAATATCGTTTGCAAAAGGTTACAGAGAAGTGTCCGGGTGAGTAATAACCGCTCTCTGTACTGGGACCTTTCTAGGTGCTATTTACTCTGACACCAAGCACCGCAGGTGTATTCTCACTTTCCCAGCAACCCTTGAGACAGGTCCTTTATTTCCTTTGGAAACTGTGGTTTAGCAAGAAATACCTTGTTCAGGGTCACATGGATTGTGAGTGGTGAGTCTGGGATTTGAACTCAGGCAGTCTGCCCAGAACCCAGGGGATCTCCTACCACATCCGACCTTTTCAACGCTGGGTGCTTTTTAAAAAAATTTCTGAGGTTAGCACTTGTTGCCTCAGTTTGACATGAACTGAATTTTGTCTGAAGAAGCAGAGTGTGACCAGTAGCTACATTGTCGTTGTCACGCAGAACTGCAGAGCTTACCTCAGGAACTCTTTGCTGTTGACCCAACCGTGGTTTCACAAGGATCGAAAGAGGAGGTTCTCTACAAATGTAGAAAGTGCAGGTAAAATATTTTGTATTTTCTGGAGATTTTATCTTGTCTCAGCAGCTGAAAAGTACTGAAAGTTTCAGTTTATTAAATCTCTGTAGGGAGAATTTGTTTAGTTGAATACTATAGACATTTCAAATTCAAATCTGCTTCCAAGAATGTAAATTCTTAGTAGTAAAGCAATCAAGTTACTTGTAGAGACTACTGAAAAGTAAAGTAGCCCTTTAAGAAATAACTGCACATTTCATCTATTTTTTTTTATTACTTTGGAAGTCATTCATGCTTTTATTTGTTTGGAGGCTGCAGGAGGTCTTTATTTCGAAGTTCGAGCATTTTGGATCATAATGAAGGAAGCGGCTCCATAGCCTTTGCCCACAAGAGACGGGCACCGTCCCTCGTGCCCGTCATGGGGAGTCGGGCTCAGTGCACATCCTATTTCATTGAACCTGTGCAGTGGATGGAACCCGCCCTGCTGGGAGTGATGGATGGGCAGGTGAGGACACACCTGATTTTCTAGTGTCATTAAATCATCTCTTTTGTTCCTTGTTGTATTTTAAACCATATTTTATCTAGTGTTTTACTCCATCTTACCTACTTTCTTTCTGAAGATTATATCTTTTTAGTGTAGACAAGAATCTATCAAAAATTAAACAAAAACCAGCTGTTCTAAAATAGTGAACCACTCTGCATGGGTTTGGGTTGATGGCAGGCCCGTTCCCCTGGGTCTCTCATAGGTCCCCCAGGCCAGAGCAAGCTGTGGTCTCAAACCATTGCTTGGCCTCTGCCCGTAGGCTGCAGGCACTAAAGCAGGTTGCACAGTGGAAAAAATAAATAAAATAAAATAAAATAAAATAAAATAAAATAAAAAGCGAACCACTTTTGACTGAGAGGTGTTGGTCTAAGTTAGTTCTTTTTAGTGCTAAAAATACATTAGAAGAAAATATAGTAGACTTGTTAAGCATTTTTGGACTTATCTATTTTACTAGAGTATTAGTTTGTTTTGTTTTTAAATAGGCAGGAATCTGAGGCCTAACTATAGGCTCTGAATATCAGAAACAGAACATGAGAATCCTAACATGCTTTCCTACCTTTAGCTTTGATTGTTTTGGTTTGAAATCGTAAGCTGCAGACTGATTTAAAAGTCAGCTCACATGCCATTCCATTTCATGTCTTAAGCTTCACCTTCCCCCCTGGTGCTGGAATTAATCTGTTCCTCCTTGAACCTGCTAGGGTACAACATCCTTCTTATTCTTAACACAGCTATTGTAGCAAATTGCTATCCCACTGCATCCCATCGATTAGATCTGAACTTCTTGAAGGTAGGGCCCAGGTCCTGTTTCTATATTCTTTTTATTTTATTTTATTTATTTATTTTTATTTTTAAAAAATATATTTTATTGATTTTCTATAGAGAGGAAGGGAGAGAGACAGAGAGTCAGAAACATTGATGAGAGAGAAACATCGATCAGCTGCCCCCTGCACATCCCCCACTGGGGATGTGCCTGCAACCCAGGCACATGCCCTTGACTGGAATCGAACCCGGGACCCTCCAGTCCGCAGGCCGACGCTCTATCCACTGAGCCAAACCGGTTTTGGCAATATATTCTTTTTTTTTAAAAAAATATATTTATTGATTTCAGAGAGGAAGGGAGAAGGAGAGAGATAGAAACATCAATGATGAGATAGAATCACTGATTGGCTGCCTCCTGCACACCCCACACTGGAGATGGAGCCCGCAACCCAGGCATGTGCCCTTGGCCGGAATCGAACCCGGGACCCTTCAGTCCGCAGGCCGATGCTCTGTCCACTGAGCCAAGCCGGCCAGGGCTTGTTTCTATATTCTTCGTTGCCAAAGATAATTGTTCTATACAAAAGTGAATGAATGAATCAGGGAATTTGCTTTTTTTTCCAGCTTCTGTGCCCCAAATGCAATGCCAAGTTGGGTTCTTTCAACTGGTATGGTGAGCAGTGCTCCTGTGGTAGGTGGATAACTCCTGCTTTTCAAATCCATAAGAACAGAGTGGATGAAACGAAAGCGCTGCTGGTTCTGGGATCACAAACGAGAAAAAAGTGAACTTGGGACATTTGATATCTGCTGGAGGGTACATGCTACTTGCTTCTCATCGTTCACACGGCGTCCTGGTGTTTAGACTGTCAGCGTTGCATTTGATATGTGAGAAGATGCACTCACTTGATGTGCCTTGGACTTTAAGTATAAAGACTACTTCATATGGAAATAAAAACCTTTTTCCTCCTAAATCCTTACCCAAGGATACTTTTTTTTTATTGATTTGGGAGAGAGAGACATTGATGTGAGAGAGGAACATCAATTGGTTGTCTCCATACGAGCCCTGACGGGATCAAACCTGAAACCTGGTATGTGCTCTGACCGGGAATCAAACCCTTGACCCTTCAGTGCACAGAACAGTGCTCCAACCAATTGAGCCAGGGCTCAAAACCTCTTCATCATGTAAATTACACTTTATTTGATACTAAAATCTATAAGCTAGATACTTCCTCTATTTCATGTATTTTAAAGAGTTCTGGTTTTGAGAATGTTAGTTATGTGATCTTAAGATCTGGATGAACAAAAGTATGTAAAAAAATTAGAAACCATCATATTTAAATAGAGATATTCTTTTATTTCTAGAAATCTCTTTTTAGAGATATTAGTAAATCTACATGTCTGGATTTTTCTTGCAAATGTAGATGGAAAGGCTATGAGGAAAACACTGACTATGGTGTAGTTTTCTGTCACTGTTCAGGAAGCCCAGGTATCTAAAATTTTAGAAAAGTGTGTTTAAGACTCCTTTTTTTAAAAAAATGTTTTTGTTGATTTTAGAGAGAGGAAGGGTTAGGGAGAGAAACATCAATTTGGTTGCCAACACACATGCCAGGGATCAAACCTGCTACCCAGGTACATGCCTTTGGACAGGAATCCAACTTGAAACCCTTCAGGGAGCAGGCTCTGCTCTAACCAATGTGCCACAATGGTCAGGGCAATTAGAGCTTTTTAAGATACAAGATTGCTGTATAGAAATCAATAATTACTCTACCCCAGGAGTAACTGAATTAAAAAATTGTGTAAATCAAGACTGTAAAACTATTAAAAGGAAATTAAAAAAGATCTTGACCTCAGGAGTGGGAAGGGTTTCTTTAGCAAGATACAGAAAGCAGAGATCACAAACAAAGGATGGATAAATGTGATGTCACTGAAATGAAAACTCACAGGATAAAAACTCCATAAACAAAGACAAGTGTTGGCCTAGAGCAGTGATGGCGAACCTATGACACCTCTGACACGCAAACTCATTTTTTTGGTTGATTTTTCTTTGTTAAATGACATTTAAATATATACAATATATATCAAAAATATAAGTCTTTGTTTTACTATGGTTGCAAATATCAAAAAATTTCTATATGTGACACGGGACCAGAGTTAAGTTAGGGTTTTTCCAAATGCTGACACGCCGAGCTCGAAAGGTTTGCCATCACTGGCCTAGAAGCCTTCTGTAGCATATGCACCAGTGAGATGAACAGTCAGCCGTCGAGAGGTACACATGATTGAGAGAAAGAAAATTCAACAGCAAGTTTTATAAGAGATAGGAATGGGACATTCCCAGGAGAGGAAATAAGGTTTAATAAACAAAAAGGATGCCTCATGACTGTCAGAAAAATGTAAATTACAGACACCTTTCACAGTGGCAAAGAGCAAAGGAACCCGTCACTGCTAGCCAGGGAGTAAATTGGTGTAATTTGGCAAATAATGCCCCTCTATGACCTGGCATATGTCTTAGACATGCTTGCACATGTAAATAAGGAGACACACAAATTGAAACAATTTAAATGTCCATCAGGGAAAGGACAAAATAGTTTTATATAATTTTCAAATAAATACTAAAAACAGTTCAAACACATATCAAAAGTAATGTTGAATGACTTGGAAAATAGACTATGATACTTTTATGTATATTAAAAACCCCAAACAACACTAAGTGTATGTATCTACAAACATTTAAACATGTAAAATAAAAATGGACGTGAATGAGTCCTATAATATTCATAATAAACATTGCCTATGTGGATGGAGGGAAAAGTGGAGTTCAACTTCATAATGTTTAATTTCTTATGAAAAATCTAAAGTGAAAATGGAAAATGTTAATGTTTATTTTTGGTGATAAGTACACACATGCTTGTTTCATAATCATCTGCCCCCCCCCCCCTTCTTTTTGTTAGTCCTTATCTGAGGGTATTTTCCATTGACTTAGGGAGAGTGGGAGAGAGGGACGGACAGACATCTAAGTGAGGGAAACACATGGTTGGTTGCCTCCTAGGGGAGCCCAGGACAGGGTCCCGCCTGGGGCGGACCCTTTGATCCGCAGGCCGACGCTCTAACCACTGAGCCAAACTGGCCAGGGCTCTGGCTCTTTTAGTAAAAGGTAAAAGTTTTGAAAATGAAAAATTGAAAACTTGATGGAGTTCAGTCATGGTGATTTAAAAAAAGTGTATATGGTGGGTATAGAATAGAGAGCTCTTGCCGGTTTTATCGTAGTTTTTATGTCAATTTTTGAATTTGCGGTTGGGTGAGAATAAAGTGTTAGGAACTTCATCCAAGTGAAAGCTGTCATAACCGATGGTGGCAGAAGTCACGTTCCGGGAAAGGGACCTGGCGCCGGAGTGTGTGTGTGTGTGTGTGTGTGTGTGTGTGTGTGTGTGTTGTTGGGGGGGAGGGCCGTGTGTGTGTGTGTGTGTGTGTGTGTTGGGGGAGGGCGTGTGTGTGTGTGTGTGTGTGTGTGTTGTTGGGGGGGGAGGGCCGTGTGTGTGTGTGTTGTTGGGGGGAGGGCTGTGTGTGTGTGTGTGTGTGTGTTGTTGGGGGGGAGGAGCCGTGTGTGTGTGTGTGTGTGTGTTGGGGGGGAGGGCTGTGTGTGTGTGTGTGTGTGTGTGTTGTTGGGGGAGGGCCGTGTGTGTGTGTGTGTGTGTTGTTGGGGAGGGCCGTGTGTGTGTGTGTGTTGTTGGGGGAGGGCCGTGTGTTGTGTGTGTGTGTGTGTTGGGGGGCTCTGTGTGTGTGTATGTATGTGTGTGTTGTTGGGGGAGAGACGTGTGTGTGTGTGTGTGTTGTTGGGGGGAGAGGCCGTGTGTGTGTGTGTGTGTGTTGTTGTTGAGAGGAACGTGTGTGTGTGTGTGTTGGGAAGGAGCTGTGTGTGTGTGTGTGTTGTTGGGGGGGAGGGCCGTGTGTGTGTGTGTGTGTGTTGTTGGGGGAGCCGTGTGTGTGTGTGTTGTTGGGGGAGGGCCGTGTGTTGTGTGTGTGTGTGTGTTGTTGGGGGGAGGGCCGTGTGTGTGTGTGTGTGTTGTGGGGGGGAGGGCCGTGTGTGTGTGTGTGTGTGTTGATGGGGGGGAGGGCCGTGTGTGTGTGTGTTGTTAGAGAGAGCCGTGTGTGTTGGGGGGAGGGCTGTGTGTGTGTGTGTTGTTGGGGGGAGGAGCCGTGTGTGTGTGTGTGTGTGTGTGTTGTTGGGGAGGGGGCCGTGTGTGTGTGTGTGTTTGTTGGGGAGGGCCGTGTGTGTGTGTGTGTGTGTGTTGTTGGGGGAGGGCCGTGTGTGTTGTTGTTGTTGAGAGGAGCCGTGTGTGTGTGTGTGTGTGTTGTTGGGGGGGGCCGTGTGTGTGTGTGTGTGTGTGTTTTGTTGGGGAAGGAGCCGTGTGTGTGTGTGTGTGTGTTTGTTAGAGAGGAGCCGTGTGTGTGTGTGTGTGTTGTTAGAGAGGAGCCGTGTGTGTGTGTGTGTGTGTGTGTTAGAGAGGGCCGTGTGTGTGTGTTGGGGGGGAGGGAGCCGGTGTGTGTGTGTGTGTGTTGATGGGGGGAGAGACCGTGTGTGTGTGTGTTGGGGGAGGAGCCGTGTGTGTGTGTGTGTTGTTGGGGGAGGGGGGCAGGTGTGTGTGTGTGTTGAGGGGGAGGGCGTGTGTGTGTGTTGTTGGGGGGGGAGGGCCGTGTGTGTGTGTGTGTGTGTGTTGTTGGGGGGGAGGGCCGTGTGTGTGTGTGTTGTTGTTAAAGGGAGGAGCCGTGTGTGTGTGTGTGTGTGTGTTGTTGAGAGGGAGCCGTGTGTGTGTGTGTGTTGTTGTTGGGGGAAAGGAAACCGTGTGTGTGTGTGTGTGTGTGTTGTTAGAGAGGAGCCGTGTGTGTGTGTGTGTGTGTTGTTAGAGAGAGCCGTGTGTGTGTGTGTGTGTGTGTTGTTAGAGAGGAAACCGTGTGTGTGTGTGTGTTGTTAGAGAGGAGCCGTGTGTGTGTGTGTATGTGTTGTAGAGAGAGCCGTGTGTGTGTGTGTGTGTGTATGTGTTATTGTTAGGAAGACCGTGTGTGTGTGTGTGTTGGGGGGAGGGCCGTGTGTGTGTGTGTGTGTGTTGTTGTTGGGGGGGGAGCCGTGTGTGTGTGTGTTGTTGGGGGGAGGGGCCGTGTGTGTGTGTGTGTGTGTTGTTGGGGGAGGAGCCGTGTGTGTGTGTGTGTGTTGTTGGGGGGGAGGGCCGTGTGTGTGTGTGTGTGTGTGTTGTTGGGGGGGAGGAGCCGTGTGTGTGTGTGTGTGTGTGTTGTTGAGGGGAGGGCCGTGTGTGTGTGTGTGTGTGTGTGTTGTTGGGGGGAGGGGCCGTGTGTGTGTGTGTGTTGTTGGGGGGGGGAGCCGTGTGTGTGTGTGTGTGTTATTTGTTAAGGAGGCCGTGTGTGTGTGTGTGTGTGTGTGTGTGTTGTTGGGGGGGGAGGGCACGTGTGTGTGTGTGTGTGTGTGTGTTGTTGTTGAGAGAGCCGTGTGTGTGTGTGTGTGTGTTGTTGAGAGAGGCCGTGTGTGTGTGTGTGTGTGTTGTTGAGAGGAGCCGTGTGTGTGTGTGTGTGTGTGTTGTTGAGAGGAACGTGTGTGTGTGTGTGTGTGTTGTTAGAGAGGAGCATGTGTGTGTGTATTGTTAGAGGAAGGCAGTGTGTGTGTGTGTGTGTGTTGTTGGGAGGAGGGCCGTGTGTGTGTGTGTGTGTGTTGTTGGGGGAGGGCCGTGTGTGTGTGTGTGTGTGTGTGTTGGGGGGGAGGGCCGTGTGTGTGTGTGTTGTTGGGGGGGAGGGCTGTGTGTGTGTGTGTGTGTGTGTGTTGTTGGGGGGAGAGACCGTGTGTGTGTGTGTGTGTGTGTGTGTTGTTGGGGGAGGGCCGTGTGTGTGTGTGTGTGTGTGTGTTGTTGGGGGGAGGGCCGTGTGTGTGTGTGTGTGTGTGTGTGTGTGTGTGTGTTGTTGGGGGGAGGAGCCGTGTGTGTGTGTGTGTGTGTGTTGGGGGGGAGGGCTGTGTGTGTGTGTGTGTGTTGTTGGGGGGGAGGGCCGTGTGTGTGTGTGTGTGTGTGTGTTGTTGGGGGGAGGGCCGTGTGTGTGTGTGTGTTTTGTTGGGGGGAGGGCCGTGTGTGTGTGTGTGTGTGTGTTGTTGGGGGAGGAGCCGTGTGTGTGTGTGTGTGTGTGTTGTTGGGGGAGGAGCCGTGTGTGTGTGTGTGTGTTGTTGGGGGGGAGCTGTGTGTGTGTGTGTGTTGTTGAGAGGGCCGTGTGTGTGTGTGTGTGTTGTTGGTTGGAGGAGCCGTGTGTGTGTGTGTGTGTGTTTTGTTGGGGAGGAGCCGTGTGTGTGTGTGTGTTATTGTTAGAAAGGCCGTGTGTGTGTGTGTATTGTTGAAAACCGTATGTGTGTGTATGTATTGTTAGAAAGGCCGTGTGTGTGTGTATGTTATTGTTAGGAAAGACAATATGTGTGTATGTTATTAGAAAACCATGTGTATGTGTATTTATTAGAAAACCGTATGTGTATGTATATTTTGTTAGAAAACGTATGTATGTATATATTATTAGAAAAACGTATGTATGTATATGTATGTATATTTGTTAGAAAAACGTATATATATATATATATATTATTAGAAAAACGTATGTATATATATATATTATTAGAAAAACGTATATATATATATATATATATATTATTAGAAAAACATGTATATATATATATATATTATTAGAAAAACATATATATATACCTATATATATATTATTAAAAACATGTATATGTATATATATATATATTATTAGAAAGCCGTGTGTGTGTGTGTGTGTGTGTTGGGGGAGGGCCGTGTGTGTGTGTGTGTGTGTGTGTGTTGTTGGGGGGGAGCCGTGTGTGTGTGTGTGTTGTTGGGGGAGGGCCGTGTGTGTGTGTGTGTGTGTGTGTTGGGGGGGAGGGCCGTGTGTGTGTGTGTTGTTGGGGGAGGGCCGTGTGTGTGTGTGTGTTGGGGGGAGGGCCGTGTGTGTGTGTGTGTTTTGTTGGGGGGAGGGCCGTGTGTGTGTGTGTGTGTGTGTGTTGTTGGGGGGGCCGTGTGTGTGTGCGTGTGTGTGTGTGTGTTGTTAGAGAGGGGAGGGCCGTGTGTGTGTGTGTGTGTGTGTTGTTGGGGGAGGAGCCATGTGTGTGTGTGTGTGTGTTGTTGGGGGCGTGTGTGTGTGTGTGTGTGTGTTGTTAGAGGGAAGGGGCGTGTGTGTGTGTGTGTGTGTGTGTTGTTGGGGGGAAGACGTGTGTGTGTGTGTGTGTGTTGTTGGGGGAGGAGCCGTGTGTGTGTGTGTGTGTGTGTTGGGGGGGAGGAGCCGTGTGTGTGTGTGTATGTGTGTTGTTGGGGAAGACCGTGTGTGTATGTTGTTAGGGGCTGTGTGTGTGTGTGTGTGTGTTGTTGGGGGAGGGCCGTGTGTGTGTGTGTGTGTGTGTGTGTGTTGTTGGGGGGAGGGCTGTGTGTGTGTGTGTGTGTGTGTTGTTGGGGGAGGGCCGTGTGTGTGTGTGTGTGTGTTGTTGGGGGGGGGCTGTGTGTGTGTGTGTGTGTGTTGGGGGGAGAGGCCGTGTGTGTGTGTGTGTGTGTGTTGGGGGGAGGGGCCGTGTGTGTGTGTGTGTGTGTGTGTTGTTGGGGGGAGAGCCGTGTGTGTGTGTGTTGGGGGGGAGGAACGTGTGTGTGTGTGTGTGTGTGTGTGTGTGTGTGTTGTTGGGGGGGGAGGGCCGTGTGTGTGTGTGTGTGTTGGGGGAGGGCCGTGTGTGTGTGTGTGTGTGTGTGTTGTTGAGGAGACGTGTGTGTGTGTGTGTTGTTAGAGAGGGCCGTGTGTGTGTGTGTGTGTGTGTTGTTAGAGGAGGAGCAGTGTGTGTGTGTGTATTGTTAGGAGCGGAGAACCGTGTGTGTGTGTATGTTGTTAGAGAGGAAACTGTATGTGTGTGTGTGTATATATGTGTATTGTTAGAGAGGAGCCGATGATGATGACCAATGTGTGTGTTGGGGGAGGGCGATGATGATGATGATATTGTGTTGTTGGAGGGCGATGTTGTGTGTTGGGGAGGGCCGTGTTGATATTGTGTTTGTTGGAGGGCCGTGTGTGTGTGTGTGTGTTGTTGGGGAGGGCCGTGTGTGTGTGTGTGTGTGTTGTTGGGGAGGGCCGTGTGTGTGTGTGTGTGTGTGTGTGTGTGTTGTTGGGGGGAGGGCCGGGTATGCGTGCGGGGTGCGGGTGACGAAACCCGCGGTAAGCGCGGCGGCGCGGAGGATGCTGGGACGCGTGGGTCTTGGGGAGCCGTGGGGAGCCGTGGGGAGCCGTGGGGAGCCGTGGGGAGCCGTGTTCCTGGCGTCGCCAGCGCCCTGCGAAGACGCGAGGCGCGAATCCGGTGAGTCGCCTTCTGGGGCGTCTCGGACGCCAGGCTCGGGCTGGGTCGGTCTCCCCCTGAAAAGGGCGGGCGTGCCCCGTTGGGAGGCGCGCGGGGACTCGCTCTCCGGTCTGGGCGCGGGGACTGGCCCGCCCGCCCGTCCGCCCGTCCCCCGGGGCGTCCCCCCGCGGCCGGCCCGGGCCCGCGCCGTTGCTCCTTCCCCGCCGGTCTGCGGCCCCGGACGCTGGTGGCGAGCGGCCCGCGCACAGCCGGATCGCGCTCTCAGCTCCGGTGCTGCCCTGAGACCCGATGACGGTGTTCGGGGGACCCGCCAGCTGTCCGGGACGGGCATCACTTTTCCCTTTTGAATTTTTTAAAAACATTTTTATTGATTTTAGAGAGGAGGGGAGAGGGAGAGAATCACTGATCGGCTGCCTCCTGCACGCCCCCCCTGGGCATCGACCCGCCTCCCGGGCAGGTGCCCCGACCCAAACCAACCCGGGACCCTTCGGTCCGCAGGCCCCGCTCTACCCACTGGGCCAAACCGGCCAGGGCCCTCTTTGGTTTTTACTTTACAAACTTTCCCATTACCGTGGACAGTGAGATTATTTTGCACTGGCTGCAGGTGCACGGCAGGGCGGTGGCACGTGAAGTGGTCGCCGGCCCTTCCGGGGCCGATCCGCCGCGGGGCTTGGTTCCTACCGCGGGGGCTTTGCCTCTCCGTCAGCGCCATCCATCCTTGATTTCGCTGACGCCGGTTCGCGTGTCCTTTTCCCTCTCACAGCCGCGGGACAGGAAGCGCGGCCAGCGCGGAGGGGCGCAGTCGGCGTCGCCGCGGTCCGGGACGTCCCTCTCGGGTCCTGCGGGACCGCGCGCAGTGAGGCAGTTTGTCCGCGTTCGGCCACCGTCGCCTCGGCGTGCGCTGCGTCGGTTCGCCCGCTTCCGCCATCCCCGCCCCCGTGGGCCACCGAGTCCCAGGACCCCGAGCGTGTGCCTCGGGGCGCGGGCGGCGTTGCCGGCACGATGGCCTCGCCCTTCAGCCCGGGGCTCCCTCCGCGGCCGGAGGAGGATTGGGGTAAGTGGGTCCAGCAAGGCCCGGGGGCTCGGTTTCCGCCCGCCCGCCCGCCCGCCCGCGGCGGTGACAGGTGGGACGGTCTGCCGGACGAGGGCTTCGCGTGCTCCCGAGGGTGCTGGCGACACCCGAAGGGAATGGCCTTCGGTGGTCGCTGTCCCCCGGGGGCGCACCAGGCAGGGACGTTGTGGGGCGGGACGACGTGGTCCAGCGCGGAGGGCAGGAGGCCTCGGGTGGGGCGTGGGACCGGGTAGCTGCCGGATTGTGTGTGCGTGTGCGTGCGCATGCGTGTGTATGTCTGTACGTGCGCGCACTTATGTGTACCTATGTACCCGTGTGTATGTATGTACCTATGTATGTGCACGTGTGTACCTGTGTACGTGTGGGTGTACCTGTGTACACCCGGGTGTACATGTGTGTAAGTACCTGTGCGCGCATGTGTATGTACCTATACGTACGCTGACTTGCGTGTGCACATGTACACCCATGTGTGTGTACATACATGCGTGTGCCTGTGTACGTGCGGCGCTTGTGTATGTGTGCCTGTGTATGTGTGTGCACATGTATATTTGTCAGTGTGTGCACTTGTGTATGTGCACGTGCACGTGTGTGTGCGCATGAAATGTGTGTGCAGCAGATGTTCATCCTGCGGCCTCCACTGTTGCTCTGGGCTGATGCCTGTCAGTGTAGCAGAGAAGCAGAGGCCCCGGCACCTGCCTTAGCACCCGCTCATCTGGAGGGACCCACAAGCCCTGTAGTCCTGACTGTTCTCCAGATACAGCTGTAGGTTTCCTTGCTAGGATGGTTCCCTTTGTGGTGGTGGTGGTGGCGGGGCGGGGGTGGGAGGTGGGGGAGAGGAATGTGCTGGGACTGAGGTGGAGAAGTATTGTCATCTCTAGAGGAACCTTGTCCCGCCTGGGAGTGCGAGACCTGATGCTAGTACAGTACTCTTTTTGGGCTTTAGTGGGAATTGGGATTGTGTAGGTTCTGGAGTGGCCCTGTGCTGAGCCTGCACCATTCACCAGCTTTGGAATTTGGGGGGAACCCAGAGCGTCTTCATCTTTCCTCTTGGACCATCATTCTCAGCAGCAAAGTGGAATCTCAATTCCATTTATTGAACTAAAGTTTCACTTGATTTTCCAAAGGCAGAACTTCTTTTAAATTATGGTTAGAGATTTAGTTCAACCCTTGGGTAGATTTTCTGTGAGTTGCTGGAGAAACTTTAGACCAGTGGTTCTCAACCTTCCTAATACCGCGACCCTTTAATTCAGTTCCTCATGTTGTGGTGACCCCCAACCATAAAATTATTTCCATTGCTACTTCATAACTGTAATTTTGCTACTGTTTTGAATCGTAATATAAATATCTGATATGCAGGATGTATTTTCATTGTTACAAATTGAACATAATTAAAGCATAGTGATTAATCATAAAAACAATATGTAATTTTATATGTGTTTTCCGATGGTCTTAGGCGACCCCTGAGAAAGGGTCGTTCGACCCTCAAAGGGGTTGCAACCCACAGGTTGAGAACCGCTGCTTTAGACCATCTACTTCAAGAGTATTTTCCCAAGCTAAATATAACAGAAATAAGAACAATTGCCATTTACTTAGCATTTTATTGTCAGGTGCCCTGCTGAACTCTTGCATGTATTATCTTTTTTTTTTTTTTTAAATATTTTATTGATTTTTTTTACAAAGAGGAAGGGAAAGGAATAGAGAGTTAGAAACATCGATGAGAGACAAACATCGATGAGCCGCCTCCTGCACACCCCCCATTGGGGATGTGCCCACAACCAAGGTACATGCCCTTGACCGGAATCGAACCTGGGACCCTTCAGTCCGCAGGCTGACGCTCTATCCACTGAGCCAAACCAGTGCTGGCTGTATTGTCTTTTTTTTTTTTTTTAATGTTTTTATTGATTTCAGAGAGGAAGGGAGAGGGAGAGAGTGATAGAAACATCAGTGATGAGAGAGAATCATGGATCTGCTGCTTCCTGCACGCCCCCCCACTGGGGATGAGCCTGCAATCTGGGCGTGTGCCCTGACCGGGAATCTAGCTGTGACTTCTTGGTTCATAGCTGGACGCTCAACCAGAGTCACACACACCAGGTGCTTTATCTTACTAAATCGTCCCAACAGCCCAGTGAGGTTGTTCTTTTACAAGTGAGTGAACTGAGGTTGGAGAGAAGGAATGCTCGGTGTTGGCGCTAGAGAGAAGCAGAAGCAGGATCCGAGCCAGGTCAACCTCCCAAGTCTGTGCTCCAGTCGATGTTCTGTGCTGCTTCCCCGAATTATTTCTACCGACTGGATTCTTACCAAGATCCCCCAGTTATAATAGGTCATTAAGACTGTTTTCTCAGCTGGTAAACGACTAAATATTCATGCTGCTTCTTAAGCTATAGCTGTGGGTACTTCCTGGGAGCATTGTGTTACATTTTTCTTCCGATACACAGGCTGGACTTTCCTGACTGATCTCCATGTTCTCGTTAAAGAGCATTCAGATCTTGTGGTCGGTCGCTGTCCCCCCTGAATGTGCCGTTCCCAGGCTTTCTTCTCCAGCTGTCAGTAGTCCCCTCTTAGTTCACACTGTAATTCTGATGCCTTAGGTGTTCAGTAAGTAGGATAGATTTTGTGGGCACTAGCGGGAAACGCTTCTGTCTGCTAGCGTTTTTCAGTAGAATATGCATTTTATTTCTGGAAAGTACTTAACTGATTTGATTTTTTTATTAGAAGCTGACCAGTTCTATTTAAAGGGTCAGATGATATAATTAGTACTTCTTGTGACCCTAGCAGCTGAGTAATTGAAGAGTTGATTAGCTCAGAACAGCTGTGATGGGGAGTGCTCTTCCTACTTTAACTTGAGTGATGAAATTTTAGAGTGCGATTTCGAAAACATTTCCTGTGAAGGTCCAGATAGCAGATACTTTAGGTCATGTGGTCTCTCTCGTAATTCCTGGACTTCAGCATGACAGCTTTACTGTGGACACTGGAATTTGAATTTCACAGTTATTTTTAATGCTTAATCAACTTTATCTTTAGTACAGTTTTAGATTTACAGAATAAATAAGCAGATAGTACACTGAGTTCCATATTACACTCCCCAACCCCCATTATCTTGCATTAGTGTAGTACATTTACTGTATTATAATGGATGAGCCAGTAACTAAAGTCCATAGTTTAACATTAAGGTTTACTGTGAGTTGTACCTTCTGTGGATTTTGACACGTGTAATGTCATGCATCCACTATTAGAGTATCATAGAGAACAATTTCACGGCCCTCAAATACCTGTGCTCCGCTCACCCTCCTCCCTTCTTCCTGGGCAACCACTGATCTTCTCACTGCCTCTCTCGTTTCTAGAACGTCTTACAGTTGGGAGGGGGGAGAAGAGGGAGGAGATGGAGAGAGAGGAGTGAGAGTGAGAGGTGAGGTGTAGGGGGAGAGGGAAAGGGAGAGGAAGATCTCTTATAAGGCCACAGTCCTATCAGTTAGAGCCTCACCCTTAGGACCTCATTTAACCTAGTTGCCCCCTAGGACCACCCTGTTTCTGATGTGGTCACATTGGGGGTTAGTATTTCAATGTATAGATGTTGGTGGCACATAATACACAGTTTGTTTATCCATTTCCCTGTTGAAGGACATCTTGGTTGTTTTAAAATACTATTGACTATATATAAAGCTGCTATACATATTCACGTGCAGGTTTTGTGTGGAGGTAAGGTTTTAGATCATTTGGGTGAATACCAGCAGCACGATTGCTGGGTCAATGGTAAGAGTACGATTAGTTTTGTAAGAAATTTCCAAACTGTCTTAGAAGTGGCTGCACCATTTGCATTCTCATCAGAAATGAGCGAGAGTCCTGTTGTTTCACGTCCTTGCCAGCACTGGGTGTTGTCAATGCTTTGGATTTTAGCCATTCTCATAAGTGCGTCATGGTATCTCATTGCAGCTTTAATCTGCCTTTCTCTGATGAGAGGTGATATGGAACATTTTGTCATGTGCTTATGAAGTCATCCATGTGTCTCCGCTCTCCTCCTCCTGCTCTCTCTCCCTGCCCCTCCCTTGCATTTGTGTAAATACCACTTCACACAGATCCCCTAATTATTAAATTTTACCGCATTTGCCCCATTTCTCTCTTGAGGGATGTGTTGACCCATTACCCCTAAACACTGCAATTTATACTCCCTCTCCCCAAACAGGGATACTCCTGTATTCCAGCCATACACTCCTTCCCGCCAGGACATAAACGTTGGTACAGTATTGCTGTCCAGGGCACAGCCACCATTCAGATTTGGCCATCTGTCTTCATAGAACCCCACTCCTTTCTTGACTGGGGTTCTCTCTGCAAACATGCATTGCTTTCACTTGCCTGGACTGGTTCCTTAGTCTTTTCCTGTCTCGTGGCCTTTACAGTCTTAAAGAGCACAGTCTTTTATTCTGTCAGGTGACCCTCACCCTGGGTCTGTCCACTGTCTCCTCGTGATCAGAGTCAGGTGTGCATCATGGTGGGCTGCTAGGACACGACACTGCTCTTCTCAGTGCGTTGCATCTGGAGGCAAACGCCGTGGGCCTGTTCCATGGTGACGGTCATCTTGACGGTATAGTCAGGTTGGTATCTGCCAGGTTTCTCCACTGTCAAGTCACTGTTTGGGAGAGACAAGCTGCCATGATGCCAATATCCTGTTCCTTAGTAAGCCTGCACCCTGGTCTCCACTGCTAACTGCAGCCTCCACCAGCTCCTCCTGTAACACCGAGGGGGTCATCTCTGCCATTGTTGCCATTTGTAATCGATGTTGTACTGTGAGGCGAGCCTCCGTTATGTGCGTGTGTGTCAATGTGGACTCACTGATTCCTGCTTGATTCAGTGGGTTGTGATCACTCTCATTTTACTTTGATGCCAGATTTTCCCAGATTTGACCAGTGGGAGTCCATTCATACCAGCTCTTTTATTCTTTTGACATCCTCATCATTCTCTGAGAATTTCCTTATTTTCTGTCACAACATTTCCAGCCTCATCTTGTACTTTCCCTGCTTCAACCATGGAATGAGCCATTTCTTCAAGGAACTCCTTAGTGGACTCCCATTGAGTGGATGATGGCATTGAGTTCAAGGTCTGAGCACAGTGTTTTCATGTCATTGCTGTCAGGGCCTTGCAGTGAAAGGTAGTCCTTTTCTGAGAGCTTTCATTATTACTGCCTACAAATGCTTGCATATGTGTTATTTGGTGTAAGGTTGGTGAACTGTTCCTGTTATTGGTCCAGTTAGTAACAGAGAGGCAGTATAATTCCTGTTTGAAGTGAGGAGACCAGAGAGAGCAGTCCCAGCGGCATGGTAATGGGAGTACAAAGGGCAAAACTCTTCAAAGTTCTTGAAGTTCTAGACCAAGCATGTCAGACTCAAAGGCTAGCACGGGCCAAGTAAACAAGGTGGAGGTGTATGTGGGCTGCAAAAAAACAAAAGCTTCCATTTTCATAGAAACATAGGTTTATTTCAATAGAGACATGCTGATTACAAAGGGCTGAAATAAATGAGTGATCATTAACATAAAATAATAGAACATTTTAATAAAAATTAATATTTTCCTTGAACATTAACTTACCAGACACTGAATAATTGCACAAATTAGTAAGCATAATGCAAATAAACCTTTTTTCCTTGTTCTCTGAAAGTGAAATATTTCCTGTTGCGCACACCAAACAAGTCAGTACAAGATTAATGACGTGTCAATCAGATGCTAAAATATTCACTGCTGGTATTAGTGGAGAGAAATGGTGCGCCTAGGCATGTAAGGGAAATGAATGCAACACGATTTTAGTAATCAGTCATTAGTGAACGTTGTAGTTCATTATTAATAACTAGTGGCCCATTGCACGAATTTGTGCACATTGAAAGGAAATTAATTAAAAGAAATATTTTAGAATTGCTGTTTGCCTTTTCTCTATAATAGAAGTGTCAACCAAATTCACGATCGACAATGATAGATTGAAACACACATGTGGGATTGGCGCCAGCGAGAGCTTTATATGTATCGTGCATGCACGAGTCAACTTAGCCTTTTACATATCCTACTAGAGGCCCAGTGCATAAAATTGATGGGGGGCGGGGGGTGTCCCTCAGCCTGGCCTGCAGCCTCTCTCACAATCCAGGACTCCTCAGGGGATGTCTGACTGCCAGTTTAGGCCCGCTAAACTGGCAGTCGGACATCTCTCTTGCAATCCGGGAGATGGCTGGCTCTTAACCGCTCGCCTGCCTTCCTGATCATCCCTAACCACTCTACCTGCCTGCCTCATTGCCCCTAACAACTTGCCTGCCTGCCTGATCACCCCTAACCACTCGCCTGCCTGCCTGATTGCCCCTAACTGCCTCTGCCTTGCCCCTGCCACCACAGCTTCATCCGGAAGGACGTCCGGAATGATGTCTGGAAGGTTGTTCAGCTGTCCGGTCTAGTTAGCATATTACACTTTTATTATTATAGATATAATAAAGAGCTAATATGCTAATTAGACCGAACAGCAGAATGACTGTCCGGAAGACCTTCCGGACTACCTTCTGGATGAAGCCAGGGCTAGGAGGGCCGAGGCAGCCGGGGCTGCAGGGGCCGAGCCCGTTGCATGAATTTTGTGCATTGGGCCTTTAGTATTGAATAAACTTGCTTAATTAGACCTGCTTTCTGATTTAGCTAAAGTTTTTCCAGCCCAGTGAAGCACCCCAACTTCTCTTTCAGGTAATTGTCAGCAACACAGCAGTAAATATCAATACGAAGCAGATGATTATTATAGATCACTCAGGGAGAAAAAAGGGTAAAATATTTAATTGCAGCAGTGTTTGACTATACCAGGTGTACCGGTTAATAAGGTGGATTGTTTCAGTAGATGGAGTTACACATATGCTGATATATATGCTATTTAATATGTATGCTATTTTGTTGTATTGACAGCAAGCTTCAAAACTTCATATGTCAAATTTGCTGAAGGTGTTAACATCATAGATATTTTTATGCTTAAAAATGTCGAATTTCATGCCAAAAAAAGAGCACTTGCAGGAAGTTTTACTTTATTACTTTAATTCGAAGAAAAGTGCTGCTGAAAGCTATTGTATACTCCGGGAAGCTTATGGTGAATATGCTCCATATCAAGATACTTCTGAATGCTGGTTTAAACGCTTTAAAAATGATGATTTCGATGTGAAAGATAAAGAACGTCGGTCAACCAAAAAAGTTTGAAGACCAACAATTATAAGCATTATTGGATGAAAATGTGTGTCAAACTCAAAAACAACTTGCAGAAAGATTAAATGTTGCTCAGCAAACAATTTCCGGTCATTTACAAGCAGTGGGAAAGATTTTAAAGGAATGAAAATGTGTGCCACTTTAACTGAATGAAAGACAAATGGAAAACTGAAAAGTCATCAGTAAAATGTTGCTTCAGTAGGACGAAAGAAAGTCTTTTTTTGCATCGAATTGTGACTGAGGATGAAAAGTGGATTTATTTTGAGAATCCCCAACGCACAAAATCACGGGTTGATCCAGGTAAACCATCAACATCGACTGCAAGGCCAAATTGCTTCACAAAGAAGACACTGCTCTGCGTTCGGTGGGATCGGGAAAGTGTGGTGTATTATGAGCTTCTAAAACCAGGTGAAACCCTTAATACTGATCGCTACTGACAACAAATAATCAATTTGAACCATGCTTTGATCATAAAACTACCAGAATGGGCCAGAAGACACCACAAAATAATTTTGCTTCATGATGACACACCATCACACACTTCAAAACCAGTTAAAGACACGTTAAAAGGTCTTGCCTGGGAAGTATGAACCCACCCGCTGTATTCACCAGACCTTGCTCCTTCAGATGACCACTTGTTCTGATCGATGGCACACGTGCTTTCTGAGCAGCACTTCAAAATGGACGAAGAAATGGAAAATTGGATCTCTGAATGGTTTGCCTCAAAACAAGAAAAGTTCAGTTGGGACGGTATCCACAAATTACCTGAAAGATGGAGGAAATGTGTAGCTAGCGATGGACTTTACTTTGGATAAAGCACTTTTGATGTTTCTCTTGAAATTACCATATTTTCTTTGATTACAAGATCAGCACTATTAACTGGTACACCTGATATTCTGCGCAGTGAGAAAACCTGAAGTCATTTTCAAGGTCTACCACTTTTTACTTCTTTTCAGTTTCGTCATGTTTCTAAGTTTCTAAATTTCTGTTTTCCTGCTAATGAAAAGAAAATAGGATTCCACCGAGTCTCCCATCTACCTACTCCAGGACTTCTGTGAGGATCAAATGAGATGAGGCACGGGAAAATGCTTCACAGACATTTGTGTGTAAAATGTTTCCACCTGGCTATAAAGCAAGTTGGGTTCCTGGGTTGAAGAAACTTCAAGGAGGCTAGTCGCTAGGGAGAGGAAGCCAGGTGTTGCTACATGATGTCATTATCCAGCGCCCAAAGCCACTGTTTCCAGGCTGGGCTGGGCTGTGGGCCGCATTTTGTGTCATAGGGTCTCGGCAGTGTTGGCTGCGATTTGGTGGGCTGTTGCTCCGGGCTTGTGTCCCACTTGGGGGAAGCCGAGTGTTGTGGGTGCCAGGTCCGCGGTGCCTTTTCTCTGTGAAAGGCCAATGTGCGTCATGGCAGCTCCTGCATTGAGCGTCTGCCCCCTGGTGGTCAGTGCACATCATAGCAACTAGTCAGATGGTTGAACACTTAGCATATTACCTTTTAAATATATAGATTATGTATAACAGGATATTGTAAAAATTAAGTTACGAAATTTTTATTAAAACGTTTCTTACATACCGTTATATTGGTTGGGCCACAGAAATATTTGTTGGGGGTGCATGCGGCTGTGAGTTTAACCTCCTTGTTTTAGACCAGCGGTTCTCAACCTGTGGGCCACAACCATTGGAAAACATATATAGCATATCAGATATTTACATTACGATTCATAACAGTAGCAAAATTACAGTTATGAAGTAGCAACGAAAATAATTTTATGGTTGGGGGTCACCACAACATGAGGAACTGTATTAAAGGATCGCGGCATTAGGAAGGTTGAGAACCACTGAGACATTAGGGAGAATAGACGCATTGTATGATATTCAGCATCTTGACTTTTCTCTACAGGAAATTTAACCTAATTTATTGAAGAATATTTTCTGTGGCCATAAATTTCTTGGTTTATAACAAAATCTTATTAGGAACTTGGAATATAGTTAGATTTGGTGAAATAAACGTAATGGTTTAGATCAGCGGTCACCAGCCGGTAGTCACCACTGGTGGTCCATGAGGTCCGAAAGGTTGATGACCGCTGGTTTAGATGAGTGAGTTCTTTACTGTTTAGATAGGAAATTGGTTATCTCTTAACTTCTGGTGTGGCTGGCGGACACCCAGTGCATGTGCTGTCCCCATTCTCTCCTGTCCTCAGGCTGAGCATCCACATCCCTCTTCATGCTGACCCCATAGGGGCCTCCGAATTGGGATTAGTGATGCTCCAGAAAGTCGTTACCAACTAGTCCAACGTGATGTGACATGAAACCTGTTTTTAAATCCCTGGTGTAAGATTGAGTTCACAAGATAAAAATTACATGGACAACAACACAAATTAGGAACCAGCTTTGAATTGGTTGTCATTCACACTGCTGGAGTTTATCAATAATTAGAGGCCCGGTGCACAAAATTCTGCACGGGGGGTGGGGGGGAGCGGTTTTTTTCTCAGCCAGGCCTGCACCCTCTTGCAGTCCGGGACCCTCGCTTCTTACCGCCTGCCTGCAGTGGAGGCAGGAGAGGCTCCCGCTATCACCGCTGTGCTCACCAGCCATGAGCCCTGCTTCTGGCTGAGTGGTGCTCCCCCGGTGGGCACACACTGACCACCAGGGGGCAGCTCCTGCATTGAACATCTGCTCCCTGGTGGTCAGTGCGCATCATAGCGACTGGTTGTTCTGCCATTCAGTCCGATTTGCATATTGGGGTTTGATTATATAGGACTAGAGACCTGGTGCACGAAATTCGTGCGGGGGGAGGGGTGTCCCTCAGCCTGGCCTGTGCCCTCTCACAATCTGGGACCCCTCAGGTAGGGTCCCTAGGCCTGGCTGGCGATCAAGGCCTATCGGGGCTTTCCTTTCCCCGGGTGCCTGCAACTGGCCCTGGCCCTGCTGCTGCCACTGCTTGCTATCTGTGCAGCGCTGCCTCCCCCTCCACCTGCCACTGGTCGCCTCCCTCTGCAGGCGACAGGCATGGGGTGTGATCGCTTGGCTGGCCTGGGCCTCCCTCTGTGGGGCGATCGAATGTGGGGCCCCCAGATTGATTGTCCTGCAGAGGAGGCCCCGCCCATCTGCTGCAGCGCCGCCAGCCAGGTGGCCTGGGTCTTTCTTTGTGGCTGCCAGCCAGGTGGCCTGAGCCTCCCTCTTTGGGGCAATTGATCATGGAGCCCCCTCATCGATTGCCCTGCAGAGAGTGGCCTGGACTTGCCTCTGCGGGGTGATCGTGGGGCAATGGCGGGGGCCTCCCTGACTAATCGCATCGCACCTGCCTTGGCTGGCCTGGTGCCAGTGTTTGTCATAGCATGGTAGTCTGGAAGGTTGTCTGGAAGGTCGTCAGATGGTCATTCTGCTGTTTGGTCATTCGGTCAATTGGCATATTATGCTTTTATTATTATAGCTAGTAATTGGTGATAATATCCTATCTAATAATAGATAAACGTGGTAATTGACCGTACCTTTGCTATGCCTCCCATTGGCTAATCAGCATGACATGCAAATTAACCGCCAACAAAGATGGCGGCTAATTTGCATACTGTAGGCAGGGTGGGACAGCGCAGCCACCAGCACGAGAGCCGCCATCCAGGTCCCAGTGTGCGACCCCAGAAGCCGCCTGCCTGCTGCCAGTGATCGGATCCGATCCTGGGCCGCAGGCTGGCCCCAGAAGCTGCCCAGAAGCCGGTGATCGGGGCGAGATGGGGGTAGACGCCTCTGGTCGAGGTGTCAGGCCTGGGCGAAGGCAGAGCCGGCAATCGGAGGAGCCTGGGGGTCCCCTGCCCAGGCCTGACGCCTGGGCCAGAGGCATCAGGTGTGGGTGGGAGGCAGATCCGGCGATCAGAGGGAGATGGGGGTCAGGCCTGGGCTGGGATGGGGGTGGGGCAAGTGGTGATTGGTGTGAACTACAGAGGAAACACCTTTTCTGACCGCTCATTGGCTAAGCTCCCTGTATGCCACTGGTAATATTCCTAGTAACTTGGGTAATAAGAATCCAAAAAGGTGATCTAGGGTTTTTCACCACACTCCTGGTGAAAAAAATGAAGGTCCGCTGCTGGAGGGCTAAGAAATGTCATATCCTGCCCTAGCCAGTTTGGCTCAGTGGATAATGCCTTGGCCTGCCGATGGCAGGGTCTGGGTTCAATTCTGACCAAGGGCATGTACCTAGGGTTGCAGGCTCCTCCCTGGCCGGGGCCCAGGTCAGGGTTCATGCAGGAGGCAACCAATCAAAGTGTTCCTCTCACTTTGATGTTTCTCTCTGTCTTTCCCTTTCTCTTCCACATTCTCTAAAAATCAATGGAAACATATCCTCAGGTGAGGATAAAAAAAAAATAATAAAGAAATTATTATTATATGAAAGGCACATCTTGAAAATGCCTAAAGAAAGTTGTCATTTTTTCATGGTGAAGGGACTGGAGTCCGTGTTGATGAAAAAACCTTGCTGGCTGTGGTGACTGGCAGTGGCTGCAGCAGTGGGGTGATGGCGCTGGTGCCTTCCCCTGATCAGCTCGGTCGCCTCCCACAAAGGGAGGCCAGACTGCGGCTTAGGCCCTATCCCCAAGGGGAGCAGGGAGTGGGCCTAAGCCTTCACTAGGACCTCCTCTGAGGGCTCCCAGTATGTGAGAGGGCGCAGGCTGGGCTGAGGGCACAAATGAGCTCACGAGAGAGGGATGGGGACCAGCCAGGCTGCGGCCTGGGAGAGGAACAAGCCGCCCACTCCGTGGTCCTGGGCGCCAGCGGCTGCAGCCTGGGTGAAGCTGCCTGCCCATGGTCCCTTGAGGCTGCGGCTGGCCTGGGTGAAGCTAGCCTAGGTCTTGGGTGCCTGCGGCCGGCCAGAGGGAGGGAAGCCTGGGTCCCAGGTGCCTGCGACCTGCTGGAGGAGGGAATCTTGGGTCCCAGGTGCAGAGTGAGGCAGAGGCGGTTAGGGGTGATCAGGCCAGCAGGGGAGCAGTTAGGGGCGATCAGGCTGGTAGGGGAGCAGTTAGGGGTGATCAGGCCGGCAGGCAGAGGTGGTTAGGGGCGATCAGGCAGGCAGGCGAGCGGTTAGGAGCCAAAGGTCCCGGATTGCGAGAGGCAGTCGGACATCCCCTGAGGGGTCCCGGATTGGAGAGGGTGCAGTGCAGGCTGAGGGACCCCCCCACCTGCATACGAATTTCGTGCACCAGGCCTCTAGTTACCAATAATAGTAATGCCAGCTCCATCAGCCTAAGCCCGAGAGATCTGGCATAGGGATACAGTGGTTATCCATGGGTCAGAACATGGAATTGACAGTTCATCGCTGTTCTTTTCTTCTAAGATTCTGTTTTGTTTGCTGAACTTGGCTATTTCACAGACACCGAGGACCTGCACTTGGGCGCAGAAAATGAAGCTCCGGTAAGTACCCACGCGAGGAGAAGCAGTGAAGGGTGTGAGATTTCAGTTCTACCCTAATTATTGCAAGAAGGTTTCAGGATAACAGGTTTAGACTAGTTAAGTTTAAATAGCACTAAGTGTAATAGTTAGTAGCCATTTTGTAGTCAGTATATTTAGGGTTGTAGAAATTACATTGGTCTGGGTGTGAGAAGACTTGTATTCTAATTCCACATTTGGCTCAGGGGTGGGTGACCTTAGAAAGTCCCTTCGCTGCCTACTTCTTGGTTTCTATAGGTAACGTGATGCACCAGGGAGATGGTGATGAAGCCACAGACCCAGTCAATAGAACTTACTTTTTGAAGGTTATGTATCTGTAGTGTAGAATGCTCGGACACCTGGCTGTGTCCTTACTTTTTGCCTTTGAGTGGGTGGAAGTCTATGTAAAAGCTATTGTAGTACTTTGAGTCCTCAAAAATACCTTAGATTTTCTTTCCTGGATTTGAACATTTGTGTTAGCATGCTGGCCGAGAGAACTTTTATTTGTCTTTAGTGGATGTGGTGCTGTTTCAGTTGGGAAATAATTCACATGAACAGAGTGATTTTATGTACACATCACTTGGGTTGGATATTTATCACTTATTTTTAAGCCCTTATCAACCTGAGTATAGAAATGTGTATTGCTTGCTCAGTGGGTTTCTCAGACATTTCTCAAAGAACTAGAGGCCTGGTGCACGAATTCGTGCACTGGTGGGGTCCAGTGGGCCCGCCCCAATGGGGGTTGATTGGAGGCGGGGCCGGCTGGGGCGAGGGCCGTGGTTGTTCCGGTTGTTCCAGTTGTTCTGCTATTCAGTCACTGGGCTTTTAATGTATAAGATTAGTCAGCTCAGACAGCTGTAACAAAATATCATAAAATAGTGTGGCTTAAACAACAGAAATGTGTTTTTCTCACAGTTCTGGAGGCTGGATTTGGGGTCAGGGTACCAGCATAGCATTGTCCCATACACCAGAAAGTGGTGGATCGATTGTCACTCAGGGCACATGCCCAGGATTCAGATTCAATACCCAGTCCAGTGAGTGCAGGAAACAACAGAACAATGTTTCTCTCTCCCTTCTTCTCTCTGAGATCAATTAAAATGAATGATAAATAAATAATTTCTATAGGTATGGTTTTAACAGGAAAGACATTAATGATCTATGAAGTGAAAAACTTGTTATAACACATATATACAGCATGACCCCATTTAAAAAATATTTATTGATTTTAGAGGAAGGGAGAGGGAGAGATAGAAACATCAGTGATGAGAAAGAATCATTGATCAGCTGCCTCCCCCCCCCTCCCCCCCCTACCCAAAGATTGAGCCTGAAACCTGACTGGGAATCATATCATGATCTTCTGGTTCATAGATCAATGCTCACCCAGTGAGCCCCGCCAGCCGGGCCCCATTTTTATCAATACCAGGCACATGAGGTACATTGGCAAGATCTCACTCCTAGACGAACGTCTGAAATTGCCCAAATTCCTTTGCAGCTAGCTAGGTGTCGGGATATGAATTCGTTTCTGCCGAATGGATGGGCTGGCACAATATTTTGAAGGCAGAAGTGGGGCAGAGGCATCTTCCTGCAGTTGGGCTGTTTGCTGTTGTGACCATGTTTGCAGAGACGCGGAGGTTTTCTGCAGCGGAATCCAGGCTGTGCACAGGCAGCTGTGGCAGAGGCAGTGCCCAGTGACACTTGCAGGGCAGCAGTTTCCCGATCCCCGGATCACAGCTGTGCAGAGTGTCCTAGAATTCAATTGTGGCTGAGGGGCAGCTCCTCCCACTGGCCAGGGAGTCTTTCCTGGGGGCCCAGCCTAATACCCACTCCTCCAGCTTTCCGATGATTTCCCAAACACCAGTCCCCTGTGCTAAATTCTTTCCTGCCTAAAATAGCAAAGATCTAAAAACATTTTGGATCCCCTACTTTCAATGAAAACAATGCTGTACAGGGCCAGGTCTGAGAAGTGGGTGAGGTGTTGCGGAAGGCTCCCTTCTTTGAGTCTCAGCTTCCTCTTCTGTAGAACGGAGACCAAAGATGATCTGTTCATAGTTACTGAAGACCATGGCAGCTGTGTTTCCTGAAGATGGCCACAACATGTCCCACCCCTCCTGTGGCCTTGCCACTTTCCGCCACGTCCTCTTTCTTGAAACAGGGCTGACCACTGACGCGCTGGTAGGCAGTACACTGGTCGCCCACAGAATTCCAAGGCCAAGGCCTGAAAGGCATGGGGCTGCAGCCCTGCCCACTCTGCCAGGGTTTCCAGGTCTGGCCTTGCCCACGCTGCTTGGGGCTCTGGCTGGTGCAGGGCCTTGCCCTCCTGGCTCGCTTCCCCTCTGGCTGGCGGTTGGCAGCCCAGTGCTTTGCTGCACACCATGGCCCCACCTGCTGGTGCGCCCTTTCACAGTCCGGGACCCCGGGGGATATCTGCCTGCCATCTTAGAGGGGATTGGGCCTAAGCTGGCAGTCAGACATCCCTCTCGTAGTCCGGGGCTCTGAGGCTCCTGCCAACACTGCTGTGCTTACCAGCTGTGAGCCCGGCTTCTGGCTGAGCAGCACTCCCCCTGTGGGAACGCACTGACGGCCAGGGGGCAGCTCCTGCATTGAGCGTCTGCCCCCTGGTGGTCAGTGCGCATCATAGCGACTGGTCATTCTGCCGTTCGGTCGATTTGCATATTACACTTTTATTATATAGGATGATTGATGCCCTAGCTTTTTGGCTCAGTGGATAGAGCGTTGGCCTGTGGACTAAAGGGTTTTGGGTTCGATTTCTGGTCAGGGCACATGCCCAGGTTTGTGGGCTTGATCCCCAGTAGAGGGTGTGCAGGAGGCAGGTGATCAATGATTCTCTCTCATCATTGATGTTTCTCTCCCTTCCTTTCTGAAATCAATCAATCAATCAATAAACAAATGATTGTTAATAATTACTAGGTTAATCTTTATTTTTTGCTTGAGGCTTACTTTCTCTCTAATTGCTGTTTTATTGTCTGTTACACTGAGTTACTATTGACTGCCTTTTGACCTGATTGCACTGTTTGTGTATTAATTTCACTCTGTTCTTGCCTCCTCGCCCCAGACACTGTAAATAGCAGTGGCACTCCTTTGGCCTCCAGCTCACAGGAGGGCTCTGAAATCATGGGGGCAGACCCATTCCTATATATGGTCTGGGCGGGGATCCAGATGGCCTGAGTGTGCTCATCTGTAAGGAAACATTATAATCTGAATGAAAAGAGACTGAGAGTCCCTTTCAGACGTTTGTGACCCTGACCGAAAAACTAGGTTCTACCTTCTAGGGTTAAAAAAAATTTAGAAATTTGAAAAGTACAGGGCAGTCCACAAAAGAAGAAAGTGGCCTGTCCTCCTGTGGGCCCTTCCTTCGTGCATCACCACTTCATTTTGGTAAATTTGAAGGTTCAGGCAGAGCCCTGTGATTTCTGCTGGTCTCTGGCATGTCTGTGTTCTTTCACTGTGTATAGAGACGGCGTTGTAGGTAGGCGTTGGATTTGAGTCGTTTTCCTTAACGGCAACGGGAAAACTTATTTTATTTTGCTGGATCTCTCTTATGACAAAGACATATTTTGTGACTCTTGTAATGGTCTGTTCCCACTAAAAAGAATGGGGCCGAGGGTCTTCCCAACTGTTACTGCTGTGCTTTGGTACCTGCATTGGTTTCTCTGGTCTCTCCATGGTGAGGCGTCAAGGTGAACCAATCAACAGAAAATTATTCTTACTAAGTTTGGTGATAGCAGTGATTTTACTTATGGCAAATTGTAGCGATAGTTTGATTTCTAGATGTATATGTTTTATTCTTCTAATATCTTTTGCTAATATCTTTTGAAACTTATAGGAAAACAGTTTTGATAACCTTGATTTTGATTTGGATTTGATGGCGTGGGAGACAGGCATTTGGGACATCAACAACCAGTTCTGCACAGGTAATGATGTATTTCATTGGTAAAAACTTCAAATGGATTCATTTTATTTTGTAGTTTGGTAATAGTCAAAATGAGGTGGGGTTATTGGGCTACCTTGGTGGGTTAAAAAATTCCAGGGATTGTATATCCTACTCCTTGTATGGTGTGCATACATAAAATTCTTGCTGTTAATGTAGATCATAATTTCATAGTTATGTTTCAGTCACATACACAAGTAAAGAATTCATATCAGAAATATTGATTTTGACATATATAATCCTATCTAATAAAAGAGAAACATGGTAATTAGCTGTACCTCTGCTACCCTTCCCATTGGCTAATCAGGGCGATATGCAAATTAACTGCCAGCCAAGAGGGCGGCCGGCAGCCAGGCAGCTTGAAGCGAACATGAGGCTTGCTTGCTTCAGTGACGGAGGAAGCCAATGTTCCCCGCCTGCCTTGCCGGCCTCTGAGCTTGCAGTTTGAAACATTGTTACAAATATAGAATTTAAACAAACTCTAGAAACCTGCTTTCAGCCAGCCGGGATCTCAGAGCTGGAGTTGAAACAGTGTTTCAATTCTAGAACCCAAACAAACCAAATAACCTGCTTTCAGCAGCCGAGACCTCAGAGCTAGAGCCAAGCCTCAGAGCTAAAGCTGGCCCAGAATAAAAAAAAAAGAAAAAAAGGAGCGGTTGGGAGCTTCAGTCACCCGCCAGCCTGAAAACAGCCCTCAGCCCCTCACCCAGACTGGCCAGGCACCCCAGTGGGGACCCCCACCCTGATCCAGGACACCCTTCACCCCAGTGGGGACCCCCACCCTGATCCAGGACACCCTTCAGGGCAAACCAGCCGGTCCCCACCCGTGCACCAGGCCTCTATCCTATATAGTAAAAGGGTAATATGCCTCCCAGCACTGGGATCAGCGGAGCAGTGAGGCCTCCTGGCACCGGGATCAGCGTGACAGGGGGCAGCACCCAAACCCTCTGATCGCCCTGCAGCTCTGTGTGTGACAGGGGGCGGGGCCACAACCTCCCTATCCGCCCTGCTTTGTTCGTGACAGGGGAAGGCACCCCAACCCCCTGATCAGCCCTGCTCTGTGCCTGATACGGGGGAGCTCCCCAACCCCTTGATCGCCCCGCGGCTCTGTGTGTGACAGGGTGCGGTGCCCCACCCCCTGATCGGCCCTGCTCTGTGCGTGACAGGGTAGAGCCATAACCTCCCCATCAGCCCTGCCCTGAGTGTGAGAGTGGTGGCGCCCCAACCCCCTGATCGGCCCTGCTCTGTGGGTGATAGAGGGCGGCGCCCCAACTGCCCCCCACGGGCCCTGCTCTGTGTGTGACTGGGCAGAGCCATAACCTTCCCATCGGCCCTGCCTTGAGTGTGACAGGGTGCGGCGCCCCAACCCACTGATCCACCCTGCCCTGTGTGTGACGGGGTGGTGCACCAACTCCCCTATCGGCCCTACTCTGTGAGTGACAGGGGGGAGCTCCCCAACCCCCTGATCGACCCTGCTCTGTGCGTGACAGGGTATGGAGCCCCAACCCCTCTGATGGGCCCTGCTCTGTGAGTGACAGGGGGCAGTGCCCCAACCCCCTGATTGGCCCTGCTCTGTGCGTGACGGGGTGGCGCCGCAACCTCCCCATTGACCTTGCCTTGCTTGTGACGGGGTGGTGCCCCAACCCCCCAATCGGCCCTACCCTGAGCGTGACTGAGGGTGGCATCGCAACCTCCCGATCCGCCCTGCTCTGTGCATGACAGGGGGCGGCGCCCCAACTCCCCAATCAGCCCTCCTCTGAGCCCGACCAGGGGCTGCACCTAGGGATTGGGCCTGCCCTCTGCCACCCGGGAGCAGGCCTAAGCCAGCAGGTCGTTATCTCCCGAGGGGTCCCAGACTGCGAGAGGGCACAGGCCAGGCTGAGGGGCCCCCTCCCCCCTGAGTGCACAAATTTTTGTGCACCGGGTCTCTAGTCCTATATAATAAAAGGCTAATATGCAAATTGTCCCCTTGGGAGTTTGACCGCTTGCTATGATGTGCACTGACCACTAGGGGGCAGCGCTGAATAAAGGAAGACCCTGGCTGGCAGCTAGGGGAAGGAAGGCCCCGATCAGCCCTGATTGCTGGCCAGGCCTAGAGACCCTACCTGTGGATGAATTTCATCCACCAAGCTTCTAGTATCTCTGTAAGAGATTAACCTGAGAACCAGACAGACTTAGGGAGTCAAAGGAAAAATCTTGGGGTTACCAGAACTTAGGAACTTGGTGTAGGGCCCATTTGTGTGGCTATGTACTCTGAGGAGAGACACTACCTGGCTGGGGAGGGGAGCTCAGGTGTGCAGGCAGGAGCTGGGGCCTGTGGCACGCTGTCACTTCAGTGAAGCTGATCAAGGATGAAAAGCCCTTTTCCCCTTCTGCCTGTCAGAACCCTTCTAGGGTCCCCACTGACAGCCCTAACGGAAGCCAGCTGGGCCTGCATGAGTGATTCGTGTCACAGACCACAGGAGGTGGACTTGGAGCTGGAGACAGAGGGTAGATAAGCAGCAGGTCCCCATGTAGACTGGAGTCCTCCCCTCCCCACACCTCTCTGCCCCTTCATTTTTTTTAAAAAATATATTTTATTGACTTTTGACAGAGAGGAAGGGAGAGAGAGAGAGTTAGAAACATCGATGAGAGAGAGACATCGACCAGCTGCCTCCTGCACATCTCCCACTGGGGATGTGCCCGCAACCCAGGTACATGCCCCTGACCGGAATCGAACCTGGGACCCCTTAGTCCGCAGGCCAACGCTCTATCCACTGAGCCAAACCGGCTTCGGCTCTGTCCCTTCATTTTGTGTATTTGTGTATCTTGCTCAATGCCTGTCTTCCCTCAGAGCACGTGGGCTGCACAAGGCCAGTGTTCTGGTCACTATTATGTAATAGATGACCCTAAAATGTAGTGGCTTAAAACCACGGCTTTCAAACCCGGGGGTCAAGAGTTTGGACAGGCGCACCAGGAAGGGCTTGTCTCAGCTCCCTGGTGCACAGGCCTCAGTGGGAAGATTTGAAGGCTGGGCAGCTTGACATCTCAGGGCTAGAAGTCTCTTAAGGTTTCTTCACTCACTTGTCGGAGACCTCGTCTTGGAGGTGAGGACTGCCCACTAGAGTGCCTACTCATGGCCTTTCTCTGTGGCTTGCCTTCCTCACACATGCTATCTCATGGTTGTCTGACTTCAGAGGCTCAAGTGGGAGTGCCTGGCACACGAACAGGAATTCACACAGCACTATTGCTTAAGGAGCCCTGAGCCCACCTTGGTTCAGACAGAGGGGGAGCACGCTCACTGCTAGGTGGGGAGGTGGCAGGGTTTACGTCCGAGTACAGGTAGACTGCTTTCTCATCTCGGAGTTTCACTCGATAATAAACTTTGGTGGCCTTAGCTTCCCCAGGTTTGAATTTTAAGAGTAAACTTAACCTTCCTTCTTGATGACTTTATTGAGTTTTTACTTTGTGTTTTTCAGTTAAAGATATTAAGGCAGAACCTCAGCCGCTTTCTCCAGCCTCCTCCAGCGGCTCAGTGTCATCTCCGCAGTCAGTGGACTCCTGGTCTTCAACTCAGCATGTTCCCGTGAGTAGCAGTCTCTTGGCTGTAGTGCTGCCTGGACAGTGGTGTACAGGGGAGGCAGTTAACATTTCATAAGTGTGCTCATCATCTCTTCTGATCCTGAGGAAACTGAGTCTTGACGAAGGGCCTTGGGATCCTGAAAGCTGAGTTTCCTTGGTTTTGCCCTGGTTCATTTGTTCATTGCACTTTCCCAGGATTCAGGAATTTTCATTTATTGTTTACTGTCTTTCCTCCCTGCCACCTTCTCTCCTGGTTGGAACAGATATTCTTTGAAGACACAAAAGACTGAGATGGTTGCTTTATTTTTTTTAATTTAAAAACTAGAGGCCTGGTGCACATGGGGGAGGGTGTGTCCCTGAGCCCAGCCTGCACCCTCTCCAATCTGGGACCCCTCTCACAATCCAGGACTGCTGACTCCCAACTGCTTGCCTGCCTGCCTGACTGATTGTCCCTAACCGCTTCTTCCTGCCAGCCTGATCACCCCCTAACCACTCCCCTGCCAGCCTGATCAACGCCTAACTGCTCCCCTGCTGGCCTGGTCACCCCTAACTGCCCTCCCCTGCCAGCCTTGTCCCCCCCAACTGCCCTCCTCTGCAGGCCTGGTCCCCCCCAACTGCCCTTCCCTGTAGGACTGGTCCCCCCCAACTGCCCTCCTCTGCTGGCCTGATCACCCACAACTGCCCTCCCCTGCTGGCCATCTTGTGCCGGCCATCTTGTGTTCACATGGGGGCGGCCATCATGTGTGTTGGAGTGATGGTCAATTTGCATATTACCTCTTTATTATGTAGGATATATTTTTATTGATTTCCAAGAGGAAGGGAGAGGGAGAGAAAGAAACATCAATGATGAGAGAGAATCATTGATTGACGGCCTCCTGCATGCTCCCTACTGGGGATCGAGCCCACAAACCAGGCATGTGCCCTTGACTGGAATCGAACCCGGGACCCTTCAGTCCACAAGCCGAGGCTCTATCCACTGAGCCAAACTGGCCAGGGCAAGATGGTTGCTTTTGTAACTCTACAGCCATGAACCTGAAATGAATGGTCTTCTTAGTTTAGCAATGCCTAGCCCGCCTTTGAAATGGCCAAGGTTTTTTTCTTTAATCCTGGGGAGGATATGTTTTTATTGATTTTAGAGAGAGAGCAAGGGGTGGGGAGAAAGAGAGAGAGAGAGAGAGAGAGAGAGAGAGAGAGAGAGAGAGAGAGAGAAACATCCATCAGTTGCCTCCTGTACACACCCTGATCGGTGATTGAACTCGAAACCTGGATATGTGCCCTGACCGGGAATCAAATCCTTGACCTTTTGGTGCAGGGGACAATACTTCAACCTGCTGAGCCACCCAGCCAGGGCATCAGATGACAGATTTTTTACAGAAGTCTGGCAGCTCCTTAAAAATGATTATGCTCTCCATCCAGATAAAGCTCTGAGGCCAGGAAAAGGAAGTACCAAAGGATTTAGGTACTTTTTGAAGTGAGGAAAAGGAAAATATAACAAGAAAAGTTCAAATGAATATTTCTGGCCATTATATCTGGCGGGCTCTGTATCTTGTCATTTATGAAACCTTGATGATTCCGGGGACTTCATGTCTCCAGAATTCATCTTCTGGGCCCTGCCAGGCTATCAGCATCTCACCTGCATCAAGTCAATAGGATTGTAACTGGTCTCTCTGCCCCCTGCTCCCCAAACCTTCATAACAGAGGAATCTTCAAAGAAATCTTTCAAAATCACACATTTGATTGTGTCAGTCCTTTGCTAAAACCTTTGTGTGACTTCTAACCCTTCTGAGGGTGAAATTCACACTCCCCATGTGCTGGGCCCTCGTGCCTGGCCCGACTTCCCTCCCAGCCTTGTTTCTCACAGAGTCTCCCACCTGCACACCCTCTTGCTTAGCCCTGTGAGCGTTCCTAACGGAGAGCTGTATTTTGTTATTGTTCTTGCAGTGTCGGTGGACAGTGTTGCTTTATCTGTAGTGTCTTAGTACTTAATCTAGAAAGGTTCTGTTACATCACACCTTTGCCTAGGAGTTGTCTTGAAGTATTTCTGTTTCTGTGTGGGTCTTGCCTCTCTTTCTAAATGATTTTCTGCTCAAGGATTGTGTTCTTCTGTGTGATTTGTGTTTGATTTTGCTACAGGAGGAGCTGGATTTGTCTTCCGCCTCCCAGATGTCTCCCCTCTCCCTCTATGGAGAAAGTGCCAATCGTCCTTGCTCAGCTGAGCCACCGAAAGAAGACAAGCCCCTCCCGGGTCCCAGGAGCAAACCCGGTATTATTCCCTCTCGATGGGCTGCTGTGCTCTCGCCTAAGCTCAGGTCCCACTCGCAGAGGAACCGTGGGAGGGAGCGTGTGGTTCGTCCTGAGGACCAAGGGGGAGAGGACAGGGAAGGAGCCCTCTTCTTGGTGGTCTCAGTCGCTAGAGGCAAAAGAGACTTTACAGTGGTCTCAGCCCCTCACCTCCGCTTAGGGCTGGATGCGAGGGCCGTGGGGGGACATCTGTGGCCTCGTTGCCTGCAGGTCATGGTCAGGGGTTTTATAAGCATCTCACAGTGCTGCACCCCTCCACCCAGAGCTGAGCTGTCTGAAAGAGGACCTCGTTTCTCCATGGGATGAGCGAGCCCGGACCTCTTGGACAGCCTGGCGACTGCACTTAGTGACCCTGTCTTGCATGTTTGGAAGTTGCTAGGAGATAGACTTTAACAGTTCTCGTTACAAGAAACATAGCCTGTCCCTGTATGTTGGCAGATGTTAACTAGACCTACTGTAATGGTCACTTGATGCTACAGATATTATATTGAATCATTATGTTGTGCACTTGAAACAAATGTAACGTTAAATGTCAATTATTCCTCAATGTAAGGAAGGTAGTCCTCAGATTAAGGACTTTTCTTCAGTTCATTAGGGTATGGAGTAGCTATACTTAAACTATACTTAAACTGTTACTCAGAGGTCATAAGCTCAAGATAACCGACTGTAGAGGTCAGAGTGTAGAGAAAGGTGTATAATAGAACCTGTTTTCTGAGATTTGCTTGTCTTCATATTGATTTGTGGTTTGGTTTTTCTCCAGAAAATGGACTGACTCCAAAGAAAAAACTTCAGATGAATTCCAAACCTTCAATTCAGCCCAAGCCCTTATTGCTCCCAGCAGCACCCAAGACTCAAACAAACCCCTGCGTTCCTGCGAAAGCCATCGTTATTCAGGCGCTGCCCACGCTGGTGCCAGTGGCCAAGCAGCCGGTTATCAGGATACACCCCGCACCCCCTGAAGGTACAGGTGCAGCTTGAGCTGCGTGGGACTAACTGGCAACCACAAGGCTCACGCCACATGGTGTTTAATTCAGGTGGTCACCTCCCAGCACCTGCCGTGTGTTGGGAATTGGCCTTGGTTCTAGGATGCTGCCGATGACTAACATGTGGTTCCTGTCCCAGCAGGGGAGGCGGCTGCCTAGATCAGCATATCCCCTATGTCTTTTCTCACAGTTTTCATTATGAAGGGCTTGTGGTTTATGGAGCCACTCGTAATGAAGAACAAAATCTGTGAAACTTCTTTGGTGACATTTTATCCTTAGACTTTTGTGTCTGTGAACTTTTGTTTTAATGCGAGGTCAGTATTGAAACAACAGGGCACGTCTCAGGTCTAGGGTGTGTGTTTTGGCAACAGAATCAGGCTCTTACTCTCTGAGGCATGAGCTTGGCCTGGAGCAGCTTTGGGGTCCTGACTTCTGTCTTCGGAGTTAAGACTGTCTGTGTTTCTACATTTCGCCCACCAGATGGCCACACATACCGGATTCTCTAAGAACCAAGCTGAAGTCAGTATTGAAAGACGATTGAGGCTTTGGTACTGTTGAGCCTTAGGAATCATCGCCCTTCCTGTCGCTCTGGCAGGTGACTCATCATCACCCTCATGCCCATACGTGTCCACACGAGTCCAGGACACCTATGCAGGGTCTTTCCTGGGTTTAGCTGTGGACTCCCAGGAGGACGAGGTGTCAATGGGGTATGGGTTGTCAATAAACACAATGTTGCATTTGCTTTTATGGCTGCATTTCTAGCGATTGCTTATTAGCTCATTTCTTTGGACTCTGGTTTTAATGAGTGTGAGGTCAAAAATTTGATTCTCTGTTCTGTTCCTCGGTCATATAAAGCAGAGCTAGGTGAGAAGCTGGAGGGGCACAAGCAAACCAGAAGTGCCTGCCCTCTCGGTGCAGGGTCCAAACTGCTGCCTCTTCATGTGGGAAGTGGCATTCCTGTGGGATAGGCGTTCTTGTGGTCTGAATGACGGTATGCGTTTGTGAGCTCCGGGCATAAAGTGCAAGATTTAGTGTATCTCCATATGTGAACCTTCATAGGGATACTGCAGTCTCCAAACCTTCCTCAGGTCCTCCAAAGGACTCTCTTCCCAAAGGCTAAGAATTTATTTATTTTTATTTTTTTTGATTAATTAAATCTTTATTGTTCAGATTATTACAGTTATTCCTCTTTTTCCCCCCCATAACTCCCCTCCACCCAGTTTCCACCCCATCCTCCGCCCTCACTCCCCACCCACTGTCCTCCATAGGTGCACGATTGTTGTCCAGTCTCTTTCTGCATCCCCCTCACCCCTTTCCCCCCCAAGAATAGTGAGTCCACTCCCTTTCTATGCCCCTGATTCTATTATAATCACCAGTTCATTCTGTACATCAGATTATTCACTTGATTTTCAGATTCACTTGTTGATAGATGGGTATTTGTTGTTCATAATTTGTATCTTTACCTTTTTCTTCTTCCTCTTCTTAAAGGATACCTTTCAGCATTTCATATAGTACTGGTTTGGTGGTGATGAACTCCTTTAGCTTTTTCTTATCTGTGAAGCTCTTTATCTGACCTTCAATTCTGAATGATAGCTTTGCTGGGTAAAGTAATCTTGGCTGTAGGTTCTTGGCATTCATCACTTTGAATATTTCTTGCCACTCCCTTCTGGCCTGCAAAGTTTCTGTTGAGAAATCAGATGACAGTCATATGGGTGCGCCCTTGTAGGTAACTGAGTTTCTTTCTCTTGCTGCTTTTAAGATTCTCTCTTTGTCTTTTGCTCTTGGCATTTTAATTATGATGTGTCTTGGTGTGGTCCTCTTTGGATTCCTTTTGTTTGGGGTTCTCTGCACTTCCTGGACTTGTAAGTCTATTTCTTTCACCAGGTAGGGGAAGTTTTCTGTCATTATTTCTTCAAATAGGTTTTCAATATCTTGCTCTCTCTCTTCTTCTGGCACCCCTATAATTCGGATGTTGGTGCGCTTGAAGCTGTCCCAGAGGCTCCTTACACTATCTTCGTATTTTTGGATTCTTTTTTCATTTTGCTTTTCCCGTTGGGTGTTTTTTGCTTCTTCGTATTTCAAATCTTTGACTTGATTCTTGTGATCCTCTAGTCCGCTGTTGGGATTCTGTATAATATTCTTTATTTCAGTCAGTGTATGCTTAATTTCTAGTTGGTCCTTTATCACAACCTTGAGGGTCTCATTAGATTTTTTGTAGGTCTCATTAAGTTTATCGGCAGTTTCTAGAAAATTCTTGAAAAACCTTAAAAGTGTGGTTTTGAACTCTATATCCAGTCGTTTGCCTTCCTCCATTTCTGTCATTTGTGTCCTTTTTCTTTGTCTCCGCATTTTTTATGCTTCCCTGTGTTGATAAAGTGGTTTTCTGTGCTAAGTGTCCTCTAGGGCCCAGTGGTTCAGCCTACCCAATTACCTAAGGTAGATACTCTTGGTGCACCCCCTTCTGGGCTTTGTGCACAGTTTGTTGTAGTTAAGCCTTGATTGTTGTAGATATCACTGGGAGGAATTGACCTCTAGGCCAATTGGCTGTGAGAATCAGCTGTGTCTGTAGTGGGAGAACTTCTGTGTTGGAGACACCCCTCTGGGGCAAGACTTGCTTCAGTGGGGCTTTGGTGCTCATTGAGTCTGCCCCCTGAGTGTGTCCTTTATGTTTCCACGGAGCTGCAAACTGGATGGTCCCACTCTGACCTCTGGATGGCTCCTGGCTCCTGGATCTCTAGGGACGGGCTAATCTAGCCTTTGCCTTAAGCTATCCAGCAAAAGCCTCCCTGCAGAGCTTGAGCGGGGCGGGACCCACGGGATCAACAGGGCGGGGCTAGCAGTTATGGCTGCTCTCAGAGGCTCTGCTTCTCAGTGTCTGGTCAATTGCTGCATGCCCCTCTGAGAGAAAGCTGCCTTAGAGTTCCGACCGATGCCAGACAGTCCCGCTTCTCCCGTATGAGTCTGGGTCCCCAGAGACTCGCCCGGAACTGGAGCTCAGAGCCTGAGACTCCCTCCCGATTGAAAATGACAATTGCGCCCTCCGCCGCCAGCCCTCTCCGCATGCACCTCCGCACCTTAGTGTTTTACTTCCGCACTGCGCCTCCTCTGAGTCTCGGTATGCTTTTCTCTTTCCTTCTAGTTGTAGAACTTCCACTCAGCCAGCCTTCCTGTGGTTCTGGATGATGTCTGTTCCGTCTTTTAGTTGTATTTTTGAAGTGGTTGTTCGAGGCAGCAAACTCCGGTGTTTACCTATGCCGCCATCTTGGTTTCTCTCCCCAAAGGCTAAGAATTTAAACTTGTGAAGAACCTCATTGTAGTCCATAAGCAGTTAGAGCACATATAAAAAGTAAAAGTCTAACATGACCAGGGTTTAGTGTATAAAGCAAGGGCTAGTCTAAGGGCTTGTTCTTCGTACACCATTGGCTGTATAAAGGTAGGAGGTCTTACCTGTAGCAAGAAGACACTGTGTTCTTTTCCGAATTGTGCTTCAGTGTCAGAAAATGGAGTCCTGCATCCCTAGAACTCCAGAGCTTTCCCAGGTTCTGCAGGTGGTGCTTGTTCTGGGGGCATGTGCTGATCGGGCCCTTGTCTGCTCTCCCAGTGGTTCCAGAGAGGCGTCATTGTCATGCACAGATTGCAGTGTCTGCCTCCCATTTATTCGGGAATGGGGAGGGAGGAAGAGGGGATACAGGAGAAGCGTTTCATGGTGATGATGTGAGCTTCCGTGATCAACATCTTACCATTGGACACAGGAAGGAATTTTTGGAGGATCAAGTTGGGATTCTCCAGTCTGGCATGTAAGGCCCGTCCTGGTTTTGCCCCGTTTAATTTTCGCTTTTTGTATTATAGCAGCCTCCTCTTCTACAAACCCTCTTCTACCCAACCCATCTGGCCATTTTCCCTAAATTGTTTTTCCCAGTTTCTTGGCTCATAACATTCTCTCTGCCTTGAACAGCTTTTGCCACTTCCACGACTAAGTCCTCTGCGTCCATTAAGGTTGTGTGAGCTGTGCGGGTGAGAGGTGCCGGAGACCTGGATTTTCCTTGGACATGGCGAGGGGGGTGGAATCCCAGAGCTTGGGAACTGGACGATGTGGAAGGGAACAGGAACAGAGAGGACGGTGTCCCGTCATGGGCTTTCTCGGTAGAAGATTGTGCGGACCATTGGGATGGGGTAGAGGTGGGTACTTGCTCAGGTCACTCTGCTGGCGACAGGCAGAGTCAGCCTGAAGCTTGGTGGCTGGCTCAGAGTCCGGGCTTTCGTCAGGGCTCTGCATTGCCTCTGGGAGGGTGCTGAGCTGTGGCCACTGCGCTCAGGAGGTGGGAGTTAGCAAGTTTATGTAAACAATCAAATAACAGCAACTGTGAGAACTAGTGGATGATGATACGTGCAGTGCCCTGTGGAAGCTCTTCTCTAGGTGGATGTTCATAAAAATAATGGCTGACGTGTAGGTTTCCAGTCTGTGCCAGACACTGGTCTGAGTGCTTACGTGGGTTCGCTTATTGACTCCTTCTATCCCAGTGATGGCGAACCCTTTGAGCTCGGCGTGTTGGCATTCTGAAAAACCCTAACTTAACTCTGGTGCCGTGTCACATATAGAAAGTTTTTGATATTTGCAACCATAGTAAAACAAAGACTTGTATTTTTGATATTTATTTTATATATTTAAATGCCTTTTAACAAAGAAAAATCAACCAAAAAAAATGAGTTCGCGTGTCACCTCTGACACGTGTGTCATAGGTTCGCCATCACTGTTCTGTGCCCTCTGAGGAGAGTGCTGTTCTCCTCTCCCTGTACAGCTGGAAAGTCAGGGCAGAGTGTTTACCCAGAGTCACATGGCGATGCCAGGCGTGTGGTGCATGTTTCCTACATCGTTTGAAATCTTTGCAGACAGTTGGAAAGGAGGAGCTGCCACCAAGCAGAGTCACTCCTAGCGGCGTCCCATCGCGGGGACTTGCAGGTAACCCCTGAGGGGAGGTTGAGCTGCCAAAGGGGATGAACAGCCTGGGGTACGTCTGCCTTAGGAACAGTGGTGACTCACTTCAGCTGCTAACTCTTTAGGCCCCAAACAGCAGTGTGGATCTGGTGAGCATGTCTGTGACTAGTGAGCTATCATGAGGGTTTTTAGTGTTTTCTGAAACCCACTGTATAGAAATGTAGTTGTTTCTCCCCATTCTCTCTTGATCCTTGACTTAGATGCTGGCTGATTTGAGGGTAGCTGGGCACTGTGGTTAAAGGGCCTGATGTGCACTGTGGAGAAAAGGAGGCAGTGAGGCTGGCAGGACTTGGAGCCATATGGCCCCAGACCTGGAGGGGCTGCCTGGCCTGGCCCCTGGTGCAGCTGTCAGCAAGGAGACAGCGATAACTCCACAGAGAGGACGGTGTGGGCTGCTTTTCTGCATGCGTTTAGATCAGTGGTTCTCAACCTTCCTACTGCTGCGACCCTTTAATACAGTTCCTCATGTTGTGGTGACCCCCAGTTTCATTGTTACAAATTAAACATAATTAAGGCATCGTGATTAATCACAAAAACAATATGTAATTATATATGTGTTTTCCGATGGTCTTAGGCGACCCCAAAGGGGTCGCGACCCACAGGTTGAGAGACCTAGGACAAAGCCCTAGCCCTGTGAGTGAGCCGAAGCGGGGCCTGTCTGAAGGGACTCTGTTCTCCATGGTGACCATGCCCTGAGTTTTTGGGGTCTTTTCAGCGTAAGCTTTAAACCGAGAAGACTTAGCATGTGCTCCTGACATGCCCTTGTGGAAGGACTGGTGAGAGTCCGTAGTCTCCCCTGGACCGGGACCCTGGGGCGGCAGGAGGGGCGAAGTTGAGGCGGCCACCGCGTGCTCGGCCTGCGCTGGGATGCAGGCGGCGCTTTGTCTCTGAGTCTCTGTGCCGCTGGCTTCAGGTTTGTGGCTGCCCTTCCGGTTACTGAGCTGAGATCCAGTTAAACTCGCTACTAAGTTCTTAATGGGCTTTTCTCGTCACGCATTTGCCAATCCACAGAAATGGAAAGGGCAGTCACGACCGTGGGGCTGTACCGTGGGGGATGTGGTGTCTGTGATGGGAGGCGAGGGCGGCTGGGTTCCGGGCGGGGCCCGCGTGAGGCTGCCTTGTGGTGAGCATGACTCTTCATCCTGCCAGATTGACTAATTTCTTAGGAAGTGTTATTAAAAGGCCTAACACTTGGTCATATGCTATTTTATTTATTAATTATTTTTATTTGCGTATTTGGCCTAATTGTATTTATGTCAGCTTATGAGTCATTTCCTCGTTTTATGTTTTTATTTCATAAAAGAAGCTATTCCAGGGGAAAATAAGATAAAAATCTTTAGTGATCATTTATGCTTAAGTGAATTATACATATTACAAATGTTAGAAATTATTCTTAAATGTGTTTTACTAATTTATCTGGGACAAAATACTATTAAATCCTGCTATTTTTAGCATGCTTTCTGAGGCCGTCTGAAACTATACTTTGTATAGAAGTGATTTTCTTTCTTTAAGCAAAGACAGATGTTCTTAACAACCAGGTGTTCTGAAGCATGGCGCAGATTTTTAGTTTTCCTCCTTGGAAATGTGGCGCTGACTTTTGCAGGCTCCTGTTACACTGTCTGGCAGGGTAACGCTTCCCCTTAAAGGCAATTAGACATGCACCTGACATTTTGGTTGCCAGTTGCTGCAGGGCCTTTATTTTGCTAGGTGGGCGCCTGCAGCTGCGGCTGTTAGGTGAGGCCTGAGCACCTGATAAATGGGCCAGCTCGGAAAGAAGCGCCAGCAGCCAGGGAAGCTGTGAGCCATGTTAGGTGCCTCAAGTCCTCTTTAGGCTGTTGATTCTGATTCTGCTCAGATTAGCATCATTTTAACCATTTGTACGCCATAAGCATCTATAGACACAAGCAGCGGACCTTTTTGAACTCAATTCAAAATATTGTGGCAGTTAACTAGTTAAGATAATGCTAACTGTGAAGATTAAGAAAAGATTTGTAGGGGAAAGGAAATGATCTACAGACTATTTCACTTTTTTATTTATTTATCTATCTATTTATTTATTACTAGGGGCCCGGTGCACGAAATTCGTGCACTGGGTGTGCGTGTGGGGCGGGGGGGAGTGTTCTTCAGCCCAGCCTGCCCCCTCTCACATACTGGGAGCCCTCAGGCGTTGACCCCCATCACCCTCCAATTGCAGGATCGGCCCCTTGCCCAGGCCTGACGCCTCTGCCAGAGGCGTCAGGCCTGGGCAGGGGACCCTCATTTCCCCCCATCACTGGTTCTGCCCCCAGCCCAGGCCTGATGCCTCTGGCCCAGGCGTCAGGCCTGGGCAGGGGACCTCCAGACCCCTCCGATTGCTGGCTCTGCCCCTTGCCCAGGCCCGATGCCTCGGCCAGAGGCGTAGACCCCCATCACCCTCTGATCGCCTGATCGGCCCCTTGCCCAGTCCTGATGCCTCTGCCAGAGGTGTCAGGCTTGGACAGGGGACCCCCATCTCCCCCCGATCACTGGCTCTGACCCCCGCCCAGGCCTGAGGCCTCTGGCCCAGGAATCATGCCTGGGCAGGGGACCCCCATCTCCCTCTGATCGCTTGCTCCACCCCCCGCCCAAACCTGACGCCTCTGACCCAGGCTTCAGGCCTGGGCAAGGGGACCATCATATCCCCCCAATTCCCGGCTCCGCCCCCCACCCAGGCCTGATGCCTCTGGCCCAGGCATCAGGCCTGGGCAGGGGACCACCAGCCCCCCACCCAGGCCTGATGCCTCGGCCAGAGGAGTTGACCCTCATCACCCTCCGATCACCAATCACCGGATGGGCCCCTTGACCAGGCCTGAGGCCTCCGGCAGAGGTGTCAGGCCTGGGCAGGGGACCCCCAGCTCCCCACGATCTCCCGCTCTGCCCCTGCCCAGGCCTAACGCCTCTGGCAGAGGCATTAGGCCTGGGCAGGGGACCCCCAGCTCCCCGCGGTTGCAGGCTCTGCCTCTGCCCAGGCCTAACGCCTCTGGCCGAGGCGTCCGGCCCAGGCAGCGGGGACCTGCAGCGGCAGCAGTGCCGCGATCTCCTGCTCTGCCCCTGCTCAGGCCTAATGCCTCTGGCCTAGGCGTCTGGCCTGGGCAGCGGGGACCCGCAGTGGCAGTGGGGGGCGCCGCGATCGCGCGGGCTCCACCCCTGCCCCTGCAGGACACCTCTGGCTGAGGCGTCCGGCCCGGGCAGCGGGGACCCGCAGCTGCAGCGGCCCCACAATTGTGGGCTCCGCTTTAGGCCCAGGCAAGGGACCCCTAGCTCCCGGGACTGCCAGCTTCGTCTGTGCCCAGCTCCCATCGCTGGCTCCACCCCTACTTCCTGCTATCACTGGCCAGGGCGACAAAGGTGCCTGATTCTCCGATCATGGCTGGGGGGCAGGGCAAAGGCAGCCCCAGGGCCACCTTTGCCCTGCCCGCTGGCTCTTAGCTCCCCCCTGGGTTTCCGATCACTGTCAGTGGCAGGGGGCTGCTTCTTGCTTTCCCTTTCGCCTCCCTGCATTGTGCCTACATATGCAAATTAACCTCCATCTTTGTTGTCAGTTAACTGCCATCTGAGTTGGCAGTTAATTTGCATATAGCCCTGATTAGCCAATGAAAAGGGTAGCGTCGTACGCCAGTTACCATTTTTCTCTTTTATTAGTGTAGATAAGCCAGAGTTTATTTCTATTTAAAACAATGCGTACAGGGGTCCAAAGGCCCAAAGATATTTGGGTTTAATAGATGTTATAGTCTAGTGCCTGCTGCCCATGCCTCCATTTCACAATCGATATTTCTGCGTCCCTGAGTGTTTCTAAGGTTTGATAATTCTAAGGTGAAAGGTGAATCTTCTGAGTTTTGGCAAGCTTCATAGAAAATGAACATTACAATAACAGCAAAAACAACTCCAGAAACAACCATTATCATTTCAAGAGAAAAAGGTATATAACTCGATAAGAAAGCTTCCATAGAAATTCCCAGTAGGAGAATGCTTAATCCAATATTTAAAAATGAGATACATTTGTAAAAATCCTGGGGAAACCATCCCTGCCATAGTCTCAGCAACCAGCTCCTCTGGTCAGAAGCTTGAGGAAATGGGATCATGATGAGTCTTATCTGGTATTAAATGCAGCTCTTGGACAATGGAAACCAGCAAACACCCTTCAAGATGAAAATCTATTTCACTTTTTAATTTTTTTTTTTATTTTTAAAAATTTATCTTTATTGTTGAAAGTGTTACAGAAGTCCCCCTGTTCCCCCATGGACCTCCTCCACCCCACCTCCATCTACAGACTATTTTAAAGTACAGATTTATATTTCCTGTGTTTGTTGGCTAAGAATTCATCTCAAATGGTTTTAATATTTTTGATATTTGTAGCCCTGTGTTTATCCAAGCATTGAATTAATGAACCTCTGTTTATTATATATGTAGTTTTTGGTGGTTGTATTTCTAAAACTCATACATTTGAAATATGGTCTGTGTGTGTCAGTATAAAAGTTTTTTTTTTTTAATTTATAATATGAAAAATCCTTTTAGCACTAATACATTTCAGGGGTTAGTACTTAGGGAAATCTGTGTATAAATTAGCAAACTTGATGTGTATGTAGTTGAGGAAAAATACATGGGATTATACTGTTAATGGGAACCTGAAAGGGAAGGAATCTAGCTGGGCTCATTAAAACAGGACACGGGAAGGCACACGTGTGTGCTGCTGCCGCCTGTGCTCGATCGGTGGTGTCACATTCCTCAGTGTGAGCTCACCTGTCACTACCTGCAGATCAGATCTCTGTGCTGAACAGCTCTTCCTGCCACAGAGTGCTGTGCCCTCTGACCCCTGTCTTTTCTCTCCACCAGGTCAGACCGTGGTGCTGTCTCAACCTGCCCTGGTACAGCTGCAGGCGTCCGGGGTCCTGCCCTCTCCGCAGCCTGTCCTGGCGGTCAGTGGGGGAGCCACACCGCTCCCTAATCACGTGGTCAGTGTGGTACCAACCCCTGTGGCCAGTAGCCCAATAAATGGAAAACTTTCTGTGGCTAAAGCTGCCCTGCAGAGTGCTGTGAGAAGTGTGGGTTCAGAGGTGAGTTTTGACACTTCGTGCTTTTTCAATGCCTGATCTAAAACAAGGACAAGGCACATTGTTGCTGTTTTTAAAGCTGGTGCCAGTGTGCCAGTGTGCTGGAATTGCACCTCCAATCCGTAGTGGAGAGTTAGGGCGGGGTTTGTGGTGTGAGAATCTGCAGGAAGGTTTAATCAAGTCTGCAGAGTCTGATGAGTGCGCGTGCCTTCCTCCTCTGCCTCCTGAGCCCTCCAGTATTGGCACAGTCTCTGACAGTTCCTGACAGAAGTGCGTCTGGCAAACCAGAATCTGGTCTGTAGACTAGCTCTTAATCCGTGTATTTAGCATTGCTCTTGACTTATAGAAGGGTTTTCAGCTCTGCATATAAATGGCTTGCTACTCTGGGGATTCTGTCTCTTCATGATTACTTGATAGTTTCCCATCTTTACAAACCTTCAAATTTCCTAGCATGTTGTAGAAATTTTTTATGCTTTATAAATCACAGAAAGTGTCCTAAAATCTGCCACTCCCTAAAACCAGTTATAGCACTTACTGGCTAATTCTTGTCTTCTTTAAAACTGAATAAAATACCTCATGTCATGTATTAAACAGTAGTTGTTTAATGGCCAAAAGCTTAATGAAAGTTAAAGTCAAATGATCAGGCTAACAGTAGATTCTCTAAAATTGTGATTGGGAAAGGAAATCCCATATGTTTTCTCTCAAATAAAAGTGGGTATTGCCCTGGCAGGTGTGGCTCAGTTGGTTGAGCATCATCTTGTGCACCAAAAGGTTGCCAGTTTGATTCCCGGTCAGGGCACATGTCCGGGTTGCAGGATTGATTCCCTGTAGGGGATGTGCAGGAGGCAGCCGATGGATGTTTGCTCTCACATCGATGTTTCTCTCTCTCTCTCCCTCTCCCTTCCTCTCTCTAAAACTCAATAAACTATTAAAAGAAGGTGGGTATCAATGGTTGTTAATATTGCTACTTCACCTTTCTTAGGAGTTGCAAAGGTATTTAAAATCCTGTGAATTTTGTAGGGTTGTTTATCAGACTACTGGTGCTCTGTCTACCAGAATGTAACAAGCATGTCAGTAGCCCATGTAGGTGTGAAATTGCCCACTATTGCATAAACACCAGCAGTAACCTCAGAGTGTAGTGGCGATTGATCGAAAAGACGGGAGGTGGGGAGTCGAGGCCCTCCAGCAGTTCCCATCCCCTGTCGGGCACTGTGGCAGCGTGCCAAGGCGCAGGGAGGAACATGAGTGTCTGGAGCAGGCATAGGTGGGATGAACTAGACTTGACTGTGTAAGTTTATGTTGAGGACTGGGAGAGTGAGAGCATGGTGCTCTGGCACAGCAGGCAGCAGCACGAGTGTGCGCTTCAGGGGGAGATGGAAGGGTAGGTGCGGGGAGGAGCACAGGCGGGAGGAGAGAAGACGGGCAAATGCGGTAAGTTGGGTGCGTAATCTTTCTCTTTGAGTGTTTGGGAATATTTCTACAATAAGTAAATAAACAATAAGAAAAATCAAAATATTTCATGCATACCTACATATATATAAATACATATCTGTGAATATATATATTTATATATTTTTTTGTTAATACCTGAGAATATTTTTTTTATTGTTTTTTTTTCAGAGAGAGTGGAAGTGAGGGAGGGTGGGGAAGAGAGAGAGAAAAAAATATCGATGTGAGAGAGACACATCGACTGATTGCCTTCCACATGCACCCCAGTCAGGGGCTGTATGCTAACCCACAACTTAGGTATGTGCCCTTAACTGGGAATTGAACCCAAGACCCTTTGGTGTGTGGGCTGATGCTCTAACCATTGAGTACACCGGCCATGGCTGTTCCTTGTTATTTTAATTAAAAATTTGTACAACCAATGGAAAAAAAAAGAATGTTCTTTTCACAAGAGACTGTGGAGAGTAAAAATGATGAAAGATTAAAAAAAAATGATCTCTTCAAATTTTCTTTCGTTTATGAGTTTGAATGTTTCCCTGTAATACTTCCAAATGGAACCAGCAACAGAAAATGTTCACAGTTTTTTAATAATGTTAGGACTTTTAAAATATTTATTATGAAACATTTTAGACATGAAAAAGTAATGACGATTAGAACTTTAACCATAGATCAGCAATATGTCACAGTGTTAGACACATGATGTAACCTTAGTGTGCCTTCATGGAATTGTAGCAGCCGATCAAGGGTAGGCTAGGGGGTTAGCCAGGCGGAGAGGAGGCTAGAAACGCTTCCCCGGAAGAGAGTGGTTAGGGTGGGCGTGACTCAGCGAACTGAGGGAGAGGCTGACTTGTCCTGTGCCGAGTGGACTCCTGGCACAGGTGCGGGGCGGTGCCAGGGAGCTTCCCTCTAACCCTCAGAGGCTTTCACCCAGTCCTTGTACGTACTGTCTGAACCACGAGCATCGCGATGTGCTGCTGGCCCCTTTGTGGTCTCAGCATTTCTGTGGATTGTCTGTTGGTCTGTTAGCCCGACATCCGCTACTAGTATAGGTTCTTGGTATGAAAGACGCGTCTCCCGCTTCTGTGCTGCGCGAGTGCTGTGAGCGTGCGCATAGGGCACGAGGTGTTGGGGACGTGGCAGAGGAGAAAGTGCAGAACCAAGGACTGTCTTTTTAGCATATTTTTTGGCTAGCATTCTTACTGCTTTCCAAATTTACAGTTGACAATATTGCAAGGAAAGCTTCAAGTACTGTGTTCAATGCAACAGACACAGACGATGAGAATGAATTTCCTGGTCAACCTGCATTGAGGATTTTGTGCTTATTTTTCCTTGGCCAGCACATCAGGGAGTGAGCTCTTCAGGGTGAGTTTGCTGGTAGAAGTTTTGATTTAATGTTTATTTCAAGTAAAGAAACATCAGTCTGGCCCATCAGCCGGCCAAGCCACTCAGGAACCCAGAGTGAACCCTGCCCTGGGCCACCTCGCCGCTGCCTGTGTCTGCTGATGGAGTCCTGCTTGGTCAGGAACACTTGGGTCAGTGTAAATTCCTGGTTTAAAAATGGCCAAAGAGAAAAATTTTCATTATGTGCTTCTTATGCTTTTAAACAATAAGGGTAGTGAAAGGAAGAAAGGAAGAAAGGAAGAAAGGAAGAAAGGAAGAAAGGAAGAAAGGAAGAAAGGAAGAAAGAAAGAAAGAAAGAAAGAAAGAAAGGAAGAAAGGATCAGTCTTTTGTGACTTTGTAATGCTGGCACGGCCCTTTTTCCTACCTTTGTTGTTCTCTTGTTGGCCGGCTTCGTGCTGGGCCGCTGCCGCCCGGGTGCGTGCCTGGCGCTCCATGCTCTGCAGGCCGCACCGACTGCGCATTGTCTCTGTGACCACTGCCTGGTTCAAATTATCTCTCTCTCTTCTTGCTTTTTGCTGGTAAATGTGTTCTGTTTAAGTCTGGAAACCTCACCTAAGTTTTCAGGAAATATGGTTTGCGTTTGGCTCCGATCCTGATGGAAAAAGTGAGCACGTCCTTGTCTCAGAGTGGGAGCTCTCACGCACGCCCCGAGCCAGGGGCGGAGGTGCCTTCCTGGGAGAGCTGGATCCTCTGGCTTCAGACCCCGACCGAGGCTTGCAAACCAGCATCTGTTTCCACCTGCAGGGCACCTTCCAGCCCTCCACTGCCCACCACCCCTTCTCTCAGCGACTCCATGAGGTTCACGAGACTGCGGCCCTGGCTTATTAGTACATTGTTTTGGTTATTGGGGCAAAAGGCCAGGAAAAAAGTGGTGGGATTATATTGTACATCTTCCGTGGTGGGCCAGGGGCAGCAAGGCCCTCCCTGGGAATCAGGAGTTGGGGACAGTGGGAAGAGGACCCAGGAGCCTCAGAAGGCCATGGATGAAGGGAACAGCCGCTCCGAGGGGCCCAGGTCTTCCTCTCCACCCATCTTCCTTGCCTTGCCTTGCGCCTCTTTCTAATTCTGTGCTCAGTAATCTGGACCCTTCCCATCCCAGTCCCCACCCTTGGCAGTCCCTGTGCTGGGTCACCAGAGTCATCACAGGGACGAGGTACCCGCAGGTGTCAGACATAGTGCGGAGGGGATGGCCCTGGCAGACCAGACCGGAGCTTGTATTTTTTTCCTGGAGTCAGTGTTGGACAGTGAAGTTCAAGATTTCAGCAGCCTCAGTGCTGTGAGTGTGGAGGGGCCGATGAGGCTCAGCTGGGTGTGGGCCTCTGTAGTGGGAGGGGTGCTGAGCTTGGGGAGCCTGCTGCTCTACAGGAAGCCAGAAGCAAGTCTCCTCATGTCCAGAGGGAGGCGTTACCTCATCTCTCAGCTTTTCTCGCTGGAAACTTGACCCTGAGAGATAGCCTGGGTAGAGGCCCAGGCCTGTGCCGGAGACCCACAGGAGTGTCTTTCAAGAAAAATATGAACCCTGGCCGGTTTGGCTCAGTGGGTAGAGCGTCAGCCTGTGGACCAAAGGGTCCTGGGTTCGATTCCGGTCAAGGGCACATTGCAGGCTCCTCCCCGGCCCGTGCCCTGGTCAGGGCACATGCTGGAGGCAACCAATCAATGTGTTTCGCTCCCACCAATGTTTGTCTCTGTCTTTCCCTGTCTGTTCCACTCTCTCTAAAAATCAATGGGAAAATGTCCTCGGATGAGGATTAAAAGAAAAAGAAAAAAGAAAAATGTGAGTGTAAAATAACCTGTTTACAATGCGGAGCACTGCCAAAAGCTCCTAGAAGAATGGAGAGGCCCGTGTTCTGTTTTCACAAAGAAAGCATGCCCTGCGAGCCTCCAGCGGGAAGACCTGGACTAGGTCCTCGGCTGGGTCCAGGTGTGGGCCAGCTTAGAGTTCAGGAGATAAACAACCAATACTGCTTTTTAGTAAGTGAAATTTTTAACAAAAAGCATGGAAATCATGGTATTTTTTAGGCTGTGAAGTAGAGGAACCCACCAGAACAAATGCAGCAGCAAGGACCTGGAGATGTGGAAAGCCATCAGAACTCAGTAAAAAGTTACTTCTGTTTTTTGGCTTTCCTGCCATCAGGGACTCTTGCAAATAAAAGAGAAACATGCTTTGTTAAAATACTTGCAGTTTCACTTGAGGTGGAGGTTTGGGGCTTCTCAAAATTTATCTTGAACAAGAATTTTGGCAAGAAGGTTACAGTAGCTTTGAAAAGGGAAGCGGGTGGGTGTTTTTTCTGACGTATTGCTTTAGGTTAGGTTGATGTTGTGGCCACTTTATTCTGTGTTTTTCAGTTTGGCATCCTGATAAGGTTAAAAAATAACTTTTTTAAAGACATGCTGATTTACACTGGCCAGATTATTATGACCACCTGATGTTTGTAGGCAAATTAGTTATAATTTCGCGCTGAAGTTGCTAGGGGGCCAGATCATTATAAACATCTGAATAGCACAACATACCTAAGTATCGTTGCTGATCAAGTTCATCCTATCATGTTGATGGCGAATCCCAATGGAGATGGCTCTTCCAACAAGACAATGCGCCATGCCACGGTGCTCGTATCGTGCAGGAGTGGTTTCAAGAACATGAGGGAGACTTTACCTTGCTTAGGTGGCCCCCACAGTCACCAGATCTCCATCCAATTGAGCATTTGTGGGACGAAGTTAAAAGAGCCATGAGGCAGCTGGTTCCACAGCCATCAAATCTCACAGAACTGGACAGTGCTATTCACCAGGCATGGTGTCAGATTCCTCGCATCACCTTTCAACATCTTGTGGAGTCAGTGCCAAGAAGAATCGCCGCAGTATTGAAGGCAAAAGGTGGCCCCACGAAGTACTGATGGGTGGTCATAAGAATCTGGCCACTCAGTGTATAGCTTGATACAGAAATACTTTCTCTGGTCTCTGATTTCTCTTCTGCAACCAGCACCTGCAGACTCATCTCGGGAGAATGAGTGCTTTCTGGCCACGCGCTCCCCCCAGGGCAGCCATGGCGCTGGCTGCCTGTGCGTTCTCCCGAGCAGTTCTTTATGCGGAGCACTAGTCTTACCTGCGGCACAGAAATGGCGCCTGCTGCGCCGTGGTCCTGCGTGCCTTCCTCAGGTGTGGCCCTCAGAGAGCCCCTGCGTCAGTTCACACGGGGTGGCCCATCCCTTTGCCTGCTGGGGGTTGTCTAGCGTAGAGGCTGCCACAGTGATTTAAGAGTTCTGCAGTCTTTCTTTATAAACACTCCTCCATTGAGTAACTGGCTGCTTGTTTTGCTCCTGTAAAAATACATCGTAGGAGACGCCTGGAGTCAGAGCTGTGGTTCTCCGTGTTGCTGGCTGTTACCGTGGCTCTGCAGGCCTTCTCCCTGGTCTTCCTCTGCGTGTGGAGGCCAGTTCCTGGGCTGCTGGATGGGGCCCTCGTGGGTCTCAGTGTTCCCCTCGCCGTGTCCCTTTCCTCCTGTGACTGGCTGTCCTGCTCTGTGTTTGTTTGGGGTGAGTCCATAGCTTTCTATGTAGTTGTTTCTGTTGTTTTAATAGCATCACTGGAATAAAATTCACATGCCATAGAGGTCACCTTTTCCAGTGTACAGTGGTTTTGGTGTATTTAGAGTACTGCTACCTAGCATCACTGCTGTCTATTCCAGAATGTTTTCAGGACCCTGAAAAGAAACTTCGTGCCCATTGGCAGTCACCCCTCACCCCCTTCTCCCCCGCCCTGCAATGACTGCTCCACTTGCTGTCTGTATGGATTTGCCTCTTCTGGACGTTTATGTCAGTGGATTTACACATGATGCGGCCTTTTGTGTATGACTTCTGTCACTCACCATAATATTTTCAAGGTCTATTCATATTGTAACATGTATCAGTACTCAGTCCTTTTTCATGGCCAAATAGTATTCCATTGTTTGGCTGCACCACATTTTGGATTATCCATTCACCAGTTACTGGACATTTGGGCATTTTCACTTTTTGATTATTGTGAATAATATTGCTTTGAACTTTCATGTACAGGTTTTGATAGTTTTTTAAAACCATTTTTAATATAGAAAGAGTACTTACAAGTCATTCAGAAAAATGTGAGTTAACCCAACAATCAGATGGACAAAATGCTGTGTGCAAAAAGGCAATGGCGGTTTTCTCAACGAAAGGATCAGTGCTGTGTATTCTTGAAGGGCGTGCCCTCCGAAAGCTACTACTTTACAAAAAATGTGGAAGAATATTAATTGTTAACAAAAGAGCACTTTGGGTTGGTTAAAGCTGGTTCAAGAGTGATGTGCAAGGATTAGCAGTGTGAGGGGTTTTCTGTGGCTCGCACCGTGGGCTGTGCATTCTGAAGGAAAGTGTCTTTATTCTTTATGCCTTTCCAACACTCCCCAGTGTTGTGCATGCTTTGCCTCCCACATGCGTGTGTTTAGTCTGAGCATCATAATGGTTCTTGCCTTGGAGGCACAGAACACTTCAAACACAACATATTCGGATAGCTTGCTGAGAGGACAGTTGGAACTCTGTGTTTGGGATTCCTCTGGGTTTCATTTGTTTTCACTCTTCAGCTTTTGTATTTATTGATAGTTTTGAGTACTTACTTGAAGATATTCAGCACTATTGTATCTTTTCCATGGGAAGAGGTGACTGCTTGGCCACAGGTGGTTTTCCTTGTGTAGCATGAGGCCTGTGCACTGACAGCCTGTGAGACGAATGCTGCATAGAACATGCAGGTGCTTTCATGCCATTGTTTACAGAAACCCCTGTCCTTGTTGGAACTTCATTAAGTGGTGTCCATCTGTGAGCCTCCAAATTTCATAGATGAGCCATCGGAGTAGGTTCCTTTGTCTGACTGGCACATAAACTCCTCCGCCCGGGACCTGCTCCTGTGTGTCCCGTCCAGGTGCTGTGCACAGGGTGCGCCGGGAAGAGCGCCAGTTGTGGATGCGCTGACCGGAACGTCAGGAAGCGTAGCAGTGACAGAACAAAGTGTCTGTCCAGAGAGCAGCTGGACGCCGGGGAGCAGCCCGCCCGGCTGTGCCTGCTGCGCGCGCTCCTGCAGGGAGGGCGGTTACTTCACGGGGGAATGTCATAGGGGATGGTTAGGTGAGTCAGCATTCTTGTACCATTTTGTAAGAAAGGATAAAAATGGGAAAAACACCCTTTTCTGAGCCCTCCTGTGGTGGTTCTTTTCTCTGGGTTCTGCTGGAAGGCTGTTGACTGTGTTTGGTGCCAGGACCACTTGACTGGCTTGGTGTAGCTCTGTTTCTAGGAAATGTAGTGGGGTGGGAATTGGGTTGTTATTTTAAAAATCTGTATGAAATTATTTAATTTTATTGGCTGTCTCCTTAAGAGTTATTGGACACCCCACCATAGAATGTTTGTTTTTAAGGTCATTACATGTAGAAGTCAGTGGTCTAGTACTTACAGTCATCAGCCTATTATTTGGTGCTTTTTATGTACTTATTTTGTTACCTCACCCTCTCCCCCCAAATAAATTACACTAATGCTGTAGCAAACAGGTTTATAACATACTTTATAAGATACGATAAAACGAATTTTGCTCGGTAAGTTTACTATGGTAGACATTGTGGGTAGTAAAGGAAAGTAGTATTATATAGTTTTGGTACAAAATCTAGGTGGAGAGAGAGTTAACATTCATGAAACAGTGAATGAATGAAGATGAATGGAAGAGTGGCGGACAAGTGAGTGAGTGCTTGCTTCTCCCTGAATACCCGGGAGGTTCCTGTCACCCGCAGAAGATGGAGACAGACAATCCAGGGAGGGGCCGTGTGTGTCACACAGGAACCTGAAGCGGTGGTGGCTCCAGTTGAGTGGCCTGATGGGCGGCCGGGATGTGGTTCTGGGAAATAGCCAGTGACTTGGGACCTAGAGGCAGCCTGAGGGTGTGCGGCGCCAGGGACCGCAGGTGCTCGGCGGGTCTCCGGAGTGAGCGGGAGGGCAGTGAAGGAGCCTGAAGACAGGAGAGGAAGTTACGGGACATTTAGGTCTGAGAAGCCTTACTGAGTCATTGGACCTCAATTTGAGTAATATTTTAAAAACCTAGTTGAAACAACCAGTTACACCTGTTTTGAACAATTGTTTAAAATTAATTATGAAGATCTGATCTGATTGGGTTCTGGACTTGAGGTGTTCCGTTCATCTTCACTCTCGCTAGATGGCTGTGCTGAGGAGGCAGCAGCGGATGATCAAGAACCGGGAGTCGGCCTGCCAGTCCCGCAAGAAGAAGAAGGAGTACCTGCTGGGGCTGGAGGCGCGGCTGCGGGCGGCCCTGTCCGAGAACGAGAGGCTGCGGAAGGAGAACGGCTCGCTGAAGCGGCAGCTGGACCACGTGGTGTCAGAGGTGAGGGCTGCGGGTGCCGGGCTCAGGCAGTGCCCTTTCTTTCTGAAAGGTCAGGAAGGAATGTTGTATTTCAGATTAAGTTGGAAAAGAGCAGTGTTAGGAAAGGGGCACGGTGAGCCCTGACCCGTCTGCACGAGGGCTTCTGAGTGTGCCCACCCTGCGGCCCCGGGCGTCACCTTCCCCGCTTCCCGAGGCTCCTTTCCTCGTGCACCCGACCATGCACCGCGTGGGGCCCGGCGCCCAGATCGCAGGTCTGTCCCGAGGCCTGGTGCTCCAGGGCCCGCAGGGCTGCCCCCAACCAAACGCGCCTCTGCCTCCGCCAGGCTTCTCTCCTGTCCGTCTGCTTGCCGCCCAGGAACAGCCCATTGCATGACTGAAACGGTGCTGGGGGGACAGGGACAGACGGCAGGAACCTCTCAAGGGGACGCAGACGGGCTGACTCCCCATGGGAGGGTGAGGAGGTCTCTGCTCCTGTCGGAACAGTTTGCTCCCCTTTGAGTTTTGTTTGTTGTTGAAGCATTCCTACACCTGAGGAAGAGAGTTCTTCTCTTAGATATTCTCTGTGAGGCTGAGCTGTCGTCTAATTGTACTTCATGTGGTCATTTCCCTAGAACCAAAGGCTTAAAGTCCCTAGTCCGAAGCGAAGAGCCATCTGTGTGGTGGTGCTGTTGGCGTTTGTCTTCCTGAACTACGGACCCATCAGGTGAGTGTGTAGTCATAAGCTAGAGAAGGACGGATTTGTTTTATTCTCAGAGACGAGGGAGAGGAAAGGTTGGTTCCTCTGTCTTTTTGCCAAGGTCTCGATAGAGTTGGTGATTTCTAGTGAAGGAAGCATAAGTTATCAAGCAGATTGCTGGGGAAGCAGAAATCAGGCTGCCTACTGGCCCCGTGACTGCGTTGTCTTAGGCAAGCAGCTGAGTGTCTCCCAGCCTCAGTTCCCCGCCCTCAGGTGGGGTAATAATAATGACTCACCTGCCTCTGTGCTGGGGGCTCGGGCATCAGTGCTGATGTGGCGCTAGGCTAGCCCACTGCCCAGCGAGAAAATCAGCAGCGAGACCGGTGGTCCCGGTTCCGGTTTTGTAGGCTTGGAAAGGTGGGCGAGAATCTGAGCATTTGTGAGCATCCCAGCTGATGGTACAGGATTTCAACTCAGCACACATGAGAAGCACTGCTTTGAGGTTGGAGTCAGAAGATGAGTTCAGAGCGATCCCAGAGGTCATCTCAGATTCCCACCTGCTGTGGCACATCTGACACCACCCCTCCTCCAGCACCCTGGCATAGGGGTCAAAGAGAAGTCAGCAGGGCCACGCTTCCGAGGCCCATGCCGCCCTAGGAGGAGAGGCGTGCAGGGTGTGTGCAGGCTGGTGTGATGACTAGGTGCTCGGACACTTCGGTTGAAGGGCAGTGATAAGGGAAACCCCACAGAGGAAGCTGAGTCTTGAGGCGTGGTAGCAGTTTGCCAGGTGCCACGCGTGGGAAAGGCACACCAGGCATGTTAAAGGCACAGCGATGAAGTGGTCTTGCACTTTCAGAAACAGTGACAAATTCATTGCCTGTGCACGTGGGCGTGTGCAGGAGGGAAATCGGGCTGGAGGTGCAGGTGGGTCCAGGTAATGGGCCTCGGACGCTGCGTGTACAGGAGAGGCTGCGCAGTCAGCATGTGTGCTGGGAGGAGCTCTTGGGTGGCATCTGGAAAGGACTGGATTGAGCAGAGAGCACGTTTCTGTCCCCACTGCCCGAGTGCTCACCCTGAGGCTCTCTGTGCCGTGTCCTGGGTCGCCTCCGCCGATGCCACCTGCTCTGCCTTTCTCACCTCCACAGCCCCACTCACCTTCTCACCTTGGCTGCATGGGTGCTCACTCCCTCATGTATTCAGACACAGCGGGTCCTTCGGGAGCGCCACTGCCTGCCAGGTCCTGAGCAGGGAGCCAGGGGTGCAGGCGCGCAGAGACAGCTGGAGTACGAGGAGGAACTCCTAGATGTCACGGGAGAGATGGGCGTACCTGTGAAGGAGCCCAGGAGTAACAGTGACTCTGACAGTGGCCTTTGCTGCGGGGGTGGGGGGTGTTGGGTGTTTTGGGAGCCTCGTGAGTCAATAGTGATTTGAAAGAAAAGGGAGGAACCACGGTCATTGAGTGAAGTAATGGTCCCCCGGCTGCAGAGGGGCGGAGTGGGGGAGGGGCTGGGTCTCACTGCCACAAGCAGCAGCCTGGTCCCTATGGAAGGGGAGCCGGCTCCGCTGTCAGTGAGGTCTGGGTGGGAGACAGGGACAGAGCAGAGGGGAGGTACGGGTGGGACCCGCGTAGTGTGGGGAGGGTCGGGTGTGGAGTGGGGGGGTCAATTGGGAAAGAAACAAAGGGGATATCTGTAATACTTCCAGCAATAAAGGTAAATTGAAAAGAAAAGGAATGGGACAAATTTAAACACTTGCCTCCTGAGGAGCAGCCCCAGGGGAGGGGAGGCGGGGGTGGAGTGGAGACACTAGGAATCATTCAGATCCGAAAGCGTGTTAACGGCTTAGAGCAAAGAGAAGCAGCAGTGAGAAGAGCTGGAAGGAAGGACGGAATCAGAGCATTGACAGGCCGGGGCACCTCCAGGTCCCAAGGAAGAGACAGGAGGGGAACTGGCCCTGCACTCACGCGAGCAGGGACTGCTCCTCCCCGAGCAAATTCACACAGAGAGCCTGAAGCCCGGGACAACAGCAGCGATTCTCCACGCGGAGCCGTGCCCTGAACCTGACGTTGGGATGGGCAGTGTTTCCGTGTGGACCGCTGCTGTGGCCTCTTCACTGAGGCTCCTGGGGGGGAGGGGGGCGGCCAGGGGAGCAGGAACCCCAGTGGAACCCGGCTTGTGCCACTTGGAAGATACTGATCGAACTCCGCCCACATCTGTGGCCTTTTGCAGGCAAGTGTAACTATGTTTAATTGGTGCAGAAACTGTAGGCTTTTAACAACAGGTTGTGAGTTCTAACTGAACTTTCCTCAGGTATCACAAAGCTAAGTCTGGTCAGACAACGAGATTTAATCAGATTTCCAAAGCATTTGACATGTAGGAACCTGAACTCTCCGAATAGACCACATCACCATATAAAGTTCATGTTTCAGATGCTCAGTGTGGAATTGAATTTGTGAGCTTTATTGCTGTGGGTCCAAGTGAGAAAATATATAATCCACAAGTTTGGCAAATATGGGTATGCCTTAGGCAACATTTCCTGAAGGCATTTGGTGATGCAATGTAAGTACATCTTACATCGAAAGGGAGAGCTTTGTCGAGGTCATGGGCAGCATCACTGACTAGTTTGAAAGCTTGGGTTATGAATAGTCATATGGAGGAGAGGAGCCACCAGGCTCAGGGCTAATGCTTTCTGGCTTATTGCTGTGAGGGTGGTGAAGGAGGCAGCGAGCTGGTTTTGGCATAGGGTTCCAGGATCGGGCGCTCTGGGTGGCCTGAGAAATAGTGACTCTCAAATGTGCATAACCCTCTCCTGTGTAACTCATTGGGGTGGATTCTGTGAGTATTAATCCTATTTTATCCTTGAAGGAACTAAAATGTAATCCGGGTCTCTCGTAAAAAAATTAACCTGGAAAACCGTCTTCTCTGGAAACCATAAAGTGTTTTCCTTCCACCCTTCTGCAAGAAGCCCCGAGGACTCTGCTTTTGGCAACATGGTGGCCCGAGGTGCAGAGCAGCCCGGCAGTGCAGTCCACCAGGAGGCCCGGGCCGCGGCCGGTCAGAGCGCTGGTAGTGCCTGAAGGGAAGCTGGGGAAGGGCTGCTTGGAGGCCAGAGCAGGAAGGTCACGTGAGCCCGATGGTGAGCTTGCACTGCAGGCGGTGCTCGTCTTTCAGGGGTTTCCTGACCCTTCTGGCCTAGAGTCCAGGAAGGAAAGCTCTGGAACCAGACGAGGTAGGAAGTCACAGCTGGGCCCTTCTCCTCCCCGCCCCATGGAGCTGGGGCTCCCAAACCAGGCGGAGAGTCCTAAGAACCAGCTGGGAGTTGGCTCTGGTAGAGTGGAATAAAGCGAAAATCTCCCCCAGGAATTCGTTACCAGAAGCCTAACTCTGCAGGTGTGAGCCTGGGTTTATACTCCTGGTGTGACCCCAAAACAAACCCAAAGTGTTGTGTAGGTGCCCTGCCCGCTTCGGGCTGTGATCAGAGCCTTGCTGACCGGGTGCTCCGGAGGCGTGCTGTCCTTGCGCTCTGTGCTGATGTCTTTGATCTGTAAGCTCTGTGGTGGTTTCGTTTGTCTTCGTGACCATTTTGGCGTTAGGCAAGTTTAACTCGTGCTCCAGACTCTGAGGACGAGTGTCTGTCAGGTTTGCTGAGACGTCCAGGAGGTGGGCTGGTGGGGAAGGAGCGGCATTCATTTGAGATGCTTGTAAACTATTTCTTTGTGGAAGGAAGTTGAATTAATTTAAGAAAAGTGGGGGTTGTAAGGGAAGAGAAAGGGAAAATGGATTAATGTTGATGGAAAACAGAACTTCCAAAAGGTTCTGTCAGCAACATAAAGTTTGACCAAGAACAGCTTGTGCTGAAAATGCTTCCTTCTCTATAAAACGGGACGACTAAGAGCTGCTGGAGACGCGGGTCTGCACTCACCTGCGATCCGTTGCTTATTCAGCTTGTTACGTGCTGAGCTGTGTTAATGGCTGAGTAATGGTGGGGGCTACAGCTTTGATCACAGAAGTTGGATGTTTTATTTTCCTTGCCTCCCTACCAGTCGGGGTGGCATTTTTGGTTTCCATCCGTGGCTGTACGTTATAGTCACCAGGGACTCTGACCTGGGGGATCTGATGGGATGGGCCCGGGTCCCTGGTTTTGAAGGCACTATGTCCCTCAGGTGGCCCTGCAGTGTGTCCAGCCCTAAACTGCTGCAGAGGTTGGTCTTTTGTTCTTTCTATACGTTGGCCCCTAGGGTAGTTGGTAGAGCACTTATGCAGGGAATTAGATTAAATATAGGAGAAATTTTACTGGATCGCTAGACAGACACTCTGTAGGTTTGTCTGTATAACTGAGGAAGTGCCTGACCTCCGTTTGGGACAGAACAGGAGCCCAGCATGGCCTGAGCGAGGGACTTCCTCCCCGCAGCGGCCTGGGCAGACCTCTGTGCCAGGTGTCCCCCTCTGCTCTACGGCCCCTGCAGTCGTCGCCCTTCCCACAGACAACGAAGCGACACCTGCTGGAGGTTTGAAACATGCTAGGTCTTCAGGATGTGGCGAGAGGTGGGGGTTGGCTGAGCCTTCTTCTCGCTCGTTCTGGGGGGGGAGGGGTGCTGCCCCCTCCCAGGTCAGAGTCTGTAGTTTGAGACATCAGACTGGGAGGAGGAGGGGGAGTCACACTCTGTTTTCTTAGGAGACGGTGTTAGGAGAGGTGACCACGCAGGATGTGGTGCTGAGTCCGATTGTCTGGAACTGGGTAGAAACGGTCTCTGTTCCGTGTCCCATGTGTTTGTTCGCTGCCTGTTGTTTCACAGGAAGAATTCTAGTTCTTATCCTGATGAGCCTGTCCCCAAATCTGGCTGCAGTTCTTTTTTTTCTTTTCGTTTGCTGAGCACATTTTGTGTATGTTGTCACTATTGGCTGTGGGTTAAGTTACTGTCGTAACTTAAATGTCAAAACTCAAACCATCAACTCTACATGGTTTTATTCAGCCAGATTTTAAATGAAATCTAATCCAAGTTCCTGGCCAGCAGTACCGCCCACATTATCACAGTGACGTGCAAACGGCAGGAATGCAGCAGTCCGCGCGTCGGAGCACCGGAGCCCACCCATCGCTGGCAGCCCTCTCCGCGTGCCTTTGCTCCCGCTCCTCAGACGGGTCAGCAGCAGTCGCTTCCCTTTCCTTTTAGCCTCGTTGATTTCATCCCGGGTTTTAGAATGTGGCTTAGCGTCTACCAAGGGCGGAGCTGGGCTGCTTTCTGTGCTTCCGCCTTCGTGTGAGTATGTGTAGGAGGCTCCTCAGGAGTGTCCCTGCTTTGTCACGTGTGTGCAGCGGGCTCATCGGGAAAGTCTGTGCCGTTGTCACCTGGCGCTCAGCTGTCTTCTCCCCAGACCCGAGTTGCTATGACGGAGGGAAAGGCAGCTGAGGACCCTCCGTCCTTCGCTCACTTCCTTCTTTGCCTTGAGGAGTCAGTGTCGTGCTCAGCGACGAAAGGAGACATTGGGGGAACTTCTGCCGCCTTCTGTCTGGGGAGAGGGTCAGTGGAAACTAGGCCGGATGAGAAAACTGTTGAGTGTACATTGGATCCTCTGATATTTTCTTAAGACCACAAATCTCCGTTCACACAGATGGGCCAGCCCGTGGTTTGCTGAAGTGGCTTCCCAGCGCCGTGCTCAGGCCCTCGTGTCTGCCGGCGGAGCCCCGGGGAAATGCAGGCCTGGCAGCGCGGGATGCCCATGCTCCTGGGGAGGGTCCAGCGAGCCTGCGGGGTGCAGGATGGCGCTGAGTGTGAAACGTACATGCAGTCATTACGCATTGCTCTAGCTTCTAGATGAGTGCCTCGAATGCCTTTTTTTGTCTCCAGGTTTGAGCTGTTTGGTTATTTCAGTTCCCATTTGACATTATTTCAAGTGTGTCACCGTGAATGTCAGCGAGAGCTGTGTGCTGTACGCTTAGACTTCTTGTGTCTGTGTGTCCTGAACACACATTGGCACCATGTCCACAGCCGACATGTCTCGTGGAGCTGCAGTGAGGGAAGTACAGATAGATACCTGTGTGCCTACTGGCTCCCAGCCCTCTCACCAGGTTCTCAATAAGAGCTAACTTGCTGTCATTTTTCTTTCCCATTTTTTGTGTGAATTTAAAAATGAGAGATAACTGGAAATAAAAGAGGAAAAGAAGATGAATAAAAGGGAAGATATGCAGACTAATATTCATGTTCATAGTAATTATTATTGATAACTTGTATTCTAGAATGATACAGGTTGGCTGTGTGTTGGTACCATCTGTGCTGGGTTGGTAGAGGTTTTTGTGTGTTTGTTCTGGTAAGCTATTTATCAAACTCTCACTATGCATCAAGTACTAGTCTATGGACTTTATATAAATAATTTCTCCCAGGACTAGAAGGTGAGCGTGACTGTCCCCACGCTGTAAGCAGCACTGAGGTCACAGCTGGTGTGTGGCAGAGCTGGGGTTCATTCACAGTCAGTCTCTGGAGCCCTCGCCACAGCCACTGAGAGCAGCAGCTGCTCACTGGAGAAGTCGGTGTTTACAGAGGAGTTGGGGCAAAAATCCAGTAATTCTGCCTGTTCCTCTAGCAGTTAGGATCGACTGTGAAAGGAGAAAACATTTATCTTATGAATTGACTGGACTGCTGTACAGGCAGACCTTGGAGACATGGGGAGTTCAAGTCTAAACAGTGTTGACACTGCCCTGTAGCTTATTAAGTGTGCAGTGATAGTGTTATGTCTTAAAAACAATGTGCCTGCCTTCAGAAAAACACATCATTGCTCAGCAATGCTGACCATCCCCGGAGCCTTCGGCCAGTCACAGTCTTTTGCCAGCAGCGGGTCCTGCCTCGATGGTGATGGCGGCGGACTGATTGGGTGGGGGTTGCCAAAGGCGGTGACTGTGACCATTTCTGAGAGTAAGACAGTGGAGGGGGCCATGCCGCCTGGCTCTTTTTTCACAAACGATCTCTGTAGCACGAGATGCTGTTTGGTAGCGTTTTACTGACAGAAGAACTTTTCTCCAAAGTGGGGCCAGTCCTCTCACCCTGCCACTGCTCTTCCTCAGCTCCGTTTACAGGAGATTCTAAATCCCTTGCTGTCATTTCAACATCTTCACGGCACGACCACCAGGAGGTGCCATCATAGGAAACCACTCCCTTTGCTCATCCAGGAGACGCGCCCTCCTCCGGCTCACTCATGCCTGGAAAACGGTGCCACACCGTGCTTGTCGCAGGTGCCACAACCTTCAATTTAAAACATGCAGAACCTGCCAAGTGCCAGTAAGCAAAGTGCGATGGAACGAGATATGGCAGAAATGTAACAGAGGAGAGCCGGCACGCCAGCTCACACCGCCTTTCCGACATGTGGGATGGTCAGAGGGCGCCTTTCTCGGTGAGAGGGCACCGAGGACTTGTGTGTTAGGGTCTGTTGCTATGTAACCCCAACTGAGCTGTAAAGGCTTAAAACAACAGTCCTCTGCTGAACACAGCACCCGAGTTTGGGGAGGCTCTTCTTTGCTCCGTGGCGTGTCACCTGGGCTGGCTCAGTTGGAGCACCCACTTTCCTGAAGGCTGAGTCCTCATGGCCAGCAAGTGGGTGCTGGCACTCAGCAGCCCTGAGTCAGGCTCTGGGCCAGGGGCCTCAGGGTCTTCATCTGGGCCTCTGCACGCTGCTGGCTGTGCTCACAGGGTGGTGTCTGGGCTCAGGAGTGAGCACCACCTGGGGGAAGGAAGACTGCTTGCTGTATCACTGTTCACTGGATGAGAGAGAGAGAGAGAGAGAGAGAGAGAGAGAGAGATGAGGAGAGGCTCATTTCGGGGCCTGGTGACCCTGGTGCTGGAAACGGCTGCTTAGAGCAGTGAGCACCGCCTTTATGACCTCACGGACTACCAGTAGCCCGTGGACCACCGGTTGGCGACCCCTGGTTTAGAGGATTGTGGGTTTATTGGTATTTTTGTTTTTGTTAATCCCCATCTGAGGATATTTTTTTACATTGTTTTTTAAAGATAATGAAAGGGAGAGAGGAGGGAGTTGGGGAGGGGAGAGAAATATGGATGTGAGAGAGACATTGATTCCTTGCCTCCTGCATATGCCCCGACCGGGGCCAGGGATTGAACCTGCAACTCCGGTATGTGCTCTTGACTGGAAATCGAACCCGAGACTGGCTGGTGCATGGGCTGACACTAACCACTGGCCAGGGCTAGAGGGTTGGTTTTTTAATCTTGAGTTGAAGATCTATTTTTTCAGTCATGCTTCTGCTTCTAGTAAATTACCCCAGCACTGCTGGCTGCAGAAGTCACCTGTGAGCCCTCGGTGTGCAGAGAAGCAGCTAAGGTTTGTAGAATTCCCCTGAGAATTCTGTCTTTACCTCAGTTGTAGCGAAAGGTCACACAATTTCCTGCTCCTGGATCTGGAGGTGGTAGAGTAATGAGATCACCACCTGTCATTTTTCAGTTTGGGGCTAGTCTTCCTAAAATAAAGATCTGGATTTTTCTCTTGGTGTGAGGTAGAATGGCACAACAAATTCATTGATTTGTTGTTCAAAAGAGTAAAAAGGACTGCCTCCTATGGTCCGGGCATCTTCTTAGAACAAAGCAGAGGTCCCGTATTCCTTAACTTACATTCTAGTGAGGACAGACAGACAGTAACTTAATACAAATAAAATGATACAGCTGTAAACTGTTAGCAGAGGGGTAAAGTAGGCAATGGTTTTACCAGGCTGAGGGGTTGCTGGAACTATAGTTGCAAGTAGTGATCGTCGTGAAGTAGACGTTTGAGCCAGCCAAGGGTTCAAGGTGAGACGGCTCCCCGGGGTGTGTGGGGAGGGGCCTTCCTGCAGGGGGAACGGCCAGGCGAGGCTGGGGCCCGGTGCAGCTTGTGAAGGAAAACGAAGCCGTGTGGTGAGGGGAGTGCGCAGGTAGGACGAGGCCGGGGCTCTGGTGCAGGGAGGCGTCAAGGACCGGAGGCCTCTGTCCTCGGAAGGCCTCCCAGGGCGAAGGGCAGAGCCGCCACAAGGCCGAGCAGAGGGGCACAGGACGGTCTGACCGAGGTCTCAGCAGGCCCTGCACTTGGCAGGTGGGAAGAGCAGCCCCGCCACTCACTCCTGTGCCCTCTTTGGGACACGTGGACCTTTGAAAACCTGTGAGATACTTGTTTCCGCTGTTTTACACGTGCCGGGGGTGGGGGGGGGTGGGGGGTGGCTCAGAGCCACACCGCGAACCAGGCCTCTGGCTCCGGTTCGGTGCTCTCCCGCTCTTCAGCGTTGAGCCGGAAGGTCAGCCTCACCTGTGCTCAGTTCATGTGCGGCTCTCAGGTCAGCAGCAGCGGCCACATGTGGGCTGCTTTGGGGGACGAGCGAGAATCAGTTTGATTCTTACCTGCGGTGGTGGCTGGACTTTAAACTTCCCTGGGTTGAGCCGTAAGAAAACTGGTTTGCAAAGGGCGGAACAGGTTGGGTTTTGTGCCGTGTTTTTCTCAGCTACTTGGTATTGAAATTGGGTATCTGAAATCATATCTTAAGGATTAAGTGGCTTCATAAATAATCCAAAACAGTTGGCTTTTAGCATTTCACAAATGAAAAAGAAAAGTAACAACTCTTATAATACTTTTCCAGACCGTGGGGGAAATTGGAATTACTTGTGTTTTATTCATCTATGCACTCCAGACCTGTTGGCCCGTAACATGAACAAGTTTGTTGGTATGAGATTGTTTTGTGGCTTAAAACTGTTGTGACTCTCATGGTTTTGAGGCGTGAAGAGCAGCATGTTCTGGTCCTAGAGACATTCTGTTTTCCTCATATTTATTAAAAATACTGAACAGACCGGATTTAAGCTAGCCATGAAGAGTTTGATTAGATTGCCTTATTAGTATTACGAACTGTCGTCAGTGAAGGTACGACCATTACCCTAGCCTTCCCATGACTCCGAATCATCCCTCTGCATTATTGGACTTAATTTCCCTAAATTAGCAAAAGGGGACATCCAATGATGTAAAAACACTCATGCCAAGAATCCAAAAGTCTGTGAGACCCCGAAATGGGACCCTCACTCTGTCCTGCAGACGGACGACAACCCCAATCAACCTTAGGAGACGTTACTTGATGCAAACCGCAAGAGGTTTTATTCCAGCGCGCTGGGGCTCAACTCGAAACTCACGCAGGAGCGGAGTTGGGCCCCGAGCAGAGAGTTTTCCAGATATTTATAGCAAAAATTACACGTTGGGGAGGGGTTGCATGCAGGAGGGAGTAAGGAGAACAAAGAAATTCCAAATGGCTTGATAGGGCGTGAAATTCACCCCTCACTCCTGCCTGGTATTTTTACAACCTGCTTATCTCAATGGTTGGCTATCTCCAGGGACAGCCCCAAGGCCTGTGCTCCCCCTGTTCCTGTCTGTAGCGGGGGAAGCCTGGGAAGTTTGTGTGGCTTGTAGCATTTTTTATTCTTTCATTCCCCCATTTGCTTTTTGGCAAGTTCTAATCATAGAACTTCTGTCTCTAAACCTTCTCCTTTGAAACTATCTCCTGGCGGAGAGACTGGTATTGCTGTCTGAGCACTAACACTTGCACAGCGCTTATTCTTTCTCTGATAAAGATGACCAGCCGGTTTAGGATACAGGGCCCAAGTGTAAAAATTAAAAACAGTATAGCAATAAATGTCTTATTCAAATAAGAAAGAAATGCCATTTCATTGGCCCCTGTTTCTCTCCTAAGCCCTTATGGTATTTGGGAGGGAAGGAGTTTTATGGATTTTTTTATTGCCATTAACTTCCTTCCATCTGTTATGCCCAGATTTCAAGATCCCCAAGGAAACCACACCAGGGAACTGGCCTGTCCGATGCAAAAGCAGAGGGTCTCTTATACAAGCTCGCTTGGTCCCCCGTTGCCTCCATCACTGGGTGCAAGAGAGAGCCCGAGTCCCAAGAGAACAAAGAATTTATAGGGCTTGGGGCCGGGTTGGGGCAGTGCAGCTAGGGTCTGGTTATACAAAGAAAGGGAGGTGGCCAGCATACTTTTGTCCTTGAGCTAGTTTCCTCCGCCTTTCCATTGGCCGATACACCCTGAGGCTTTTTTCTTGGAAGAGGGGTTAAGGACACAGCCATCAGTCCGGCTATGTCCTTTCATTCCCACCTTGTCTTGGAACTTCTGGCTCAATCATAAGACGGACTGCATTTCTATTCCACCGTCGCTAGAGGCCCGTACTGGGCACACAGACCTATCAACTGAACTATTCTTATAAGCTTAACAAATGGTCCGGTGGAAGGGAAAGAAACCATTTTAGCTTTAACAACTTCTATTGAAATAGGATTTTCTTCTTAAAATTCCTCCATGGCTATCAAAAGCCAAATCAAGATTAATTTATGTACTGTCCTGATGTTTGCATAAACACAACAAGAATGGTAACTGACTACCTTTGCTGGAATTTCATCGTTGAACCTTAATGTGCCCCGCAGGGCCAGGAAGCCAAGCCATCCAGCTGCCATCAGGCCTGCCTGCAGTATCTGCTGAGTTAGGTGAATCCTTCACCTGTAGCAACTCCACCTGAGCCCACGCTCCAGGCTTTAAGGCCATCTCAGTAGCCCTCCTACTTGTTGCGGCCCAGAGTGTGTGGGGTTCCGCAGGATGCAGAGGCATCTTTACTGCTCCCCTTCTACTCTACCAACCGCCAGTGATGGTAGGGCATAGGCCTGACACTCCAGCGCCAGCCATCTTCAGGGCTCCTAAGCAGGATACCAGGTTTTCTTCGTGGTCTTAGTGGCTTCAAGTCTTTAGAGTTCAGACAGGGCTCTTTAAAACATGATACTCCAGTCAAAGTTTTCTGTTAATAACACCGCTATTAGAAACCAGTCTTACTGTATCCATGCAAAGCCTGATGTTTGCCATGACTTATTTAGCATTGCCAAATTTCAGAGGAATAATGTAAGGAGAAAAAACATACTGACCTGATATGCTTCAAGATCTTCTGATTTTCCTTGCCAGTCCCTTTTCATGGACTCTTCAGAGTAATATAACTGTCTTCAAATGGCAAGAAGAAATTTATAATATGTCTACATTTAAATAGATAGTTAAAGCTCCCCTGTAGTAGGGCTTCCTCACTTGACTTGTTTTCTCAGAATGGACTAAAGGAGCTCTATTTCCTTACAGGGTCTCACATGTCATAGGACCTCACAGGGTCTGTAATTCCTGTAACAGAGGGCTACTATTTACTCCTTTTATTACTTCCTTCTGTTCTAAACAGGCCTTCCCCAGTTTCCTACAGTTGAGTTTTGTACCACCATGGACATGGTCACACAGGCCTGAAAGACAGTATGCAGGCTGCCAACTGTTAACTGTCTCTTAATAGAGACCAAAACCTGATGGGTATTCTTCTTTGCCAGGTTAGGCACCTGCCCTCTTGGCAGCTAGACATCCTTTACTTTTGGGGTTCACCCCATAGTCCCTTTCCAGGACAGTTAACATATGGCCATAACAATGGCCTTTAATATGGGAAACTGAACACTTGCCAGTTACTCCCAGAGACTATCAAGGACTGTAGACCAACATAGGTCTACAGCAACTGCTGACAGCTACATTCAAACCTGCAAGAGAATCAAAGGTTAATACAACATGTTAATATAATGAAACATAATATTGGCACCATGGCCACTTCAGGCAGCTAAATCCTCCGCTACTAACCATGAGATATGGCAGGGCTATACAAACATTTTAGGGAGGTGGCTAAAGTCCACTCTTTGACCTTTCTATATAAGGTAAAATTGTCCTTGTCTTTCTGAAGCCATGTCTATGAAGATGCAGGCATCATCTGAGTCTATTATACAATTTTCTGCAGGTATAGTCCTTTTCAAGTTGGGGTGAGTCCTGGGGTCGTGAACTTCTTTACCCACACCGAGTCCCCAGGCTGGAAAGGATGTACAGAGTCTGAGGTGGCACTGGCAGGACATCTCGAACAAGCTTATGGATGGCTTGTAATTTCTGTAAGAGATCACGTCCAAGTAAGGGTACAGGCATTCTGGCATGACTAGAAACGAATGAGTTAGTGTGTTTTTTCTGAGGTCCACAGTCCTCTTTGCTGTCCAAGGAAAAGGCAGTTTGTCCGGTGGCTCTTAGGACTGGTGTCTTCTTAGATGTTACTGGTCCCATTGGCTTTGTCAAGACTGAATAGGTTGCTCCAGAATATACCAGAAAATTAACCGGGGATTCTATTTATCTACAAATAATTACACTTAAGTAGACATATAAACATCAAATAAACATCCACATTTACACCTTTTCAGTGAACAAGTACTTTTACAGTCTTGGGAAGTTTGGCAGATAACAGGAACACTGCCCAAGTCCCCTGATGGGGGCCTGACAAGAACAGATGTGGGAGCCTTTGGCTGGGGGGTATAAAGTCTCCATTCTTTCTCTCTCAGCACTGCTAAGGACAGGATCATTGGAGAGGTCTCTTTACCTAGGCAAGGCTGTGCTGAGCCATCTGGGGCAAGAGTGGTTTCTGCTTCCATTTTGGCTAAAAGGTCTCTGTCCATTAGAGGGACCAGGTCAACTGGTAAATATAGGAATTCATGAACCCCCTGATGGCTGCCTAACTGACATCGGCGGGGGTGGCAGAACAGTCTGCAGCTGTGGTACCATACCGGTAGCTCCAATAAAGGTGACTTCCTGTCCGGAGAGGGGAGCTACCTTCTGAGTAACTACCGAGTGCTCTGCCGCTGTATCCATCATAAAGTTCCCAGTCTGGCCCCCAATCTTCATTTTGACCATCGGCTCATGGGGGCCCAGTTGGAAAGAGCCCAGTCTGTCCTAGTCAGAGTCAGCTGTTGCCAGTCGGAGGAGGTCTGCCTCAGGCGGTTCTGGCCAATAGCGGCTGGGTGGTTTGGATGGCCTTGCCAGCTTCTTCTGGCCTGCTACTAAACTTTACTCTGTCCCTTTTTACACATGCAGCTTTGACTTCCCACCAGTCCCCTTTGTGGCAAAGCAACAACCAGGTCTCTTCCAATGGAGTGCACTGGAAGGGGATATTAGCCCCTCCTCTTCCAGCAGCAACAGGTACTGAACCCTTTCAGTACATTTGCAAACAGGGAGCTTTCGCTAGCTCTATCTGCAGCTTTCTCTACTTCTCTCGCTGCTGCTTCTTCTTTCAGGGCTGCGGGCAGCTCAGGCATCCAGCCCCCCTTCTTTGACCTGGCTCTCAGGGGCTGAGTCTGCCTAGCAAACAGTTCTAAACTTCTAAATCACCAGGGCGGCTGTGGATTTCAGGTCTGTTTCTCCTCCGCCCTTCTCCTGGAAGTTTAGTTGTTTTTAATGTATTAGAATTCTTTATTCTTAGAAACTTTAATCTTTTAATGATTACCAAAAGTGAACAGTCAGCAATTTTAGATTAATATTTATGAACATATTTTAAAGTACTTTTACTCTAAAGATATACCTAGACCTTTTGTGATAAAACTAAGAACAGGTATCGGTCTGATTCAGCATTGGAGGGGTTAAAAGAATAAACCAGGGCAGAGAAAGACTGTGCTTACAGAAAACTTGTTGTGACCTTGAAGTTAGTTGATAATGCACCTGCTAACAGTCTGCAGCCAGTAACACCCCCCTTCTTTGTCTCAGCCCAAGACCGTTTCTTTCCCTTCTTATTTTTGATCTCTCCAACCAATTCCGCTGTCCTCCATGAGGATTTCAATAAATAACTAAAAACAGCAAGTCAAATAAAACACATAATCACAAAGACAAAGACAACAGACCACACGAGACACACAATCAGGGGTTAATGGGGTCTATAGACAGTTAATAATAACTTCAGCCTTAGGGTCAGGGCCAGTAAATCTCTCCGTCCTGCGGAGCTGCAAGCCTCCCCCTCTGCCCTGTGTCTACCAAAGAGATAGGAAAACCATAAATAACAAGTTCTTTGGAATTTACTACTTTGTTAATTTGCTAAGCAAACAGTTAGCTTGAAAAGACTTCTCTCTTGCGTTTTACAAGCAATCTTAGAACTAAGCAATCTTGGAACCTAGCCAGTCTTTATTTTAGCCTTTAAATCTACCCTGGCCCTTCAAAATTTCAATTTAATACAGCGAATTTACAACCCAGGTAAGAACAACTGATAGAAGTTTTTGTTAGCGAAGTGGGCTGATTTCTTCTGTAATAGCGACCAAAAGACTCTGAGAACTGCTAGAGATTCTTGCAGCCCATCGCGGGTCCAGTTCAAACGTTCAGCCAGATGAATTAACAGAAATGCAAAATAAATCGAAGTAGCTTTCACTTCACACAGACCAGTAATGAGCAGCCAAAATAGATATACACTCGTATTCACACTCTCAGTAGACTAGCCCAGACTGTAGCTGAGCAGATAAACAAAACAATGCCCAACTCCCCAGACGGGCGTGGGGGCACTCCTGGCCTCCATGTCCCAGAACAAAATTCTTGACCAATGTTTTGGAGAGAACCTACCGGAGTTAAGACTGCCTCCAGTCCCCCTCTCGGTAGCAAATTGGCTAGTTCCACACAAACAAACAGCTGTTCACTCATGCTTCCTCAGTGTTTTAGCATTCATTTTAATTTCACAATCTCTACTGTATCCCTTTTAAAAAATCTTTTTTAACATGTAATTAAGAACAGCAGGTTTAGTTTGTCCCGACCTCATGATGATTGGTGACGAGAGACAGACAAGGGAGGGGTGACCTGTTTTCACAGATTTTCACTCAGGTACCCGCCTGACCAAAGTTGTGGAGCCATACAAAGGAGAGGAGAGGGAAGGCCCCCTCCCTCCACACTCACACACTTTCACCAGACATTCATTCAGCAAAGGCATTTAGCTACCACAACACACAGTTTTTCTCAATCAGTAATATTTTTAAGAATAACCTTCAAAAATGCAAGACATAAGTTTTTTATCATTTAAATTCAGTAAGCTTCAAGGTCCCAAGTTCTCAGCAGTTCTGGAAAAACCACACCTGAGGCTGGCAAGCAGGTTTGGCCCAGCCCTTGACCTTAAAATGACCATAATGCTTAAAGGAGTAGTTTGAGTCTGTCCCATAACGTCCGTCCAGTGAGTCCACAAAATCAAATAGAAACACAAACAACTAAAGGGCCCAAAGAAGTACAGCCTTCCAACAACACAAATAACAAAAATATTACAGACACGAGGACCCACTTACTCCACCTTGTCCGCCACAAACACGCAACAGAGAATCAACGGGCGCGATCTCAATAACCCGATCAGCGCCCTTACCATAGGAGACTACCAGGCGTCCCTGGCTCTCCTCCACCCCTGGGGCGTCCCCAGGGCTGCAACCTGTGGTCCTCTAGGCACGTCTACCGACCACTGTTCGGCCACTCTCACGAGTTGCCGAACGGCTGCCAAACAGCGAAACGGCTGCCAAACCGAGAAAGCAAAAGCGCGCACTCAGAATTCAGACCACTTGACAACCACAGGACAAAGACAAACAACTCGGGGTACCCCTTCTTACCTCCAAGGTCGGCTCCGCGGTTGAGGGGGGGGGCGGTAACCGCCGGCGGGCCGCCAAATTTGAGACCCCGAAATGGGACCCTCACTCTGTCCTGCAGACGGACGACAACCCCAATCAACCTTAGGAGACGTTACTTGATGCAAACCGCAAGAGGTTTTATTCCAGCGCGCTGGGGCTCAACTCGAAACTCACGCAGGAGCGGAGTTGGGCCCCGAGCAGAGAGTTTTCCAGATATTTATAGCAAAAATTACACGTTGGGGAGGGGTTGCATGCAGGAGGGAGTAAGGAGAACAAAGAAATTCCAAATGGCTTGATAGGGCGTGAAATTCACTCCTCACTCCTGCCTGGTATTTTTACAACCTGCTTATCTCAATGGTTGGCTATCTCCAGGGACAGCCCCAAGGCCTGTGCTCCCCCTGTTCCTGTCTGTAGCGGGGGAAGCCTGGGAAGTTTGTGTGGCTTGTAGCATTTTTTATTCTTTCAAGTCCACACCAACACTAATTGTCTCATATTCTTTTGTCTGTTGTTACTCAGATGGTTAAGTTAGTTTGTGTGGCCATTTCTTAGGGTTCAAACATTTACAGCTTTTTGAGCTTTATCCTTAACTTAGCTTAAGAGAAATTTCATTTCAGTACATAAAAAGTACAGCGAATGGAGGCCAAATGACAAAAGCAACTTAAAAAATAAGTGAAAAACTTTAAAAGATTCTTTGTAAAATTTCTTGCTATATAACCTTTCAAAACTATATCCTGGGCCAATGGGTGGATAATAAAGTTGAGACTCATAGGCTGTTTGGACCCTAATTTTTGCCTGTCACTGACACTTGCTTACGACACTTTGTTGATTCTACAGTGAAGTGGTGTAAAGTTCATTGGGTGAGATCTGAGCCCTTTGGCTGAAAAAGAGTCAAGTGATTGCAGTAGCCGTGGGTAAGGTGTTGTCGTTAGGAATTACCGCGTGGGGAAGCGGTGACCGCTGTCAAACAGTTAGCATCAAGCTGACTCCAGCAGGTGCGGCTGCTGAGTGGTGATGAGGGTCCAGGTGAGATGGTGTGGACCCAACTGGCCCCTACTCAGGGCATCTGCCTGTCACAGTCGCAGCTGAGAAGGGATGTGCCGGATCAGCCATCAGTACAAGGGCTCTTTAAAACTTCCAAGCATTAATCATTCTGTACTGACTTAATTATTAATCACCCATACACCATGCAAATGGCCACTGTGATTGTACCTTTCCTCACATTTGGAGGCAAATGACTGTTTCTTAGGAACCACAGGCCCCCACTGCCCTCTTCCCCAGCCTCCTGGCCCTCCTCGCCTCCCTGAGCAGGTCTGGCCTCCCTCCTCCGGTGCTTCCCTGAGGGTTGTAACCCATGTGGGTTATGTGCCTGGGGAATCGAATCAAGCTCACCTGCACAATAAGGTACTGATGAGCCAAGTTTCTAAGCCCACAATTAATGGTTTAATGTGTTAGAAGTGTTAAAATAATTATTGCAATATTTGATATATGTGTGCATGTGTATGCCTGTGTATTTGTTTGCCTCCAAATGCTTTAGGCTCATCAAGAGAACGTGCATTGATGAATGAAAGTATTATGGGTAGAGCGGCAACAAAGAAGTAAATAAGAAATTTTATTTATTTATTTATTTGTCCATTTATCCTCACTTGAGGATACTTTTTCCATTGCTTTTTAGAGAGAGTGGAAGGGAGGGAAAGGGGGGGTGGGGGGAGAGAGAGCGAGAAAGGGAGAGAGAGAGATCGATGTGAGAGAAACACATCAATTGCCTCCTGCACTTACCCTGACCCAGGGCTGTGGGATCCAACCTGCTACTGAGGTACGTGCCCGTGACCAGGAATTGAACCCATGACCCTTTGGTGCACGGGCCAACACTCTAACCAGCCATGATGTGGAACACACTGGCCAGGGCTTAAATAGGAAATTTTTACACATAAATAAAAATAGAAGTATTTGGTAAAATAATTTTTGTTAGTTTTATTTAATAGCCTGCTTTCCTGGATTGTGAAAGGCTAATGCATTTGGCTGTTGATATACAGAATAATTCTCATTTCATTTGAAGTATCTCCTCATTGGAGAATTTCTGATTTCACTTATCTGAGTTTAGAATTTGCTTCTGTGCATGGCGTATTTGTTTCTATGTGTATAGATAGCAATATGAGTATTGAAAGGATGTAGAATACTGACCTTGTTTAAACAGGCTATAGATAAGGTACTTTTATACCTATAAAGTTCATTTTCAGATTTGGTTTTCATATGTTCAGGGTGCTGGGCTGTGGGTCTGACCTCTTCAGCGTGCTGTTCTTGCTGTGTGCCCAGCATTCCTGCCGTGTGCTGGGACCTGTGCAGGGGCTCCGCTGTGCTTCAGAGTTACATGTAGTGTGTGTGCATATTTTTATTTACCTCTTGTTTTGCATTTTTAAACATTTAGCATGTTGGAACAGGATTCCAGGAGAACAAATCCTAGTGTGAACCCTGCAAATCAAAGGAGGCATCTTCTTGGATTTTCCGCTAAGGAGGCGCTAGACCCGCCTGACAGCGTCATCCGGAAAGACAGCCACAGGTGAGATGGCGTGTGTGCTGAGCCACTGCAGAGAGGCTGTAGCAGGCCGGGTAGCACGGCTCACCCATGGGCCACTGTATGCAGTTTAATCAGGAGAGTAAGTGGGCACAGGCCAGGCGTGCATTTCATTCACTGTTAAGATTGGTTCTAGGAGCAAGTTTGCTTTCTGAAGCCTTTCCCTGTTTTAGAATTCTTGTAGAGATGTGCTCTTAGAGTCTCAGTTTTCCTGCACTGGTATACATCTTGAAACACACACAGTATATACATTAAATTATATGTGATGACTTTAACATAGTTATGTTATTTACCGTACTAGAGGCCCGATGCACGAATTCGTGCATGGGTGGGGTCTGGCTGGCCTGGGGGAGGGGCCGAGGGCAATTGGCCGGCTGGCCCACCCCAGATCAGGGTGTTGGAGGCCAATCGGGGCTGGGCTTGCTGGGGGTGGAGGGCCAATCAGGGCCCGGATCAGGCTGGTTGGCTCCGCAGTGTAGGTCATAGCCACCAGTCATTCTGGTCATTCCGCCTTTCTGGTCACTGGGCTTTTATACAGATAGATTTTACACATATAATGCATCTAATTGCTGCTGTATTGTCTCCCCTGCATGTGATGTGATGTGGTGGAATGATGTGGTTAAACCTATTTTTAATTATCAGACAAAATCATTCTCGCTTATGTATTATGATCTTTGTTGAATTTTCCTCCTTTGTTACAATTTAATACTGTCTTGGTAAATTTTCATGTAGCTTTCCAATAGTAAAATTTTTTGGAAATAGAATTTCTACATTATGTTAACTAGAAGTTAACCATTTAGTGGAGTTAGTGACATTTTCAGAGCTGTAAACTTTTCAGTAAGCATTTCCCTGTGTTATTTGGAATTTTATTTCATTTATTTATTTCTTAAAATTTTAATATTATTATTTTTTAAGCAGAGCCAGGTCCTTGACTGACAGCAAATGACTGACGCTTGATGGCCATTGACCTCTCTGAGGTGGTACAGGCCAAGGCCCCTAGGGAGTCCTGCTGATGTTCACTGTTACACCTACACCACTGAGTGTGATTAGTTCCATGGTTCTGCAGGCTCTTCTTTGTTTAGCCTTCTTGGGAAAATGCTAGCACTCATTTATTCAGGTATCTGTGGTGTGTGCAGTACTGTGCTGTGTATGGCGGAGGATCCGGAGAATGGCATGGTGGTCACTGTAGTGTAGCAGAGACGTGACAGATGCCACCGTGTGGAACATACAGGAATCCTGACTTCTGACCCCTTAACAGTGGCCCTGGCATTGCTAGTTTCATAGTGTCTTTTTTTAAAAAGTATATTTTACTGATTTTTTTACAGAGAGGAAGGGAGAGAGATAGAGAGTTAGAAACATCGATGAGAGAGAAACATCGATCAGCTGCCTCCTGCACACTCCCCAGTGGAGATGTGCCCACAACCAAGGTACATGCCCTTGACCGGAATCAAACCTGGGACCCTTCAGTCCGCAGGCCCACGCTCTATCCACTGAGCCAAACCGGTTATAGCTTCATAGTGTCTTTAACTTTACTAAGTAATCTCTCCAAGTTTGCTGCACATGCTCTGCAGTTTCGAGTTCTATTGTCTACATGAGATACATCAAAGTGACATTTTTAAACTTCATGGTCTTTAAATTTATGAAAGTTGTGTCCCTTAGGTATGTGTACCTTGTTGATTAGATACTTGACATCACAGTCAGGTGACCTTTACAAGACTTGTTTCACACCTGTTGTCCACGTTGGAGCAGGTGGCTCCCAGAAAGGCGTGCTCAGGTCACCCTAGTTCCACCTGCAGGCCTGGATGACTTCCAGGTAACTGACAGTTTTCATAGTAGCACATGAAATGCAAGCCCTCTCTCTGACCCCACCAACGTCACCATTGCCCGTGCGGAGTAGGGTTATATAGGTTGTGGTTAAAAATGAAAGAGATTATAGATTTTCTTGCTACAGGCAAGTCTCTTGAAATATTTAAGATTATTATTGCTCTAACCGGTTTGGCTCAGTGGATAGAGCATTGGCCTGCGGACTCAAGGGTCCCAGGTTTGATTCCAGTCAAGGGCATTACCTTGGTTGCGGGCACATCCCCAGTGGGGAGTGTGCAGGAGGCAGCTGATCGATGTTTCTTTCTCATCGATGTTTCTGACTCTCTATCCCTCTCCCTTCCTCTCTGTAATAAATCAATAAAATATATTTTTAAAAAAAGATTATTATTAAGCAGCTTGGGAGATTTAACTAGATATCAGTTTAGTAAGTTGATGTTCTTGCTTTTATCATTATAAATGCTGAATAAGAAATACCGAAAGTTTGCAAAACTTTTGAGATAATGAATTTGCTTTTAACAAAATTTTAGGTGTTTTCTTTGTATTCTGCCAGGACACTTCCCTCCCTCCCTCCCTTCCTCCCTCCCTCCTTCCCTCCCTCCCTCCCTCCCTCCCTCCCTCCCTCCCTCCCTCCCTCCCTCCCTCCCTCCCTCCCTCCCTTCCTTCCTTCCTTCCTTCCTTCCTTCCTTCCTTCCTTCCTTTTAAAATCTTTATTGTTGAAAGTATTACATGTATGCCCCTTTTTCCCTCATTGACCCCTTCCAGCCCTCCTCTGCCCCATGCCCCAGGCCTTCACCACCTTATTGTTGGTGTCTGTGGGTTATGCATAAATATATGCATACAAGTTCTTTGGCTGATCACTTCCTACCCACCCACTCTCCCCTGCCTTTCCTGAGATTCCTCAGTCTGTTCTATGCTTCTATGTCTCTGAATCTATATTGTTCATCAATTTATTTTGTTCATTACATTCCACGTATGAGTGCGATCATGTGATACTTGTCTTTCTCTGACTTATTTTCCTTAGTATAATGCTCTCCAGGCCCCTCCGTGCTGTTCCAAAGGGTAAGAGAGCCTTCTCTTTTACTGCTGCATAGTATTCCATCGTGTAGATGTACCACAGTTTTTTTATCCACTCGTCTACTGATGGGCACTTGGGCTGTTTTCAGATCTTAGCTATTGTAAATTGTGCTGCTATGAACATAGGGGTGCATTTATACTTTCTGATTGGTGTTTCGGGTTTCTTAGTCCTAGAAGTGGGAGCACTGGGTCACATGGCAGTTCCACATTTAATTTTTTGAGGAAACTCCATACTGTTTTCCATAATGGCTGCACCAGTCTGCATTCCCACCAGCAGTGCATTAGGGTTCCCTTTTCTCCACATCCTCACCAGCACTTGTCCTTTGTTGATTTGTTGATGGTAGCCATCTGACAGGTGTGATGTGGTACCTCATTATTCTTTTAATTTGCATCTCTCTGATGATCAGGGACTTTGAGCATTTTTTCATATGTTTCTAGCCATCTGTGTGTCCACTTGAGAAGTATCTATATAGGTTCTTTGCCCATTTTTTAATTGGATTGTTTGTCTTCCTTTTGTTAAGTTGTATGAATTCCTTATGTATTTTGGATATTAACCCTTTATCAGATGTATCATTGCCAAATATGTTCTCCCATACAGTGGGCTCCCTTTTCGTTTTGTTGATATTTTCTTTTGCTGTGCAGAAGCTTTTCATTTTGGTGTAGTCTCATTTATTTATTTTCTCCTCAGTTTCCTTTGCCCTAGGAGATGTATCTGTAAACATATTGCTATGAGAGATGTCTGAGATTTTGCTGCCTATGGTTTCTTCTAGGATTTTTATGGTTTCCCGAATTACATTTAGGTCTTTTATCCATTTTAAGTTTATTCCTGTGTATGGGGTAAGTTAGTGATCTAGTTTCATTTTTTTGCATGTATCTGTCCAATTTTCCCAGCATCATTTATTTAAGAAACTGTCTTGCCTGCTTTGTTAAATATTAATTGAGCGTAATGGCTTGGGTCGATTTGTGGGGTCTCTGTTCTGTTCTATTGATCTATATGACTATTCTTGTGCCAGTACCAGGCTGTTTTGATTACAGTGGCTTTGTAGTATAACTTGGTATCTGGTATTATGATTCCTCCAACTTTGTTTTTCTTTTTCAAGATTGCTGTGGCTCTTTGGGGTCTTTTTTCTGTTCCATATAAATTTTTGTAGTATTTGTTCTAGCTCTGTGAAATATGCTGTTGGTATTTTAATAGGGATTGCATGGAATCTGTAGGTTGCCTTGGGTAGGATGGACATTTTAATGATGTTGATTCTACCAATCCATGAAACGGTATATTCTTCCACTTCTTTATATATTCTTCTATCTCTTTTTTTCAACATCTTGTAGTTTTCCAAGTACCAGTCTTTTACCTTCTTGGTTAAGTTTATTCCTAAGTATCTTACTTTTTTTTATCTTACTTTTTTTTGTAGCAGTGGTAGTAAATGGGATTGTTTGTTTATTTTCTCTTTCTGATAATTCATTATTTGTGTATGAAAAAACCATCGCTTTTTGGGTGTTGATTTTGTATTCTGCTACATTGCCAAATTCATTTGTTAAATCTAGTAGTTTTTTGATGGAGTCTTTAGGGTTTTCTATGCACAATATCATGTTGTCTGTGAATAATGAGAGTTTTACTTCCTCCTTTCCAATTTGGATGCCTTTTATTTTTTTCTTCTTGTCTGGTTGCTGTGGCCAGCACTTCCAGTACTATTGTATATAATAAAACCCTAATATGCAAATCGACCGTACAGCAGAACGACCGGTCGCTATGACACACACTGACCACCAGGGAGCAGACGCTCAATGCAGGAGCTGCTCCTTGGTTGTCAGTGCACTCCCACAGAGTAGTGCTGCTCAACCAGAAGCAGGGCTGGCGAGTGTAGTGGTGGCGGCAGGAGTCTCTTCTGCCTCCGCTGCAGGCGGGCAGTAAGGAGCGACGGGTCCCAGACTGCGAGAGTCCTGGACTGCGAGAGGTCGCAGGCCGGGCGTAGGGACCACCCCCCTGCCCCCATACCCCAGTTCACGAATGTCATGCACTGGGCCTCTAGTGTTGAATAAGAGTGGTGAATAAGAGTGGACATCACTGTCTTGTTCCTGTTCTTAGGGGAAATGGTTTTAGTGTTTGCCTATTGAGTATGATGTTCTGTCGGTTTGTCATATATGCCTTTATCCTGTTGAGATATGCTCCCTTTATTCCCAGTTTGCTGAGAGTTTTATCAAAAATGTGTGTTGGATTTTGTCAAATGCTTTTTCTGCGTCTATTGATATGAGCATGTGATTTTTATCTTTCAGTTTGTTTATGTGATGTATCACATTTATTGGTTTGCAAATATTGTACCAGCCTGCATCCTTAGAATAAATCCCACTTGGTCATGGTGTATGATCTTTATAATATATTGCTGGATGCGATCTGCTCATATTTTAGCATCTGTGTTCATCAGGGATATTGGCCTGTAATTCTTTTTCTTTGTAGTGTCTTCATCTGGTTTTGGAATCAGGATAATGCTGGCCTGGTAAAAAGAGCTTGGAAGTGTTCCTTCCTCTTGGATTTTTTGGAATAGTTTGAGGAGTGTAGGAGTTAGGTCTTGACTGTTTGATAAAACTCCCCTGGGAAGCCATCCAGACAGAGCTTTTGTTCACTGGGAGTGTTTTGATTCCTGCTTCTATTTCATCAGCTGTTACTGGCCTATTCAGGTTTTCTGATCTTCCTGATTCAGTTTTGGGAGATTGTCCAGCTTGTTGGCATGTAGTTGTTCACAGTATTTTCTTACAATCCTTTGTATTTCTGTGGGGTTAGTGGTTACTTCTCCACTTTCGTTTCTGATTTTATTTATTTGGGTCCTCTCTCTTTGTTTCTTGATTAGTCTGGCTAACAGTTCATCTACCTTGTTTATCCTTTCAGGGAATGAGCTCTTAGGTTCATTCATCTTTTGCATTGTTTTTTTAGTCTCTGTCTCATTTATTTCTGCTCTAATATTTATTATTTCCTTCCTTCTACTTACTCTGGGCTTTTCTGGTTATCTTTCGAGTTCTTTAAGTTGTAGGGTTAAATAGTTTTTGTTCATTTTTCTTAGTTTTTTTTTTTTTTTTTTTTTTTTTTTTTTTTTTTTTAAGGTAGGCCTGTAGTGCTATGAACTTCCCTCTGAGGACTGCTTTTGCTGGGTCCCAGATATTTTGGGTTGTTATGTGTTCATTTTCATTTGTTTCCAGGAAATTTCTTTATCTCATTGGTAATCCATTCATCTATAATAATAAAAGCATAATATTCTAATTAGGCCCGACGTCCTTCCCAGACAACCTTCTGGATGAAGCTGGGGCTGCTAGGGAAGCCCGAGTCCTGGGTGCCAGAGGGAAGCTGGTGCTGGCAGCTGGGGGAAGGAAGGCCTACTCTTGCACGAATTTCATGCATTGGGCCTGTAGTTGTTTAATAACATCCTATTTAGCCTCCATGATTTTGAATGTTTTTGGGTGTTTTTACTGTAGTTGATTTCTAATTTCATTTCACTGTAATCTGAGAAGATGCTTGATAAGATTTTAATCTTCTTGAACTTGTAGAGACTTGTTTTGTGTCCTAACTTGTAGTCTATCTTTGAGAATGTTCCATGTGCACTTGAGAAGAATGTATATTCTGCAGCTTTGGGGTGAAATGTTTTACAAATGTCAATTAAATCCATCTGAAAATGTGTCATTTAGAGTTCCTAAATTTCCTTGTTATGTTTTTGTCTGGAAGATCTATCCAGTGAAGTCAGTGGGGGTTAAAGTTTTCTACTATGACTGTATTGTTATCGATCTCTCCCTTAATGTCCTCTAGAAGTTTTTTCATGTATTTAGGTGCTCTTATATTGGATGCATATATGTTTACCAGGGTTATATCCTCTTATTGGATTGATCCCTTTAGTTTTATGTAGTGATCTTTGTTGTCTCTTGTGATGGCCTTCATTTTTGAAGTCGATTTGTTGGATATGAGTATTGCTACTGCAGCTTTATTTTTGTTTCCATTTGCATGGTTAATTTGTTTCATACCTTCACTCTCATCCTGTGTGAGTCTTTTGTTCTGAGGTGGGTCTCTCCTGAACAGCATATAGTTGGGTCATGTTTTATTACCCATTCAGCTACCCTATGTCTTTAGATTGGAGCATTTAATTCATTTACATTTAAGGTTATTATTGACTAGAAGCCCGATGCATGAAATTTGTGCACTCGGGTGGGTCCCTCAGCCCAGCCTTTGCCCTCTGCAGTCCGGGAGCCCTTGGAGGATGTCCCACTGCTGGCTGGGCCTAAGTTGGCAGTTGGGCATCCTTAGCACTGCTGCGAAGGCAGGAGAGGCTCCCACCACTGCCACTGCGCTTGCTAGCTGTGAGCCTGGCTCATGGTTTCTAGCTGAGTGGCGCTCCCCCTGTGGGAGCGCACTGACCACTAGAGGGCAGCTCCTATGTTGATTCTGCTGTTCTGTCAATTTGCATGTAACCCTTTTATTATATAGGATAGGTACTTATTTATTGCCATTTTAATTCTGTATGCCTATATTTCTCTGTACTGCTTCCATTACAGCAGTCTCTTTAGCATTTCTTGTAATGCTGGTTTTGTGGTGATAAACTCCTGTAGTCTTTTTTTTTTTGGTCTGGGAAGCTCTTTATTTCACCATCTATTTTGAACGATTTGTGCTGGATATGGTAATCTTGGTTTCAGATCCTTGCTTTCCATTACCTTGAGTACTTCATACCATTCCCTTCTGGCCTGTAGAGTTTCTGATGAGAAATCAGGTGTCAGCCTTATGGGAGCTCCTTTGTAGGTAACAGTTGCTTTTCTCTTGCTGCCTTTAAGATTCTCTCTTTGTCTTTAAATTTTGGCATTTTAATGATAATGTGTCTGTGTGTGGGCCTGTTTGGGTTCTTCTTGCTTGGGACTCTCTGTGCCTCCTGTACTTGTGTGACATTTTCCTTCTCCAGGTTAGGGGAGTTTTCTGCCATTATTTCTTCAAACATGTTCTCTGTCCCTTTCTCCCTTTCTGCCTCTTCTGGCACACCTGTTCTGCGAATAATTTTACATTGCACGTTGTCCCACAGCTCCCTTAATTGTCCTCCTGTTTTTTAATTGTATTTTCTTTTTGGTTCTCCGGATGCGATTTTTTCCTACACATTCTGTAACTCGCTGATCCTATCCTCAACTTCCCCTAATCTGCTGTGTATTCCTTCCATTGTCTTTTTTATTCGTGCTATGTCACTCTTCATAGTTACCAATACTTTTCTCATTCTATTGAGCATCTTTGTCATCATTACTCTGAACTCTATGTCTGATAAGTTTTTAATTTCCATTTCATTTAGCTCTTCTTCTGGAGAATTCTGTTGTTCTTTCATTTGGGGGTTGCTTTTTTGTCTCCTCATTTTGGCTGCCTGTTTGGGTTTGTGACGATGTATTAGGTAGATCTATTATACCTTCCAACCTCTAGTGCACTGCTGTGTCAAACCCTGTTTCTGACTCAGGCAAAGATTAGGCAATGACTCAAAGCCTCCAGAGACCTACCTCTGCCTGCACACTGATTGTAATCAGTCTTGAGTAGCTGAAGACAATTGCCCACAGGTGGAACTTGAGGTTTTCTAATAGGGTGGGGCAATTGCTTCTGCCTGGGGGCTAATTGTTATTTTCAGTCTCTTAATGTGCCTCAGAAACTCCACAGGTTGTGGCAAGGGGTTTCCCAATAGGGTGGGGCAACTGTCTTACCCCCAGGCAAAAACCACCTGGACAGCAAAGCTCTGCCTGAGAGAGTTGTCCTCTGCAGCTGAGGGAACGACTCGGCACAGGGAACTGGGGTGTTTTTGCTCTAAGCTCTACCCTAGCAACCTCCAACCCTGGCTTCTGTTCACACAGCTCCAGTCTACTCTGCCCTCCCTCTTTTGGAGCCCAGGGTGAGTGGCTGCACTAGAAATTTTGTGCGTTGGCCCTTTAAGAGGGTGCCTGAATTTCCAGCTGTCTCTCCCTGGCAGACAGCAGCCCTGCTGCTTTTCACAGCCAGGTGTTATGTGGGCAACTTTCTCAGTTCTGGTGCTCTGGGCTGAGGAGCCCAGTTTGGGGGTTACACCCCAGAGTTCTCAGTGGCAACCCCCCACAGCTGGGATATCCCTCTGGGACTTCAGCTGCTCTCTGTGGCAGCCCCGCCAGCCCTTTTGCGCCTCTGCCCCTCCTACCAGTCTCTATGTGGTCTGCTCTTTCAGTCCTTGGTTATCAGGGTTCTCTCCAGCTAGTCTTCAGTTGATTATTCAGGATTTTGTTTTGTTTTGTATTTTAGTCGTAATTCCAATTTGATCTTGGGAGTGTGTCTGTGTAGCATCCACTTACTCTGCCACAATTTTCAATCTCTATTTATTTCTTAGTGCAGCTTATTTCATAATATGTTTTGTTTTTTCAGATGCGTTATGAGAACTGGTTCAAATAAAAAAGTAGACTTCTCCCATAATTTATAATAAATGTTGTACTTGCCTGTCATTTAATAGTTAACTGCATATGTTTTTTCAATCTTAGAAATGTTTGGTGTCTTGTCTGGTGTGGCTTAGTGGTTAGAACCAGGAGGTCTTGGATTCAATTCCTGGTCAAGGGTACATACCTACGTTGCAGGTCTCATCCCTTCCCCTTAATGGGGCACATGTGGGAGGCAACCAATCGATGTGTCTCTCTCACATCAGTGTCTGTCTGTCTGTCTGTCTGTCTCTCTCTCCCCCCCTCTCCCCCCTTCTCCCTCCATCTTCCCTTCCTTCCATTCTCTCTAAAAATCAATGGGAAAAATATTCTCCTTCCTTGGATCAAGATTAGAAAAAAAGAAATGTGTGGTATAGAATAAGGTGACCATAGGATTTGTCATCCAAATTGGGACACTTTTTAGAATGAAAGGTAGTGCTAGTAATAATTATGCCAGGACATTGGGTTCCAGTCAGGACTGTCCCCCCAGAGAAGTCATTAGCCAGGACCTTCCCTGACTCGAGGAATTCTGTTTGCAATGCCCTTGACTCTGGAGCTTTATGTACTGAGATTTTTACCATCGAGTGGCTCACCAGCCACCTGGAGCTCAGGCCACTTCAGGGTTGTGTGGCCCTAATTGTCTCCAGATGGACGCTGGCTGAGTGTCTCTTTTCCTCCCCTTCAGCTCCACCCAGACTCTTTCCTGGTATTTCTTCTATTGGATTTTTCTTTGTTTTCCAAAGAATATTTTGGCTGATAGAACAAAGCCAGTCAGCACAGATGTGCAGAAGTCATTACTAGAGTTTATCACATGGAAATACAATTATAAATCAGAAATGTATTTTCCAAAGCTGTTTTGGACTCTGCTGATGGATGGCAGCATTTGTACTTCTGTCAGTGTGCAGACCTGGTTTCTGAAATAACGCACATGTGACGGGTCTTTGTTCTGGTTGTGAGTGTGGCGGACAGCTTCTGCTGGCGTTGGGGATTTACCAAGTCCAAGGCAGACGTTTTCTTCTCCCTCTACAACTGAATTCAGGCCAATCACCTTTGTGAGCACAGTCATTACCTGTGTAGACCACTGTTTTATTCCAAACAACCACCGGCAGGCAGAAGAAAGGCCGTGAGTCATGTTGCAGGGAAGGCTGCCTTAAGTTACTTTTCCACTCGGCCAAGTTTTTTCTGTCCAGGGGGCCAGCGGGCCAGCGGGCCAGTGGGCCAGCGTTGCCAAAGTCCATGGAAACTTGTCTGGGTCTTCCCTCTGCACTCGGCTGTGACCCTCCTTCGCTGAGACGTGTGCTCTGCTGCGTGTTCCAGTTCCAGTCTTCTCGTGGCCCGGGCTCTGTCCAGGCCCCGCGGTGCGGGGCTGTGAACTCTTCTCTTTCCTTTTTGCCCGGGTGCCTGTCCACGACCGAGCACAGTCCAGGCCTCTGTGTCCGACTCTCAGATTGGTTTCCCTCCAGACTTCCGAGTCTCCGCACCCTTGCGGGCAGCAGTTTCCATGACCTCTCTGTTTTAACCCTTTGAGTGCCAACCAATATCCTAGGAACTATGCTAAAACTGCCAAGGTATTTTTGCCGATTTTACAGCAGTTTAGGAAAAAAATTATGAATCGCAAGTAAATGAAGTTACATATTCAAAAACTTAAGGAAACCTTTACTACATTTGTCTTCATCTTTGACATATATTGTTTGCTGATTGTATTATAAAATATTAGTAGGAAAAAAACTGCCGATAGCGCTGCCGGCACTTTTGGCGAAAGACAGGAGGAGCGCGCTCGCACTCCCTGGCACTCAAAGGGTTAACCTCGCACTGTGGAGATCTCAGATCTCTGTCCTCTCCACGATCTGCCCCCAGCAGAAACCCTGCTTCCTCCCTTTCCGCAAGTCCACAAGTGCTGTTGGTAGTTTCCAAAAGTTACCTTGACTGGGCACCTGCCTCCATCTTCTCTGCCACCCTCTGTATCTGTCCTCAGCCCCTGTCTGGCTCACTGCAGTTCTCTTCTGACGGTCTCCCACCCCGCCTTGTCTCCGTCAAATCCACTTTGACACAGTGGTGAGGAGTCGACATAAATGGAAATAAATCCCTTTTGTGGCTTTTCCTTAGGTGAGTAATTCCTTATCATATGTGCCTCCTCACTTGCTCAGCTGTTGGCGGGCGAGTGGCCTCCTTTGCATCCTTAAACTCGCCCTCTTCCCGCTGGCTGCTCTGAACCCCCTGCCGTGCTCCCTCCCTCCTGGACCACGTTCTCTAGGGGAGATGCTGCCAGGGGTCTCCTCCCACCGCCCTGTCCACCCAGTGCTTGCGTGTTTGTTTTCTTGTATCTGACCCATCTTCCACATCGAGGCCTTGAGGCTTGAGACCCCATTTCTCATGTTTCCGTTGGATCCTAGCACCCAGCACAGTACCTGGCACAGGGCTGGTATTTAGTAAATATTTGTTGGATGAATTAATGAAAAATATGAATCTAGCCATGTCCAATTTTGTGTTAATATTTTTCCTTTCTTGGTTTTAGCGTATCTAATTTTCTAAATCCAGAGCATCATATGTAGAGAAACTCCAGACAGATCTAAGATTCTTAGTGAGGAAGGTTTAAAGACAAACTGAGGAGCATGACTCGTAGTGATGCCCCCAGTTCTGGTTCTCTCTTCACCTTGGGCTCTGCTTCCAGCACGACCCCGGGTATGAATTCATAAGGTGAAGATCAGGGTGACACTCAAGGAAGTCTGCTCTTTAAGCTAATGGAGTAACTGGTTAACGTCACCCTGGTGTTTGTCAGTGATTCACGTTCTAGATTTTATGCTCAGCTTCTCGGTGCTTTCAGTTTTCTCCTGAACACAAGTATGTTGTGTCTCCCCTTCCTCACCACACACTGTATTAGGGAGACTGTTCAGTTTCGTTGTCACAGGTTGTGAGTGACCACAGAACTTTAGTCCTGGTACATGATGCTGTCCTTCCTGTCAGTCAGCAGGGACTTCCCCCAGTTTCCCCGTCACGGTGTCACCTCTGTTCCAGCAGCAGTGTGTGCGCCTCGAGCTCAGTGCACACATGAGCCACGTGTTATTACTGTATCCCTGGCTCTGGCACATAATAATTGCTCAATAAATGGTGTCTGGATAAACAGTTTGCAAAATGACATTAGTGCTGTGTGGTTTATACTTCCCTCCTTTTCTGTTACATTTGCTTCTATCTTATAGTATGTTCTGTCTGTTAGGTTCTTGTTTTCACAAAAAGTTAATACTAGTGATAGTTTTCTTATCGCAGAGTTCTTGGGAGTTAAAGGTGCAAGGAGACACGTGTGTGCTTGTTTGTTTCAGCTACGACCATTCTGTCTCCAACGACAAAGCCCTGATGGTGCTGAGCGAGGAGCCAGTGCTGTACCTCCCGCCCCCTCCGTGCCAGCCGCTCATCAACACCACAGAATCCCTCAGGTCAGTGGGCCTGTGTTTGCTTCAGGACCCAGGAAAGGTTCGGTTCAGATCGAGTAGCTGGGAGAATCTCTGTTGCTCATCAGGTAACCACAGGCATTTCAGGGGTCTGGTTTCCCCACCAACGGGTCACGGTGGTGTGCTCCTTCCATGTGGTGGCATTGGGAGTGCAGACTTGGGACTTCTCCTTTGGAGACCAGGGTGATGTTAACATAAAACCCAGGTGAGTGGTAGACTGGCGGGCGGTGACCCCCAGCAGAAGGCCCGTTTCCTCATGAGGAAGATGACCAATGGAGAACACGTGACTCTGCAGACACTTCCCCACCGAGCACTTACCTGCTTCTCCCTTATTTTTTCTCTGTGATTTTGGATCCTACCCTTGAACTTCAGAAACTGCTAACGTTTTTATGTGACTAGTCGTGACCCACCGTAGTTAAGTAGACGTGGTCACACTGCTTCTCAGCTGCTCCCAAGGAAGGACAACAGACTGCAGTTCCAGCAGAACCAGGCTCCGTACATTGCCGGGTGGACAATTAGAAAACTGGGATTATAGTACCTTTTTCCCCAAGCATTTGAGCTCATTCTTTTCCTTCTCACAAGAGGATGGGTTTCAAAGGCTGCGACACACTGCTGCTGCTGGGAGCTGTGCCTTCTCCACTGTGCCTGTCTGTCTCAACTGCACCGTCTGTCTCCACTGTGCCTGTCTGTCTCCACTGCGCCTGTCTGTGTCCACTGCGCCTGTCTGTCTCCACTGTGCCTGTCTGTCTCCACTGTGCCTGTCTGTGTCTCCACTGTGCCTGTCTGTCTCCACTGTGCCTGTCTGTGTCTCCACTGTGCCTGTCTGTGTCTCCACTGTGCCTGTCTGTCTCCACTGTGCCTGTCTGTCTCCACTGCGCCTGTCTGTGTCCACTGTGCCTGTCTGTGTCTCCACTGTGCCGGTCTGTGTCTCCACTGCGCCTGTCTGTCTCCACTGTGCCTGTCTGTCTCCACTCTGCCTGTCTGTGTCTCCACTGTGCCTGTCTGTCTCCACTGTGCCTGTCTGTCTCCACTGTGCCTGTCTGTGTCTCCACTGTGCCTGTCTGTCTCCACTGTGCCTGTCTGTGTCTCCACTGTGCCTGTCTGTCTCCACTGCACCTGTCTGTCTCCACTGTGCCTGTCTGTCTCCACTGCGCCTGTCTGTGTCCACTGTGCCTGTCTGTGTCTCCACTGTGCCTGTCTGTGTCTCCACTGCGCCTGTCTGTCTCCACTGCGCCTGTCTGTCTCCACTGCGCCTGTCTGTGTCTCCACTGTGCCTGTCTGTCTCCACTGTGCCTGTCTGTGTCTCCACTGTGCCTGTCTGTGTCTCCACTGTGCCTGTCTGTCTCCACTGTGCCTGTCTGTGTCTCCACTGTGCCTGTCTGTCTCCACTGCACCTGTCTGTCTCCACTGTGCCTGTCTGTGTCCACTGTGCCTGTCTGTGTCTCCACTGCGCCTGTCTGTCTCCACTGTGCCTGTCTGTCTCCACTGCGCCTGTCTGTGTCCACTGTGCCTGTCTGTGTCTCCACTGCGCCTGTCTGTCTCCACTGCGCCTGTCCGTCTCCACTGCGCCTGTCTGTCTCCACTGTGCCTGTCTGTCTCCACTGCGCCTGTCTGTGTCTCCACTGCGCCTGTCTGTCTCCACTGTGCCTGTCTGTGTCTCCACTGTGCCTGTCTGTGTCTCCACTGCGCCTGTCTGTCTCCACTGCGCCTGTCTGTGTCTCCACTGCGCCTGTCTGTCTCCACTGCGCCTGTCTGTGTCTCCACTGCGCCTGTCTGTCTCCACTGTGCCTGTCTGTGTCTCCACTGCGCCTGTCTGTCTCCACTGTGCCTGTCTGTCTCCACTGCACCATCTGCCTCCACTGCATCTGCCTCCACTGCACCTGTAGTGGCCCAGGAACAGGAAACACTTTCATTCTCCGTTTCTATGTGGGAGGTATTTGGCTATGGTTTTCTTTGAATTTTGATCTCATGACTGAGGAGGTTAGCATATAGCAATTCATGTCTTATTAAAAACAACTGAACTTCAAGTATCTTAGCTTTTTCAATTCAAAAAGCAATGTTGAATCCTCAGGCACTTGGCATACTTTGGAATCTATGGAATGTGGTTAAACTTATTTCTAAACAGGGGTGAGACATTTACTTCTCTGTAATGTACGAAATTAATGAAGCTGTTTTACAGGTTAAACCATGAACTTCGAGGGTGGGTTCACAGACACGAGGTGGAGAGGACCAAGTCGAGAAGAATGATGAACACTCAGCAGAAAACACGCGTTCTTCAGGTGGGTTTCAGCGTGTGCTCCCATGGGGCTGGTGTCTGTGGGGAGGCTTCCCCCAGCTGGATGCTCTGTCCCTGGAAGGTTGGGAAGCCTGACCCTTAGCTGCCCCTTCCGCAGGGTCGCCAGCACTGGGTGCTGCATGCCCTCAGATTTCCTGTGCGGCCCGCTGCCTTTCCTGCTCTCTCCCCCAAACTTGCTTTCAAGACATCCATATCAAATATTTGGGCACAAACGGAATAACAGATAATACTGTGTCTCTTTTTTCTTAGAGCTTTTAAAAAAGAGGGTGTTGAAGCACAGGGCAGCTTGGAAGGGTAGGCCCTCCCCATGGAGGTGTCCCTGAACTTCTTTAGGGCCCATGTAGTTGGTGTTGTTCATTGTCACTCCATCATCCTCAGCTGTTCATCACAGTGCCCAGCAAACATTTCCTGTGGTGGTGGCAACAGGGCAGGTGCTTTTCCAGACGCTGGGGCTGCAGCAGTGAGTGTAATACAGTCCCTGCCTTCGTGGCACTTACATTCTGGTGGGAGAGAAAAATAGTCAACAAGCAGACAAATATTTCAGTGACCTCAGGGTGAGATGTGCTCTCAAAAGAAGCTGCAGGCTAGAGGGGAGAGTGAATTGGGGCCTGGTGGCTGTTGTAAGGTGGGTGTTTAGAGAAGGTTGCTCTAGAGCAGTGGTTCTCAACCTTGGCTGCACATTACAGTCACCTGGGAATCTTTTTAAAATCCTGATTTCCGGGCCTCATCCTCCGGAAATTGTTTCTTTGTTACTAATGTTGTGGCCCCACCCCATAACAAAGAAACAGAATTTCCGGAGGATGAGGCCCAGAAATCAGGATTTTAAAAAGATTCCCAGGTGATTCTAATATGCAGCCAAGGTTGAGAACCACTGGTCTAGAGCAGTGGTTGGCAAACTGTGGCTCGCGAGTCACATGCAGCTTTTTGGCCCCTTGAGTGTGGCTCTTCCACAAAATACTGACTTCTGCACATGGGCCACAAAGTTTCAATCGCACCGTACATGCGCGCCCGCACGTGGTATTTTGTGGAAGAGCCACACTCAAGGGGCCAAAGAGCCGCATGTGGCTTGCGAGCCGCAGTTTGCCGACCACTGCTCTAGAGAGATTCCACTTGAGTGAGGTATTGGCAAGGTAATTAACACTGGCAATTGTAACATCTGGCCTCAAATTCTCAGTAGCCTAATGGAATAAGATCTGGTTTCTCACCCTCACACAGTCTGATGCACATCCCCATGGTGTCCTCTGAGCAGTGACTGAGGAGGCCAGAGGCCAGGTCTAGAGGAGCTCAGGTTCCGACATCCTTAGTGTCTAGGATTGTCCAGTGTGTCCCTCTCTGGCCTTCCCCATACCCTTTGTTCACATATCATGGCAACTTTATTGGTTGCAAGGACTTCTGGAGGCTACTGGCATCATTGCCAGTGTCACAGGCAGCGCAGCGTCCCACAGCTGCTCATGGCATGGCGTGCAGCAGGCAGTCCTGCGGGAACTCACGCTCCCACAGCTGCACGTTGGCCACCGTGGCCAGAGAAGTGCTCCGTCTCCTTGCGCTTCCAGATCTGGTGCATCGAGCACAGCTTGTGAGCAGGACCAAAATAGAATCCAGAACCCTGGGGGCTAAGTGTTCAGCAACATCATTTTGGGGCGTGTGTCCTTGCTGTGCAGGGACGAGCGGAGGGTGGCAGGAGTGGAGAATTCCACAGCTGATGCATGGGCTTCGTGAATCTAGATTAAAATCTTTGGCCTGAATGAGTTGCTTCGCTGTATTTTTTGATATAATTTCTTGTGATTGTATTCTGTTTATTAAAGGAATAAATAGAATTTATTGTGTAAAGAGTGGTTGATGTTCCATAATCTGGAAGGAATTTTAATGCAATGAAGATAATTTTGTGTAATTTCGCAGCCTTGGAACATTTGAGGGAGATTTGTAGTTTACTCCTGTCCCTTTCTCTGCATCTTGGGTGCATGTCTGTCTGTGTGAGTGTGGATAGAGGTCAGAAATGTGGGACACGAAGCTATCACAGGGAAAGGAAAGACGGGTGGGGTGGGGAGGACCAGTGTTAGCTGAGGGGCTAAGGCCCACTCAGTCAGAGGAGGGTGAAGGGTACTCGCTCAGGCTGCTGTCCACACCTGAGCTCACAGCATTCCTTGACTCGCCCTCAGCACTGAGCCTGCAGCTGCGCTGCCTAGTTCCTCTCTCCTCTCAGCCTTTCCCCTCACATCTCCCCTCTCGGATGCTAGATGGACACTAAGATATTTTGTATATTGACGAGTTGACATTTCTTTGAAGTTTCTGTCATTTCTAAGCATTATATACATGATTTGGCTTGCGTCATTTTATAATTCTACCTCTTCCTAGACTGAGTTTTTAGAAAAGTTAGAGGGTCCAGTCAGTGAAAATATTTTTCAGAATGAAAGCAAAATAAAGATATTTACAGATGGATGAAACTATTATACTTTCTCTCTGGAAGATCTGTATGACAAGAAATACTAAAGGAGGATGTTTGGACTAAATGGTCTCAGGTAGAACCCTGATGCATGAGGAGGAGCACCAGGATTGGTGAATGTTTGGTGAACATAAATGCCCCCTTTAAGTATCTTTATTTTGTGTTTGTGTATATATAAATGTCTTTCGGAGACTTGTGTTTTTTTAAAGCAAAACTCAGAACAGTTTTTTGGTGGGGTTTACAGGTTATGTAGGAGTAAAATATACGACAATAAGAACAGAAAGGTATAGAGGTAGTAAATACAATATACTCTTAAAAGTTTTTATATGTTCAAATCATACTTCAGGGTTGGCTATGGTAACTTAAAGATCAAAGTATAGTCTCCAGAGGAACCTGTAAGAACTAACACAAAGAAGTAAAACTATGAAGCCAGCGCAGGAGAGGTGATTGGGACACTAAACAATGTATTTGACCAAAAGAAAGCAGGAGAGATCAAACACATAAAGAGCAAATAGAAAATACAGACCACGATAGTAGATGTAAGCCCAGCCACCTTTGCAATAAATGTATTAGAGTAAATAAACCCGTCAGTGTAAAGGGAGAGATGGTCAAACTAGGTTCTTAAAAGGTAAGACCCAACTCTATGCTGTTTGCAAGAAATAACATCCTATCTAATAAAAGACAAAAGGGTAATTGACCGTACCATTGCTACACTTCCCATTGGCTAATCAGGGTGATATGCAAATTAACTGCCAAGAAAGATGGCAGTTAACCGCCAACAAAGATGGCAGTTAATTTGCATATGTAGGCACAGGAGCAGCAAGCGAAGGCTGGCGTGGTGAGTGACGAGCAAAGAGGGAAGCCCGCCACGCCCCCGGGGCCCGCGGAGAGTCCGTGGAGAGGACCGGGCCTCCCAAGCGGAGAGCCTCCGTAGTCAGACGGCACGATGTTGGGACCGGAATAAAGACGGAGGTGACTCAGACGCCTGGCGGCGGCGTTAGACCAGGAGGCAGGGCCTTTCAGCCGGGACTCGGGGTGGGGGTGGGGTGATGGAGGTGAGCCGGAAATAGAGAACTACAACTCCCAGGAGGCTTAGCAGCCGGGGCCCGGGTGCCTGGCCGTGGAATCGGATGGGGTGTGTCGTTTTGTGAGCCACTTTAACCTAGAGGTTTGCAAGGTTGGAAGTTCTGTGCTGGGAGCCGGGGAGAAATAGAGCTGGAGCAGAGAGAGGGGACCATGGCAGCCGTGGGCTTTGAGGAGTTCTCAGCACCTCCCGGCTCGGAGCTGGCGCTGCCTCCGCTGTTCGGTGGTCACATCCTGGAGAGTGAGCTTGAGTCCAAAGTGGAGTTTGTGCCTGGGGGTCTGTGCAGCTCCAGCCTCCGGGAGCAAGACAAAGAGGAGGAGGCAGCCCGAGGCCGGCAGCAGCCTCAATCGCATGAAGTACCAGGTGCTGGGTCAGTGCTGCAGGGAGATCGAGCAGGTGAACGAGCGGGCCCTGAACAGGCTCCATCAGATACAGAGGATAACACAGAGACTCCAGCAGGAGCAGAGGTTCCTCATGAAGGTGCTGGACTCCTATGGTGACGACTACCAGGCCAGCCAGTTCACCATCTTACTGGAGGACGAGGGCAGCCAGGGCACAGATGCCCCCACCCCAGGCAACGCTGAGAACGAGCCTCTGGAGAAAGAGAGGCTGTCCCCGCCCAGGAGGACACCAGCGCCAGCAGAAGCCAGCAGCCCGGCCCCTGTAGAGGGGCCTAGCGGGCGGAAGAGGCGGCGAGCACCATGGGAAGGGCGCCGGGCGGGAGTCCCGCTGACTCTGGAGCTGGCTGCCGTGCAGATAAAGGTGGAGGAAGACTTTGGCTTCGAAGCGGATGAGGCCCTGGACTCAAATTGGGTTTCTCGGGGGCCAGACAAGCTGCTGCCCTACCCCACCCTAGCCAGCCCCCCCTTTGACTAACCACCCAATAAACGGACCCCATGCTCCCCTCGGCAAAAAAAAAAAATGCTAAGCCCCTCGCCCGCCATGCCGGCCCCTACTGATGAAGAGCGAAAGCCTGGGTTCCGGGTACCCAAGGAAAACTGGTGCCAGCAGCTAGGGGAAGGGGCCCCCGAGGGGCCCCAGATTGCGAGAGGGCACAGGCTGGGCTGAGGGACCCACCCAAGTGCACAAATTTGTGTGCACCGGGCCTCTAGTCTATATATATAAAAGGCTAATATGCAAAGTGTCCCCTCGGGAGTTTGGGAGACCGGGAGTTTGATTGCTCATTATGATGTGTGCTGACCACCAGGGGGTGGCCCAGAACATGGCAGGTGACCAGCAGCTGTGGCAAGTTGCTGAGGGAGCGAGGGAAGGAGGAGGCGGGGAGGCAGGCAGGCGGGGAACCTGGTAGGCCCTTATCACTGGCCAGACCTAGGGACTCTACGTGTGCATGAATTTTCGTGCACTGGGCCTCTAGTCTATGTAATAAAAGCCTAAGTGACCATTATGGCAGAAAAACTGGAACGACCAGTCTCTATGATGCGCACTGACCACCAGGGGCAGTTGCTCAATGAAGGAGCTGCCCCCTGGTGGTCATTGTGCTTCCACAGGGGGAGCAGCGGCTCAGCCAGAAGCCTGGCTCATGGCTGGTGAGTGCAGCAGTGGTGGTGGAAGCCTCTCCCGCCTCCACAGCAGCACTAAGGAGCAGTGAGCCAAGCAATAAGAAGTGAGCAATAAGAAGTGGGTGGTAAGGAGTGAGGGATCGCAGATTGTGAGAGGGATGTCCAACTGCCGGCTTAGGCCTGAATCCCCCTCCCCCCCCCCCCGGTCCTAAGCCGGCAGTCGGACATTCCCCAAGGGGTTCTGGACTCTGAGAGGGCGCGGGCCGGGCTGAGGGCCCCCCCCCCCTGTGCATGAATTTCATGCAGTGGGCCTCTCATTTTATATATAAGCACACATAGATAAAAAATTAATGGGTGAAAAAGTGTGATACTGTGCAAACATTAAGTATTAGAAAGCTGCTGTGACTACATTAATCAGACAAAGTAGACTTCCAGACAGAGAATATTACAAGAGGTGACAATGGAAATTTCATAGTGATGAGAGTACGCTTAATGAAGAAGACAGAGTTCTAAACACATAGGCTCCTAATAACAAAGCTTCAACATACATAAAGCAAAACTGTGACAGGACTAGATGGAAAAGTGGACAAATCTACAACAAAACTGAAAGTGTTAGGTAAAATCTCATTTCCATGGTGCTGTCTAACTCACATTTCTGCTGATTTTGTTCTTTTGTCCAATCCCTATAACTACTAATGTCAAAACTCTACCAGTTTTTCAGAGGTTTCTATGTTAATTGGTGTTAAGTCTTTGATAGCTAAATGGCTTGTCCAGTTTCTATTTGCCTAATGTCTTGTGAGTCAGCTTTTTACAGCCTGGTCATGTCTGAGTCTAGGGACAAGTCTTGCTTATTTTGGGGAGCTCTCCTTAATGATGGCTTCATCCATAGCTGTATTTAGGCATGAAGGTTTTTGTGTTTAACTCAGTAAACAGTAGGATCTAGCTTTATTAAGGATCTTTCGTACTTCAGGAACTTTTCATTGGGAAAATAATTATTTTAACAAGCATAAATTGTTATATTTTCAATAATACTTATATGACCCGGTCATAAAACTTGTGATGCTTGGACTAAGCTTTCGGGCTATTTAAAAAAAAAACTTTATGGGAAGTGTCTTAAATGTCATGACCTCCATGGGACACATCCCTCAGTCCAGAATGAGACCACAGGAGTTCTGATTTCTGTGTTGGCGCTGAGTCATATAAACTCCATATGTCAGAGTATTCATGAAAAAAACTATATGAAAAAAACTATATTCATTAAACGTGAATGTAGAATGAGTCAGTATCGGAAGGTCTTCATATGATTTCATTACATTGAGTTCTTTGTTCCTTCCAGGGCGCTCTGGGACAGGGCTCCGGCTCTCAGCTCGTGGCTGTCCAGTACACAGAGACCACCAGCATCAGGTGAGAGATTGTGGCCGCACCTGGTCATGGATTCTGTATCTGTGAACCCACCTGCTTGCTAAGATGTCCTTGTGACCCCAAAATCTATGTGCAAATCGCTTTCATGGTCGTTTGCAAATGTGCGTCGCTGTTCCCAGGTGAGGTCACCAGGGCAGCGCCCTGCTTCCTGGGGCAGGTGTCCTTCCCAGGTGTCAGTGCCATGGTCCCCACATCCCCGTGCTTTTGATTGGCAATTCTCCTGTTTAAAATGGCCCAAGTGCGGGGAGTGCTGATGTTCCCGGCGTTGGAGGGCAGATCGGTGACCCGGGAGAAACGGCTTGTTGGGGGAGCTTCAGTCAGACCAGAGCCACCCGAGGTCAGAGTTAGCAAGCAAACAGTACATGGTCAGAAGGTATCCGAACAGAACACAGAAAACCAGGTGACACGTTGGTCAGTTGATGACAGCGCTGCAGCTAGGGGCTTGCTGACCCTGCTGTCCCTTAGGGGAGTGGTTCACTGTTTGCTCAGTCAGTGTCCACAGAACATAAATGTCATGAGTAATGATTGACTGTATATTCAAGACACTATAGTCAGAAATGGCCTAGTGAGCAGATGGAATTATTTCAAAGGAAGTTCTTAGGACTCACTTATAATTAATTTCCTTTTAGGCCACACTTTTCTCCTCCTAAGTTAACAAAAATTAATTGAGAAAAAAAATAAATTTATTGAAAACACAAAAGAAGAATGTAGAAAAAAGCATGTAAGCTTTTTTTTTTTTTGGAGAAAAATAAGCATTATTTCTTTAACTCTCCTTTAACCTATGTGTGTTGGCTTATTGTGCTGAACAGTGAAAGACCCTTACTGCTGAGAGCTGTGTCACTGTCGTCTGAGTGGATCTGGGGCCGGGCGTGGTCGGAGGTTCCGTGGCTCTGTCCTGGCTCTGCAGTGAGGTGGCAGAGAGCGGAGCTGAGCAGTGCCGCGGAGCAGGCCGGGTGCTTCACGCACGCCTCTCAGCCTCCACCCATTGCAGTCCTTTTGTTGGCGAGGAAACCAGGGCTGCTCAGAGCTGGGCCTCCCCAAGGACACCCCCTGGAAGAGGAGGGCAGGCAGGCACAGCCAGGCCGGCGTGTTCTCAAGTCCTAAGCGGACAGTGGGGAGCGGCGCTGTCAGACGCATTGTTCACAGAGACCCAGCGGCACGCAGGCCGGCGCAGAAAGCTGCTGGCTGCTGCTCCTGGGACCTCCCGTGCCTCCCAGCGCACGTGACTACCTGAGCCTCCACTCAGAAGCGAGTCAGCCTCAGTGAATTGAATCTTACAGCTCTCCAACCTCGGGCTTTCGAACTCTTCTAGAAACTGCCAAAAGGCTGCTCATATCTTGGTTGAGATTCCCATAGGCAGACGCAGGCTTAGAATGGATGCTTCTGAGACGCTGTGACAGTCTGTGGTATAAGAACACCGCCTCCTCTCTCAGCAGGCCCTCGGGGAGGGAGCTCCAAGTGTACTACGCTTCCCCCCGAAGCTACCAAGACTTCTTTGATGCCATCCACAGGCGGGGAGACACGTTTTATGTCGTGTCATTTCGAAGGGTAAGTGCATTTGGAAGGTTAAAGGACACGTTTTTGAGCACCTGCTCCGTACAGGGTGTCGGGCTGAGCCCTGGGGGATAAGGCTGTGAAGGGAGCCGTGGGAGCGCATGGAGCTGGCGCAGTGCTGCAGCACCTGCCAGACCCATTGCCACCGTGAGGGTGAGCGTGGGGTTGGTGCCAGGCAGGGACTGTGTCTTTAGGCAACATAAACTCCTCACTGATGTTGTTGTCATCCCTTAGCCATACTGTTTGTTTAAAACCAAAGGGGAGGTAAAAACATATAGGTTTAGGCTTGTGATGGGATACCCAGTGGTTAATGAGAAATTGAAGTCGCTCAAGTGGATTTTGGATGGCCATGGGCTGGGTAGTGCAGTGGATGTGAGCTGGTTAGTGTAGTGGCTGTGGGCTGGTGAGTTCAGTAGCCATGGGCGGGATAGTGCAGTGACCGTGTGGGGGGGTAGTGCAGTAGCCGGGGGGGGGGGGTTGTGCAGTGGCTGTGGGGGGGGTTTGTGCAGTGGCTGTGGGCTGGGCAGTGCAGTGGCTGTGGGCGGGGAAGTGCAGTGGCCATGGGGGGGTAGGGCAGTGGCCGTGGGCTGGGCAGTGCAGTGGCTGTGGGCGGGGTAGAGCAGTGGCTGTGGGCAGGGTAAAGCAGTGGTCCTGGGACGTTTGGTTCTGGGTCCTGAGGTTCTGTTCCTCTCTCTCCTTCAGCAAATGTTTACTCCTGTTGGTGAAGGACGTGTCAGATACTAGTCAGGTTATGTAAAAGTCAGTGTTTATACGAGCACTTCTGAATGTTACATATTAAAGCGAATGGAAAAACACATCACAGTTTATTCCATTTTTACTACAAAACAAAAACACATTCTTCATGGAGTTGCTGTATGAATATTTCTGTGCTCTCTGTTAAACCAGGAACAAATGAATGAGCTAGAATTGCTGGTGTGTATCCTAGGTTTTTATTTTTATTTTTTATTGCTGTAAGAATGTGGAAGGGTATGGATCTAAATAAGCGAGTTCCAGCAGTGGAGTCCACAGTGCATTATCTGCTGCTGTCACCACTGAACAGGAAGCCGGTTCTCTTCCTCAGGTGTCACTACCCAGGCGCCCGGGACTTTAGGAGCAGAGACTTGACCCTTGAAGATGAGGGAAATCAAGCTTTTCATGTGTTTTTGGCCTCGGGAGCCAGGGGTGTGTTTCTGCCGCAGCAGCAGCCACAGTCGCTTCAGCAGCAGGGGGCAGTTGAGAGTGGGTTTCCAGGCGCACTCAGCAACTGCTGGCTGGTGAGACCAGGCGCCTGCTTCAGGGTCCACACAGTTCTGTTCAAAGTGGAGTGAGAAGGAACTTAAACACGGGGTCCAGCGCCGTGAAGAAGACACTCGAGGGATGTGAGGATGGACACATTGAAGTAAATGCGACAGAAGTTACTCCAGAGGGATGTTTGAACACTCAGATACTGAACACTTAGGTTCAGGATAACTTTGCCATTTCATCAGAACAGGAAGTATCTGTTAGGAACAGCAGGTGTGCAGCCCCCAGCTGAAGTCGGGTGAGTAGGGGGTTCCTAGGGAAGAGAACACGTACTTGTTAGGGAGAAACACTCCTGTTTGTTCAGGGACTGTTCTTATGGAGGAAGGGGATGGAGTTCTTCCGTATATGCTTGACACGTCTGCCTGTGTGAGAGCTACTTCCCATTAGTTTACACGTCTGCCTGTGTGAGAGCTACTTCCCATTAGTTTACATGTCTGCCTGTGTGAGAGCTACTTCCCATTAGTTTACACGTCTGCATGTGTGAGAACTACTTCCCATTAGCTTACACGTCTGCATGTGTGAGAGCTAGTGCCCATTAGTTTACACGTCTGGATGTGTGAGAGCTATGCCCATTAGTTTACACGTCTGCATGTGTGAGAGCTATGCCCATTAGTTTACACGTCTGCATGTGTGAGAGCTATGCCCATTAGTGTAAAGTGCTGTTGGGGAATTGTTGATCCCCCATAACCTTCACGTTCTAGTAGAAACAGTCTTTCTCACATTCGGGGAACTATTAGGACTCTCATTGTTTGGATTCATTTCCTGATGACTGATTATTACATCTTGGTCAACTTCATTAGGTAACAGTCGTGAAAGACAACATCCTTTTTCTCTTTCTTGGTTTGTTTGCAGAGTGGGGCAAGGAGTTAATTTTATTCTGACGACCATAGACTACGTCATGGGAAAGGAATTTGGTTCTTAAATCCTGGGTTCTTTTGTTCCTGCTGAAATGAAAATGAAAGAAGTGATGCTTCTTGAAGCAACAGTCCGTTGTTTAGTGTTATTGTTATAGTTAATGGACCGCTTTCCCAGACGCCCGCCCTCACCCCCGTCCTGCCTGATCCCGTTACAGCAGAGCTGAGTGCCTTCCAGCACAGACCTGCTCCCGAGGGCGAGGCTGCTCCTGCGCCCCCCGTGGGCCTGAGACCTCGCCCGGCTCATCCCTTTGACTCTCCTGGAAGTGCACCCCACTCAGTAACCTCCCCTACTCTAGTTCCGGGAATCCCAGCTTGTCTCCCTGTCATAGCTTCTCTTTCTCTCCTCTCTCTGACTGTTTTACTGTGATTTGGGGGAAGGGTGGTAAAATATAACTTTTCTTCCAAGTCATGTTGAATGTGGTATAACTGAAACATTAATAAGAAAAAGTCCAGTCAAGTTTAAGGCATATTTTCTCTTAACGCTTTCTGTAGGAGAAAGTATTTAGTGTATTTAGGGGAGAAGGGTTTCAGAAACAGATACTCACGAATGAAGCTGTAATTGGTCGGACATGCAGGTGCCTGCAGAGTGTGAGGCAACACTGGCAAGAAGGTGGGAGGAGGGCATTTCTTCATCAGACCCCAGCACACACTGAAAGACTGTCCAGCCCACTGGTCCCTGGAGAAGGGAGCCTTCCCCTGGTTGCTTCCCATCAAGAGCAGGCACTCTGGTTCCGGTGACTACAGAGGCCCCGTTAGCATCATCCTCACTCCTTTCCATGCTTCTTTCCTTGAGGTGGATGCTACCTAGGGAACACTTTTGACTTCTGTAATCTCTGTTTCCAGTACCTGTCCCTTTCCATCTGTTTCAAATATACACACAATGGAAGCTACACATGAGTACCTGAGCCATAGCTGTGGCCTGCCTCAGGGATGTCTCTCCCCACTTCATGAGTGTTTTATGTAATCCAGATTAAGTGCCATATTTGGGTGTTGTATCCCTTCTTGGTCTCTTATAAAAATTCATTATATGCATCATATGTGTGGACTGTAAGGGTAATCTTAAGTAGTAGGGTCTTATTGTAATGGAAGAAGCACAGGAAGTATCCCTCTGTCTCCTCCGTCATGACTGGCATGTGCCCTGGTCCTTGTAGCCACTGTGGTTACTCCTGACTCAGTAGCAGCCCCAGGCAAGTCCACTTCTGTCTTTTTCACACGTGGCTCCTTCAGGCTCCCCAGCAGCAGGAGCACCTGACCGTGTGTCTGGTTATTGCCTCATGCATATGAGACTTGCTGTGAGATCCGTGGCCACTCCTCTGGAGCAGGAAACAGTCTGGGGCCAGGAGCCTGGGCCTTGCCTCTGAGGAGTGAGGGCAGCGGCCCTTAGTCCTCCTGAACTGTCTATTACACTCTGCACCCTGGTTCTAAAGAACTTTCCTTTTTTTGGCCCTGATTGTTCGATCTAAAGGGCTTGTCTTCTCATTCATCTCACAAGCCTCTTAAAAGCAGGATGAGCCTAACTGGCATGGCTCAGTGGTTGACCATTGACCTATGATCCAGTAGGTCATGGTTCAATTCCTGGTCAGGGCACATGCCTGGGCTACGGGCTTGATCCCCAGTGTGGAGTGTGCAGGAGGCAGTTGATCAATGATTCTCTTTCATCATTGATGTTTCTATCTCTCTTTTCCTCTCCCTTCCTCTCTGAAATCAATATAAATATTTTTAAAAAGGCAGAAAGTGCCACATGCTCTTTCATTACCACCCCTGACACTCTGTGCAGTGCCCGTCCCTCAGGACAACCGTCGGTGTGTGTGACTAAGAGAAGTCACAGTGATGAAGTTTGACGCTTTCCATCCTCTCATTTGATGGGTATTTTCACATCTAAGTTGTGTAAAGAAATGTGAACCTGTTGACTGGTCCATGCAGCAGCTGAGGCAAGGCTGGGTTCCAGCACAGCTCCGCCAGGTGGCCAGCCTGTTCCTGCCTCTGAATTCAGCTTCAGAGCTGTGGGCGTCACCCTGTGAAATGCATGTCCGTCCCTACAGTGTGTGGTGCTGACAATCTCAGTTTTTAATATTTGGCAAAAACATTTTGGCATGGACTCTTCTTAGAGCTCACTGCTCTCTTTTTTGGAGAAGGGTGATGTCCAGTGTCTGTGTGGACTCAGGCAGTGGGAGCCTGACACTTCAAACTTCAGACAAAGTGCAGGAAAGGCTCCACCTGGTGCAGGAAGGTCAGTGGTGATGTTCTTGGTTCAAAAGTTCATCCCTATCTAAATCCATCAAGAAGAATGTCACAAAATAGCAGTGTGATTAGACAGATTAAAAATAGTGTCGGAGTAAGTGGGTGCTGCACGGACACACTCCCAGGACCAAACTGGAGTTACAACTAAAATACAGAAAAATTTCCAGAATAACCAACAGAGACTCACTGGAGAGAACCTAATAACCGAGGACTGAAGTGGAGACTGTGTAGAGACTGGTAGGAGGGGCGGAGGCACGAAAAGACTGGCCGAACTCCCACAGACAGCAACTGAAGTTCCAGTAAGATACCTCAGTGATGGAGGGTTGCCACTGAGAACTCTGGGGTCTAATCCCCAAGCGGGGTCCCCCAGTAGAGAGCATCAGAACTGAGAAGGGTGCCCACATAACATCTGGCTGTGTAAAGCAGCAGGGTTGCTGTCTGCTAGGGAGAGACAGCTGGAAACTCAGGCGCCCTCTTAAGGGGCCAAAGTACAAAATTCCCTGTGGAGCCACCCACCTTGTGCTCCTGCAGAGGGAGGGCAGAGTGGACTGGAGCTGTGTGAGCAGAAAGCCAGGATCAAGGGCTCTGGGGTCAGAGCTCAGAAGGCAGATGCCCTGGTTTCCTGTGCTAAGTCATTCCTCATGCTGTGGAGGTCATCTTTCTCACACAGACATTTGTTATATAGGCGACTTTGCCTGGGGGGATGACAGTTGACCCACCCTTTTAGAAAACACCTTACCCCACGATGCGACTTAATTAAGAGACTGAGAATAATAGTTAGACTCCAGGCAGAAGCAATTGCCCCACCAGGATGATTGCCTGAGGGAATCAAGATGGAATCCTATCAGTCTATAGACAGAGGCATCCTCTGGAGGCTTTGAGTCTTTGCCTAGCCTAATTAGTCAGAAACAGCATTTGACACTGTCCTGCACTAGAGATTGAGAGGCATAGCAGATCTACCTAATACATAGTCACAGACCCAAACAGGCAGCCAAAATGAGAAGACAAAGAAACAACCCACAAATGAAAGAACAAGAGAATTCTCCAGAAGAAGAGATAAATGAAATGGAGATAAGAAATGTTTCTGATACAGAGTTCAGAATAAAGATGCTCAACAGCATGAGAAAAGATATAGTAATTATGAAAACAGAAATAAAGAATGCCATAGCACAGATAAAGAACACATTGGAGGAATACACAGCAAATTAGGGGAAGCTGAGGATCAAATTAGTGAATTAGAAGACAGGGTTGAAAAAAATCAATCAGAGAACCAAAAAGAAAAAAACAGGAGGACAGCATAAATGAGCTATGGGACAACATGAAACATAATGATATTTGAATAGCAGAAGTGCCAGAAGAGGCAGAAAGGGAGGAGGGATAGAGAACATGTTTGAAGAAGTAATGGCAGAAAACTTCCCTAACCTGGTGAAGGAAAAAGTCACACAAGTTCAGGAGGCACAGAGAACCCCAAGCAAGAAGAACCCAAATAGGCCCATGCCCAGACACTTCATATTTTAAAATGCTAAAAATTAAAGACAAAGAATCTTAAAGGCAGCAAGAGAAAAGCAAACTGTTACCTACAAAAGAACCCCCATAAAGCTGACACCTGATATCTCATCAGAAACTCTACAGGCCAGAAGGGAATGGCATGAAGTACTCAAGGTAATAGGAAGCAAGGATCTAAGACCAAGATTACTATATCCAGCAGGCTATCATTCAGAATAGACGGTCAAATAAAGAGCTTCCCGGGACAAAAAAAAATGTCTAAAGGAGTTATCACCACCAAGCCAGCATTACAAGAAATGCTAAAGGGACTGCTGTGATGAGAAGAAAGAGAGAGAATCCTAGCCATACAGAATTAAAATGGCAATAAGTAAGTACCTATTAATAATAACCCTGAATGTAAATGGATAAATGCTCCAATCAAAAGGCATTGGGTAGCTGAATGGATACAAAAATGCCGGGGTCCACCCCAGGAAGGTCCAGGGGTTCCCAAAGGTGTGGACGGAGTCGGCGAAAAAGGAATGACACGGAGACAGTGTTCAGTTGATCAGCAGCCTTGCCAGGATCTCTAGCCACAATGTCCAGCCAAGTTCTGTGTCCATGTTCTCTTGCTAGGTTCTCCAGGTTCTCCAGCCAGGTTCGGTTTAGGTTCTCCAGCCAGGTTCGGTCGCCAGGTTCTGTCTAGGTTCTCCAACCAAGTTCTGTAGCCAAGTTCTTTCCAGGATCTTTTGCCATGTTCTCTCCAGCAAAGTTCTTCTGTTTCTAGATTCTGTGTAGGTTCTGTCTTCTAAGTTCTGTCTCTAGGATCTTCATCTAAGTTCTGTCTCCTGTTGTCTTGTTACATCTGTATTTATACCAGTTGATTCTATCCTATCAATCTCTATTCCAAAGGTTAGGGTGTTTATCTCCATTCCAGGGAGTAAAGATTATGTAGCTTAAGCATGATTGTTCATAGTTAAAGTGATTAATTACCCGCCTAGCACTTAGTGAAGGGGTTTTATTCCCTCCCTAACTTCAGGGGAAAATCTCTACCTGGGGAAACAACCTTTCTCGGAGAGGTGACCTTGGTTAAAACACATAGTGCCAAGAAGGTGAGCAAACATATTAAGAACAGTATGCCATATATGCCAGGCCCCTTGAAACAGCAAGGATGGACCGGCTCCCGGCACAAAAACATGACCCAACTATATGCTATCTACAAGAGACCCACCTCAGAACAAAAGACACACACTGGATGAGAGTGAAGGGATGGAAAATTTTTTTCCATGCAAATGGGAAAGAAAAAAGCTGGAGTAGCAATACTCATATCTGACAAAATAGACCTCAGCATGAAGGCCATCACAAGGGACAACAAAGGGCACTCCATATACTAAAGGGATTGATCCAACAAGAGGATATAACCCTGGTAAACATATATGCACCCAATCTAGGAGGACCTAGATGTATAAAAAATTTTTTTTCTAGAGGCCTATACAGAGAGATAAACAACAATACAATCAGAGTAGGGACTTTAACACCCCGCTGACTTCACTGGATAGATCTTCCAGACAAAAGCATAACAAGAAATAGTGACTCTAAATGATACACTGGATCAAATGGATTTAATTTACATTTATAGAACATTTCACCCAAAAACTGAAGAATATACCACCTTCTTCTCAAGTACACATGGATCATTAACAAAGATAGACCACATGTTAGGACACAAACAAGTCTCTACAAGTTCAAGATGATTGAAATCATATAAAGCATCTTCTCAGATCACAGTGGAATGAAATTAGAAATCAATTACAGTAAAGACACCACAAAACATCCAACACATGGAGGCTTAGTAGCATGTTATTAAACAATAAATGGTTTACTAACGAGATCAAGAAAGAAATAAAAAACTTCCTGGAAACAAATGAAAATGAACACACAATGACCCAAAATATCTGGGACACAGCAAAAGCAGTCCTCAGAGGGAAGTTTATAGCACTATTGGCCTACCTCAAAAAACAAGAAAAAATAAACAATAAACTATTTAACCCTACAACTTAAACAATTTGAAAGATAACAAGAAAAGTCCAGAGCAAGTAGAAGGAAGGAAATAATAAAGATTAGAGCAGAAATAAATGACATAGAGACTAAAATATCAAAAATAAAAAAAATCAATGAAACCAAGAGCTGGTTCTTTGAAAGGATAAACAAAATTGATGAACCATTAGCCAGACTCATCAAGAAACAAAGAGAGGACCCAAATAAATAATATCAGAAATGAAAGCAAAGAAATAACCATCAACACCACAGAAATACAAAGGATTGTAAGGAAATACTATGAACAAACTATATGCCAACAAGTGGGGCAATGTGGGTGAAATGGGCAAATTCCTAGAAAAATCGTCTCCCAAAACTGAATCAGGAAGAATCAGAAAACCTGAATTGGCCAATAACAACCGATGAAATAGAAGCAGTAATCAAAACACTCCTAGCAAACAAAAGCCTGGGTCTGGACGGCTTCACAGGGGAGTTTTACCAAACAGTCAAAGAAAAACTAACACCTATCCTCCTCAAACTATTCCTAAGTATCCAAGAGGAAGGAACACTTCCAAACTCTTTTTACCAGGCCAGCATTATCCTGATTCCAAAACCAGATGAAGACACTACAAAGAAAGAGAATTACAGGTCTATATCCCTGATGAACGTAGATGCTAAAATCCTCAGCAAAATATTAGCAAATCGCATCCAGCAATATATTAAAAAGATTATACACCATGACCAAGTGGGATTTATTCCAGGGATGCAGACCTGGTACAATATTTGCAAAAACAATAAATGTGATACATCACAAACAAATTGAGAGATAAAAATCACATGTTCATATCAATAGAGAAAAAGCATTTGACAAAATCCAACACCAATTTTTGATAAAAACTCTCAGGAAAGTGGGAATAGTGGGAGCATATCTCAACAGGTTAAAGGCCATATATGACAAACCTACAGCGAACATCATACTCAATGGGCAAAAACTAAAACCATTTCCCTTAAGAACAGGAACAAGACAGTGATGTCCACTCTTATTCACCACTCTTACTCAACATAGTACTGGAAGTCCTAGCCACAGTGTTCAGACAAGAAGAAGAAATAAAAGGCTTCCAAATTGGAAAGGAGGAAGTAAAACTCTCATTATTCACAGACAGTGTGATATTGTCAATAGAAAACCCTAAAGACTCCATCAAATAACTACTAGATTTAATCAATGAATTAGACAATGTAACAGGATACAAAAGCAACACCCCAAAATTGATGTTTTTTTATACACCCATAATGAATTCTCAGAAAGATAAACAAATTCCATTTACCATTGCAACAAAAAAATTAAGATACTTGGGAATAAACTTTACCAAGGAGGTAAAAGACCTGTATTCAGAAAACTACAGGACGTTGTAAAAAGAGAGAGAAGAAGATATAAACAAGTGGAAGTTTATACCATGTTAATGGATTGGTAGACTCAACATCATTAAAATGTCCATACTACTCCACGCAATCCACAGATTCAATGCAATCCCTATTAAAATACCAACAGCATATTTCACAGATCTAGAACAAATACTCCAAAAATTCATATGGAACCAAAAAGGACCCCGAATAGCTGCAGCAATCTTGAGAACAAAAAACAAAGTTGGAGGAATCACAATACCAGATATCAAGTTATATTACAAAGCCACCATAATCAAAACAGCCTAGTACTGGCACAAAAATAGGCATATAGATCAATGGAACAGAACAGAGACCCACAAATTGATCCAAGACATTATGCCCAATTAATATTTGACCAAGCAGACAAGAGTATACAATGGAGGCAAGACAGTCTCTTCAATAAATATACATATTGGGAAAATTGGACAGATACATGCAAAAAAATGAAACTAGACCACCAACTTACCTCATACACAATAACTCAAAATGGATAATAAACTTAAATGTAAGTTGTGAAACCATAAAAATCCTAGAAGAAACCATATATAGCAAAACCTCAGACATTTCTTTTAGCACTATGTTTATGGATACATTTCCTAAGGCAAAGAAAACCAAGGAGAAAATAAACAAATGGGACTACATCAAAATAATAATACAATCAAAATGCATAAGCTTCTGCACATTCCAACAAAACGAAAAGGGAGCCCACTGTATGGGAGAACATGTTTGGCAATGATACATCTAGTAAAGGTTTAATATCCAAAGTATATAAGGAACTTATACAACTTAACAATAGGAAGGCAAACAATCCAAGTAAAAAATGGGCAAAGGACCTAAGTAGACACTTCTCCAAAGCGGACATACAGAGGCCAAGAGACAGATGAAAACATGCTCAATGTCACTGATCATCAGAGAGATGCTAATTCAAAGGACAATGAGGTATCACCTGACACCTGTCATAATGGCTACCATCAGCACTTCAACAAATGACAAGTGCTGGTGAGGATGTGGAGAAAAGGGAACCCTAGTGCACTGCTAGTGGGAATGCAGACTGGTGCAGCCATTATGGAAAACAGTATGGAGTTTCCTCAAAAATTAAATATGGAACTGCCATTTGATCCAGTGACCCACTTCTAGGAATATATCCTAAGAAATCTGAAACACCAATCAGAAAGAATGTATGCACCCCTATGTTCATAGCAGCGCAGTTTACAATAGCTAAGATCTGGAAACAGCCCAAGTGCCATCAGTAGGTGAGTGGATAAAAAACTGTGGTACATTTACACCAGGGGATACTATGCAGCAATAAAAGAGAAGGATCTCTTACCCTTTGGGACAGCACGGAGGGGCCTGGTGAGTTTTATACTAAGGGAAATGTCAGTCAGAGAAAGACAAGCATCACATCGCAACTCATATGTGGAATCTAAATACAGTGGGGCCTTGACTTACGAGTGTCCTGACTAATGAGTTTTTTGAGATACCAGCTGTCTCTCCGCCGATTTTTTGCATTGAGTTGACAGAGTAATTTGAGTTAACGAGCTCCTTAACGAGCTTGGTCTTGGAACAAATTAAACTCGTAAGTCAAGGCCCCACTGTAACAAAATAAACTGATGAATGGAGTGGATACAGAGATGTGGAAGCATGGAACAGAGTGCGGAATCTCGGAAGGCAGGGGAGGGTGGGATGGTGGGAGGTAGTCAACCAAGGACCTGTATGCATATATGCATGGCCCATGGACACAGACAGTGGGGCGGCGAGGGCCTGGGATGGGGGCAGACTGGAGGAGGTCCATGGGGGAAAAAAGGGTACATATGTAATACCTTCAACAATAATTATTTAAAAAAAACAAAATAGCAGTGGTATTTCCTAAAGTAATGCCTCGATAAATATCTAAGGCATGCTTGGAAGAATGGTTTATTTTCTTAAGGCATATTATTTATTTATTGGAAATTTCTGTTTAGTATATATACCTTTATACAAAATCTTCAGAGGCAAGAATAATTTCTTTAGTCTCCTTTGAAAGGGACACAGATCTCTTGTTTTGAAACTTTACAGCTTACTTGGGTCTGAAGTTTGGCCATTTTGTTATCTGCACTTTCATGGCCTTTTAGTCAAATTTTTTCTCTAGCTTGAGAAAAATGTGAATATATGAGTTTTGAAAGATACGTGCTTTAAAAAAATGTCTTATTTAAGAAGCATAACTTTTAGAAGGCTTTTTGCTAATTTTTTTTGCTTTTTATATATATTTTAATATTGTCCCTCATTTATCAATTTTGCTTATGAAACTACTTATTTTACTTAAATCCAAAAACTGTAGGTATTGTGATAAGAAGAGTTCCCAGTTTGATAGGTAAAAAATGCTACCAAACTACTATTTTGATTTGTACTTCCTTTCTGACTTGTGAGTTTGAGTTTCCTTCCTTCTTTCCTTCTTCCTTCTTTCCTTCCACTTCTATTGACTTTATTAGGGCGAGATTGGTTAATAAAATTATACATGTTTCAGGGGTCCAATTCTATAATATATCATCCATATGTTGTGTGTTCACCACCCCAAGTCAAGTCTCCTTCAGTCACCATTTATCCTCCCTTGGCCCTCTCCTGCCTCCCCCATCCCCTGACCCCTGGTCATCCTCACACTGTTGTTGGTGTTTATGAATTTGTTTTTTTTTGGGTTTTTTTTTTTTACTTAATCCCTTCAACTATTCACCCAGCCCCCAGCCTCCTCCCATCTGACAGCTGCTAGTTAATGTTTTAGTTACTTTGAAATGCACTCCCATTCAGGTCTAAAGCACATTATAAACAGCAGTGCAGAGTTATCTCAGCATCCACAGTGCCCTTACCGACTCCATCGCTGACATCTCTTGTCCCTTTTCTGTCTCCTTTCAGTTTATTCAAACACTGACACCTTCACATAAGGCTGTGTGGTTCACAGACCTCTTTCACCTTTGGCACCTTGTTAGTCCCTTACAGGTGGTGAAGTGCGTATTCCCAGTCCTGTTTACAGACAAAAGGTGAGGCGAGGCACATGGAGGGCTAGGTGAGGACACAATGGTAGATGGCAGCTGGTCAGTGACCGAGCTGCTGTGATCAGCCAGTGGCTCTCCTGGCCTCTGGGGCTGCCTGCGAGCTCACCGTGACAGAAGAGCCACGCGGCCCGCGGGCGGCCGTGTCGTTCCTGCGGGGCAATGACATGTGCTCTGTCTGCTAATCTCGTGATTGTAGATCATGCACTTGATTAGGTTACACTTGCATAACCGTACAATCACTTAAGGTCTGAAGGATTCCAAACAAGGAACAGGACTATAGGCTTTGAGAGTTTCTGGTTTCTTTTTAAAACAGTTGGAAAACATATCTTTGCTGTTATTAATAAGGAAGTAATTTAGCCAAAATGGTCACTACTTCAAGATCAGTCTCCAGAACTTCGCAGAGCGTAGTGTGGTCCTGGGCGTGTGTGCCGGCCTCCCATGACAGGGCCTGTGTGTGGCGGCCAGATCCCCGAGATGAGGAGTGTTTGATCTGAAGCTCCTCGTTAAGTGTGAGTTACTGCTGTGGTTTGGGGGGATTTAGTCATTTGTTTCTTGGCGCTGTAACAGACTGCTGGTAACAAAAAGAATCAATTATTTGGACTTTGCAGTTGCAAACTCTAAAATAACTTGCATGTTTGAGAGAGAACTGTTCAGGCGGCTCTGTGACTAGGCTGTGTGTAGAATACCCCGGGTACACGGCCGTACACTCTCGAGTCTGTGAAGTCTCGGGCTTCTCAGGCAGTTCCGGGCTCTGCTGAGTGGTCTGCAGGCTGCACTCCGGGGACGAGCTGCCCATCGCGGTCTGTGCCGGGGCTGCGGCCGTGGCCGTGAGGAGGCCCTGGGAGCTGGCGCTCGCTGTCGTATTCAGGCCTGGAACGTGGTTTTCTGTGTCCTCCGGTTCAGAGGTTACTAGAACTGGGGTTTGCGGAAACAAAGGACATTTTCCTCAGTGATGTTTAAAATTACTTTTGTAATTTGAATAACAATCAACGTTAAAAGCTGGTTTGGCTGTAATTTGATGTGGATGGGCTTGAGCTGTAGAGCAGTCACTCCTGAGACTCCCGGTCTCCTGCAGGCAGGGGAGGTGCTGCTGGTTTCCTTACCAGAGTTCAGACTTTTGTGCTGAGGAAGGAAACATTTCCTGGAAGCAGACCTGCACTCTCAGAAAGAATTCTTCTTCACATCACGAATATGTGAAGGAAAATGTTGTTTTTAAAAAAATATTTTTATTGATTTCAGAGAGGAAGAGAGAGGGAGATAGCAACATCAATGAGGAGAGAGAATCATTGATTGCCTGTGTCCTACATGCCCTGCACTGGGGATTGAGCCCGCAACCCGGGCATGTGCCCTGACTGGGATCCAAACTGGGATCCATTCATAGCCACGCCGGCTGGGCGGAAAATGCTCTTTTAAACAATTCATCTCTGCAGACATTGGAGTCCTGCACTGCCCAGACTCTGCCACTCACCCTGTGACTGTGGGCAGATCGCGGCCCCTCCTGCTCAGGGTCCTGCTGTGTAAAGGATGCAGCCGGAGAGGCTTGTGCTGCTCGTCAGCTCCAGAGGCCGCTGTCATTCTGTCACTGCGTGTCTGCATGCGTGCGATCTGTAATGTCGTGTTAAACACCTCGAGTCACTAAAGTGATTCAACTGAATGGAGTTAGTGCACTTCAAGGGTTTTGAAAAACAACCATAATGAAACAACAAAATGTCAAGTTACAAGGTGGGCCCATAAATTGACGAGTTTGAGTCTTTAGTACCTGGTGATGTCAGAATGTATTCAATGACCCCTTTCACAGTGCTCACAGGTGCCAGCCTCTCCTCACAATGTCCCTCTGAGGCAGGTGCCGTGCTTACCCTGTTAAGGAGGGGGCGCCGGAGGCACAGAGGTTAGCGTCCTTGTCCAGGGAGACAGCTCGGAAGTGAACGTTTAGCTCCAGGGTCTATGTTTCTCTGACCACTTCCTGGCACTGCCCTTTCAGAACTTTGGTATCGAAATGCCTTCACTTTCTAAGAATTTAGCCTGGAATTTAATTCCATTGATCTTTCTGCTCACAACATACTTTGAGTTGTTTTAGGTTTATTTCCCAAAGAGAACAAGACAGAGCCCTGTGGAAATGGAGCCACATGTAACTTAAAAATAATGTTATGGGAGGACGAAGGGCCCGCAAGAAGCAGAGGAAGCCATTAGAGGTGTAGGAGAGGTTCGGATGGTGTCCCACGGATGAAGGGGAAAAAGACTTGTTTTTTTTGAAAACATGGAGGTCAGGAGAAGAGTTTAAGAAGGAGGCTGTCAGAGCGCCCTGAGGAGGAGGAAGGAGAAAACCCTGTGTCCGTGTAAACCTGGTCCGTGGTGACCTGAGACCACAGTCACAGGAGAGCAGTCAGGACAGAATCTGAGCGGCATGGGTGAGGCTACGGGGTGGGGGGGGTGGGGGGGGTGGGCAAATCTGGTCTGGAAGGGACGGGGCTCGTGGACAGTGTGGGTGCGTTTAAGGCCAGAGAGATCTAAAGGTAAAGTGTAAGGTAAAGACAGACCACTGTGGTTTACTTCTACCCATAGAAACAGAGCAGAGCATATATGTTATGTTCTAAAGGAGCTTCAGTCTGTATTTGTTCCTCATCTGAACTAACATTTTCTTTTTAAAACAAAGCCTGAGAAGGCGAGAACAATTTTTGTTTGTTTGTTTGCAGTAGTGGGACTACAACAAAATAATAGTATGGAAGGAATTAAACCAGATCTTAAAAAATAAAATCATATTTAAAATATTGCTTAAGATATTAAAAGTCATCTAAATCTTACATAAGGACCTGGCTTTTAATAATGGTAAAGAGTTTTAAAATCTAAAGGTCAATAGACCTATTTTTAATTAAATTTATATACAGATGGTCTTGGAGTTGTTCCTCATATAAAGTCAGAAAACTAGCAAAGCAGCCTGTTAATCAGCCAGGTTTGGTGTGAGCTTTTAGCTGACGTCACAGGCTTAATTACGGAGGCGGCGGTTATGGTCCTTAGAAGAGTGGTGATTTATGACCTGACTCTGGATGAGGGTCTGGAGCACCGTGTCATTTCCTCCCCTCCCCCACATGGTGGCTTGTTCATTTTGGACTCTGATTTGTTTAACTTTGACACTGTCAGCAAATCTGAACACTGACACTTACTTGGTGTTTAGTTGTGTGACATGAATTTCCAGGCCTGGATGCTAAGCTATAAAGGGCCTGTTGTGGGTGGGCTCTGAGGAGCCTCCGTCTGTAGCTCAGAATCACACGCAGCCGGGTGCCGGTTGGGTTTGCTGAGGCAGGGAGGATGGTGTTGGTCGCACTAACAATGGGGGGATTGTTGCTTAATGCCCGTTTCCCCTGCCAGGCCTTACTCACCCTGAGGGCAGGGACCCTCTTAGCCATCACTCTGTGCCCAGCATCCCGGCATGGAGCAGGTGGGAAGTACTGAGGGAGAGGACCCACGAATGAATGGATGCCAGATCCATCAGTTTTACACAGATTCTAAATTAGTCTACACCAGCACCATGACGTGATGGAGAATCTGTAATAGACACGCTTCTGGAGTGTTTGTATCAGGGCCATCTGTGTCTCAGGGTCAATCTAGGAATCAGTGTTTGAAAACCAGTGACTTCAGGTACATTTTTAAAAGGCGAGGCACCATTTGCACGCAAGGAAGGCCTGTGAGGACACTAACCAGACTGCAGTGCCCCATAGGCTGTAGAACGGCGGTTCTCAACCTGTGGGTCGCGACCCCTTTGGTGGTCCAATGACCCTTTCACAGGGGTCGCCTAAGACCATCGGAAAACACATATATAATTACATATTGTTTTTGTGATTAATCACTATGCTTTAATTATGTTCAATTTGTAACAATGAAAATACATCCTGCATATCAGATATTTACATGACGATTCATAACAGTAGCAACATTACAGTTATGAAGTAGCCACGAAAATAATGTTATGGTTGGGGGTCACCACCACATGAGGAACTGTATTAAAGGGTCGCAGCGTCAGGAAGGTGGAGAACCGCGCTGTAGAGGGCGTCAGCGCAGACGGAACAAGCGCTGTGCTCGCGGAGCCCCTCTGCAGGGCCTGCGGAGCCCGGACGGGCGGGCAGTGCGGCATGTGTCCCCTGCACTGCGCTTGCTTTGCTCACGGGAGGCATCCACGCAGAGCTTGTCAGCGTAAACTCTTACGTCTTCCAGAGCCTACATTGTGAATAATTTTAGCCATCTGTGTCTGATTAGAATATGCCTAGTAATAAATCTTAAAACTAAGACTAAAATACATGATACAGAATAAACCAGCCTCTGTTATTCAGTTTAAGTTTTATAGATATTTCTCTTCCAGTTCCATTTACTTCTTTTAAAAATATATATATTTTTATTGATTTCAGAGAGGAGGTGAGAGGGAGAGAGAGAGAAACATCAATGATGAGAGAAAATCACCGATCGGCTGCTTCCTGCACGCCCACTACTCAGATCGAGCCCACAACCCAGGCATGTGCCCTTGACTGGAATCGAACCCGAGACCCTTCAGTTTGCAGGCCGACGCTCTATCCACCGAGCCACACCAGCCAGGGCCCAGTTCCATTTACTTTTGAAAGGAATTCAGCGCCTTTTACTCTGTGGAGAGTGTGTCTTGGAGCTGGTGTCAGTTTGCTGTGAAGCCCTGGAAGGAGCCTGCAGTCCCTGAGGTGTGGTTCAGGGCAATGACCTCATCTCCCTCACATGTACCCCAGAAGTGGCGCTGCTCCATCAGAGGGAGGCTCTCTTTTTGACTTTTTGAGGCACCTCCCTACTGTTTTCCATGATGGGTTAGTTTTTTTAAAACAGTTTCATTGAGGTATAATTGACATATAAGAAACTGCACATATGTCACTACACATTTTATAAGTTTTCACGTCTGTATATATCTGTGACATCACCACAGGCAAGATGCTCAGCTTGTCTGCCTTTTCCAACTCTCTCCCATCATCATGACCACTGATCTTCCTTCTGTTACTGTAAATCGTTTACATTAAAAACAATTCTATATGAAGGAATCCTACATGATGTAGTTTTTCTTCTGACCTAATTGTCAGATAGCCACATGGGCTGCAGCGGTGGCTCACTGCACTGTGGGGCGGAGTTTGTTCACTTTCTACTTGGGGTTACCACTGGTGAAGCTACTACGACTGTCTGTGTACAGGACTTTGTAGGACACATGCCCCCATTTCTGTTGTGTAGAATCCCAGGACCAGATGGGCGTGGTTACATGGTAGGTGTGTGTTTATCACTTTAAGAAGCTGCCAAACTGTTCTCTAAAGTGGCTGAGAGTCCAGAGGCCGTATCCTAAACACTTGACATGGCCAGTCTTCTATGTTGGGCTATCTTCAGTTACATTTTCTTGACGACTAATGATTTTAACCATTTTTCATGTGCTTATTTGCCATCATCTCTCTTCTTTGGTGAAGTGTCTGTTCAAATCTTTTGCTCATTTTTAATTGGGTTGTTTGTTTTCTTGTAGTTGATTTGAGAGTCTCTTATATATTCTAGATGCAAGTCCATTGTCAGATACATGATTTGGACCTTTTTCTGTCAGTCTGTTGCTTGTCTTTTCAGTGCTTGTCAAAGAGCAGCATTTCTTAATTTTGGTGAAGTCCAATTTATCAGCTTTTTCTTTTATGGATTGTGTTGTCCAAAGAAATCTTTGCCTAATGCAAGGTCACAAAGATGTTCTCATTTTTACTTCTGAATTTTTATAGGTTTAGTTTTACATGTAGCTCCATAACTAGTTTTGAGTTAGTTTTGTATATGGTGCAGGAACGGATCATAGCTCATTGTCTGCATATGGATATCCAGTATTGTTTGATGTTTAATGTTGTGTTCTAATCCAGTAGCTTTTATTAGAAGAATTAAAGTAAAGCCAGGTGTAAAAGTTATTTATTTACTAGTGGCCCAGTGCATGAAATTTGTGCACTTTAAAAGGGAATTAGAGGAAATATTTTAATATTGCTATTTGCCCTTTCTCTATAATAGAAGTGTCAAAGATGAAAGAAAATTAGTAAAATGTATATGAAAATCTTCCTCCTGTCAGAGTCTGGGGCACGCCATGGGACCGAGTCAAGTCCTCACCCACCCGTGTGCACCTTGAAATCGAGTGAGACCCAGACCCGGCCGGCCCCACCCCCATTGGGCAAGATCCAGACCCTGCTGGCCCCACCCCCATCAAGCCCCGCCAGGCAGGGGGCACAGCCTCAGGTCCCCCGTCAAGCCCCGCCAGGTGGGGGGTGCAGCGTCAGATCCCATGCCCCGGCCCAGCGCCATGCAACCTCAGGTCCCTGCTGATCGCTTGTTATGGCTCGTTACGGGGAACCCCGCCTTCACTGTGGGTGCAGCCATTTTGTGTTATGGGAACTCTGCCTCCACTGTGGGCATAGCCATCTTTTGATGGCGTGATGGAATGAGGGTCAATTTGCATATTACCTCTTTATTATATAGGATTATGTATTTATTTATTTTAAATCCTGACCTGAGGATATTTTTTCCATTGATTTTCAAACAGAGTTGGAAGGGAGGGAGGAAGAGGGGAGAGAGAAACATTGATTGCACCACCCTGATGGGGGCTGGGGCTCAAACCCACAACCAAGGTACATGCCCTTGACAAGGAATCAAACCCGAGACCCTTTAGTCTTTGGGCCAACGCTCTAACTGCTGAGCACACTGGCCAGGGCAGGCTGTCAGACTTTTGTGCGTTATCCTTAAATTTCTTGTTAAGCTGTACATTTTGCTGGAACTTCTTAAGAAGTATCCTGTGACTGAACTTCAACCTAAAATTTTAGTCTTTATACTTAACCAATGAAATGTTATTTATATCCTCTTTGGAAACATAACATATACTGTAGATAATTATAGTAAAAATGTAATGGGTAGCAGAAAATATTGCCAAACCAAGATTCTGGAGCCCAGATGAAATAAACATACCATGTGCCTCTCTCCGTCACCATGCTCGGAAATACACAGAAAAGGAAAGGAAAGAGGCACTGAAAATAAAGTTCTTTAAATTAGAGCTTTCTGCTGCTTTTGTCTGATCTACTGATGGGGTTTTTTCTTCATTTAATGAAAGAGAATTAGACCCTAGAATTAACCTTTTAAGAATATATGTGTTATGTATATATACAAGATCTTGGGCTTTGGCTTACAGAGTAGACAAGCAGCACAGAGCTGGTTTATCCTGGAGCGCTGGGCTGCCTCATCAGAAATGAGGAAACTCATTTCCCCATGCGGCTATGCATCATTACTTTCTGGTTTGTGGAGAAAATCACTTTTGGGGGCTGATATAGCACTTTTTGTAGGCAACCATGTAGGCCTAGGCTGAGGGGCAGAGAACATGGATTTCTGACTTTAGGGAAACACTTTTCAGAGCCTCAGCGCTCTTCTCTCTAATACAGGAATAGCAATAGTCACCTCTCTCGTAGGTTAAGAAGTTGAAATGAAATAATAAGTCAAGCACTAGCACAGTAATAACACAGAGTAGGGTGTTCATCAGGGCTGACCTCGAAAGCACACGGCTAATTTCAAGAACCCATAAAGGGTAGGATAAGGGAGAGAGTTTGCTTGTCATCAGATGTAGCATAATCATCTAAGATGCATCCCCACCCCCAGCTCCCCATATTCATTTTAATCTTATGATTTTTTTTTATCATCCAAAGGACAGAAAATCAGCACATCTACAAGGTTTTACAGCTGTGGCTTTTCACAACTATTATCGAACTAGGTTCATGAAGGCTTGGTTTGGAATTAATATTTTAAAATATATGTTTTATGTGGGTATGAATGTGTGTATATTCTTCTTTCCTTTCTGGAGAAATGGGATCAAATTGAAAAGGAAGAGCCCCTTCCAAACAGAAAGGCAACCAGGATCTCCTCAGGGACCATAACTGCAGCCCTAGCCTTTCACGCGACTAGAGCTCTTCCACGCCTTTCCCGTGTGACTCTAGTTCAGTGTTCATTTAACGGATGTTGACAGACTAGGTCACACACAGAAACTGAGTACCAGCAGATACTGGGTTTTCTGCAGTTTTCAGGGTTTATTCAGATTGATTGTAGCACACTGATTTTGATGGATTCAGTGACATCAGCTAATGAATGAAAAGAAACTCTGTAGTCCTTAATCTGACTTTTCCATATCAATATCAGAGAGAAACCATATGACTGATAAGTCATGAGTTCATCCATAAAATATAATAAGCATTATTTTCATATGTAGCATAAAGCCAGTGCTTCCTCACAAGTATTAACAACACATACACATAATCATATACAGATTTAACCCTCTTAGTGCCGGGGAGCGCAGTTGCGCTCCTCCTGTCTTTCACCAAAAGTGCTAGGAGTGCTATCGGCAATTTTTTTTTCTGCTAGTATTTTATAATACAATCAGCAAACAATATATGTCAAAGATGAAAACAAACAAATGTAGTAAAGGTTTCCTTAAGTTTTTGAATATGTAACTTCATTTACTTACGATTCATAATTTTTTTCCTAAACTGCTATAAAATCAGCAAAAATGCCTTGGCAATTTTAGCATAGTTCCTAGGATATTGGTTGGCACTCAAAGGGTTAAAAACGACATCAATATAAGTTTGTTAATTGTCAGTGATGTTTAACACGGTTGTGATTCCTCCTTCTCATTTTCAGATGAAGCCTGTCACTGACATTTTTATATGTAAAATAGATGTCCATAGGCTAATAAAAAAATAAAAATTAATGATAAAATTATTTACATTCAAATAATAAAGTAGTAAATCTAGTCTATTCTAATGAAACAACTTCACTTAAGTCTGAGGCTCTGGGGTCAGTTTTTTAGTTATAAAGTTTATTGTACATATTTTTTTAGTAAAAATGTAAATATATATAATACGGTCCCACATAGAAAGAAGTGGTCAACTTGTTTTCTGTGCATACATGATTGCTGATTATTTTAAAGCTATTATCCTCTTAGGATAATTTTACCAATTTTGTGTTCTGCTTAGATTAGGGAGACTATAGTGTCTCCTTAAACAAAATACTTATTAGAACTCAAACAAGTCCAGACTCAATTGTTTTTGGAAACAAACAGTTCTATATTAAGAAGGTCAGGTGGCTCAGTTGGTTGGAGCATCCTCCCCATACACCAAAAGGTTGCAGGTTCAATTCCCAGTCATGGCACATACCTAGGTTTCATCAGGAGCATGTACGGGAGGCAACTGGTCGATGTTTCTGTCTTACATCGATGTCTGTCTGTTTGTCTCTTTCTCAGTAGAATAAAATCAATGAAAACATATCCTCGGTTGAAGATTTAAAAAAAGAAAAAAGGTAAATGGTAGTAATTAATACCAAAATCCAAAATTTTTAAAACAAGTAGAGCCTATCATTGCTCTTTAAGAGAAAATAAAAATATGACAAATCTTCAGAGCATAAAAGGTTTCTTCAGACCTTTTAAGAATTTCATTATTAAAAAACTGTATTTATGCTGTTGTGCCTATTTGAATAATTGCTTTACTTTTATAATTACAATAAGTTCTTAATGCAGCTATCCTCAAAGAATTTTTATTTTATCAAGAGTTTAATAAATTCTGTCATTCATCCAACAAAGTATTTGAGGAGCCATTATGTTCCTGGCTGTTCTCACTGCCAAAAAAATTCATTGATAAACAAAACAAATGAAGCCTTTTATGTCCTAGCGACAGATACAACAAATACACAAATGAACATGGACGAGGATTCAGTTTGTGCTAAGTGCTGAGAAGAAAAATCAAAGAGGATAGACATAGTTTTATTTTTTTATTATTTTTATTATTTTTATTTTTTTTAATTTTTTATTACAAAGGGTATTACATATGTGTCCATTTCCCCCCCGGCCCCCCCGCACCCTAGACAGTCCCCTAGCCTCCCCTATCCCCCAGTGTCTTATGTCCATTGGTTATGCTTATATGCATGCATACAAGTCCTTTGGTTGATCTCTTACCCCCCTACCTCCTGCCCCCCAACCCTCCCCGGCCTTCCCGCTGCAGTTTGACAATCTGTTTGAGGCAGCTCTGCCTCTGTATCTATTATTGTTCAAAAGTTTATAATGGTCTCAATTATCCATGAATAAGTGAGATCATGTGGTATTTTTCCTTCATTGACTGGCTTATTTCACTTAGCATAATGCTCTCCAGTTCCAGAGGATAGACATAGTTTTAAATGCACATTGAGAAAGGGCATTTTTTGAGGGTGAAGCATATACATTCTTTGGCTCTCTTTTTTTTCTTTTGACTTTTACTGTTGTTGGTGAAAATTACTTAGAAACTCAGCATATGTATTTTGTATGCTAATCTAAAAATTTAGTCCCAATTAGTGAATGTAACATTTATAGTGGATGTGACTATGGAGGAATAAAATCTTTAGTTAATCACTACTTTATTTTTAGCAGTAAAGTATGCATCTCATAAAATTTGTCATTCTGGAGTGGTTTCAGCTTGCACCTGTCCCTGGGGAGCCTGTTGCTACAGCACAAGATGACTGTGCAGCTGCAGCAGCTTTATTCTTAGGCATCTGCTTACATCTTTCCTCTCCGTCAGTTGAGGTCTTGTATTTTTGCCAAGTAAAACAAACCCCATACTAACAAGAAGCTACCAATAAGCAGTAGGAGCACGAGTTGGGCCAGCATCACCCTCATTCTTCGTATGTACCTCTCTGGTAGCCCCTGATATGTTCTTTTTGCACAATCATGAAGGACTGCATAACTACTGTTCCACAGACCAACTGCAGTTAATTAAGTTACTATGGATGCTTTTAGAACTAATCAAACTGTGACTAGTGGAATTCTTTCTTGCATATTACCACGTCAAAAGCAGAATGTGAAACTCTGCATGCTATTGGTGGGAGAAAAAAGAACTATGATTCCTACCTCTCCTATATTAGTTCAGCTCAGAAGACTTCTAAAAGGTCTCCAACGTGGGTTTTCATAGTTCAGCGATTTTTCAGGGAAAGGAAAAGGTTGCTTGAGAGTCCTTTCTCTTCTGCTACTCAGGTCTTGTCGGAGAAATTTTATCCGATTTTGCTTCATTCATTCATTTATTCACTCAGTAGGTGTTCATCGAACGTTTATTATCATCAGGATATGTGCTATCATAGACGCATTTACTGTCAGACGCTTTATGAGGTGGATGTTGTTGCACTGTGTAGCTTGTGGGGAGGGTGGTTTCGGGAGGTTTTCTTGAGTTGACTGTAGAGGGTGGAGAGTGGGAGGAAGATGAGGTACGGAGCATTCCAGAGCACATGCTATTGGAAGCAGAGCAGGTTCTGGAAATAAAGGCCGCAGGGCTCCCATCAGGAGGAACCAGGACAAGGCGCAGGAATCCCGTCTGTCTTGTAGAAGAGAGGAGCAGACATGCGCCTTAGGAGGAAGAAAACGCGTTCCTCTTTGCACAAGGCATTGGAAGAGTACTTTTACTTTTAAAGGAGGAATTTCTCTGGCATTGATTTATGTTTAAGTTCATATAGACGTCAAACTCGGAAACATACTTTCTCGTTTTACAACTACAAAAGCAAATAACTACAAATTAAATATAAATAGCATTATACAGATAAAGTTGAAATCAACATAAAGTACAGTGACATGTCTTTGTGAAGTCACAACTGACAAGGGAAGGTGATGCTGGTCCCCTGGACCAGGAGCGAACGCTTCGGTCTGATGAGGGCTGTTTGGGGGCGCAGGAAAAGGGTAGGTGCCCCCTCCTCTCATCAGTTCCAGGAGGGGGAGTTGGTGGCCCCAGGAGCTCAGGCAGCCAAAGAGGACCCGAGTGCCGCACATCAACGGTTTCCTCATCGAAGTGAAGAGGCGCACCTTGTCCAGGGAGCCCATGGGCTCCCGCTGGAGAGTCTTGCGCAGGGCCCACTGTCCCCCAATGGTGCTCACCAGGATTGTGCGCGTGAGGAAGCAGCTCCAGGAGTCGGGAGTCTAGACCCGGCGTGCCCAGCCGCTCCCCTTAGGCAATTTGTAAGAATCAGACGAGGCTGCTGCTGACGGTTCTGCTCGGAGGTGGCCGTCACCTTGGCGCTGGCTTCCCGTGTCTGGGACCCGCCCTTGGGGGCCGGGGCTGGGAAATCCGTTTTTCAGCGCTTCAGCTCCGCGTAGGCCTCCTGCTGAACCAGGTCCTCTCAGAAAACGCCTGTCCTGTCGGGGTGTTGGTGCCGAATCCATGGCTGCCGAGGGAAGGACTCGGGGAGCAGACGGCGATGGGCCCTGCCCGAGGTGCCGGCGAGAGGCCGCTCCCTGGGAGGCCCGCAGCGCCTGCACGCCCCCCCCTCCCCAGCCCCCCATCTCACGTTTCTCCGCACGTCCTGGGTGAAACCAGTGGAAGTATTTTCAAGCGCTTGACCCCAGACACGTCGGAAGGTCACATGGGACCGACATCACTTCTGGTTCCCGGAAGCAGGGCTGTGGGCCGCGGGCGCCGGGAGGGTGCCGGTGGAGCCGTAGGACCTGCGGGCGAGGTGGGCGCAGGAGGCCGAGGCTGGTGCCCATCTTCTTCCTGCAGAAGCTGTGGGAGCTGGACGGCCGGGCCCAGGAGCTCCGCCCGCCGCCCTCGACATGGGGGGGCGGGGCGTGGGTGCGAAGGGCCAAGCGCTCACAGTGCCGCCCGGAGGCCGCTGTGCCGTCACCAGCACCGGCACCGGCACCGGCACCGGCACCAGCACCGGGTGGACTGCGCCGCAATGGAGCTGCCCTGGGAGAAGGGCGGCGCCGTGCGCATGGGGTGCAGCTGCTGGCCCCACGATGGAGGATGGAGGATGGAGGACCGCCACAGCTCCCGGAGACACGGTGGGCCAGCTGTGGACCGTGGAGAGCACCGCCGCCGTCTACCAGGGCCGCTTCTCCACCCGCCCCCCGCCCTCCTCCCCGCCAAGCTGGTGTCCAAGATGGTCAAGTACCCAGAGGTGGACGAGGATGATACCGAGTGCACGCCAGACCCTGCTGCCAGTGTGCGACCCTGCGCCACGTCATCCCCAGAAACATCTGGATCTGTTCTAGACTCTGCCGCGCTGCCCCTCGGCCCGCTCTGCTGGGAGGCTGGTGACCAGTGACCCCCGTCCCCCAAGTGCAGGCACAGCTGGGAGCGCGTCACTGCCCCTGAAGACTTCATGCCCAATCTCTTTTGGTGTCATTTTCAGTTGATTTTTCTTTGGGGGAGAAAATGGGGACAAACCATCTGGTGCCAGGCCGTAGGGTTGGCCCAGGAGAAAAGACTGTCGTTCTATTTGTTTTTAATGTATTTTTTAAATTGATTTCAGAGAGGAAAGGGAGAGGGAGCTATAGAAACATCAGTGATGAGAGAACCATTGGTGGGCTGCCTCCTGCACGCCCCCCACTGGGAATGGAGCCCGGGCTCCTGGGGCTGTGCCCTGACCAGCGTCCAGCCAGGACCTTCCAGGCAGGCCATTGCTCTGTCCGCTGAGCCAAACCCGCTCGGGCCAGGCAGTCGTTTTAAAAAGCAGCTTTATAGGTAAGTGTTGCCAAGGGGCTTTTTTTTTTTTTAAATGATATTGGTGACTTTGAATGGTCAGGGGTTACTAAAAAAACTCTAAAAGAAGATTAAATGCAGTTTTTCCTAAGATTGTGCTATGTGTTACTTTGTTCAGACCTCAAAAATGCTCCTTTTACACCATCATTTTTGTCTTTTTGCAAGGATAGGAGTTTAAATGGATGTGTTTAGGTCATTTGTATGCCTCCAGTTTAGCAGATTGAAATAAACCTGGTTTTAGCATTTTTGGTGCCCTAAGTGTGCCTATCTGAACTTCAATTTTCAGATGCCTAGTTTCCCTTCTCAGTTGGGCTGTGACCGTACCTTTGTTATTTTCCATTTCTGATACACAAGAAAAATGAGCGTATAAAGAGGAACAGACCTGAGATGTTCTAAAGAAGTGGACATCGCCCCTCCCTTAGCATGGAGAGGAGCCCGTGAAATGGTTGCTTGCACAGCCTCTACCTCTCAGTATCTTCCAGCTTAGCTTTCCTTCTGTGTGCCTCATTAGCCCCTGCTGAAGCCCTCATGCTGTACAGCACACCTTTTTTTTTCTCAGTTGATCTGCCTTTCTGGTCTCCTTTTGTCTCTTAAGATGTTTCCTTCATTAGCGTTTTCCTCTCACGTTATATGGATCATTCTTTAACCCTAAAGACTAAATGTGACGGGGCTTTTCCTCCTGCCTGCTTTCTTCTCAGCAGTAAGCTCTCCTGTTGGTATTTGTCAAGTTTGGCCTTTCCAGGTTTCACTTGCCGGTCAGTCACTGCCCTGGGGTCGCCTCATGCTGCGGAGAGAATTCTCACTTGTGATGCAGTCTGATGGTTTTTGTTCAGAATTGTATCTTTTCTATGATAAAGATACTGGGCCAGCTGAAGTACCTCTTATTGTTTTAGTATTAGAATCATTTGTGGAAGTTATGTGATACAAAGCTGGACAGAGCATCATTGGGGGAGGTGTTTTTGATGTCTTGTTACATAGCGCTGACTCTTGAACAGCGCCAGGGCCAGTGCTCTGACCCCTCGCACCGTTGAAAATCCTGTATAACTTTTGACTCCCTAGAAGCTTAACAAATAGCCTGCCAATAGCACAGTTGATGAGCCCATATTCTGCATGTTGTAAGTAGTATTTACTGTGTTCTTACAAAAGAGTGAGCTAGAGAAAAATGCTAAGAAAATCACAAGGAAGAGAAATTATATTTCAGTTATATTGAAAAAGACATGTAAGTGGACCTGCGCATCTCAAACCTTTGTTCAGAGGCATTGGTGTAGGAGTGAGGTCATTCCTGTACACAACTGACAGTTTCGTCTATTCCCACCATCTGTGTCTCAATCTTCTTAATATTTTGGAGGCTGCATGTATACATAAGTTATGATCTTAATCTTTTAATTGTCTTATAGTAACACTATCAAGCAATAAATAATTTTCTTTAATGAGTTTGTGGGAAAATTCTGAGGGATTAAATTTATTCTTTGTGAGAAATGAGAATGTATTTCCCATTGAAATGTTTTCCACGTAATATAAGAACCTCTGAAACTAGGTGACCGTATGAGTCAGGTGTATTATCAGACTTCCTTATAATTCTACCTTCCCCCTTTGCCATGTCTTCATAAGGATGTATTCTTTGCTATAAATGAAATTATGGCTTCAGATCTGGCTAGAGGTAGTCATTACATGATGATTCCTTCTTTTAATTGGGCCTGACCATCCGTCTCCCTTGCCCTTTAATAAGTCACGTCACTTGGAGGAGGCTTTTTTCTGAGGTGGTGCCACTGTGTGTCCAGCACGAGCCTAATGCTGCCTAGCATTTCTTTCGCTTTCCTGTCTTCCTCATCTGCCTCACTTGAGGCAGAGAAAGAATATCACAATGATTCTGTTTCAATCGCCTTTGTTTTTGTATTTCATCTGCAGTTATATCTAGAAATGTACCTCAGACTTACTCAAATGAGTATGAATATTTGTCCATTCTAACCTATAGAGAGGAGCAAGATTTGTAAACTGGTTTAGAGGAAACTATTTTCAAAGTAAACTCCTAAAAAATGATATGGCAAAACAACTTTATTCTTTTGCTGAACTTCTTGAAAAGCTTGAGTCTTTAAAACAACAAAATATTACCTAATAGAAGGACATCTGTTTGCATTTGACACCCCCACCCAAGCGTTCTGTGTTTCCTGGTTGTGTCTCATTCAGATGAGTTCCAGGAGCCCTGATCCGTTCAGACCGCTTGGCAGCGTCTAACTGCTCACAGTGTGAAATGGACAGTGAGGGAAGTCCCTGCTTGCTTAGTTTTCAACCACAGTTAATTGTCTAAGATTTAAAATATCTGTTCCGCAGCCCTAGCCAGTTTGTCTCAGTGGGTAGAGCATTGTCCTGTGAACTCAAGGGTCCTGGGTTTGATTGTGGTCAAGGGCAAATGCCTGAGTTTGCTGGCTCGATCCCCAGTAGGGGGCATGCAGGAGGCAGCTAATCAATGATTCTCTCTCATCTATGTTTCTATCTCTCCCTCTTTCTTCCTCTCTGAAATCAATAAAAAAACACACACCTGTTCCACACATAATATAACCATCATCTTTTGCTTGTTCCTTTTGCTCTTAAGCTGTCAAATTTTGTGCCAGATGGAAATAAATTGTTTCTAACACCCAGGCATGTCTTTGACTAAGAGAATACGCATGTCCTTTGTAGTTAAAGATGTTTGGTATTTGCGTTTCTCTACCTGTTTTCACACTATATCAAGCCAAATAGGAGCTACAGTCCTATATAATAAAGAGCTAATATGCTAATTAGACAGAACAGCAGAACGACCATCCGGATGACCACCTGGACAAAGCCAGGGCTGCGAGGGCTGAGCCCCTTGCATGAATTTTGTGCATCGGGCCTCTAGTATTTTTCTAAAGTCCCAATTTATGCAAAAATTAAGCCCTTTGTGATTTCCCCCTTTCTTACAAATGGTTGCAAAAGCTTTTATAATAAACGTATCTTACAAACTTGCATCAAAACATGGTATCCAATAGAATTCATTTGCCTATAATTAGTACTTAAATCCCTTTTTTGGTTCCTTTTAAAAAGACAGCTGAATCAGGAGTATGTGTTTGATTTTTGCTCTTAAGAAATGGTTTTAAAAACTCATTTTGGAATTAAATAAGTTTAAATTCTTTTTGCAATTCATGAAAGCTATTCAGATCTTGATTGGAAATTCTTTTTTTTTTTTTATTGCTTAAAGTATTACAAAGGGTATTACATATGTGTCCATTTTTTCCCCCGCCCTAGACAGTCCCTTAGCCTCCCCTATTCCCCAGTGTCTTATGTCTATTGGTTATGCTTATATGCATGCATACAAGTCCTTTGGTTGATCTCTTACCCCCCCTACCCCCTGCCCCCCAACCCTCCCCGGCCTTCCCACTGCAGTTTGACAATCTGTTTGAGGCAGCTCTGCCTCTGTATCTATTATTGTTCAAAAGTTTATAATGGTCTCTATTATCCATGAATGAGTGAGATCATGTGGTATTTTTCCTTCATTGACTGGCTTACTTCACTTAGCATAATGCTCTCCAGTTCCATCCATGCTGTTGCAAATGGTAGGAGTTCCTTCCTTTTTAGAGCAGCATAGTATTCCATCGTGTAGATGTACCACAGTTTTCTAATCCATTCATCTACTGATGGGCACTTAGGCTGTTTCCAGATCTTAGCTATGGTGAATTGTGCTGCTATGAACATAGGGGTGCATATATCCTTTCTGATTGGTGTTTCTGGTTTCTTGGGATATATTCCTAGAAGTGGGATCACAGGGTCAAATGGGAGTCAGATCTTGATTGGAAATTCTGAAATGGGTAGATGTGGCTTTAGAACTCAGTGGAATTCCTTTCTTAAACACACAAATGGTGTAAAAGAGGCTTAATCTTCAAGTTCTTAAGCTGGAGCTTCGAGCTTTTACAGATTACAGAATTGCTTATAAATGCTTGGTTGTTGAAGGCAACATTTAAAAAATAGTCTTTATGAGGTTTTCATGTTTATATAGAATTCTTACCAAATGGTCTCAACCATTGATAGATAACTATGATAAATTTTAAATGTTTTTTAATTTTAAAAGGACTATCTCAATGCTCAGAAATTTGAAAAATAAACAGGAGGAAGTTACCCATAACCCACTAGTTCAGCAAAATTATTGAAATGGACATGTGGGTTTCATTTATTTAAAATGATACACATATGTTTTTACATTACTGCAATGTAGACTATGCATATTTCTGTAGAGGATAAACATTTAAATACAGTCTTACCAATATTATAATTTCATTTGACTGATATCTTCAGATAGAGAAACCTCCCTTTCATTCTGACTTCCAAGGATTCTCCAGGCTCCCGCAGGTAACTGTGAGACTGTCAGTCAGAGGCAGGGATTTGGACAAAAGTGTAGAAAGGAGACGAGGCTTCCAGGAGGATGTGTGCTGGATGGCTGAGAACATCTGGGTACTTAGATAGGTCTTCACTCTGCTTGTGAGTTGGGCTCTGTAGTGAGATTGTCCATATATCTGTGATAATTTAAAAAATATGTATTTTATTGATTTTTTAGAGAGAGAGGAAAGGAGGGAGAGAGAGAGAGAAACGTCGATCCCCGATCAGCTGCCTCCTCCATGCGCCCCCACAGGGGATCAAGCCCCCAACCTGGGCATGTCCCCTACCCAGGAATCGAACTAGTGGCTTCTTGGTTCCTGGCTCAGCTCTCAACCATAGAGCTACACCAGTCGGGCACTGTGATCATTTTATTACTTAGTACTTTCCCCCCAACCCCCCCCAAAGATCATTTAATTGCCTGTAAAACATAAATAAGGAAACAATTCCTGCTCACATGGTCTGGAGTGAGTAGGAGGAAACCCCGCTTCCCTGGCCATGTTTAAGCATTCTGAAAGAGGCTGTTGTGCGCTGACATCTAGGCTTTTTAAAAACTACTTATCTTTTTGAAAAGACAAAGGACGCAGTCATTTAGAGAAACAGGTGCTGGACCACCCTTGCTGCCTGCATCAGAGCACTGCTGCTAGCGCCAGACTCGCTCCCTAGGCCAGTGATGGCGAACCTGTGACACGCGTGTCAGAGGTGACACGCGTGTCAGAGGTGACACGCGAACTCATTTTTTTTGGTTGATTTTTCTTTGTTAAATGGCATTTAAATATCTATAATAATAAAAGCATAATATGCTAATTAGACTGGACAGCCGAATGACCTTCCTGACGACCTTCGGGATGAAGCCCGGGATGTGAGGGCCAAGGCAAGCTGCTGCGGCTACGAGGGCCGAGCCCCTTGTACAAATTTTGTGCATCAGGCCTCTAGTATAAAATAAATATCAAAAATATAAGTCTTTGTTTTACTATGGTTGCAAAGATCAAAAAATTTCTATATGTGACACGGCACCAGAATTAAGTTAGGGTTTTTCAAAATGCTGCCACGCCGAGCTCAAAAGGTTCGCCATCACTGCCCTAGGCTGACTGTCTGCGGTCGCATGTCAGTGCTGTGTGTTGGGTGACTGTTCGTTCGTGTATGTTTTCTCTCTGCTTCTTTATTGAGATGAGACCTCATGCTCTAGATTCACTTAGCTTAGTGATCCCAGCAACTCAAATTTAAAGTTTCACTGGTAATGAAGCTAATGAATTCTCTCATACAGAGAATGGTGTGTTATTCTTTCTTCTGGAGAAAAGCTAGCAGGAGCTGATGAACAGGAAGTGAACCTACAATCAGAATTAGGTTCCTTTCACAATTTGGCCATTTATTTTGGCATCATTAATTAATCTCACTTTTGTAAAATTTCACAACATTATGTTGGGAATAAAAATTTGCTTCAAGTAATATTGTTACGGCAGAGTAGCCGCGAGACAGGAAGGCAGACTGCCAAGCACTCGGAAGGTGCAGAAGTTCACCTTTATTCATTCACACGGGTGCCGGAGCTCGGGGGTCAGTTCCCAAAGCTGAGCCCCCCAGTTCTGCTGAGCCCAGTCTTAGAGCCCTAGCTTCTGTTTCTTGCTTCTGGGTCTAAGTGTGGTTTTCAACGCTCTATTTTGCTAAAAGCTATTTCTGTGAGGCGGGGTTTCAGCAGACAGCCAGCTGACACCAGTGCTCAGCCCTGCAGCCTCGGCTTCCGTTCAAAGCCCCTGCAGACTTGCTGTTCCAGGACGTTGGTCAGTGGCACTGCAAGCGGAGTTAGGCTGGTTATAGGTGAGCAAACACCCTGTCGCTGCAGCGGTTGGCTTAAGCTGCCCTTACATTATTGCTTTCAAAGTGTAAAGCATTTTGAAATTCTTGAGTAAATATGTATTTCCAATTTAGATTTTGCGATAGAGGGATGTACTTTTGCCCCCTTAATTTTAGAGGAAGAATTCAGACCCAGTGGGTGACGTGGCGTCACGCACCTGCATGTGAGGAAGCACCTTCCGTCAGGCTGGCGCTCCCACCACACCCACATCACCACCTCATCACAGTTAATAAGATGAGGTTAAGAGAAGTTTTCTAGAAATATGCAAACCAGCAGAGTGCCACAAATTAACATATCCCTAGGAAGTTATTTTATGCTGTGAAATTTAAGAGAAGTTAAAATGTTTCTAAACCAGAATGGGCTGGCATATTTTTAATTAAATATTAGAGAAATCTAAAAATAATCTCTAAGTTTATGTTAAATGTAACTCAGTTTTGGTCATGAAGATGACCCAGGACTACACAAAATCCAGGGGTTTGGGCCAAGCCCTCCCTTCCGAGGAGGGGCTCCCTATGCCAGCAGTGGCCTGGGGCACCGGGGGGACAGAACACGCTTCCTGGTGTATGTTTATGGAGAAGTATATCTGCCAGATAACTTCAAAAAAGTGAGGGCTTTAAAGAGTACTCTTCATCCCTTACGGTGTCCTGCAAATAGTACATTTATAAAGTACTTTGAATTAAATTGAACTGAAGTTGGATCAAACTAAGGAGACATTTCTCCCTTTACTTCAAGACATAGGTGCGAGGCACTCCCTGCAGCTGAGCGTCCTAGAAACCTGGCTCAGGGTTGAAGGCCGTTTTGAGGCTTCTAATTAACATGCTTCGTAACCCAGTGTAATAAACGACTTAAAGTAGCTCTGGCCGCTCTCCTTCAACATTCCCCATGATTCCGTTCAGCACGATGGCTGCTCCTGCTGTGCCAGCTCCCAGTGTCACCGTTCGCCTGGGACCTCCAACCAGGAGTTAGAAATAGGCAAATACGTGTGTCAGAGAGCGGAGTCCCGAAACACCTTTTCAAGACGATGTGGTCATGGACTTAGTGCTTTAATTCACCCCCCCAGATTTCTCTGCTTAAAACGTTAAACACTAGTTTCTTAAGTGTTTGAAAGTGACAGAGTTTGCTAAATACTTAAGGAATTCTTGTAGATTTTATTTGCTAATCTACATAAAACATCTGGGTAAAAGTTACTTCGTGGTTTTGAGCCCTTTAGATAGAGTTCCGTGTGGACACCTTCTGCTTCTCTCCTGTGTGAGCATCTTTCTCTGCTAGTTTCTACATTTTGTGCTGTGAGATCAGACAGAATTAGTGAACCCATTCCCTATATATTTAACATCTTCCTTCAGTACTTTTGCCAGGCACCCATGCTGAACTGAAGGCATTTGGCAGACTGCATGGCCACTGTTCTGGGGGGGGGGGGTACTACTCAGCTTATGCTTATCAATAACTAATAGTTGGCATGAAAAAGGCCTCTTAGAAAGCTGTTTTATGAGCCTTACCAGCTGGGGGTTAATATTTTCAGTAAGAAGCCAGTAAATAGAATATAATCTTTTGCATTTAAACTCCACATTATTGCATTGCATTAAAAGCAATCTGAAGACCAAACTGTGGTAGGAAGAATAAAATATTAATTAGAGCCCTGCCAGTGTGGTTCAGTTGTTGAGCATTGACCCAGTAACCAAGAGATTACTGATTCGATTCCCAGTTGAGACATGTGCCCGGCCTGCAGGCTTGGTCTCCAGTCGGGGGGGCATGTGGGAGGCGGCTGGTCAGTGATGTTTCTCTCTCCCTGTTTCTTTCTCTCCCTCTTCTGTCCTCTCTCTAAACATTAAAAACAAACAAAAAAACATTAAAAACAAACAAAAATCATTAAAAAAACACTATTTAGAACTGTAAATTTTTTGGTAATTTCTGTTTATAATTTTAAAAAGAAGATTAAGAGCATTGGCAACAAGATGAAATCAGAACACCTTGATTAAAGCAAGCAAACAGTAATAGTTTCTTAAAAGAATATCTCCTAACTTTGCTTTGTGAGGGCACACGGAGACATGGCCTGTGCTGCCCGAGGCATATGTCTGCTGTGAAGTGTGTGCAGGACCACAGTCTCCAGCTCCCTCGGAAAATGTAAAACTTTGAAAATTAAAAATGACATTTGAGAATTGAAAAATGAAAACTTTGATAAAAGCAGAGGCTATGTGAGTTATCATAGAAAGAAAATTATTTTACTCATTCCTTTTAGCTCTTCTATTCCTACCTCAGAAATCATTACACTTTATTGAAAAATATTTAATTTAAAAATTTTGCCTAGAAAATAAATTTGAAGTTTTTAGTATTATTTCACAATAGTGCTGTTTGATCTCTTAATTTAAGCATTTCATTAACATGTTTATATAAGAGGCAGATTGGTGTTCCTTTTATTATTATCATCATTATTTTTTATATTTTTACTGATTTCAGAGAGGAAGGGAGAGGGAGAGAGAGAGATAGAAACATCAATGATGAGAGAGAATCATTGATTGGCTGCCTCCTGCACGCCTCCCACTGGGAATCGAGCCTGCAACCTGGGCCTGTGCCCTTGACCGGAATTGAACCCAGGATACTTTGGGTCCACAGGCCGACACTCTGTCCACTGAGCCAAACCAGCTAGGGCTGGTGTTCCTTTTAATGAATTAACGCCAGGATATAGTTATCCCTTTATTTTATTTAGTCTTTTTGAAACCACTGATTTCTGTACTAATTTACTCTGACATTTTAACCAGGACATTAAAAGAAATGTAAGGGATGTATTACTTCCACTTGGTAGTTCGCCTTGTCAGGACCAACCCTTCCTAACACGTGCGTTAGGGAGATGTTACAGTCCCCCTGTCTCTTTGTGTGAAACAAAAAGATCAAAGTTGCTTTGGAAAGAAAAGGATCATGCTATCTAGGGAGGACAGGGGGGTGGGGGGGGGAAGGCGGGGGAGGGCAGACCTGGAGACTCTTGCAAGGAGAGCGGACTTAGAACCGAGGTCAGGGAGGACCTGTCTTCTCACCTTCAGAAAGCTGTGCTGCCACCGATACGAAGCCGTCAGCTAGAACAGTGTCTCCCACGCCCCTTCCCTCCCTGCCGTGCTGCTCACACACACACACCTGTATAAAACATACACTCACACAGCACACCCCAAGCACACAGCAGTACACACATGTGCACACATATGCACATGTACACACATACACGACATCTGAGGCTTCTCTTGGGCAGGTTTACCCCATTCCTACAGCGTCTGCCTAGAACTTTAAAAAAGTATTTTCTGTTCCAACCCAGCATGTCCCCATTTTTTCCAACCAAAAGTAAAGCAGCTCTCTTTGATATCTGTATTTGACTTTCCCTTGGAGCCTTTCCTGTGACCTCTTCCTGAGGGAGCTTGTTGACTCGGCTCTCTGCAGCCTCCCTGCCCGCCTGCCTGCGGTTCATTGGCTACCATGTCGAGGATGCAGCTTAACCTTCAGGAAGTTCACCTCCTGCCCGAGGCCCCGAGTAAAGTGAATTTCTAAAATGAAGCATCTCATGAACAGTCCGCCTGACAGTCCTCATGTAGTGACTGTTGGATGCTTTTCCCTCAGAAGTTGCTCTTTGGACTGCTGGCTGCTGGCACCAGCGGGCATGACTGGCAGCGAGTTCCGGGGGCCTCCCTCCTCCTGGCATCACGCTGTCCAGCCTGGGAAACGGCTCTGCATTGTCGCTCACGGCACTTGGAACTGCAGGAGCTCGTGCTATTGAACAAAGTCCTAGGAAGTACAGGGTCAGAGTGTCTACATGTTTCGTTTAATTATGTGAATGTGCATTCATTCGCCAAATGTGGTATAGGGTTAATACCTCCTCACAAGAGTTTCTTATTGCTTTTCCTACAAAAACGATGCTTAATGCATTAACCATAATTTCCAGGTTTAATTATGACTCTAAATTAGAACAAGAACTGAATGCTTGGACGGCACTCTAAGTGCACATGGCTACGATTTGGTTCCCAGTCTTGCAATGACAGAAACATTTTAACTGTTCACTTTTATAAATCTTGGTGTCTTTTCACACTGTATTTTAGCAGTTTATGTAATATTTTATTAAACTACACAATTACACTAACAAATACAAATAGCAATAGTTTTAGAAAAAACACAAATCTAGTCATGAGCTGAACAGTGTGCTGCGGGCGTCGGTCAGTGAGTTTTTGGGGCAAAAGGGCCATTTACTCTAGCAAGTCAGCTTAAATGGGGCCCTTTTCTACTCTATCCAACATGGAACCCACGCTTACAGCACTTCCTAGGACCTCAGTTTTCTCGTGAGTTCCCCTCCCAACCTCCAGCTGAGCAAGATGCCGTTCTGTTCTTTTGGTCAGTTGGTCTCCAAAAAGAGAGGAAACGGCCGGGGATGCTGTTATGCACTAACAGTTTGTCTTTTTCTAACAGCGAGCCTGGAGGAGGGAACTGGGAGAATTGTAGGAAAATAGCATATTTTCTCAGGCACAACATTGCCTAATGTTGGAAAGCTGATGCTCCATTCCCCTGGTGGAATGTGTGGGTGTTTCCCACGGCGCCTCTCTGGCTGCAGGGCCTGCGGGATGGCCTTGATTGTGTCCACATGGCGCTCCCTGCAGAGGCCTTGGCCCTCAGTCGGCCACGGCTCTGCGGAATCTGCTAAGATGTCTTAACACCTTCTGAGTGACATAGTTCTGAGTGCCAGTGCCAGACGCATCATCTTTATCTCTATGGCAACTTCTTTTCTCTTGTCCTTTTTATTTTTAAGTAGCTTCACCTTTATTGCAGCTGGATCATTTTAACTGACTTAATAGGAAGCTAAGAGTTTCGTTCAAATTCATCCAATGATATCTCCACTTTTCCAGGATTTAATTTCCTCTGCAAGTTCTTTAATAAGTAAAAACGGGAGGGGGAGTATATCAAGAAGGCTAAATAATAAAATTTTTTATGCAGTTAAAAAAGAGTAACTGTCTCCGATGAACCCTCATTGAAACCCCTCTTGACTAAATACCTTTAGTGCTGTTTTGCAAATTTTTAATACAACTAAGAATTAGCTGTAGATGTAGCTACGAGGAACAGAAAATCCAAAATAATAGTGTCTTAGGCAGATTATCATTTTACTTCTCTCTCATTGTCGGTTCCGGAGATCTTGTGGCAGCTTCGACCGGCAGGATGTGTGGTTCCTTCTGCCACGCTGCCCCTCCCCGTGGCCCGAGAGGGCTGCCCGCGCTAGCGGTAGTGCCTGCCTCTCAGCTGCAGAAGTGGGTGGAGGATGCCTCCTGTAATCGCCTCAGAGGAGGCTGGGAATGTGTCGGGGTTCTGGGTAGCTTTGTGCCCAACTAAACCTGGAACACAAATGGCAGGTTCTGTCACAGTGAGCAGTTTCCCCAACAGGATGGAAGCCGGGACTTGTACGCTTTGGCAGGAACAGGCTCTGCGGAGCGTGCTGAGTACAGGCAGGCCCTGTGCGCACCAGCTCTTTAACGAATGGGCAGAGGTTAAACCAGGTCCTTTGTTTCTGCAGATGTCGCTGATGGGCTCAGTGAGGCGCTGAAAGGAGTAAGGTGAACATAGTGGAGAGGAAAAGGACTCAAGAGTCATGGTGTGGCAAAGAACATTCCATTTGAGGAAGTGAACATGGGCATTCAATACAACAGCTGCACTGTCCCGGGCTGTGTGTGCATGTGTGCACACGTGTGTGTGCATTCGTGCGTATGAACTACTTTACCGTGAGATAAGCACCATCGCAGTTTGTGGCACACCAGCTCAGTCCCCTGCAGTTCTTGCCGCTAGGCCTCTTGGGAATGAGCACTTTGATGCAGGCTTTCTCCCCAGTTCGCAAGCCTTTAATAACGAGAGGCAGGCAGGGGAACTGTGATATCTGTGCATTCAGTATGTGACTCTTCTTTTTCGTAAGTTCTTCTGGCTTTCTGCTGCAGAAGTAACTACTTTGTTTGAAATTTAGTGAAGAGAGAAAGTAGGAGATGTTATGTTCAGAAAAGGAAATTTAAAAACAAAGTTCAGGGCGGCATCCAGATCGCAGCAGGAAACTCGGACTGAGGTCTGAGCCTGGCCTTCACCCGTGACCAGTGGCATCTAAACGTGTTTATTTTTGTCATGGCCTTACTTTGGGGGACCCTGAAGCAACATTTTAATTATAGTATTTGTAAGTTTAATGGCATGAAGATCAGCAAATTTGGTTTTTTCTTGGCTATAATGTGCTACTGTCCTCTCAGAAACTTGTGATCTCTGTGTCTAACAATGTGTTTAAAAACTCTCTCTGCAGCCTGGGGTTCTCAGGGCCGCTGGACTGCTCCCCCTTCACAGAACATGTCCTCTGGGAGGTGTCGCCCGAGGTCGACAAAGCAGGCAGCTACCAGAAGTGTTTTCTATGTTGTTCTGCTCACATTACATTAACTTCAGTTTGTTCACATTCTAGACTTTTTCTTAGCTTTGGTGGCAATTACATTTCATAATCACATTGACTGTGAACTAAGTTGCATTGAATTTTGTTACTCTCGGCTGGCTTTTTGAGGAGCCTTTTCTTAGAGGAGTGTGTTGTGTGAATGATGAGACAGATGAACAAAGGAACAAGAAAGCCAGAGTTAAATTCACACTTCTGCTTCGTCTTGGGTTAGCTTGCTCCCTCAAATGGAAACACGAATGTACATTTTGGTCTTTTTTTCTGTTCTGTGACAATTCCTGTTTTTGCTAGGAAAAGGGAGTTATTGAAAACAGTAGTTAATATCCAAGTCATCTATCCTATATAATAAAAGGCTAATATGCAAATTGACCAAACAGCAGAACAAACGGTCGCTATGATGTGCACTGACCACCAGGGGGCAGATGCTCAATGCAGGAATTACCCTCTGGTGGTCAGTGTGCTCCCACAGGGGGAGCGCTGCTCAGGCAGAAGCCCTGAGCCCGGCTCACGGCTGGTAAGTGCAGTGGTGGTGGCGGGAGCCTCTCCCACTTCTGTGGCAGCACTAAGGATGTCTGACTGACGGTTTAGGAGCGGGCCTAAGCCATAAGTCGGACATCCCCCGAGGGCTCCCAGACTGTGAGAGGGCGCAGGCCTGGCTGAGAGACCCCCCTCTCCCCCCTCCAGTACACGAATTTCATACACCAGGCCTCTAATGCAGTGGTTCTCAACCTTCCTAATGCCGTGACCCTTTAATACAGTTCCTCATATTGTGGTGACCCCTAACCATAAAATTATTTTCGTTGCTACTTCATAACTGTAATTTTGCTACTGTTATGAATTGTAATGTAAATATCTGATATGCAGGATGTATTTTCATTGTTACAGATTGAACATAATTAAAGCATACTGACTAATCACAAAAACAATATTTAATAATATATGTGTTTTCCAATGGTCTTAGGCGACCCCTGTGAAAGGGTCATTCGACCCCCAGAGGGGTTGCGACCCACAGGTTGAGAACCACTGCTCTAGTGTGTGTGTGTGTATGTGTGTGTGTGTGTGTGTATACATATATATATATTATATGCCTAAGCGACCGTCTGACCATTGGACTGTTCGACTGGTAGCTATGACATGCACTGACCACCAGGGAGCAGACGCTTAACGCACAGGCATGGAAACATGGAACAGACTGATGAATCTCAGAGGGGAAGGGGAAGGATGGAGGGCAGGAGAGATTAACCAAAGATCTTATATGCATACTAGAGGCCCAGTACATGGATTCATGCACCAGTGGGGACCCTCTGCCTGGCCTGCTCCCTCTTGCAATCTGGGATCCCTCGGGGGATGTTGGACTGCCGGTGTCGGCCCGATCCCGCAGGCCAGGCCGAAGGACCCCACTGGTGCTCGGGGCCTCTAGTAGGTCATAATCAACCGTGCAATACCGACAGAGGTACATACCTTTTAACCTTTAGCAGCCACACTCCTGGCTTGCTCTTGCTTCCCGTGTCTGTGTGGTTAGGAACCAGAACCCTCAGCTGCCAGTCCACCTGGGGATCGTCAGAAGCTGGCAGGATTACATTTAATTGTGCTCGACATGCGTCTTTAATTTTTTAAACTCTCCTACTAAACTGTATGCTTTTTAAGAGCAAGAACTCTGTATCTGTAGTCCATATGGACCTCACAGAGAATGTGCGCAGCTGTGGCCACTTTAGAGGGACAGAGGAGGCCGAGCAGCGTGGCCAGGCTGTGGCCCTGCTTCCGGCTCTTGTGTGTGGTGTTAATTTGGGAACAGAAGCTTTTTGGGGGAAATGTTTCTCTTCTTTAAAAAAAGTTTGACAATGACTCTGTTGGATAGATAACTCTAGGCCAAATTCAACTAAAAATTGCCATTTTTTATGATCCCACTGAACATTGGGGTCTTAGACACGCTGGCTATGGCCTGTTCCCGAGCTAAGCCAGTTGTTACATTTAACAGATTGTTCTCTGTCAATCTCAGGATCACCTGCTGCTACCAGCGACCACCCATAACAAGACCACCAGACCGAAGATGTCCATTGTATTGCCGGCAGTAAACATCAACGGTAAGGTGACCTTTTGGTTTACGAACAAGATTGCTTTAACTGTGATTCTCTGAATTAACTGAAAGAAATTTAAAAGGTTCAATTGGTTGGTACGTATCCATGCATTAATTTTGAACGTTTCCCACTATTTTGACAAAATACTATTTTTAAAATTCTATACTCCTTTTAAAAAAGATTTGAAGTTACTTTTTAAATTACTGTATTTTAAATAGAAAAATTCATTCTCTTTTATTTGTCAACTTGGAAAAGTCAGCGTCTTAACTGCTGTAAACTTGTGGCCGGGCCTCTCTGGGGTGTGTGCCGAGTAAGAGGCTGTGAGCGGGGCTTGCAAGTGGGGTTGAGACCTAGAGCAGCAACCCGCGTTCCGTGAATGGTGGTGTGACTGTGCACCAATCGTTGGGAGCCTGTGTGTAGTCAGTCTGTGACACTGAGGAATTGGATATTGATGGCATTATGCTGCATTTTGTTCTCTGGGGCTAGGTATTAAATAAAACACGTCACACTGAAGCACTTTAGGACTGTCCAAAGATGGTAAGGCGAGTGTGCTTGCTTATTATACTCGAGAAGGAAAAATAAGACAGACATCCGTACTCCAAAACCAAAGTCCCACAGGAATAGAAAAAGCACCAGAAAAATCGCGTGAAGGGGAGATTACTTCGGCTGGCTCTTCACGGAAAAGGACCGTTTCCTCCTGTGCCAGGGGTGCTGTGCGGGAGAGAGTGCGCCGCTGACCCTGCTTCTCACACATCGTGCTGGGCTCCAGGGACAGCGGTGGGCAGCACTGCCGCAGGCCCGGGCGCGGTGCCCGTGCAGGAGGCCCCTGGGCTGAGGAGGGCGAGAGTGAGCCCGGGGACTGACCAGGCCTCTCTTCCTGATGGTCCTGGTGAAACCATCAAATACAACTACACAGCACATTAGGGTTCCAGATAAAGCGCAATGAAATTTAGTCTCAGGGACACATCTTAGTTGTTTACTGTACATGTAAGACTCTATGTCAGGGGTCCTCAAATTTTTAAACAGGGGGCCAGTTCCCTGTCCCTCAGACCGTTGGAGGGCCGGACTATAGTTTAAAAAAAAACTATGAACAAATTCCTATGCACACAGCGGCGGCAAAAACACCCGGCGGGCCGGATCAATGTTTTCGGCGGGCCGGACCAATGTTTTCAGCGGGGATCAATGTTTTCGGCGGGCCGGATCAATGTTTTCAGCGGGGATCAATGTTTTCGGCGGGCCGGATCAATGTTTTCGGCGGGCCGCAGTTTGAGGACCCTGCTCTAGAGAGCTGTGCGTTTTCAGTGAGCTGCATACAGAGCTCACTAGACATGTGAGGGCCACCTTGATAGACGTAAAATAAGGGCTCACACTGTCTGCTCGCTCTGACAGAGACATGGAGAGTGACCTCGGGAGCCTGTCCCTTCAGGAAAGGCGCAGCTCTGAGCGTCTCCTCTGTTCACGGGCGTGTAGCTCCCGCAGTAGCTCAGGAAGAAGTGCCCTCCTTCTCACCCCAGGGGCGCCCGGCTTCCCTTCCCTCGGGGCGCCGCGGCATCCGGGCTTGGCTCCGACGGGCAGCATTGTGGAGGGACAGGAGAAGGGTAAACCTCACTCAATCATTACTTGGTGGTCACTGAAGATTTTGCTGTTTTAATTCTTTATGTGATTAAAATAGTTGGCAAGCACGGTTCCGTCTCATCTTTGCGAACGTGAAGTCATGGACCTGTGTGCCGGGCTGCCTTTCTCTCACCACGTTGCTGGGGTTGGAAATTCACAGTAAAGAGTGAACTGAAATGGTTAATGTCCTTCCCAGAATTGCTCTTAAAGGAAAACCCATGTAAAAGCTGACACAGAGCCCTCCGAGGCCCAGAGGGAGGTCTCTGGCTTATGAGGCATATGAACGTGATGTTTTATGATGTAAATTATGTCACTTACGGTCTGGAGAGGACAGGTTATAGGCCCAGAGAGTCTGGGCAGCACCGACGACAGAGCAGCCTGCGGGAGGCGGCTCTGGAACCAGCGGTTCACCCTGAGCCGCGGGCGGACTGGCCACCGGTGACTACAGTATCTTTTCTGCCATTTTTGAGTTAAAAGTCCCACGTGACTTGGAAAGAAAAGCGAGTTGTGGGTTTGCCCCCCTCTGCCGTAGGGGAGCCTGTAGAATTTGGAGAGGGTGGCGGAGGGTGTGAAGTCAGATTCTATTGAGTAGCTGGTACATGTAGGGCCTTCTAGAGGCTATTTGGGAAGAGGGACTTGACCTTCCCGTTTTAGCGGAATAAATTCGATTCCCAGGTCAGTGTCAGGCTCTGAGCCGGGAAGGTGTCTACAGAAGAGGTAGCTAGATAGAGAAGTAGGACATGGTTGTGAAGCTAATGCCATGAGAAAACACGAGTCACACCACTCCGCTCTCTAGTGTAGTTTTGTAATTAACTGTTCTTCCTTCTGCATGCTCTGTATTATTTAATTTCTTTGTGTCATAAGAGGATTGAGAACAGGTTAGTGAGCTGCAAGGAGGTCTTTCTTTGTCTGATGGAGTCTAAACCAGTGATGGCGAACCTATGACACGTGTGTCAGAGGTGACACGCGAACTCATTTTTCTGGTTGATTTTTCTTCGTTAAATGGCATTTAAATATATAAAATAAATATCAAAAATATAAGTCTTTGTTTTGCTATGGTTGCAAATATCAAAAAATTTCTATATGTGACACAGCACCAGAGTTAAGTTAGGGTTTTTCAAAATGCTGACACGCCGAGCTCAAAAGGTTCGCCATCACTGGCCTAAACTGCTCTTTTCCTTTCAGTCTTGATGAATAACTCAGCAAAACAGCCTGGAGGAGCTTTGAAATGGCAGCTCCTGTGTGGAGCCCTCCGTCAGGGCGGGGGCACCGACAGCAGCTGCTCTTCCCACACGTGCCTGTGTGCGCAGCAGGCGGCCCGGGGAGTAAATAAAGCGAGGTGCAGGGGGGTCCGCCCGGTCGTTACTAAGGCCCAAGTAGGTGAGCGAACGACTTCAAGGCTACACAGCAGTTACCTTCAACCTCCAAGTCGTTTCCACGTGAAGACAGAAGTTCTGAGCGGTGGAGCGCCCGGTGAGGGAGGGGCTACGCCGGCGGCAGCGCACAGGCCGCGTGGTCGGAGAGTGGAACCGCCGGCTGGGGACGGAGGCTTGTGCCTGACCTCGTGCCTTTGCTCTCAAACCCGTTTCTCCTGAAGCCTGCAGGTCCGCTGCTTCCTAACCTTGGCACAGCGTTGTGTTTTCACTGAAGTGCATTCCAGTCCAATGTTGTGTAATTGCATCCACACTGTCCAGTGAATGGAATCTTCTCCCAAAACCATGCTTTAGTTTGTTACTGCAGATGGGGTAGTGGTCAGAGTTCTGACGCTCGGCCAAAGGCAGGAGGAAAATCCCCACACTGACCTTCCCACTGAAGAGGAGAAAGGTCAGTAGTCATCTGAGAAAAAGAAGCTTTCTCCCCAAAGACACCCGCTCTGCACGCAACGCAGCGCCCACCCACTGACGGACGCGCAGGGCCCGAGTGCCGGCGGCAGCTTTCCGTGAGAAGAGAGTCTGTAGGCCAGTGATGGCGAACCTACGACACGCGTGTCAGAGGTGACACGTGAACTCATTTTTTTGGTTGATTTTTCTTTGTTAAATGGCATTTAAATATATAAAATAAATATCAAAAATATAAGTCTTTGTTTTACTGTGGTTGCAAATATCCAAAAATTTCTATATGTGACACAGCACCAGAGTTAAGTTAGGGTTTTTCAAAATGCTGACACGCCGAGCTCAAAAGGTTCGCCATCACTGCTCTAGGGCAGAGTCTGACTGGTTGTCTGTAGAATTGGGTTAAAACTTGGCTTAGTCCTTAGGTCCTGTGGCTCAGCCTCATGGAGGCTGAATTACCAGGTGGGCCTGGGCCCTCAGTGATGGTTTAGTTCTACTCCAGAAACAGTGCACTGCTTGGCTTTTAAAAGAGAGATCAGTTCAGTCCTGGTAGTTACAAACCCGATGCTTATGGTATAGGATCAGACATTTGGAGAACAGGACCTACCGGCTTTGCCCAGGGGATAGAGCACTGGCCTGTGGACTGAAGGCCGCATGCCTCAGTTGCAGGTTCGATCCCTGGCCCAGTCAGGCATGTGGAGGAGGCAGCCAATTTGTGTCTCTCTTTTATCTATAGTAGAGGCCTGGTGCACAGAATGCGTGCATGGGGGCGGGGTGGGGGTGGTGTCCCTCAGCCTGGGCCTGGCTGGCAATTAGGGCCTGTGGGGGCATTCCTTCCCCCGGCAGCTGGCCCCGCCCCTGCTGGCCATCTGTGTGGCGCTGCCCCCCCCTCCCCCCCACCGGTCGCCTCCCTCTGCGGGTGACAGGCATAGGGTGCGATCACTTGACTGGCCTGGGCCTCCCTCTGCGGGGTGGTCATGGGGTGATGGGGCCCCTGACGAATCACATTGCACCCACCTTGGCTGGCCTGGTGCCAGTGTGTGTCATCACGTGGTCGTCTGGAAAGTCATCCGGATGGTCGTTCTGCTGTTGGGTTGTTCGGTCGATTTGCATATTACCCTTTTATTACAGATTTTTCTCTCTGTCTCCCTTCCTTCCATTCTCTCTAAAAATCAATGGAAAAATCCTCAGGTGAGGATTAACCAAAAAAATGAGAAGAATGTGATAGATGGCAGAATCTTGGTGTTCATGTCAGTTGGTACGCTGGGAGATGAACGTTGACTGTAAAGGAAATCTAAGAGTGTAAGGATGAGGAGAGGATAAGATATTTGCATAAGGATTGCGTTCAGCTACACGTAATGGAAAGCCTTGCTGTTTCCTGACAGAAGTGCCCTGGATTCATTCCCCTGTATGTTGAGATGTCCATGCAGTGAGCCGGCGCTGTGCTGCTACGACCCAGCGATTTAAGGATGCCAGCCAGGACCAAGGCTGCTGCCCTTGTGGCGGCCATTCCCGGCTGATGCCAAAGTGGCTGCTGCAGCTCAAGCCTCATATCTGTATTTTAGACAGAAAAGGGGGGAGGCATGGCATCTTTTCCAGAAATTTCTAGCAGACCTCTGCTTATGTCTCATTGGACATAAATTGCTTACGCTCAGCTCAAGGGAGGCTCAGGAATGTACTGTTTTACTGAACTGGCATGTTGTGATGTGCAAAAAGCATGGAGCCCTCTTAGGATGGAAATGACGGTGCCAGGCGGTGGATGAGCAGCTGCTGCTTGCCTCACACCATGAGCCCTGAGCTGGGACCGAGCATGGGGTCTGGGCAGAGACTGCGGAAAGGACCCGTGGTGGAGAGGAATAAGACCAGGTGTGCAGAGGGTGCAGCTGGGTGGCTGAGGCCCTTCCATGAGCTCGGGAGTGATTTTAACCTGTTAAACAAAATAACACCGTGGCAGCTCTGTTAACAGACTGCTGATCTGGCTGAGGTCGGGAGGGAAGATGAGCCGGAGGAAGACCAGAGCCTGGCAGCTGCAGGCGTGAGCGGGGAGACGTGGCAGCAGCGGGTGAGGTCATCACAGGCCTGGAACGGAGAGGAAGGGACAGAGTCCAAGGAAGTTTCAGAGGGAGAGTCTGTGGCTCTTGGCGGTGGGGCGGGGAAGCACGGTGTGTCCTGGACCGAGTGCCGTGTTCTCTGACGGGCTCTCGCAGGAAACAGCTCAGCTCAGCGACGCTCCCTGGGAGAGGCGGGCATGGCTCGAAAGCCCTGACCTACACGCGGGCAGGCAGCATGTCTTTAAACTGTGTTTCGGAAAGAAGATAAATGATGACCTTGGTTTCTGATGACAGTAAACTCCCATGAACCCAGAGAGCTGCCGCCCACGCCCGCGCAGAGAGAGTGTGAAACGGCGCATTTTCCCACGCGGTGCGGGGAGCGCGGCTGGAGCAGGGGAAATGCCAGTGGGGTTCGTCATTGCTGTTCTTGGCGTCTGCTTTTATGAGAGCCGTTTTAAGTTCCTGTTTCAATCTATTTCTCAAGAAGACTTTAAGCCATAACAAACCTTATTTAACATTTGCGGATTAAATTGCATTTATGATAATTTGTCTCTTTAAAAAAGTTTTTTCTCTATGGAATACGAGATTCTTCACATTGGTTATGAAGTAGGGAATTTTGGAGACATTCTGTATTCACTGGTCAGCTGTTTTCCTGTTTCAATTCAGTTGATTCATTGATGGGAAAGGTGGTCAATTGTGCGTTTGAAATAAATAACATGAATCAATCAAATAAATGCAAGCTGCACCTTGAGCGTTCCCAGCACATGTGTCGAAGTCCCGTGCTCTCCACGTCTGAGCAGCACTGACTGACCACTGTCCGTCCTGACCACAGTGTCCTGGGCGGAGGTGCTGCGCCCGAGCAGGTCCTTGTTCGTGTCTTACCTTGGGCTCAGGATACTGGCTCTCCCCGGTGCCCGGCTCCTTGCGCATCTTTGGAGAGCTGTTGCCACGCGTTTGCCCATTTAGAAATGTGCCTGTTGCCTGCGATTGGGCCATAGGAGTCCTCTCTGTGCTGTAGAGACAAGCTTCTTCTCAGGTGTATGCCTTCCAAATGTTCTGTTCTTGGTTTGTCTTTTCTCTCCCCTGACAAGTCTTATCCTCACCTCAGGTGAAATTTCGCTTTCTGGAACTTTCTGCTAAATTTTCTCAATGCCTCGAGTTGTGAAGTAATGTGAAATTCTTTGAAAGTAGGGCTAGAGCAGGGGTGGGCAAACTTTTTAACTCGAGGGCCACAATGGGTTCTTAAACTGGACCGGAGGGCCGGAACAAAAGCGTGGATGAATGTTTGTGTGAACTAATATAAATTCAAAGTAAACATCATTACATAAAAGGGTACGGCCTTTTTTTTCAATAGTTTTATTTATTTCAAACGGGCCAGATCCGGCCCGCGGGCCGTAGTTTGCCCACGGCTGGTCTAAGACATAACAGGAAATAGTAATTGCTAGAGGAACCACGTGTGGGTGGTTTTCCGTGACCACGCGCTGTGCTGCTGTCTCGGCCTCCTGTCGGCGCTCCCATGGCCCTCCGACGTGGCAAGGAACAGCGTGAAGGGCAGGGCCGAGCCAGGAAGCACAGTAGGTGGTGCCCGTGCGTGTGTCCTTGCCCAGTGTTTCCGTTTCATCTTGTGTGTTTATATCCCACTGTCATCTCTCAAAAGTAGGGTCATTTCACAGCTTCGCTCCTCACCAGGCACCGCCCCAGGTGTCCTCAGACATGCTGGGACCAGCCATTCCCTGTCAGCGCTCGGCCTCGTCGACACGGGAATTTCTGAGCTTTTGACCAAATCTTCTTGCTGCTACAACCTTTTGAACTGGCCCTTTTGAACCAATTGTAGTATCAGTCACACTTTAAGAAATATTGTAACGGTAAACTTGCTCATTACAACACGATTAAATGTACGCAGCAGACGCTTTCAATTCTTTTGGCCACTGTTCAGCTGACCCAGTGCTCATTGCAGCGTACGGGCAGCTCAGTGTCTTGGTGATCGAGCTGCAGCAAATCACCCCAAACCGAGCGGCTTCCAACAGCCAGTAGCGGCTGGTAGTGTCAGCGGCTCAGCACCGGGCGGACCTCGCTGGGCTTCGGGCTCCAGGTCCGACGTGCGGTACTAGTTGTGCTCTGCGCTGGGCTGGGGTCTCAGGAGAAGGCTTTGCCCGGAGGGCACGCCCAGTCCACTTGGTGGTTGTCTCTCTCTTTGTTCCCGTCACACTTAAATGTCGCCAAGAGCGTGCTGCCCCGTTTCCGTCGCTGGCCTTGATCGGGGGCATTGCCATCTCGGAGCCGGCACGTGGCGGCTGCCGCGTGACATCCGAGTCGGGCTGACAGCGCCGGGCTGCGAGGCAGCAGTGAGTCCCCGCATGGAAAGCGGGTCAAGGTGAGCCTGGCGGCCCTGTCATGGCGACACCGTGCCCGGCAGTGCAGGCAGGGCGTCCTGTGGGGGAGCTCATGGCGTAAGTAACATCGCAGCCGCCCGCGGAGGGGCGGGGAGGGGCAAAGCCTCCTTGTTCTAAAGTCTTGCTTTCTAGAAAACCCTGGGAAAGGCGGTGTCTTTTAGGAATATTGAAGGCCTAAGCCAGCCTCGCCCGCCTTCACCCGGCCCCGTGTGGTGGCTCCACGGGCAGGGCTTTCACTGAGGACACGCGGTACCGACGCGGGCGGGAAGAACCTGTCGGGAGAGGAAAGGCCATGCGGACTGCTTGGGCTCCCTGGGGCCCCCGTCTGCGCTGCCCCAGGTTCCCTGACAGTCCCACCCGCCTTCTCTTCTGCTCTCTGCTTTCTTTTCACCTTGAACCATGGAACTCGAGAGGCTCTGGGCAGTGTCGTCAAGAGAAACACATCCCTCCACACGGGCTCCAGCAGCTCCCCTGGCCCCGTCGCTGTCCCCCTACTGGTCTGGTCACACGGTGAGCAGTGCAGTGGCAGCGTCTCCCACACACAGGGCCTGGCCCCGCACGCCCCCAAGACCCGAGGTCATGGCGGGTCCGTGCTCTTCTGACGCTCGGCCCGGGGTGCCCCACCTGCACACTGGCTCCCTCAGTCCCGCCTTCTCGCCAGAGACCACCGTCCTGCCCAGCCCTCTTTCTGAGGCTCCCTCCAGCCCCCCTCCGCCTCTAGCTGGAGCTTCGTCCTTTTGTGCGGCTCCCCACGCACCTGCCCACTGGGCTGGTTCCCGCTGCACTCCAACCGGCGTGGCAGCCGTGGGTGCTGTGAGGAGAGGGAAGGCAGGTGGAGGAGCGCCCGTCTCAGGCTTGGTTCCCAGAGGTGCCAGGACGCTCCCAGCACCACAGCGGCCAGCGCCCGGGGGCCTTGCCACAGGGCCACGGCCTCGTTCCCGTAGCTGCTCAGCGGCATGCACACGGCCTCTGCCCCGCAGACGGGGGCCTGCTGCCTGTGGATGCCGCCCGGGGGCGTCGGTCAGAGGCAGCTTCCGGGCCCTGCCTGGGTCTGTGCCTCCTCGTGGCTGTGGAGGGAGAGGCTCTCCTCCAGGGAAAGGTGCTGTACAAACAGCCCTCCCACACCCCTGAGGACAGGCGGCCGCTGGCTCTCCGTCTGAACGTGCAGCGCCAGCCATCACGTCGTCCTATCCCGTGGGCGGTGGTTTCTAGCATTCAGGTGAGTTTTCCGAGCACACCTTCCTGTGTGACGCCACGCAGGACATTTCGGGCTTTGCTTTATGAATAAGAGGGACACTAGGCTTCCTGATGGGAACCTTTGACGGCTCCTTTGTGGTCTGAAACGCTGGCTCTGCGATTCCTGTTGGAAGCTGAGCCTCCTCAACATGATGCAGACACTCTGCAGAGAAAGAGGGAGGGAGAGGGAGAAGCACCGATGTGAGCGTGCAGCCTGCTTGGCTGCCTCCCGCACGCCCCACAGGCATGACTCTGCCACCCGTCCGTACCCCGCAGCCTCTGGGGCACGGGCCAGGCCCAACTAGCTGAGCGCCCGGCAGGCGGGAAAGCCTCCCCGATGGTCTGAGAAGTTGTGATGCCCAAACACTGACTGAACGCAGTTAAGGGGCCACTATCGTTCAGAGGAAGGTGCTCTCGGCCGGCTGGTCACGCCCAGGTTCGGGCTGTCCTCTGCCGGCAGGGGCTGGCTTGGGGTTTGGTAGGGAAGTGCTTCTGAGCATTGGTCCAGTTTCCATGGGTCCTGGTGCCAGTGGCTGAGTTATGAGAAGCAGGAAAGTGGGCCGTCTCTAGGCTTGAGCCCCAGCCACGCTCCAGGCTCGGTGGTTTTGCCCTGTGCGGGCGCACTCCTGTGTGTGAAGTCTTTACCATCTTCTGCTGGCGGAAGCTCTCGGACCTGACCCCCGCTGCCATGCGCATGGAGCGAGCCTGGTCGGTCTTACAGGGACACGGGTGACACCTCCGCCCGCCTCCCCATCAGAGGCTCCAGCTGTAACTCCTTCTGGCAGAGGCAGATGTGCTGGTTGCTAGGAGCTCCCTGTGTCTCCAGAAGGTTCCGTTGCCACGAGCAGCATGACTCGCTAACATTCTCCCCGGCTGATGGGGAGGTTCCCGTTCTACACCCGAGACATGCCAGCTGTTTCCTCAAGGAGCCAACTCTTAGCGGCCCTCGGGGGAGCGGCCCTTGGGGGAGCGCACTGCGGAAGAGACCACCTGGCTCCTCAGGAGAGGGTCTCGGAGGTGGGCCTTGAAATGGGCCGGGAGTGGTTCATGGGTTCTTCATTGGAGAGAACTCCCTGGACCCCGCAGAGCAGGAGGGAGAACAGCAGGACGGACCCTCCTCCTGGCCCTCCTGCGGCTTTGTCCCCCTTCCCTACCCTTTTGGTGTCTAGTTTTTCCATTTCCCCCACACACCCTGCTGGGCATGGGCACAGATCCCTCCGCTGGTCACTGCCCACGCCGGCCTCACACACAGAGCGACGTCCTCTTGCGGGGCTCAGCTCGGGGCCCTGTTGGTCCCATGTGCTCTCTGCACAGCACAGGGAGCCTTGTTGCTTCCCGGAACTCCCCGTTGACCTGCACGTTAGCTCTGCTGTGGTCAGGGCCCTGGGGCGATGTGGTCATCTCAGCGTCGGTGTACGGCGTGGGCGCCCTGTGCCCTCGGGTCACACACCCTTCCTTCCAGTTGCCGGAGGCCCTAAGTGGTGCTCCTGTCTCCTCCTCTCCCAACTTGGGGTCACCCTGCTCACTCGGAGGCCTGCCGTTCAGGGGAGGGGCCGCGTCAGCCTCTCCCTTCACTCCGTTCTCTTCCTTCTGCTTCCACTGTCCCAACGGCCACTGTCCTTTCATCCCGTCCGCAGAACGGCCAGTCTGCCCTCGGCCCCCACACTCCCGCAGGAGCCTCCAGCATTGGCGTTTTCTCTGGTTGGTGGGGCACCGACGCCTGCCTGCCCTGTCCTGCCTGAGCCACCAGAGCCGCAGGTCCTCGTCCCTGTCAGTGCTGCTTGGACGCCTCTGCTCCCACTGAGGCCCAGGCCAGAGGCGACACTCGGACATGCCGTCCCGCCAGCCTGGGTGGTGTTAGCCGTGCCAGAGCCACTGAGGAAGGAAGAGCTGCAAGAAGCTGGTCCGCCCGCCTGTCCAGGGGTGCAGCTGGCACACCCGTCGGTCAGAGTCCCGCAGGAGGCGGAGCCCTGCCGCTGCGGTCCTGGAGGCGCTGGCTAACGGGGCTTCTCCTGGCCGAGGGTCCAGCTTGTCCAGAAGGGGCTCCTGGACTCGGCTCAAAGTGGACACGTCCTCCCTCTCCTCCGTGTAACCCCTTGGCCCTGAAGCGCTGCCTTCAGAAAGGAGCTAAGCACGGAGCCCGTCTCCAAGCAGCCACTGTCCCAGCCCAGCCTTCTCCTGGCCACCGGCCACAGCTGGGACTCCTGGGTTTGGAATTGTTACAGCTTTCATTTTCCTCAAAGCATCTGAGCTCTTATTCCGGTTCGCCATCTCTCTTGATATTTAAGGTGCTAAAGAGCTCTGGTCGCCCGTTCACACCGTGGTGGGTACTCCGCTCCAGTGACTTCCGCAGGCACGGCCTGGACCGGTGCCGCCTGGCTCTGAAGCAGTTGTCTGGGTTCCGAGGCCATGCAGGGAAGCAGTAAAATTAGTGTGTGACACACCTCTCATCCATGTGTTTCCATCATCAGGTCACCTGTGTCCCAGTGCGTGTGCATGCACACACACACACACACATGCACACACATGCGCACGCACACACACACAACTTCAATTTTTCTAAAATGGGAGGGGCACCCTAGTGGGTCTGGCTCAGCGTCGATCCAAGGACTGACGGTTCCCAGGTTCAATTTCAGTCAAGGGCACAGACCTCCATTACAGGCTCCATCCCCAGCCCTTCTCAGGGCACGTGAGGGAGGCGACCAATTGATGTGTCTCTTTCACATCAATGTCTCTCTGTGTGTCTTTCTCCCTCCCTTCCATTCTCTCTAAAAACCAATGGGAAAACATCCTTGGGTGAGGATTATAAAAAGGTAATAATGAAATAGAATAAAATGGGAGGGGCCGTGGTTTTAAAAGGAGATGACCGTGTGGCGCCTGGAAATTGAACCGTCACACGTTCTGAATTAAGTGACTACACGCACATCAGCAGCTTGTCTTTCTTTCATCTCCTCCTTTTTGGGGAAGAAACACCTTGCTAGGAAACCTAGCTCACTTACAGGCGTTCGGGGTTGCATCCTCTGAAGGTGGGGAAAGGCTGGCTCGCCCCAAGCGCAGCTGCCAGCAGAGCCCGGACTAACAGGAAGCTGTGCGAGACTTGGAATTCATCGGCTGTGGGGCTATTTTAAAAATTGGAACAGATAACCAACCCATAAAAGTGGAGGAATGATGTCTTCCGTCAGCTTTAAACGAGCATCTGCTCAAGACCCAAGTTGTGGATGATGAGATCTGATTAGTTTTTAACATTTGGGGGTGCGGGCCCCCTGAGATGATGGGGGCCTCTCACAGAACTGCACCTGCAGCTCAGGGAGTGTGGGCTCCCAGAGCCGCACATGAGACCCTCCCGAGGACCCTGGTTCCAGGAGCCCACGCTGACACTCAGAGGCAGACACGCTTTCTCCCTGCTGACGTGTCGCCCTCGGCAGCACAGGCCACAGTAGAGGACGTAGCGGAGGAGAGAGAATCTACTTAACTTCCCTTCTGGTCCCGCGGAGGCCACGTGTTCAGTGTCTGAAACCCGTGCCCTGAGTGCTCTCCCTGCAAAGGTTCGCAGGACAAGCACCCCCCCCCACCCCCCCGCCCCAGCTCTGGATTCGAAGATGGAAATGCAGACGAGGAGCCACGTGGCCACCCAGCGCTTGTCCGGGTTGACACAGCCCCTCAGGCGCTGGGCGGGGGCACGTGTCTGTCTGTCATCCTCATGGTGGCTTCTGCCACGTCGCCCACTACTCGTTAGACCAGGGGTCCTCAAACTTTTTAAACAGGGGGCCAGTTCACTGTCCCTCAGACGCTGGAGGGCCGGGTATAGTTTAAAAAAAACTATGAACAAATTCCTATGCACATTGCACATATCTTATTTTGAAGTAAAAAAACAAAACGGGAACAAATACAGTATTTGTATTTGCATGTGGCCTGCAGGCCGCAGTTCGAGGACCCCTGCCTTAGACCGTGGTCCTCGGTCCGGATGAGGAGGTGCATGGGCCCCTCCCTGAGAGGAGCAGGTCTCGTCCCCTTTGGGAGGGAGCGTGGCGGTGGCAGCGTCTGCATCCTTAGACTCCTGACGAGTGGTCTCCCCACACGTGCAGATGTGTGTGGCGTTCCCGTTTCCTTCTGCAACAGCCTGTACTTTACCTACAAGGCCCTGTAGTCCCCACTGGAAATTGTCTGCTTGTACCCGGAACCAGGCCATTCCATTCAGGCCCCAGGCAGTGTCGCTGCTCGGTGACCGGTGCCACTGGGCCTCGGAGGGTGAGGCTCGCGCCCTGCGCTCCTTTGTGTCTCACCGCATCCGGCTGTGGCCGGGCTCTGCGTGTTGCCCACTCACCTGTTGTTTTCCTCCACAGAGAACGTGATCAACGGGCAGGACTACGAGGTGATGATGCAGATCGACTGCCAGGTGATGGACACCAGGGTCCTCCACATCAAAAGCTCCTCGGTGCCGCCGCCCCTCCGCGCCCAGCAGCAGAACCAGACCAGCTCCTTCAGCTCCCCGCCCGCAGCCGCCGAGGCCGCCCGCGTGCTCAGCACCCTCCCGGGCTCCCTGCAGTAGCGCCCGCTGCCTGGGAGCCGAGGGAGCCGAGGGACCCCGAGCGGCAGCAGGTGCTCCTCCGCCTGCCCGGTGGCTCCGAGAGCTCCTCATGGTGGAGTTTGGGGACAGAGAAAAGGAGCTGCTCCGTCTCCACTGCCCTCTCCTGGGCGAGCCCAGATGCAGCCCCAGGCGCCTCTCGGGGCGTGGCCCTGTCCCCTCCCGTGTGGCCTCAAATAGATTCTCTGCACCCTCTGAGCTGCGCTTCCCTGTGTGTGTGTGAGTCACCTTTCCCGTCAGACCCGCGCCCTCTGCCCGCCCTGGGCTTCGGTCCGCGCAGCCAGCCTGCAGCGCCCACGGCCACGCCCTCCTCACGCATCCCGTGCAAACCCACTGTGCGCGCTGCGAGTCGCAGACGGGTTTCCAACCAGGCGCCCAGCGCACCCCCAGCAGAGCCCGGGAGCCGGGGAAGAGCCCTCCGGTGGGGCTTGTCTGCACGTCCACCGCGTCCATACCTCACCGCACGGGGCAGCCGGGCGGGGCGCCGGAGAGACTGAGATGGAGGCTCAGTGGCACTGAGACACCCAACACCCGAGGTCCGACCACAGCACTCGTGTCTTCTGTGGCTCGAGCCACGGAGCTGAGCGTCCGTGCTGGGTCTTCTCTGCTGCCCTGTGAGAAGCAGCGGGTCTTCTACTCCGAGACCCGGTGCAGACAGGCGGGCTTGGGCTCCTGCGGATGCATCCCAGGAGATGGGGACCCCGGGAGATGGGGATCCGGGAGATGGGGATCCCGGGAGATGGAGATCCGGGAGATGGGGATCCCGGGAGATGGAGATCCGGGAGATGGGGATCCTGGGAGATGGGATCCCGGGAGATGGGGATCCTGGGAGATGGGATCCTGGGAGATGGAGATCCGGGAGATGGAGATCCCGGGAGATGGGGATCCCGGGAGATGGGGATCCGGGAGATGGGGATCCCGGGAGATGGAGATCCGGGAGATGGGGATCCCGGGAGATGGGATCCCGGGAGATGGGGATCCCGGGAGATGGGATCCCGGGAGATGGAGATCTCGAGAGATGGGATCCCGGGAGATGGAGATCCGGGAGATGGAGATCCCGGGAGATGGTGATCCGGGAGATGGGGATCCCGGGAGATGGGGATCCCGGGAGATGGGGACCCGGGAGATGGAGATCCCGGGAGATGGCAACGATGTTCATTCTCCAGGGAAAAGGCAGTGCAGAGCTCAGTCCTCCCGCCGCCCCTGGTGGACTGAGCTATAACCGCTGGGCCTCATCTGCTCAGTTCTGCCCTTTCCCACGGTGAGTCTTTCCTCCTGTCCTCCTGAGGAATGTTATTTCCACACGGAGCTCCTCCACGCACAGCTGCTTCCACCTCTCCCTCCTCAGGCCCTCCCTCCCCCATGCTCTCCCCTCCCCTACACCCTCCCCTCCCCCACACCCTCCCCTCCTCCACGATCTCCCCTCCCCACACCCTTCCCTCCCCACACCCTCCTCCCCCACACCCTTCCCTCCCCACACCCTCCCCTCCCCCACACCCTCCCCTCCCCCACACTACCAGTGCCCCCTCTTAAGAGAGGAAGGGAAAGATTCAGTTCCCGGGGACCCAGCAGCAGGGGCTCTGCTGCAGGAATTGGCAGTTCAGATGCCGTGTTTTGAAGCTCACCGCCACCCGAGTGGGTGCCTGGGTTTAGCCCTGTGAGGGGATGGGCTCCTCAGAAGCTGGTGTGTGACATGCAGGGATCAACGGTGCCCTTTCCCATGCTGACCACTGGGGTCTCTGCACACCCTCTGACCTGGCATACTGGCTGATGCCCCAGGGCCGTTCCCCCTGGGGTGCACTGACTTCTCGGGGTGCTCGCCGGGCCCTGCTCCTCGTCCTCTGTCATGTGAGCGAGCTGGACAAGAGCTGTGGTCTTCGGGCTCCTCCTGTGCACTGAGCCTCGCAGAGCTCTGCCTCCCCGCCCCCTCCCCCTCTCCCTCCCCGTCCCCTCCCCTTCCCCTTCCCCTCCCCCTCCCCCTTCCTGCGGCTCTGTCCATGCCCAGCCGCAGGTGCTCAGGACCTGCTCCCCCACCAAAGACAGCAGCATGTCCGTAGCTGGCAGCACCTCCTCACGTGGGGGTTAGGGGCATCAGGATGAGGGCAGGTGGGACAGAGGGCAGCACCCTGTCCCCAGTCCCCATGGCTGGGAGCCCTTCTCTCTGAGACGAGGGCACACCCCTCAGGCAGCCAGGAATTCTGGGGGATACGTATGCATATAATGGTCTAAGTTATCACATTCTTAAGTGGAGTCTGCATGCTTGCGAGGAGCGGAGGCGTGCTCTGGGGGAGGCAGGTTGACTGGGCCCTTTAGGTGCCAGCGCTGCCCAGTGGGGCGGCCGTGCAGCCACTGGAGAAGCACAAGCCCCAGGTGTGCCGGCTCCGCTGACGGGTGGGTGCCCTGTGCTGCCTGCCGAGTCGGGTCCCAGAAAACAGGGAGTCCCTGCGGCTTGGTCTCCACGCCCCGGCCTCCGCCAGGCATCTGTCAGGCATCTGTCACTCCCCGCGCTGTAGCTTATACCTCTGGGCATGGGGGCTCCTGCGCACAGGCAAACAGCACCCTCTCATCTTTGCGATGTGGGCGGGCGGTGCTTTGTGTCTTGTTGGTGAAAGGAGGCACGGAGGTGTTTGAGGGCAGCGAAGGGATCCGAGCCTCCCGGGTGTCTGAGCAGCAGGCAGAGGACTTGGGACTCAGCGGTTCTCCGGTTCTCGGTCCTTCTCCTGCCTGAGCTGCCGGCTCTGCCTCCGCCGCAGCCCTGGTGGGGGAGTGACAGCCGCACTCGGCTCTGACCTGGCTCCTCTCCTCCTACGCTCACGTGGGAAAACTAGGCAGGAAAACTTTGCAGGGACCAGCTTGTCCTCGTATTTGCATCTCTAACACATTGAAGTGTCCAGGCGACCTCCGCCTCCAAGTTCCTCCTAGAAATAACCACTAAGGGCCAGAGGGACACCTTGGCCACTGTCAGTCCCCCGCCCCCGGGGACTCACTGGCTTTGAAATGACCTTTTGTTCTCACTGTTTCACCTGTTGGCCTCCAGATGAGTCCCCTGAGGCCTCCAAGCGGAGACACTTGTCCCCATGGGCCCCTTGTTACTCTTACAAAAAGGACACTTCTGTTAGTAACGAGTCCTTTTAACCTACAGAAATCAAGGATCTTGCTGCTAACATGGACACTAATTATAACTTTTATCTTAAAAACAAGAACCAGGCCTGAGAGAAAGACCATGGGATGTAAGAAATTTTCATTCTGGCCCCTCCCCCAGGGTGTGTGATTGCTTTTAATTTTCTAGGAAGCAGAATCCTGACTTGGCCCACGGACGCCCGGAGTCCTGCCCGAGGGCGCCCGTGTGTCCTGCTGGCTGACATGGTCGGTGGTGGCCCCAGCAGGTCCGCTCGGGTGAGACCAGGACCCGGCGGTGCATGTGGTTTCCGGGTCCTGAGGGACAAGGCGTGTGAGGAGGGCTCTGTTCAGGCCACGCCGGTGGGACCTGTCAGCCCTGCCAGGCGCCGGCACGCCCCTCACGGTTTGCCGTGAGCATTAGAGTCAGCACCTTGAGAGCCACAGTTCAGCGTTTGCCACGGTCACAAGCTCCCTGTTTTGCTGCGGGTCCCTGAGGTTGGTGGCCATTGGTTAAACCAGGAGGCGTGGCCTGTCCCGCTGTGACCATCCTGAGGGATCATAGGTCCGCCTTCTCAGCAGGTGCACCTGGGACCTTCGACGCCCTGGGAGCCAGGCCTCCAGGTGGGCCGCCACCGCTCGGCACCTCGGGTGCCAGTGTGCTGCTCTGGTCACCTCGGCAGAGTGGCTGGGCTGCCCAGGGCGTCAGGCGAGGAGGAGGAAGAGGTCGGGCCTGAGGAGGCAGCCCCGAGGGCTGTGCTGTCGGGAGCGGGTGAGGGCGAGGGGAGGCGGGTGTCTCCCTTTCACCTGCTGGGTTACAGCGCAAGGAGACCCTGAGGACAGACTACGTGCTGTCGGGCCTCCTGGCAAGGCAACACTTGATCTGGGTCTGAAAGCCAAATAAAGAATTTGTAAGCTTGCCTTGTTTTGTTCTGTAAAAAGAAAAAAGATCAAATGCGTCTTGCATGTTAAGTGATTAGTAAGGAGGCAGAAAGCCTCAAGCCGCTGACTGGTGACGGAAGTTTCCTTTATTGTGTCCAGATATTTGAACTACAATCCTTGCAGGAAAATAAATGATCTAAAAACTCATCCTTTATCCTTCCCTGGCGCTGGGTGGTTCAGTCCCACCCTGGCCTCTGCCCAGCCCGGTGTGTGGGCCCGGCAGGCTCTTCACCGCGTGTTCCGCCTCCTGAGTTCATGGTTGTCCGTGAGCCAGACACATGACTATAGTTACAGTACAAGTTCAGACACGTGAGTGACGGACACCAGGCTTCCTTGGGCGCAGGCACACTCGTTCCCAAGGCGTGGTGAGACGGTGCGAGGCCAGGCCCAGGCAGCTCCCCGGAGAGCCAGCAGACAGCCCGTGGCAGGACAAGCCCCCTTCCTGGCCCCACAGCTTTGGTAAATGCCCGTGTCAGCTGTGCTGGGGATGAAGTGTTGGGAGTGGGGTTCAGAGGTGTGACGAGAAGGGAAAGCTGTGAAACAGCAAAGCAGGAAAATTCATGAACTGAAGAGCCGACAAAGCAACAATGGATGGGACAAGATGACTGCCCTGTCCCTCCAGCCACCAGGCCCTCCCCACCAGCACCCAGCCCTGACCAGGTCCTCCCCACCCGCACCCCGCCCTGACCAGGTCCTCCCCACCCGCACCCCGCCCTGACCAGGTCCTCCCAGCCCTGACCAGGTCCTCCCCACCCGCACCTCGCCCTGACCAGGTCCCATTACCACCCCACACCCCGCCCTGACCAGGTCCCATTACCACCCCACACCCAGCTCTGACCAGGTCCCATTACCACCCCACACCCCGCCCTGACCAGGTCCCATTACCACCCCACACCCAGCCCTGACCAGGTCCCATTACCACCCCACACCCCGCCCTGACCAGGTCCCATTACCACCCCACACCCCGCCCTGACCAGGTCCCATTACCACCCCACACCCCGCCCTGACCAGGTCCCATTACCACCCCACACCCCGCCCTGACCAGGTCCCATTACCACCCCACACCCAGCTCTGACCAGGTCCTCCCAGCCCTGACCAGGTCCTCCCCACCCGCACCCAGCCATGACCAGGTCCTCCCCACCCGCACCCCGCCCTGACCAGGTCCTCCCCACCCGCACCCCGCCCTGACCAGGTCCTTCCCACCCGCACCCCGCCCTGACCAGGTCCCATTACCACCCCACACCCAGCCCTGACCAGTTCCCATTACCACCCCTGACCCAGCCACCAGGTCCCACAACATTGCTCCACGGGGCCTCCCACTGAATGTGGATGTGGTTGTAGCAAATTTGGGATCTCAAAGGACAACCACAGTGGCATTGGTTGCACCATCCGTGGTGCCGTCAACAGGAGGCTCTTCTGGCTCGTACCCTGTAGTTATCTGATGGCGCCTCCGTTGTTGGCACGGGGCCACTTCCTGTGTTTGTGGTGCGTCCACTCTTTTTGTGCCTCGGGTGAGATCTCCCACGTGCCCACAGCGCGCCCTTTGCCCGGTCGTCTCAGTGCAGCAAGGCCACTGAGGAAGCTCTGGGGCGCCGCCCAGCGCTGACCTGCGTGGCACCTTAGACGTTGCACAGCCTCATGACATGGGTCCCTGTCCCCGTGTCCCAGGTGGGGACATGGGCAACTGGCCAAGCTGTCCTGGCTTTAAGCCACGCCCTTTCTCCTGTGCCACATTGTCCGGCCTTTAAGCTGGAAGGGAACACCAGGCAGGGAGGAACGCAGCACACGTCCTGGGGGGTGGGTGTGAGACACGCTCAGGGCCAGGGGTCCCACGGCCAGGGCCAGTGCTCAGGTTCTGGGGACAGATCGTCCCCTTAGAGGCGTGTGCTGAAGGCAGCGTGGGAGGCCCTGCCCGGGGCTGCTGCCTGGTTCTCCCCTGGACCTCAGTCCCATCCAGGTGCGTCCCCGAGGGGCGAAGAGCTGGCTGCTGCCGGGATTGAGGGCCCCCTTCTGCACAAGTCCCAGTGCTCAGGGGTGACATTCCCCCCGGCCCCGGGGTGCCGCTGCTGGCCCTTTCGAACAGCGCTGAGTCCAGGCGTGGACGCTGCACTAAGAGATGGTCAGAGAGGCTGGTGTTGAGATCACTCATCTCCAGACCCGGCACTGAAACGCTTTGGCCCAGAAGTAAAGGACTTTAAAGCAGATGCCTCACCCGCATTAAGACATGGATCGTCTTGCAAGACTACGCAGGCGGGGCGTGTGCAGGGACCCGAGGCGGACGACTCCGGTTGTCCACAGGCCCAGCCTGTCCCTGCAAACGTCAGCTGGCCCCGCAGGAGACCGAGGGCCCCCACGCCACCCTGATTCTCATTTTTCAGCTGCCTTGCTTGGCGTCCGAGGCCTGCGGGGGACTTGGGATAAATCCAGAGCAAGGCTGGCTGCACAGACGGGGCTGCAGGCCGTGGCCCTGGAGCTGGAACCTTTGCCACAGACGCTACGTGTGCACTAACCTTGCGCATCTACCATGGACCTGCGGGAAGCTGGACCGGTGAACCGGACCACACCCTTGTCCTCAAAGACACGTGAATGATGTCTCTTCCATGGGCCCATGTTCCCACAGGACAGTGAAGGTCAACTCCAGGGTGGGTTCCCGAGCCCGAGAGACGGGTGCTGCCCCCGCAGGTGCTCTCAGGAGCTGTGGATGGCCATGGAGCTCGCCCACACGCTGGCTGCTGGTTCCAGGACACAGATGGCGAATTTCACCCCCTCATCTCTGGTTTCCCAGCGACACTGGAATTCTCTCCTGCTCTGACTGTTCCCATCAGACAACACACTGCCCTCGGCCGCAGGCAGCCTTGAGGGAGCCTCGTCCCAGGCCCTCCTGCTGCCGTTTTCACACTGTGCTCCGCAGGGCCTCGAATTCTCCCGCAGCCTGAGCAGGGAGGAGGTGGAAACGCTGGACCTCCGGCCTTCACCAGCACCAAGGGTCGCCTCCGGGGACCACAGCTGGCAGCACACGGGGCTCGTCCCACCTTCCCAAGATTCACCATCTGGCACAAGCAGGGTGTGCAGGGGCCGGAGGGAAAACCCCGAAGGAAGTTGGATTGTTTTGCTCCCAGAGCAGAACCCAGCCCTCCTTTCCAAACCCTCCCGCAGCAAGCGCAGTGTCTCACCCTGCGATGGGACCTTCCAAGGCTCTGCCCCGGAGCCGGCATGGCTCGGGCATCCTAGGCTAACTCGATACTTCTTGTTGAGTTGAATTACTGAGCGTTTAGGAAGCCACAGACAGATGTCGTTTTTCCCGGCGTCTTCCTGGTGTGGCAGCCCTGTCACCACATGCACCCACCACGGACACGCTGCCCAGTGCGGAGGCAGGACTGTGGGGACTCGGGAGGCGGACGGGGCCTTCCCCGCCGGTTCCCTGGTCCCATCACTGAGCCCTCTGCCTTGAGCAGTGGCCGTGGGCCTGGGAGGAGGCCCGGGCCAGCGGATCTGCAGCACCTGTAGCTTACTACCGCGAGTTCTCTGGCCCGACTCAGGCCTCGGGAGTCAGCCTGATGTGGGCCCAGCCATCGGATGGGATCTGAGTGTGAGAAGCACCGTGCAGGCACCTGTCAGAGAGGAGGCTGAGGGACAGTGTCAGACCGGAGGCGGGCCTGGTGGTGGCTGCTGGCACCGGCCCGGGCTTGAGGGTGACCAGTATTGCCTGTCACTCTTTCTGAAGGCCCACAGGGTCCATCTTGAGAATCAACTGCCTCCTGCTGCTCAGGGGGCTGCACATCCAGCTGAGGGCAGGAATTAGAGGTGAGCCCTCACAGCTAGGGCTGTGTCCAGGGAGGAGGGGAGGCACCAGCACCGGGCCTGCTGTGGTGGTGGGTATCCTGGGCCCTGTCAGCCCTCCCTGGAGCAGGTCTGCCCCAAGAGGCCCTGAGCGCCCAGTGCCCTTGGCAGGCACCCAGAGAAGGCTCCTGGCCGGGCTGAGGACGAGGCTCTGAAGACCGGTCAGTCTGACCCCTTCCATGCAGCACTGTGTCCGTGGGTCCCAAACGCTGCTGCTGGAGTCATGGGGGGAGGGGGCTCTTTAAAAATGCTGCTGCCTGGCTCCCACCCCACATTGCGATTCCTTGGAGAGTGTGACCTGGCCCTGGGACTGCCAACCCTCCCCGGGTGATTGCTTCCTGCAGGGAAGTTCCACGAGGAGCTCTTTTGAGGCCAAGACCTAGCTTGTGCTCCACAGTTCACAGAGCAACACGGCTCTGGAGGCGGAAGGCGGAGCAGGGAACCGGAAAGCTGTGTGTGAATCCTCAGAGTCAGGGCAGCAAAGAGCTGGACCGGGGGCGGGGCAGAGGAGGGATGAGGCAGGCAAAGGTGGGCGGGGCAGAGCAGAAGTGGGCGGGGCGTGAGGACTGAACCAGTAAGCGGAGATGTCAGAATTGGGGAAATGCTTGAAAATAACTGGTTGTGAATATGGAACTTCCTGTGAAATAGATTTTCTTGGACGAAGAGGGAAGGGGAGGGGAAAGGGAGAAAGAGGAGGGGGCGGGATGTCCAGCCCGGGAACAAGAGGAGATTTGCTCCCAAGCCTCTGGTCTCTGGAAAAGTGGGAAAAACACGAAGATGGGAGAGAAGTGCAAAGGGGAGAGGGAGGTCCGAGTGGGTGGAGGAGGGGGTGCAGGAGGAGCTGTGACCCGAGGCAGTAGGGGGGAACCAGTGTGGGGCTCCTGGCAGGTCAACAGCTTCTCAGCAGGGCTGCCCTCCTGCATGTCCTTCTGTCCCGCTCGTCCCTCTCGGCTGGGCAGGGGAGGGGCAGCTCTGGCCTGGGGTCTGCCCTGGTAGCTTCCCTCTGGGACAGCGTCCCTGTGCTGAGTCCCTGGGAAGAGCCTTGCAGACAAAACCGAGAGACTTGCCAGCTGCGAGTCCCTGGGGCTCCTGACCAGGCGTGACCATTACCACGTGCTGGGGACATGCCATCTGCACAGCAGGCCCACGGGTCACACGCTGTGGCCCTGGCAGCCCAGCTGGCACAGCAGCAGGCAGGGCCCGAGCCCACTGGCAGAGGGCACAGGACGGTGGGAGTGTCAGGCACAACCCCCCAATTCTGCAGTCAGCACTCCCATCGGAGCTGCTTTCTGAGAGCCACGGAGGAGCCACGGCTTCCTTCAGGACCCTCAGAGCTGCCGCCTGTCTAGCCCGTGGCAGGGGTTGCTCCCCCCATTTCCCGCCGTGGTTTCCTGTGGGAATGTGGTCCTGGGCTGGCCGCACACAGGAGCAAGTAGGTGAGAGATGGCGGTCCAGGGAGGCCTCCCCAGAGGGAAGGGGGCTCTGGGAGGGGTGGCCGGGAAGGCCCTGAGGGAGGCCCCCGGTGCCCAGGAACTTTCCGCATCTCAAAGCACCACTTTGGCTGAAACGGGCTTTGAGCAACCCATGTGGCTCCTCAGCCGCGGGTGGTGTTTCTGCAGCGCCCCTGGGAGGGGCAGCCAGGACACCCTCGGGTCCTCAGCCCGCACAGGAATCACGTCCACGTGCCCTGACGGGTGGCGGCAGACGCTGGCCTGTGGGAGACAGAGGGCGAGCTGTGGGTGCTCGGCTCCCAGAGCGCGGGGCTCCTTGCACAGCTGAGCTGCCGTGCTGGGCACATGCAAGGCGAGGGGCAGAGAGAAACGGGCAGCTTGAGTGCCCCAAGGGGTGGAGATGCCGTCCGGGTCCCAGAGGGGATGGTGCGCCCCCCCCTCCCCCCCGCAGCGGTGTGGCTGCGGCGTGGCCTGTATCTTTACAACTCCCTCCCAGTGGCCTCTGACCTCTGACCAGGTGACAGACGAGTCCACCCTCCTGCCTCTGGCTCTGGGAGCCTCTGTGCTCTGGTGGGGAAGGGAGTTGGAGCGGGGGCTGGTTCTGAGGCAGCAGGCGGACCTCCTGCTCCCTCCAGCCTAGCCTCGCCCGCCTGCCGCCAGCCCCCTGCTCTGTGTGCCTCTGGGAAGGCCCCAGGTTTCCGCCCCAGGCCTGGCCCTGCGGCTGTTGCTGCACTCAGCTCCCCAGGCGCTGCCAGGCTTTCCAGGTGCTCAGCCAGCACGGCCTCCAGCCAGAGCTCAGCCAGGTCACATGGAAAACAGCCCCAGGGCCTTGCCCTGCCCCAGCCCCGCCAGCCTCCCTGTCCCTGTCCCCCCCTCTCCCCCCCGCCCCCCACAGGTAGGATTGCTGTGAAACCTTTTGGGAGCGTGTGTGTGTGGCCTGCAGAGCTTGGAAAACAAGCAACAAACAAATAAAACCCACGGCCACTCAGAGAAAAAGGGACATGAAAAGTCTGGAATAGGACCAGAGAGAGGCAGAGACAACAGGAGCAGGACAACCTGTGCCTGCCACGGCGGCCATGCCGGGCCCTCAGCTTCCGGCACTGGCATGAACAGAGAAACTGGATCCATTACAGAGTCACGTACAAACCGAACTTTGAAAACTGGCATCCTTCTCAGGTCTGTTCGTGGAGGGGTGTCGTGGGAGGCCACTGAGGTCTGTGCAGGACGCACGGAGTGGGGCCGCGGGGCCGCGGGGGCGCGATGCCTGGCCTCCCATCGCCTCAGGAGTCCCTTTCTGTCCGGTCTGTGCACTTGGAGGAGGGGGCGTGCCTGAGGGCAGCAGGCGTCTTGCTCGGAGGGGAGAGGGAGGAAAGCCTGGCGGAGGGTCAGGTGAGGAGGGGACTATGGGACACCAGCAGTGAGTGGTGGGTGGCGAGCTTTAGGGGGTGCAGGGACCAGGCCCCACTGCTCAGCTGTGCATTTCTGAGCGAGCCCCAGCTCCCCCGGGGAGGGGGGGCGGACGGACAGGAAGAACAGGCTCCCACATCGTGGATGCCTCTCCCCGTGAGGGCCCAGCCCCGGACAGACATCAGCGCTGAACAGAAACACACTGGGGTCATTTTAAATTCCTTCTTTATTTAAAAAAGCATTTTCTGGGTTTTAAAAACTTCTCCAGCACATAATTTTTCCTGCCCCTTAGCACTTCTTTCCTCCCTCCCTCGCTCCGGCTGCAGGTGCCTCGGCCGCAGGACCCACATGGAGACCACGCCATTGAGACACAGGAGCCAGAGGGGCGGAGGCTCGAAGGAAGGTGGTCACTGGTCCAAGGAGAAGTTCATTTGCACAAAAATATAAACTGTGGAGGATGAGGCCAGCACATAATGTATGGATTGATCTACAATCCATATAAAAAAATAGACCCAAACTGTCACTTTACATTATACAAAATAATATATATTTTTTGAACAGCACTTACCCATCTGCACACACACACGTGCACACATGTACACACACACACACATTCACACACACATGCATACACTCGTGCACACACACAAACGTGCAATGCACACACACACGTGCACATGCACATACAAGGTGCAGTGGCCCGGGCACATCTGCTCCGGCCGGGGTGTCAGTAGGCGAAGATGACGCGGTAGGTGACCTGGTGGCCATTGTCCCAGGCGTAGAGCAGCCGGTCCTTGGGGTTGTAGTCGATCTGGGTGGTGTAAGAATACTCGTTCTCAAACAGCAGCCGCGGCACGATCTGCGTGTTGGTGTGGGTGTCGAAGGCGTAGGAGATGTTGGCGTTGCGCTGGTTGTGGCTGTCCACGGCGTACAGCACCCCGCAGATGACGAAGCAGTGGCCGTACAGGTTCCGGCGGAGCCCCGTGCGCCAGGTGGTCTCCTTCTGCGTGCTCAGGTCTGCGGCATTGAGCTTGCTCAGCACGATCACCTCCTGGCTGAAGCCCTCCTCGTCCAGGGCGGGGTAGATGAGCCACAGCCCGTTCTCGTCCACGGCGAAGTCCACGTCCGAGTGGCCCTGCCGGCCCCAGGGCGTGGCCTCCTCGTAGACCGCGTCGGGCAGCAGGGCCCAGGCGGCCACGTAGCGGCGGCGCAGGTCGTACTTGATGAGGGTGCGTGTGAAGGCTCGGCTGTAGTAGAAGGCACCCCCGAACACCACGTGCCCTGTGCCCGCCCAGCTGTAGGGCAGCTTGTACGAGTTGCTCCAGCGGCCTGCGGGGAACAGGCGGGCTCAGCATGCGGTACCCAGGGTGCGGGGACGAGCAGGGGTCTGCACCCCAGTCTGTCTGCTCCCCGACTTTCTACATTCACGGCCCAGCAGCCTCATCTGGCCCATAGAAGTGGCTCTGGCCACTTGCCTCATGCTGCTACAGGAGCCCAGGTTCGGCCCCAGGGGAGCGTGGTGGCGAGCTCTCAGGGCTGCTGGAAAGGAGGTCCTAACTACAGGCTGCCCCCGTCCCAGGGGCGTGAGGGAGGGCAGACGTGAGATCTGAGGCCGGGGGCGGGGGAGGTGAGGGGAGAAGGCCCCGTCTCATGCACGGCACACCCAGGCCAGCGTGACTGCGCGGAGGACAGAAGAGGGAGAGCCGCGGGGCCCAAACGCACCCTGTCTGAAGTTCTCCAGGTTCCTGAACTCCACCAGGGTGCTGCCGTAGGAGGAGTCGGTCACATAGATCCGCTCGTCGCTGGCCAGCGGGTCCTTCATCCAGGCCCCTTCGTTCCGCCCGTATGTGTTCTGGGTGGTGGGCCCCGTGATGGTGGACAGTGTGTCCTTGCACCTTCCTGGGGGAGAGAGAGGTCGGGTGAGGGCAGAAGGCCCCCCAAGCCTGTGGCTAGTTCCTCCTGGAGTCTGGGCTCTGGAGCCGGCTCAGCCCCGAGTCACCGGCCCCGACGCCCTCTGCCTGGCTCCGCTCGGCTCTGCTGCGCCCGTGCCTCCCGGGCCGCCGTCCCCAGCGCTCGCTGCCGCTGCCTCCGGCTTCTCCCCTCAGACCCGCCCCCGTGGGCCTCGCTGTGTCCTTTCCCGATGCCAGAACCTCTCCCACGGCGCCAGGTGCTCCTCTTACAGGCACCCTGCATCTACCCCCCCCCCCCCTCGCCGACGCCTGGGGCTCGGTGAGGACAGGGCAGCAGGATGGTGCCCTAAGCGAGGACGCTATGGTGGCTAGGAGCAACGTCCACAGCCCCTGAGCTGCCCCAGAGGCTCGGCCCAGGCTGTTTGGGGCCCAGAGACCAGCCCTCTGGATCCTCCAGCCTGTGCTCTGCACGGGCAGCAGGCAGCGGCTGGCTCTGGCCTGGGCTCCTGCTGAGGTCAGTGGGCCAGCTGCTCAGCAATGCCCTGCGCGGCTCTTTGGAGCAGCCTGGGGCCCGATCGAGGCCTCGCAGCACGAGGACAAGCTGGCTCTGGGCCGAGCGAAAGCCTGAAAAGCTTGAATGTCTAAGGCCACGCGTGATGACAGAGCACACGTGACAGGGCACACATGATGACAGGCACACGCTCACGGGGAAAGGCAGGTGGAGAGCCAGTGTCAGACTGCCAGCCCTGGCAACCAGACCCAGGACGCCTCACCCACCGTCAGGCCTGGGCCAAGGCGGCCCCGGGGCAGGACAGCTGCTCCCTGACATTCCCCTCCAGGTTCTCACAGGCCACCCCCACTTCCAAGCTGCCCCCGTCTGTTCCATGGCTCTGCTCCCCACCAGCGGTCCAGGAAGAAGCCCCACGGCCAGGACGGGGCAGCCAGGCGCTGCAAGCGGACGGTGGTTGTTCCTGGCGGACCCCGCAGTGGGGGCCGTTGGCAGGGTGCAGGCAGCTGGAGGGGCTTAGGCCCTGGCCGGACAGTGGAGAGGGACTCGTCCCCCTAAGACCATCAGCAGAACCACCAGCCGAAGCCTCGTCCCCCGACTGAGCTCATCTGCTCGACAATAAAATGGCCATTCGGGTGGGAAGCACCTCCCTCCTGGCACCCAGCAGCCAGCAGGGAAGCCAGGCGTCCTGTGCCCTGGGGTGAGCCCCTCCAGGGAGGGCATTGCTAACACGCCACCCTCTCCTGGCAACGCCTGGCTCGCGGGGCCGTGAGGTATCCAGGGAGCCCGGGGCCAGGGGAGCTGCTGGGCAGGGGACTTAGGCAGCGACGAGGGCATTTCCGGTCTGGGTGCCCAGCAGGGTCCCTGCCCGGGCGTACCCCCTCCCCAGGCTGGTGCTTGGTGGAGACTTTCTCCCCAGATCACGGTCATGGGGCTTCCCAGCCTGTGGAGACCCAGGCCCCCCTGCTGTTGTCACGCCGACTGTCTCTGCGCCTCTGACCCGGCCCCACGGAGCCAGGAGCTGCCGACCTCCCGGTCTGTCCGCTGCCTGGGCCCCGGGCACAGCCGCTTCCTCCGGCGTTGCCCATGCAGCCCCCACCCGTGCCCACGGCCTCCCCTCCGCCTGGAGCCGGGCTCCCCCTGATGCTCGTTAAACAGCCGAGGCCGGTTCTGGAATTTCTCTGGTTTGTTTCCCCGAGGAAAGGGTCGGCCTTTTGGGAGGTCGCACGTCAGGTCTGGAAACCGGGGACAGGATGTTCCTGTTAACGTAGCCGCACGCTCAGCCCCAGTCAGAACCGCGTGCTCGCCGCCCGCCAGCCGCCTTCGCGCAGCACCCAGTGGCCGGGCCACTGCCACTGCCACCAGATGACACCACGTGAGAGGTGCTGGGCCTGCAGCCCGGGTGGTCTGAAGCAGCCAGGCACAGGCTCAGGCCTGCAGAGAAGGTTCTGGAAAGGGAATGTCACCCCCACCAGTGTCACCCCCACGAGATGGGCACTCGACAGCAACGGGCAGTGAACGGCGACTCCGGAAACCAGACCCGCACAGGGACCTCCCCCTCGGGTTAAGGGAAACAGAAGATGCAGGAGGCAGCGCTGGCGGCGGTGGGCGGGTGGGCGGCCGGCGGGCGGGCGGTCCTGGAGCGGCCCCATCATGCCGTCCCTCTAGCTGAACAGGGCGTTGACCAACGAGAGAGCACGTCCCCTCCTACCCGCTCACCGCGGCCCTGGCCGCCGGGACACCACATGCGTCAGGTCCTCAGCTTCTCAGCCAAACTGCTGGAGGGAGCGGAGAGCCCCAGGACCCAGTTGGGGTCGCACCAGAAAACCCACGAGTGGCAACCCCCAGGGAGGGGCGGGCAGAGGGCCGGGTGGGGCCAGGCCGTCGGGTGGCGGAGATGGCGGCCACGGAAGGGGCTCCAGGCGGCAAACGCCATCCCCCGGGTGAGGGCCACTGCGGAGGCCCAGGGGCAGATTCCTGTTTCCGGGCAAACTGTCCCTCCACCTCAAGGTGACTCGGTGGAGAAGGGGGCCCGGGTGCTCACTCCATGGCAGAAGGGACTGTGGGCGCTGGGCTCAGGGACTCCCCCCGCCGGGGTGGCCATGGCCTCCCTCAGGTCCCGGCATCCTGCAGAAGCTGAGCAGGTGCAGCCTCACACTGTCCATGGGAGGGAAGGCCCAGCTACGGCCAGCTGCCGCCCCCCACCCCCCGGCAGGAAGAGGAAAAGAAAGCGGCCTCCCCTGGGCCCCCCACTGTGTCCGGCCGTCACCCGGAGGCTTCACCTGCTGGGCCTCAGCAAACTCCAGTCCCCGAGACCCACTGCCACTGCCCACCACACAGCCCAGGACAGGAAGCGCCGGGCACGTGGCTGCAGACCCTGCCGAGCCAGGCCGTGGCCCCCTGGCTCCCATGCACTTGACCAAGGACGGCCCTTTGGGTCCATGGACCCGGGTGCAAAGCTGGTCGCAGCCAAGGGCATGACACAGGCCCGTTCTCTGTGGCTCAGCCCAAGCCTCCGGCTCCCACGATCGCGAGGCTCAGCCTTTCACCTGAGTGGACCGGCCAGGCGGGTGGCGTGAGCTCACCTATGACGTTCCGGATGTCGTCCTCCTCGGGGTGCAGGGTGGGGCTGGCGGAGGCTGTGCCCGCAGCAGGCGCGGCCTTCCCCAGGGAGTCTGTCCTGGCTGTGGTGGGAGGCACTGGGGGCGAGTGTGTGTCCCCAGGAGCCACCGGCAGAGCAGCTGGGGCCGGAAGAGGGGGGGTGGCTGTGTGGGCCGCGGTGGTGGCTGAGGCCCGCGTGGGAAGTGGGAGGAGCGCCTCTCCCCCGGGGGCTGGAGGGACGGTGGCTGGTGGTGGTGTGGGGACTGGCTGGGCAGAGGCAGAGGCGGCAGGGACATGGGGGGCCGGGGGGGAGGCCTGAGGCCACGGGGAGGGCGGGGCCGTGGCCGCAGGGCCCATGTCCGTAGTCGCAGCAGCGCCGTGACGGGTGGCTGCCGGCCTGCGGGGCACAGTGGGCAGCAGGCTGTTGTGTCTCAGCAGCTGGTCCTCAATCAGCAAGTCCACTCCGCTGTCACCGCTGAAGAACTGGTCCTCTGGGGAGCAAACAGGCTCGCGTGACTCGGAGAGAACGGCCAGCGCAGGACCGAGAGCGGACACCCGTGGCGGGTTCATAAGAGGGTTTCTTCCCCCAGAGCGACGCACTGCGTCAGGGATGGGCGCTTAGAGGCAGGCAGGAGGGGGCACAGAGCGAAGGCCCTGCCCGACAGGCTTTCCCCAGGACCCGGGCCCCACCCATCCGTCCACTCATCCCGTGTTTATGGCACAGACAACGGTGAGCGGAGTAAGGTCCTTGCCCCCCAGAGCCACCGAGTGAGGGACACACGGACAGTAGACACGGGCCGTGCACATGGCAGTGTACGGAGAGATGCTGGTGGGTGTGGAGGGTCCGGGAGCAGGGGCAGGGGACCTGCGTGATGGGTACAGTGGTCAGCTCTACTCGCTGGAAGGGAGATGAGCAGAGGCCTGAGGACGTGAGGGAGCAGAGCAGCTGCAGGGAAGAGTGCTCTGGGGGAAACAGCAGCCGTGCAAAGGCCCTGGGGCCGGAACATGCCTGCGAGGCCGATGTGGACAAAGAGGAGGGTTCGAGGTGGGGGTAGCAAGAGGTGAGGGCAGAGGGACGGGGGAGCCGGTGGTGGGGGCTTGGGTGCTGCACGTGGACTTCAGTTGTTATCCTGAGTGAAACGGGCGCGTGAGCAGGGTTTGAGTGGAGAAAGAAGGTGGGAGGCAGCGTTCCTGGGACTGGAGGTGTGGCCCCACGGAACCGGTGCGTGAGCTCATCGAGCCACCGAGGTGCAGGCCGCAGGCAGTGAGGCGGCATCGCCGCTCACGCGACTGACAAGGCACTTGTCCCCAAAAGCACCAGCCTCCCCACATCACTGATAAAAAGACAGCAGTTAGAAATGGGCAAAAGGATGATGACAGCAACTGGGTGAGCAGAGCTGGGGACGAGCCGGACTGGACCCTTCGGGGTGTGGGAAGGGGAGGGCGGGGCGGGGGGGGGCCCAGGGTTCAGGAAGCAGGAGAGACCGGGGACAGCCAGGGCTTCCGGGAGTCAGAGGCGGGAGCGCCGCGTCTCAGGCAGGCCAGGCCGGGGAAGGGCAGGCAGGAGAGTGACTCCTCGCTGCCACGCGGTCTTCCGGAAGCCCGTGAGGTCCGGGGCCTGCCCACGGCCCAGGGGGACACGGCTGCGCGGGGGACACGGCTGCCCGGCCCGGCCCCAGCCCTGCTGGTCCCACTCACGCTGCTCCTCTATGTCGTTCTCGTCCTCGGGGTCCTGGGCTTTGTAGTAGGTGATGCCCCGGATGATGGCAGGCTTGGAGGCCGGCCGGCCCCGCAGGGACACCTGCCTCTGGACGGGCTGCTGTGGCCGCACCAGCTCGGGCGGAGCCAGTGGCCGCGTCCGCAGGAGCTCGATGGAGTTGACGTGCTGGGACACGGTCTCCTCCCGCAGGAACCTCTCTTCATACTGTTCCTCAGAGGGACAGAGAGAGGCCAGGCCACCGGTCAGGATCAGGGGACACAGCGGCCAGGCCACCGGTCAGGATCAGGGGACACAGCGGCCAGGCCACCGGTCAGGATCAGGGGACACAGCGGCCAGGCCACCGGTCAGGATCAGGGGACACAGCGGCAGGTCAGGTGGGACAGCACTGGAGCCCAGGCAACAGCAAGGACAGACTCAGCCTTCGTCTCAGAGCCAGGGCTCCTGTCGCTACACCGTGACCAGCTCACTCCCCTCGTGGCTCCTCCGAGGCAGGGACTGGGCCATCAGCCCACTCACGGATCAGGAGACAGGCACACAGGCTCCTGAGCAGGGCCGGGGCCAGTGCGCTCAAAATCAGGGCCCCAGGGCTCCCGCTCCTGAGGGCAGTGATCCATCCACGAGGTGGTGGGGACCTCGAGGTGTGGCCCAGCCCTGCTCTCAGCCACTGAAGCCCCAAAAGGCCCCTCCGAAGAGGAGGCACGGCCCGTCCCCCGGGGCCCGTCAGGCGGTGGAGGAGGGAGAGCAGAGCCACTTGGAAACAAGCCTCTGCCCAGATGCCTGAGCCCGAGGGGCAGAGCGGCCTCAGAGTCACTGAGCTGCTGGCGGCCACCGCCTTGCTGCCCAGGAGGCCTCTCTGCTGACTAAGGTCTGGCCTGGAGGAGGCTGGGCCCTCCCAGCCACAGATACTGCCCTGGCTCCCGGCATGAAGAGACCGAGCCCTGGAAGGCAGGGGTCCCGGCTGGGGCCTGAGCGACGCCCACCCTGCCCCTGCTGCCCCCGCCTCCTGTCTCTGGCTGTCGAGGTGACCTGGGAGTCAGGACCAGAGGTGCCCGGGCAACGTTTTCGTGAGCACCTCGTGAGGTCAGACATCCCTGTGTCTGTCTCATCACCGCTCTGCAGGCCGGCACCGTGCTCGCTTCAGGGGCGCCAGGCCGAGCGGCCGTCTGGTCCAATGCCAGCCAGTCAGAGGCTGCGGGGCTCCTGAGTCCACAGCCTCCGCAGGTCAGGCGGCTGCCCCAGAGCCAGGCTCTCCCCGCAGGACCCACAGGACCACAGCGTGACCCCGGGACTCCAGAACCTCGTCCGCGTCCCCGGTGCCCGCAGGCCTGGGGACCCCTTGTTTCCACTGGACAGAGCTGCCTGACTCCGGTGCTGCCCCACCCCTGACTCAGATGCTGCGAGCTGCCCCCTGTATTGCTGGGCCCAGGTGCTCCCTGTGTTGTGCTGGGCCCAGGTGCCCCCTGTATCACTGGGCCCAGGTGCCCCCTGTATCGCTGGGCCCAGGTGCCCCCTGCGTTGTGCTGAGTCCAGGTGCCCTCTGCATCTCAAAAGCCCCCGTCCCCCGGGGCAAGCCTCAGGAGTGGCTTTAATTCCGGGTTCTGAGGGACGGGCAGGGCTTGGTGCCCTCTGGGAGCCGCGGGGAAGAGCACAACCTCGCACTGGCCCGGCCAGAAAGCGTCACCCCTGCATTCCTGGCACAGGCCTCGGGCCGCCGTGGTTCCCTCATCCGTTATCCAAGACTCTGCGTGTGATTTCAGTTCCTGGCGTCTGGCTGTCCCCTCTCCCCGCCCGCGCCCAGAGCCCTCACCTCCTCCAGGCCAGGACCTTCTTGGTGAGAGGCCTTCCAATTGCCGTGCCCCCCCCCCCGCCCCCATTCTGAGAAGCCTAGAATCGTCTACAATGGTCCCCTCAGCTGGGCTCATTGAAGGGGCGGGTGAGAGAGGATGAGCCCAGCTGGGCCCTCCCTCGCTGGTCCTGGCCCTGTCCCCACAGCGGGTTGGGTGGACAGTGCTGACCGCAGTGTGATGACTGGGCCTTGGGGGGACAGGCCTCTGCTGAGCAAGGAGGGAATTTGGGAGTCTGGCTGGTTTGCTGTTTGCCCTCAGGAAACCTGAGCTGGTTCACACCACACGATGCGTCATCGAGACTGCGGCGAGCTCAGAGCTCAGCCTGGCAGCCGGGGCAGGGCCAGGGGCGGCAGCAGCCCACACTGGGCAGCAGGCGGGCGGGGGCGCCCAGGGCCACGGAGGTGCCCCCAGGTTCTCTTCCAGCCCAAACGTCCTCCCCTGGGGTTCCGAGCTCAGACCTGCTCCAGCGGCCCTGCAGGCAGAGCAGGCACTGCCCAGCAGCAGCACATCGGGCCTCGACATGTGGTGTGTGTGATGGTTGAAGGAATGTGATACTTCCCCAAAGCATCAAGCAGTTGTCACGGGCAAAGCCAGGAAACGAGAGGCCTTCCTCATCCCTGTTCTCTGGTTTGGAACGGGTTTGTTCTGAGTCATGCACTGGGCAGGGTGCAGGCGACATACTGTCCACAGGGCTGAGCTGACTGCTGTCCTGCCCTCGGAGCACATGTGCCCGGTTCCCCAACTGCGGCGCTGCCCACCCGGCACCCCTGAAGGAGCTGCTCTGCCTACGAGTCCCAGGCCGGGGGGATGAGCGAGCCAGGCAGCAGCGTCCTATGGACAGCGCTGCCCGACCCTCCCCGGTGACCGCAGCCTCGGCTCCGCCCCGCCCACGCCCGCCTGGCTGCCTGGAGGAGGCCCCTGCGTGGTGCACCTGGAATCCCTCTGCCGTCCACCTGGCGTGGCCCCAGGAAGCACGTGAGGCGCTGTCACGGCCACCCGCCAGGGGCCAGCGCCTCCCCCCCCCACCCCCGCTGCCCTGGGCCTGGCGTCTGCACCCGTTACCCGCTGGTCCTCCACTCACTCAGGTGAGCTTCCTAGCTCATGCTGTTTCTTGGTCATCCATTTAGGGGACAGCCCAACACATTAAATGGTATCACGTGTCACCCCAGCACATGAACGCAGCGTAGGAACTGAAGCCGGAGCAAACGGGTCGCAAATGGGAGGAACTTGAAACAAGTGGGTTGTTGGATGTCGATTAAGTCGCGTCAGACAGTGTCCATTACACGTGTGACGGTGTGCTGGGACCCCCCCACCACTTCCCGCTGAGCCAGGGCGACTGCGAGCTCTCCGGGCTCTGGCTCCTCACCGGCCCGGCCCGCATGCCAGCGGAGTCCTGCCCTCAACACTGACCCGCGGCCCTCTCTGGGCCTCAGAGGTGCCGAGGGACAGGGACCCGGCCTGCGACAGGATGGGATGAGCTCGGTGCACCTGCCAGGCGCTCATGCTGGGGGAGGGACGGTACCTCGGGGTGGGCGTAGGCGGCGGCTGCGTCCCTCTGCAGGGCAGAGCCTGCCTCCGCCTCCGGGAGCCCGGCTGCCGCGTCCCGGGAGCAGTTCTTGCCGCGCTGGCTCATCTCGGCACGAATTCCTTCCACATCCTCTTTGATTTGCTCGTTTTCCTTGGTGAGGTTTTTAGAAACTTCCTGAGAGAAAACATTTAAAAAGAGGGTTCATCACTGCGCTGAAGACCAGCAGGAGCTGCCATCTGCTCAGAGCACAGACCTGCCAGGCAGGCGGGACACTGGCCCAGAAGCCATTGGGCCCTGAGTGTGTCCAGCCCTGCGCTGAGGAACCGTCCAGGCCCCAGATCTTGGGTCCCACATCCCAGGCCCCAGATCCCAGATCCCAGGCCCCAGATCCCAGATCGCACATCCCAGGCCCGAGATCCCAGGCCCCAGATCCCAGGCCTCACATCCCAGATCCCACATCCCAGGCCCCAGATCCCAGGCCCCAGATCCCAGATCCCAGGCCCCAGATCCCACATCCCAGGCCCCAGATCCCAGATCCCACATCCCAGGCCCCAGGTCCCAGGCCCCAGGTCCCAGGCCCCACATCCCAGGCCCCAGGTCCCAGGCCCCACATCCCAGGCCCCACATCCCAGGCCCCAGGTCCCAGGCCCCACATCCCAGATCCCACATCCCAGGTCCCAGATCCCACATCCCAGGCCCCAGATCCCAGGCCCCAGGTCCCCGGCCCCAGATCCCAGGCCCCAGGTCTAGGCCCCAGGTCCCAGGCCCCAGATCCCAGGCCCCAGGTCCCAGGCCCCAGATCCCAGGCCCCAGGTCCCAGGCCCCAGATCCCAGGCCCCAGGTTCCAGGCCCCAGGTCCCAGGCCCCAGGCCCCAGATCCCAGGCCCCACATCCCAGGCCCCACATCCCAGGCCCCAGGTCCCAGGCCCCAGATCCCAGGCCCCACATCCCAGATCCCACATCCCAGGCCCCAGATCCCAGGCCCCACGTCCCAGATCCCACATCCCAGGCCCCAGATCCCAGGCCCCAGGTCCCAGGCCCCAGGTCCCCGGCCCCAGATCCCAGGCCCCAGGTCTAGGCCCCAGGTCCCAGGCCCCAGATCCCAGGCCCCAGGTCCCAGGCCCCAGATCCCAGGCCCCAGGTTCCAGGCCCCAGATCCCAGGCCCCACGTCCCAGACCCCACGTCCCAGACCCCACATCCCAGGCCCCAGGTCCCAGGCCCCAGGTCCCAGGTCCCAGGTCCCAGGCCCCAGGTCCCAGGTCCCAGGCCCCAGGTCCCACATCCCAGGCCCCAAGTCCCGGGTCCCAGGCAGTATTTCTGATGCTTGGCTCCAGCAGCCCCACTGGAGCCTGGCTTTCCCAACCTAATCGTGTGATTAAGGTCAAGTGTGGCAGAAAGAAAGGCACTGAGTACTCCTGGGAGCTCGTCCTGGGAAGGGGAGGAGAGGACAACTCCCACTGGAGGGAGGCCGTACGCAGGGGGAAGAGGAGCTCTGGGCATGGCACCTGTGAGGGCCCAGGGCCCAGGAGGGGCGTGGACCGGGCAGCAGAGGCCCTTCCTGAGGGAGTGGTGCCGCGGGGTCTGAGTCACGGGCAACCGTGGACAGGCTCCGAGGTGCCCTTTCTCCCCTCAGTTTAGAGCCCTGAGCTGCGCTGCGGTCCACATTGTCCTGCTCTGGCCACTTCTAAGGTTCCCACGAGCCTCTGAACTGCCCATGCTCTGTCCTCCTTAGGGCAGTGACAGCGAACCTTTAGAGCTCGGCGTGTCAGCATTTTGAAAAACCCTAACTGAACTCTAGTGCCGTGTCACATATAGAAATTTTTTGATATTTGCAACCATAGTAAAACAAAGATTTATATTTTTGATATTTATTTTATATATTTAAATGCCATTTAACAAATAAAAATCAACCAAAAAAATGAGTTCGCGTGTCATAGGTTTGCCATCACTGGCCTAGGGCCTAGGCCGTGTGCAGGGGCAGCCAGCAGGTGAGGTGGAGCCGGATTTGCTTCCTGTCTTTCTTTGACACACAGACGAGGCAGCCTGCGATGAGGCTGTGTCCTAGAGGGAAGTCAGGAGCCTGGGGGGGTGGGGGGGGAGGGCGCAACACAGACACCTGGTGTGGGCTCTGGCAGATCCGGCCACGTGTGGCCGTGGGAGGGCTCGGGGTCCCCTGGGCGCATCCACGCAGCCTCTCTGACGGCACAGAACTCACTGTGCGGACAAGAGCCCATGGGAAAGAGGTCTTGTTTCAGGCCCAGAGCGAGCCATCTCTCTGGGTGGGTCACTCCTGACAGGGTGGGGGCGGCCACGTGCCCCCATTAGGAGAGTGGATTCCTGGCCCACGGCTGTTGCCAGACCAGTGTCCACATGTGAACGGGGAAGTCCTGGCAGTTTCCCTGTGGCTGTTATGGTGAGTCAACGAGTTCATGTGAGTGGCTGTGAGTTTTCATAGAAGGTTAGAGCTGGCCTGGACCCCACAGCTCAAGCCTAACCTTTCATTGCAAGGTGAGGACATGGAGGCCCGGAGCAAGGGGGCAATTTGCCTGAGAACCTTTTAAAACAAGTGTCAGAGGAAGAGCTGAGATGGTGGCATAGGAAAACCCCTGTACTCGCTGCCTCCCACAACCACATCAAAATTACAACTAAATACAGAACAACCAGCATCCAGAACTGCCGGAAATCTGGCTGAATGGAAGTCCTACAACTAGAAAATTAAAGAAAGCACACCGAGACTGGGAGGAGGCACAGACTGGCTGGACCAGCACCCGCATGTGGCATTTTTTAAATCAGGAGGGAGATTGTCTCTGCGGAGGCTGCCCGTGAGGTGCGAGGAGTCCGGTCCCCACCAGACCCCAGCCCAGGCCCCCAGAACTGGGAAGAGAAGTCCCCATGACTTTGGGCTGTAAAAGAGGGGTTTGGGGCTCAGTGACACAGAAGCTGCTGGAGTTCTAGGTGTTCCTCTTAAAGGCCCCCCCCCCCCGCCCCCACACATGAACTTACAAGGTCCCACTTCCTCTGAGCTCCGGCGCAGGGCAGTGGCTTTGGGGGCCCAGACAGGTACGGGGAGGAACTGGACTGTCTGGCATCAGGTTAGGAACTTAGGGCAGCTTTCTCCCAGATGAAGGTGCTCACAGGGGTCATTGTTGCTGTGCTGGGATCTCTCTGGTTGCAGGGTTGATTGGCAGGGGTAATACCTGTTTGCTCCATCCTGGTGATTCCCAGAGACCCTGCCCCCTCCAATTTGCAGCCCACCCAACCTGTTTGCAGTGGCTTTTGCATATGAATGGCCTGTCCTTACTCAGGCTTCAGACTTTGCTGAAACCTCTTAAGCAAGCTGCAGCTGGTGTCAGTGTGCCCCATTCCTATCAGCAAGAGGCCCAAGACCCTGCACTAGTAGGAGCCTGTCTTGCTTCACAGCTGGGCTTCACCTGGGCACCTCCATGCCCAATACAAGTAGTTCCTGCAGGGTGGCCCCAGGCAGTGGCTGACTTTACCTCCCTGGAGGCTCTAGAGCCAGTGCACCCAGTGGACAGCTTCAACCATAGCCAATTACAACCCTACACGTCTATAAGCGACCACTCAAGGGGCAGACTCAGTGAGCACCAAAGCCCCACTGAAGCAAGTCCTGCTCCATAAGGGTGTCTCTTGCACAGCTGCTCTTCCACTGTAGACGCAGCTGATCCTCACAGCCAATTGGCCTGGAGGTCACTTCCTCCCAGCGATGCCAACAGCAATCAAGACTCAACTACAAGGCAGTGCACACAGCCCACACAGGGGCGCACCTAGAGCTCCCAGCTCAGGTGACTGGGGAGGCTGAGCCACTGGGCCCTACAGGACACATACTTTACAAGGCCACTCTACCAATTCCAGGAGACATAGCAGGCTCTACCTAATACATGGAAGCAAACACAGGGAAGCGTCAACATGGGGAGACAACAAAACATGCCACAAATGACAGAAATGGAAGAGAGCAAACTTTTGGATACAGAGTTCAAAACCATGGTTATAAGGTTACTCATGGATCTTCATGAGACTTTCAATGATCTTAGTGAGAAAGTCAAAGATATGAAAAAGGAGCAATCAGAAATGAAGCCTACACTAACTGAAATAAAGAATCACTTTCAGGGATTCAATAGTAGAGTAGAGGATTCTGAGAATCCTATCAACGATGTGGAATATGAGGAATCAAAAAACACCCAATCAGAAGAGCAAAAAGAAAAAAGAAAAAAAAATGAAGATAGTATAAGGAGCCTCTGGGACAACCTCAAGTGTACCAACATGTCCATTATGGGGGTGCCAGAAGGAGAAGAGAGAGAGAGCAAGATATTGAAAACCTATTTGAAGAAATAATGGTAAAAACTTCTCCTACCTGGTGAAAGAAATAGACTTACAAGTCCAGGAAGTGCAGAGAACCCCAAACAACTGAAGAACCCAAAGAGGCCCACTCCAAGATGCATCATAATTAAAATGCCAAGGGTTTAAGACAAAGAAAGAATCTTAAAAGCAGCAAGAGAAAAACAGTTAGTTACCTACAAGGGAGTGCCCATACGACTGAGCTGATGTCTCAATGGAAACTATGCAGGCCAGAAGGGAGGGGCAAGAAATATTCAAAGTGATGAATAGGGAGAACCTACAACCAAGATTACTTTACCCAGCAAAGCTCTCATTTAGAATTGAGGGTCAGATAAAGAGCTTCGCAGACAAGGAAAAACTGAAGAAGTTCATCACCACCAAACCAGTAATATATGAAATGTGAAGGGTATTTTTTAAGGAGAAGAAGATTAAAAATATGAACAATAAAATGACAGTAAATACATATCTATCAATAATTGAATCTAAAAATCAAAATAAATGAGCAAGAAATCTAACGAATAAAATAAACTGGTGAATAAAATAGAATCAGAGATTCTCTTGGAAACATGGGGTCAGACTGACGATTCTCAGAGGGAAGGGAGAGGGGCGAGAAGAGATTAACCAAAGATCTTACCTATGGACACAGGCAGGAGGGGGTGAAGGCTGGGGCAGGTTGGGACCGGGTGGAGGGGGGCAAAGGAGGACATCTGTAATACTCTCAACTGTAAAGATTAGAAAAACACAACAACAAATAGCAGAGTGGAGCCCAGCCCCTGGCCTGCTGGCTCCCTGGATCGCTAAGAACTCAGCCAGCTCTTGCACAGCTCGGAGGACACCAGCGTGGACAGGGAGGGTATCCTTGCTGCTTGAGTCGGTCCAGAGGCCAGCAGCAGGTGCCACCGCCAGGAAGCTGGTTGGAGAGCCTGTGATCCGAGCTGCCTCCCGGCAAGCCCCGGTGCTCTTCATGCGGAGGGACGGCAGCTGCCTGAGCCGGGCAGGGGCCTGAGCCGGGTGGTGGGCCTGAGCCGGGCGGTGGGGCCTGAGCCGGGCGGTGGGGCCTGAGCCAGGTGGTGGGATGTGGGGCCTGAGCCGGGCAGGGGCCTGAGCCGGGCAGTGGGGCCTGAGCTGGGCGGTGGGGCAGGCCAAGCTGCCGGGGAAGGACAGAAAGGTCCTGGTGGATTTGACGGCTGTGCCTCAGTGCGCACCTCGGGAGAGCGGCCCAGTGTCTCTGTGGCCGCGGGTCTGGTGTGACGTGCTGCATCACTAGTGCACCCTGTGAGGGGCCAGTGGTCAGCCAGGCCAAGGAGGCCCCCGCTCTGTGACGCTCCCCCTGGGAGGGGAAGTTTGCAAGAAGCAGATGAGCCACAAGGGTCCACCCAGGAAAACAGTGAGTCAGGTGACGTGGCGGATGTGGGTGCTGACCCTCCAACCGTCAGTGCACATCCTGGGGGCACTGAGGTGTGTCCCTTTCCTGCCCACAGGGCCCAGGGCTCCACTGGGCACCCCAGTGGCGTGGCCTCAGTCGCCTCATTACCCACACAAGGCTCACGCTCCTGGCAGCCTGAGGCGGCATTGCCATGTGCTGGCGGGGCCCCCATCTTGGGTCGCTGGGCCCCTGGAGGCCCCCGCACTGATCTGTAGTCCTCGGTGCCCCTCAGGCCAGCAAGGGGCCCGTCTGGGTTTGCACAGAGCAGGATGGAGGCAGCCCGGCCCCCAGAGCCCAGAGGGCAGCAGAGGTCACCCCTCACGGGAACGGCAGAGCCTGTCCACCACCTACATAAATGCCAGGCTGCAGTGGCATCACCCATCAGCCGCCCCCAGTCAGCCTCGCCCTGGTCTCCTCCCTGGCTCAGTCCCCTCCTACCCAGGGCCTATGTGGGGCACTTCTCAGGGGCTGGGGATGCCCCCCATGGGCACTCTCGATCTCCCCTGGCAGAGGGAGGCCCCATGACTCCTCCTCAGGCTCTTCCCTGGCACAGCTGGGGCCGTGACGAGTACGGCGTGTGCGGCTGGGTCACGGGCCACGCGGTGCTGTGGGGGCCTATCTGGCGGGGCGAGCGTCCCCCTGGTCCCTGCTGAGGATCCCTGGGCAGAGCAGTGTGCGGGGGCAGGAGGAGAGCGAACGGCTGGCACAGGCCGTGGGCCGGGAGGCCTGGGCAGTCTGTTCTGAGCCCTTGGGTGAGGCCCCGCAGGGGCAAGAAGGTGTGCACAGAACAGGTGCCAGGCGCTGGGGGCCTGTGCACAGACGCCCCTCGGGGGGAGGAAGCGTGAGAATGAGGCAGGGCTGCCGGGCAAGGGGACTGGATGTGGTGGCCCTGAGGTCCAAGGCTGGTGGAGACTGTGTCTGACCTCACCCAGTGGCGGGACAGGTGTGTGCATGCCTGGCTGAGACTAAGCCGAAGTGTGGGGACCTGGGGAAGGTGAGGGTACAGCAGGAACGACGGGGTGTGTGGAAGGTGCTCTTTAGAGACCAGGGCGACACCGGCACAGGCAGAGGCGGCCTCTTGGCGCCCCACTGGACAAGCAGGAGTGATGACACCTGCCTTCTCCCCAGGCCTGGGCAGGACAATGGTGAGGCTGTAGCTTGGCAGCTGTGGGCGAGGCGGAGGGAGGGGTCCTCGGGGGCAGGGAGAGGGTGGGGACCCGAGCCATGGAGGAGGCCATGCTACCTGGCAGCTGGAGCCCCAGGCATGCAGCAGGCTGTGGGCCCCCCTCTGGGGGCCGGTAGGGCCTGGGTGAAGGGAGCAGGCTTCCTTGTGGGAGTGACGTGAGCCAGCGTGGGGCCCCTGGACGCCGGGGGAGGGCTGGTAGCCCAGCCTGCCCTCCCCCTACTCCAAGCCCTCCAGGACCCATCGAGGACCAGGTGGGCAGGGACAGCCACCCCGGCGGGCAGCTGTCTCCAGCCCCCAGAGCAGCGGGTGCTCAGACTGTCAGCACAGGCAGGACGAGGCCCCGTCCCTCTGACCACAGCTGAGAGATGGCAGCCGGCCTGGGCGAAGCCGCCAGCTGCTGAGGCCAGCTGCTCCCCAAGCAGATGGTTGATGAGCATCTAGCCCGGGCCAGGTGCTGGCCGAGACCTGGGACCTTGTGCCCTGGAGCACAGACCTCTGCTCTAGAGCCACCTGGGTACATGGTTCCTCCGTACGGAAAAGAAGGTGATGATACTACATTTCACTGGTTCTCTTGGTCACCAGCAATGTGTCTTCTGTCAAAATACTGGGAAGTTTTATACACTTTGGGCTTGGTCAGGAGAAAGACACAGAGACCCAGCATGCTCCTTACCTCCTCCAGTTTGTCCACGCGCCCCACCAGCTTGCTGGTGACCGAATGCAGCTTCAGGAGGTCCAGGCCATAGAACGCGCCCTCCAGCATGTCTATGATGGTGGCGAGCTGCGGGACAGGGCAAGTTAGTCTAGGGCTAGGCCAACAGACCAGGGCGAGCCCACAGGGAAACCCCAGGGACTGAGAGGTGGCCTCAGAGGTGGCATTTGTCTTGGCAGTCACACAGGCAGACGCAATGCGTGAGTGTACCCGCCTGCTGGGACCCTGGTGAAGCTCCGACGTCTGTCTTTCCTCCTAGGCTGTCAGTCCTGTCAGTCAGCACAGCACCTGTCCGGCGGGGTCTGTGGACACCCGGTGGGGTGGCTGGAGCCTCAGTGCCTATGCATGCGGCCCTGGCACACTGCCCTGGGGCGCCCCCCCTCCCCCCCCCGGCTTGCTGAGAGTCCTCGCACTGAGAGCACCGGCCCTGGCGGGAAAGGGCCTCGGGACCCCACTCTGAGGTGCAGCTGGCAGGGGCACCGAAGCCTCAGGTCTCCAGGGAAAGGAGGCCGCGGCCCTGGCACATCCCGGCCTGGGGGGCAGGGGCGGGCAGAGGCTGGTGCTTCGCCAGAGCCTCCTGCTGAGGCCCCCGGCACAGCCTGCTGGACGCGGTCTGCACCTCTGCCCCGCCAGCTCCAGCCTCGAGTCAGACAACCTGTGTACGAGGTCGTCCTCCCACCGGCGCCGGCAGCGACCCGGGGCCGGGCCGCGGAGGGGTCGGTTCTCTGTGCTGTGATGACGTTTCGCTTCCTGGTAGGAAGTTCTGCTGCCCGTTCCAGGGGCCCCAGCGCCCCATCCTACAGCCGGGCGGGGCCTTCGTCCAGAAACAGCTGCAGGGCAGAGCGTGGGCTCCCAGAGGCAGGCTGAGTGGGGTCACGGGCTGCCTGTTAAACGTCCTCTGCCGACGGGGGTTGACCACCAGCGGCACGTACGGGCAGTCACTGCGCAGCACGCGTCCGGGCGGTGCCCACACTCTTAACGGCCGCCACCAGAGCTCGGGCCGATCCGCCGGGAAGACGTTCCCGCTGTGCGCTCAGGGGACGCGGCCAGACAGGGAGTCACCACGGTCGATGATGCAAGTGGTGCCGAGCGATGACCAGAACCATCGTCTGACTCCCAGACCCAGCTCCTCCCACCGCCCGGCGGCCGGGAGCCAGACGAGCCGCCCCGGTGGGCCTGCGGGCCACGGTTAGCTGCTGGGCCTGGCAGCTGCCCCAGCCCAGCCTCCCTGGCTCCCTTGGCAAGATGGGCAGACTTGGCTCTCACCAACCCCTTGGATGTTGGGGCTGAAAGTGACCAACTGCGTAAAGGCTAAAGCAGGTCCCTCACTCAAAGGCCTGCGGTTCCCGGGCACCCCCTCACCCATGGCATCGCCCCACCAGGCCTCACCTTCAAGTCGCGGCTGTCAGCCTCCCGAAGCTTCTGGAGCCTGAAGTCCCCCTCGCAGGGGTTGAGGGCGGAGGGCGGAGCGACGCAGGCACACTTGCAGGACGAGCCGGAGGTGATGGTCTCCACGGTGTAGAAGTCCTCCTTCCGGGAGGCTCCAGCGTTGACCCTCTTGCAGGCGTCCTGGCCCAGGGGCCTCACCACACATTTGCACTGGCAGTCGGAGCCCTCGGACACAGCCTTGACCTTGTCATAGTCTCCCAGCAACTGCACAGACAGACAGAGCGCGTGGACACAGGCCCCTGAGGACTGCTCGGCCGGAGACCTCAGACGCCTGACCGCCCTCATGGTCACCGCAAGACCGCCTGCTGGCCGCGACCTTTCCTTGAAGGCACCGCCTGCCGCTGCCTCTTGTCCGAGGAAGCTGTGTGTTTCTCCGGGGCCTCAGCCTTTCCTCATTTTAAGGGAAAACCAGTGAGTCCCAGCATCCTCCCAGCAGGCCTTGCCCCAGCGGGAGCCCAGGTTTAGAGTAAAGAAGGAAAGGAGACCAGCCTGCTGGGGCCGCTGCCCACTCTCAGACCTGAAGATGCTCCTTCCCATCACCACTTACCACCCTCCACTCCTGGGCGCCTCCTGGGACCGCGCTGGGGGCCCACGCGCCAGGCAGAGTGCAGAGGGAGAGGGCGCGCCCAGCGAGGGGGGAGGTGGCTCGCCCAGGGAAGACTTCGAGGAGGGGGTGTTTGCCCTGGGCTTTGAAGCATGGGTTAGATTTGGAGAAAGGGAACTGCGGGGAGAAACTGGTAGGATTCCTCCGTTTAAGGATTGAGTTGGCTCCTAGAGCGGCTTCTGGACCCAGAGTCCAGGCAAAGCTCAGCGCGCACTGGCAGCCGCTCTGCTCCTCCTGTCTGCCAGCTCACAGGGCAGCCTCCGGAGCCCTCCTGCTGGGGGAACAGGCTTCTCCCAGCTGCTCTCCAGCAGGCCCTGCACCCCCAGCACCAGGCTCCCTTCTGGGCACCGAGAGGGGCTCCTTTCGTCCAGTTCGTGACCCGCTGGCAGGCCATGAGCTTGTGGGGAGCCTTCCTGGGTGCTGGCGGGGAACAGGCTGTCATGTTTTTCCCGCAAAGGGTGGGTTTCTTGTAACACTAATTTTTCAGGGCTGTGATCAAACCCAGCGGACGAAGGCGTCGTAGTTCAAGGTGACGGAGCGGCTGGGCTGACCGCCAATCATCGCCTGCCCTCCGCTCCCGCCCTGACCGCACGGAGACCCCTGCCGCCCTCCCTCCTAGGCTCGGTTCTCAGGAAGCTTTGCCCATGGCCCCACAGGACCCCGATGTCAGGCGCTTCTGTCTTTTTAATGTCGGGGTCCGAGTGAGGCTGAGGGTGGGTACGAGTCATATGCTAGCATATCTATGAAGGGAAGGCCAGGAGACCCGTGTTCGCTGCGCGCCCAGTGCAGGCTTGTGGAGTGCGGGCAGCTAGCGGCTGGGGGTCCGTCCGCCACGGGTCATGGAATAACCAGCCCCGAGAGCCCCGAGAGGAGAGGGGTCTGTCCCCCACCCCCGGCTCTAACCGTTGCCTGATGGTCCTCCGCTCAAAACTGGGAATAGGGCGTGAGGGCTGAGCCTTGAAACAAGGACAGTCCTTTACTCCCCACATTCACCCCATCTGCTCCGGCCTCTCACTCCTGTGGCGGAACATCTGCAGGGGTCCCGCCACCCGCCTCTGCCCAGCACGCGCTGGGTCACATTCCGGCTCCCACAAACAGCCGCACAGACCAGAGGGGTCTCCTCCCAGCCCTGAGCCAGGATCTCTCCATTCTTCCCCTCCCTCCTCTTCTCCTGGTCCCATCGCCTGAAAGACCCCGACATCTAGAGGAGGACCCACGCCCCTTCCCTAAGGAAACATTCGGTGGAGGAGAGACCAGTGCCCTCCTGGCCTGGCCCACCTGGGGCGGCAGGCAGGTGGCCAGGCGGCGCCTACCTGAGACAAGACGTTCTCCTGGTTGTCTGCCTCGTTCTGCAGGGTCTCGGCCTCTGTGGGTGCCACCGTCTGCGCGGTTGGGGGCTCGCTGGTTCCGGCAGGGGCCACACCGCCCACGCCGCCGGGGGCCACACCCAGAGCCAGCCAGAGAACCAGCAGCAGAGGCTGGGCCATGAGGGCGAGACAGAAGGGGCTCGGGCGGGAACGTCTGGGCACGGTCCGGCGGCGACTGGGCCAGAGTCTCCTGGCTGGAGTCCGAGGGCGGAGCTCAGAGGGCCGTCCCCCGCCGGGTGCAGCGGAGCGCGCGTGGCCCAGGCGCCCCTGAGACCCTGGTCATCTCCGTCCGGATGGGCGCGAGCAGCCCTGGGCACAGGGAAGGGGGAGGTGACCCGGCGTCCGCAGACGGGAGGATGGGGTCCGACAGCCACGGTGGTGCACCGGACAGCAGCGGGCAGCCCGAGTCGCCCAGCGCGGGCTGCCGGGAACCTGGGGAGCAAGGACCGGCCGACTGCTGGGAGCAGACGGGCGAAGAGCTCGCAGAGGGAGGGCGGAGCCTCTATTGTGCAGGCCTCGGAGGTGCAGCCAGTGACAGCGGAGGGGGAGGAGGAAAGGAAGGGAGGGAAGGAGGGAGGAGGACCCAGAAGCCCGGGTGCCCTGACTCGCCCTGGGGCTCCGGCCTTCGCCCCGGGGGTGGGGTGGCGTCGGAAGGGGCCCTTTCCTTCATCTGACCGCAAATGAAGAAGGGAGAGAAATGACCGTGAGCCGGCTCTCTAGCTGGGCCCCCGGCACCCACTGTGGGGAGAGGGGTCCGAAGGCCGGCGGCCCTGCTGGCGCAGCCGGGGAAGGAGGGGCCTCCGCTCCCACCGGACTCGCAGCTTTAAACTTGGCACTGCCACGGTCTGTCCGGTGCGGCTCCGGGCCTGGTGGCACCACCGCCCAGAGGACAGCTGCTGAGCTCCCGCTGGCGGCCGGTGAGGATTAAACAGGCGGCTTCGTGGGAACCTGACACTCAGAGGGTGGTGAAAGGGAACAGCCTGGTCCTGACAAGCCTCAGGGTCTGTCACCAGGCGATCTTCAAGGTGCCACTGTCAACACTGTGAGATGGCCAGCACCCTTCGCACCCTTCGGGGACAGCCGCCACCCGGGGGCACTGAGCAGACACTTTCAAAGATGTGAAAGGTGTTACTGCGGATCCTTGAGAGGGTGTCACACCTGCCTCTTCTGCTCAAGAATAGGGTTGTGAGAACCTGCTCCAGCGGTTCTCAATCTGTGGGTCCCAACCCTTTGGGGGTCGAACGACCCTTTCACAGGGGTCGCCCAAGACCATCAGAAAACACATTATAATTACATATTTTTGTGATTAATCACTATGCTTAATTATGTTCAATTTGTAACAATGAAATTGGGGGTCACCACAACATGAGGAACTGTATTAAAGGGTCACGGCATTAGGAAGGTTGAGAACCGCTGACCTACTCGAAGGAGACTTCATTTCAAATAGGTGATCACAGTTGACAGAATTAATAACCCAGGATCTGGGTGTCCGGCTTATGGAAATGTCCTCCCCCCACCACGCTCCCTCCCCCATGTAAGCTATCAAATCTTTTCTGAAACTGGATGGGGGTAAACATCTGTAAAATACAGTTTTCAATTCAATAAGTGGTGAATGCTGGCTGAGTACAAGTCACATGCTAGTTGCCATCTGAGCAAGCTCTTATAAAGGAGTTCCTGGACTTGGACTTTAACCAATAGGATGGAGACTTTCCCCATCTAATTGGAGTTGTACAGCTATATCGCCATCAGCATCTTTACCAGCCAATCAGAGTGGCTCCATTTGCACCAATTAGGATGGCCCCTTTGGACCAATCAAACTGTGAATATTTAGAGTCCTCATTTGCATGAAGGCAAACCAATCAGGGACCAGGGGCGGAGATTTCTCTCTACATAAGCCAGCTCTCCTCTGGCTCCCTCAATGCTCTCCCTTTCCTGAGGACTGCTTTCCCTCGGCTGGAGCTGAAACATTGACGATTCTCACCAGAGCAGAGCAGCCCAGGGCAGGGCAGCCCAGGGCAGAGCAGAGTGGAGCAGATAGCCCAGGGCAGAGCAGAGTGCAGCAGACAGCCCAGGGCAGAGCAGCCCAGGGCAGAGCAGCCCAGGGCAGGGCAGAGTGCAGCAGACAGCCCAGGGCAGAGCAGCCCAGGGCAGGGCAGAGTGGAGCAGACAGCCCAGGGCAGGGCAGCCCAGGGCAGGGCAGAGCGGAGAGACTGGACTGCAGAGCAGAGCTGCCTAGCAGAGGGCCACCTGGCCCAGGCTGCCTCACAGCCCTGCTGCTTCGTCCCTGAGCTGGAGCACTACTGAGCTGCTGCACAGCCGTGCTGTTCTCATAATTGTGCTCTGTCACAACCGAGCTGTTTGCACTGAACAAAATGTCCTTCCCTGCAGCTCTTCAAACTGGGGGTTCCTATTGGCACTGAATCAGTGCCAAGCACCATGAGTTGACAATGTCAATTAAATTTAGCCTCGTCAGGCAGCCTGGAGCCACCGTGGAGCCATGGCTTTGGGATCAGACAGCTTGGTTATGGGATCTGGCTTTACCATACCTACTGTTGAACTTGGGTGAGTCACTCAACTTCTGGGAATCTTGGTCTCTCTGTTCCAACATGGGGACCACACAAATATCCCTGCTGCTGTGTGTGACCATGTATCCTCTCCTTACCCTCCTGGGCATGACCCGGCCCCAATCCCGAGGCTACAGATTGTGAGCATGGAAAGGTCACAGGAGGCTTCATAAAGGGCCATTGGACTGAGCATCGAGACACACATGCAAGGTGAGGGTACTGGGAACAGGAGAGGATTCTGTTCTAGCTTCGTCAGGGCCTCCATCTGCAGCGGGACTCAGCCGCTGGTCTTCGGGCGATCGGGCCTTTCTCTCCCACGGGCCTGTGACTGACGGGCTGTTGTGGAGACGGGATGTATACACACTCCTGTCCCACTGCCACGTGTCTGTGAATGTTGAATGACATCAGAGACTAATCATTTATCAAACGGGCATCACTGTTCCTGTCTCTGACTTGCTATGAACTTAGAATTCTCTCAGTGCCTCGGTTCCCTTACCTGAAAGAGGAAATGGCCATTTTGATTCTGCTCCTGTGATTTAGGTGAACAAGTTTTTCAATGTTGGGGGTTTGCTTTGCTCCAGGAGCTAAACTTTAACAAGGCAACGGCCTACAGCCGAGCAGCTCGGAGGTGCCCGTGGCCACTGGGCTTCCGCCACTGCGGGCCCCGCCTGGCACCGCCTGCCCAGGGGATGCTGCCTGAGTGGGGAGAGGTCGGGACAGGCTCTTGGGAGGACAGGTGGCACAGTCCGGAGCAACCCCTGGCCTGACACGGAGTCCCAAGTGAAAACCCAAGGGACCTCTCCGACAGGAGGACGCCCGCTCCCATGCGGAGAGGACACCCTAAGACAGCAGCGTGACCAACAGGGCGGCCAGCCCCCGAGTCCCAGCTCCTGCTGACAGGTCCCTCCTCTAAAAGCTGCCTTCTGCCTTTTTAAACCACTCAAGCTTGTTCCAGTTAACCGTGGGCCCTCCCGCCGGCTGCCGTGGCCCCTAACCAGCCTCACCTCACTGCTGTCGCCCACCCTGTTCTCCCCGCCTCCACCTCCTCCGGGTAGGAGAAAGCTATAACCTGCAAGGGACGGGTGTGGGCCCTGACCGCCGGGCTGCTCACGCCTCCCACTCCTCCCCAGGAAGTCCGTGTCTGAGCTCACTCCTTCCCGACCTGGGACGAGTGTCCTGTAGCTCTGCCCCTGCGGCCCCAGGGACCGTCCCGTGTGAGTGGTGTCCCTGGGCCAAGAAGGGTCAGCACCGCTACAGCCAGGTATGAGCGTCTGGGGTCATCTGGTCCTCGCAGCCATCCTGCAGTGAAGCGTGGCCCTCGGGCTGCAGGAAGGCCCCGGAGGCAGCAGGCAGCGAGGCTGCCCAACGTGTCCAAAGACGAAAAGTACTCGGCCGCGAGGGCCAAGCTGGCGCGGATGCAGGCCGGTCTGACCGTGCAGGCTGTTAGTCACAGCCTCCTTCCACAGTTCACTCGACAGCCCAGCGTCAGCCGCTCCCCCCCGTCCTGTCCCCCAGAACCCCGCACGCCTGCGGGAAACACTCCCTCAGAGCCAGGCTGCGGGAGGTCCCACCTGGGAGGCCTGGCATCCAGGCCCAGCGCTGCCAGTGCAGCTGCCCGGGAGCTGGGAGCCGCCGTGGCTCCGGAAAGTCGCGGCCTCCGCTTCTGTTTGCCAAGAGAAGTGGTTGAATGAGGGGTTCCGGGGAGCGGCTTGGAGCCCTGACGCTCTGAGTTCCTCCATCCGTGCGGTGTGACCGGTTGGTCCTTCTGCTCTGGGACACGGCTCTGGCGGAGCCGCCGCGGGAAGCAGTGGTTCTGTGTCGCCGGGAGGCCCCCGTCACTGACAGTGTTGATATGTGAGACGTGGAAAGGGGAGAGAGTCTGGATTTCCATGGCACAGTCCTCTACACTTTAGGGGGCGGCCTTATAGTCATCGATGTTAATAGTTATTTATTTTAAAGCGTGTTAGAAAAGCACGACACATATCCTAGGACATATGCACCCCTATGTTCATCGCAGCATAATTCACTGCAGCTAAGATTTGGAAATGGCCTAAGTGCCCATCAGCAGATGAGTGGGTTAGAAAACTGTGGTACATCTATGCAATGGAATACTACGCTGCAGTAAAAAGGAAGGAACTTTTACTGTTTGCAACAGCATGGATGGACCTGGAGAGCATTGTGCTAAGTGAAATAAGCCAGTTGGAGAAAGATAAATGTCACATGATTCACTCATATGTGGACTATAGTGAACAACATAAACTGATGAACAAAAACAGATCCAGAGACAGAGAAGCATCGATCAGACTGTCAAACCTCAGAGGGAAGGCAGGGGAGGGTGGGGGTAAGGGGGAGAGAACAGCCAAAGGACTTGTGTTCATGCAGATGAGCATAACCAATGGGCACAGACACCAGGGGGGGAGGGCATGAGTGGGGGATGGGGGGCAGTGAGGCAGTAAGGACACACCTGTAATATCTTAATCAATAAAGAAAAAGAAATTTAAAAAAACAGGTGACCAAATAGCCCTCAGCCAATGAGGAGCCGGGGGAGGGACTAAATAAACAGACTGTGTCCCCTGCCCCACGGGTGACCCTGTTCACTGGGCGCCCGCTCTCGAGAGTGCCGTTAAAAGTCTCATTTCTCCATGAAAAAAAAAAGAAAAGAAAAACACAACACATAAAGCTCGCTGTGTCATGGATACTGCCTCGGGAATGTCCAGGTAAACGGTGCACTGATTGGAGGTGGGTTTAAGGGAAGCGTTAAGTCAGTCCAGGTGATCTGGCAAGAGCTGTGGAGGTGGGGACTTCACAGGTGCCCGGGGCCAGGGACCAGAGTCAGAGAGAACACCGCGGTTCCCACGGTTCCCACGGCGGAGCAGGCCCCGCAGGCCCAGCGCGCAGCATGCAGCCAGCTCTCTGGCATTCGGAGCCCTTTCAACGGGAGACCGACCGACCGATCAGCCGGCCGTGTACACAGACTTCCTGGCCAGGGCCTGGCTGCCCCCAGCACCGCCCGCCGCCGCGGCTCCTCCGCACGGCTGCTCTCAGGACCCGTCGCCGTCCTTGCGTGAGAAGCTCACAGGACAGTTGCACACTGTCTGGCTGCAGGTGCCTTCAATTTGGCCAACACAGCGGTTGTTTTAATCTCTGGATGTGTGCACAGCCCTGGCCTCTCCACATAACACCATCCTGGTCACGCCAGGCCTCTGAAGGCACAAAGGCCGGTGACCCCTGGTTCAGGTCTTACCTGCCCACGATGAGAGCCCTTAAAGGCCCAGAGCATGGGCCTTTGGTGGTGGGAATCCAGAGCCCAGAGCTCCCGGGTCGCCGGCCTAGCGGTGTCTTCACACCGGCCTGTTGCGCGTGTGGGTTTCTGAGCCAGCTCCGCAGTGTGGGGCCCGGACAGGAGTCAGCAAGGATGCAGCGACCGCTCAGCTTTCCTGGGGCTGTGCCTCCCTGGCTGCCTGATGATGGTCAGAGAGGGAGGACAGTGACACCTGGTGTCCAGTGCTATCCCTCCAACCCGCCGGCCCGTCTGAGCTCCCCTCTCCGTCCCACCAGTGCTGCCTCTCGGACTTCCCTGTCCGGGCACAGACAGCCTGCAACCAGGCGTCACCAGTAACCTCTCTCTCCCATGGCCCAACCCCTGCCAAACCGCTCATTGCACTTGTGGTGACTTTGTGTGTCCTGCCTTCTTTTGGCTCCGAAATTCATCTCTCCCGTGTTCTCACCCGAAACTGCCTGGTCAATGTTCCCGCCATACGGCTTTGCCGATCCTCTGCCCGTGGTCACAGCCCCTCCCCAAGGCCATGGCCTCAGCTGGCCCGTGGCCGGCCCAGGCTGCCCACCTGGCCGGCTTCCTGCTCCTCTCGCATGGGCCACTCTTTTGAGAGAAGGAGAGAAAATGGCTACCATCTTTTTGATGGACAGAGATGAAGAATGTCCAGCGCGGGGCTAAGGGCGGGCAGGGCAGCGGCCAGGGCGGAGGCTTGGCTCTGCTTCACAAGGAGTAGTGCCCTCCCCGCAGCTCACAGTGGGCACTGCCACTGACCCGCTACAGACAGGGACACTGAGGCCCCACCTCCGTCAGCTGGACGCCAGCCTGCTGCTGCCCCTCCGGGTGAGAGAGGCGGAGGAGGCGGAGGAAGAGGAGGCCAGAGGCTCAGGGGAGGAAGGGAGTGGGCACGCTCCTGCTGACAGACCAGGGCAGCACAGGGAGTGTCTGTCAGCCATCAAGCTCCTTTCAGTCCGTCCTTCCCTGTCTCAGTTTGTGCCCAGGTCCCAGCTTCATCGTGTGGTGGCTCTGAGTGCAGCTCTCGGGTGCTGGTGGCTGAGACCCTGGGTGTGCCCAGACCTGCACACACTCCCAGGAGCCCATTGTTTCCTAGACTTGGCAGAATTAAGAATTTATAAGTCGGACAACAGTCCCTTTTATTTTGTTATCTCTCATAGTAGAAATTCAATGCATGGACAGAATAGCTACCACCAACAAATCAACAAGCGACAAGTGCTGGCGAGGATGTGGGGAAAAGGGAGCCCTCGTGCACTGCTGGTGGGAATGCAGACTGGTGCAGCCACTGTGGAGAACAGTATGGAGTTTCCTCAAAACATTAAATATGGAGCTGCCAGTTGACCCAGTGACCCCACTTCTAGGAATATATCCCAAGAAACCTGAAATACCCATCAGGAAGGATATATGCATCCCTATGTTCATAGCAGCACGATTTACAATAGCTAAGATCTGGAAACAGCCCAAGTGCCCATCAGCAGGTGAGTGGATAAAAAGCTGTGGTACATCTACACCAGGGGATACTATGAAGCAGTAAAAGAGAAGGCTCTCCTACCCTTTGGGACAGCACGGAGGGGCCTAGAGAGCATTATACTAAGGGAAATAAGTCAGAGAAAGACAAGTATCACATGATCGCACTCATACGTGGAATGTAATGAACAAAATAAACTGATGAACAAAACAGATCCAGAGACATGGAAGCAGGGGACAGAGTGCAGAATCTCAGAGGGAGGGAGGGTGGGTGGGAAGACATCAACCAAAGACCTTGTGTGCATATACGCATGGCCCATGGACACAGACAGCAGGGTGGTGAGGGCCTGAGGCAGGGGCGGGAGGGGGCTGAGGGTCAATGGGGAAAGAAAGGGGACAGATGCAATACTTTCAACAATCACGGTTAAACACATCCAATGCCTAATTAGCCTCACGTGCTATCGGGAAGCGGTGGCCAGCCCCCGCTCGTGCTCCCCTTCGAGTTCCTGCCAACAAGCAGCGTCCGGCAGAGACCCAGGCCTCAGCTCCCGGAGCACGGGGAGGGGCCTTGGGCAGCAGGAGGATGTGCCCACATGGGCTCTCTGACCGGCTCCTGGCTGCACACAGAGCGCCCGTCGGGGACAGGAGGAGCCTGGGCCGTGCCAGCCCTTCAGAAGACAGCTGCCGGGCCTGCTGGAGGGGAGCGCCCGCTCCACGCGTGAGGAACTGCCTCTCTGGTGCCTGGCGACTGAGACGGGTTGTTACAGCAGCTACTCAATCGCGCTGACTCATGCAGCCTCCTCCTCAGAGTGAAGTGAGGACCAACGGGGGCCAACGAGGGCAGCCCACCGGCCACCTGAGAGAACAGCACTCCCAACCAGCAAGCCTGGTGCCAGGGGTCCAGACCTGACACAGTCAGCACCCTAAGGCCCTGCCCACGGTCCTGTTGGCCGGAAGCTCCGTGCTGACCGGGAGCTGGCGAACTGCAGTCTCTCCCAGCATGGCCCGTGGAGGCACTGGATACATCTGGTCCAAGTGGGGAATTTGAGAGCCTGATCCGCGACAAGCTGCCACATAAGGTAAGTGTGCAAACGGCTGTGGGAATAGGTAACATGACAACTCGCCCACGTTGGTGGTCAGCAGAGAGAGGCCACAGTGTCTGGCTGTCGCTCACAACAAGCACAGCCGGCCTGCAGGTAGGCAGCCCCCAGCGTGGGTGCCCCTGCGGCCCCTGCGGCCCCTGCTGCTCCCAGTACTCCCAGGTCTCCTGAGTCCTCCAGCGGCCCGGCCGCCCGCCCGCCAGCAACCCCCTTCCTGGCCCCTCTGCCCTCTGTGCCCTGACATGGTCCCCTCCTGCCCTTGACCAGAGGGTGGCACTGGGGTCCAGGCGCAGAGGGAGGACGCCCACATCCCGTCTCCCACAGCCACCCTGCCACAGCCTCCTCGCTCACATATTTCAAGTTCAGGTTGTTGGGAGGCCCTGGGAGCAACAGGACAGTTTGTGTTCAGACACATCTCGGTGCCCTCAGCACGCCCCATGGCACTTAAAACAAAGAGGGACTTCTGCGGGAGTGGGTGCCGGAGCAGGGATGGGGATTCCTGCCTGTGGGCGGCGCAGTCCGCCATGACTCGGTTCTGCCAGCTGAGGGCAGCAGAGACCGCTTTTCTGCGGCTGCCGGGCTACACTGGAAACCAGGCAGGTTCTGGGAGCGGTGGCGGTGGCGGTGGCAGTGGCGGTGGCTCTGTGACCCTGAGCAGCCCACGCTCGCTCGGCCGTGGCTCAGCCCTGGTGAGCTCTGCACAGCAGGTGGAGGGCAGCGTGTTCCTGGAAACAGGACAGGAACTGGAGCCTGAGTTCAAGCTCTAGCTGGGCTGTCAGCTGCTGTGTGGCTGTTCGGAAGTCACTCAGCCTATGGATTTTACTTCCTTTTCTGGAAAAGCATGGCGTGGAAGGAGCTGGTCCAGTACGTGTCTTCCTTCAGTGATTTTTAAAAATACATACTTTTAGAGAGATTTTAGAGAGAGTAGGGAGAGGGACAGAGAGATAGAAACATCCAAGAGAGGAACATCAGTTGACTGCCTCCTGCACGCTCCCCATTGGGGATCGAGCCCGCAACTGGGCACGTGCCCTGACCAGGAATCGAACTGTGACCTCCTGGTTCATGGGCCGATGCTCACCACTGAGCCATGCTGTCCAGGCCCTTCAGTGCTTTGAATTGCTCCAAATCCAAAGGGAAACAGAGACACGATAGACTAGAGATCCTTATGTCCTGGAAACTTGAAAGTGCACCCCCCCCCCCCCCCAGGCACAGGCCCCAGAATGACCAGGAGCAGGAAGGGCAGGGCCGGAGATAATGTCAGGACCGGAGATAATGTCAGGGCCGTGAGTAACAAGGCGGGAAATGAGGGCCAGGAGAGAAATGGGATGGAGGGCTCTGCCGGGGCTCTTGTTCCGGCGTCTAGAAGGTTCAGCAATCTGGAGAAGGGCTGTGTGTAACTTAATCAAGAGTCCAGAGACGAAGCATAATTTGGAAAGGCATTTGGGGGTCAGAGGAGCCCAGCTAAAGAAACTAAGATCTCCTGTCTCAGGGCCCCATGCATTTTATTAACACAAGTTGTCCTGAGGGGAGGCAGAGATATACACTTCAAGGGGTCAGGGTTTCCTATACAGAGTCCATTGTCAGATTGGAAGAATCGCCTCCGGCTGTTCAGGTGTTTGGCCAGTAGGAGGCAATAACATGTAGACTAAGATGCCCTGCGCTGTCTGGCAGCAAACAATTTAATGCTTCCTTTTCAGGTTTGGGGAAATGCCCTGGCCACTCCGGTGATTCAGCCCTGCTGTCACGCTGAATCATGAACCCAGGAGCCCAACCAACACTGGGAGCAGGCTCTGGGGGGACGGGCAGCCTCCCTGTAGCCAGGAACGGGCTCTCAAGCCGCCCTGCTGTGTATGAAGCTGTGGCTCTGAGCTCAGCATGACCCAGACATACCCAGCAGTGTGGGCGCGGCTCAGCGGCCCGGGGCGTGGTCTCCGTGGTATTCTGAGGCACAGGTGCGCTTTCCTTCACAATTTCCACATCCACATCGTGTGTGATGTTTTGTTTCACACCCACTCATTGGGGTGGGACATGACATGCATGTAGGTAGCATTGTCCCTGAATGAATGAATGAATGAATGAATGAATGAATGACTAAGGAGCGAGCTCTGAGTCGGGTGTCGGGCTGCAAGGACAGGAAAGGCACCTCTGACTTGCACATGGTTCATCCGAGGATTGGTCTCCTCCTGGGCAGGGAGAACATGGTGGCTGTCACTGGGGTCCAGTCCACTGGCCCAAGTGCTGCTGGCAGGCCAGCGATACCCAGTGATTGCCTCCAAGACCTCTGAAGAGACCCGTGGGCAGGGGGAGGGTGGTCCCGAGCTGTAGGCCTGGAGGCAGAGGGAGGCAGCAGGAGGAGTGGGATGCTGGAACCCTCATTGTCCTGCTGGGCACGTGGGCACGCTCATGCCTGGCCTTCAGGGCAGCCTGTGGGACCTGGGTCAGTCCAGCCCAGGACGGGGGAGGAGCCTGCTCCCTGAGGACCATCGGGAAGAGCGGCCCTTCCCCAGGCAGTGCAGGCACGGGCTTCCCCTTGCAGAGGGGAGGGTGGGTGTGGAGGCTCACTTCAGGGCCTGGCACCGTTGTAGAACCCAGCAGGCCCCCAGCAGAGGATGGGGCCCTGTGGCAGTGTGGTCCGCAGTCTGGCCTGGGGGTCTGCCTGGCTGTCCTCTTACAGTCCTGCCCATGGAAGGAACAGACGCCTTTGGCGCCAAGTCTCAGGGCCTCCTCGGGGAAGCTGCCCTGGCCTCTCCTACCTTCCACCAGCACCCCTCCTGCGAACAAAGGGGTTCCCTCACTCAGAGCCCTCGTGGTGTCAGGCACCTTATTGCTTTTTCCTTTCACGTCTGAATGCCTATCTTACCTCCTGATAGACTAGTGAGCCCTGAGAACAGGGGCTTCTGGTTTCTACTGTGTGGAGCTGCTCACAGGATACGCAGTCAGCAGCCAGCACTGCTGGGAGTAGGCAGGACCTCACAGCACTGGCACCCAGGAGATGCACACCCTGGGACAGGACACCTGTCCCGGCAGCTGGCACATGTAAGACCCCATCCCTACCCCGAAATTCCGATGGAAATCAGATGACCCTCACGTTCTAAAAGTGTGGGCCACCCATAGAAATAGCTGCAGAATCTGCCTGGGGTCGCTATGAGATGGTCTCAGAGGGCAGTGCAAGTTCCACTGGCCACAGCACGCAGTGTCCCAGAGACCCTGACGTCTCCCAAAGCGGAGCACATGCATCACATGGGATTGTCCTGCTTGAACGTGGGATTACCCAGACCTTTTCTGATCACCAGCAGAACGATTACTGATATTTGTACCAGTGACCCTTTAGTTCCACCAGAAACAAACGCCTTATGCAGAGTGTTAGGATAGCTAGAGAAATATATTTTCTAAAAACCATTTTATTTTATTTTTCCAATTTTAAATCTTTATTGTTGAGAGTATTACAAATGTCTCTCCCCCTTCCCCCATTCCTCCCTCCACCTGGTTCCCGCCCCACCCCAGGCCTTCACCATCCTACTGTCTGTATCCATAGGTAATGCATACATGCATGTAAGATCTTGGTTAATCTCTTCCTAACCACCCCCGCCCCCCCTCTGAAATTCCTTAGTCTCTGCCATGTTTCTATGTCTCTGGTTCTATTTTATTCATCGGTTTATTTTTTTCAGTAGATTTCTTGTTAGTTTTTAAAAAAATCCAATTGTTGATAGATGTATATTTATTACCACTTTATTGTTCATATTTTCTATCTCCTCCTCCTCCTCCTCTTCCTCCTCCTTCTTCTTCTGAAGACACTTCAACATTCATGTAATACTGGTTTGGTGGTGATGAACTCCTTTAGCTTTTTCTTATCTGCGAAGCTCTTTATCCGACCTTCAATTCTGAATGATAGCTTTGCTGGGTAGAGTAATCTTGGTTGTAAGTTCTTGCTAGTCATCACTTTGAATATTTCTAGCCTCTCCCTTCTGGCCTGCATAGTTTCCGTTGAGACATCAGCTGAGTCGTATGGGCACTCCCTTGTAGGTAACTAACTGTTTTTCTCTTGCTGCTTTTAAGATTCTTTCTTTGTCTTAAACCCTTGGCATTTTAATTATGATGCATCTTGGAGTGGGCCTCTTTGGGTTCTTCAGTTGTTTGGGGTTCTCTGCACTTCCTGGACTTGTAAGTCTATTTCTTTCACCAGGTAGGGGAAGTTTCTACCATTATTTCTTCAAATAGGTTTTCAATATCTTGCTCTTTCTCTTCTTCTGGCACCCCGATAATTCGGATGTTGGTATGCTTGAAGCTGTCCCAGAGGTTCCTGACACTATTTTTATATTTTTGGATTCTTTTTTCTTTTTTCTCTTCTGATTAAGTGTTTTTTGCTTCCTCCTATTCCCAATTGCTGATTTGATTTGTGGTGTCCTCTACTCTGACTCCCTGTAAATTATTCTTCATTTTAGTTAGTGTATCCTTCACTGCTGACTGGTCCTTTTTCCCGTCTTTGACTTTCTCACTGAGGTCCTCGAAATGTTACTGAGCCCCTTGAAGCTCTTGTTAAGATCTTGATTATCCTTATAACCATCGTTTGAAATCTGTTTCTAGTAGTTAGCTTGCTTCCATTTCATTTAGTTTTTTTTCTGGAGATTTCTTCTGTTCTTTCATTTGTTTCCCTGTCACCACATTTTGACTGCTTCCCTGTGTTTGTTTCTATGTATTAGGTAGAGCCTCTATGTCTCCTGGAATTGGGAGAGTGGCCTTGTGAAGTATGTGTCCTATGAGGCCCAGTGGCTCAGCCTCCCCAGTCACCTGAGCTGAGCACTCTAGGTGCGCCCTGTGTAGACTGTGTGCACAGTCTTTTAGTTGAGCTTTGATTGCTGATGGTGTCACTGGGAGGAATTGACCTCCAGGCCAATTGGCTGTGAGGACAGCTGTGTCTATACTGGAAGAACTGCTGTGCAGGAGACACCCCATATGGAGCAGGACTTGCATCAATAGGGCTTTGGTGCTCACTGGGTCTGCCCCTCAAGTGTGTCACTGGTGGTAGACTTGTAATCTGGTGAGGTCTGACCACCTGGTGCACTGGCTCTGGGCCTCCCGGGAGGTACAAAGTCAGCCACTGCCTGGGCCACCCAGCAGGGGCTACAGAGCGATCTGCAGAGGGCTGCTCCTTGTGTTGGGCTTGGAGGTGCCCAGGAGAGTCCTGCTGTGAACAAGGCAGGCTGTTGCTAGTGCCAGGTCTTGGGTCTCTTATTGAGAGGTATGGGGCACACTGGTGCCAGTTGCTACTTGTTTGAGAGATTTTAGGAAGGTCTAAAGCCTGAGTCAGGACAGGCCATTCACATGGTAAGACCACTGGAAACAGTTGGGGTGGAGCTGCACATTGAATGGAGCAGCGTCTCAGTGAATCACGAGGGCAGGATGAACAGTGTGAGCCAGGCTGACGGTGACTCAGATTTGGCCCCTGCCAGTCAGCTCTGTGATCGGGGAGGTCTCAGCAGAGGAACAGTGATCTCTGCGAGCACTTCTGTTTGGGAAAAAGCTGCCCCTGGGTTCTTGCCCCAATGCCAGACAATCCAGTTCTTTCCTGTATGTCCCTGGATCCTTTCAAGCTGCTGCCCCAGAGCTGGAGCTCAGAGGAAACAAGTTTGTGTGCTGGCCTTTTAAGAGGCACTGCCTGGGGGCCAGCAGCCTCCATGTCACTCAGCCACAATCCCCACTGGTTTTTATAACCCAAAGTTATGGGGACTTCTCTTCCCAGGTCTGGAACCCTGGGCTGGGGTCTGGTATGTGGCTGGGACCCTTGGCTCCTCACAGGAGGCCTCCACAGCCAAGATATTCCTCCTGATTAAAAACCACCACATTTGGCACCTCTGCCCCTCCTACCTGTCTCAATATGGCTTCTTCTTTACTTCTCTAGTTGTAGGACTTCCATTCAGCCAGATTTCAGGCAGTTCTGAATGATAGTTGTTCTGTAGTTTAGTGGTAATTTTTATGTGGTCCATTTAAAAATGTACAGTTCATGGCACAAAACATATTCTCATTGTTGGTAACAACCATTACCACCACCGTCTCCAGAACTCTCTCATCATCCTCACTAAACCCTGACTCCCCACCTTCCTCCAGCCCCGCATGTCCTAGACAAAGGGAATCACACAGCATTTGCCCTTTTGTGACTCAGCATAATGTCCTCGAGGGTCCTCCGTGGTGCAGCCTGGTCAGAATTCCCTTGTTTAAGGCCGGGCAATAGCCCACCAACGGATGGACCCCATTTTGTTTTCCATCACCTGTCGATGGGCATTTGAGTGTTTTCACCTTTGGCACCTGTGACCCCTGCTGCTGCGAACACTGGTGGACAAGGATTTGGTCAGCAGTGGACTCTCTCAGACTCCTTGTTCCCATCGGCAAACCCACAGCAGGACACGGACAGCTGGACAACAGCTTGGTGTTGAAGGACTTTCCTGGGAATGTGTGGTGGGTGCACCCTAGTCAGTGATGGGGACGATGCCCCCTCTCACAGAGGTTCAGGCCAGCAGGAAGCCCATGGCTGGACCCTGGGGCACAGGAGTGGCAGGCCAGCACGTGAGTATGGACAGCAGATTTGGTTAAGAAACCCCACCGCTCCGTTCTCGCTGTTGGGCGGCTGCGTTCCCACAGGCGCACAGGCTTGGAAAACCTTTCTTTAGAATCAGACTTGGCTGTGGTGACCGTGCGATTGTGTGTGGAGCGCCGTCACGGAGGCCGCCTCTGCCCGCCCTGGCACCGAGGCTGCTCAGAGAGGCGGGCACTGGGAGGCGCTGTGCCCTGTTTCGGAAAGGCGCTCCGAGGGCACGGAGAGGGGCCAGCGGATGCCGAGGGCTGCGGAGCAGAGAGGAAAGACAAGCTGTGCGTAAGGAAAACCTCGGGGCTGGTCTGGAGAAGGCAGCGCTGACGTCGCCCGTCGTCCTGAAAGCCTGTCACTCCTAAATGACATCTGTGTCCCTCCGTGGGTTCAGAGGTCAAGGTCAGAGCCTCGAGGGGACCTGTTCGCTGACTGGAGCCTGGGTAACGGAACTCCGCCCGGGACCTGGGCGGGAGCATCCGATGCCCAAACACACCTGTGCACGACGTCTGTGGTTTTCTTTCTCTTTCTTTCTTGTTTCTTTTTAAGCCTCTAGTGGAGGCTCGGAAGGAAGCGTTATTTTTTTAAGCAGTTACAGAGCTTTTTAGCTCCATAGAGAGATCTGAAAATAAAGCCTGTCCTTAGAGTGCATTTCCCAGTGTCTCCATAGCCTTTCCACCACCCTCAGGCCTTAAGAATGTGGGTTGCAGGACGAGGAGCCAGGACCCCTGCCGTGACGGGACAGATTGAGCCCTGACCGTGTAGCTGTCACCAGGGGAAGGCCCAGGCCAGGGGTTTCGGGGGGTGGGGGGGAGAGTAGGGAGAGAGTGTGGCGCTGGGGCCACTGAGGCTGCCCAGCCTCCATCCATCGCGAGCGCTTGTGGATGGGAGCAGCGCTGCGGAGGGCGGGCTTGTCCTCTCCGCCTTCGGGAGCTCCAATCGGCGGCTTTAGAGCTGACACTTTTCAGTTGTAACTGAAATAATTGGAACAAATGTTGTTTTCCTTTTCTCTGTTTTCTCAGGATTGGGGTGGGCGGGGCATCTTTCTGAATCAGGACCTAGTCATCCTCCACCCACCTCCCACACAGGACACACACCTCCCACGCAGGACACCCACCTCCCACGCATGACACACACCTCCCACGCAGGACACACACCTCCCACGGAGGACACACATCTCCCATGCAGGACACACATCTCCCACGCAGGACAGACACCTCCCATGCAGGACAGACACCTCCCACGCAGGACACACATCTCCCACGCAGGGCAGACATCTCCCACGCAGAGCAGAATACTCGCCATGAAGCTGCCCGCAGTCCCCAGCTGCTGGCCTGCACCACCTGGCCTCGAACCCTCCATCCTGCCCCCAGCCCTGTGTAGCTTCGTGTCTCTACAGACCCTGTCTCCACATCTGCGCTCCTGCTACTGTGTTCTTTATTGAAATTAAATTTTAATAAAATTCTGCCTATCAGTCATCTGTCTGTCAGCTATCTACCTATATATCCACCCACCCATCTATGTATCTGTCTGTCTGTCTATCATCTCTCATCTGTCTATTTCCCTACCCATCCACCCACCTGTCTCTCTGTCCATCTGTCCAACATCTATCTACCTATCATTCTATCGGTCTATCTATTATCTATCCACCCACCCACCCGTTTGTCTGTCCATTGCCTGCCTATCATCTACCTATCTAACATTCTTTCTTTCTACTTTTCAGTCGATATGTGAAAAAGCATGTAGGTCAGCATGAGCATCAGAATCTGTAATTCCTTTCACAGCGATCTTTCTTGTGGGGACAACATCCCAAATTATTGCTCATGTAATAAAATTCCATAATCAACCAAACTCTGACTAGAGACCTTTAGTGATAGGGGCTGCTCTCTATCTACCTGTCTATCTATCTACCTACTTACCTATGATTATCTATTAGTCCGTTGTCTGTCTATCTATCAATCAATCAATCAATCAATCTATCTATCATCTATCTACCTCTCTACCTATCTACCTATCTACCTATGTCTGTCTGTTCCTCTGTTGTCCATCCATCCAGATATCTATCTATCTATCTATCTATCTATCTATCTATCTATCTATTGTCTACCTGCCTACCTACCTATTTTTGCAGAGAAATCAGTTAATAGTTTTATTGCCACCTTTTCAAATGGGCTCATGACTCTCACTCTCTGTGACTCAGGTATAAATGATGCCATGAGATACAAATTTGAGGTTTTGGGGGCTGTTTTATCTAACGGGAGGAAATCATTACAGCTTGTTAAAATTTAAAACTACTGTTTATACAAAGATGTTGTGAGCTCTTTCGTGAGTGTCTGAGGGGGATCAGCCGGCTGACACACTCTTGGTCCTTCGTTGGTCCTTCCTGGCAGGTCCCTCTGGCTTGTTGCTCTGAAACCTCCACAGTCCCAGTGTCTGCATCTGGGCAGGGGGGCCCTGTGTACCGGCCTCATGCGGTCACGTGCCCTGCCCGGAAGTGCTCAGCCAGCAAAGCAGGCATTTTATGCTAAACGGTGAATTCGTTTTCTCACTCCAACATGGGCGAAGAGTAAAGCGTGCTGCCGAAGAGTTTCTAGCTCATCAGTGTGACCACAGGACCACGAGGTAGGACTCCGCCCAGAGTGACCAGGGAAGTTACCGAGTTTCCTGGTTTCTGTCTTTATCATGAAGGAGCTGGGCTAGAGGATGACGGAGTAGCATCCAGTTGCCAAGTTCTGTGATTTAGGATTTTTTAAAATTTTAACAAAATTTAACATAGGAAGTATTGTGTGCTTTGGCAATTTATATTTTAACCAAATGTTAACTTCAAATAAAATTGTATTATAAAAGTTTAAAATACAAGAGGATATGGAAAATGATATATATACTTGTCATTCGCTTTAAGAAATAAAACTTGCCTGGCCAGTGTGGCTCAGTTGGTTGAGCATCCTCTCAGGAACCAGGAGGTCCCAGTTGGGTTCCTGGTCCCGGCACGTGCCTGAGCTGTGGGCTCGATCCCAGTGGGTGCGTGCAGGAGGCACTGATCAGTGTTTTCTCCCTTCTCACTCTGAAATAAGTAAAGACATATTTAAAAAAAGAAATAAAACTTGATTTGTTTTTTTTATAGATTTGAAAATGCTTTGGGTGAAATGATCAATTATATTGAAAGGTGCAAAAACAAGATTGGAGTCACTGCTGAAAAAGGAAATGACTCCGCATGCCATTGTTCCTGGAGGAGGAGCGTTCTGCGCCTGTGCCATTCTGACTAATTTCCGGTTGTCAAGTTCTGCGATTTATGATTTTTTTGAATTTATTTTAACACAAAGTTTTATGTGCTTTGGCAAATTAACCAATTTTAATCAAATTAAAATGTATTATACAGAGTTTACAATACAGAAGGATATTGTAGCGGATGGAGGCCCAAGCAGAGAACAGGCGTCTCCTCCGGAACATTCCGTCCAGCTGAAGTGGCACGAGCATAGCTCAGCGGCAGCACACGCCTGGGTCACCCCCGTCCCCGAGTCTGGGTGCACCTCGGCCGCAGCAAGAAGCCTTTCGTGGCACCCCGGGCCTGGGGGCAGCACCTTTAGGCAGAGCTGGGTTTGAATTCTGGCTCATTTCGCTCCCTAAGTGTGTGATCTTGGGCAAGTTATGTAACGCCCCTGTGCCTCAGTTTCTTAAAAAAAAAATGGGGCTAACCTGCCCTGGCCAATCGGCTCAGTTGGTATCGGGTTTGATTGCAGTCAGGGCACATGTGTTAAAGTAAAAAACCATTGAAACCTGTAAAGAATTTTTGTGAGTTTATTTGAGCCAAACTGTCGACATATGCCGGGAAGCAGAACCTCAATGAATTGAGACAATGCTCCGGTGAATGGCGGGTGACATCTGTATTTATACATTGCAGTCAAAGGAGGGACGTAGGTGGGTGACATGAAATCCATTGGTGAGGATCAGGGAGGCGGGAGAAAGCAAAGGGGGGAAACCTCTGGGATTGGATAAAAAGTGAAATGATGGCCATGTGCTTCTTTAAGACAGATGGGTACAGGATAGTTTTACATAACTAACAACAACTGATTGTTATTGTTATCATGTCAATTAACTTGGTAACAATAGCAAGGAGGGAACCTCCTGATGCCATTTGTTGTGCCCTGGGGGTCTGGAAAAAAGGGAAGTTACAAGTTTCCCAGACATCTCACCGATGTGTTATCTTAGAGGCAAAAAGACACACGGGCTCACTAAAGGTCTAAGTTGATCTTTGTCAGGGAAAATACTGGCCTAGGCCAGTGATGGAGAACCTATGACACGCATGTCAGAGGTGACACGCGAACTCATTTTTTTTGGTTGATTTTTCTTTGTTAAATGGCATTTAAATATATAAAATAAATATCAAAAATATGTCTTTGTTTTACTATGGTTGCAAATATCAAAAAATTTCTATGTGACACGGCACCAGAGTTAAGTTAGGGTTTTTCAAAATGCTGACACGCCGAGCTCAAAAGGTTCGCCATCACTGGCCTAGGATATGACTACCCACTATAACCTGTCTGTAGTTAAATATTTAATTTTCAGACCATCTTTTGTGGTTATTTTAGGTTTTTGAGTTTGCACAACCGCCATGCAGGCCTTCCCTGAACTAATCAGGTTAGCATGTGGCCCCATTCGTCCGTCCACACCTAGATTGTGGGTTTAATCCCCAGTCAGGGTGCATACGGAGGAAGCTGATTGATGTTTCTCTCTACATCGATGTTTCTAAACTCTCTCTTCCTCTCTCTCTAAAAATCAGTAAAAACATAGCCTGGGGTAAGGATTAAAAAAATGTAAAAAAGGATGGAGCTAACGTTAGGGTTGTTGTGGATATTAATTGAGGTGAGCTATGCCTGCCACAGAGAAAGCACAGTGAATATCAGCTATTACTGCCATCCGGTTCCATTGCTAGTTATTGAGTGTCTACTATGTGGGAGTCTCTGTATGAGACCCTGAAATACTTCGGGGCTCAGCTGTTTGTGTCTGGTCAGCAAACCGTGTAGCTTTAGGTCAGAAGTTGTGGCAATTCAGTCCAGGGGGACCCAAGTTAGTCCAGAAGAAGGCCGTTTGGAGTCAGAGGCCTTTTTGGGTTCTGGAGGGAGGGTGAGATGGAAGGAGCAGTTACTCGCGCAGCCCCTGAGCGGCTGGGCTCCCTGGGCCAGGTTTGGAGAGCGCCTTGTGATGCACATTAAAGCCCCTTTGACAATCAGAGTCAACCCTGCCTGGGCAGCTCCTGATCTGTATTTATAAAAGGCTGGTGGTGCATTTCCTCCGTGCAAATTATTTTTGGCTCTTGCTAATGTTTAGGAATAGGATAAATCTGTGCAGCATGATGCATGCGATCACCCGCGCCAGCCCCCAGCCTGCTCTTACTAAGGAGACACCCAGAGGACGCCACCCCTTCCCAGAGCCTTCAGTAGGGCGGAGTCGGCAATTTCTAGGAAAGGACGAGAGGAGAACTGTGATTGTGCAGGATGCATTTTCACGTAAGCTATCACGGAAGCGCGTGGGAGGCCGAGCCTCGGGCCAGCAGTGTCGCTGGAGCTTCCTGTGAGCTATTCACACGCAGCCCGGACGCGGGTTCGAGGTCCTGGGAGGCTGTGTCCACAGGCCTCAGGCAGGGCTCAGGCGCTGAGCTCCCGGGAGGGGCTGGCAGTGGCCTCGCGGGACTGGCTGTGGCCCGAGGGGTGTGGCTGCTCCTTGGTGACGTTGGGGGAGCCCCTCGGCCAGGTGAAGGGCCCCGCCCCGCCCCTGTGCCGGGGTTCGACGGGCGCTGAACCCGTGGTCACTGATCCCGCCCCGGGCCCCTCACCTGCACGGCTTTCACGGGAAACACTCGGTGCGGAGGAGGGAAGAGGCCGGGCCTCTAGGGCAGGCGGACGGCCCCAGCTCTTCCGAAGACGGAGGATGTGGCAGCGGCACCGGGTCCACCGAGCGGGGAAGGCTGTGGAGCCTCCCGTCCGAGCAGCCCGGGCCCCCGGCTGGCGGCCGCTGGACAGCGCTGCTCACCGGACAACGCACAGCAGAGCCCCGCGCGGGCCCAGGCTCGGTTCTGCAGGGAGGGCCTCAGATTAATGTCCGGACAGCACTGGGCCTTCCTGGTAACGCACAGAACCGAACAGTACACCGCCCTCCATCACTCAAACCAGAACAACGGAACCAAACCCAACTCCAGGGCTCGGCGGGGCCGCACCAGCGTCCCGCCCGCACCTGGGACCTGCCCGTGAGACAAAGGCAGCGCCCGGCCGGGGTCCCGGCGACCCGGCGCCGGCAGGGGAAGTCCCGGGCCGGGCCGCCGGGGGGCGCTCCTGTTCCGCTGACGCGCGGGGCGGGGTCTCGGCGCAGGTGGGCGGGGCCTCGGCGCGGGGCGGGGCCTCGGCGCAGGTGGGCGGGGCCTCGGCGGCCGGAGGAGGAGCCTCGGCGGCCGGAGGAGGAGCGGCCCGCGCTGAGCCGGCGTCTCCGTGACAGGCGCCCTCGCCGCCGCCGCCTTTTCTTCCCGGTCCCGGCCGCCAGCCCGCCCGCTCCGCCGCCGCCCGCTCCCTCCCGGCCTCCTCGCGGCAGGAACTGCGGCCCAGCCCGCCCGGTGCCGCGCGGGCCCCGCGCCCAGCCGCCCCTGCGCGGCCCCGCAGCTCCCGCGGGCACCATGCCCAGCAAGACCAAGTACAACCTTGTGGACGACGGGCACGACCTGCGGATCCCCCTGCACAACGAGGACGCCTTCCAGCACGGCATCTGCTTCGAGGCCAAGGTAGGGCCGGGCCGCCGCGACCTGGGGGGGCGCCGGGGCCTCTGCTAGCGGGGCCCCCTCTCTGTGGAAACCATGGCTCCTGCCCAGGATCGGGGAGCCCCGCAAAGTTTGAGGGGTATTGCTGCCCCTCCCTGCAGACCCCCTTCCCCTGCAGACCCCCCTTCCCTCTGCAGACCCCCTCCCCTCTCCTCCCTTCCCTTCCTCTCCTCTCCCCTCCCCTCCCTCTCTCCCCCTCCCCCTGCCGGCCCCCTCCCCTCCCCTTCTCTTCCCTTCCCCTCCCCTTCCCCCCTCCACCCTGCAGACCCCTGTCCTCACTGGCCCATAACTGATGAAGTTACTTCCCAGACCCTCACCCTGAGGAGGGCCACCTGGTGGGTGAGCACAGCCTGGACCCCGGCCTCGTCCTCCGCGTTGGTGTAGGGGAGCCCTGGTGTTACTCACCTAAGGATCCCGGGGAGGGCTTTCAGGAAGGTCTTCCTCAGGGGCCGCCTGCGCCTCCTGAGGACAGTGACACCCGTGGGGCAGGTCAGGCCCCAGGCCCAGCTCTCAGGCACCTCCCAGGTGCCTGGTTTGCAAGACGCCTTTGCAAGTGCCAGCGCGGAAGGGGCAGGGGGAGGGCACCCCTCTGCTGGTTTTGTGGCACAATGTTAAGTGTCACAGCTGGCAGGGACCTGCGGGTGGAGAAGTTAGGGGATGACTAGCGTTCCCAGGCTGGGCCAGAGCCCCCACCTGCCCTTGGGGAGGGGGTGGGAGCCTCAGCGCTGGCCCCTCAGCTGTGAATGCCCCTCCCCGCCCCGGGCCGTGGTGTGCTTCTCAAGAGGAGTCTGGTTTCTGAAATCACAGCTGGGCTTCCTTTGCCAGCACCTGGGGGCCCTCCCGGGGAAGCTTACCAGTATTGTCCACGTGGAGGGAGCCACTCGGCATCATCCCCTTTGCCCGTCAGGACCGTGGAGATGCAGGTGTCGCGTCTCACTAAGGATCAGACTGTCAGGTGGCTGTCTCCTGCCGCTGGAGAGACACCTTGTGAGAGCGGCTCTGGCCCCTGCAGGCAGCTGTGCAGAGGCCTCTTGGAGGCGTGGGGATGGGAATCGGCCCGTTTGCCCTGAGTGACCTTCCCCAGCGTCCTGGCTGTTGCAGGGACCCCGGCCCGGCCTCCAGCCAGCGCGGAAGGCAGAGCCGCATCCCTGTGGGGCTGGGCCAGAGCGGCCGCAGCCGAGATCTGATCTTGCTTCTCTCGAGTAGGTCCAGTCGGTCTGAGGAGGGACGTGTGGGTTAATTTTTGTCCAGGCCTTTGCCTTGGTGAGCAGGTTTTTTAATTTTTAAAGTATGAGTTTCCAACAGTGTCTTGACTTACTTTTCTTGGACATACGTGAGCTGGGGGCGTGGCGTTTGTCTTGTTTGGCTCCATTTTGCAAGAATGGGGTAAGAAGAGAGAAAGTTTAAAATGTTTTTAAGCCTTTTTGTTCTTTTCTCACAGTCTCTGCATTTGATCTCAAAACCTCACATGCATAGAATCACCAGACGAAGGTCTGTTTCTTGGCACCCCCAGTTCTAATTTGGTGGATCTGGGGGGCCAGGACGGTGGGCGGTTAATGAGCACACCACCCGATTCGCTGCAGGTGGCTGAGCCAGACGGGGAAGCGCTGGGCTTGAGGCTTGGCTACAACTTGTTGGGCCTTGCCCTCCCTCCCTTGGCGTCTTTTCTGGGGGTTTCTGGGGGTGTGCTGTAGTTCCTGTGGTGACTTCCTGGGCTCCTTCCCAGGGGAGCTCCATCAGGGGGTCAGGGCTGGGCTCCCACACAGCCCCGGGCGGGGGGCGCAGCTCTGCTTTCAGCGGGCCGGGGTGGAGGGGAAGGACAGGCTGACTTTGAGGGCTGGGTCCTAATTCCCAGCTTCAATCCTTGATCCTGGACCCTGCGCATTCAAACTGTCAGCCAAGACCCAGCAGAAGCTGCTGTGCCCCGTGCCCCTGGCGAGCGGCCTGGGCTGTCCTCACCCTCCCCAGGGCGTCTGTGGAACCACAGTCACCCCGACTTCAGGGTTAAGAGCCTCGCTTGCTTTGGAAAAGCACCAGCTGTAAAATGGAAATGTGTTGCTGCTGCCAGGCCAGGTCCCCTTGGCGAGCGAGCGCCAGGCCCTCCCCCCAGGGCTGGCAGGCTGGCAGCAGCAAGCGGAGGCGTGACTGGCGGGTGCTGCTGGCTTCCCGGCTCCGAGGGGTTGGAGGGCTGTGGCTGGGTGAAGGGCGTGGGGTCAGGTTCTGCACAGGTCACTAAACTCCGTGTTTAATGAAGCAGAATCCCAGGTGCTTTGCACCTGCAGAGCTTCACGCAGTCCTCGCTGCTTCCCTCGCGGTGGGGTCCTCTTGTCTTGGAAGCCACGCTTCCGGCTCGGGCGTGCTTCCCCCACATGCACGGCCACTCCGGAATCGAAACCTGGAGCTTTGACTTTGGACTCCGCGCCCATGGCTCACTGAGATGGGCTGGGCGTTGAGTGCGGGGCTGGTCCCAGCGCCCCTTTGGCTGGGAGCTGCCCCTGAGGGATGCTGCCTGGGCTCCCTGACCCGGTGGGGGAGTGGCCCTCGGGGCCTGCCCCTGCCTCTCCCAGGGCCCCTTCCTGGTGGCCATGCCATCCGCTGACTCTCAGCTCGGGGAGGACACCTAACGGCGCCGCCACCAGGCTCAGCAGGGTGTCAGCAACAGCTGTGCCCCATCGGAGGGGGGCTGGGTTTGCACGGGACTTTCACACAGGAAGACTTTTCGTCAGTGGAAACGGGACTATTCCTGTTATCTGCCTTTTTTAGATGAATAAAAAGGGGATGGGAAAGATGGACTTGGCCGGGGCCACAGACCTGATGCCGAAGTGATGGTCACAGCTGGTTCGTGGTGAGGCCTCGGTGCTCCTCACACGCAGCACCCGCCCTGGCCTGGGCCCTCTGGCCGACCTCGAGTTCACAGCGCTCCCGGCCAGCCCAGCACGGGCACCGCCCGCAGGGACAGGCCGCAGCGTGCAGGTTGTCAGGGGAAAGCACCTTAGCTCACCTCGCACAGCCTCCTCATGGCACCGTGAGGAGGGTGAGGTCCCCAGGGTAGGTCATGGGCACAAGTCACATGGCTGGGCCAGCACAGGGTGGGCTCCTCCTGGCTCCCTGGATTCAGGCGGGCTGTTATCTACGGCTGCTTAACAAGCTGCCTCCAGACCCAGTGGCCCTGAACGGCATCTGTTCAATTTGCCGGCGACTCGTGGTCGGGAATTCAGGTGGGGCTGGGCTGGTCTTCGGTCTCAGGCACTGCTGGCAGGGCCATCGACGGGTCGCCCTCGGCTGTGGCGGGGCTGGTCCACATGCTGCCCTTGGCACTGGGCCCTCGGCCTTCCTCACGGCACAGGGCCCCTTCGCTTGGCAGCTGGCTTTCAGAGGGAGTGTTTGGAGCAGCGATGACCTCCAGGTGACCCAGGGCCCTGTTGGTCACAGCAGGCCATTGGCCAGCCCCGGTTCCAGGGCAGGAGAAGTGGACGCCGCGTCTTGATGGGGAATGTCAGGCTCCCGCTGCGAGAGAGCGCGTGGGTGAGCGGCAGCGCGAAGCGGGCTTTAGGTCACCGAGTGCCACCAGGTTATGCTCTCCCTCTGGTCACTGTGTCCCTGGAGGACCTGTCTCAGCTTCTGAGCGTGAACTCCCATCAGGTCCAAGTGGCCCGCAGCCTGAGAGCAGCAGGTGTTGGCCGTCTGAAAGCACCCACAGCCACTGAGGGGCGCGTCACACTGTTGGGGACCTTCTGAAGGCCTCCACTTTATCTTATACACTTCTGCTGTTAATTTCTCTGAAATATACTTGTCGTTCTCCTACTCAAAACACTAGAAGATCCAAATTCTTAGTGTGAGATTCAAGGTCTCTGTTTGAACACTCCCCCTAACCACCGGTGCTTCAGTCCCAGGGAGGGCTCAGCGCCCCCTCCCTCCATCTCCCACTGCTGCCCAGGCCGTCCACATGTCACGGGGAGGTGATGTCTCCAGTCCCTCCTCTGTGTCGAAGGGACCGACAGACCTGCTATGGCTTAGAGCTGCCTACCCGCCTGATTTCACCCCCATTGTCACATCAGGGTCCCTGTCACTTTGCCCCCTCTCTTCTGTGGTGCTGAGTGCTGTTCTTGCATATAGAAAATGTGAATGAATAAATGAATGAATGAATGTAACTTCCAAGATTCTCCCTACAAGGACTGCCAGGGCCCTCCTGTGTTGCCCGAGTTGGGGGTGCCTCAGCTCCAGGCTCCTCCCTGCACCTCCCTCGCTTTAGGCCTGCACTGCTCAGGCCCTGGGGACCTGAGGGACTCCCCTGGGATCCGGGAGGCACCCACTCCCACCTCAATGACACCAACTTCCAAAGGCAGAGCCAGGAAGCATTTTTCCTGAATTAAATGGAATTCTAGTGTTGGACATGCAATGCAATTAGAACCTTTGGTTAATGGAACATGTGGCCAATTTCAGGAGTAGATAGTTGCCATTTATTAGTAAAAACATATTTTTGACCTGTTGTGTTCTCATTAATGAATTGACACCTTTCGCCCCCTAATTTATTGCTTCATTTCTTTTGATTTGCTGTGTTATAGCTTTTATGGCATGAATATGGTTGACAGCACAGCATAGCATGGATCCGGGAGCTAAACTGTGTCTGGGTTCAAGTCCCACTGAACCCATGGCCTTTAGCGAGTGACTTAAAGTTTCGTTAGCTCCCGCCTGTGAACAGAGGACACGCCTGTCCCAGCCGCGGCGGGCGAGGGAGTCACGCCTGAGAGTGCGCAGCACAGTGCCTGGCCCAGAGCCGGCTGTGCACGTCGGTACTGTTAGTCCCGTGAATCGTGGTTTAAGTTTCCATCTTGGAGCCATGACGCTCTGCTCTGAGTCAGAGGCCCGCTGGTGTACGTAGGTCCTCGGTGACGCTGGAGGTCCGTCACCCTGACAGGGAGCACCTACGTCACTCACATGGAGCACATACACAGCAGTAATGAAGGGAAACAGAAAAAAACTTAAAAGAAAGATAATAATTCCTGACCTTTGCGTGTGGTAAATAAATAATAAAAAACATAATGCACATATGACATACGTCCAAACGACGGAACTTTGTTTTTTTGCCCCTCCCACTCACGGGAACTTTTTTCTTTTATAAATAAATGGGAGATGGTGACGTAACCACGAAATGATGTGCAGTCCGAGGACTGTCCGCATTATTTCCACATTACAGTATCTCCACTGTCCGCATTATCTCCTGGGTAAAGACCTGGCCGTAGAACTACTCTGATTCCTAAAGTAGCAAGTCAGACAGTGTGTCTACTTTGTGGGCTTGAAATAGCTGCCAGGCTCCTTGGGAGGAATAAGCAGGGGAAACGGCGTCTGGTGCGCCCGCCCCACTTGTTCCGGCCCCTCCGTCCCTGTCAGGGTCACTCCACAGCCTCTAAGTGCGCTGCGTTGTCGCTCTCCACCCTCCTTCTCTGAATGTCTTGGGTAAATATTTCTTTAAGTAGAAGGAGTCTTGGGTCGTGGGATTAATGAAGACTTGTGATGCATCCATTTCCCTTTTCGGTTTTTATATCAGCATCGTGTCTCCTTCTGAGCAGGGCAGCAGCTGGCTCTCAGCACCACGTGCCAGGCCCTGCCAGCAAGCCCTGCGCCCGGAGTGAACGCACTCCTCCCGCTGGGAGGGACCAGTGCTTCCTGCTGCATTGCAGTGAGACGTACATCCCACTCCCTCGCGGTCCATCCATCGGGAGAACCCGGGATGGTGCTACCTCCCGTGGGTTCCGGAAGCTGCAGTGCTTCCAGGGCTGTGGACACGATCCGCCTCGACCGGATGAGACCTGAGCTCCCACCGAGGGGCGGCAGGAAGGGGCCCTTGCCCCAGGGCACCCTGTGCCCAGGGAGCGCCCTGGAGGCAGGCGGCCTGCTTGCAGAGTCACCGTGTCTGCTGCTCCTCCCAGCCGGCTCTGCCTGTGCACGGCCTGGTCTGGACTCCCCGCTCCTCCAGGCCAGCCCCTGGCTGCCTGTGCTGTCCACGGCGCAGAGCTCGGACCCTGCAGGCACGGCGCTGAGAACGCTCTCGCTGTGCTCCGGGCACCACGCCAAGCTCCTCTGCGCCAGGCGCCTCCCACGGCCGAGTGAGGTGCTCCACTCGGAGCCTCACCGACGGGAAGCTGCTGCGTGGAACGGTGGGGTGACTGGCACATTGACGGATGGACAGGCGCCAGTCAGACCCTGGCCGCATGGCGGGCACTCACAGGAACAGCTGGGCAGTGCCTTTTGAGAGACGGCACTCGCCACGTGTTAGCGATTTGGCCTTGGCAGCGGCCCATGAGGAGGCGTCCCCGTTTTGCAGACGAGGAGACTGAGGCCCGTCTTTCTAGGTTGTGTGGGATGGGCACATGGTCTGTTCAAGGCGGTGGTCTCAGCCCCTCCCATCGCGGCCACGCCTGGACCCAGGCACTGCTGCCTGTTCTAAGGGGCCGCAGACCGGCTGCATCGTGCTGGGCCGCCTCGATGGTCTCTGGATGTGGGGATGAGGCATTAGATTCAGCCGCAGGGAGTGGGCAGGAGAGGCTTCGAGACACTGCTTCCTAAAGGGGCTGTTCCTGGCTGGCTCCCGCCCACCCCTCCTGCCCATGCACCCCACCCCCACCCCCAGGCCCTCTCCCTGGCCTCCCAGCCCCTGGCTCAGAGTCCTCTGGAGGAAAGCCAGCCCCAGCGCAGGGGCCGCCGTGGTCGGGCCTTCTTTCCGAGCGGACGCCCTTCCCTTGCTAATGTGGCCTCTGTGTGGGAGGAGGTGCTCAGGGGAAAGCATTTTCTTTTTCTGACCAAGGAAGATGACTGTCTCCCTGGGCTGATTGACGGTGAGTGTCCCCTCGCCCCCTGCCCTTCCCGCAGACACCCGGGACTCACGTGCTCCATTCCCGCCGCCCGCAGGCCTGCGCCTGTCCTGCCCGTACACTCGGCAGCCGTTGCACCCCATGCTCTCGGCACCCAGGCCTAAATATGGTCGAAACTTTCATTTTAACTATGATTGAAACTACCTTTGGCTTCAAGGTCACTTAAACGCAGCCTTTTCCTTCTGCCCGTCAATAATCTTGCAGCACCTCAAATGAGGGGTCCCCGCAACTGCCTGTGACCGTAGGAGCCGCTGCTCTCGCACCGGGGCCCTCAGAGCCCTGGGCACTGAAGGGTGCGGCGCCCAGCCGGCCAGGGGACGGGCTCTGGCCCGGGTTGGAGAGCCGCGGCTGGCCCTGTGGCCGCGTGTTTCGTGAAGCTGCTGTAGAGGCCTGGCCGGCGCTCACGGCGTGTGGGTGTCTTTTCTCCTTCAGGGGGACGTTCTCCTGGTTCCTGGAAGGGTAGGTGCTTGCACCGTTTTGCGTGCTATGTTAGGAGACTCTGGATCTTAAGTCTCGGTCTTAGGTAGACCCTCCCCGGTGAGCTGGGCGGGGCTGGGGTAGCTGCCCACGGCCATTGGTGGGGTGGCTCTGGATGACTTATGGGCCTCAGCTGACCCCACTGTCGGGGGGCAGGCGTGTGTCCTGTGGCTCACGTGGGCTCTTCCTCGTCGCTGCTGGGCCGCCTCTGACACCAGCCAGGAGGTGGGTGCCTTGTGGCCAGGGAGGGAGGCTGTCCCCTGCCCCACTCAGCCTGCTGTGACTCCCCAGGAAGAAGGGGGGCACCCCCACCGCCTCGCGTGGACAGCTTCTGGTGGAGGTGGCTGCCCAGGGATGGGGCAGGACACGTGGCTTTCTCTGGCTTTCGGCTGAAGTTAGAGCGGCCATTTGTGAGTTTCTGCCCTGCAAGGTCGCCCTTCCCGGGCCTCCGGGTGGAGGAAGCAGGCTGTTCTGCAGACGTGTGTGTCTGTGTCTGCTGGCGTCTCTGGATCGCGGCTTCTCCAGCAACCAGCCTGGGGTCTGGAGAAAACCCAGGGAACTCAACGGCCATGCGGCCCCTAGGGTGCTGGGGTCTTGGCGTCTGCTGCCTTCTCTCCGTCTGTCAGTCTTCTTACGCGTGTTCTGTACACAAAGCCTGGAGGTTCTGGTTGTTGCCACCAGGAGGAACGGGGAGAAGCGTGTCTACTCCATGTTTCTGCAAACGGTGGTCACGCGTTGCTTTATTATGACCCAGTGATTCCATTTCTGAGAATTTATCTGAAGAAATCCAAAAACTAATTCAAAAGGATGCATGCACCCCATGTTCATAGCATCACAATTTACAATAGTCAAGATCTGGAAGCAGCCCAAGTGCCCATCCGTAGACGAGTGGATGAGAGTGCTGTGGTCCGGTTACACCAGGGACTGCTATGCCGCTGTGAAAAGGAAGAAACGTGCACCACCTGAGGCAGCACAGAGGGACCCGGGGAGCATTATGCTAAGCGAATAAGTCAGTCAGAGAAAGACAAGTATCACATGATCTCACTGGCATGGAATCTAATGAACAAGCTGAACTAGCAGTCGACTCAGAGAGCAGGCAGACAGCTCTGGAGGGGGAGGGCTTGGGGGTATGTTGAGCAGGGGAGGGAGGTGGTGGGGGTGTGTGAAGGGATTGAGCAAAACAGGAAAGAAAAGAGAACTCCTGGGCCTGAACAACAGTGTGGTGATGGGGGGGAGGGGGAGAAGGGGAGAGGGATAGAGGGAATAAATAAATGGTGATGGGAAAAATAAAATAAATGTTAAAAACATTAGATGGGTTTCTCCAACTGTAAAAAAACAAACAAAAACCCTCCCCGGTGGTTCTCCTCAACTCAGGGAGCAGTCTGAGGAGCTCGGTGGGAACAGGCCAGGCGAGCCGGGTCGGTGGGCAGAGCAGGGGTGGCGCTCCCACATGGCGGCCTCAGAGCCGCACCGCCGGCTCCTTCATCAGTGCTCTGCACCAAACGCCCCTGCCCGGCGTGCCCAGGAGTTTCCGCTCACACAGCCGCTCTGTGGCCGCCTTCTGTTCCCTGATGTTCCAGGTGCACCGGTTAACAATGCGGATTTTTTTCAATCGATGGAGTTACACATATGCTGATATATATGTGATTTGATATGTATGCTATTTTGTTGTATTGACAGTAAGCTTCAAAACTTCATATGTCAAATTTTCTGAAGATGTTAACATCATAGATATTTTTACACTTAAAAATGTCGAATTTTGTGCCAAAAAAAGCATTTGTGGGAACTTTTAATTCATTACTTTATTTTGAAGAAAAGTGCTGCTGAAAGCTTCATCTTAAGTATGCTCCATCTTAAGATACTTGTGAACGCTGGTTTAAATGCTTTAAAAGTGATGATTTCGATGTGAAAGACGAACTTCCAGGTCAACCGAACAAGTTTGAAGACCAACAATGACAGGCATTATTGGATGAAGATGCGTGTCAAACTCAAAAACAACCTGCAGGAAGATGAAACGTTGCTCAGAAACAATTTCCAATTGTTTACAAGCAACGGGACAGATTTTAAAGGAAGGAAAATGGGTGCCACGTCAACTGAACAAAAGACAAATGGAAAACCGAAAAGTCATCAGTAAAATGTTGCTTCAACAGCACGAAAGTCTTTTTTTGCTTCAAATTGTGACTGGCAATGAAAAGTGGATTTATTTTGAGAATCCCAAATGCACAAAATCATGGGTTGATCCAGGTCAACTGTCAACATCGACTGCAAGGCCAAATCACTTCGGAAAGAAGACAATGCTCTGTGTTTGGTGGGATCAGGAAAGTGTGGTGTGTTATGGGTGTATTACCAGTATTTAGCATTTCTAAAACCAGGTGAAATGCTTAATACTGATCGTTAATGCCAACAAATACTCAATTTGAACCACGCTTTGATCGTGAAACGACCAGAATGGGTCAGAAGACACGACAAAGTAATTTTGCTTCATGATGATGCACCATCACATACTTCAAAACCAGTTAAAGACACGTTAAAAGGTCTTGCCTGGGAAGTATGAACCCACCCACCGTATTCACCAGACCTGGCTCCTTCAGATGACCACTTGTTCCGATCGATGGCACACGCGCTTTCTGAGCAGCACTTCAAAACGTACGAAGAAGTGGAAAATTGGGTCTCTGAATGGTTTGCCTCAAAACAAGAAAAGTTCTATTGGGACGGTATCCACAAATTACCTGAAAGATGGGGAAATGAGTAGCTAGTGATGGACATTACTTTGAATAAAGCACTTTTGATGTTTCTCCTGAAATTGTTGTGTTTTCTTTGATTACAAAATCCGCATTATTGACCGGTACACCTGGTACGTTCCTCATGCGGCTGTGCCTAGGGCAGTGCTTGCTTGGCGCTGTCGGCGCAGAGACAGGGCCAGACGGGCTTGGAGGGGTCAGTCAGGCTGGGAGATGTGGCTACATGACGTGCTGAGCATAAACTGTGCAGGCGTTGTGCTGGGTGTGTTTAAACTTCCGTCTCCCCGCCACCTGCACTGAGGGTGGCGTGGCTCAGGAGAAAGGATTGTCCGAGGCCACTCCAAGCCCCCTTCTGGGAAGAGCTGGGGCCAGAGGCCAGCCTGTTTCTCCCGCCGGTGGCCCGCGCTCCCCTCTCAGCTGCCCGCAGGTGCCAGCTTCTCCAGGGCTGACGCCAGGGGCTGAGTCGGGAGGGGCATGAGGGCGGGAAATGCTGGTGCTGGCTGTGGTGGAAGAAGAGGTGTATGTGGGGCTGTGGTTACAGCGTCAGGGAGCTAAGACAACCATCGCCGATGGAGAAGTGACGGAGGTAGGAAGGCCCGTCCCCCACGAGGCCTCGCGGACCAGACTGGAGAGCGGGACTTCTTCCTGGAAACAGTGGGAGAGAACACCGTGTGTCTCTAAGGCATGATATAGCGTGTATAGGAGGGGTACTTACTGTGTGTGCAAAGGCATGATATAGCGTGTATAGGAGGGGTACTTACTGTGTGTGCACAGGCATGATATAGCGTGTATAGGAGGGGTACTTACTGTGTGTGCACAGGCATGATATAGCATGTATAGGAGGGGTACTTACTGTGTGTGCACAGGCATGATATAACATGTATAGGAGGGGTACTTACTGTGTGTGCACAGGCATGGTATAGTGTGTATAGGAGGGGTACTTACTGTGTGTGCACAGGCATGGTATAGCGTGTATAGGAGGGGTACTTAATATGTGTGCACAGGCATGATATAACATGTATAGGAGGGGTACTTACTGTGTTCGTGCACAGGCATGATGTAACATGTATAGGAGGGGTACTTACTGTGTGTGTGCACAGACATGATGTAACATGTATAGAAGGGGTACTTACTGTGTGTGACAGGCATCACACACAGGCATGTTTCAGATACCCATTTACATGACACGTATGCACAGGGCTCCCGTCCAGGCGCGTGCTCTGAGTCGGACGGCGATGCTGCATGGAAAGGGCCTGGAGAGAAAGGGCCAAGGCGCCCCATGAATGCTGTGCGGCCGGCTGCTGGGAAGGAGGCACCGAAGTAGAAAACCCGCGGGTTAGGCTTCACTTCCAGGAACTCATGAGTGAGCCGCTGAGCCCACAGACGCAGCTGTAGGCGCCATCCTGGGCTAGCCTGGGGCCCTGCGCCCTCTGTGTCCGTCCGGCCGCGCATCGCTGGGCCTTCCCACCTGAGTCCTGATGCCCCTGGAGCAGTCGGAGAGCTCACGCTGCCTAGGAGTGTAGGACGCATGTTATCAGGCTGTTGAAGTTTGGCAAGTTAAGGTCTATTTAGCTAAAGTGGTGAGAATGAGGCTGTGTCCATATGGGCACTCTGTGAGGCGACAAAAGGGCTGAGTGGGTGCCACGGGGGCCATAAGAGCAGACCCTGGAGCGCTGGCGGTCAGCAGGCCAGGACCAGGGAGTCCCTGCCTCAGCCTCGCCTCTGCTGGGGAATGCCTGAAACAGGAGCACACCGGCGGGGTCCTGCCACTGCCACCGCGTGCTGCCTCCGAGGCCGGCAGGGTCCTGCCACTGCCACCACGTAGTGGCCTCCGAGGCCGGCAGGGTCCTGCCACTGCCACCGCGTGCTGGCCTCCGAGGCTGGTCAGTCAGGTGGGCCATTGGGCAGCACTTCGTCTGCATCCCTAGGAGTTCCGTCCCTGCTCCCGGCCTCCCGGCAGTTACTCCTGTCCTCACCCAGCCCTGATGGGGCCTCTGCCTGGGCAGCCTCCGTGGCTCCGAGTGTGGTGCTTATGCCTGTGCCTCCGGCCAGCCCCTCCCCAAGATGCTGACGGTTGCCATGGTGGCATCTAATTTTCCTTCCCTGACGGCAAGCAGCCTGCAGCCGTGGGCCCAGCACCGCACATCGACCCCGCCCTTGTCTCAGGAGGCTCAGCTCATCCAAGAGCAGTGTCTGCCCCACCTCTGCGCTCCTCTCCCCTGAGCCTTGGTTTACCATCTCCGCCGTCTGTGCGCCTGGCTCGGAGTAGGCCCTAAGGGCGGCTGAGCTGTATTTGCTGCAGCTCTGACCACTGCCCCGCACAGTGGCTGCTCGTGGGTACGTGCGGCACCTGGAGCCCAGCCGCAGGCTGTCAGCGAGGCCGTCCTTGGGGCTCCGGGGTGTCAGGTGCCATGACGATGCCGTTAGTGGCCCTTCATTTCCTCCTTCCAGCAGCAGCTTGGCGTTGTTTTTCATTAACTCGTGAGCGCCATGTCAGTCCCCGGTGACTCTACTTTCCGTCCTTAAAGACCCGTGGGAAGCACACGCAGGCGCTGACTCCTGTGGAGGGAGAGGCTGGCAGCATTGCCTGCGCCGTAGGCAGGCGGCACCCCTCACCTCCGGGCCTGTTGCTCTGTGCTCACAGGGAGGCCACGCCCAGAGCCTGGAGTGTGGGGGGGTGGGGGACAGTGCTCCGCCAGCCCACCCGCTGCTGGGCCACAGCAGCCCGGGCGAGCCACTTCGGCTCGTACTGTGGTCTCCGCGGGCGGAGGGAGGAGCTGCCAGAGCCTGAACCTCGGGGAACATGCTCCCTCGGCTCCTGCAGACCAGCCCCCCCAGGGGAGTCTCATCCCAGCTGCTGACGCCCGCACTGCTGGCTGAGGAGCGGGGAGCTGCAGGGCGCCTGCCTCCCGCCCGGGCATGTGGAGGGGGGCCTGCTCTTCCTCCCTGAGCCGCTGGGACGTTGCTCCCGTGTAACTGCACAAAAGCAGAACTTCCTCATCACTGCCTCTGCTCTCAGGTACGGACACCTTTTCCTGCTCTGTGGGAATAAAAAGACAGTTTTGAAAAGTCTGTCATCCATTTGCCTATTTCAGTGAAAATAAAAAGATGATACCCAAACTCTAGAAAAATGGCAGCAGTATAATTATTGGACCAGCGGCAATTCCTATAAAAAAATTAAAAACTCGTGGACACCTGACAGGATTTGGTGACCAGACATCCCCACCAGCCCCACACGCAGATGGGGACCCTCCAGCACCCTCGGTTGCCGTGTTTCCATGGAGAAAACATCGGGCTCAGGAAGGACCTGGAGGAGGAGCGCCAGAGGCTACCGCCCCAGGGAGCGCGGGGAGCAGGGGCCATGAGAGATGGGTGCGCGGCCTCGGGGCTGTGGGCTGGGCCCCGGCTGAGAGCTCTCCCCGACATGCCAGGACCGAGAGCCAGCGGAAGGAGCCGGTTCCAGTTCAAGGGGCAGAGGCACGGCCCGTTTTCCTAATTCAGGCGAAAATAACAGGGAATCGGGAAGGTGGAAGTGCTGCTGAGCTGAGCGTCCTTTTAAAAACTCAGGGAAACAAGTTCACATACGAATCGCGAACAAGCACATCAAGGTCGACACCATTGGCGTTTCCATAAGAGAAAGGACAGAGGCCCAGTACCCTCTCCCGGGAGGGCGTGCGGCTAGAAATATGTCAGAGACAGACCGACCACAGGTTCAGGGTAACGTTTCGTAAATGAGCTAAACTATTTAAGATGATGTAAAGCATGAAAGAGGAAATTAGAATTATGGAAATTCAGAAACAAAGTAACAGAATTCAGGAAAGACTCTAAAGAAATTATTTTAGAAGTAAAAACGAAACTAGAAGAAATACAGGAAAAAATAAACCTCATAAATGCCTGAAAAGTAGGGAAAGTTTTAAAATGAAAAAGAAATATAGCAAGAGACAAAAGGGATTCGAAAGTGACAAATATCGAAGACAGGCAAAGAAGAGATTCCATACGACGGAGGGGCTCTTGGCAAACAACCAGCCGGACAGGGGGCCCACGACGCACTGTGTGGTGGGGAGAGCTTTGGCTTCCCTGGGGAAACGGTCCCATGTGGGTGGACGCCCCGCCCCTCTTGGCCTGTGGCCATTGGGCATCCCACCAACCCCATGGAGCGCCCCCCCACCCCCCTCTCGGGGGTTTGCACTGAAAGCCCAGGAAAGGGTTCTGGACTGAAACCCGGCGTGTCCACCTGGACCTTCTCATGACTGCCCTGGTGCGGGCTGCACGCTGAGTCACCACCCAGCCCAGGCGCCTGAACAAACTCAACTTCTGGGCATTGTGGGCCCTAGAAAGTAGGCAAGGCCGCCTGAGGAGAAGGCGCAGTGCACGAGGCTCCTCCCCTCCCCCCAGGGCCTGGGCCGTGGCAGTGACATCACAGCGGGACGACCACGGGGAACTAGGCTGTCAGAGGCCACTGTCAGCGGCTTTCTTGCCCTGCTTCCCTCACACCCACGCCTGTTTGCTTTTGCAGCCTCTCAGACGCTTTAATGACGGCGTGTGATCTTCAGGCCCTTTATTTGAGAGCTATTTTTGTCTCCAGCACCGGCAGGGGAGCTGGGACCAGCACTAAGGGTCACCATCCTTCGGCTGGTGGAAGGTGGTGTCCCTGGACTCCAAAGCCCCCACTGTTGCCGGCCCCTCGGAGCAGGCGCTCCCGGGGTGTGCCGAGATGGGAGAGGACTGGGCGCGGTCCTGATGCCAGGGTGAGCATCCCCTGTGCTCTGGGCTGTGACCTGGAGCAAGACAGCGGCCGGCCAGGTCCTGGGCGCGGGTGTGGGCGGTGCCAGGAGGGTTCCCGGGGCCCAGGTGCAGGGCGGGTGCTGGTGGGCATGCTGGTGGTGAGGGCACAGGTCTGCGTGGGCCTGGTCTCCTTTGTGCCGCACGCAGCCGCGTGGAAGAGACACTGGAACCTCCTGATGCGTAGCCGCCGCCTGGGGTCTCTGGGACTTGGTTCTGCGGAGGCTGGGCGGCTCCCTGGGCAGCCCAGTGCACTGTGAGGGGGAGAAGTCAGCAGGTGAACGTGCCATCCGCCAGTCCATCTGCGGTCTCCCAGCCTCCCAGCCGGCGGGTGGGTCCGCGGGCTGAGAGCAGAAACTGCGGGTGTGGGTGTGGCTGGGAGGGCGTGGCCTAGTGGCATCCCAGACACGGCGGTCCCCTGAGCCTCTTCCCCTGCTCACACTCCTGTGACATTAACCTCCGCTGGGCTGTTTGTTCCGCGGACTCCGCTGCAGCGAGATGCTGGCTGTGCGTGCAGGGTCAGACACGGGCTCCTGCTCACCGTCCTTCCCTGCAGAGCTGGGGAGAGCGTGGAGCCCCAGGCCCAGCCATGCCAGCCGGCTCCCCCCACAGTCTCGCTGGTGGACGGCGGCTTCACGAAGGCCCGTGGAGCGTCTGAGTGGAGCTGCGGCCATCCCTGGCCTGCCCGCGCCGGGAGCCCTGGCAGGTCCTTGGACACTTCGAGGCCATCTCTGTCTTTCTTTTGACGTTACATGAGGCTCAGATGTTTGGTAGTTTAATATGATAGATTCATGTGTTCAGAGGTGGCACCTGGACTGTGGGCAGGGAGGACAGGTTGTTTCCCAGGGACATGGTATTGGGGGCCGGTCAGAGGCCCAACCCCCGCATCCCTGTAACAGGACACCTTCCCCAGACCTTCCTTCCCACAGCATCCTGAGCGGGTAGGTCTGTGGTCTTTGAGGGGAGCAGGTATTTCTTCAGCTTTGGAACAAGAGGCAGCCTTTGTTCCAATGTCTGAATGAAAAGGAAACGGGTTCATTGTTCAGTTACGGGCACTGACGGATCTACACCACGGCCCCAGGCAGCAGGCGGGCGGGGAGTGCCCTGCGGGCAGCACTTCCAGTTCAAGGGCAGAACCCCTTCGTCAGGAAGCGCTGGCCTGCGCCCCTGGCTCCAGGAGCTCACGTGCTGCATTTTGTTGTTTGCATCGCCGGCCACTGATCCCGCAGGTTCCCACATGCCCTCGTGGTCTGGTGGACGTGGGCACAGGACTCGATGCGTGTGGCTTTGCCGCTGCCGCCTACGACTGACATGTGAGTGCCCACTTCTTGGGAGCGACTCATTTTAATGGATGAATTCTCGCTGGGAAATGTGCCATGAATGCTCTTCCTCTGACAGGGAGGTACGACTCCGGGCCTCGTGCCCATCCTTTCGCTTGAGGGGGTGTCGGGGACCCCTGTTGCCCTCGCCAGGATGCTGGCCCCTCCTCCTGGCCTCTCAGGCCTATGTGGGCATCGCCAGCTCCTGGAATAGACGGGCTGGTGCCTGAACTCACCTTGGAAGCCGCAGCGAGAGGACCCGTCCCAGTGAGGGGCCCCTGGGAGCATCCTTCCAGCCCTTCTGGAAGGTTCTGTGCGGGGAAGGCTGCCTGTGGGGCACACGTGTGCACGTGCATGTGAACACGGGCCTTAGCGGCCAGGGCCTCTGGCCACCCGAGGACTGACCGGCCCACGTGTCCCTTCTTGCCTCTGCTTTCCTTCCCCACACGAGTCAGGGCACCTTTCCCGCGCCTCCTGGGCCCGCCCATCCTGCTGTCCTTCTCACTGTGTGTTGTCGGGAGGGACGGATGGGCATTGCTCAGCCAGCGCTTGGTCTGGGGTGCGCCTCTGACTTCGTTACGACAGCGTGCGCTCTGCGTGCGTGGTCAGCCCTGCCTACGAGACTGCCGCGTCTTGTGTGGACATATTAGCTGATTGCTATTTTCCCGTTGGCTCCGTAGGTGCTGAGCGCTGCGGCGTGTCCAGGCTGTGCAGGGGAGCAGGGTTAAGCTGGGGGGTGTCCAGCCGGACCAGCCAGAGCTCTTGCTGGGCGATGCTGTGTTCTTTTGAGTCATGGGCCCAAGAAACCTAGCGAGAGCTTCGGCCTCTCCGCCGCAAGCCGCGCATAACAGGCCCTCACAGGTTGCCCCAGGGGCCCGTGGGCCTGTGCGGAGGGTCAGGGTTCCTGGGACTCCAGCTGAGAGCCACTTGTCTTGATGTGACAAGTCCCTGAAGAGCTGGCTGGTAGCTCGTTGTCACCGGCATTTGGGGAGACAGAGGTGCTGGTAGCAGGACCCTCACGCGCTTCCTAGAGCAGCGTCATCTCCCTGTGGGAACAGCCAGAGGAGGCAGCCGGGCGGGTGGGCCTAGCTCTTCATGTCGACGGAAGGGAGCGCAGTGCGAGTGGGTGGGTCCGTCTGAGGCCCGCCTCCCCGCAGGCTGCAGTGGGCTTCGTCCCGCATCTGGGTGTTCTGGGCTTTTATTACTGTTGATGGTCTTCTGGGACATATTCAGTTCAATTGTTAGTCCGTCCACTCAAGAAGCTGTTCTTTGATTTCATTCTAACCATGAAGTATCATTCCTGTACATACTTACAAAAAGTTCGTCATACCAGAAAAGAATATTCAATGTTATTTTAAATATTGACCATTTTCTTCACTACCCAATATCCCTAAATGAAAACTCCTCAGAAAGTGTTTACATTCCAAACTGAAGTTATTTGTAATCTCCTTTCTTTAAAAGTGGTAGATTTTCCCATCTCCCGTTATCTTTTTATTCTTTCTCTTTTCTCTTTATTTACAACATAGAGACGGACTACCTGCTGTTAGTGTGGTGATTTAACTGATACAACGTAGCATACGAATTGTGAGGGAAACTGTTCTACCTTCACCCCTCACCTCCCTGTGATTATCTGAAGGAATCAGTTTACACCGAAGAACTCCTGAGCCAGGCAGGCTGGGCTCCTGTCAGCGGGTCCGCGGGGGCCGGTTAGTCACTTGGGGTGGGTTCTGACCAGGCCGTGGGCTTCTTTCCCAGTCGTAGGCGCCTCCTGTTTGGCTGGTCACCCCCGACTTGATTTTGCCCTTCACTCTGCTCAGGCCCCGTCCCTGCCGCCAGCACACGCATGCTCTCCTGCACCCGCCTCCTGCCTGCCGCGGCCTCTTTCCACGTCTGCTTCTGTTTGTCCAGCCGGCGGGCCCAGACACGCCCTCTGGGCTGTCCCCGAGCTCTGCTGAGCGGGCAAAGTGCACAGTCCTTTCCGGCCGACACACCCCTGCTGGCCCTCCCGAGGCCCGAGGCCCGGGGTGGGGAGGCACTTTCATCCACCTGCCTGTCCTTGGCGAGCCTCTGCTGGCCCAGGGCAGACACTCACTGTCCTAGAAACAACGCCTCCCAGCCCGGTCCGGCTCCAGCCCCGAAGCACCTGTCCCCATCATGTCTCGCTGGCTCAGGGGCCTCACAGTGCAGCGGGATGGAATGCCACGCAGGCACTGCCTGTGGTTCGACGTGTGCTCCCCGTAGACATTCCAGATCCACTGCACAGGAACGAACGCACTCAACATTCCTTGGGCAAAATATATGCTCTCCTAGAGGGCTGAGCTGCTGTGGACGGGTTGTTCTAGTAAGACACTGGGCTAGACCCTGCAGCTTTCTTCACGCTGTTCGCGTCCTGCAACACAGAGCAGCACCTGCTACACCCGGAGGCCTGGTCTAGGGGCTGCACAGTGGCGGTTGACGGCGATGCTGGTCTCTTGCTGCAGGTCTGGTCCAGGGTCTCCGCAGGATTCGAACCCAGGTCTTCCTTCCATCCAGGCCACGGTGTTTGGTAACAGATGGGTGTTGAGTGAGTTTTTATTTCTCCAGCAGAATCAGTGGTGGTGCTTGGCACCTCGTGGGCATTCGCTGCTCAGCAGCCGCGCTGCCGGGCGGAGGGTCCCCTTCCTGCTCTGCTTCTCAGGTGGCGCCGCCTCCCGAGGCAGGAAGGCGGCCGAGTGGTGTGCTGCCGCCTCTCTGGGCTGCGTCCGGTGCAGCGCTGTCCAGGGTGGGCGGTGGCCATCAGGGTCCCTTCTCACCGAGCAGGAGGAGGGTCTAGTCCACAGTCTTTGCCCGGGCTCCAAGGTCAGCTTCCCGGGGCCGTGCCACACGGGTTCCATGAGTGAGCCCAGCACCTGCACACGCCCAGGTCGCCAAGGTTCTGCTCAGTGACCAGGGATGTGAAAAACGACCCTGCTTCTCAGGACTCACTCGGGGCCTCACAAACGAAACGTTCCTTGATGGGGCCCAGGTGTGCATCTACAGATTTAGCCCCATCCGTCCCTCTGCAGATAAAGGGAATTGAGGCTTAAGGGAACCAGTTTGGGAGAAAGACTTAGTCGTGAGTGAAGCAGAAGTGCTGTCCTGATTTCTCAGCTGTTCTGCAGCCAGAGGGTTCTCTTCAGACCTGTGTGGGACCAGTGGGGTAGGGTGGGCGTGCATTTTGTACTTGATTGACTGTCTGATGCTTGCTCTATGCTCAGTGTGCGGATGCAAGAGGCCTTGGTCGGAGGGGCTGGCTCTGAATGCAGATGCCTCCCTCAAAGGCTGCTGATTCTGACAGGGGAGGCACAGTAGGACGGTGCGTGCCTGGGAGACCTTCGGGTCTTCATGAGAGCACCGTGACTTCTCGTGGTGACAGACTGTCAGCAGGCTGACCCCGAGGACCATGTCCCTGGGGGACACTGCCCTGGGAGGCGGATTGATGTGACTTAGCTGCCGTCCAGCCTCAGCAGAACAGCCCTTTCAGGGGCCTCCTGGGCGCCCTGGGCTCCGTGTCAGGCCCCCGGGGGCCGGGCCTCGCTTCCTCGCGCTGCTCTGTACAACTGCAGGCGGTTGGGCTGTGTCCTCGGGTCTCCCCGGGGAAACAGGCAACAATGCTGTCTGCTGTGCTGTGGGCTCATTACCGGAATCGGATGAGTAACGTGTGAAAATACTTTGAAAGCTGGCAGCTGCCCAATGTCGTCCTTTGTGACCACGGAGAAATTGAGTTTGGTGGCCGTGGCACGTGTGTGTCTAGTCACGCTGGCCCCAAGGTATGCGTGCAGGGTTGGCGGACACCTGATCACAGGCAGGGCGGTGGGAAGTGGAGGGACATCCTGGGAGGGGCAGGCCGTGCACCCTAATGGCCAGGTCCTGGGGCAGCACCCGAGTGCTGCTCCTTCAGTGGAAAGTGACGCTTGGGACTCGGGGAAAGGGAAGTGCCCTGGAGAGCAGGCGGTCACTGTGGCTCCAGGCAGGGGACTTGCAGGACACCTCTGAGGGGAGACTGACTTCGGGGAGATCAGGGTGGGCCGAGCAGTCGGTCCTTCTCTCTCCACCATCGGATCGGAGCCACGTGGCCTCGACGGAGAGAAGCAGGAGCCTCAGGGTCATGGACACAGACTCGCCTTTGGGCAGAATCGTCTGATTAGGTGAGAGCAGGGCTGTGGGTTCTTATTCTAACGGTTGTTCAACGTCTCAGTTTGTGGAAGCCACGGGGGGTCTGGTGGGTGAGGTGCCCTGAAGCGGACGCGGGAAGATGCTCTGGAGGATGGGGGCCTGGACCGGAGCATCGTCTCCACACCCACTCTCCCGGCCTGGTCACCTCCACACCCACCGCCCCGGCCCTGGTCTCCTCCACACTGACTGCCCCGGCCCTGGTCACCTCCACACTGACTGCCCCGGCCCTGGTTGCCTCCACACCGACCGCCCCGGCCCTGGTCACCTCCACACTGACCGCCCCGGCCTGGTCGCCTCCACACCCACGCCCCCGGCCCTGGTCTCCTCCACACCAACCGCCCCGGCCCTGGTCACCTCCACACTGACCGCCCGGCCTGGTCGCCTCCACACCCACGTCCCCCGGCCCTGGTCACCTCCACACTGACCGCCTCGGCCCTGGTCACCTCCACACCGACCGCCCCGGCCCTGGTCACCTTCACACTGACTGCCCCGGCCCTGGTCGCCTCCACACCCATGACCCCGGGCCGGACGCAGGTCCCAGACGCCGTCCCGTGCAGCCTGCTTCCGGCACAGGGCTCTCCTCTTGCCCGGGCTCCCACTTTCCTGCCTGGGCGGCTCCTGTTTGCTCTGGCTGTTCTCTCTGGCTGTGGCCTTTCCTGCGTGTCCTCTGTGGCCTCCTTAGACTCGGCTCCAGATTGAAACGTTGATGTCAACAAGACGAAGTGATAGGAGTGGCCGGGATGTCATGACGTCACACGCTGGCTGAGACCTGGGGTCCCCAGCCTCAGCTCCGAGTTCAGCTCTGGCCACCGTTTGCCTCGACCTTCTCCAGCGTGCTCACTGCTGCCCAGTGACTCCGTGTTCTTGCCGCCTGAGCTTAAACACGGATGAAACCGATTGCGAAGGCAGGGCCTTTCTCACTGGGTGCCCTGCATTTGTTAATTTCCTCACTTGCCACATAGACCTCTTGCTCCTGAACCTGGTCAGCTGCAGCCACGCTTCCTCAGAAAGAACCGATTCCCGAGGGCTCCACCCTTCTGCTCCCACTGGGCCAGAGCCGGCGGCCGGCTGTAGTTTTCCCTGAAGTCTTTCATGGGGTCCTAGCATTCTCCCGGGTTATTGTTCTGAAAGTGCGATATTTTGTGCGATTTTGGAATAATCTCTCCCTTTTCATGACCTGGCAGCAGTATAAGCTATTGATGCTTATTCTTCTATCTCTTTTTGTGATAGATTAATCTTTTCCGTTTTAGCTTCTGGTGATGCATGTTATTAGCATTGCCGTGGCTGGTCTTTAGCATCTGGTTGGCTGTTACATAAACACCACCGAGGAGGTCTGTGGCCTCTGCCTGCACGGAGAAGGCGCGCCCCTTCGTTCCTGCATTTCCTCCGTTGCACCCAGCTCCTCGGCACCAAGAAGCCCCGTCCGCATATTCCTGTGGCTGGGAGTAGACGGCACTCACCGAGGGAAGCGGAACAGAATCAGCCTGGCTCCTGCCCCGGGAGCTGAGGTCAGATGAGCTGGACAGAGAGGAGGGAAGGACGGAAAGACATTGTCAGAAAATTGTCCCTATTCCAACAGGAGAGAAAATGAGTTCAGTTAATGAGTTAGGACACCTTTGGAATTCAATTAAATGGGATAAAGCACAGGTGACAGCTGTCAAGACAGCATTTGTGCTAATTAAACAGCTCAGGAGTGAGTCATAGCAGGCACAGTGGCCGTGCCAGTGGGGGAGGAGTGGGAGGGATGAAAGGTCAGAGGAAGTCGCCCTCTGATTGGCTGCATCTGATGTCTGCCTCTCAGGGGTCCCATCCCTGGTTTTGTGGCTCTGGTTCTGGTCCTTCTCACCTCTCACTGGGCTGCCATCTTGCCCCCCCGCCCCCCCCACCATCCACCAAGCTGCCATGGAAGCCTGGTCAGTTTGCTCCGCAAATCCTTAGGTCACAGGCACGAGGACGCGCATGGCTAAGCAGCCAGAGGGCCGTGCCCTCGCTCTGGCTGCGTTCAGGTGCCAGCCCCAGCAGCTGCCCAGGCTCCAGTCCTGTCTCCTTGGAGCTGCACCGGAGTCCAGAGTGAGTCCTTCTGTGCCGCCTGCCCTTCGTGGGCGTGACCCAGCCCGCCGTGAGCCCAGCATGGCATTGCGTGGAGCGCGGTCTGTCCACATGTGCGTTAGCTCTCAGACAGCGGGTGGCTCTAGTTTTCCCGTCCTCGGTGGCAGTACCTGTTGGCTGAGTGACAGCTGGTGGGGCTGGTCAGGCCACAGGCCCCGCGGGGACAGTGCGCAGGCCAAACATCTGCAAAGGTCTTTGACTCTCCTCTGCGCGGGAAGGACACCTCTCAGCATCGAGGGGAGAGGACGGCCTCACTCGTCCTGGGGCGTTTCCTGGCTGGGGGCCAGGAAGAGTGGGTCCAAAGCCCCGGACCGGGGCTGTGACCACGAGGGGCCCTGGCGTTTGCTTGGACTCTGAGACACAGAGCCTTCTACCTCTCCAAGGGCCCGGCCAGGTCTGGCGGGAGCGCAGGCCAGGTTTGCTTTGTCCCTGGCAGTTACTGTCTCCATCGGGGCCGCGCACAGCATGTGGGTGGCGGGACACGCCGACCTCTGTGGGAACTCGGGGAGGGCAACTGCCTTTCGAGACCAACAGTGACCAAGAGGCAGCCCTGCTTTCCAGATCGGCAAAGCCCTTTCCCACCCGGACGTTGTGCATTTGGTGGGCCACATGCCATTTGATGCTACTTAAATTTTCCTATAAAATGGAATATTATAAATTGATTTTCTTTTGAAGTGGGAACTCTCAACATTAAAAAAATTATCCCCAGACGCTTCATCTTGAGCTCCCTGTGTGTGTGACTGTCGCAGGGTGGGGGCTGTGGAGTGTGACCCGGCGCACAGCACAGTGGGGTCCTGAGGTCGGAGTCCAGGGAAAGCTGCCCTGTGAGCGAGTGGGAACGGTGTGGCCAGCCAGGCTGTGAGGTGACGTCACCCGGAGTTGCAGGCCTTCAGGGTGTGTCGTGCTGCGGCTGGAGCGTGTGGTCGGATGCTGCCCAGGCGAGGGATGGTCCAAGGGGTGACTTGGGCAGGACACAGCATGCACACGCCTATCGCGTGGGGCCCTTCACTCAGTTACAGTTTATGGTGCTGATTCTACCGGGTCCTACATCATGACCCTCCCCCGCAGCACCGCCCTGGGCTGGACACCGAAGACAGGCGGCCTCATCCTTAGGGATATAACCAGAGGGGCCTGGACAGGGCGCCTGTGTGCCTGGGGGGGCACTGTCGCCCCTGCTCTCAGCCTGGCTGGCCTGTGGGCTGAGACCTGGGGAAAGGTGATGCCTGGTGATTTGCCAAAGTTGGAGGAGGCACGTTGGTGGAAGAACCATAAGAGGGTTGTTTTTGTGCCTTTCTTTTTCTTTAATTGCCTCTCAGCTGCCTTTTTTTTTTTTTTTTACTTTTTAAAATATGTTTTTATTAATTTCAGAGAGGAAGGGAGAGGGAGAGAGAGAGAGAAACATCAATGATGAGAGAGAATCATTGATCGGCTGCCTCCTGCACACCCCTCACTGGAGATCGAGCTCACAACCTGGGCATGTGCCCTTGACAGGAATCGAACCCAGGACCCTTCAGTCCGTGGGCTGACACTCCATCCACTGAGCCACACCAGCCAGGGCTCAGCTGCCTTTGAGCAGATGTGCCCTGGCATCTAGGAAGAGTGAGGACGCCTGCCCTCCCCTGAGGAAGCTGGTGGGGCAGGGTGTCCGTGGGGTGAGGGGTGCTTTCCTTTGGTTTGGTTTATAAATGTGGGAAGGGCGGCCCAAGAGGATAAGACTTTGTGGTGACGGGCACAGTTCTTGGTCTTGGCCCAGAAACACAGGTGCTGATATTTACGTGAGGCTGTTAGGGATTGGTGATGCCGAGCAGTTCCATTCCCTCCTGGCCCGGTCTGTCCTGGGCAGACGGTGAGGGGGGGTGGGGGGGGAGGTGGCTGAGTGCCAGGTCCAGCATGTCCCAGAGCCCTGTCGGAACCGGGCCTGGCCAGGCCCCTGCCTGGGACGTCCCTCCCTTTGCTGTCACCACAGGGGAGCCTGTGCTCCTGGCAGGTCTGCCCTCCCTGCTGCCCGGGAAGTCAGGAGTCACCTGTCGCAGGTGAGGCCACCAGGTGGAGGGAGGGGCACTGCGCCCAGGGCCACCCGCCAGGGGGCTGGCCCAGGACTGGGTTCCTGCGATGTGGCACTTCCTTCCACTTCCTTCTGGTGCTGAGAGGGGACGCTCTGGGCACCGGGTGGCCGGTCCTCGAGACCAAGACGCATCTACCAGTAAGTGTTCCTGGCGGGCTCAGCGGCCCCACCTACCCTGCTCCGTCGAGAACCGCATGGTTAGGAGCGTGTGCAGAAGTCGAGCTTCGCAGAGGCCGCGGCTCAGATGAGTGGCAGCACCCCACCCCCTGGTTGCCTCTTGGCCATCCTGGCGGCAGGGATGACGGGCAGACAGAGGTCCCGCTGATCTGTGCCCTGTGTGGTCGCCGGGCTGGGAGCGGACATGTCCTTGTGGTCTGCTTCCTCCTTGGCTCTGGGGGAGGGGCAGTGCCCCTGCTGGCCTGTCTGAGGACCTGAGCAGACAGCGCCTGTTGGGACTGTGCACGTGGGAGGAACGTGAGGCCTCCTGCTCCAGGGGTGGTGGCCTGGGGCTCCCTTTGGGATTGTGCTTTGGGGCAGGGGACACACAGGGACTGTGGAAAGGCTCCGTGTGGGGCGTGGAGAAGGGGGTGGGGTGAGGAGCCGTGCGGCAGGTGTGGGGGCACCTAGCAGGTGCTTGCTCAGCTCAGGTAGATGACGCGACTCCACCGCTCCATCTAAATCCTGATGGAGACACCACTCTGCTTTGGAAAACCTCTGACAGACACAGAGCCTGCGGCTTTGCCGGTGCCTCAGGACAGGAGGCGAGGGCGCACCAGGCTCCCTGGTTTCCCAAAGCTTTTCTCCGGCCACCCCCCGCCCCCGTATCCCGGGCCCCTTCCTTCTCCCTCACCAGCTCCTCTGTACTCACTCAAGGCCTCCAGGCCATCATCCAAACCAGGCCCCTCGTTCACTGGAGCTGCCGCTCCCTGCCGCCCTCCTGTGCGGCTGCTCTCTCTGGCCTGGGAGTGGAAAGTGCAGGAGAGGATCGGAGCTCTGGTGCAGTCTGCCTGCTGCTCCTCTGGCCTGTGCACCCCTTACAGCCGTACAGTCTGGTCCCCAGTGAGGGGAGGGCACCCACACAGGGAGCGCACCAGGACGGCTCACCGGGACGGCTCACCGGGACAGTGCTGGGTCTGGGCTGCCGGCTGAACCGTGTGACTGTCACCGCGTACCTCAGAGCTTTGGCTTGAGTGTGTCGAGGTCTCACCTTCCCCTGCAGCCACCGAGCGACCCTGAGCAGAGCGTGTGCCTTTGCACGGCCGGGTCCTTTCACACTGCAGCCACGCCGGACGTGGGCCCGAGAGACCGCAGAGGAACCTCCAGGCTCGTGTCTGTCCCGTATTCCCCCAGGAACTGTCTCCACAGCCTGGCTCCCTGCTCTGCCTCCCTCCCTGGCCTCTGCGGGCTCTCCTTGCTGACGGGCCTTCTTTGTCCTTGTGGCTCGTCTTACCCCTCTCCCTCCACCTTTCGGTGACAGAGATTGTTGCTGTGACTTAATTGTCAGGCTTCCTCTCCTTTAGCCTCCCCGATCACTGTGTCTGAAAAATCATGGCAATGTTTTGCGGTGGAGAGAACGATTAGGACTGGGTGGGGCCCCTGGTGGGTGTCAGGCAGCTGGTAAGGGTGGGGGCGGGAGGCCGGGCTGCCTGGGTGGTAATAGCTGGATAACATCTCCCGGTTCTGGCTGAACCACCGCAGCTCCCCCGACTCTCCCCACGGCTCCCCCAACTCTCCACGGCTCCCCCAACACCCTGCACACGGAAGAGCTGCCACCGGTTAAACATCTGATAGGCCAGGCCTTGCGCTGGGTGCTTGGGTCCAGTGGCTGCACCCAGTTAGGGGACACAGGGAGCCCAGGAATCAGACATAACCGACAGCTCTGCTGCGGGAGACCCAGCTGATGGGGACCAGAGCCGGGAGGGGAAGTGAGTGCCTCCATTGCAGGCACTGTGCCACTCCCCCTCACGGTGCCTCTGTCGGGAGAACAAGAACCCAGGCTCGGAGCCCAGCCCAGGTGTGACCCAAGCCCAGGTCCTTTCCCTCCACCCACTCCCACCCCAAGAGTCTGTGGTCCAGGCTCTGCCATGCCCACCGCGGGCCCTACTGATCCGACTCAGTGAGGACAACTGGTGGCCAGGGAGCCTCTGAGGACTTTGGTTTCCATGTGATGCCCTGAAGGTTCGTGTGTGCCATCTGGCCAGCCAGGGAGTGAGGGCATCTGCTGGCACTCATGTCCCAACATGGGCAAGTGTGTCCCCTTAGGCATGTGGGGAAGGGGGTGAGCTGTGTGGGGAGTGGGGGGAACTACGGGGAGTGAGGGGAGCTGCGGGGAGAGTATGGGGGAGCCATTGGAAGTGGGAAGAAGTGGGAAGGGAAGGGGGGGTGCAGTGTGCTGGGAGACAGGAGGGGACCACTGTAAGGGAGGAGCCCCATAGACCACCTCGGCCTCAAGGTCTGTTCAAAGCCAGTCTGTCTGCGTTGTTGCCCTCAGAGAGACAGTGTGCATTGTGAGAACGCACATTGTGACAGTGTGCATTGTGAGAGCGCGCATTGTGAGAGCGCGCATTGTGAGAGTGCACATTGTGACAGTGCATTGTGAGAACATACATTGTGAGAGCGCACATTGTGACAGTGCATTGTGAGAGCACGTATTGTCAGTATGCATTGTGAGAGCGCGCATTGTGACAGTGCATTGTGAGAGCACGTATTGTCAGTATGCATTGTGAGAGCGCACATTGTGACTGTGCATTTTGAGAGCGCACATTGTGACAGTGTGGATTGTGAGAGCATGTATTGTCACAGTATGCATTGTGAGAGCGCACATTGTGACTGCATTGTGAGAGCACGTATTGTTACTGTGCATTGTGAGAGCACACATTGTGACAGTGTGCATTGTGAGAGCGCACATTGTGACATTGTGCATTGTGAGAGCACGTATTGTTACTGTGCATTGTGAAAGCGCACATTGTGACAGTGTGCATTGTGAGAGCGCACACTGTGACTGCATTTGAGAGCACATATTGTCACTGTGCATTGTGAGAGCGCACATTGTGAGTGTGCATTGTGAGAGCACGTATTGTCAGTATGCATTGTGAGAGCGCACATTGTGACAGTGTGCATTGTGAGAGCACATATTGTCACAGTATGCATTGTGAGAGCGCACATTGTGACTGCATTGTGAGAGCACGTATTGTTACTGTGCATTGTGAGAGCGCACATTGTGACTGTGCATTTGAGAGCACATATTGTCACAGTGTGCATTGTTAGAGCACACATTGTGACATTGTGCATTGTGAGAGCACGTATTGTCACAGTATGCATTGTGAGAGCGCACATTGTGACTGTGCATTGTGAGAGCACGTATTGTCACAGTATGCATTGTGAGAGCGCACATTGTGACTGCATTGTGAGAGCACGTATTGTCAGTATGCATTGTGAGAGCGCACATTGTGACTGCATTGTGAGAACACGTATTGTCACAGTATGCATTGTGAGAGCGCACATTGTGACTGCATTTGAGAGCACATATTGTCACAGTGTGCATTGTGAGAGCGCACATTGTGACATTGTGCATTGTGAGAGCACGTATTGTCAGTATGCATTGTGAGAGCGCACATTGTGACTGTGCATTGTGAGAGCACACATTGTGACTGTGGATTGTGAGAGCACGTATTGTCACAGTATGCATTGTGAGAGCGCACATTGTGACTGCATTGTGAGAGCACGTATTGTTACTATGCATTGTGAGCGCACATTGTGACAGTGTGCATTGTGAGAGCGCACATTGTGACTGCATTTGAGAGCATATTGTCACAGTGTGCGTTGTTAGAGCGCACATTGTGACATTGTGCATTGTGAGAGCACGTATTGTCACAGTATGCATTGTGAGAGCGTACATTGTGACTGTACATTTGAGAGCACGTATTGTTACTGTGCATTGTGAGAGCGTACATTGTGACAGTGCATTGTGAGAGAACGTGTCACAGTATGCATTCTGAGAGCGCACATTGTGCCAGTGTGCATTGTGAGAGCACGTATTGTGACTGTGCATTATGAGAATGCACATTGTGAGAGCACGTATTGTGACAGTGTGCATTGTGAGAGCGCACATTGTGACTGTGTGGATTGTGAGAGCACGTATTGTCACAGTATGCATTGTGAGCGCATACATTGTGACTGCATTGTGAGAGCAGGTATTGTGACAGTATGCATTGTGGGAGCACACATTGTGACTGCATTGTGAGAGCATGTTTTGTCAGTGTGCATTGTGAGAGCGCACATTGTGACAGCATGCACTGTGAGAGCGTGCATCGTGTTTGTGTGCATTTTGACTGCATTGTGAGAGCGCACATTGTGACTGTGGATTGTGAGAGCACGTATTGTCACAGTATGCATTGTGAGAGCGCACATTGTGACTGCATTGTGAGAGCACGTATTGTTACTATGCATTGTGAGCGCACATTGTGACAGTGTGCATTGTGAGAGCACACATTGTGACTGTGCATTTGAGAGCATGTCACTGTGCATTGTTAGAGCGCACATTGTGACATTGTGCATTGTGAGAGCACGTATTGTCACAGTATGCATTGTGAGAGCGTACATTGTGACTGTACATTTGAGAGCACGTATTGTTACTGTGCATTGTGAGAGCGTACATTGTGACAGTGCATTGTGAGAGAACGTGTCACAGTATGCATTCTGAGAGCGCACATTGTGCCAGTGTGCATTGTGAGAGCACGTATTGTGACTGTGCATTGTGAGAGCGCACATTGTGAGAGCACGTATTGTGACTGTGCATTGTGAGAGCGCACATTGTGACTGTGTGGATTGTGAGAGCACGTATTGTCACAGTATGCATTGTGAGCGCGTACATTGTGACTGCATTGTGAGAGCATGTTTTGTCAGTGTGCATTGTGAGAGCGCACATTGTGACAGTGTGCACTGTGAGAGCGTGCATCGTGTTTGTGTGCATTGTGACTGTGCATTGTGAGAGCGCACTTTGTGACTGTGCATTGTGAGAGCATGTATTGTCACAGTGTGCATTGTGAGAGCGCACATTGTGACAGTGTGCACTGTGAGAGCGTGCATCGTGTTTGTGTGCATTGTGACTGTGCATTGTTGGAGCGCACATTGTGACAGTGTGCACTGTGAGAACGTGCATGGTGTTTGTGTGCATTGTGACTGTGCATTGTGGGAGCGCACATTATGAGAGTGCGCATTATGTCAGTGCTCATCGTGAGAGTGTGCGTCATGAGAGAGTGCGCTGTGAGAGAGTGCATCGTGTTAGTGCGCATGGTGACAGTTCATTGTGAGAGCCGGCATCGTGAGAGCGCACGTTGTGACAGCGCCCATTGTGCTGTGACTCCCTCAGCTCGTGGTGACAAAGTGCGTGCCTGCTGTGTCTGCTTCACACAGGTTTCCACAGAGAGCAGAGTGGTGGCTGGCTGAGAGGAATGGCCTCTGGCTCCTCTTGCTGCTCAGGGCCTGCTGGCACCCAGGCGTCGGGCCTGCCTCCTGGCCCCTGGTCCTCAGGGCGCCACACCTCCCCTCCTCTTGGTTTCTCATTTGAGTTGCCCCTCCTTGTGCCAGGGCACTTGCGGCGACACTTGGCATAGCTGGTGGCACTCGAGATGCCTCTGAGGAGAATGGTGAGGCTTTGTCTCTCATACCCTTTGATTCTAAAGGTGAGAAGAGTTGTATGTGCAGAGAGAAGGCCCATGGGAGTCGGGCGGTGCCAGGATGGTGCCAGGCAGTGCCAGAGTCTGTGTGTGTGTCTCTGTGTCTCTGTGTGTATCTCTGTGTGTCTCTGTGTGTGTGTTTGTGTGTGTCTCTGTGTCTCTCTTTGTGTGTCTGTGTCTCTCTGTATGTGTCTCCCTGTGTGTCTCTCTGTGTGTGTCTCGTCTCTGTATGTGCATCCCTGTGTGTATGTGTGTCTCTCCTATATGTGCCTCCCTGTGTGTGTCTCTGTGTCTCTCTGTGTGTGTCTGTGTGTGTCTCCCTGTGTGTCTCTGTGTGTCTTTGTGTGCCCTGTGTGTCTCTGTGTGTGTCTCTGTATGTGTCTCTGTGTGTTTCTGTGTGTCTCGGTGTATCTTTGTGTGTGTCTCTGTGTGTCTCTGTGTGTGTATCTCTGTGTGTCTCCCTGTGGGTCTCTGTGTGTGTCTCTGTGTGTGTCTCTCTGTGTGTCTCTCTGTGTCTCTGTGTGTGTGTGTCTCTGTGTGTTTTGTCTCTCTCTGTGTGTGTACACGTCTTTAAAAATTCCGGCCTGGGAGATTAGTGCTGTTTCTGTTTAGGGGTCACCTGTGAGCGTGGCTCCCGGGCATCCCAGATGGAGTGGTGTTTGGACTGTGCTCTGGGTCCACAGGATGCAGAAAGAGCTTCACATTCATGCTGCTGCCTCGGAGAGGGGACTGTGAGGGGGGACCGTGCTGCTACAACGTGGGACATGCATGTCTGCGGAGGGAAGTGTCTCTTCTGGGACCTGCATGAAGACTCAGAGCCACAGCCCAACCCCTTCCCCCAGGTTGTTTCTCTGATGAATTCGTGCACCAGTACAGCCAGCAGCACAGGAGGCCGGGAGCGAGCTGAGCGCCGGGAGCCGAGGCAGCCTCCCCTGGAGGAGGGCGCGGCAGAACCCAATTTGGTTGCCATTCCATTGTCTTGTCCGTGGCAAACCAAAGGGGGCGATTATTTAAAGGCACAATCACAGGCGTATTGAGATGCAGTTCGCACACCGGGCCGTTCACTGTTCCGTGTGTGCCGTTCGGAGCCTCAGCACCTTCGCCCAGTGGTGCGGCCGTGACCCCGACGGTGGCAGAGAATTGCCGTCATCCCTGAGGAAAGCCCGTGCCATTAGCAGTCCCTGATCTGACCCCTGGACACCCAGCCACCTCTGTGTCACTGGGTTTGCCTCTTCTGGGTGGTCCTGGGCCATGGGTCCCATCGCACGCAGCTCCTTCCCTCAGCACAGTCCCCAGGTCCGGCTCCCTTGCTGCCTGATGTGTGACACCGTGTGACACGCCACCTGTCCTGTCGCCACCCACCCTCCATGGATGTGGTGGTGTTTCCCTGTGGGGCTGTTATGTGTGATACTGCCACAAACATCATGTGTCAGTGTTGTGTGGCCACGTCTCTACTTCTTGTGGGCACTTCCGAGCAGCCCCTGACCAATGGACACAGCGAGCCGGTGCTGGCAAGTGGCGCTCCTCCTGCAGGGGCGGCGGGGGCTGGACGGCTCCTTCCTCTCAGACCCCAGTCAGTCCTGGCAGCTGTGGAGCATTTCGGGAGCCTTCTGGGTGCGCGGGGGCGGGGCGGGAGCCTGCCCTGCAGCTGCGGGCGGGCTGCAGTCGGGGCTAAGGACACCCCTGTAAGTCCCCACTGCCCTCCCGCACGGGCACACCTGGGCCCGGGAGCGGCTCCGGGGACAGCGCCCTCATAGTGGGCGTGGAGCACCCGCCGCATTCCCCTCCCGGGGCATTTGGGGAAGGTCACTGCTGAGTGTGGGCCTGGAACGGGCCCTGCTGCTGCGCTCCAGGCTGCTTTGCTTGATGCTAAATGAGGGAGAATGTCCCCCAGGTTCCACTCAGGACCCAGTCAGGGCCACTCTGCCGCTGGGCCCTGCAGCAGTCCTGCAGCGGGCACGTCCCGTCACAGCGCGGGCACGGGCACTTAACCGCAGGCCGCAGGTCCTCGTTCCTCAGCTCTGTGCCCAGCCCCGCTCTCAGGGCTGGGATGGCAGGACCACAGGCCAGGTGCAGACTCCGGGCGCCCCACTTGCCGGCCAGCCTTCCGGGGCCCACCCCGGGTGCTGGGAGGGAACCCGCGTGAGAGCCTTGGGTGGGTCAGGACAGGACAGTGAGCACTGTAAGCCCTGGCCAGACGCCCGACTATCAAGCACTTGTCACATTCCTATTAGTGTTCTGTGACGTAACCTCGGACATGGCTCCTGCCATTCCTTTCAGCTTGGAGATCTCTGCTCCGTGACCCAGGGTTTTAGCACCTCTCAGGGCAGCAGGTCGTCAGGGAGTAACAGACGCCAATCCTGGCTGGTGATTTCTGGTACACTCAGGGCGCTAGGTGTGAGTGGGGTGCCAGGTGTGAGCGGGGCGCCAGATGTGAGCGTGGCGCCAGGTGTGATCGGGGCGCTAGGTGTGAGCAGGGCACTAGGTGTGAGCAGGGCAATAGGTGTGAGCAGGGCGTTAGGTGTGAGCAGGGTGCTAGGTGTGAGCAGGGCGCTAGGTGTGAGCAGGGTGCTAGGTATGAGCAGGGTGCTAGGTTTCTGCCAGCTTTTGTGTGTTTTTGGAGAGAGGACCCAGTGTGGCAGGAGACCAAGGAATGTGACAGGGTCTGGAGGGTGCAGGATAGAAACCAGGCCTGTGTGGACCTGAAGGGGGAGGCGGTGAGAATGCGGGCGGAGCTGGGGAGGTCTGGACAGGGAGCCAGGAGCTGGCCTGCCGTCCATTGAGTGCTGAGCCCTCCTGCGTCCGTGCTGGGAGCGCCCATGCCTGTCCCTGTGTTTTCAGAGAGACACGGACAGTGGGGAGCAGAGATGCAGGGACCTCTACGCTGCGCCCACTGTGGTCTCCTTTTTGCCCCTGGAGGCCGTGGCCCTGTGCTGTCCGTCGGGCCTTCTGTCTGTGCAGACGGGCTTCCAAGGAGCTGGGTGGTGTGTACTTCCAGTGGGGCTCCCTCTGAGACACCTCCCGTTGGGATTGTGGCCTCACTTTCACCTACCCTTGCTCTCCTGGCCCTGGGGTCCCCCAACCAGGATCCGGGCGAATGCTTGACTGTTGCTCAGCTGCTGGGGGGGTGGGGTGGGCGAGCTGCATGTGGGCTGAGTGCCGCCTACGCCTCTGGCTCATGCCAGTGCCTCAGGGTTGTTTCAGTGAATGACCTTTATTTTTTAGAGCGACATTTGGGTTATGGAACATTGGGTGGCGAGGACAGAGTTCCCACACAGGCTCCTCCCAGTCTCCCATCATGGCCTCTTGTTTAGGGTGGTGCGTTGTTACAGCTGACCCAACACTGACCGTCACAGTTATAGTAGGTCCCCCTTGAGTTGTCCATTATGTGCAGCCACTGCTTGCCCAGACTTCCTGTTTGCTTTTGAAGGAGCCGTATCTGTGCTGCAGCTGCGCCCATGTGAGGGGAAGCAGAGCCGCCGGAGCACTGAGCTCTGCCTCACACTGAGCTCTCCCCTGGCCTCTCCCTGCGGAGGGTGGTGGGAGTCTGACAGGCCCAGGTGGTGACGATCTGGGGGACGGTCACGCGGTGATGCCTGGCTGCTTTCCTGTTGTGATTTATGTACCAGGAGACACTATGATTCTGCTTATCGTTGCCTTCAGAAGTCAGGCTCCAGAACACAAGGTGGGAGCAAGAACATGGAAACAGCCCCGAGAGGTCTGACTGGCTGGGGACTGAAGCTGCCAGAGGCTGAGAGTCGTGTGCAGTTGGGTGGCTCCCCTGGAGGTGGAGCCACAGGTACACTGACCAGATCCCCTCCCAGGGGTCCCCAGCATTTTGGCAGCTTCCGCCCAGCCATTTCCTTCCAGATGCTGGAGAAGAGACCCCGATGTTCTGCAGGCCTCCCCCTTCCCCAGAAGCTCTGAGCAGATGTCAGTAGAGGCCCTGCAGTTCCTTCCAGCAGGGCCTCCTGAAGGCGGCACAGAGCCCCACGAAGTCTCACAGAGTTAAGTGGCCGGCGGTTCAGTCACAAGCAGGGAGCTCTGCTCGGGGTAAGCCAGGAATTGCAGGTGCTCCTGCTGGGTCCAGTCCAGCACCTTGATACCAGTCAGATGAGCTAAGGGACTCCATTCGGACTGTGCAGGTGGCAGGTGGGGGCTGACTGTACAGGTGGGGGCTGACTGTGCAGGTGGGGCTGACTGTATAGGTGGGGGCTGACTGTGCAGGTGGGGCTGACTGTACAGGTGGGGGCTGACTGTGCAGGTGGGGCTGACTGTACAGGTGGGGCTGACTGTGCCGGTGGGGGCTGACTGTTCAGGTGGGGGCTGACTGTGCAGGTGGGGGCTGACTGTGCAGGTAGGGGCTGACTGTGCAGGTGGTGGCTGACGGTGCAGGTGGGGGCTGACTGTACAGGTGGGGGATGACTGTACAGGTGGGGGCTGACTGTGCAGGTGGGTGATGACTGGTGCTGGACCCTTGGCAGCACCCAGGCTGCCTCCTATCCTCCGCAGGTGGGTTCTCCTAGCCACGGTGGGTGGACATGTGCTCATTCTGGGAGCATTCCAGTCATGTGTGTGCCTGGACCTGTGCAGCATGGCCAGCCAGGGATGATCACACATGTGTTTGGCCATGTTCCTGCCAGGAGGGAGCACCTTCCCTGGGCGCCATGTGTAACGTGACCTTGCTGGGTCCTGAGGTCCTGCCACTCACGTGATGGGTGAGGGAACAGGAGTTGAAGGCCTGTTGCCCAGCTCGTCCTGACTGCTCCGGGTTCAGGGAGGACCGTCAGGTGAGCATGCAGGTGCCGGGCAGGAGGGCCTTTGAGGTCGCACAGTCATGAGCTCGGCCTCCCCCTTCCTGGCTGTGCAGCCACTGACATGTGACACACTGCGGGGCCCTGGCGCAGCTCAGCGGGGCAGTGCCTACCACAGTTTGATCTGACGCCCTGAGACCTGGGGGCTTCGTGTACCTGAGCGGTCGCCAGCTGCTCACTCCCCGCAGACCAGTATGCTCACTGCTCCCCGCGGGCCGCTCGGCTCTGCGCTCCCGTGTGTTAGCACAGGCTGTGGGCAGTGCCCGGGAAATCCTGTGCCGTTTAGAATCTGAAACCGTGCTCGCTGGGCCAGCCTCAGCTCCCCATTCCAGCGAGAACCGTGTTCCGGTAACCACAGGAAATGCCTCCTGGCTTGGATGGCCCGCAGTTACTCGGGCCAAGTTCAGAGGACTGTGTGGGAGGCACGGCCCAGGGTCGCTGGGTGCCCAGCTGTGCCTGGCGTGCAGCCCAGCTGTGTGGGCCTTTCCCGCAGTGAACCTCACGCACCTGCATGTGTCCGTCCGTCCGTCCACACAGAGCTGTGCGTCAGGCTGGGACCCGGCCTCTGTTCTTTTCCTCCACACATTCCTGGGTTGTTTGAATAGTGCACAGTGAGTTGTTCCGATATTAAACACCAGCCTTACAGTCAGGTAAACATCTTAATAAAATATTAGTCCATTCCTCCCTCCAGTTACTTCCCTCAAGTGTGTGTGTGTGTTCCCTGAGTCCCCTGGGGCTCGCTCAGGGATCGGCCATTCACTAAGAAAACATGCCCCTTCCTTCCTTCTGGTTGTTGCGGCTTTAATGTGTGCAGGCAGGTCTGTGAGGGAGACACTGCCGTGCTTGACGGGGTCCCGGCTCCCCGTGAGGAGTCGGCATGCAGAAAGGCCAGCTGGCTGGAGCCGCAGTCACATCCACGCTCGCTGCATCACTGGTGACGAGCGGGTGAACAGGAAGCAGGACGTTGTTCATTGGCCTGTTATACACACAGCTGGACAAGGTGTCCCCATGGCTCTTGTGAAATGGGGAGATGAGCTGGGTGCCTCCCCAGGTCACCCGCTGCTTGCAGGCTGTGACGGGACACTCACATGCGTTCTCACCTCCCTCTTCTCCCCACAGTACGTCGGGAGCCTGGACGTGCCGCGGCCCAACAGCAGAGTGGAGATCGTGGCTGCCATGCGCCGGATCCGGGTGAGCGCCGGGCGTGGGGGGCCGGGACCCTCTCCCGCTCCGAGGGAAGCTATTCGGAGTTGGGTGGTGGACCTTGGTTAGGCCAAGGTTGAAATGATGGGGGGTTGGGGGGGTGCCACCTCCTGTCTCCCGATCTGCTGCTTCCAAGCTGAGACCTGCCCCGGGGGTGGGCCTGCTGGAGCGAGACAGAGGGGGTGGCCTGTTTCCGCCCCGGCTTTAGGGGAAGCTGGACGGGAAGCTGTTGGTTAGCTCCGGACGGTGAACACATAAAGCCCTTTCCTGGGGCATGTAAGATAAGATTTACTTGGAATATTAAGAACAAATATGGGATTTCAACAAAATGTTCTTGGTCGGTTGCCGTAGGCTCTGGAAGTGTGTGCGCCCTCCTGCGTGTCTGGAGTCTGGGAAACGTTCCCTGGGTGGCCGAGCGGGAGCGAGGAGGAGGTGCCGGGCGGGGTGGTGCCAGGGCTCTCGAAGGACGGGGGTCTCACAGGCTGTGCACTTCGCAGCAGTTGGGGCCGGGCAGGCGAATCATGGTGACTTTTTGCAGTTAACGGGTGTTGGTGGACGCAGCCCGGTGTGGGCTCTGCCTTTGGGAGGAACCACCTCCCATCACCTGTCAGCCGCGTGGCCGCGCGCCAGGAGCTCCGTCCCCGGGACCTGCTTCCAGGGCTTAGTGAGCAGCTCATTAAATTAGAGGGAGAATTAAGGGGCAGCAGCTGTTCGGTCTGCTGTCCAGTCGCTGTAGACCGGCCATCCCGCGGCGCGGACGCCGGTGTGTGCCGTCCACCTGTCGCTGCGGGCGCAGCGCCCTGCCCCCCCCCCCCCAGGCCGTGTTGGTGAGGTCACAGCTGCTGAGAGTCAGGCCTGGGGTCTGAGCAAAGGGCTGTTGCTGACTTTGTCCTCTGGTGAACGGCGCGAGGCCCAGTGTGGACAGGACAGGGTGGGTTTGGGCTGTGGGGCGCTTACGGGCCCACAGGATACAGGCCTCCAGCCCGGCCAGGGAGTGGCCAGTGCCCGGAGCACAGCAGTTAGGACGGGGGTGCCAGCACTTTCATCCATGCCAGGCACTGTGCCCTGCCCGCCCTGTAGTGCCATCTCTCGGACCCTGTCCGCACTCAGCACGGGACCCGGATGGGGCAGGGCAGGGGTGCAGCCGCCCGAGAGAGGCACTGGACTCCCCTTCTGCGTGGGGCTCCCACAGGCGTGGCCCCTGCCTCCCAGCTCACACTGCAGTGTCCGCCTGGAGCTAAAGGCACAGCCTTGGGCGCCATCACTGGCCCCTCGTCCGGACGTCAGTGTTTCCCACAGCGGGTCTGGCTGTCCTGGGCTCGGGGGCGCCCCAGGGCCTGGACTCCGACAGAATTCACACGTGTGTTTGCCGTTCCCCCAGGGGCCTGGGAAGGCAGCCTGTTCCCCCCGTGGGCAGGGCCCTCTGCCGAGCTGCCCGCTGCGTCCCTGCCCACAGCGTGTGCCCGCCATGTGGGGACCGGTGCCCTTTCTAGACAAGAAGGGGTTCGTGGTGCATCTGGTGAATTCCCACCGGTGAGGAAGTGGATTTTGGAGCTGCACGTGGGATGTGGGCAGGGCTGCTGTGCCGCCTGCTCCGGGCGGCTGTGGACTGCGTGTGTCTGGCATTGGTTCAGATTTTGGTTCCAGCAGCTCCTCGGAATTGCTGTCACCTGGCCGTCCTGGCTGTCAGCGGTCTGAGCGTCGCCCTGAGTGTGCGGTACGGGACTCCGGGACCCGGTGCCAGGGCTGCCGTTTCCTGCTGTGAGCAGTGACACAGCTGTGAAGTGACATCTTCACTGGCATGAGCACCTGCCTTTGAATTGATTGCTTATATAACTAGAGCTTAATTTATGAATTTGTGTGAGACCTGTATGCATAGAAGTTTCTGTCTAGTTTTATGTTATAACAGACCCCTGGCCACCACCTCTCTTGGTAACAGCTTTAATACGAGGCTTCACGGAGTGCGCACGCAGCGGTCTGGCTCCCGCACACAGTGCGAGCCTTCAGCGCTCCGCTAGGACGTTTGCATCAGCCACAGAAACCTGCCCGCGGCCCACACCTCTGGCCCGCCAGGCGTGCACTCCTGTGCCCCGTCGCTCGCATCTGCCTGTTCTGGACGTGGCAGACACCGGGCCTCAGACAGCCCTGACCTCGCGCCCGGCTCCTTGCACTGGGCACCATGTTGCCGAGGTTCAGCCGTCAGGGCTTCCATCCGTGCCTCGTGCTGCTTGTACCGAGTACCACTCCCCAGCGTGGACACCGAACCTATTTCCTCATTCAAACAAAACTATTTTCTGTGAAAGAGGCTCAGACTTTAGGTTCTAGGAGGCACTTGCTGTGGATGGAGCCACGTGTGAGCAGAGGGTCACAGCTGCCTTCCCAGCCGTGGGAGCCGTGGGAGCCGTGGGAGCCGTGGGAGCCGGCATGCTGCCTCTTCTCTGCAGGGATGTGCTGGCTTCCTTGGATGAGCACATCCTGTTCCAGGGCAAACAGGCCCTGTCTGCGTGCAGCTCGTGTGCTGGTGGTTGGAGTGGAGGTCGGGGAGGGACAACAGCACGACTGTCGTGTCCCGGAGTCTCAGCAGAGCAGACCGTGTCAGAGCGGGGCCGGCGCTATTTTATACGATGGCTGGGCAGGCCTCAGGGCTCCAGTGCCATCTGAGTCTCTAGAGATGCGAATGAGAGAGAGAACAGTGGTGCAGGGTCCTGAGCAGGAGTGGGCTGTGCAGGCCAGGACAGAGTGGTCGCCGTGGCTGCGGACGCGGGAGGAAGCGGGACTGTGGTGATGATTCTAGTTCACACCCAGGATCACACCGCAGGCGAGTCTGGTTCACTGCACAGCCACCGGATGCCTGACCACACGTGAGGAGATCCTTTATCTTCCCCGAGTCTGTGCCAGGCTGGGGAGCCACTGCAGGAGCAGCCCTTGTTCTGCCCATTCAGCTGAGTGAGGTGGGACCGATGTCCAAACCGGGCGGAGCTGCCGGAGCTGCCGAGGGCACTGTCGGCCACAGAGAAGGCGGAGCAAGAATTGGTTGTTACAGAAGCCAAACAGGCGTTTGCTCTTACAGAAGGGGCCTTCCTGTCCTACAGCCACTGGCGCGCGAGGGGAATAGAGCAGTGCCGTTCCCGGGCCGGGCCCTGCCCCGCCCTCTGCGCTGGTCCGCAGTGCCTGGGTCCTGGGAAGCCAGCCTGCTGACCTGTCCCCACGCGTGTCCCCCCTCAGGGCCCGCTCGCTCATGCCCCTGCGTCGACGACAGGCTGCACCCGCCCACACACTACTTTGATGACTTCTGTGGATTAAAGATATAATAGGGTGTCCCCAAAATGTACGTACACTTTAACAGCTCATAACACACTTCATTTTCACTCCTTTTGAGGTTTAACTGATTTGAAATAATGGGTGAAGCCAGACTAAGCTTTGAACAAAGAAAATTTATCCTAAAGTGCCACTAGACTGTTTTTTATGGGGATACATAACAGGTAAAGTTGACAGTACAAAACCAGCAGTAGTCAAATTGAGGGCACATGAATACTGGACAAAAGGATTCTTGATGTTGCGATTCCATTGCTTCGTGTTAACAGGAGTGCTTGGGCCAGAACAGTCATCAGTTTGAAAACAGGCATTGACCAAAAAAGTATTCATTTTGTAGATTTTAAAAATTACCGTATTTGCCGGCGTATAAGACGACTGGGTGTATAAGACAACCCCCTAACATTTCCACTCAAAATACAGAGTTTGTTATATACTCGCCGTATAAGACTACCCCCTCTTCCGCACACCTTCCACACACCAAATAAAAGGTAAAACAATATCAGATTTGATTTTAACATTTTAATTTATATTCAAATGCTTATGACATGCAGGAAAACTATCACAAGGCTGTATGTAATCAAACATATACATAAAACAGTGCAAGTTTATTACCGGTAAACATACCGGTAATTCACTAAAGAAAACACACTCTATAGACTGGTACCGTAGATGCTTCTCAGGAACACAGGCAAGCAGCCCACAACCTAGAGGGACTGTCAATGATAGAAGTAAGATAACAAATAGAGGGAGAGAGCAAGTGCCGGGCAAGTCCCTAGCAAGTTTGCTGGCGTGACAGTTTCACCTTAAAAGCCTTCAAACTCCTCTTCATCATCTGATATTAAAAGTTCATCAACGACATCTTGGTGCCATGATAGGGATGATAGGGGTTTGACTGGTCGACATTTTCTATGCTGTACTGTACAATGGGGCAGTATTGTGGTTGGCTGTTGGCTGTATACAAAGCCTGATTTGATTGGTCCCTGCTCCCTGTTTGCCCGCCCTGTCACTATAGCAGTCTGGTCCACCCTTGCATCAGCATCTCCCTGGGACCTCACTAGTGCGCAAGTGCGAGCTCTTCAACATTCTAACAGGCACCATGATAGCGCAAAATCGCGAATCTTCAATGCATATGTAAAGAAATATACGGTAACCCGAATTTACCACACTCGCAAAATCGCACACAGCCAACCATACACCCAGTATGGTATCGCGATTCGCGATTTTGCGCTATCCTACTGGGTGTATGGTCGGCTGTGTGCGATTTTGCGAGTGTGGTAAAATCGCATAACAGCAAAATCGCATAACAGCCGAGCATACACCCAGCAGCGCTGCTGATGCCTGAACGGTATGTGGAATGAAGTGGGCGGGCATCGGGAGGCCACTATGGCACGGGGCAAGCACTATGGGCAGTCTATCTGAAGTGTACCTGGCGTATAAGACGACCCCCCACTTGGAGGCATATTTTTCAGGGCCAAAAAATCGTCTTATACGCCGGCAAATACGGTAACTGTATGTTAGGAAACACTGACTTAAAAATCATTCAAAGTGTGTATACATTTTTGGGACACCTGTATATACACACACACATACTATTTACTACTTTCACCATCTGAGAGTACAACTCAGTGGCCTTAAGGACATTCATAGTCCCCGTACCCATCGCTCCGGTCTGTGCCCCAAACCTTCCATCATCCGACATAAACCTGCTAAACGAGAACCGCCCCCTCCGGGCCCGGCGACTGTCTGCTCTGACTGTGATTGAGCCTCATCTAGGCTCCTCGTGCCAGCGAGTCTCACGCCGTGTTGTCCCGCATCTGGCTTACTGCACGAAGCGGGTGTTTTCCAAGACCGCCTGTGTTGGAGCCGCACCAGCTTTCTTTCCGTCCGTGGCCGGACAGTCCTCTGTGACGTTTGGCACACAGCACGTTACAGGGACATTGCTGTGTGGCTGGTACTTTTGGGGACAAAAGCAGCGTATTATTTTTTAAAGTTATTTAACTTATTTTTAAAGAAGGTTTTATTGTTGAAAGTATTACATATGCCCCCCGCTTTTACCCCCCAAAAAGCACCGCATTATGTAGGACAGGGACGCACAGCTGGAGGGAGGCTGAGTGCTTAGCTGCCAGGCGGCAGCCTCGGACCCGTGGACAGTAGCCACTCCTGTGGTGTCCACAGCTGAGCCCACTTCCTGTCCACTGCCACCCAATTCTAGTCTCCAAGGTCCCCGCGAGCAGGCGAGGCTCCCCGCAGGCAGTGGGAGTGCCGGCCTCAGTCCTTGCAGAGCCGCTGGGGCCTCGCCGTGAGCACGGTCGCCGCGCCAGGCTCCGTGCAGTGCTCCCACGCGTGTGACTCGATCAGCCCACCTCACAGATGAGGAGACAGAGGCACAGACAGGCCAGTGACTCTCCCCAGATCGCGGAGCTGAGAGTGGGACTCGGCACGGACTCGGCGCGGCCGCAATCGCGTGCTCCGGCTGAGGTCCGGCGGGGCGCTGCCGGCCTGTTACAGCGGCGCCCAGCCCTTGTCTGTGTCCCCGATGGTGCCTTCTCCGGTCTGGGAACACTGCCAGACAGTGCCCAGCGCTGGATGTAAATAAGGCCATTATTGGGTTTTTATTAACTTCTCTGTAGACTCTGAGGCTCATCTGTCCTGAGAGACACCCATTAGGATGGCCCAGAGGCCCCTCCAGTTCAGTGTCAGCAGCAGAATCCATAGTTTCTGCGGCCTCCTCTCTGCTCTGAGCCTCTCCCCTGCGCTTCTTATTGTTTCTGATCTCGTCGGAAGGCAGCTGACCCATTAGGATCTCTGGAAACGCAGGGCACCTCCGACTCCTCTCTCAGCAGCCCCCACGGTGGTCGCCTCACTGTATTCCTCAGGCACGTCTCTCTCCGACCCGGCTGGGCAGGCCCGGTCTGGGCGCTGTGGCCTCAGTGGCCCTGCAGACAGCTGCTGTGCGGGAACTTGCCCGGCCTCCTCCTCCTCGCCGCCGCCTGGGTAGGGTGGAGGTGGTTCGTCACCTGCAGACCGGAGGCTGAACACTGAGCAAGGCGTGGCGCCTCTGCCTGGAAGCACCCCTTCCCACGGTGGCGCAAGTCTGTCCTCAGGTGTCCTCACAAGCCTTTGGGCTTCCCTCCCTTCTAGAAGCTTCCCTCTAGAGCCCTCTGTCTTGTCATTTTCCCATTGGTACAGGCCATAGAGGAAGCGAGGCTCAGCCCACACTCGGCCTCTCTGGAGGGTGGAGAGAGCAGCTGTTCCTTGTGGGACCAGTGGCTTCCAGGGCTGAGGCTGTGCGGGTTGAAGGCACGTCTGGTGTGTTGAGGCTGCGTGCCCAGGTCCGCCTCTGTGGGCCGGGCTGACCCCACCTGGCATGCAGCTTACACCCCGAGAGTCCCCCACTGGGGCTTGGGCTGGCAGCTGTAAGCATGGACAACCTGGGCTCTCCTGCCAGGGGTCTGAAGGGGCAACCGAGCAGGGGCAGGCGCCACCTCCAGGTGAGGGCCATGCCTGCCCCCCCCCTCCCCCCGCCACCCCCGCAGGTCCTGGGGGCCCAGTGAGCGGAGCCCGCTCTGCCTCCCTCCTCAGCACCTGCCCCTCTGGCAGCCTGCCCGGCTCTCTCTTCCCATAATCCCTCAAACCGGACAAGGCGTCCTGGTTGCCTTGCGCGTCTGTTCTTCATTTAGCAGGTGACACTTAAGTAAGAGTTTGTCTGCCTTTAAACTGCACAACCACACCTTGCCCGGGGCGGGGGTCAGCAGCCAGGTTGCTCTGAGAGAGCTGTTGCTTATGATTTTCACCTGAGTCCATTCCCAGGCACCCCTGCGTTTAATTGCACAGCTGAGTATCAGCGCCTGGTCCCTGTGCACACAGGGCCGCGTGTGCCGTGCAGTGTCCCTCTGACCTCACGGAGCACACGGAGCTGCCGCACTCGGCTCTGGACCAGCATGAGGCCCGTCCTGTCTCTCTAGAACCTTCCGTGGCTCCCAGTGTCTGAGCATGAGGTCCGGTCCGAGTTCTGAGGGGCGGCAGGGCCTCCCAGGCTGGCCATTTCCCATCACGGCACGATTCTCTGAGAGTTTTCTTCCTTTTTGTTTTTCCTTCCTCCTCTTTTAAAAAAGAAGCTTTTAACAGCCTCAGGGTTACAGGGTCTCCGCTAAGGGCGTGCAGACGGTTCCTTGACCCCAGCCGCTTTTGCTCTTGCTGCACCTTAAGAGGTGGGTGCGTCTGTTACAGGGAGGCGGCCATGTGGATGGCTGTTGCTAACTGAAGCCATATGGTGGCTCCTTAGCTTTCCTTCACGTCCTTTTTCGGTCCCTGGGTCCCACCGAAGACACCACATGACATTTGGTCACCACACCTCCTTGGGCTCCTCTTGGCTGTGCCACTTGTCGGTCTTCTCCTGTGTTTGGTGACCCTGGCAGCATCGGGGCGCTCCTGCCAGGCCGGACTGCCCCTCAGCGGGGTTTGCCTGCGCTTTTCTCACGTAGAGCGAGGTCATATGTTTGGAGAAGGTGAGGGCCTCTCACATCAGGGTCCATACCGTCCACGTGCCTTGGCCCTGGTGAGGCCGGCCTTGAGCCCTGCCCGAGGCACGTCTGTAAAGCTGCTCTGACTCCTGCTCCTTCCACTGTCCTCTGGGGAAGCAGGCACACTGCGGGCCACAGACGGGCCGCTTCTGTCCAGAGCCCGTGCTCCTCTCCAGGGGGTGGTGTCAGAGCCAGGATCGGGGTGCTGGTGTGTGGTGTCTGCTTCCCGGCCCCCAGCTGACAGCTGTGTATGCACATGGCTACCAGTGTAACCATCTCTGTAGCCGTGCCGAGTTCCAACCCACACTTCCAACCCTAATCCATCACATGTGAGTCATTCCAGCCTCCTCCCCTTGCTGCCTGTCACTTCCTGTTCCAACAGTGAGAAGCTCCCACCACCCACCTCCACTCACGCACCTGCTCAGCCGCAGTGCAGTGCTCGATGGCCGGGAGCCCTGGCCGCCCTGTGGGAAGCCTCGCAGGCCGCGTGCACAGAGCTTAGGTGGGGGGCCTTTGCCGGGAAGGGTCTGAGAGGTTCACCCGTGTCCACGGCTACTCAGGTGAGATGCAGCGTGACGTGGAATGGTGGCAGCCCAGCGGCTGTGGAATTCTAAGGCTTTTGACACGTATGCTGCCAAATTGCCCTCCCCTCCCACATGCGGAGGTGTGTACAGACCTGCGCAGGCAGTGGACAGTGGACGCGGGGTCACCAATGTGAGGGCCTGTTCCTGCTGAGCGGGGCCTGGTTCTGGCCTTGTCGCCCTGGCATGGCTCCCCAGGTCTGAGGTGCAGTGAGGTGTGTGCATAGAAGCCGCTGTGAGCACGGCCACACTCAGGCAGCCTCGAGGGACCAGAGACGAGAAAGTGTTTGTTTGAGGGGCCATAGGCTGGACGGTGTGACATCGTCAGCGTCCCTGCTCTGCCGCTATAAGCAGAGGATGCCCGTGCGATCGTCGCATCATTTTGCATTTCTCTGTGGCTGCTGGGAAGCTGGCCCAGGGGTCTGGTCCACAGACTTGTCGTAATGAGAGGACCCTCCGGTATTCCTGGGGCTGGGCTGGGGCGGGCCGGGCCTGTGCAGCCTCTTTGGGCCATTTCATAGAGCTCGTCCCTGCGAGTTGCGGGTCCCCTGTCTTGTCGAGTGGGATCTGGAGGGTGCCGGCAGCGCTCGCGCTCCACAGGGCCTGAGACGCGACTGGCAAGCACGGAGAATGGCTGAGTTTTTCCGGCTTTGGCACAGATGGCCGTCTGGTCTACCAGGTTCGTGTGGGGAACAGCGGCAGAGGGGCTGCGCTCAGCTGGGCTTGTGTGTCGCGTGCCGTCCTCGAGGGCAGTGAGTGGGAGACTCTCACTCTCCGTCGCACACTGAGCCGTTGGCTGGGACTGAGCTTGTGTGTTCAACAAACACCAAGTCTGGGTTTGCATCACAGTGCATGTGTGGGGAGAAGTGTATCATGTCACATGGCCAGACAGCGGGAGGTCTCAGACTGGTCTCTACACGGTCAGCATCCCAGTGAGGAGCTGCCGCGTAGGTCAGGCTAGCACCCCTACCCAGAAAGAGGTTAAGACCCCCTTAGTCCTGCTAGTGGTTTTATTTATTTTTATTTTTAAAACCTTTATTGTTGAAAGTATTATATGTGTCTCTTTCTAGCAGTAGTTTAGTGGCTATGGGGAAAGTGGCATCTTTTTGGCAGTGGTCTGTTAATTCTTACTTGGAGCGAACCACTGTTTTGTCATTCAGTTGCACAGAGTACCCAGGTCCCAATTTCTCGTGCTCAGGGAAGTGCATGGTGCTGTATCCAACATGTACTCCTCCAATCAGCAAATGTTTGAGTAGCACTGTCCGAGTTACACTAGTGCTGGCGCCGGGATGGTGAGGTCTCTCCTAGGACTTGTGTTCCGGTGGGAAGACCAGTTACAGTGGCAAGTCTTGGGAGGACATGAAGGGCGTGTGGCCGAGTGTCTGCCCGGAGCAGGACCTGCCCGTACCAGGGGGTTCAGGCAGTGGGGTGGCCGAGCGTCCGCCCCGAGCGGGACCTGCCCATACCAGGGGGTTCAGGCAGCGGGGTGGCCAAGTGTCCGCCCCGAGCGGGACCTGCCCGAACCAGGGGGTTCAGGCAGCGGGGTGGCCGAGTGTCCGCCCCGAGCGGGACCTGCCCGTATTGGGGGGTTCAGGCAGCGGGGTGGCCTGCTTCATTCTCCGTCAGCGTTTCTGTGTCCCGGACTGAGCCTGCTCCCCCGCAGCATTCACCTGGGAAGGCCCCTGACCCCGCACCTGGCGGGCAGGGGCACTGCTCTGGGCTCCTGCTCAGCTCCTCTGCTCACTGCCTCCTCCTCCCGGGAGCACTCCCTCTGCTCCTCTCCGAGCCTCCTTCCCTGGGCGTCCTTCCTGCTGGAAGTGCCTTCCGTGCCAGCTCTCCGGGGCAGAGGGAGGCGCGGCCCAGCTCCTTCCCTGGTGTCTTCTCCATGCCCCAAGTTTGCGCCTGCTCCAGGCCCCCCGGGGTGCAGAGGAAGAGGCCCCTCGCCCCCAGGGCCCCCACTGCTACTCCTGGATTTGCTGAGTTTCTTGAGGATCAGTGTTTGGGCTGCAGGGGAAGATAAGGGATTCCAGAAATTCCTGCTGCTCTGGCCCAGATAGCTGGCAGACCCCTCTTCCCCGCCCCCTCTCAAGAGGCCAGGACAAGAGGGGTTGACTGCAGGTCGATCCTGTCACTGACTCTGCATCTGTCACCGACTTTTCACTTCTGATCAAGATAAATATTGGCCTATTAATTTTAATAATGATCATCATTATTTTTATCTTTGCAATTACACTGTTCCTTTAGCCTGACTGCCCTGTTCATTTAGAATGAGGAGCTCAGGCAGAGTGCTTGCCTGTGTCCTGTCGTGTGGCTGGTGCTCAGCTAACTGCCCCTCGGACGGGAGGGATGTCCCTTGAAGTGAAGGGACTGATTGGGGTGTTTGGTCAGCTGCAGCCGCCGGCCTCCTGTTTCCTGGACGACCAGCCCAGTGGTTCTCAGTGCGGCTCACCCGTCAGCGTCACCCCCAGGGCCCTGGTCAGGAACGCTGTCTCAGGCCCACCAAGACCTGACCCTGACGCTCGGTTGGGCCCAGCACCTGGGCCTGTGGGCCCCCTGACTGCTGAACAGCCAGCGTGGGAACTGCTGGTCTGGGCCATCCACCCGACTTCTGAGACCTTCCAGGACGTGCGTGGCCCGGGTGGAAGTTCCTGCTCTGAATAGGGACCTGCTGTGCGGGACGGGCCTCAGAGGAGGGTCTTGGGAGCGGGAGGCTCTGTGGGTTGGCGGGGGGAAGGCCTCTCAGCGGAAGACCCCGTGGCCGAGGCTGGTGTTGACCTGGGCGGTTAGCGAAGGGCCTCGGGGATTGCAGGTGCCGAGCTCCGGGGACCAGGACACGGATGTCCCCGATGGAGCTGCTGGGGAACCGGGACACGGATGTCCCCGATGGAGCTGCTGGGAGACCAGGACACAGATGTCCCCGATGGAGCTGCTGGGGGACCGGGACACGGATGTCCCCGATGGAGCTGCTGGGGGACCGGGACACGGATGTCCCCGATGGAGCTGCCAGGGACCGGGACACGGATGTGTCTGATGGAGCTGCTGGGGAGACCAGGACACGGATGTCCCCGATGGAACTGCTGGGGAGACCAGGACACGGATGTCCCCGATGGAGCTGCTGGGGAGACCAGGACACGGATGTCCCCGATGGAGCTGCCGGGGGACCGGGACACGGATGTCCCCGATGGAGCTGCTGGGGGACCGGGACACGGATATCCCCGATGGAGCTGCTGGGGGACCGGGACACGGATGTCCCTGATGGAGCTGCTGGGGAGACCAGGACACGGATGTCCCCGATGGAGCTGCTGGGGAGACCAGGACACGGATGTCCCCGATGGAGCTGCTGGGGAGACCAGGACACGGATGTCCCCGATGGAGCTGCCGGGACCAGGACACGGATGTCCCCGATGGAGCTGCTGGGGGACCGGGACACGGATGTCCCCGATGGAGCTGCTGGGGGACCGGGACACGGATATCCCCGATGGAGCTGCTGGGGGACCGGGACACGGATGTCCCCGATGGAGCTGCTGGGGGACCGGGACACGGATGTCCCCGATGGAGCTGCTGGGGGACCAGGACACGGTGATCCCGATGAAACTGCTGGAGCTGTGTCCTGCAGTGTCCATCGAGTCTCTCCGTCCTCTTGGAGGGGGACAGGGGGTGAAATCAGGGACTTCGAGTGGCTTTTGTGCTTCCTCTAAACCAGAGCGATGGGGAGACTGGGCCTCCTGGAGCCCCTGGGTAGCCCTGTGGAGCAGAGCGTGGGCGGCGTGGGCGCTGTGAGCCCCCGGTGCTCCTTCTCATGCCCCCGGAGCGCGGCCCCCAGGCGCTCCAATGCTGGGGTGTAGTTGAATGGACCACTTTTAACCTTTAAGGGTCTGTGGCTAAAACCCATAATTCTGGGTTTCAGGACAGTTTGCAGCATGCTAGCCTAATTGCTGGATTTACCCACCTGGAATTAAGAACTATGGCTTCTGTGTGCAAATGCTGATTAAGTGGGATGCAAATGACGGCTCTGGCCCTGGAGCCCAGGGGGCAGCTGGCGCACCTGGCTCAGGAGGCAGAGCTGAGGTGGGGCCAAGGGCTGGAGTGGAAGCTGCTGGGCACAGGGACGTCACCATGCGAAACCTCAGGGGACCTGGGTCACCCCTGGCCTCAGTTTTTCCATCCGTGAACCGAGGGGCGGGGGCATCCCTGGCTCGTGCCATCCCCTCCAAACACCTGATCCAGATGTTGAGGTGGTCTGGAAGGAGCCGCCGGCTATGCCGATGGGAAAGCCTGCCTTTGCATGTGTGTGCATGCGTGTGCGCACAGGTGTGTGCGTGTGGATCTTACAGGCGGCTCTTCTTAAGATTCATGCCATCGGGCCCAGGATTCAGCATTTTATGTCTTTCCCTGAACTTCCTTCTGTATGATGGCACAGAAGTAACACCAAGTGAGGAATGGTACAGACATCGCCAAGGTCCCCTGTGTGCATCTCGACTGTCAGTCAGGATATAGATACCGTGGGGGATGCCCGTCCCCTCCCGGGCTGTGCGCTGCCCTGGCCTCAATGTCAGGTGAATGTTCATCGCTCCATCTGCTCGCTCCCTTTCCTGGTGGGTGTCCTTCCGCTGGGGGAGAAGGAGCACCACACATCCCCATACTGCCAAGCGGCCCCCACGCCAGGCCTGAGCGCCCTCACTTCCCGAGTCTGCAACTGAGCCTCCTGGGAACACCTCTCATTCCCGGCAGAACTGGGCTCTGTGCTCACTGTCTCACTTGCATGCACACACACTCATATACATGCACACACGCTCACACACGTGCACACACACACTTGTGAGCATCACACATGCTTCCACCTCCTTGGTTCCATTGGCTTTTCCCGCCGACCGGGCCTAGAGCCTCGGAACGCAGCGCAGCAGGGAAATGCGGCCCACACCCCCATTCAGATTTGCTTTGAAAACAATGGGTCCCTAGAATAGACTCGGGTAGTTTTTTCTCTTCGGGAATCTCACTTATGGTCTTAAAACTCCATGGGGCTTTCATGTTTGCAATTTTGGCACAAGGTGGTGTTTGATTAGCTTAGGGACAGTTTCTAGAAGTGCTTGCTGTGCCTTCCAGGGCTAGACACCAGTGTGGGACCCAGTGTTCCTGGGACTCAGGCTCACCTGTGAGCTTGTACCTGGGCAGCCACAGGTGTAAGCTTCAAGTTGGGAGCAGTGCTGAAGCGTGTGTGTGCATGTGTGCATGTATGTGAGTGTGTGTGCATATATGTGAGTGTATATGTGTGTGTGCACAAGTGAGACAGTGAGCACAGAGCCCAGTTCTGCCGGGAATGAGAGGTGCTCCCAGGAGGTTCAGTTGCAGACTCGGGAAGCGAGGACGCTCCGCCTGGTGTGGGGGCCGCTTGGCGGTATGCGGACGGGCGCAGGCGGTTTCTCCTCTGGGCCTGGGTCTCACCTGTAAAGGAAGAGGGATAAACCTATGGTCTTTACCGTCCTTTCCACCTCCAAACACTCTGGCTGAACACTCCCCCGAGCCCACATCTCCCGCTCTCACAGGGCAGGGCGTGCTAGTGTGCAGACAGCTTAGCTTCTGGGAGGCGGCATGGAGCCGAGCGCAGGTCTCCGGGCACAGACTGTCTGGCCACCAGAGCGCCGGGAGGGGGAGCCTGAGGGAAGGGGCTCTCCGCCGGGTTTCCACCGCGGCCTCCGCCGGTGAGGAGCGGCCAGCTAGGCAGCTTGAAGTCCTTTCCGACAGGTGCATTTTAAAACACGTACTTTGCTGACTTTTCTTGTGTCTTGATGCCTGAGAAGGGGAGTGGGGAGGGACCGACGGAGCTGCCCTCTGGAGACGAGGTCCTCGGTGGGACGGAGTGAACCCGAGGGAGGCACGTTGCTCTGTGCCTGGTCTGAGGGCAGGTGTGCGGAGGTGCGCAGGCGCCGTGGGATCTGAGCTGCATGGGTGCTGGGCCCGCCTGTTTCGGGGCCACGGGGGGGCTGCTGGCTGACAGAGCAGCAGCGACAGCCACGGCACACACGCTCTGTCACTGACTGGGCGTGTTCATGGTGATCTGCGCGGGCACCCTGCCCAGCATCGGCCACGCTTCCTGCCACGGATGGGGGTCAGTTTATCTCTGGATGGTAGGATGGGGATGATGGCCCCAACTTGTCCCAGGACCCTGCCCTCCTCTTCCCACTGAGCGCCTTCATTTGTCATCTCCACTGCTGTGGACAGCGTGGCTCCGCGTGGGGCCAGCGCCGCCGAGCTGCTGGCCCACCTGCAGCCTGTCCTGCGCTGCAGGCTCCGCACGCCCCGTCCCACGAGGAAGCTGTTGGTGCCGCACCGGGCGACCCGCCCACCCTGTGTGCTCACTGTTGTCACCCGCTCTCATCCCACCAATGGGGTGAGGGAGCCCGTTGAGGCCCTAGCTCTGGAGGTGAGGGGGAAGGAGGAGCCTGTAGGTGACTTGGACCTCTGCTTCTCTTTCAGCTAGGCTGTCACATGGAATCCCACGGACCAGGTGACAAGCCACAGCATTTTAAAACATGCTTCTATTGATTTCAGAGAGGAAGGGAGAGGAGGGAGAGAAACATCAATGATGAGAGAGGGTCATTGATCGGCGCCTTCTGCACGCCCGCTACTGGGGTTCAAGCACACAACCCGGGCACGTGCTCTGACTGGGAATTGCACCGTGACTCATAGGTTGACACTTAAACACCCAGCCATGCCCTGGAGGCTGCAGGCTCAGGTCAGGAGTCAGCAGGGCTGACATGTGGGAGGCCTCTGGGGTGCAGGCGCCGCCTTCTCTGTGTCACCTTTCCCGGCACCCCATGGGGCGAGGGCGCACTCTCTTCCTCCTCTTAGAGGCCATCAGTGCTATCAGGTGGGACCACTCGTACAACCTCATGTAGCCCTGAGGACCTCGGAGAGCCTCTCTCCAGGTGCAAGCACTTTGAGAGGCAGGCCTTCACCGTGAGCTTTGGGGACTCTGTTCAATCCATACACTCGCTTATTGGCGATTCTTTTTCAACCTCTGACGACGACGAGGCCCTTGTTTCCAGGTGTGAGCGTGCAGCGGGCAGTGGCTCTGCAGACGCACACTTTCCTTCTTTCTTTGCATCTTTCTCGTGACTGTTTGAGACCGAGGGGAAACCACTCTCTCTCCGCTCACGCCATTCCCTCGTCCACAGATAACTGTTTCCTGGTTCAAGGGCAAAGTCTGGGTTTCTCGACACCTGACTATTGAGAGTGCTGGGCCCGGAGTGGCCTCTGTGGGCTGAGCGCTGTGCCCCTCTGCCACTAGGTTGCTGTGTAGACACTGAAGACTCCGCACGTTGTTCCAGGGACTTAGTGCAGAAGCAGGAGCACAGCCTGCCACGGTCCCAGGTGGTGTGGCAGCTGTGGACTCCCTGGGAGGCTGCGGGAGGAGCAGCTTGGCCTGTCGTGTAGTGACCCTCCCTGGCCTTGCTCCCTTGGGGCTCTTTGTTTCACACTCGAAGGGACAAGAGAGGGGGAGGTCGCTAACCAGGCTGCGCAGGTGTCTGTGGCTGGTGGGCGGGGCAGGCCTCTGTAGACCCACCTTCTACCCCACGGCCTGTCCTCTGGGCGGGCACGCGGACACTGCTGGTGCTGGGACTTAACGGTGGCGCGATGAGCACCGAAACCAGCTCTTCCAGCCAATTTCCAGAATTCCATCCGGCCCTAACTATAGTCATCAGCAGTACATGAGATCGCTAAACTCAGTTGTCTGCATAAGTGCACACTTTGCTCAGCGTCTCATCCTTTCCGTCCCCTCCCTGATGGCAGCACTGCTTTCTGCTTCTGTGCGAGCCCCGTTGGGTTCCCCAAAGGCGGTCGCGCAGGCTGTTTCCCTCAGTGCAGTGTCCTCCGGGTTCATCTGTGTTGTTGCGAATGGCAGGGTCTCCTTTTGCCAAGCTAATGTGTGCTGTGCCACCGCGTGTGTGCACACACCACTGCTTCTTCTCACAGACACGTGGTTGTCTCCATACATTGTCTATTGTGAGCATGCTCAGTGAGCCTGGGAGCCTGGCACCTCTTCAAGGTCCTGACATCGTTTCCTGTGGATAAATACCCAGAAAAGGGACAGGTGGGTCATTTGGACGTTTTAGTTTTATTAAAAAATATACTTTTTTTGATTTCAGAGAGGAAGGGTGAGGGAGAGAGAGATAGAAACATCAATGATGAAAGAGAATCATTGATTGGCTGCTTCCTGCATGCCCCCCAGCAGGGGATTGAGCCTGCAACTCGGGCATATGCCCTGACTGGGAATCAAATGGTGACCTCCTGGTTCATAGGTTGATGCTCAACCACTGAACCATGCCGGCCAGGCTATTTTAGTTGTTTGAAGAAACTTCGTAGTGTTTTCCACAATAGCTGAACCGATTTCCACCCCCAGCCACAGGGTATAGGGGCCCTTATCCACACCCTGGCCGACACTGAGCTTTTTTGGCGATAGCCATCCTGTCGGGTGCGAGGCTGTGTCTCATGTGGTTTGACTCGTGTTTCCCTGACAGCTGGTGACATTGTGCACCTCCGCGTGTGCCTGTTGGCCACGTGTCTGCCTTCTGTGGAGAAACGTCTAGTCAGGCTCCTTGCCCATTGTTTTCACTGGGTGAGAAGCTTCTTGCTATTGAGCTATAGGAGCTTCTTACATAACCCTTAGCAGGTACGTGGTTTGAATGTCCTCTTCCGATCCATAGGTGGCCTTGATTTGTTGGCTTTCTTTGCTGTGCAGAAGCATTGAGTTTGATGTAGTCTTACTTTTTATTTTTTGTTTTTGTTGCCTAAGCTTTTAATATCATATCTCAAAAAATCACCAAAGCCAATATTAAGGATTTTCCCCCTTAATGTTTTCCTCTAGGAATTGTATGGTTTCAGGTCTTTATGCCTTTAATGTATTTCCGGTTGATTTCTTGAGTATGGGGTAAGAAAGAGCCCGGTTTGCATGTGGCTGTCCAGGCTCCTAACACCATTTATAACAGACTGTCTTTTCCCACTGTATGTTCTGACAGTGTTGTTGAGCATCACTGACCATATATGCTTGGGTTTATTTCTGGGCTCTCCATTCTGTTCCATTTGTCTATGTCTGTTTTTATGCCAGTATCATACTGTCTTGACTACTATAGCCTTGTAAAGAGTTTGAAATCGGGAGTGTGATGCCTCCAGCTTTATTTTTCTTTCTCAAGATTGTTTGAACTATTTGGGGTTATTTTTGGCTCCAAATGAATTCTAGAACTTTCCCCCTATTTCTGTTCATGTCTAGCTCTGAGCTCTCTGAGGAGCACTCCAGCCAGGGGCAGGGTGGACAAGATCAGCCATGTGTGGCAATGCCAGTCACTGGGCGAGCTGGAAACTTTCCCCTGCAAGTCTGTTCCACGACTACTTTGAGTTCAAGGGACAGTTCTGACTCCTGAACAGTGTGGGTGGAGCAGGCACTGTGTGCAGGCGGAGCAGGTGTGGAAGGTGCCCGCGCCTGCCCTCCGCCCCTGCCCTGAGGATCCAGTACACTGGGGAGTCGGAGTTCCCTATTCCTTAGAAAGGACGTGAGTCTGTGATCATGGCCCTTGGGTTGGTTCCATACACGTTGGCACACCTGGCGGCTGCCCACACAGCCTGGTTTCCTGTGCTGGAGCCGCCCTCTCTGACACTCCGCTCCTTTGTCCTGCCCTTCAACCTCTGGCAGTCACCCCGGGAGCTGCCGCTCAGGAATTTCTGCATTAAGGGAGGAGACTCCCACTGGCCCTGTGCAGGCATTTTTGCTGACAGGTTGCTATGGCTGGAGTTGCCGAATCCAAGAAGCTGACCTTTGACCCTCACCTGGGTCACGTGCTTTGGGGAGAGGGGGGTGTGCCAGTGAGGATGTCCTGGTTCCTGTCCTCATGGTAGACTTTGGTTGACATTCAGCTGCCCCATGTGCCGTCACACCTGACTAATTGGATTGTTTTAAATCCTCTGGATGAATGACGAGCTTTCTTGACTTTGGTCAGGCCGCCTGTAGTCGGTCCCGGCAGGCAGTGTGGTGCCAGCTTCCCTGGCTGGTGGCCATGCCGTGTACTTTGCTGCTGGCCCCCAGCGCTCCCTGGAAATGCCGGGCCGGAGCCTGGAGGGGCGCCGCCGCTGGCCGCGCTGAAAGGCCGCTTTGTGCTGGGAACGCTCCTGGGGCTCAGAGTGACGGGCCAGACGCGGCACGTCCTCCCGCTCCGGGCCTCTGTTCAGACCTGACACCAGCCTGTGCAGCTCAGGACGGGGTTGGGAGTCAGAGGTTGTGGTCCTTTCCCTGTGGAACCCGAGGCTCCTGGTGGGCACTGACGTGGGCCCTGACGCCCCTGAGAAAGTCAGCCGGCTCCGGGGGTGCCGGTGCGGGCCCCTGCTCGCGGTGCATGGGCAGGCTCTGGCTCCGTGCCTTCCAGATGGGCCTCATTCCAGCCCCGTAACGCCGCTTCGGCAGTCACTCTCTCGCTCAACAGGCAGCAGCCTCCCCAGGCTGTGCGCGGGCCCTGCAGGGGGAGGGGGGCACAGGCCCCTCACCCCGCCCGTCCTGGGCAGAGGAGCAGGATGCGGGCACACGGGCTGCGCTGTGCTCCGGTGGAGATGCGGCCACTCAGCCAGAGTGAGAGGCGGAGCGGCTCCAGGTTCGCCTTCTGTTGGGAAATGAGGCTCAGATGCCCCTGTCCTTCCAGCTCTCACGCCCATGGCCTCCCCGTCCCACCAGCCCACTCACCTCGTTGGCTTGGAGACACCCCGCTTCCTTCTCACCTCCATGCTGCCTTTATCGGTGCTGGGGCCCCTCCGCCCGCCTGGCACTGCGCGTCTCCTCCATGGAGACTGGCCCGCGGGCTGCTGGCTGCGCTTCCGGGCCCCCATTAGTCACAGCTTCATTCCTCCCGCCCCGGTGGCCGCCTGCGGTGACTGATTCACCACGGTTATTCTGAATTCCTGAAAAGGTTTTGGGAAAATGTCACTATTTCCCCTGCAGTCCACGTGAGTGAGAGCATGAACACCAGACAACTTTAAAGTCACAGACCTCGCATTCCTCAGCCAGCCTGCTCTCCTCTCCCTCCGCGCTCTGCCCTCGGGAGGCCCCCAGGACGCTGGCCTCCAGCAGCCCTCAGCCCAGAGCCGGGCTCTGCGGGCAGGACCGCCGGCCGGCACCGGGGCCTGCTATGCCCGGCTCCTCAGGCTCAGGCAGGGCCTTTGCAACAATTAACAGATGAAATGACTGAGGTGATAAAATACGTCCTACTGGAAACTCAGGAAAAAGGGAAAGTAACTCATGGCCTCACTCACCACCCATGTTGGTTTGCATGTGGGTGTCCTCGCCGAGTCCCTCTCTCATGTGTGTTCTTTTTAAAAAAAATAGATTTTATTGATTTCAGAGAGGCAGGGAGAGGGAGAGGTAGAAACCTCGATGATGAGAGAGAAGCATCAATCAGTTGCCTCCTGGGCTTGTGCTCTGGCACGGGAACTGAACCGTGACCCTCTGGGTCGTAGGCTGATGCTCAACCATGAGCCACACCAACCAGGCTCACGTGTGTTCTTTACATGATTGTTGTTTGTTCTTCCGCCGCCCTCCTGTCTGAGTGGGTGTCAGCGTGTCCGCCCTCCCTGGGGCAGCAGAGGAGGCCAGGGAGGCCCCCCGCGCTCCTCCTCTTCCTCCCGTCCGCGCTGCTCAGAGCCCATCGACACCGTGCACCCGGCCCCTGCACACCCGCTCCGCTCGCCCCTCCGCTCTCCACGTCCCTTTCTCGTCCTTCCTCACTACTTTGAGCCACAGTGTCCATGTTCTCTCACCTGCTGGTCACCTCCTTGGGCGGCCTGGGTGGTCCACCAGGAAGGGGAATGCCCCTCCGTCCCAGGGGGAGCAGGTAAGCACCCCGGCCACCGGCCAGAGTCATGGGCGCGCCTTCGTCTTAACCTGTGCCTCTGCTGGGACCTGCGTGCACGCTCTGCCCTCCCGCCCTCCGTGCCGGTCACTGATGTGGTCAGCGCTGCCGGTAAGACTGTGGCTGCGGGGCATCACACCTGATGCTGAGTGACAGGGGGCGCTTCCCGCCAGAGCTCACGGGTCAGGGTGACAGTCCTGCCCCACGGGCCGGGCACCAGGACCTTCACATAACCTCATTTGCTTCTCAGAAGTAACCACGAGGGAGGCAGTATTGTGCCTCTTGTTAGAAAGAATCTTAGAAGTTCTAGAACTAGAGTTTCCCCGGGAGCAGGTAATATATTTTTGTTTTAATTTGTTTGTTTTTTGTTAATCCTCACTGGTGATATTTTTTTCTATTACCTTTCTTAGAGTAAAAGGGAGTGAGGGGGGAAGGGAGAGAGAGAGAGAGAGAGAGAGAGAGAGAGAGAGAGAGAGAGAGAGAGAGAGAGAGAGAGAAAGATCCATGTGTGAGAGACACATCGATTGGCTGCCTCCGGCACGCCCCCACCAAGGCGGGGTATCAAACCTGCAACCCAGGTACATGCCCTTGACTGGGACTCAAACCCGAGACCCTTCATTTTGCAGACTGATGCTCTAACCCTGAGCCACGCCGGCCAGGGCAGTAATACTTTAACCTTTAGTAAAGACAGGGGTAGTGGTGAGGTGGAGTCTGGGGCCATGGCCCCAGTACCGTCCTGTCGTGTGTGGCTGCCTGTGGCTGGGGAAGGGGAGGGGGCAGGTCTGAGGACAGGCGCCCAGATGGCAGGTTCAAGACCTGGAGCTGCTGATCGAGAGCAGGACTTGGGTGACTGAGGCCCTGGGTGATGCGCAGAGGGCAGCGGGGACCTGGACTGAAGAGGGGCCATTACAGAAAGGTCTTTTTGTGTTTTTTAAAAAATATCTTTTCCTGTGGCCAGGTAGGTACCCAGATGGTCTGGCCCCTGTTTTTATTTGTAAATGTTATATGATCTCTGTTGTTGGACAGAGATTCGTGCCTCCCTTCACTGTCATCGGCTCGGCTGCCGGGTGTTCGGGCCGGCACTTCTGCTGCACCTGTTCATTTCTTTATTTTGCTATGACTGTCCCTCCGTCCGTCTGCCCGCCCATCCCCAGCACATTGCCTCAGAGAACAGGAGCTAAGTGCATCTTGCTGCACAGCGATCGCAGTCAGCAGGCAGAGTCAGCATCTGCGGGGCTGAGATGCCCACGATTTGATAGTCAAGAGGGTCAAGAGCAACGGTTTCTGGCGGGATTCCCCCTCCCCCGCGCTTGACCCTGGGCAGGTCATGTACTGCGTCTCTTGGCCTCCGTCTTCCCAACTCTGACGTGAGCGGGCTGGGGCTGTCGGTCTGTGGTAGGTGGGGGGCTGTGTGTCAAGGGGAGGGCTGGCAGAAGGGGGGTGGCCAGCGCCCCCGTGGGAGAGACCTGCCTCAGTGAAGCAGCCAGACTGCTCTGGGGCAGTGTGTGGGGTCAGGGGTTTCTGAGGCTCTGAGGCCACTTCCTGGGAATGGTGTTTAATGCTAAAGCAAACGTGAGACCTACGCGCTGGAACCGTTTCCCACGGCGTGGTCTTGGCTTGGCGCTAAGTTCCCGAAGCTCATCAGGAGGGGCCTCCACACAGGAGCCGGGCACCTGGCCTGGAGGGTCAGCAGCACCACCGTCCGTGACAGGAAGGGCATTGCTGTCCTGCCCCCTCCTGCCCGATGCGTCAGGATCGGGGTCCCCGTGCCCAGAAGGGCTGTTGGAACCTGTCAGGAGCTGAACCGAATTTTCTTTCTCCCCGTCCATCGCACCCGGACGCCTCCTAGTCTGCCTGGGGGAGTGCCCAGCTGGGCCCAGTCCCCTCTCGCCTCTCCTGGGAGGATGTGGAGGAGCAGGCCCTGGGCAGCTTTGCGGGTGCATATTCCACGAGACGTGGTCCGGACTCTTTCTTTCCCAAGGGCATGAACAGCTAGGCCTTTCTGGACCCAGTCACAGGGGTCGTTTCTTATCTCCTTTGCTTCCCAGGCTCGGGTCTTCCCTGGCTCCCGCTCTCCACCCCAGAGAGATGCCGGGTTTGGTACCGGGCCTGCGGGCTCCTTCCTTCCCTGCAGCCCCCACCTCCCCCCGCCATCCAGAGACCTCCTGCTGCCCAACCGCATCTTGTTCCCCATGAAACGCAGTCCCAGGACGACGGTGGGGAAGGGTCTGGTCCCCGCCTTGACCCTGCACGTGGCCTCAGAGTCCATTTGCCCCCGGACTCGTCACGTGGCAGTGATTGTTGGGTTCCAGCTACTTTCCAAGTGAAAGTTGGATGACAAAGGATTCATAATTGCAGTCAAACCTTTCGCTATATGGTGTGTGTTTTAGGTAACCAGCACCGTGTGCCTGGCGTGGGGCAGAGTCCTTGTTGCAACAGACCCATGTGGATGGGCAGGCAGCCCATGTCCCCCGGAATAAGAGGCCATTGAGACGGAAGTTGCACGTGCTTAGTTCTGAGACCGACCACACCTGACCTTCAGACTTGACGCTGAGTGGCCGGTGTGCGTTTCTGTGTGTTGTTTAGGGACTTTTCTGCTGACCTGCGAGCTGCTCTCGCTGGAGTCCAAGATGAGCTGTGGACGGTGGGTGCTCCGAGGCCACGGCAGTCACAGGGCCTCTCCTGGGGCCTCTCGCCTGGAGAGTCTCAGCAGAGAAGGGGCCAGACCACTGGTGTGGATTTCTTGTGGCCCCGCAGCATCACCGCGGCTCGGACCACGTGGAGACCCACACACGGAGTGTCTCTTTGGAGAGCCTCGGGCCAGCAGACGGGGGAGGTCCTTGTGGGTGCCACTCACTCACCCCAACCCACCAACACAACTAGACCGTCAGCACGCACCTCGTCATTCGCTGTGGAGTCAGAGGCCTCCTCACACGCGCCTTCTCTTTAGGGCGTCCCATCAATGCGTTTCCTCTGTCTGGACTTAAATTCAACTCTTCTAGTTTCCTTCTCTATCAACATCCCCCTCCCCCTTTCATCACGGGGTGGTGGACAATGGATGTAGCAGCAGTTTCTATGGTAACAGCGTCCAAGCCGTCTCCTTGGAGAGCTGCATAAAGACCTCCATCTCCAGACCAGCAGGGCAGCTGGAGACCGCAGGCGCTCCGGGCGTGGCCTCCGGTTTCCTTTGGCTCCGGGGCCATGGCACTTTGGGTAGAGATTTGGATTCCACTAAGCGTGGGGGTTGGTGGGAGCAGGAGTGCGTTTCTCAGCCCAGCCCGTGGCCAGGTTGTTGTCTGGGTCCAGCAGCGGAAGCCCAGCCGGTCCCGCCAGGCTCCTACCGTGAGTGCAGACCCGGTGAGCTGGCCACTCTGCCGTGTCTGAGAAGCCGGGACGGACACTGGGCCAGCTGCTGGCCGCTCCGCGGTGCTCTGCGGGCGCACCGTCTGTTCCGCAGACGAGGCAGACGCTCCGGCAGCCAAGCAGACGCGCCTCTGGTCCGTCCGGAGCAGGCACAGGTTTCTGCAGGCTCCGTGGCCACAGGCATCTTCACGCACAGGCCGTCACTTACTCCGCTCTCTCACTGTTCTAATAGGAGCTTCTGATGAAATACTTGCATTCTAGTCTCTAAGTTTTTAAAGTCAGGACCTGATGGGGCTAGGATTCCCAGTGACCAGTGGTTGGGGATGATCCCAGTCATCCTGGTGTGAATGGGTGCACGGGGCCGTCCATGTGGCTCACGCCCTCCAGCACACACCAGGCTGACCCTGCAGGCGCTGACACTTCACTGGAGATACTCTGAAGGTTGTCGCTGATGGGCCAGAATCCGCCGGGCGCCCGGCTGCTCCCAGGAGCGCAGGCAGCTCTCAGCGTCGCTCCCTGCCGACGAGGTCCCTGGGAGATCACCTTCATGGCTTGCTAACAGGACTCCCTGGGATGGTGAAAGCAGTGGCCAAGGGATTTGAAATAAGCTCCAGGGCAGTGCCTGTGGAGGAGCAGGGAGGGAGCTGCGCGTGCGTCGGGGCAGAGCTGGCGCCCTCTCCTTGCTTGCCAGGAAGGGCAAGCCTGTTGGTCATCTGCAGGCAGGAATATGGGGCCTCCAGTGGGCCATGCAGGCGTTCCCTGCAGAGGCTGATCCCTGAGTGGCTACAGGAGAGGTGAGGGCAGCACTGTTCATTGTGCACGCAGGTCACGACCAGAGACCTCGGTGCCCCGGAACCTGCTGCCAACATCGTCTGCGGTGGGGGCATGGTGTCCTCCTCCTGCAGGGGAGAAGCCCAGGTGGATGAGTCACAGGCTCATGCTGCTGCAACCCGATGCCAGGCTTGGGTCCAGATCTTTCTCCAGCCCTTGTTCTGCCCGTTCTTCCTGCTTCCCCTCAGGGAGGCTCTCTGTGGTCCATTTCCACTGGACACTCTGAGCTGCTGCCCAATGGTCTTCCTCTGGCGCCTATAGAAGTGGTCAGAGCTCCGGAGAGAACAGAGTGCTCCCCCGATAACACTCCTCCCAACGTGCTCCCCCCATAACACTCCTCCCCCGACATGCTCCCCCATAACACTCCTCCCCCCGACATGCTCCCCCATAACACTCCTCCCCCTGACATGCTCCCCCATAACACTCCTCCCCCTGACATGCTCCCCCATAACACTCCTCCCCCTGACATGCTCCCCCATAACACTCCTCCCCCAATGCTCTCTGATAACACTTCTTCCCCTGACATGCTTCCCCATAACACTCCTCACCCCCATGAGCTCCCCCATAACACTCTTCCCCAGACATGCTCCCCCATAACACTCCTCCCCTGACATGCTCCCCCATAACACTCCTCTCCCGACATGCTCCCCCATAACACTCCTCCCCGACATGCTCCCCCATAACACTCCTCCCCAGACATGCTCCCCCATAACACTCCTCCCCTGACATGCTCCCCCATAACACTCCTCTCCCGACATGCTCCCCCATAACACTCCTCCCCAGACATGCTCCCCCATAACACTCCTCCCCTGACATGCTCCCCCATAACACTCCTCTCCCCGACATGCTCCCCCATAACACTCCTCCCCGACATGCTCCCCCATAACACTCCTCCCCGACATGCTCCCCCATAACACTCCTCCCCCTGACATGCTCCCCCATAACACTCCTCCCCCCGACATGCTCCCCCCATAACACTCCTCCCCCGACATGCTCCCCCATAACACTCTTATCCCCCACGTGCTCCCCCAACAACATTCCCCAACAGGGGGAGGAGTGCCTCGGGTGGCGAGCAGGTCCGGTTGCCCCTGAGGTGAAGGACTTCTGCGGCGTCAGGGTCACTGCGTGGGTGTCAGCTCATAAACAGGGACGCAGACCGTGCCAGCACTTCCTTCCTGTGGGGCCACTGGGCAGACGCCAGGGGGAGACAGGGCGGAGGAGCGTGGAGTGGACCGGGCCAAGATGAGGACGCAGCGTGAGCGTGGGGCGTGCGGCTCTGCTGTCCTGAGGCTCTTCCTGCCTGGCCCACGGATGACCTTCATCTTCTCATGGGTCGTGTTCTCCCAAACGGTCTTCGTTCCACTGGTGCTCCTGGGAGCCTCGGGTGGTTGGCGGCTGGCCAGACAACCAGGCTAATGTGGGGGCGACTGACTCACTGCTCTCCAACCGGAGCGTGTGAAGCGACCGTCTCTCGGGGCCACGTGGCTCACCCCGTCCTGCCAGGTGGCCCTCACCTTCTGTGGGCCCATCCTCCTCTCACACATGGAGACACACAGGTGGCTTTTTCATGGAGTGACAGTGTCTCTCGCCTCTGAAGAGCAGAGCCACTTCTCCTGGGTCTTGGGTCCCTTGTGCGTTGGCCTGCGCCGAGGCCTTGGCTGTGGTGCCTGGTGCCGGGCGCCGGGCGAAGCTGCTTGTGACTGTGCCTGACGTGGGAGCCCGCTCTCCATGGTCCTTCCGCCATTCAGTTCTCTTCTTGCTCCAGAGCACGTGACGGGGAAGCTGGCTCTCGGTCAGCCTTTCCCAGCCGTCGGTCAGGAATCTTGGGTCCCGGGGTGAAGGGCCCGCTGGAGGGGCAGAGGTCACTAAGATGATGCCAACTCGGCTCAGCCTCAGCCACGACAGGTGCCACAGAGCCTCTGGTTGGAGGAGACTTTCAGAAGGAGCTGACGGGAACTTGCCCAAAGCCAGGGCCCACGGGAGGGCAGTGGGCGTGGCTTCTCTGTGGGGATCTTCCTATAAGGTCAGCCAGAGGTGGCTCACAGGCAGGAAGAAGCGAGGTTCCTGTCTGGTGCAGGTGTGGCAGGTGGTGGGGGCCCGGAGCCCCATCGCCACCATGCTGCGTGGTCTCCGTGGCTGTTGTCCTGACTTCACATTTTCTCCTGGCCGTGCTGTCTCTCTTTTATCTGAATTTCAGACAGGCCAGTTCTCCGCTCTGTCCAGATCGATTGCCTTGTTTTGGTTACTTCAGAGCTGGCTGTGCACTGTCCCTGGCTGCCTCCCAGCCTCATTTCTGACCACACCCGTGCCCGTTTCCTGCGCAAGATGCGGGCTGTTTATACTCGTGAGGTCTGCAGATGGGTCTGGGGCCACTGCGCCCAGCCTCCCAGCCCTCTGCACCCCCTTCCTGGTCTCCCTGCCAATCCCTGGCCCTCCGTCCCCTTCGTCACAGTGTTTATGACGCTGGGCCAGGATGGCCACACACTTGTCTTTCTCACTTGTCTGTTGCCTGGGAGATCATGGACCACATCTCCTGCTTTTTGCATGCTCTGTGGTCAGGAATGACTCCCTGTCCCCCTCCTGGACCGTGTGGGATGCGGGTGCTGCTGGGAGAGTTGATTCAGTGCAGCCCTGACGCTGGAGGTATCGGGTACTGCCTGGTCTGTCCTCTCCCCACTGAATCCACCTCTGCTCCCCTCAGAGCTCCTTTCCCACCTTGGTGTGTCTCCAGGTAGACACCTCAGTGGTCTCCATGTCTCATATCCACGGCTCACTCTCAGCTCAAGGCGTGTCTGCCCATAGGCCAGGCCCACGAGGTCTGCGTGGAGAGCCTGACCGTAGTGCCTGCCTGACCTGTCGCAGGGCTGGCTGATGGCTGACGTTCCAATGGCTGATGTTCCGGCATTCTGACAGGGATGACGTTCTGACGGCTGCTGAGTCAGGGGTGCAAAGCCCGCTGGGTTTGACACGGTCAGTGACGAAGGAAGAGTCCAGGCGGTGGGTGTGTCGGTGACGCTTGGTGGTCCCATGGGACCTTCCCTCCGCTGTGAGCCTTATGGTTGAGGTCTCTCCAGGGCTCAGGGCGGGAAGGGACAACCGGCAGCCCGAGGGTCTCACCGTCTGGGACGGGCTCTGGGGTTTGTGCCCACGTGGCCGAGCACACACGCATGGACTCTCACCCTTCCTGAGCTGGGTGTGCGGGACTGACCTGAGCTATGTGTTCCGTCTTTGAAGAGACTCCCTCACATCCAGAAAGGCACCCGGGCTGTTTCTGGAGTTGCAGCCAGACTGCACGATAAGCACGTGGAGGACTGTGTGGGCGTCTCCGTGAGACAAGGCGACTCAGGCTCTGGGGTGGGAACCGAGGAGCCACCAGTGTCCGCGTCCGTTCCCTGGGCTGCATTCCGTGGCTACTGTGAAAGTGTCTTGTTCCGTTTTATCTAATCGTCTGCTTTGCCTGCTGTGTCCAATTTCACAAATATGGTTCCCTCGTCCCATGGCCACACGGCCTGGCTTGTTCTTCCGTTTTCTTGTGGAATTTGCCTGCATCTGAGATTGTTTTTCTTAGTTGAATACCAAAAATCATTCACACTTACTTGCATTATGTTAAGTTCTTAGCATAGAAACCCATGAAGTCAGAGGCTTTTAGAGGGTGTTAAGAAGTGTTAGAACATGGATGTGCCTGTGGACTGGGCTGCAGGGGATCTTCCTGAGCGCGGTCCGGCTGCACCAGGCAGAGGGGTCACGCTTCAGAAAGAAACGCCACGCTTGCCTTTACCCCCATTTATTTGTAATTTTTAAATTCTGCACTTGTGATTGTGTTTTTCTGCTAAGAAATGAAGGCCCCTAAACAGCCTGTGGGTCCCCAGTCCCCAGCATGCGTGGCCCAGCGGCCTTGTGCAGGTCTGTCCCTTGGGGTCCCTGTGGCTACTCCCTTTGAAAGTGTGGTGATGTGGTTTCCATGGAAGCAGTGGCGGGGGGTGTGAATGGGGCTCAGTGGCCATGAAAGTGTCTCCCAGCCAGTGAGGGCCTGGCTTTCCCTGTGAAGTTGCCACTGGCTGTGTCGCCAGCACTGGCTGGGTGGAGACACCAGGGCTGGGAGGTGTCCGGAGGTGGGGACAAGGAGCTGGGGAGCTGGGAGATGCTGGCGTCCAGCCACGTTCTCACTGTCGCTCACTCGCGTGTGTGCACGCCTGGCACCTGCTGGATCTGAAGCCGTCCCCTCGCGGCCTCGCTGGGCAGCCCAGCAGTTCCAGGGCAGCCCTGGGCGCTGCTCAGACCAGGCCCTTAGCCTTGGTCTTCCTGGTCGTGGTTCCAGGACTTGCTTGTGTTGCCCTCACAGTTGAGCCCTGCGGGCTCTATCTGTCCTGGCTGTGGGGCTCGGCCTGGCCAAGCGGGCGCATGAGGTTGGCCTGGCAGCATTGGGGAAAGGGCAGACTGTGGGCACAGACTCCAGGGCAAGGCTGCCTGAGCCGCCGAGGGTGGCACCCCTGCCTGTTCGTTCTTCAGCCCCAGCAAACCTGAGCCGACCCGGTTCCTCTCCTGCAGGACACAGGTGCTTCCTCCCGGGCACACCTGCCCCTCGAGCAGCAGGGCTGGGGAGAGGGAGGGCTAGTCCCGAGAGCCTGGCTCTGCTTCCCTCTCACTCCATCTCTTGTCCCTTCACCTCGTGAGCAGAGAGCGCGGTGCCCCAGGGAGGTGTGATGGCTGTAATACACGGGTTTCGAGTACAATGGGTGTTTCAGAAACCGATTTCCTTCCACGTCTGTGGTTTGCAGCAGAACCACAACCTGGTTGGAGAGGGCTGGTGACACCTGGCCTCCAGGCAGGTAGGGTAGATGCTGAGTGTCCGGCTGGAGAGCCCAGGCCGCTTGGGCCTCCTGTGGCCCCTTCACTCGGAGGCCATGCCTAGCACCCCAGCTGTGAGGAGGGGACTCCTGTGCGGCTCTGTCCCTGGGACTCGGTGCACCCTCCAGTGGTGCTTCTCCAGGGGGTCCCTGCTTCCCACAAACCCCCGTGCGCACAGTCACCTTCAAGTTGCTTCCAGTTCCGAAAATGACGTTTAGTTGCATTTTGAGTTTTTAAGATGTGGGTATTTAAACACTTGGCCAAGTTGTCAAAATGCAAGCTATAGAAAGAGTTAAGGTTTCAGGTACACAGGTGAGGAGCTGGCGGGGTCCAGCCTCTTGCCAGCCATGGGTGAGGATCTTGACTTACAAATGGTCCTAGAGACAGTGGAACTGGCAGGGGGGTGGCCAAACAGGCCAAAGAGTTGGTCACCACAGGGCCTTCTAGAAATCGAGATGGGCGAGGGCCTGCTTTGTGGGCACCTGCTTCTAAGACGAGGGAGGTGGCACGGTGCCCGCAGCATTGCACTTCTGTCTGCTGGTGGACTTCATTGCCAGGGAAGGGGAAGAAGAAGGATGTGGAGGAGACGATGGCACCACCAAGCACTGGCCCATTCAGCGGAGACAGGTGGATGGGATAGACTGGAGCCAGGGTGGGAAGCGCTAAGCTGAGCTCGTAAAGCCACAGCAGTAAGAGTCACAGCCCAGGGTGGCTTGGGCTTCTCATGAGATTTTCAAAGTTTTCATCTTGGTGGGGCATTTGGTACATTCCTATCGACACACTAATGAGAAATGATTCGGTCTTAGAGGCACAGGCAACAAGCTGGAGGCCCCTGACCAGCTTGGGTGCTGGCTGTTGGGGAGGGCCGGGGAGGAGGGCCTGTGGGCTGCAGTGCAGGTCTTGGCTCTGGGGCCCGTTTTATTATTTTTAATCTGTAGCCCAGATGTCTGATTATGGAGTTTGGCAGGTGAGTGTTAGGTAGACACCAACCTAAGGTGGGGACCTGGTGAAAATGGGTAAGTGCTCAGAATGAGGTGCAGTGAGGAGAATGTAGAATTATGCCACCAGTTGTGAGTGTGTGCACAGCGTAGGAAGTAGGCCACTGTGACAGAACTGTGGACAGAGTGGGGCTGCGCCGTCTGCAGTGCGGGCGCTGGGCTGTGCTTAGAGGGGCTCAGAGGGTGGGGTTGAGGCAGGACCGTCACTGGTCAGGTTTCTGTAGACTCTCCGCCCCAGGCCTTCAGCTGACAGGCTGTGGGTGACGTGGAGACCCACCTGCAGATAGAGGACTTGGGAACGGGACTGGAGAGAGGCACAGCATGCATGACCTTTCGTGTGTGCAGCCCAAGGGCAGACTGGGCCACTTGGGTCTTCCTAAGGCCGAGTCGCCTGGCAGAAGCAGCAGTAAAACCGCAGGTGGAGCCGCTGAGGGGCAGTGCTGGGTTCCCAGGAGAGTGTCCACGTGGGCAGGACGATTAGGTCCATCCGGGGCCCTGCCTGTGGGCTGAGCAGCGAGCTGGTGACCGTTCAGGGTTCCTGTTCTGACCCAGAGTGCCCGTGTCCCTCGGGCTGTCTGTGGGCCTCTGTCCGTCCCGAGTCTGATTGTCCGCATTGCTGTTCCTTTCTCTCCTGCAGTACGAGTTCAAAGCCAAGAACATTAAGAAGAAGAAAGTGAGCATTATGGTTTCAGTGGACGGAGTGAAAGTGATTCTGAAGAAGAAAAAGGTAGGACCTCTGAGCCGGGAGCTGGTGGGGGTGGGCACAGGCCCCTTCCTGTGGGTCCCGCTCTGGATGGAATCTCCTTCCCTGCGGGTGGACCGCCCCGCGGAGCCGGGTCAGGCAGGCTGTGGCAGGTCAGCCCGTGTCGTGGTGGCTGGCATCCTCTCCTGTCATCCTCGCTCCCCCAGCACACACTGACACCTTCGCCTTTGTGCCTGGGTCTTGGGAGAGATCATGTCCTAGTGAGGACAGGCCAGCTCAGCGGGTAGGACAAGGGTGGCGGGGAGAATGAGGGGGGACAGGGAGGGCGAGGGGTGGTGGGGAGGGCGAGGGGGGCGGGGAGGACGAGAGGGGGCGGGGAGGGTGAGGGAGGTGGGGAGGGCGAGGGGCGACGGGGAGGGTGAGGGGGTGGGGAGGGCAAGGGGCGGGGGGGGGCGGCGGGGAGGGCGGGGGACGGGTAGGACAAGGGCGGTGGGGAGGGCGAGGGGCGGCGTGTCCCCCATCACAGCCACTGCTTCAGCCGCTTCTGAAGTAGCCCCGAGGTCCTCCGTGCTCAGCGTGCAGGAGGCAGGCAGCACCGCAGGGCAGGGGTGTGGCCTGAGCAGGCCTTCCTCTGTGTGGTGACACCACGGCTGTTTTGTGTGTGGCTGTGGGAGGAGGACCGGTGTGGGTCTGGGACAGGCTGGGGTTGCTGGTGGGCGAGGGAGGGGATGTGTTTCTAAAAGGCGGGAGGGGCTTGGCTGTGAGAGGGTCTTTCCGTCGACGCTGGAGGCGCCATCGCCCAGTCCTACCTGGGCCTCCGGAGCCGCCTGCACGTGGGACTCAGGCACCTGAGCGCGACCCCACCGTGGGCAGCCTCGGCCTGGGCAGCCGGGGCCGAGGGGGTGCTCAGGGTGGCCGTCTCGTCAGCCCAAGGACTCATCCTCGCTGCCTCCTCCGTGCCCTCCCTGCGCCGAGAGGCCGGTCGCTGGACAGCGGGCGTTGAGAGGGTCTCCCAGACAGGAAGCCAAGCCTGTTCTCTCACCCCTTCACAGTCCTGGGGTTCTGGGAGGAGTTTCGGGCTTCGAGCTGGGAAGTGAATAGGAGGAAGTAGGACACGACTCACTGTTTATGAAGAACAAACCCCTTCGAAACGCTCAGGCTGCAGGGCTTGTGATCGCTCATTACCTATTGGACTGTGTGACCCTCCCCCGTGGGACCAAGGCCCCCTGGTTCTTACTCGGGGACACCTTTCCTGCCCGTGATGCACACAGCACCCGCAGAGGAGTCCCCGTCACCAGGTGGGCGAAGGCCGAGCCGGAGGCACGGCCTGTGACTCACTGTGAAACCATCCCTCCCGGTACTCCGGGGGCTCCACCTCCGCTGGCCGGAGCAGGTGGTCTAACAGGTCTGCCCAGACCCAGTTCTCGGTTCTTGGACGCCAGGCTGGGGAGGGGAGCCTTGGGCCTGGAGCGCGGGGAGCGCGGGTCCTGCCTGTCGTCACGGAGGTCGCTGGACAGGCGGAGCCCGCTCACAGGGTCAGCCTCCGTCCTCTAGGCTCCATGTGACAGCCTGGGACGTGAGCGTCCCGCGCCACCTCTGTGTTTATAGGATGAGAGGCCAGGAGGGGCGGGGACGTCGGCGTGTCCCTGTGCCCTGGGATGAGACCCAGTGACCCCGTCGGGGTCCGGTCAGAGAGCCAGGGCCGCGCAGCCCAGAGACCGGCGAGCAGGTGTGCGGCCTGGTGAGGAGGCGGTCTGGGCCTCTGGAGGGTCTCTCTTAGAAAATGCTTTAGTCTCCTCGTTTCCACGTTTACTCCCTGTGGGTCCAAACCTTTCAGGCCCTGGTTGGTGTGGCTCAGTGGATAGAGCATCAGCCCACAGGCTCAAGGGTCCTGGGTTTGATTCCTGTCAAGGCATGTACCTCGGTGGCAGGCTCGATCCCCGGCCCAACCAATCGATGTGTCTCTCTCACATTGATGTCTCTCTCTCTGTCTACCCCTCCCTTCCACTCTCTTTAAAAATCAGTGGAAAAATACCCTCTGGTGAGGATGAACCGAAAGCCAAAAAGGAAGCCTGTCCCAAGGGCAGCTTCTGGACAGACCGAGTCTCAGCCGAGCTGAGTCTATGCCTGGAACTGGGCCTGATGCCGAAGGCTCACACGTAACCCTCGGGGGCTGGGCTGGTATGGAGTCAGCGTTCAGGGATGTAGTGGTGTGTGTGTGTGTGTGTGTGCGCGCGTGTGCCTCTCTCTGTGTGGGTCAGTGCCAGGTGTGGACAGTATCGTGTGTGAGTGAAGCTGCTGCGAGGTGGTTCTTCCTGGTGCCCGGGTGCCTGGCAGGCCGTCTCCACAGGCCTGAGCAGCGCCCGTGCACGGCCTCTGGGACCCACGGGGCTGACCACGTGCTGACAGCGTCAGAGCAGATGCTCTGGCCTCGAGGCCTCGCCTCCCTCCTCACTCTCATCCGTGGGAGAGAGTGTTCCTCCCAGCGACCTGGATGGCACTGCCTCTGGGGCAGGGCAGGGCTCGGTCCCTGCGTGGGGGTGGCAGCCAGTGCTTCCCCAACACATCGGGTGTTCCCCACACATCACGCACCGGGGGTGTCCCCGCCCCCCGGTCCCACTCCTGGGCTGCTCCCCAGCAGCTCAGGGCCACCTGTGTTCACGGCAATGAGCACCTCTGCGGCGGCTGCAGGGCCCCTCCCAGCTGCGTCCCGCTCCCCCCTCCCCGTGAGAGAGGAGGGGGCGTCTGCCTCCCCGGCCACTCGACAGCCGTGCGCCCCTGCCTCTCCGGCGTCTTGACTGAGAGTCACCCCTGCGCCTGGAGAGACCCTCCCGAAGGGCCTGTGGGGGGGGTGAGACAGCCCTCACGTGTCCTTGGGAGCCGTCAGCTATGGCTCTGAAGCACATGTGGCCCGTGAGCACCTGGGGCCCGATGTGGGCGCTGGTCCGTGGCTGAGGACAAGCTGGCTTATTCATGTGCAGTTTCTCTTGTTGCAGAAGAAGGAGTGGACGTGGGACGAAACCAAGATGCTGGTGATGCAGGACCCCATCTACAGGTAGGCGCTGCCTTGTGGCCACTGCGCCCACCGTCCCTCCTGGCGCCACGGGGGGCACACAGTGTACACACCCACTGCGTCCGCGGGCCCAGGCCTGCAGACAGCACAGAAGCAGAGCCTGCCGGGGTGAGGGGAGTCTTTCCGCTCAGTGCGCTCAGGGCTGATCCACACCGCGGGGGTCCGGTGAGGCCTTGTCCTTATGTGTCCGTTTGTCTCACTGGAATTTTGTAATCCGGTGCCTGAGGGTCAGAGCGAGAGAACTGGGTCCCCTTGCTCGGCTGCTCCCACCCACCCTCACGCTCAGCACGGGGGCTTTGGGGTCACTGGAAAGCAGGCCTCATGTGGGTCCCCAGAAACCACGTCCACAGCGAGGCTGGTGGTTTCCACAGATCAGGTGACCACCCCGTGCATCCCTGCCCCGGGAGCGGGTGCCCAGGAGGGAAGCACCTCGCTCTCCCGGGGACCAGGGCAGCGCCGCCCCCTTCCCGTCTCCTCCCCGGGATGGGCATGAGCTGTCCCTGCAGGATTCGTTGGCAGAGGGGTCAGGGCTGGGCCTCCGGTCAGCGGAGAGTCTCGGCCCGCGGGCCCAGGGAGGAGGGTGAGCAGGGCGGGTCTGGCCGTCACTGCATGCACTGTGCGGACAGGGACCCCTCGGGTTCCCGCGGCTCACATGTTGCTGAAATCCTCGCAAAGTTACTGTTACTTTTGCCACCGACTGGGAGGCTCTCCTGGGGACGTGCCCAGCTCTTGTGTTTCTAGCTCCCGGCCTGGCCTGGCCGCAGGGCGCATTCCCTCGGTGTGTGCCGGTGGAGGGATATGGGCATCGCGCGAGGGCCTGGAAATTGGCACCCGTGCCTTGGAGACGCGCAGGGGGTGAGGATGGCACAGAGCAGCCTGGGGGCGGGCGGGGGGAGGGGGGCAGGGGGGGCGGGCGAGCCGTCCTGGGCTTGGGGAGAAGAGGGCTCCTGCTGTCCTGTTTGGTGTCCACGGTGGTGCCTCCTGCGCACAGGAAGTGCCTCGGGGATGCGGGTAGGAGACGGGGTCTTGCCGTTCAGCTGAAGGCGCGGGTGGGCTGGAGGGGACGTTTTCGCAAAGAAGCGGGCGGTCCCTTTACAAAGGGATGGGGAGCTCCTCGGGTGGAGGCGCAGGGCTGTTAAAATGTGTCATTTCAAGCATTTGTGAGACCTGGAACTAGACGCTGTCGTGCCCGGGTTGTAGGCAGGGTCCCGTGAGGGGAGGGGAACACAGGGCCTCTCGAGTCTGAAAGGCCACTTCCGACACAGACGCTCCTCCCACACCCTCCTCTGAGCCACCCCAGCCCAGCTCAGCCCTGCTCCTTGTCACTGCATTTGGGAGAGGGGGGGCCAAGCGGCCGAGATCGAGAAGGACCCAGAAGTGCCAGCGTCTCCTTCCCGCTCGGTGACGTGGAAGGGACGGTGTGTTCCGGCCTGCGCCCCTCCCTTCTCCTGTGCTCTGGGTCACCACCACCCTGCCCCCCCACCCTCCCGGGGAGAGCGCGTGTCCTCACTGGGGAGTGACCCTCCCACCAGCCTCACACCTTCCTCCGGGCAGGAGCCACTCCCCCATCTCCTCCTGGAGAAACCTCCAGCCTCAACTCCGCCCGCCGGCTGCTTCACGACCTCTGACCCGTCCCTGTCCCTGCCTGTGCCCCCTCAGGAGCCCCCACCATCTGGGAGGGTCCTCAGCTGCCCTCCCGGCACTCTGTGTGTCCCTACCTCTGTGTTCTGGTCCCGCCTTCACTTGTCCTCCCACCTTGCTCGCTCGCTCCCCATAGACTGCCCCGTCCCCCACACCCAAGTCCTCCCCCTCTCCTGAGAGCCCTCCTCACCCTGCCACCCGCTCAGGGCACCTCGCAGCCTGCCTGCTGCCCAGCCTGCGGGTCCTCCCAGCCTGCCTGCTGCCCAACACTTGGGAGGAACCATGCCCCACTCTCACCTCCAGACTCACTTCCAGGCCCTTCTGCGCTGCCCCCTCTTCTGTCCGTTCCTCTCTCACCCACCTGAGTGCTACGGTGACTTCATCTTTCCTGAACAGCCCTCTGCGCCGGCTCTGGGCCTCCTGATGGGGCACAGGGGTCTCCGCTCAGCCGGGTCAAGGGCTCCCTCCTTCCTCCTCTCATCCCCACTCACAGGGCACCCTTTGCCCCTGAGTGGCCCCTGCTCATGGTCCTCACAGCACCTCCTGCTGCCTCTGAGGGGCCTCAGGTAAGTGTCCAGGGGAGTGTGGCTGAGGACAAGGTGCACAATGACCAAGTGATGAGGTTCGTTACTGAAAATAAAGCAGCGAAGAGGTTCCTCCTTGTCCCCCTCCACACGCCAGTGCACAACCCTCGGATGGACGACGGCGCTCTGCACAGACCCGTCGGGGCTGCCTCCCGCGTCACGGGGTCCCCTGCAGGCCGGAGCCTGAGGCTCCAAGAGGAGGTGGTTGGCCGGGAGCCAGAGCTCCCTGAGTGACAGGGAGAGGCTGCCTTACCTCAGGAGGCACAGGAGGGTCAGAGGGACAGTCTGACCACAGAGAGTGGGTGTGGGAAAGCCCCCTTGTCTGAGAGGGGGACAGGAACGTGTGGCCTCAGTCCTGCCACCGGAGCAGCCACTTGTCCTGGGAGCCCGAGTACAACTCCACGAAAGTGGGACACATGTGTTTTGAGCACTGCAGTGCCCAAGGCCTGGGCAGGCCTATAGCACATATAGGTGCTTCATAAGCTGCATGACACACTCAGCACGTGAACCTCCTGTTGGCTGCACTGACGTGCTCCAGGCACTGAGCCTACCCCTGCCTTCGGGCCAAAAGCACCGCTGAAGGGAGACTGAGCCAATGGGGCAGCAAGTGGACCCCAGAGGCCAAGTGGAGCATCCGAGGGCCTCCCCTCAGCCCCCTGCGGCATCAGGACACCACTGCCCTGACAGGGCGGGAGACGCAGTCAGGGCCCCCACAGAAACCTCCTGTTAGCTGCCTCCCAGGAGGGGCGCTGCGGGGACGGCTCAGGCCTGCCCCTCCACTCGGCCCCCACTTGCTGGTGTCTCGCTCTGAGCTGCGTTGTTGTCTTGAATGAACAAAGGGAATTGATGTAGAATTTGGGCAAAGCCCTGGAGAGTCTCGTGTGGGACCGTGTGCGAGGCGAACGCTGTCCTGCCCTGGCCACTGTCCCCACCACCAGCATCGGCAGGGCCCTGACCGGCCTCGGAAGACCCGGGAGACTGCCCAGGACAACTCATTGCTGTGCATACTTCCAAAGTTGTGGGTGTGAGGACAGTTTATGGGCCCATAGAGGGTCATCGAGTCCAGGTAGGACTGGGGCCGTGAGGGGGTCGCCTCTTGAGCCAGCGGGCCTGCCACCTGTCCCGCTGCAGGAGGGAGACAGCCTCACCTTCCTGATGCCGCGCTGGGCGCGTGGGCACGTGGTGTCGGTATCCTGTGCGGGTGCCCACACACACCCTCTCGCATGCGGGTTCAGGTCACAGAAGCGGACAGGCCCCTGTGGGAGAAGCCTTTATGGTCCAGGTGCCCCAGGAATCACATGGGGGTGGGGCTTGGCACAGGGCCTGGTCTCGCCCTGCGTGTAAGGACCACGTAATGGACCAGAGGAAGGGCCACTGTGTGACCAAGTGAGGGGAGGGTGCTCTGGATCTGGAGCTGCAGCCCTTGGTCAGTAGGATTGGGTAGGACGGTGTCTCAGCGTCCCCACGGCACCCGGGCATCCAGGCATCCCACCCTGCCCAGTGCAGGCGCTGTGTCTCGAGCAGGCAGTGGGCCCACCTCTGAGACCCCCTCCACGGGGCTTCCTTTCCGGCCAGACAGGCCGCAGCTGCGCAGAGGGGTGGCGGAGGCCTGAGGCCATGCGTGGAATTCAGGAAAAAGTGGGAACGCTGGCGGGATGCGGTCCTCACACCCGAGGCCTGAGGCCCCGAGCAGTGCTGTGGCCCCGGGGGAAGCCGGATGCATGGGGTCTAGTGGCCGGTGCGCCAGTCATCGCCCAGGTGCGCTTTAAGCCCCGTGTCCCTGACTCCATCCCACCCCCCAGGGTCTCCTGTGGAGCCCGAGGCTGTCCGTCATCCTTGTGTTTTCTGTGTTGATCTCGTGGGAACAGCCTCAGTCCTCGGCCTCCGTGCCCACCGTCGGGTACGTAGGTGTGCTCAGTGCACATCTGGTAGATTGAATTCATTTCTTCACTCTGGGCAGAATTCCCGGGGTGGTGCATTCATTCTGTAGGCGTCTACTTGGAACTGAGAGATGGATGAGTAAACCAACCAACCGGTCTACACACAAACCTCTGTTGAGCCCTGAGCGCAGCCCTGCAGGCCTTTGGGAGGTGACACAGGAGGTTCGCTGAGAGCAGCACGGACGTGTGCGCTACTAGGAGGTGACAGACAGCACACAGGAACTGTGAGAGCGCAGCGTGACCCCTGGGACACGGGCAGGAAGTGAGGTGACCTGTCCCACTGTGCGGGGAGGGAGCTGCCTCATCAGGAGGTGCCCGGCCTCCTGCAGGCGAGGGGGCGGCCCGTCCCGCTGCTGCTCATCGCCTTGTTCTTCGCTGGCCTTGGTGGGAGGCGCTGTGGACGCAAGAGCAAGAAGAGCCCGGACGGAACGATGGCTGCGCCAAGCTCCGTGGCTGTGTCTCCGGCCCTGAGTCGCCTGGACGCCCGCTTTGGGGGCAGGCGCTGCCGTGATGCATTTCCTCCTGGGTGGCCGGACATGCTGTCCTCATACCCAGGTACGCGTGACAAGTGTGTACCCGCGCCCACACGGACATCTGTCCCTGGGTGACGGGACCAGTCCTTCCCTGGCCTTTGTTGGCTGCTGGGGAGGTGGGGCCCTGAGAGACCACCAGGCTGAGGAGGAGCTGTCTCAACCGCCAGCCTCCGTGGCCTCAATGCCTCTTCGCACCACCTTGCCGCTAAGGAGCTGGGGGAGAGAGCGGGGCCACCGCCCGGGCGCTCTGAGCACAGGGCATGGCCCTGGATCGGGCACTGGCTGGGGACGGCGCGAGCTCTGGTGATGGTGACTTTGCCCTGAAGGTCTGTGCTGACCTCCCTCCACGGGAATAGGGAGGTCTCACTGCCTTGGAAGCAAAAGGGTAACTGTCAGGGTGGGGGGGAGGGTAGGGAGGGAGGGGGCAGACTCCGGGAAGCCTCGCTGCAGCCCGCCCTGTGGGAGGGAGGGCCAGGTCCTCCCAGGGGACGGGCCGGGACCAGCTGGCAGCCTCGCAGACCTTGGGCCTGAGGCCAGCAGGTGACGTCACTGGGGAAATCTCCAGAGTCAGAGAGAATGAAAGCCTCGGAGTGCGGGTGTCAGTCCGCGGCTGCCGCCCACTGGGCGAGAGGACGCTCCCTGGAGCTCCTGGCGGGAAGGTGTGGGGGTGCAGTTGGTCCCAGAGAGCAGGGGCGGTGCCAGTGGGACTCGAGGGAGAACCTGTCACAGCTGTGAGCTTAGCCCCCGAGAGGGAGAGGCGGTGGGACGAGGGCGGGTTGCCGGGTCTCACTAGGCTTTGAACCAGTGGGGGCTTCCTCCTCACGCTGGCTTGCAGCAGGACAGTGTAATAAGTGAGACATCGGTGTGGCCTTCCCCAGGAGCCGCGGGACCGCTCCAGCGCCCGCCTTCCTCCCGCAGCCTGTCCGGTCGCTCTGCCCAGAGCCCGGGCTTCTTTCCAGCCATGGGGGCGGGTCTGCGGGTGCGCAGCCCGAGAGGTGAGCGGTGCCCGACCGTGGTTCCCCCGGCCTGTGAGGTGCGGACGTCGGCTCATGGCTCACCACCCTTTCCTGTGCCAGATGCAGCCGGGACCCTGGGGGTGCGGGCGGCAGAGCCCGCAGGACTTCTGCCAAAGGAACCGGCTCGTGTGTCAGAGCAGGGGCACCTCGGTGGGACACGCATCTAATGGTCAGAGTGAATGCGGGACCTGGAGGAGTGGCGACGGTCAGCCGCTGGCGCTGGGCTACTGGGCACCGCGACCTGGGCCTCGTCCTCTGGGGCTGTGTGTAAACTTCGCGGTGCAGGTGTGCGCCAGGCACAGACGGGCCCTTCACCCTCGGGCGGCCTCTGTGAGACCCAAGGCTGCCAGGGTGTCACAGCTGCCACGGAGGCAGGAAGAGGACCGTGGCCCATTCGGAAGGGTGTGCAGTTGGCACTCAGGGAGAGACCGGAAGGACTTGTCCCTGAGGGAGTCCACAGCTGACTGGCTTCAGAGGGAAATGGTGGCGTCTGTTTAAAATACTCCTGTGCTGGCAGCAGGGGGGTGGTTCGGTGGAGGGGAGACACAGAGGCTGGAAAGATCCAGGCGCGAGCTAACGAGCTGGGCGCAGGTAGCAGCGCGGCCCTGGGAGTGGAGACAGGGATGCACTTCAGAGATGAGCGCCAGGCCCTGGGGATGGAGGAGGGGCCAGGGGTTTTGCGCAGGATCTGGCCCACCCACACACGCTCAGGAGAAGGAAGACACATCTGCCGGGGGCACAGCGACCTTGGGGAGCTTGGGAGGCAGGGAGGAGGCATGCTGGGGAGGATGGGCCGGCCTGGAGCCCTGGCCGCCTGTGAACAGAATAGTTGTCACAACAGACCATGTGGCTCTGGACCGAGAGGCAGCTGCATTTGGGAAAGGGGTCTGTCCCCTTGAGGGGCCACCTCGTCTCTGGCTCCGATGGGGGTGGAACGGTTTCCGGGCAGCACAGGAGTCCGGACGGGCGCTGCTGCTGACTGCACGGCCCTGTCCCGCGCCACTGCCCGTGTCACGTCTGGAGCTGCCTCTGCTCGCAGGGTGCCTGGTGCAGAGCGTTCCTCGCGGACGTGAGCACCAACCACGTTCTCAGGGTTCCCTGTGCTTTTCCACAGGATCTTCTACGTCTCTCACGACTCCCAGGACTTGAAGATCTTCAGCTACATCGCCCGAGACGGTGCCAGCAACGTGTTCAGGTGCAACGTGTTTAAGTCCAAGAAGAAGGTAAAGGGACAGGCCCACCCCCGTGGTCTCCTGCTGGACCCAGTGCCTGGCACTGACTCTCTCCCTGGTGCCACGGGTCTGGAGGCATTGCTGCCGTGGGGGTGCCTAGGAGGTGCCACTCCCCTGGTGACGTGCCCTTTAGTCTCGTCTGCACGCTGTGCCTCATGACGGACGGACACAGGTTCCCATTGGGTCAGCCTCGGGAGGGATGCGGCTGAGCAGGGGTGGCTGCTCTTCGGCCCTTCCTCTCCACACTGTCCACTGGCGAGGCTGCAAGGCAACACGTGGCCCGTGGCTTAGGCGTGGGGGTGACCGCGTGGTCCTGGGTGGCTGCCTTTGCACAGTAACCCTGATCTGGAGGAAGTGAACCTGGGCAGCTATGGGGCTTGCTTCCTCTTCCCCCTCCAGGCCCACACACCCATCTCGCCACACCCTCTGCAGCCTGCACGGTGCCCTGTGGGTCACTGTCCCCACGGCTCAGCGTCCCCGGCTATAAAGCCGAAAGGAAGGGGGTTACCCAGACATACCGTAAGGCACTGGCACTGAGCGCCCGTCTCAACCTGCCAGCAGCTCCAGAGTTGGCGAAACCCATGTGACTTGGTTTAACCCAGCGCTTCTCAAACCGATGTGGCCGTGGAATTGTGCCCCCCGTGGGACGAGTCAGCGCGGACTGTTCTGCAGGAGGGGTGTCGGGAGGACTGTGTGCCTGAAAGGTCCGTCCACCAAGCCTGGCCGCATCTACCACAGGCCCTCCATGCCCCCCTTCAATGTGGTGACGTCTTGTGTGTCAGGCATCTGAGTAGGTCTGCAGGCACCTGGTCAGGTTGGGGTGGTAGGAGTCACAGGTGACAGGCAGGGGTCTGGGCCCTGGGCCCGTCCCACCCGCTCCACAGAGACTACACTTTGCTGAGGCAGCTGAGCTCCTGTCCCAGGCGTCCTGCTCGATTGTGGGCCTGGACGGGAGAGGGAGGCAGGCAGTGGAGACCGCATGGCCGGGGCCCGAGAGGAAGTGGGGGCTGTGTCAGCTGTGTGTCGCAGGCCATGGCGGGGCGGGGGGCGGAGCAGCGCCCGCTCGGCAGGTCGGTGCTCTCCGACAGCTGCCGCAGAGGGAGTGCACTCTGAGCGACTCAGGGCTCGGCCCCACGTCTGACGTGGTTTTGTTCAGAGACTGGGCCCCGGGGCCTTGGAGTTGATCAGAGTGACAAGTGGCAGGTTATAACTTACAAAGTGTTTTATTATCTGATCATACTCGATCCTTATAACGCCTACTGATGATCGATGTTTCTAACTCCCTATCCCTCTCCCTGCCTCTCTGTAAAAAATCAATAAAATATATTTTAAAAAAAGAAGACACAGATTTTCACCCTCAGTTTGCAGTGAGTAAATCGAGGCTCTGAGAGACTAAAGGACCTGCCCCGTGTCTCTTGAAGAAGCACAGGTTCGGGTCAGGGAGCTGCACAGAAACTGACTGACTGGAGCCTGGGAAAAGGGACCTGTTGCTATTGGCTTTGCCTGCCATCTCCTCAGTGATGTGGGCAGTGGGTCGATCCTGCTTCTGCCAAATGGATTAACCCAAGGAGATTCCTGCCACCCAGTGACAAAAAGTGGTCATCGGTTCCTGGTCACTCCCAGCTCTCAGCTAATTCTGACCTTTGGCTGGTCTCCTGTCCCTGTGCCCTCACCTGGGAGGCCTGGCAGCCAGGAGCAGCTTCTAGGCCCTGAGCTGTCATCAGACATCTTGGGCTGGGAGCCCCTCGCTGAGCTATAGCTGGAGGGGCAATGTCCACGCCCAGAAAGAGAAGGGACTTGTTCAGCAAAGGAAGCAGGGCGGGAGGCATGGCGGGGAGGCAGAGCATCTGCCGGGTGTGCTTACCTTTCGGTCAGGGAGATAGCAGGTTGGGAAGGAGTTGTAAATAGCAGGTCACAGGAGTGCTTGGGGCGGGTGTCACAGGCACGCCTCTAGGTTGTGGGAGGTTGGCAGGGAGAGCTCTCGCCTGGAGCCTCACGCTGACTGTGGTGTGGGAGATTCTCACTGTCTGTGGCGTGGGAGAGCCTCGCTGACCATGGTGTGGGAGATCCTCACTGTCTGTGGCGTGGGAGATCCTCGCTGACCGTGGTGTGGGAGAGCCTCACTGACCGTGGTGTGGGAGAGCCTCACTGTCTGCGGCGTGGGAGAGCCTCACTGTCTGCGGCGTGGGAGATTCTCGCTGACCGTGGTGTGGGAGAGCCTCGCTGACCGTGGTGTGGGAGATCCTCGCTGACCGTGGTGTGGGAGAGCCTCACTGACCGTGGTGTGGGAGAGCCTCGCTGACCGTGGTGTGGGAGAGCCTCGCTGACCGTGGTGTGGGATATCCTCACTGTCTGCGGTGTGGGAGAGCCTCACTGACCGTGGTGTGGGAGAGCCTCGCTGACCGTGGTATGGGAGAGCCTCGCTGACCATGGTGTGGGAGAGCTTTGCTGACTGTGGTGTGGGAGATCCTCACTGTCTGCAGTGTGGGAGAGTCTCGCTGACCATGGTGTGGGAGAGCCTCGCTGACCGTGGTGTGGGAGAGCCTCGCTGACCATGGTGTGGGAGAGCCTTGCTGACCGTGGTGTGGGAGAGCCTTGCTGACCATGATGTGGGAGAGCCTCGCATGAGCTCCTCACTGCTGGGTGTTGCTGTCCCCATCACGTCCATGCCCCATGTGGGCACCCATGGCAACTTCTCGTGCAGGGTTGCACTCACCTCACAGCTCCCCGTGGGGACAGGATGTCTCTTGCTGGTTGAGAATGTGAGTCAGGTGTCAACCTTCCTGGCAGAGGGTCACCCTGTGCCTGGAGGTCAGATCCACTATAAAACTGACCCCTTAGTGAGCAACATTCTGGTATCACCTCAATCAAATGACATGATCAAGGCCATGCAAGAACCTGCCAGGCATATGGGCCCACCTCCCAGCCTGGAGCCGAGGACTCTTTCTTCCTTCAAGATCACAAGTTTGCAATCATGATAGACATAGGCCTCCATCTTTACTAAGGCTGACCGTGCATCCTGCCTGTTGATCCCGTGGGAATTGGGGCCCAGATGGGGGTGGAGCTTATTGCTGTGACGGGATGGTCCACAGCTGCTCCCAGGCTCCATGCCTGGAACTCGGGCACCTGCAGAGAGTCCTCAGCGATGGGTGTAGACCCAGTGAGCCTGGAGAGCGAATAAACACTCACTTGTGAGACCTGCCCAGTGTTTCCTCGCTCCTCCCACCCTCGTCACCATTGTCGTCCTCATCTTTCCAGGCACCTGCATTTTCAGCTGCCAATTACTCTGACCCCCAGGAGCCGTGCAGCAGAGAGCTGTCCCAGACAGTGATGCCAGGGCCATCAGGGTCCACATGAAGTCAGCTGCAGAATAAGCCTGATGACTACCATCCTTCCCATTTACACAGGGCTCAGATCCCTAGAGTTTGCAGGACCAGCTAACAACATGGTCACTTAAGATGAGAACAGAAAACCGATTCACGAAAACTGGAATTACAACTAAAATACAGTAAACTTCCTAAATAATCAATAGAAAACTCACAGGAAAGAACCATGATACCTGAGGACTGAAAGTGGAGACCACATAGAGACTGGTAGGGCAGGCGGAAGCATGAAAGGGCTGGCCAGGTGCCCACAGACAGCAAATGAAGTCCTGGAGAGATATCCCAGCTGTGGAGGTTGCCACTGAGAACTCTGGGATCTAATCCCCAAGCTGGGCCTCCTATAAGAGAGCATCACAACTGAGGAGGGTACCCACATAACATCTGGCTGTGAAAAAGAAAAAAAGGAGCGGTTGGGAGCTTCAGTCACGCGCCAGCCTGAAAACAGCCATCAGCCCCTCACCCAGACTGGCCAGGCACCCCAGTGGGGACCCCCACCCTGAAGGGTGTGTGACCAGCTGCAAACAGCCCTCAGCCCCTCACCCAGGCTGGCCAGGCACCCCAGTGGGGACCCCCATCCTGAAGGGTGTGTGACCAGCTGCAAACAGCCATTATCCCCTCACCCAGACTGGCCAGGCACCCCAGTGGGGACCCCCACCCTGATCCAGGACACCCTTCAGGGCAAACCAGCCAGCCCCACCCATGCACCAGGCCTCTATTCTATATAGTAAAAGGGTAATATGCCTCCCAGCACCGGGATCAGCGGAGCTGTGAGGCCTCCCGGCACCAGGATCAGCGTGACAGGGGGCAGCGCCCAAACCCCCTGATCACCCTGCGGCTCTGTGTGTGACAGTGGGTGGGGCCACAACCTCCCTATCTGCCCTGCTCTGTTCATGACAGGGGAAGGCCCCCCAACCCCCTGATCAGCCCTGCTCTGTGCTGATTCTTATCACACCTGAGGACCATCGGGGGTTTGAGCACTGCCCCCTGTCACGCTGATCCCTGTGTGCTGGGCTGCTGGGCACCGAGTCCTCTGGGACTGCGTGTAAACTTCGAGGTGCAGGTGTGTGCCAGGCACAGATGGGCCCTCCACCCTCCGGCGGCCTCTGTGAGTCCCAAGGCTGCTGGGGCGTGTAAACTGCTCGGGCGATGTAGCTGAAGATCTTCAAGTCCTGGGAGTTTTGAGAGACGTAGAAGATCCTGCGGAAAAGCACAGGGAACCCTGAGAACGTGGTTGGTGCCAACGTCCGAGAGGAACGCTCTGCGCCAGGCGCCCTGGGCACCGTGCACAGGCTCCCCCCTGTTACGCACAGTTTCTGCTGTCTGCCAGAGAGTAACAGCTGAAAATTCAGGCACCCTCTTAAAGGACCAACACACAAAATTCCTGTGGAACCACCCAACTTGTGCTCTGGCAGAGGGAGGGTAAAGTGGACTGGAGCTGTGAGAGCAGAAGCCAGGATTGTGGAAGCCAGGGTTAGAGCTCAGAAGGCAGACACCCTGAAGCCACTTAAGAGACTAAAAATAACAATTAGCCTCCAGGCAGACGGAGTTGCCCCACCCTGTTGAAAAAAATTCTTATCACACCTGAGGACAATTGTCTGGGGGGCAATTCAACTCAGAATCCTATCAGTCTGTAGGCAGAGGCCATCTCTGGAGGCTTTGAGTCTTTGCCTGATCTAATTAGTCAGAAGCAGCCTGTAACACTGTCCTGCACTACAGATTGAGAGGCGTAAAGGATCTACCTAATACAAGCATGTCAAACTAGTGGCCCACAGGCTGCATGTGGCCCACAATGAATGTTTTTGCAGCCCAGCCAATATATGGTATATAAGAAACCTTTCAAAAAAAATTTAGTAACTTAATTTTTACAATGTCCTTTTATACATAATCCTATGTAATAAAAGCCTAGGCAGTCCTTGCGCCCTCACGTGTGACATTGTCACAGATGGCCACCACAAGATGGCCACACGCACAGTGGAGTCAGGGCTTGGCGGCTGCTCCACGCGGTGAGGCCTGGGTGGTCCCGGTATCTTTGCTGCATTGCGTGAAGGAGGCAGGTCCTGGTGGAGGAGGCGGGTCGCAGCAGGGGAGGACAGTTGTGGGCAATCAGGCCGGCAGGGGAGGGCAGTTGCGGGCAATCAGGCTGGCAGGAGAGGACATTTGGGGCAATCAGGCCAGCAGGGGAGGGAAGTTGGGGGCAATCAGGCCGGCAGGGAAGCAGTTAGGCATCAATCAGGCCGGCTTGGGAGTGGTTAGGAGGTGGTCAGGCTGGCAGGCAGAAGAGGTTAGGGGCAATTGGGCAGTCAGGCAGGCGAGTCGTTAGGAGCCAGCGGTGCCAGATTGTGAGAGGGATGTCCGAAGGGTCCCAGATTGGAGAGGATGCAGGCCCGGCTGAGGGACACGCCCCCTCCCTCATGCACGAATTTCGTGCACCGGGCCTCTAGTCTATATATATAAAAGACTAATATGTTAAGTGCCTGTCCGGGTAATGACATCATGTAGCAATGCCCGCTTCCTCTCTCTCACGACTAGCCTCCTTGCAGTTTCTTTAGCCCAGGAACACTACTTGCTTTATAGCCGGGTGCAAATATTTTACACTTTAACCAAATGTCTGTGAAGCATTTTCCATGCCTCATCTCATTTGATCCTCACAGAAGTCCTGGAGTAGGTAGATAGGAGCCTCGGTGGAATCCTATTTTATTTCATTAGCCAGAAAACAGAGATTTAGAAAGTTTAGAAACTTGACCCAACTGAAAAGATGTAGGAAATGATGGACCTTGAATATTACTTCAGGTTTTCTCACTGCACAAAATATAGTCAAACACTGCTGCAATTAAATATTTTACCCTTTGTTATCCCTGCGTGATCTACAATAATAATCTGCTTTGTGCTGATACTTAATGCTGTGTTGCTGACAATTACCTGAAAGAAAAATTGGGGTGCTTCACTAGGCTGAAAAAAGTTTAGCTAAATCAGAAAGCAGATCTAATTAAGCAAGTTTATTCTATATATGTAAAAGGCTAAGTTGACTTGCGCATGTGCGATGCATATAAAGCTCTCACTGGCACCAGTCACCCACATGTGTTTCCATCTGTCATTTTGATCATGAATTTGATTGATATTTCTATTATAGAGAAAGAGCAATTAGCAATATTAAAATATTTTTTCAAATTAATCTCCTTTCAATGTGCATGAATTTGTGCACCAGGCCACTAGTTATTAATAACGAACTACAGTGTTCACTAATGACTGATTACTATAATCATGTCGCATTTATTTCTCTTACGCACCTTATGCGCAGATGCACTATTCTCTCCACTAATACTAGCAGTGAATATTTTAGCAGCTGATTGCCACATCATTAGTCTTGGACTGACTTGTTTGGTGTGCGCAACAGGAAATATTTTGCTTTCAGATAACAAGAAAAATAGGTTTATTTGCATTACGCTTATTAATTTGTGCAGTTATTCAGTGTCTGGTAAGTTAATATTCAAGAAAAAATATTAATTTTTATTAAAATGTTCTATTATTTTATACTAGAGGCCTGGAGCACAAAAATTTGTGCACTCGGGGGTAGGGGGGTCCCTCAGCCCAGCCTGTGCTCTCTCGCAGTCTGGGACCCCTCGGGAGATAACGCCCTGCTGGCTTGGTCCTGCTCCCGGGTGGCAGAGGGCAGGCCCAATCCCTAGGTGCAGCCCCTGGTCGGGCTCAGAGCAGGGCCGATTGGGGAGTTGGGGTTCCGGCCCCTGTCATGCACAGAGCAGGGTGGATTGGGAGGTTGCGATGCCACCCTCAGTCACGCTCAGGGTAGGGCCTATTGGGGGGTTGGGGCACCGATCCGTGTCACACACAGAGCAGGGCTAATCAGGGGGTTGGGGCGCTGACCCTGTTATGGGTTGGCTCAACAAGATAGACCACCGACTCAGAATTTAAATTTAAGAGCCTTTATTAAGCTGGCCAGCTGACCACAGCGCCTATCTCCCCCTCTGGGAGATTTGGAGCATGTGGCAGAGATCAAGGGTGCAGTATGATCCTTTATAGCAAAACAGTTTACCTTAGAAGTTCACAGAAAGTTCATAAGCACAAAGGGGGGGTAAACAGAGTCACACCTGGCTGGAGCGTATCATAACACATTGTTTTTCTAAGACAATCTAGTAATTTTTCTTCCATGGTTCCTAATTTTGACACAATCTTCCATACGTCAGTCCCCCCTTTCAGAACATTTAATTTCTTATGTCCCATTTTTTTCCCTTAGCATATTCTGTAACATTCTGTAACTCTTTCATGCCTCAGTCTCTCACCCTAGCACATTCCCTACTGGTCTTATGCCCGAATCAAATCTTTGATTCAGTGCCCTCCTCTATGATATGAAATTTACAAGGCATTTGGCAATGTAGGGGTCGAGCCATCAGGGAAGAGTCCGGCATTTGATGGTGAAGAATTGGCTCGGCCACTGACATAGAGTCTTAGTTTCTATGTCTTTCTCCTTCCCATTGGTCAGTTCACCAGGTGAGAGGCATGAGGAGGACGGGGTTCTAGTGCCTCTTTCCTGCAATTTTGATGGCGGTTGGAGTGCTCACCACCACCTGGTAGGGTCCATCCTATTTAGGTTCCAGGCTGCCAGGGTCGTGGCACTTCACCCAGATGAGATCACCCAGAGAGAAGTCAGGCTGTGTTTGACTGGATCTCAGCACGTCCTCCTCCTGTATGGCTCTTACCACCTGTTGTGCTGATGTGGTGCTGCTCTGCAAAGCCTGTAAGGACTTAAGCAAATTTTAAGTGGAGAGACTGGCGACTTCCTCTTCCGCCAGCCTGGGCACCAATGGCACTGGTCGCCCAAACATTATCTCGAAAAGGAGTTAGCCCTTGGATGTATGGGGTGCCCCTAGCTCTGAGGAGAGCAAAAAGAAGAAGACTTACCCAGTTTTTGCCAGTCTCTAATTTTAATTTAGTTAATGTTTCCTTTAAGGGCGGATTCATCCTCTCTACCTGTCTAGAACTCTGTGGTCTATAAATACAATGCAATTTCCAAGTTACTCTCAGGGCCTTAACTATGGATTGTGTAACTTTGGCGATAAACGCCGGGCCATAGTCGGACCCCATATATAGTGGTAGGCTAAACCGGGGGACAATTTCAGTGAGGAGTTTCCTAACTACTACCTGTGCTGTCTCTGTTGGGTATGCCTTAGGCCAGCCAGAGAAGGTATCAACAAAAACCAGCAGGTACTTATATCCTCCTCGTCCTCTTGGTATCTCAGTGAAGTCCATTTCCCAGTGTTCTCCGGGGTTCTGACCTTGGAATCGCTGTCCTGGCGTGGCCACAACAGGGGGCCCTTGATTCACCTGGGCACACACTTGGCACCTTCTAGCCAAGTCTTGGGATATTTTCTGGAGCCCTGGGATGTAAAATTCTCTTTCTAGTAGTTCTGATAGCTTCGTTCCCCTCAGGTGGGTGCTCTGGTGGGTTTGGGAAGCGATGGTCCACCTCAGGGCTTCTGGCACTATAGGCCTCCCATCTGGCAGAATTAGCCATCCAGCCTCTCCTTCCCGGGCCCTTAGTTTCTCAGCTAGCCTCTGCTCCTCTGGCAGATGAGTAGGCTTCTCTGGTAGCCTTAATGCTGGCAGGGCTACAAGAACTTCTAGGGGCCCTACTGGTCTTTTAGCCATTTCCTTGGCCTCCTGTAAGGGCAGTGTGAGGAGATAAATCCTTGCAGTCTCTGGATAGGTCTGGCAGGGCCAGTGCCGGCGTGCTCACTAGGGCTTCTTAGATCTCCCCTGGTTCCTCCTCATGTCACTACTGCTGCCCCACATACCGCATACCGGGTACCTTCCTCTACGAAGCTGCTCCTGTTCGTGTAGAGGGTCTCATCCGGATTCTGCAGGGGCTGGTCCACAAGATCCTCGCTGAGGGAAGTGAGGGTAGTCAGTGTCTCCTCCCAGTCATGCAAAGGGGCCTCTGCCTTCTTGTCAGGGAGGAGTGTGGCAGGGTTCAAGGCAGCTGTTTTCAGGAAGCTAAAATGTTTACTCTTTTTCCCTTTCCCCACCAGAGGGCCTGAGTGAGTGCTATGAGTTCCACAAGGAAGTCCACCTTTTGCCCCCCCCCCCCCACCACCACTGTCTGGGTCATTCTGGGCTCCTGGGGGCCAGCTGAGCCCCGACAACTCCAATCCACCTCCTCCACCAGCATGGGAGGGAGTCGGTTCCCCTGCACGTTCAGGGCACTCCCTTTTCCAATGTTCTTCCTTTCTGCAAAATGCACATTGACTTTTCCCAAGCCTGGGTTGGACTCCTTTTCTTCCACGAGGCTTTTCTTTGCCCTTATTGTTTCTCCGACCCTTTGGGCCTCCCTCCTTGCTCAGGGCCAGGAGGACCTTGGCTATCCACGTGTTTAAACCTGCTGTCGGGTCCTCCCGATTGTTAAAAACCTTCTGGGCTACCTCAACCAACTTAGAGATTGAGTTCCCCTCAAAGCCTTCTAACTTCTGTCATTTTTTCTAATATTTGGGGCCGACTGGGAAACAAATGCAACATTGACAGCCCTCCATTTCTGGGGCATCAGGGTTAGGCCCCTGGACTGTTTCTGTCACCTTAGAGAGGTTTGTGGGTCTCCAAGCAGCAGCTCGGATGCCCCCAATAGAGTCTGGTGATACCGATCGAGAGCCTCCTTTCCCCTGTCACTAAAGGGGTTCCAGTTGGGTTGCCTGGAGGGAAACACAGCCTTTAATCTGTCTTTTTGTTCTTTCAGAATGGACTAAAGGAGCTTTATTTCCCTACAGGGTCTTATATGTCACAGGACCTCACAGGGTCTGTAATTCCTGTAACAGAGGGCTAGTATTTACCACTTTATTAACCCCCTCTGTTTTAGACAGGCCTTCCCCAGTTTCCTACAGTTGAGGTTTTGTGCCACACCTGACATGGACATGGTCGCACAGGCCTGTGAGACAGCATACAGGTTGCTAACTGTCAACTTTCTCTCAATAGAGACCAAAATTTAATGGGTATTCTTTTTTGCCCACCTGGGCAACTGCCCTCTTGGCAGCTAGACACCCTTTACTTTTTGGGTTTACTCTACATAGTCTTCTTTCAGGACAGTTTACACATAGGCCAGTTCTTTTAGCCACAAATACAGTTTGTCCAATTTCCTTAAAATGTATTCTGGCACAGGAGAAAGTTGTTTTGCTGTACATAGGTAGCTTAACCCCTATACAACTGGGCTCGGACCTCTGCCTAGCAAATTGCAGTCTATAAGTTCAATATGCAGCCTCCGGTCCTCCTAACCCAACGGCCAGTCTCTGAGTCAGACTCCTCCTCTCTTGGAGAATTTCAAAGTCCTGATGGCTTCCAGGTCTAGGGAGAGTGTCCTTTTCTTAACTCTGTTTATTAGTTATAGGACCCTGCTTTCCTTGTCTTCCCACCAGTCCCCTTTGTGGCAGAGCAACAACCAAGCCTCTTCCAAGGGAATGCACTGGAAGGGGATATTAGCTCCTCCTCTTCCAGCAGCAACAGGTACTGAACCCTTTCAGTACATTTGCAAGCAGGGAGCTTTTACTAGCTCTATCTGCAGTTTTCATAGATCTCAGGCTTGCTACTCTATTTCTGGGGCTGTAGGAAGGCTAGTACTAGTCACTGGCTTATGGCTTAACTGCTGTAGCCTGCAAGCCAAAGGCCCAAGTACTTTCTCGCTGCTGCTGCTGCTGCTTCTCTTTTTTTAGGGCCACCGCAGGCAGCTCAGGCATCCAGCCCCCCTTCTTTGATCATTCATTCCCCAATCTGGTCTGGAGCTGGGGAATAGCGCCTTTATCTGCCTTGCATCCCCAGAGGGCTGCTTGTCTGCCTCCAGATCTATAGAGGGCCGGCCTGCCCTAGTGGCAACATAGGAACTGCAGGACTGGTGGATGTCGCAAGGTCCTGCAGGTTCTCCCCCTCTCTCCCTGAAGGACCGAGGGAGCCTTTCCCTTCTGGGGCCCGGCCAAAAGAATTGTCTGTCTCTGTCCCAATTTCCCCTTGGGAGGCAAGCCCTCATCCACCGGGGTTTCTTGGACAACATGTCAATCCAAACCTGAATATAAGGAATTTGATCAGGATGCCGTATATGACATAATGGACCCGATAGGCAGTGGTCAGATCAAAAGACCCTGCATCCAGCCACCCCTCCTGGAAAGTGGGCCACTCCCGTTCACAAAATCACTGTAAATCAAAAGCATTAACATTATAACCCATGATGATCGGTGGCGAGAGACAGACAAGGGATGGGGTGACCTGCTTTCACAGATCCTCACGCAGATGCCCGCCTGGCTGCGTCCCTTTGGAGCTTAGATTCGTCGTAGCTAAGGTGCACCCGTATAAACCCCGGGCCTGGTCACCTCCACATGGGGGTGAGTCACCATTATGCCATATGACGAATCGCAGAACCGCAGGTTGGGGCCCACTCGGACTCCGTAACTGAAGTCGTGGAGCCACACAAAGGAGAGGAGAGGGCAGGCCCCCTCCCTCTACACTCATACACTTTCACCAGATATTTACTCAGAGTTTAAACAATCCACCCAATTTCTAACAATTTTCCAATTCCTGAGGGAGCTCTATAGCTTTCCGGGAGGTGATTAAGCTCCCCTTCCACTCACCCGGAGTGGGCCTGATTGATAGGGGGTCGACGAAGATGACTGACCATATCCCATTTGACAAAGACAAAGACAACAAAGAACAAAGACAAAATAAACCAGCCAAATGCAACCAAAGGTTGCCCGGAACCTGCAGCTCACTCCTTGAAGTCCTGAAAATTTTTCAAAAAACATTGCAACAGGGTGTACACAGAAGCAGACAACTTTTTGACAATAAACACCAAGACAAACAAATACCAGACAGACAAACCCAGTGCAGCCTAGAGCCGCACGAACCAGGGACCCCGGCCACCATCGTGGCCGCGGGTCAGGACCAGGAGTACCACTGCGTCCAGCCCTCTGTATAGGTCCTTCCGTGGGACGTCCCAATTCCTGTTTAACGACCGGTCCTTACCTCTCTCGAGAGTCCAGGTGGCTCGGTTTCCGAATTGAAAGTTTTGGGTGGACTGGAGGCCTCCTTGGTAGTCGTTCTCCACAGGTGTGGGGTATCTCGCTGAGTGCCCGGCAACAAGTGGGGGAGAGCCTCCTTCCTTAAATAGGGGGTCCCTCTCACCCCTGCCTGGGGAGAGCCTCCTGCCCTAAACAAGGGGTCCCTCTCACCCCTGCTGGGGGAGAGCCTCCTGCCTTGAATAGGGGGTCCCTCTCCTCCCTGCCGGGGGAGAGCCTCCAGCCCTAAACAAGGGGTCCCTCTCCTCCCTGCCGGGTATCTCGCTGGGGCCTCCAAATGTTATGGGTTGGCTCAACGAGATAGACCACCGACTCAGAATTTAAATTTAAGAGCCTTTATTAAGCTGGCCAGCTGACCACAGCGCCTATCTGCCCCTCTGGGAGATTTGGAGCATGTGGCAGAGATCAAGGGTGCAGTATGATCCTTTATAGCAAAACAGTGTTACCTTAGAAGTTCACAGAAAGTTCATAAGCACAAAGGGGGGGTAAACAGAGTCACACCTGGCTGGAGCGTATCATAACACATTGTTTTTCTAAGACAATCTAGTAATTTTTCTTCCATGATTCCTAATTTTGACACAATCTTCCATACGTCAGTCCCCCCTTTCAGAACATTTAATTTCTTATGTCCCATTTTTTTCCCTTAGCATATTCTGTAACATTCTGTAACTCTTTCATGCCTCAGTCTCTCACCCTAGCACAACCCCTGTCATGCACAGAGCAGGGCCCATCAGGGAGGTGGGGCTCCATACCCTGTCACGCACAGAGCAGGGTCAATCAGGGGGTTGGGGAGCTCCCCCTTGTCACTCACAGAGTAGGGCCGATAGGGGAGTTGGGGCACTGCCCCCTGTCACACACAGAGCAGGGCAGATTAGGGGGTTGGGGCGCCTCCACTGTCACACTCAGGACAGGGAGGTTATGGCTCTATCCTGTCACACACAGAGCAGGGCCCATGGGGGGTGTTGGGGGGTTGGGGCGCCACACCCTGTCACACACAAAGCAGGGCCGATCAGGGCGATGGGGAGCCACACCCTGTCACACACAGAGCCGCAGGGTGATCAGGGGGTTTGGGCGCTGCCCCCATCACGCTGATCCCGGTGCTGGGAGGCTTTGTGGCTCAGCTGATCCCAGTGCTGGGAGGCATATTACCCTTTTACTATATAGGATAGAGGCCTGGTGCATGGGTGGGGGCCGGCTGGTTTGACTTGAAGGGTGTCCTGGATCAGGGTGGGGGTCCCCACTGGGGTGCCTGGCCAGCCTGGGTGAGGGGATGGTGGCTGTTGCTGCTGGTCACACACCCTTCAGGATGGGGGTCCCCACTGGGGTGCCTGGCCAGCCTGGGTGAGGGGATGATGGCTGTTTGCAGCTGGTCACACACCCTTCAGGGTGGGGGTCCCCACTGGGGTGCCTGGCCAGTCTGGGTGAGGGGCTGAGGGCTGTTTTCAGGCTGGCGCGTGACTGAAGCTCCCAACTGCTCCTTTTTTTCTTTTTTTTTATTCTGGGCCATCTTTAGCTCTGGCTCCAGCTCTGAGGCCTCTGCTGCTGAAAGCAGGTATCTGGTTTGTTTGGGTTCTATAATCTAACCAATGTATAACTCCAGCTCTGAGATCCCGGCCTGCTGAAAGCAGGTTTCTGGGGTTTTGTTTAGCTTCTATATTTGTTACAATGTTTCAAACTGCAAGCTCAGAGGCCGGCAAGGCAGGCGGGGAACGTTGGAGTCCTCCTTCACTGAAGCAAACAAGCCTCATGTTAGTTTCAAGCTGCCTGTCTGCCGGCCACCATCTTGACTGGCAGTTAATTTGCATATCACCCTGATTAGCAAATGGGAAGGGTAGCGGTCGTACACTAATTACCATGTTTCTGTTTTATTAGATAGGATTAATGATGACTCATTTAACTCAGCCCTTTGTATTCAGCATGCCTCTATCAACATAAACCTATGTTTCTATGAAAATTGAAGCTTTTGTGTTTTTGTGGCCTACATAAACTTAAACCTTGTTTATTTGGCCTGTGTTAACCTTTGAGTTTGACCTGCTTGACCTAATACATAATCACAAACCCAGACAGCTAAAATGAGGAGACAAAGAAACAACCCCCAAATGAAAGAACTAAATTCTCCAGAAGAAGAGATAAATGACGCCGAAACTGGTTTGGCTCGGTGGATAGAGTGTCGACCTGCATCCTGGAGGGTCCCAGGTTCGATTCCGGTCAAGGGCATGTACCTGGGTTGTGGGCATATCCCCAGTGGGGAGTGTGCAGGAGGCAGCTGATCAATGTTCTTCTCTAATCAATGTTTCTAACTCTCTATCCCTCTCCCTTCCTCGCTGTAAAAAATCAATAAAATATTTTTTTTTTAAAAAAGAAGAGATAAATGAAGCAGAGATAAGAAATTTATCTTAAACAGAGTCCATAGTAATGATTTTAAAGATGCTCAACAGCATGAAAACAGATATAATAACTATGAAAAAGAACACTCTAAAATAAAGAATGACATAACACAAATAACACATTGGAAGGAATATACAACATATTAGGGGAAGCTGAGGATAGAATCAGTAAATTAGAAGAAAGAGTTGAAAATATCACTCAGTCACATGACCAAAAAGAAAAAAAAACAATTATAAAATGGGGACAGCTTAAGGGAGCTGTGGGATAACATAAACCATAAAAATATTCAAATAACAGGTGTGCCAGAAAAGGCAGGAAGGTAGAAAGTGATAAAGAACATGTTTGAAGAAATAATGGCAGAAAATTTCCCTAACCTGGTGAAGGAAAATGTCACACAAGTTCAGGAGGCACAGAGAACCCCAAGCAGAAAGGACCCAAACAGGCCCATGCCCAAATACATCATAATTAAATGCGAGATATTAAAGACAAAGAGAGAATCTTAAAGGCAGCAAGAAAAAAGCAAACTGTTACCTCCAAAAGAGTTCCTATAAGGCTGACACCTGATTTCTCATTAGAAACTCTATAGGCCAGAAGGGAATGTCATGTAGTACTCAAAGTAATGGAAAGCAAGGCCCTGACACCAAGATTATGATATCCAGCAAGGCTATCATTCAAAATAGACGATCAAATAAAGAGTTTTCCATAAAAAAAAATAAATAAAAAGGTTAAAGGAGTACATCACCACCAACCCAGCTATATAAGAATTGCTGAAGGGACTGCTGTTATGAGGAAAAGAAATAGAGAGAGAAACTTAGGATACAGAATTAAAATGGCAATAAATAAGTGCCTATCAGTAATATCCTTAAATGTAAATGGATTAAATGCTCCAATCAAAAGGCATAGGGTAGCTGAATGGATACAAAAACATAACCCAACTATATGCTGTCTACAAGAGACCCACCTCAGAACAAAAGACACACACAGGATGAGAGTGAAGGGATGGAAAAAAATTTTCCATGCAAATGGAAATAAATAAATAAATAAAAGCTGGAGTAACAATATGCATATCCGACAAAATAGATTTCAAAATGAAGGCTATCGCAAGAAACAACAAAGGTCACTACATAATACTAAAGGGATCAATCCAACAAGAGGATATAACCCTGGTAAACAGATATGCACCAATATAGGAGCACCTAATTATATTAATAAAATAAAAAAAAACTTCTGAAGGACTTTAACAGAGAGATTGACAATAATGCAGTCATAGTAGGGACTTTAATACCCTGCTGACTTCACTGGATAGATCTTCCAGACAAAAACTTAACAAGGAAACAGTGACTCTAAAGGACACACTGGATCTGATGGATTTAGTTGACATTTATAGAACATTCCACCCCAAAGCAGCAGAATATACATTCTTCTCAAGTGTACGTAGACCATTCACAAAGATGAACTACATATTGAGACACAAAACAAATTCCTACACGTAAAAGAAAATTGAAATATATCAAGCATTTTAGCAGATCACAGTGGAATGAAATTAGAAATCAACTACAGTAAAAACACCCCAAAACATTCAAAGACATGGAGGCTAAATAGCATGTTATTAAACAATGAATGGCTTACCAATGAGATCAAGAAAGAAATAAAAAAAATTCCTGGAAATAAATAGAAATGAACATACAATAACCCCAAATCTCTGGAACACAGCAAAAACAGTCTTGAGAGGGAAGTTTATAGCACTACAGGCATACCTCAAAAAACAGGAAACATCAGCAATATACTATTTAACTCTACAACTTAAAGAACTAGAAAGTGAACAACAAGAAAAGCTCAGAGTAAGTAGAAGGAAGAAATAATAAAGATTAGAGCAGAAATAAATGGCATAAAGACCAAAAAAACAACAACAAACAAACAAAAACCCAACCAGTGAAACCAAGAGTTGGTTCTTTGAAAGGATAAGCAAAATTGATAAACTGTTAACCAGATTCATCAAGAAACAACGAGAGAGGGCCCAAATAAATAAACTCAGAAATAAAAGTGGACACCACAACACCACAGAAGTACAAAGGATTGTAAGAAAATACTATAAACAAGTATAGCCAACAAGCTGGACAATGTGGATGAAATGGACAAATTCCTCGAAAATTACAATCTCTCAAAACTGAATCAGGAGGAATCAGAAAACCTGAATATGCCAATAACAGCTGAGGAAATTTAAGCAGTAATCAAAAAACTCCCAACAAACTAAAGCCCAGGTCTGGATGGCTTTACTGGGGAATTGTATGAAACATTCAAAGAACTAACACCTATACTCCTCAAACTATTCCAAAAAATCCAAGAGGAAGGAACACTTCCAAGCTCTTTCTGCGAAGCCAGCATTATCCTGATTCCAAAACCAGATGAAAACTCTACAAAGAAAGAAAATAACAGGCCAATATCCCTGATGAACATAGATGCTAAAATCCTCAACAAAATATTAGCAAGTTGCATCCAGCAATATATTAAAAAGATCATGCAAAATGATCAAGTAGGATTTATTCCAGGGATCCAAGGCTGATACAATATTCGCAAATCAATAAACGTGATACATCACATAAACAAACTGAAAGACAAAAGTCACATGATTATATCAATATATGCAGAAAAAGCTTTCGACAAAATCCAACACCCATCCTATATAATAAAAGCCTAATATGCAAATCGATCAACTGGTGGAACGACTGGTCGGTATGATGCACACTGACCACCAGGAGGCAGATGCTCAATGCAGGAGCTGCCTCCAGCCCAGAGGCCTCAGGCCGGCTGGTGAGTAGGCCGGTGCCACCCCCCTATCGCTGGCCAGGCCTAGGGACCCTACCCATGCATGAATTTCGTGCACCGGTCCTATAGTTTTTGATAAAAATTCTCAACAAAATGGGAATAGAGGGAGCCTATCTCAACATGATAACGGCCATATATGACAAACCTACAGCGAACATCATACTCAATGGGCAAAAACTAAAACCCTTTCCCCTAAGAACAGGAATAAGGCAGGGGATGTCCTCTTTCATCACCCTTATTCAGAATAGTACTGGAAGTCCTAGCCACCGTGATCAGACAAGAAGTAGAAATAAAAGACATCCAAATTGGAAAAGAAGAAGTTAAACTGTCATTATTCGTAGATGACATGATATTGTACATAGAAAACCTCAAAGACTTCAACCAAAAACTACTAGACTTAATAAATGAATTCGGCAATGTAGCAGAATACAAAACCCACACCCAGAAATCTATGGCTTTTTTATACAACAATAATGAACTTATAGAAAGAGAAACTAAAAAAAAAAAAATTCTTATTTACCATTGCAATAAAAAAAGTTAAGATACCTAGGAATAAACTTAACCAAAGAGGTAAAAAACTTGTACTCAGAAAACTACAGGACGTTGAAAAGAGAGAGAGAGGAAGATATAAACAAATGGAAGAATATACCATGTTCATGGATTGGTAGAATCAACATCATTAAAATGTCTATACTACCCAAGGCAATCTATAGATTTGATGCAATCCCTGTTAAAATACCAACAGCATATTTCACAGAGCTAGAACAAATACTCCAAAAAATTACATGGAATCAAAAAAGACCCCGAATAGCTGCAGCAATTTTGATAAGGAATAACAAAGTTGGAGGAATCACAATACCAGATATCAAGTTATACTATAAAGCCGCCGTAATCAAAACTGCCTGGTACTGGCACAAGAATAGGCTTATTGATCAATGGAACAGAACAGAGACCACAAACATCAATCAAAGCTATTACGCTCAATTAATATATGACAAAGGAGGCAAGAGCATACAGTGGAGTCAAGACAGTCTCCTCAATAAATGGTGCTGGGAAAATTGGACAGATACATGCAAAAAAATGAAACTAGACCACCAACTTACCACATACACAGGAATAAACTCAAAATGGATAAAAGACTTAAGTGTAAGTCATGAAACCATAAAAATCCTAGAATAAACCATAGGCAGCAAAATCTCAGACATCTCTCGTAGCAATATGTTTACGGATACCTCTCCCAGGGCAAAGGAAACTGAGGGAAAACAAATGGGGTTACGTCAAAATTAAAAGCATCTGCACAGCAAAAGAAACCAGCAGCAAAATGAAAAGGGAGCCCACTGCATGGGGGAACAAATTTGGCAATGATACATCTGATAAAGGGTCAATATCCAAAATATATAAGGAATTCATACAACTTAACAAAAGGAAGACAAGCAATCCAATTAAAAGTGGCCAAGAGACATATGAAAAAATGCTCAAAGTCGCTAATCATCCAAGAGATACAAATCAAAACAACAATGAGGTACCACATCACACCTGTCAGATGGCTACCATCAACAAATCAACAAATGACAAGTGCTGGTGAGGATGTGGAGAAAAGGGAACCCTAGTACACTGCTGGTGGGAATGCAGACTGATGCAGCCATTATGGAAAACAGTATGGAGTTTCCTCAAAAAATTAAATATGAAACTGCCATGTGACCCAGTGATCCCACTTCTAGGAATATATCCTAAGAAACCTGATGTTCCAATCAGAAAGAATGTATGCACCCCTATGTTCATAGCAGCACAGTTTACAATAGCAAAGATCTGGAAACAGCCCAAGTGCCCATCAGCAGGTGAGTGGATAAAAAGCTGTGGTACATCTACACGATGGAATACTATGCAGCAGGCAAAGAGAAGGCTCTCTTACCCTTTGGGACAGCATGGAGGGGCCTGGAGAGTTTCATGCTAAGTGAAATAAGTCAGAGAAAGACAAGTATGACATGATCGCACTCATATGGGGAACCTAAGTAACAAAATAAACTGATGAATGGAATGGACCCAGAGGCATGGAAGCAGGGAACAGAGGCGGAATCTCAGAGGAAAGGAGGGGGAGGGAGGGTGGGTGGGTGGGTCGGTGGGAGGTAATCAACCAAAGACCTTGAATGCATGCATGCATGGCCCATGGACACAGACAATAGGGTGCTGAAGGCCTGGGGTGGAGAGGGAGAGGACGGTGGCAGGCTGGAGGGGGTCAATGGGGGAAGAAGGGGCCAAATGTAATACTTTCAACAATAAAGAATTACTATTAAAAAAAACCCAAAAGATTCACAATTAACTAATTGCTCTTGGACCAGGAGCCGGAATCAGCCTCTGAATTGCATTGTCTGCTTCTGCCTGGGCGCCCCTCACTCTGAGGACCACACCTGCCAGGAGGGAGGCCCAGAGGCAGAGCTGTTGCTGCGTCCTGGACTAGACGGAGGGGTGGCCGGGGGCTTTGTCAACATGAGTCAGTTGGTGGTTTAAAGAAACTCGTCTGTGTGTCCCGAGGGCAAGTGGTACAAGGTCAGTCTCCAAAGTCACCAGTTCCGTGCTCCCTGAGCTCCGGCTTCTCCACAGTCGCTGGGAGCCGCCCTGCGGTCTGCGCGCCCCTCCTGCTCTGAAGACGCCTTAGCAGCCGCAGCAGCCTGGCCCACAGCTGGGAGCCCGCAGCTGCTCTGGGTCGCTAAGAGAAAGTGGGTTTTGGACAGAAGACTTGATCCATGGCCACGTGCTTTCCGGGCTTATGTAAAGCCAACCTGGATTTGTACAGAAATGCTTTCAGAGAACATCCAGTCAGTGCCAGACCATGGCCAGACCTGGCGCTGGAAAAGGCTGCCTGTCCCACTCGCGGGCTCTGCATCGCGCTGGCTGCCTGGCACCAGGCCTGGCCCGCGAGGTGAGCGCTGTGGTGCGGCCAGGGGATGGAGGCGCTCCTGGAGGCCTCTCTGTCGGGGCCCGAGGCTTACTCACTGCTCAGGCCTGGGCGGCAGGCGGCCAGTGGCCCGGGACCCCGCCCTGTCCGCGGCAGGTGGGCCCTCTGGCCACCTTCAGGCATCTCCCCCCAAAAGGCTCTGACAGACTCCTGCACCATTTCTGAGCCTGGCGTGCTCTGGCCTCGATGCCAAGGGGCCTCTGGAGCCACCTGGCTTGGAAGCAGCGGGCAGCCTCAGGTCACACCCAGAGCGCGGCCTGGAGTGCTGCCTTGCGTGGATCCCGGTGCAGAGCATCCTGCACACGACGCCAGAGAGCAGAGCAGATTCAGGGTGTGAGAAGCACAGGGTTCACAGTCACCCCACGGGGCGGGGCTCCTGGCGCCTCCCAGCCTGGGCGCTCCTTCAGCTGTCACTCATCGGCTCTCACTCATCGCTGTCACTCATTGGCTGTCACTCTTTGGCTGTCACTCATAGGCTCTCACTCATTGCTGTCACTCTTCAGCTGTCACTCATCGGCTGTCACTTATCAGCTGTCACTCATCGGCTCTCACTCATCGGCTCTCACTCATCGCTGTCACTCTTTGGCTGTCACTCATCAGCTGTCACTCATCAGCTGTCACTCATCGGCTGTCACTCATCAGCTGTCACTCTTCGGCTGTCACTCATTGGCGGTCACTCATTGGCTGGTGAGGGGACTGTGGTGTCTCCACGGGGGTTGAAGGTGGGGTCACCGGGTGGTCACAGCTGACCCAAAGCTAGATCACCCCAAGTGCGAGTAGTCTGAGACTCAGGTGTAGAGTGACAGCCACAATTGAGGTAAAGGAAAGGCAGTCCAAGGTGGTGTGTGTTGGGGGCGGGGTCAGAGAAGCATGTACTGAGCCCCTGCCTGAGCCCGGACTCCCCTTTGTCTCTGAGAGGCAGAGAGCAGACTCCCCTGTCACAGTGCGGGATCTGCCTTCCCCACGCCTGCGTGCATCCCCCAGGCTTGGCACCGGCTCCTCTGAGTCCCTCCTCTCCTGGCCATCCCTGGTCTCACCTCTTCAGGTTCCAGGAAGAGATTAAATAGCAAAACAAAGGAGAAGGCGGTACCAGGGACGCCGGGTGCAGGCTCCCCAAAGCTGAGCGCTGCCTGTGTGCTCCCGGGCCTTGGGGTCTGGGGCTCCGGCTTCCGCTGCTTCTCAGCTCCCTGGCACCACAGCCTGGCGTGCAGGACCCCAGGCCCCACGTCTCCAGCAGAAAGCGTGGTCAGCAAAGGGTTCCCGAGAGTGTGGACCAACCCTTCTGCTACCTTTGAGGAGGCGTTGGTGTTGGCCGAGTCGGAGTGGGTGTTTGCTCTGTCCCTTCCGCTGGCTGACGGTGCCGGGACTGAGGTGGCCTGTGTGATGTCTGGAGTGTCCCAGGAAGGGACGGCCGTGCTTCCCTGTGGGAGTGTGCACGTCCGAGCACCTTAGGTTTCGTCTCTCTCCTTGGCTGGCCCAGCTGCTGGCCACCTGTCCGTTGGACGTCCTGCTCCTACCCCGACCCCTCCTGCTCCTACCCCGACCCCCTGTGTCCTCGTCGAGGGTCGCTGCATCCTTTGCCCATGTCTCCTCTCTCCCCGCAGAGCCAAGCCATGCGGATCGTCCGGACAGTGGGGCAGGCCTTCGAGGTGTGCCACAAGCTGAGCCTGCAGCACACGCAGCAGAGCGCAGACGGCCAGGAGGACGGGGACAGCGAGTGGCACAGCCACAGCTCCGGGGACCCAGGTAGGCCGTCGCCACCGGGATTGGCAGGCAGGCAAACACAGGCAGCCCCGCCGTCTCGGACCTAAAATGCTTACTTTCCCTACTTCTCTCTAGATTCCAAATTTTCCTTAAGGAGCATGTACTCTTGTAGCAGACAGTTGATGTGTTTAAACTGTCAAACAAGGAAGCCTTTAAGCATGACATCAGGAACCACATTTTATTTTTTTAAAATATATTTTATTGATTTTTTCACAGAGAGGGAGAAGGTTAGAGAGTTAGAAACATCAATGAGAGGGAAACATCGACCAGCTGCCTCCTGCACACTCCCTACTGGGTATATGCCCACAACCAAGGTACATGCCCTTGACCGGAATCGAACCTGGGACCTTGAGTCCACAGGCCGATGCTCTATCCACTGAGCCAAACCGGTCAGTCAGGAACCATATTTTAAAGGCAGGGCTGCTGCTGCCAAATCTGACTCCCAAGACCATTCTGCTCCCATCGGAGGGTAGAGCTGACCGCCGCCACAGGGCTTCTGCTCCTCTTTCTGAATTCGTCCATCCTGGGAACCTCAGTGCTGATAGCTTCCATTTTTTATCTGGAAGGTAAACTGAAACAATTAGAAATAATAACTCCTCTTTGGTGGTAATTTCCTCAAATCACAGGACTGTACATGAGACTCAGCTAACGGCATTTTCTGAATCCCACTGCCCGGGGAGCATGTCACTGACTTTCTACGTGTGGACATTTCCTGTCCATTTTAGGAAAACCGTCAGGCCCAGTGTGGTTCCTGCAGTTTAGGATGAGAAGCAAAGCGCTGAGTGGGGCTCTCCCAGGAGGCCAGGCCGGGGTCAGGCGGGTCGGCGGTGCTCCCTGCATGTCACATGGGCTTCTGCGACGACAGGAAGTGGCAGGGCCCTCCTGTCCCTGTGCAGATGTAGGTGTGGCCTGTGGGGCGGTGTGAGTTGTACCATCAGGCGACACACACCGGTTCATGTCAAGGGGGGCAGGTGCTGCGGTGTGGAGAGCCCGCGTGTGCAGGCAGCCTGGAGACTGGGCGGAGCTGCAGTTGGAGGCCAAAGGTGGTCTCCCTCCTCCTCTCGGGAGGTGGGCTTTGTTCCCCCGAGACCTCCACCTGATTGGGTGAGACCCACCCACCCCAAATGGGGTAACCGGCGTGACTCTCCGTCCGCTGACTTACACGTTAACCTCTCCTGAGAAACACCTTCTCAGCAACATCGGATAATGCTGGTTCAAACGCCACCTGGCACACATCGCTAACCGTCACACAAGTGACACGCCGACGGTGGGGGGGGTGCGGGGCTGGCAGCCCACGGGGGCAGCTGAGCCTGGGCCCTGGCACTTCTCAGCGGGCGATCACGTAAGCTTCCCCAGTCTCTCTGGATCTTTCTTTCCTCATCTGCCAGGGGTTGTGAGACGATGCGTGTAAGTCAGCATCGTGCCAGCGAATAGCAGTGCAAACACGCACCAGCTGTTGGCGGCTTCCCCGTTCTGAGTGTGACCTACAGCACCGGCTGTGCGGGAGGGCGCCCCTGGCCCGGGCCGGCTGCGCAGCGCTTCACGGGGCGCCTCCAGGCAGGGCCCCGGCCGGGAGCGGGCCTGCTTCGAGTGTCGTGTTGGGGATACTGCCTGCCTTGGCGAGGACGGCTGCCTCCGCCTCCCGGTCACACATTTTGCGGCCGCACTTGCCTTGTTCCTGCCCACAGCCGTGGGGGGACACTCTCCTCTCTGTAAGCGCCTTCCCGGCGCATTGCCGACTCCGCCGGGTCCTGTGCTGTGGGCACCCGACACGCCAGCTGACCTGTTGGCGGAATGAGAGGCTTGTTTTTTGCAAAGAATCTCCCTCCCTCATCAGGGAGCTTTCCAGCAGGGGGTCCCTTCCTGCAGAGGAGGGGGCCGCTGTGGGAGCGGGCAGTGCGACCCGCTGTCTGGGCCTGTCGGCATCCCTCTGGGCCTCCGCCGGGCTTGGGGATGTGTCCTCGGTCACTGTGTGTCCTCTCCTCCCCATCCTGCCCCCCGTCCCGACCCGGGGCCGATTGCCTTTTGTCTGTCTTGGCAGCAGCTGCCTGGGCCAGTCCCGGGGCTGGGGGCCGGGGGCCGCTCTGCCCCGCGGGTTTCCTTGACTCCCAAGAGGGTTTCCTGGGAGAGGCCCCGTTCCCGGGGAGGCAGCCCGCCTCCCAGCAGCAGCCAGCCCCCCTGGGGAAGAAGAGAGCTTCTGGAAGATACCCTCCCCATCTCGATGGCTATTTATTGTACCTGTTACCTCTGCTGGACCTGGGCATCCTGCTCACCTGTGCCCCCGTCACCTTTGCCCCCTGGACCTGTTCCTCTCCCCCACACACCTGTTCCTCTCCTCACACACCTGTTCGTCCCCCCACACCTGCACCCCCTATCTGTTCCTCTCCCCCACACCTGCACCCCCTATCTGTTCCTCTCCCCCACACCTGCACCCCCTATCTGTTCCTCTCCCCACACACCTGTCCCTCCCCCACATACCTGTTGTTTTTCTCACACACCTGTTCCTCTCCCCCCCCCCTGCCCCCCATATCTGTTCCTCTTCCCCTACACCTGTTGGTCTTCTCACACACCTGTTCCTCTCCCCACACACCTGTTGGTCTTCTCACACACCTGTTCCTCTCCCCACACACCTGTTCATCCCCCCACACATGCACCCCATATCTGTTCCTCTCCTCACACACCTGTTCCTCTCCCCACACACCTGTTCCTCTCCTCACACACCTGTTTGTCCCCCCATACCTGTTCGTCCCCCCCCACCTGTTCCTCTCCCCCACACACCTGTTCGTCCCCCCACACCTGTGCCCCATATCTGTTCCTCTCCCCACACACCTATTTCTCTACCCCATATACCTGTTCCTCTACCCCACACAGCTGCTCCTTCCCCCACACACACCTGTTCTTCCCCCCCACCTGTGCCTCTCCTCACACACCTATGCCCCCACAGTTGTCCCTTTCTCCCACACTAGTGCCTCCCCCTACACCTGCTCTCCCACACCTGCGCCCCACCTCATCAGACCACCACTGCCTGATCATTGGTTTCTCCTTATTCCAGTTCCTTCCTTCATTGGACAGATGTTTGTCCAGTCCCCCACGAGCCAGGCTCGATTCTGGGACACTGTAAGCGAGACAATGGGCCCTGTTGGCAAGGAACTCACAGAGTTGGGTGGGGACACAAACCAGTGACCGATCAACTCGATCATTTTGGTTTGTGTAGACAAGCGGGTGAGGTGGGCCAGGGCAGGTGGACTCCAGGCGGGAGGCAGGCGGTGCCCTGGTTCAAGGCACCGAGCCTGGAGCCAGACTGGCGGCTTTGAGCCCCAGCCTTAGCAGCTGTGTGCCTCAGTTTCTTTATCTGTCAAATGGGGGTAATGACAGTGTTTGCCTCTTAGGTTGGTTATGAGGGTAAATAAGGTAATACATGTAAAACCCTTAAATTTAGTACATAGAGCATAGTACATGCCATCTTAGCAGTAATATTGTAATTTTGAGGCAAAAAGTAGCCATTTCAAGTGCTTTTGGACTGAGCTGATCACCTCTTGTTTGTGCGATTTGAAAGAATGGCGTCTCTTGGTGTTGCTGCCTGCTTCAGTCCTTCACGAAGACCCCACCCTTGCTGGGCCCCTCCACACAGGCCGTTTGCAGTCCTGTGTGCCATGCCACCCCGAGCCCCTTCCCCTCCTCACCACCTGAGCCGCTGGCTCTCCCCGCAGGGCTGCTGCCTCTGCCCTCTGCCCCGCCCACGCCTCCTCTTCATCTCACGTGTGACACAGCCTCCTGCGGTCTCTGGCTTGTGTCTGCTGCTCCGTCCGGTGCAGTGAGAGCTCGGACTTCAATTCCTCGTCTCGGTCCCGTAGGCTCTGTCAGATCCATCCAGGCTGCTTCATGAGTCCTGTCTGATGGGTGACTGAACGCAGCCTGCCTCACGTCCCTCCTGCCCTTCGGGCCTCTGCCCTGGGGCAAGGTCAGAGCAGCCTCTGGGGACCGGCCTTGAGCCTCCCTGTCCTCTTCCGCAGTCACGCAACCCCTCCATGCAATTGGGCCTGACAGCCCCGGCGAGGCTGGGAGGCCCGCGCCCTGAGCTGATGCCCCTGAGCTGGAATGAGGTTGACAGGACTCACCCCTCTCCCGGGCCCCACACCCTGTCAGCAGAGACATCACGTCCAGGACGGAGGGAATGCCGTCTTTGTTCCTAGACTTTAAAAATAGACTCTGTCTCACTGGGTTGGGAGAAGACGGACCTGCCTGGAAACAGGTGAGGATGTTGGGCAGCTATGTGTTTCCTGGCGTGACACAGCAACGCTGCTGTGTCCCACCCCTTCCCGCCTGCCCTGTTGCCCTGCAGGCCGCCAGCTCCCTGGAGCCGAGAGGGCCTCGCCAGCTACTGCGGAGGAGACGGACATCGACGCCGTGGAGGTGCCCCTCCCGGGTAGCGACGGCCTTGACTTCAGCCGCGGGGTGACCGACCTGGATGCCGTGAGGAAGGATGGTGCCTCCCACGCAGACTCCAAGGTAGGCAGAGGTGCCCGCTCACGGCAGGGTGACAGGGTCCCCGGGCTCCTGATATACCCAGTCTACCCTGAGACACAGCCAGCCAGCGGGTGTCACCCCGCCCTCAGCGCCCGGTGGCTGGCGGCCAGCTCGTCAGGGGCAGAGTCTGCGCCGTCTGGAGGGCCCTCTATGCCCGTTCTCTGCCTGTCTTCCTGGCGCCCTTGCCCTGGAGTGGAGTGGCCTCCTTCGGGTGCCCCTCGCCAGCCTGAGGGCCAGCAGCAGGGGTCGGGGGCAGCCGCTCCAGCAGTGACATCTCTGCTCAGGGCTGTCTTAGTGGAAGTGGCCGCCTGCCAAGGGCGGCGGGAAGGGACAGGAAGTGCTTTCCACAGACAGGGAGGACCTCCCAGCCCTCGGCTGCATCAGTGCCAACTTCCGACTTCCGTCCCTGGCGGCTGTTGCTGCGAGCAGGCGGGGCTGCAACAGCCTCGGGGCCACGCCCTCGATACCAGCAGGCCCTGGGCTCCAGCCCAAGGACGCAGCAGAGGAAAGGGGCGCTGCCTCCATCCGTCCGTCCCACGCTGGGTGGTGGGAGCTGTGCTGCATAGAAATAGGTCCCCCCATGTCCGGAAGCTGAAGGAACTCAGCCATGTGGCACAGTCAGAGGTGGGGCAGGTGAGGGGACGTGTCATTTCTGGTCCCATCACTGCGGAGCCGGTGCTGAGTGTCCGAGCAGGACTTCCTGCCTGCAGCCCCGCCCGGCGCCCCACCAGCTGCCCGGGCCGTCCACTCCACCCAGGCCACGCTCCCGAGCCCTTGGTGATGGGTGAGACCCGGCAGGTGCCCCCGCATAGCACAGAGAGTGAGGCCCCATGAAGCCCTGCCCAGGTCACGCTCAGTCTTCTCTGCTCCTGCAGGTGCCGCCCCAGGAGCCCGTGCCCACAGCCTCGCCCCGGATGCCGCTGCCCCCGCCCTGTGCACAGGCCCCTGGCGCGGGCACGCCGCTGTCCTCGCAGCACCAGCTGCAGCTCCTGCACCAGCTCCTCCAGCAGCAGCAGCAGCAGACGCAAGTGGCCGTGGCCCAGGTCCTGCTCAGCCTCCTCCCCGCCGCCCGGCTCCGCACGCACAGGCTGGATGTGCCCCCCCACGAGGGCCCAGGGCAGGTGTAAAGTCAGAGCCTGTGGGTCGCTCGGCCGGACCATGCTTTCGGGGCTGGGGGCGGGCGGGGGGTGGGGCGAGGGGCAGTGGTTTCTGCGTGTCCCGCTGAGCTGCGCTTGGCTGCTTGGCTGGATGTGGGGGGGCGGGGGAAGTTGAGGTGACTGGGGAGGCAGGTGCTCCAGCCCCTCCGCTCCGCCTTGCTCATTGCTGGGGGTGGGAGGTGGCTTTGCAGTCGGGCCGTGACCCTGAGGCCCCCTTCCAGGAGCTTAGTGTGAATTTGTGCCAGACGCCTTGGCAGAGACCTGCCCCTGCGTCCAGCGCTTGTCCATGCGGTCCCCATGCCTCCGTCAGCGCCCCAGGTGTCCCAGTGGGTCTGGCACCCACGGGCCCGGAGGTCACGCTGGTGGGAGCTCAGCTGTAGTGTCAGTCACAGCGAGAGGAGCTGGCTGAGGTCTGCAAGCAGAGTTGGTGGAGCCTGGAGGCTTGTCGGGGGCCACTGGCTTGCAGAGGAGGGGAGCGAGTCCCCGTCGCTTCCTGCTTCCTCTGCTGAGGGAGGCCTCTGGCATCCACGTGGCCCTGGGCGGCCAGGAGCGGTGGGACGAGACCACTCATCCCTTTAAGGCCGACTGACTCCGAGGTTGAGCCCTGCAGTCAGGAGGGCGGAGGTGGTGGGAGCGTCCTGGGGTGGAGGTGGGCTTGCTGTGCGCTGAGGAGCACGTATGAGCCCGCTGCCCGGCGGGCACATCCCCCAGACGGCGTGCAGGAGGCACCGGCAGCCTGGCCACACCGGGCGGCCTCAGCTCGGGCCTGAGAGGACCTGTGACACAGGCCCCGGGCGCCTTTGGCAGCCAGGTTTTGAGACGGGCATCAGTGGGCATGGCTCCCACGTGGTGTGGCCTGAAGCACCCACAGGAAGGAAGAGGCTGCTACCCAGGCTCGGGGCCGTGGGTGCGCAGACCAGGGCCACGCGTGCAGCCGGGGAACACACTGCCACTGTCGGCGACAGAAGCCTTCGCTGGGAGTGCCGCGTGCTGACGGCAGCACAAAGCCTGGGCTCGGGCCGCCCACCACTCACCCTTCCCAGAAGTTCCGGTGAACACGAATCATTCAGCGTATCAGTTGCCAAGTAATTATTATTTATCCATGAGTGGGCGTGGGCACGTTCCCGTCATGTCCTCAGAGATGCGCCCAAATCCGCAGTCACTGCTGAGGCCGAGGAGCCATTTCAAATGCACCATCTCCACAGCCGTGTGCACAGTGTCCGTGGGCACAGCCCACGGCCTGTGGCTTCCCATGGCTCACTGCCACCAGGACGCACCCCGCGTGCCAGCGAGGCCTCACCGCCATCCTCTCCGACACTGAGCCGGGCCCACCTTCCGCTGCAGGTCTCCGCCCCTTTCTTCACCTGGGAGAGCGTCTCCAAGGCTCTGCCCGGGCCCGGCTTTGGGTAAAGCTATGGTGTAAGGGACATGGGTTAATAGACGGGCCTCCTGGCGTCTCCCACGCCTTCAAGCAGATGGACCCGCTGCACGGGGTCTGCACCGGCAGCCCGCTCGGCCGACACTGCTGCCACCACGCTGGGGTCTTGTCATTGAGGGCCGAGGATGGTGTGCCGTGGCCGCCCACTTCAGATGGGCACATCCGGGCCTCCACGAGACCCTGAAGAGCCTGCGATAAAGACAGTTTCTTGCAAACACGTGCCCCCTGCCAGGGGGGCCCCTTGTTGCTATTTACACCCCCACCCACTTACCATCAGGGCAAGCCCAGCTCTGCTCCTGTCATTGGCAAGACTCAGCCTCAGACCTCAGCCTCCGCCACCCCTGAGTTGGCTCTGTGCTGGTTCAGACGGCTGCCTGGCCTTGAGGCACTGGGCAAAGGGGGCGTGCCCTGTCACCTTTCCAGGTTAGACCTCCGTTCCTCATGGACACAAGCCCCTCTGCCCACCTTCCCCACCCAGCATGAGGCTCGCCTGGCTGCCCTAGCTCCTGCTTCTCGATGTGCCAGTCAGGCAAGGCTGTGAACGGGGATAGGGGTGGGGGGGACACCTGCATGGCCATGGGCTGGGCCCACCTGCTCCCGGGTGCTCTGGCCTGGCTGCCTGGCTGCAGTGGCGTCAGCCGCCTCTTTCCCGGTGGCTGGCTCCTGGTGAACTCATGAGGAGAAGGTTATTCTACTCAGTGTTGCTGCCTAAGACCCGCCCCCACCCGCGCCCTGTGCTTGATGGGACCATTGTGGTCCCCAGGCTCCGTGATGGCCTGCGCTGTAGTGAGTTAGAAAAATGGCGCTCAACCACTCTGCACCGGCCTGTGGTAGCGTCTGTGCATGGCTGCTCCCATCCCAGTGCCCGTGCCCAGCCCCCTTGCATGCTGAGACGCCGGCCTCTGCCTGTGTGTCTGGGGTGGGGGCCCACAGCCATTCCCAGGCCTGTGCTCCCCGACTCCAGCCTGGCCCTGCCCCACTTCTGATGGAGGAGCTGGAGTCCAGGCAAGTGGGCAGTGGTCTGGCGCTGGGCGGGCTGAGGGTGGGAGCCAGTTTTGGGAGCAGCACAGAGGGAGGCCGAGCCCAGAGCTGAGCTGCATCAGGGACCTGCCCGGTGGTCTGTGCCAGAACTGTGGTCACCGGAGGCCCACGGCCCAGCTAGGAGACGCGCACGTCTGTGCCAGGGCTCAGCATTCTGACAGGAAAGGGCTGGACGCAGGGCAGGGCGGGGCGTGGGGACTGAGCACGCTCCGTGGGTGCTTCAAGGCCCATCAGTCCGCCGGGTCAGAGCGCGGGCCATGGCGGCGGCGGCTGGAGCCTGTCCCCGTGTGCGGGCGGGCAGCGGCTCCGCACTGGTTCCAGACGGGCAGCCTCACATTCGTGCTCCAGGGTGGGGACACCTGGGTGTTCCCGTGTTTGCAGAGCGCCGTGCTCGCTCCACCTCGTGCAGCTGTGCCCCGCCGGAGCTTGGCCACCTGCAGAGGAAGCTGCTTGTTTCCCTCGTGCACCACATCCACCTGGGGGTGGGGTCACAGGCCTTCTGAGCCGCTAGGCAGCCCTGGGCTGGGAGATGGAGACAGTGAGGTGCAGGGAGAAGTGAGTCGCCTGCGGGAGCGGAGGGAGCCACGTGGGCCGCTGCCGGCCGGCTCTCCGGCTGGGATGTCCAGGTGCAGGAGCCCCCAGGTGCGGGCTGAGTGTGCAGGATCATCTGCTCTGTGCGCTGAAAGTTGAGTCTCACGTTTCTGTTTTGTCCTGAAGAGCTTAGAAACTGTCTGCTCAGCAGGCTCCGCTCAGCGACATGCCGGGCAGTAAGCCACTTACAGGTGGAGTCCTGTCCCTCCCACAGCCCCGTCCTGTTCCTCAGGACCAGCAAGTCTGGGGACTCGGGTGAAATATCCCTTTGCCTCGGTTTGCAAGGGAGATAAAGCCTCACAGGCCCCGCCCGGCGTCTGCCCTGACCTCGGTTCACGGGCTCAGTTGAGGCCTTGGGGACGGCAGGTTTGCTTCAGAGGCCCCAGGCCTCCCCACTTCCCCGGCCCCTCCTGGGGAGCCATGAATGGAAAGTGGCTGCTGATCTCCTTAGTGGCTCCACTTAGAAGCAAGGTCAAACGCAAGGTCACGGCTGAAATCTGCAAGAGGGAGGTGGCCGCCCACTCAGAGGGGGTCTGCGTGCTGCCCTGGGGACAGGCTGTGGCTGCTGGGCCCTTGTTCAGATTGGCCAATGGGGTTGGGGCGGGCGAGGGGCGGGCTGCCGTTTTTACTCTTGGAGAAACGTGGGGTTTTCTGGCTTAAACTTCTCTTCAGAAATGCAGAGCCTTCCCGCCAGCTCCTCCGACGCCTTCCCACTGCCCTCCCGCCCCCGCCCCCGCCCCCCCCATGTGGGTCTTTCTCTGCACCTCGCCCACAGCTGCCACGCTCACGTCACCCCCACAGAGACCCCTTAATGCCCTTCTAGGCACAAGGTCACCTGTGAGCATCTTCCTGCCTGGGCTCCATTTCCTCGGGGTCCTCCCTCTCAGTGTGTCCCACCGAGAGCTCTGCAGGAGCCACCCGGGACATGCGGGCAGCAGGCCTCGTCCTGGGGCCATAGACATAGAAAGGGATGGACGGTCGGGGGACAGAGCTGACACCACAGACGTGAGGACAGACTTGGTGGGGGCCACCTCACAGTTTCGAAAGGACTGCAGGGGCTTCGGGTTCTCAGTATTTGGGGGTGACTGCTGTGAGCTGCATCTTGGAAACACCAGGATGACAAGCCCAGGTGCCGTTTCGTATGGGGTTGAATGTGGGGTCATGTCTGGTCCCTGCAAGCGCCCCGAGTTGGCATTCACGTCTATCTTCTCCGCCCCCTCGTCTCTGCTTCCTGCTTCAGGTTCACTTGCTGAAGGACCAGCTGGCTGCGGAGGCGGCGGCGAGGCTGGAGGCGCAGGCCCGCGTGCACCAGCTCCTGCTGCAGAACAGGGATGCCCTGCAGCACGTGTCCCTGCTGGTCAGGCAGGTGCAGGAGCTGGAGCTGAAGCTGTCGGGACGGAGCACCAGTAAGTCAGGGCCCGTCTGCCGGCCCCTCGCTGCCCTGGGGTGGTGGGTGGGGGTGCCACAAGTTCTTCCCCAGAAGCTTTTGGTGGTGCCGACCTGCTTGGCATTCCAGCCGAAACCCAGGGCGAGACCTGCACGCCAGGGCCGGACGGGTCTCGGCTGCTCCCAGCCCAGGGCCCAGGCTGCCCGTCGCCATCACCAGCCGGGTCCCCAGCCTCCCTGGGCCCTTGGCTCGCCACCAGGCTTCCCCCCGACACACCGAGACACACACTCGTGGCCAGGCCTGGCGGGCGTGGCTCGCTGGTCTACCTGCGCTTTCCCTCGCGAGCACAGAGAGCAGGAGGTGGAGGCGCTGCTGCCGGTGCTGTGCTGCTGGATGGCGGTGCCTGGCGCCTGGCCTCTGTGCCCAGCTGTCTCCTGGCCAGACCAGGAGGTGCAGCTCCACGTTGTCCTTGAGCCTCTGGGGCTGACGGTGTCCAACTCAGAGATGAGGAGGTGCTCTGGCAGGTTGAGGACAAGAGTCGTGGAGCCAGGGTCACACCGGGTCTAATTACAAAACTAGTGCTTTTCCTGTGGCCCCAGTTGCTCCCCTGACGATCACCTGGCTTCTCTAAAACATGCCTTCCCAGGCCGCCTGAGATGGGGCCGCAGGGGCTGCAGGGCTGGTTCTGCTTGTACAGCCCAGAGCCCTGGACGGGCACCCCTGCGCGTCCCCGCCTGGAAGCCAAAAGATTTTATTTTTGTCCCTTGAGCCCTCCCCACGGTGGTTAGTCTGATCCTAGGCCACCCCGAGGGTCACCACGTCCTGCTGCCAGACTCCACCTGGACCTCATCCCCCACAAACCCCACCCGTCCGGGGTCCTGTACCCCCTCACCACCACCCCCCCCCCCCCGTCACCTACCCCCACCTGCACCCATCCCAGGGCTCCACCCCGCCCGCAGCCTGGCATTGGCTGTGGGGTGGGTCGGGCTGAGGACCGTGCCCTGACCCTCACCCTCTGTCCGCAGTGGGGTCCCAGGACAGCCTGCTGGAGATCACCTTCCGCCCCGGAGCCCTGCCCGTGCTCTGCGACCCCACGACCCCCACTCCGGAGGACCTGCCTTCGCCACCCCTGGGCGCCGGCCTGGCCCTGCCTGCAGGCAGCCCCTTAGGTAGGCGCGACTGCTTGGTGAAGCTGGAGTGCTTCCGGCTCCCCGGGGCGCGGGGCCCTCCGCTGGGCGGCCTGGAGCTGCTCCGCTTCCGGGAGTCGGGCATCGCCTCTGAGTACGAGTCCACCACGGACGAGAGCGAGGAGGAGCCGCCGCGCCTGCTGCACGTGCGGCAGCGCCGCGAGCCGGGCGACAGCCTGGAGGACACGGTCGCCGTGTAGGGAGGCGGTGGGCCCGGGTCCGTAGCCGGGTGTGTTCTGTTTTGGAGCAGTGGGTTTTGCTCCAGAGGGTGAAGTGGAAGCCATTGGAGTCCCTGAGGGGATCGGCTACCCTCCCAGGCGGCGGCGGGAGGGCCGCCGGCCTTGCAGAGTCGTGGCTTTGGGACGGTCCCCGAGGGCCCGCTGGCTCCTCGCCGTGTCTGTGAGGCCTGAGCCACGAGCTGCCCTCCACGTGGTCCGATGGGAGGGAGGCGCGCACCCCAGGGCCGTGTGTCTGGGTGCCAGGGCTGCCGCTGCCTCACCCACCTCCAGGAGCAGGTCCCCTGCCGGTGGCGGTGGCTGAGCTTGGGAGTGACAGACAGGAGAGTCAGGGGACCTGCTCCCGGACATTCTCTGCACCAGCGTGAGTGTCTCCCAGGAGACAGCGTGGCCGTGGTCAGGCCCTGCTGTGGGGGCAGGGACCGCCTCTGCTGCTACACCACCCTTCTCCCGCCCACGCCCCCTGCGAGTGAGTCGTCCACCTGAGGTAGAGGCTGTCCCCTGTCCTCTGTGTCCCCCAATGAACTCTTGCCCCACCCCTCTGCTGGTCCCTCCACTGGGGAGTGGTGGTCGGTTCTTACTGCAAAATACCCACCGAAGGCTGGTAGCTGACCTGCTATGATCAGGGTCCGGAATCACTGCCACTTATCAAGACCCCAGCCACAGCCCTGCCTGGGCTCCGTGGGCTGGGCCTCGAGCGCACCTGGGCAGTCCTCTCACCTGAGCCACCTGGGCCTCGCCCACGCAAGAGTGCTGGCAGCCGGGCAGTGGGACGGGCTCCTGTGCTGCCTGAGGGTCGGTCAGTCAGAGGGGGTCCTGAACCCTGACATGTCAGAGGCGGCTGGACCATCCAGGCGAGATGCAGCAGTCAGCCTGTGGGGCACCACGAGTCGGCAGGATGTGTGCGTGTGCGCGTGCACGTGTGCACGTGTGGGAGGGAAGTGGCGCGTGTCAGCGTGTGAGAGTGACGGACAGGAAAGGACAGAGGTCCAGCGTGTGCACCAGTCGAGAGGGTGGCCTGTGTGTTTGCTTCCTCTTCCAGTTCATCACTGGAGGTGGAGGCGGACCTCAAGGGAGGGAGGGAGCAGGGATATGAAACCTGGCACCCGAGGGAGGACATGGGCCACGGGGGCTCCAGAGTGGGTCACCTTCAGTCCCAGAGCTGAGCTCGGGGCAGGCCTGGCTCTGAGGCCAGGGGCGGGGTGACGAGGTGGCCGTTGGACTTGATGGGTAAGGAGGGGACAGTTTGTAAGAGGGCCCTGAGGAGCCATGGAGGGGACAGCATTGGGGACACAGCTCCCTGGCTGCTGCTGGACCCCCGTCCCTCCGAGTGCCCCTGGGACCCGAGGCCGCCGCCCCGCCCTCCCCAGGATGAGGAGGCAGCACCGGGTGGAGCTGGGACTTGGGCGATGGAGGGCCGGCCCTGTCCTCCTCCCGCCCTGCCTCTTGCTCTGAGCCCAGCCTGCTCTCCGTCCTGCTCTGTCCCGTGTGGAGGACGAGTGGACATGGGCGCAGGCCTTGGGGTCCAGCCCACGAGGCCTGCAGTGCGGACAGACGGACAGCACCTCCTCGCGGGGCCCCGCACAGCCCTCACCGCCTGCTTCTCTCCGCTGCTCCTGTGCGGGGTTCTCTTGCCCACTCTGCCTGGCCCCTGCCCCCCACGGCTGTGTGGGTGACTGGGCCCGCGCTTCAGACGCTTCTTCGTGTAAGTGCACTTACTCCGGGGCCGCCTGGCGCCTGCCGGCTCCGCTAATAAACCTTCTTCTTTCTCAATGCTCTCCTGCGTCCTCTTGCTCTGCTCCCCCTGCCCTGGCCCGTGACGCTCCCGGCTGAGGTTCGAGGGAGAATTCACGTGGCTCGCGGTTGTGCGGACATGGACCGACCCGCAGGCTCATGCAGGGATAGCTTTGTTTCCCGGGGGACCCGTGTCCCTGCCGGGCATGTTTGTCAGGAGGGAGGGGTGTTGGCAGGTGGTGGATGGAGCCATGCCCACAGGTGTCTCACCTTTTCTGCCTCAGCGTGGCGTGGAGGCAGCAACCAGTTTGAGTGCTTGGGGAAGCATGGCGTCAGCTGTTTGGGGTAAAGCTAAGACCACCAGGCGCCAGGAGCCCGCTGGGTCCCTGACTAGATGTCTCGTGTGGGGTCGGGTGGGTTCGGAGTGGGTCTGCTCCAGGGCGTGCAGGCTGCCCAGCCGAGGACTGTGGAGGGCGGGCGGGAAGGGACAGCGGCGGGCGAGTCAGCAGCGGGGAAGCCAGACTTTGGTCAGCACTTTCAGCCACTTGGAAGGCAGAGGCTGCTGGGGGGACGTGGTGGGGCCCAGGCCTGCAGGGAAGTCAGGGGCTCAGGGCAGCCGGTGGCCTGTGAGTGAGGATCAAGTGCACCGCGTGGCGCGATGTGAGGATGGGGAGGCTTCATTCTGAGACCCCCTGCGGAGTGGAGCGGAGCAGCCGCTGGGGCTTGCTGGGAACACTCTCCACATCCCAGGTCCCAGGGAGGCCACACAGTGCGACAGCGGCGAGCACCTGTCCTTAGGGTGAAACCCTGGACTTGGCACCTGCTGGGCAGCGGGGGGAGGTGCCATGGCCTGGGCTTCCTTCTTTTACCACAAACTCTGCCTGTGACTAGGGCGCAGGGGGGGGGGGGCGGGGGGTGAGGGCGTGATCTGGGCTGGCAGAAGACACAAGAGGGGTGGCAGCCATATCTCTCCCGGCTCCCACAGACCTGGGTGAGGCCCGGAGCAGCCTCCCTGCCCCACCCCGCCCCCTCCACTCCCTTCCTCCAGGGCCTGTTGAGGGGGTCACTGTGAGCAGTGAGGGCTCAGGGGGCTTTTCCATCCTGGGCACCGGAGGACAGAGTGAGCACAGAGCCACTCATCTGCCCCCAGGGGACCAAGTCCCGGGCAAGGTCAGGGCTGCCTGGGACCACCAGCCCCAGAGTGGACAGGCCAGGGCCCGGCTGGAGCTGCAGGTCAAGGAGACTTCAGGCCGCTGGTTGGATGGGGGGAGGGTGGGCAGAGGAGCAGGCATGGGTGTGGGGCTGGGGGTGCGGGCCCAGCTTTGCAGCAGGGAACCATGAAGGTGACAGCAGGAGCGTGGTCAACTTCCGGGGGCGTCCCGAGGACCTGCCGGGAGGCAGGACGGGGCGGGTCTCACCCTCAGGCAGCCTCACAGACATGAGGCCCTTCCCTGAAAAGTCCCCCGGGGCTGGCAGCACGGTCTGGGCACTCACTGAGAGCTGCCATCTAGCGGCTCTCCCCGAACCTTCGGTGCTGTGGAGATGGGGTGTGGGCCTGGGGTTGCTAGGCAACTGGTCGCCAGAGGGGATGGAACATGGATGGGACTGACGGACAGCGGGCGGTGCCGGTGACGGAGACGACATGGGGCTGTGCTAACGGGTTTATTGGCCTCTCCCTGGAGAGCAGTGAGGCTCTGCTGCCGCCCGAGCTGCCCGGCTACTTGCGGGCCTGGCCGCCGCCCAAAGGCAGCCTGTCTGCGGGCCGGGCCCAGAGCGCCTTGAGCTTGCGGTAGAAGACGCGGCAGCTGAAGCCCTCCCTGAAGCCGCACTTGATGTGGCTCTTGAGGGAGCACAGGGTGGGGTACATGCGGCAGCAGGCCGCGCACTTGAAGCCGGTCTGCTGGGCCGGGAGCCCCCGGGAGGCCCTCAGGATGTCCTGGGAGCTGATGTGGTCGGCGTCCCCATGCCGGGCCTTGGCCTCGCGGGGGCCGGGGTTCTCGGGGGAGGAAGAGGATGAGCGCAGGCTGTCGGCCGTGTCCTCGAGGAGGCAGCTGTCGCCCCGGCCCTCGTCCCGCGGCAGCTCGGGGAAGCCGTGGGCCTCCCGGGGGCTCTCCTTGTCCACGCACACGAAGTAGCTGTAAGGGGAGAACCACGGCCGGTAGATGGTGCAGCTCCGCCTCGGCTGCTCCCCATTCTGGGGGTCCCCCAGCATGCAGTCTGCAAAGGAAAGGGCCGGGTCTGAGCCTGGGCACGGGCAGAGGCGTGGGCAGCAGCAGGCGGGCAGGGGCCTCCCCATCTCCTGCTGGGAAGGGCGGTGTGATCGGTGGGTGGAGGCCCCGGTCACCGCCCCGGCAGCTCCCAGGTGCTCCTCTAGGGACAGACAGATGGACGGCGCCGCAGCCAGTCCTGGACCTCCAAAGGCCCTTGTCTGCCACCAGGATGTGACCATCGCTCCCACTGCAGGTCCCTGCCACAGCCCAACAGGCAGCCCTGGGAAGTGGGAGAGGAGAGGCCGGAGGCCTGTGCAGCCTGGGTCTCTGGGACGGAAGACCAGAGAGGAGGCTGCATGGGGAAGGCAGCACCTGACACCTGCCCCAGGGGCAGCCCCGGACCTTCTCCCACACCTATGCCAGGGGGCTCACCTGGTGAGAGCACCACCCCTTGCCGCAGAGCGCTGCTCGGGTGCTGGGGCAGCGGGGCCTGCGCTGGGCTGGGTGCCTCCGTGGGGAACGTGGTCTTGGCAATGTCTGGGGGCAGAGGAGATGCTCTTGGAACTGAGCGAGGGTGGGAGTCCTCCTCCTGGACCCACCAAGACATACCACCAGGCCCCCCTAGGTGCGTCGGCACCAAGCGGCAGTGAAACAGTGGGCTCCTCTCCTGCCCCTGCGAGGGTCTGGCCGTGGGCCGTGTGGCTGTGACGTGGCCCCTCCTGAGGACAGGAGGAGACTTCTCCTATGGAAACATCTCCCCCCACAGCAGAGTGCAGGGGACCCGCTGCCATCACCTGGGGGCGCTGGGGCTTGGATCAGAAGCTCCCAGGACAGTGGCCCCGCTCGGTCTAGCCAGGTGTCTCGGTGCCTGAGCTGGGGCCGCAGGTGTGAGGAGCGTGCCCCTGTGCACGACCTGGTAGAACCTCCCACTAAAGGCCTCAAACCCTGCATTTCTGTGGCCATCCTGGCAGGACCCACCTGGCAAGCCGGGGCCCCGTGGGGACATGAGGTCAGGAAAGGTGCTCAGGGCCGAGGAGGAGACCCGGGGCCCCGAGATGCTGAGGAGTGAGAAGCTCTCCATACTCGGACTGTTGCCGGGCACTCGGTCACACGCCTGCCCCAGGGGGCTCCGGCGTTGTCCGGGCGACAAGCATTCTGAGCACAGGTGACCTCACAAGCAGGCCCCAGCATTCCACCTCGGCCGGCTCACCCTCAGGGTCTGTGGCAAGAAAGACCAACCTTTGTAGAGACGTGCCACCTGTGGCTCCTCGCAGCCGCCTTGATGGAGGGTCCCGGCTCGAGGGGCAGGCGGGCCACTCGGCTCCTTCATTACGTTTGTGTCGCTGTCGCCCCAGCTCTGGGAACCTCTGTCCTCTGCGATCCTCCCTGCTCTTCTCCATCACCTGCTCGACCTCAGCCCGACCTCTGCCAGTGGTGTTCTGTCATTTTAGTTTCTGGGTTTTTTCCCCAGTTTGGGTACATTTTTTCCATGTTCTTTGGAAATAATTCCAAACTTATAAAAAGTTTCAAAAATAAAATCAGTACAGAGAACATGCATAGGCCCGGCTTACTCCACACCGCTCACTGCGAGCAGCCTGGCCCATGGGGGCTGTGGAGGGTGAGGGGACAGGGCTTCGTGCAGGTCATCTGGAGGCACCCCTTCTAGACAGTTGTGAAGGGTGGCAACTTGGTGCGTAGCCCCTGGCGTGTACCGCGCTTTAGATCTCAAATGGGGCACATTTGCGCCAAGGACGCGCCCCCGCTCTGGGAGCAGCAGGGAGTGTGGGCGTGCCCGGGCCTCTGTGGCTGCCCGAGCTGCCGTCCCGTCTGTGGTCGTGCTCGGGACCGACCGTCTGCGGGACGGTGCGCCTCAGTGAGCCTCACCAGGGCCTGGGAACCGGTGGGCTGGGAGCTGGTGCCGGCACCTTGGCCGTGGCACCTGGGCCAGCCTGTCATCCCACTCCACCCTCTGCCCCGTGTGGCACCTGCCCTGGCTCCCTGGCCCCTGTGTTAATTCAGACAGTTGGCACAGGCAACCCTCCTGGTCTGGAATCTAGCGATTTGTGTGTGGAAAAGAGACGGCCCGGTAATGAGTGCTGCGCACGTGGCCATAGGAATGGCGGTTGATCTGCCGCTGTGGCCGGGAGCTCAGACGCTGGTGTGAAGCAGCTGTGGGGCGGGCCCAGCGCCTGCTGCTCGGTGGTTGGACACGGCTGTTTTGTTTACTTGTTGAAAAGCGGACGGGGAGCTGGCCCCAAGGCCTGTGATAGCTGCGGGGCCTCTGTCTCCTTCCTCTGCCTGGGGGCGGCCCTGCTGGAGGCCCAGGCAGGAGGGCACGCGCATGTGGTCCGTCTGCATAAACTGTCTCTCTCTTGTTTGCTCCCCACCTGCTTTCTGAGCCCTTTCTCGGTCGCACAGGTAAGAGACCATCTTTCTTATGAATCACTGTCCCCAGACGCAATGTGCATGTTGGGGTGTTGGGAGGGCTATGGGGTCCCCTCGCCACCGTTGTCTGAACCACCAGCCTCTGCGAGGGGGGGGCGGAGTGGGGTCATCAGTGAGCCGGAGGGAGGGTGGGGAGCCCCAGGCAGAGCCCACGTTGGGGAGAAGGGCAGCGCCTCCCGCGGGACCCCAGGGCCCTGCAGACACCCCCGGAGGAGCAGGCTGTGTGCATTGAAGAGGCTGGGAACAGCTTCTGCACGTTTCTCAGCCCACGGTGCGGCAGTTTTTAAGTATCATGTGAAAACTCCACTGGGTGACACCAACTTACCAAATGCCGGCTGTGCACAGGGCCTGTGCCGGGCGTCACAGAAGTAAAAACCACACAAGGAGCCCGTCCCCTGAGGAGGCAGCCTGTCGTCTCGGAGACACGGTCAGCGGGCAGGCTCGGGCTGTGCGGAGGGCCTAGGGGCTTTCAGCTCCTTGAGGGCTCGCAGCACATTTGGAGAGGAGCGAGGGAGAGCGCAGGCCGGCCAGTGGCGCCGGGCAAGGTTACTTCATGTTCATTAGAAAGTGTTTTTGAAAGAGCCGCCGCAGGGGCCCACAGTCCGAAGAGCGCTGCCCTGCTTTCAGCCCTGCTGGCTGCTCCGCACCGTAAGCCAGCGGGCGGCCCGGAGCCAGAGGGGCTCGCCCTCCCACTCTCCGGTCCAGACACCTCCTGATTTGGTGGAAACCGTCAAATGCCTTAGTCTCCCAGGCCTTCGCTGCTGGTTTGCAGATTTCATGATAACAGAAAATGCATGAGATGTGGGACGGGATCGGCAAATGACAGGAAACAAGCCACCTCCTCAAGAGGCCTGGAGGTGGAGGCCCTGTTTGGGCTGAGCTGGGAGCTCCTGCCAGGGGGTCTCCACCCCACGCCCCCAGGGACGCCCTCAGTGAGTCCCCACAAGTCCCCACAGGGGTGCTTTTCCTGCACAGTGGTCAGGGGACATTTCAGAGGTCAAGACTGCGGTCCATCATGGAGGGAGGTCTCCACACCTCTTCCCCCAGGCGCCTCCTGCCGCCCAAAGACCTTTAAAATGCGGCTTCCCAGGTCACTGGTCAGGAGGGATTGCTCGCTCAGAGAGCTCCCCGGCAGGACCCAGCAGCGCAGGCGGGGGGAGCGCTCAGCCAGAAGTCCAGCAGAGAGAAGTGCGCCCTCACCTCAGCTCGTCTGAGGACGGCCGGGCAAGGCCAGGCGGGTCGCAGAGGTGCTGACCCGACAGGAGCCTGGGCCAACCAGACCTCTCCTCCCCAGATTGAGGAAACCCATGTCTGGCCGCCTGCGGTGTGAGCTGGGTTTGCAGGGGCGAGGATGCCGCGGGAGTGTGGACAGCATGGCATGGAGTTCTAGCCACTCTCATTACAAACCTTGAGCTACACGCTTGGCTTCCACACTTTTCCATCTGCAAAATGGGTTCAGAATTAAATTCAAAATATTTATTGAGCACCTACTGTGTGTAAGACCCAGACCCGCTGTTAAAGATACAGAGATGAATGAGACGTGGACTGTGCTAGCCAGAGAGACCCCGAGGGAGGACGGGCACCAGGCAGGCTTAAGAGCTGGCAAAGCATCGAACGGCAAAATGGAGCTCTGGTTCCACCTCGGCTGTCAGGGCCCAGGCGCCTCGGCAGACAGCTCCTTCCCGCCGGCTCTCCGGCTTGCCGGCTCTCCGGGGTATGCGTGAGGACGAAGTGAGCTGGGGTCGTCCTCTCCCACTTCGGGGAGCCTCTGCGGGGCTGGCCCACTGTCCCAGGTTCCTCCCCGGGGGGTGCGGTCAGCGCCGACTTCCCTGGGGACACTGCTATGCACGAGGCTCCCTGGGGAAGCGCCCACACCTGCCGCCTGCCCGTGCTGCCCAGGCCCGAGGCACAGCTCTCAGCAACGCAAGAGCGCCCGTTCCGTGGCCTCATCCTGTTTCCTTACTCCCAGGGGCTCGTGGCCCCGGCGAGGGGACAGCCGTGAGTCTGGGAGGCAGCTTAAAGGGGTGGGTTAGCCTTTTCCCGCTCCAGCCGTCACCGCTCACCGGGGTGGGGAGACCAGACTTTCCAGTCCCATGTCCCACCCAGGACCTGGACAGGGAGGTCCGGGGTCTTGCTGGCTCTGTCTTGGATGTCCCTACCTCCTGACACAGCCCTGGGCATGGGGCGGGGCGGGACACGCCGACGGCGGGGTGCACGCCTCCGCTCACTCGCCGCCTCTGTCTGTTCCTAGTGGGCCACAGCATGTTTGAGAATCTGAACGCGTCCCTCCCACCGAAGCCGCAGGCCAGCCACTCTGGGCCCCAGGCATCCCGGTTGGGGCCCCTGGGGCCCATGGAGCCGGGCGGGCCGGGCCTCTGGGTGGGCAGCAGCCAGCACCTCCGGAACCTGGGCAAAGCCGTGGGTGCCAAGGTGAACGACTTCCTGCGGAGGAGGGAGCCCTGGGGCCTGGGCAGCGTGGGTGCCATGGAGGTCAACAGGACGGCCGAGGCCCAGCTGGCCGGCACGCCCGGCGGGGAGGACGACGGGTGAGTGCCTCCCCCCGTCCCCAGGGTCCTCACTGCACCGCTCTGACCTCTGACCTCTGACCTCTGCACGAGTCTGCCACAGCCCGAAGCCACCGTGCTGAGCCACTGAGCCCCAGGTTGCGACGGGCGGGAGAGCGGGTGTGGTCCCGGTATGGGTGCTGCAGGGGAGCGAGCATAGGGCTGGGCGGGGGCTCGTCGGGCAGGTGTGTCACTGTCACCCCTGCAGGCCGGCCCTGCCAGAAGCCGTCCCTCGGCTAGAACCGCCGCCACCCACAACCCGGAAGCGAACGCCCCGGGCGCTGAAGACCACACAGGACATGCTGATCTCGGCCCAGCCTGTGCTGAGCAGCCTGGAGTGCTCCCCGCCCCCTGCCCAGCCCGGCCCAGAGGGGGCTCCACCGCCAGAGGCCACTGTGGACGTGGCCCTGCCCAACGGCGAGGCGTCCCTGTCGGTGCCTGACTTGATCCACCCGGATGGCTCGGGCGAGCCCAGGCTGAAGGGTGCCCAGTGCAGGAGGGTCTCCCCGCCCGGCCCCACCGAGAGCAGCGGACTCCAGCCCAGCCTCAGCCCTGGCCGCCCAGCTGAGCTGCCACAGGACAGCAGTCCCTGCCCCGGGGTGCGGACCTGCAGCCTGGACAGCGAGGGGCCACACCCTGACCTGCTGTCCTTTGAGTAGAGCCCCTGCACTCTCCTCCACCCTCACCCCCAGCTCCACGCACCCCCACCCTCAGCCCCCCACAGCCCTAGCAGAGCCCCACATCCTAGGAAAAGGGTGGAGATGGGCTGGCCCTGACCTCATTCATGTGGGCCCTCTGCTGCTGGCTGAGCCAGTGGACACAGCCACTGGCCCTGGGGGAAGGACTGGGGGCGTTCTCCCTGTCTATGCCACACACCTAGACCCCCACACTCCACTCTCCTGCCTCGGGATTGGGGTGGTCAGGAGTCGGGCTGGGTCAGGAATGATGGGTTTGGCTTGATGATGGGCCGAGACCCGGAGAGCCGGCCTCTGACCGCAGCTCTGCCAGGTCACTCCTGTCCCAAGTCAGTGCAGGCCCCTGCTGTCCCATCTCAGGGGAGGAAGGTTGCAGAGCTGTCCTGGGAATTTTCTAGAGATTTTATATTTATACTAGAGGCCCAGTGCACAAATTCGTGCACAGATGGGGTCCCTCTTCCTGGCCAGCGATTGGGCTGATTGGGCCATCTCGCCCAGTCCAGAATTGGGCAGCCGGCCAGGGGGCGAGGCCATGGGAGGTTGGCTGTGGGGCGTACTGACCACCAGGGGGCCGCTCCTGCATTGAGCATCTGCCCCTTGGTGGTCAGTGCATGTCACAGCTACTGGCCGGTCATCCAGTTGTCAGGTCGTAATGGTCACTTAGGCTTTTATATATATAAATTTTTAGTAATTTTCTAGTAGAGGACGATGATAATAAAATGATCTGTTTGGTTTTGCTGGTTTGGTCTTTCCTCCCGGCGGGCAGGGAACAGTTGGTTTTCTGAATCTGATGTGTCACCACAAGCGTGGGATCTGTGCACCTGAGCAGGGGCACGAGGGGACCAAAGCCGGAGGCGGCGGCTGTGAGACCGCCAGCCTGGGACCCGGAGAGGGGGTCCCCTAACTGGTCACTGAGTACGTGTCTCTCTCCCTGTCCTGTTTCAGGGCATCAACATGATGTGCAGGTAAGACCGGGGAGGAGGCAGGAGGCAGGAGGCAGGGAGGGGAGTGGTGGCCAGTCGCCCAGCCGGTGACTCCCTTTAAATTGGACGTATTGGGTGACATTGGTGAGTGACAAGCTTTAGGAGCGAGGTCATAATGTGACACCTGTTGACCGTGTGCTCCCACCCACAGTCTAGTCTCCGTCACCATGCACTCAACCCTTCGGGACTTGACCCTGAGTCGCCGCTTGCAGCTTCATGTCCCACGTGTGAGTGAGGTCGTTCGGCTTTCATGCTTTTCCGTCTGACCTCACTTAGCCTGATGCTCTCGAGCTCCATCCACGCCGTCACAAATGACAGCCTCCCCCCTTTCTCATGGCCAGCAGGCCCTGTGGGCATGCACCCTTCTCTGTCAGCCCTCCGTCCAAGGACACTTGGGGTCTCCATGTCTCGGCCACTGTGAAGAATGCTACAGTGACCATGGGGGTGCACATATCTTTATGAATAAACTAGGGGCCCGGTGCACGAAATTCGTGCACTGGGTGGGGGGGGGGAGTGTCCCTCAGCCCAGCCTGCCCCCTCTCAACATACTGGGAGCCCTCAGGCGTTGATGCCCATCACCCTCCAATCACTGGTTCTGCCCCCAGCCCAGGCCTGATGCCTCTGGCCCAGGCATCAGGCCTGGGCAGGGGACCCCAAGACCCCTCCGATTGCTGGCTCTGCCCTTTGCCCAGGCCTGATGCCTCGGCCAGAGGCGTAGACCCCCATCACTCTCTGATCGCCTGATCGGCCCCTTGCCCAGGCCTGGCGCCTCCGCCAGAGGTGTCAGGCTTGGACAGGGGACCCCCATCTCCCCCCGATCACTGGCTCTGGCCCCCACCCAGGCCCGAGGCCTCTGGCCCAGGAATCATGCCTGGGCAGGGGACCCCCATCTCCCTCTGATCGCTTGCCCCACCCCCCGCCCAAGCCTGACGCCTCTGACCCAGGCTTCAGGCCTGGGCAAGGGGACCATCATATCCCCCCAATCCCCGGCTCCGCCCCCCATCCAGGCCTGATGCCTCGGCCAGAGGAATTGACCCTCATCACCCTCCGATCACCAATCACCGGATCGGCCCCTTGACCAGGCCTGAGGCCTCCGGCAGAGGTGTCAGGCCTGGGCAGGGGATCCCCAGCTCCCCGCGGTTGCAGGCTCTGCCCCTGCCCAGGCCTAACGCCTCTGGCCTAGGCATCCAGCCCGGGCAGCGGGGACCTGCAGTGGCATCAGGGGGGCACCGCGATTTCGCGGGCTCCGCCCCTGCCCCTGCAGGACACCTCTGACTGAGGCGTCTGGCCCGGGCAGCAGGGACCTGCAGCTGCAGCGGCCCCGCGATCGTGGGCTTTGCTTTAGGCCAGGCAAGGGACCCCTAGCTCCTGGGACTGCCAGCTTCGACCGTGCCCAGCTCCCATCACTGGCTCCACCCCTACTTCCTGCTATCACTGGCCAGGGTGGAAAAGGCACCTGATTCTCTGATCATGGCTGGGGGGCAGGGCAAAGGCGGCCCCCCAGCTCTTAGCTCCCCCCTGGGTTTCCGATCACTGTCAGTGGCAGGGAGCTTCTTCCTGCTTTCCCTTTTGCCTCCCTGCATTGTGCCTACATATGCAAATTAACCGCCATCTTGTTGGCAGTTAACTGTCAATCTTAGTTGGCAGTTAATTTGCATATAGCCCTGATTAGCCAATGAAAAGGGTAGCTCGTACGCCAATTACCATTTTTCTCTTTTATTAATGTAGATGTTTTTTGTTGAGCAAACACCCAAAAGTGGGATTGCTGGATCATGTGGTAGCTCTATTCTTTTTCTTCTTTCCTCTTGTTTTGTTAATCCTCACCTGAGAATATTTTCCCGTTGATTTTAGATGGAGTGGAAGGGAAGAAGGAGAAGAGAGAGAGAGAGACACATCGATGTGAGAGAGACACATCGATTGGCTGCCTCCCGCACACACTCCTGACCGTGGTTGGAGATCAAACCCGAAGCCGTGGTACATGCCGTTGAGCAGGAATTGAACCCGAGACCCTCTGGTGCACAGGCTGACGCTCTAACCCCTGAGCACACCGGCCAGGGCGGTAGCTCTAGTCTTAATTTTTGAGGAAACCCCACACAGTTTCCCGCCAGCAGTGCTGAGGGCACCTGCCCCGTGGCCTCGCCGGCACGTGCTGTTGGATGAAGCCATTCCGGCAGGTGCAGGGCAGCTTGATCTGCAGCTCCCTGACTCCCTGCCCTCTCCCACCCAGGAGGGCTCTGTGCACCAGGCAGACAACCTGCAGGGAGGGGCAAGCTGCCAGGACGCTCGGTCGTCATCAGCGTGTCAGTGGGACCCAGAGCTCACCTGGTGCTCCCTCACCCAGTGAGCCTGGCGTGGAGCAGAGCTGGCCTGAGGGACCCCCAGCTGAGAACTGACCAGGCCTTTTGCCTCTTCGACAGAAAAAAGGGGGAGCAGCAGAAGTGGGGGCTTGGGCTCTGCCACTGAGCTCCCAAGGGTCCCTGGCTCCACCCAGAAGTGTCTCAGCATCATCACTGGCCACACAGCAGGGGGCGCCCACCACTGACCACATGGCAGGGGGCCTCCCCCACTGACCGCACAGCAGGGGGCATCCATTACTGACCACACAGCAGGGGGCGCCCACCACTGACCGCATAGCAGGGGACGTCCCCCACTGACCGCACAGCAGGGGGCGTTCCCCCACTGACCGAACAGCAGGGGGCGCCCACCACTGACCGCACAGCAGGGGGCGTTCCCCCACTGACTGCACAGCAGAGGACCCAGGTCGCTGACCGTGTGATGGAACGTCTGGTCATGGAGACGTTAGGGACCTGATGGGACTCAGCGGCTGCTTTCCCTCGTGGGAGGGGCCGCAGAATGGAATCTGTCAGTTAAAGTAGGAAACACCAGGCTGGTTTGACCTTGAAAAGGAGAAGAAAAAATCTTCACACAGAAGGTCCCTGCCAACACAGCAGGGTTTTATTTGGCTTGTGTGTAACCAGCCCGTGTCTGAGCACAGCCGCCGCCAGCCTGCAGCACGCCCGTCCCCGTTCCCGTGGGAACGGCCTCCTGAGCCGCTGATGGGCCTTCGCTGGCCTGGCCCCTCCTCATCCCCAGCACAGGATGGACGGACCCACTGGTCGAACTCAGAACCAGTCCAGACGGGCCGCCTTGTGCGGCCTGCCCCGCGCCTTCGGGCGTCTGCCCCCCTTCCCTGCGGGGTGAGAACCCGGGGCCCTCTGCCCGCAGCGGCCCGAGGCCTTTGCAGCCACCTGTGCCTTCCCGGGGGCCGGGCAGTGGCGGGGGGACGTTTCCAGGAGCTGAGTCCGGGAAGCAACCCCGTGGGTCACGCCGCGGGAGGATGAGACCGTGGCCGTCCGTGGTCAGCTGCCGGCCCCAGGCCTCCCGAGACCCCATCCTCGTCCACCAGCAGCTACGAGTGAGTGGCTGCGACTGGCTGGGGGCTTTGGCACCGGAACCGGGTTCCCGGCACCGTCTGCAGCCCGGCCTGGCACTCGCCAGCGTCCCCTGAGCTGTGGCCTCTGGGCTCAGGCCTGGTGCCCGCTCTGCCGCAGCCCCGCCATGCCTTTGTCACGCTGCCCACCTGCCCGTCGCCTCTGCCCCCTTCCTCTGGCGTTGCCGAGCTGAGTTCACTCATCCTTCAGACTCCAGCCCAGCGCCCTTTCCTCCGGGACCCTGTCCTGGACCCCCAGCTCATCTGCCCAAATACCCAGTGGTGTAGGCGTAGCTGCCTCCAGCATCCCTCCCATGAGTCTCTGAGCTCCTCGAGGGATAGGGATGGCCATGTCACCTCCATCTGTAGCTCCTCAGTCCCAGCCCCGCCTCCCCCTCCCTCCACTCCCCGCCCCCTCACGCACCCTCCCTCCCCACCCCCTGCACATCACAGAAGCTTGGTAATTGTGCGCTTTAAACGGAACTCAAGGAACTTGTCATTTAACTGGCGATTCTGTGAAGATGCGCGCACGCACACACACACACACACACACACACACACACACGCTGCACAGCATGGAGGAGCTGCACTCAGCCCTTCCTGGGTTCCTGCTCTGGAGCGGGGAGCAGAGAGGGACTGAGGGAAGCCACTTGCAAAGTGGGAAATGGCTGAGAGCCATGGGCCTTCATCTCCATCCGGCTAGAGCCTTCATAGCCCCAATCTCTCATGGGCACCTCACTCGTGGCTGGCAGGAGTGGGCACTGACGCCCACCTAATGTGCAGAGGCCAGACTTGGGTGCCAGGCCCCCGGCCCCCCAGTCACTGCTTCTCCGGTTGCTCTGAACCTCAGTTCTCATTCTGGGGCTTTGCTGTCATTGGCTTGGCTACTAGTTGTCGAAGGCTCTGCTCGCCCAGTGTGCCCGTTCCCAGGTGCCCTCACTGCCCTCCTCCATGACCGGAAGGCGAGCCCGCGAGCCCTCCCTTCAGATGCAGAGACGTCTCCCTGTGTTCACGCCATTTCATAGATGGGTAAACTGAGGCTGGGATAATGACTGAGCCTACTGCCTCACAACTGACCAAAGGCAGAAACCTAAAGGCCTGGATTTCAAAGACTTGGGGGGCAGGAGTTCCCCCATCACGCCAGCCAGAAAGTTCGGGGGGTGTTTGTGGCCCAGAAGCATCTCATTCAATGGGACAGTCTTCAGAGGTGAGTGCAATTCCACCAAACCCTGAGTACCCATGGAGGAGGGGACTTAGAGACCAGCCCAGCCCCGCCCCGACAGCAGAGGGAACAGGGCACATGTTGTTTATTCCACACTCACCCACGCTCACCCACGCTCACCCATGCTCATCCGTGCTCACCTGTGCTCACTCATGCTCACCTGTGTCACCCATGCTCACCTGTGCTCACTCATGCTCACCTGTGTCACCCATGCTCACCTGTGTCACCCATGCTCACCTGTGCTCACCCATGCTCACCTGTGTTCACCCATGCTCACCCATGCTCACCTGTGCTCACCTGTGCTCACCCGTGCTCACCCATGCTCACCCACGCTCACCCATGCTCACCTGTGCTCACCTGTGCTCACCTGTGCTCATCCGTGCTCACCTGTGCTCACTCATGCTCACCTGTGTCACCCATGCTCACCTGTGTCACCCATGCTCACCCATGCTCACCTGTGCTCACCCATGCTCATCTGTGCTCACTCATGCTCACCTGTGTCACCCATGCTCACCTGTGTCACCCATGCTCACTCATGCTCACCTGTGCTCACCCATGCTCACCTGTGCTCACTCATGCTCACCTGTGTCACCCATGCTCACCTGTGTCACCCATGCTCACCCATGCTCACCTGTGCTCACTCATGCTCACCTGTGCTTGCCTGTGCTCACCTGTGTCACACATGCTCACCTGTGTCACCCATGCTCACCTGTGCTCACTCATGCTCACCTGTGTCACCCATGCTCACCTGTGTCACCCATGCTCACCCATGCTCACCTGTGCTCACTCATGCTCACCTGTGCTTGCCTGTGCTCACCTGTGTCACACATGCTCACCTGTGTCACCCATGCTCACCTGTGCTCACTCATGCTCACCTGTGTCACCCATGCTCACCTGTGTCACCCATGCTCACCCATGCTCACCTGTGCTCACTCATGCTCACCTGTGCTTGCCTGTGCTCACCTGTGTCACACATGCTCACCTGTGTCACCCATGCTCACCTGTGTCACCCATGCTCACTCATGCTCACCTGTGCTTGCCTGTGCTCACCTGTGTCACACATGCTCACCTGTGTCACACATGCTCACCTGTGTCACCCATGCTCACCTGTGCTCACTCATGCTCACCTGTGTCACCTATGCTCACCTGTGTCACCCATGCTCACCCATGCTCACCTGTGCTCACTCATGCTCACCTGTGCTCACTCATGCTCGCCTGTGCTCACCTGTGCTCTGTTCCCAGCAACAGCCCTTGCAGTCAGAGTCACAGTCCCCTTTTCTCATTGAGGCTGACAGAGGCTTAGGGAGTTCCAGCACCTTGTCCAGTTGCCCCACCAGTAAGAGACACAGTGACCCAGGGCCCCTTGGGAACATTCGCTCTTACGGTTTGAGTGTGAATCTTCTCTGTGAACTGCAGGGATGTAGCCCAAGAGCATCATGGGAGCATTTCTATTCATCTCAAACCACAGACTCTGCAACATGGGCTGGTGTCACCCTAGAGATAAGGCCCTCCCATGGGGGGAGCACTGCTCCGTGGACACGGTGGCTCCCATGGGGGGAGCACTGTTCCGTGGACACGGTGGCTCCCATGGGGGAGCACTGTTCCGTGGACACGGTGGCTCCCAGGGGGGCACTGTTCCGTGGACACGGTGGCTCCCATGGGGGGAGCACTGTTCCGTGGACACGGTGGCTCCCATGGGGGGAGCACTGTTCCGTGGACACGGTGGCTCCCATGGGGGAGCACTGTTCTGTGGACACGGTGGCTCCCAGGGGGGCACTGTTCCGTGGACACGGTGGTTCCCAGGGGGGAGCACTGTTCTGTGGACACGGTGGCTCCCATGAAGGGAGCACTGTTCCGTGGACACGGTGGTCCCATGGGGGGAGCACTGTTCTCTGGACACGGTGGTTCCCATGGGGGGAGCACTGTTCCGTGGACACGGTGCTCCTTGCTGTGCTAAAAAGTAGCTCCATACTTGCTTTCTTAGTGGTTGTCTGACCTCGTGTGGTTGGCTTGAAGCATTGTCGTTTCTGATAACTAATTTTTGCGAAAGGCAGCTCCCGGTGATGTATTTGAGATAAGTACTCTCCCATGTTTTAGAGGCTGTGGTTTTCCTAAGATCATTGCACAAATAGGACATGGAGGAAAAAAAATCAAAGACACAGCACGGCTCAGTCAGGAATGGCAGTGGGGAGAAGGGTGTCTAGAAAAGAAGGACACGCCCCCAGATGCAGAAGGATGGAAGCATTAGACGGAGGCGACAGAAAGACTCCCCACCAGGAGGGCGAAGGAGCCACTCGCATTTAGACACGCGGCAGCAAGATGTAAGATGAAGACGGACCATTGTCAAAGTTTCCAGAAAAGAAACTTCCCGGAATCAGACTGACATTAGACACCTCAACGAGAATCCAGACAAAACACTGCCGATACTTTTATGTATTTGAAAGAAAAGAACTTCAAACCTATATTTTACATTCTGTTAAATGACCATAAAGGCCCTAGCTGGTGTGGCTCAGTGGACAGAGTGTCGGCCTGTGAACTGAAGGGTCCCAGGTTCGATTCCAATAAAGGGCACATGTCTGGTTGCGGCTTGATCCCCAGTAGGGGGGTGCAGGAGGCAACCAATCAATGATTCTCTCTCATCATTGCGTTTCTCCCTCCCTCTTCCTCTCTGAAATCAATAAAAAATATATTTAAAAAATAATAACGTAGTATAAAGTAAAGGTATTATCAGGCATACAAGACATCGAAAGGTTCATTATTCAAGACCATCTTGAAACTATGTTTGAAGTTCAATTTTCCTTGATTTCCCAAGGACAGAGTGAAGGGATCTTTTTGGTCGTGTGAGTGTAGAATATTTAAAGTTTAAGTTGTTTCCTCTCCTCTGTCATTGCTTTAATTCTTTTTGTGCCTTTTTTCCTGGCGTCTGAAGACTGGTGGCCTGGATCTACAGAAACCTGCTGCAAGGCAGGGGCCCGGGCACCTGCAGGACATCCTCTCCGTTTATTTCTGTCGTTTCTTGGGCCCTAAGGGTAGTTCTTGACGCCTCCTGGAATGCCGCTGGGAAAAGGCAGAGACCTTTTGGAAATACCCAAGCACCTTCCATTAAAGGCGGCGTCAGTTTTTATGTCTGCCAGATTTTAAAGCAGGGAGCCTTTCCCAATTCCATCGTTTTAAGAGCAAGAAGTAAGAGCTGTTGGGATTTGGATATTTGGGGTGGGGGTGGGGGGGCGAGCTTTCTGAGCCTCATTTACACCAGTGTAGGTGTAATTGTCTGCTGTTCTCCATGTGGTAGTTAGAAAAGACTTAAAAAGGGGCGGGGGCGGACAGAGAGTGGTGACACTCCTCCCTCAGACTTGCTTCCGGTGGCTGGGAGTTTGGCGAGCCCTTCCTTCTACCTCTGCGAAGTCCTCAGCAGGCAAAGCATCGTTTTGAGAAAAAACTGCCTCTTCCAGATCCATGAGACCAACATTTACAGTGAAACTGAAAATAAACAGAGGCAGAGAGAGCAGGGGCGTAATCAGATGGGATTTTTCTTGTAGGGATTCTGTTTTTTCTTTTTTTTTCTTTGTTAATCCTTATCAAAGGACATGTTTTCCCCATTGATTTTTAGAGAGAGCGGAAGGGAGCGAGGGAAAGGGAGAGAGAGAGAAACATCAATGTGAGAGAGACACATCGATTGGTTGCCTCCCACATGCACCCCAACTGGGGCCGGGGATCGAGCCTGCAACGAAGGTTCATGCCCTTGATCAGGAATCAAACCTGGCGACCATTCGGTGTGAGGGCCGAGGCTCTAACCGTGGAGACACCGGCCAGGGCAGTTGTAGGAATTCTTGATTTGTGATTTATGTTCTATTTCCAGTGTGTTTCATATCTACAAAATGTTAACACATCTGTGGCAATTTAAAAGCAAAATTGCCAGCATCCTTGTGCTACGCTGCCAGCTCCTATGTACAGGCTCTTGTGAAACAGGCACAGCGAGAACAGCAGCTGCAGAGGAGGCGCCGGAGGAGGTACCGGAGGGCAGAACCGGCTCTGGGGGTGCTCGGGCCCCACGCAGCCGGGCCCCCGGCCTCGGGCCTGGCCTGCTGGGCTCCTGACATCGAATAACTGTTTCTCTAGCCAGTAACTTGTTTTGCTTTTTTGTTTCAGAAATAATCATGTTTCAAAAAATACACAAAAGCAAAGGGAAGACTATTGCGTTGCTGAACAGAAGAAAAGACTGTATATTTTGGTGCTTTATACACACACCTGTGCTTTTTATCAAAAGTGAAATCCTCTACCCATTGTTTGTGACCGGCTCGTTTCATACCCTGTTTATTTTCCCGTGTCATTAAGTAATTACATTAGAAAGGAAGAGATAGGTGTTTGGAAATATCAGGGCGAGTGAGGATGAGCGACAGTCAGTGAATTCAATTGTTTCAATAACGGGGTGCAAGGGTGGAGCCTCGTCATTCAGACGTGCTGCCAGGAAGCCGGGGCCGAGGGTGGCAGAGGGAGGCCAGTGTGCTCAGTTATAACAACTGAGACACTTTAAATATTTCAGAGAAAAATACACAGTCACAGCAAGCCTGAGGCGCCGGTTCCGGCAGCTTCCCGGGCGCGGCCGCCGCCCCCAGCCTTCCTCAGGCTCCTGTGCCGCTTCCTGCCCAAGGGCCCTGCCCCCCGGACTCTGCCCTGTGGCTGCATCAGAAGCTGATCTTCTCCAAACACCATCACATTGTGCGGCAGAGCGGCAGCACATGGTTTGGGGGACACAGGGTCAGCCTGTCACAATGGCAGGAATAAGTTTCAATAAAACAATTATAATACATGTACCAAACTCACCAAAGAGAGCATCATACGTTGGAAAAAAGTTAGACCCAGCAACAGTTGGTCCACAGAAGACAGTTAACACAAAAGATTTTTAAAAATGAAACCAGGTATGGAAAATCTCATGAACCTGGAAAAGAATGAATTTGAAGGGAGCTGAGGTATGATGGGAAACATAACTAAAGGCGAAAAGTCCAAAGCGACAAGAGAAACACTTCATAAATGAAAAGGAACAGAGCACGGTGATGAAGGAATTACAAAAAGACACCCACTTACACAACAGGAGGACTATGGGAACAAGTCAGGCACTATCACTACTAACAGCTAAACTCCCTTACATAACAGGCTAAAATGAGAAACGTATTTCTCTTTGACTCTGATAGATCAAACAGATGGCAAATCAGAAAATCTACAAAAATACTTGTTTCACATGAGCTATGAGTTTGACTACATTGAGGAGTGGGAAGAGAATGAGCTTTAAAAGGAACAGAAAAAACAATTCTTTTCAAACAAATGGAATAGTCACAGGATATTCACACACCGGGCAGCATGGAGCCTCAGGTACCAAGTCAAACCACGTTCTCTCACCTTCATGCCACGTGGCGTGAAATCCACCGACAGGAAACAAAGCAGACCCTGAAAAACAATTGCAAACGCCTGGATAGTCCTTGGACCGAGGAGCGCGTTTTCATGGCATTAAAAGTACTTCAACCTGAACAGCAATAAACATATTTATTATAAAACAATAAATACAGACAAGCCAGATGAGCTCAAAAAGTGAAAATAAATATCTGTAAAATGGAAAACAATCTAAAAACAATACGAAAAGGGAAAGAGTAACGAAACCAGAAACAGGCTTTGAAAAGACTGCTAAGGTGGACAGAATTGATTAACTTTAAAAAAGTGAGATGCAAATGAAATACAGAATGAAGGAGATACAACTCTAGTCACAGCACAGCTTTAAAAATATTAGGAGGAAATCATGAACTGTAGGCCAATAATTGAGAAAACAGACAAAATGGGCACACTCCTGGAAAAACCAAGAATGGCAAATTTGGCAAAATCATTGACTAAACTCCTGAGAATTAAAGATGTTTACAGAGTTATGAGACGTCCCATCCCTCTCCCCAGACCTCACGCTCAGTTTTACAGGAACACTGCTAAGCTTTCGGGGGACGAGAGTCCTTCCCTTACACAGAGGTCGCAGGAAATAAAGCAAGGACAGACGCGGACTTCGCTCATGTGGTGAGTATATCTCGATTCAGTGAGGTATAGTTCCATTTGGTTTATGAGTTTTAATGCAGAAATCTTTTTTTAAAATATATTTTTATTGATTTCAAAGAGGAAGGGACAGGGAGAGACAGAAACATCCATGATGAGAGAGAATCACTGATCAGCTGCCTCCTGCACGCCCCCTACTGGGGATGGAGCCTGCAACCTGGGCGTGTGCCCTTGACCGGAATCGAACCCAGGACCCTTCAGCCCGCAGGCTGAGGCTCTATCCACTGAGCCAAACCATCTAGGACAGCGGTTTTCAACCTGTGGGTCGCAACCCCTTTGGCGGTCAAACAACCCTTTCACAGGTGTCGCCTAAGACCATCCTGCATATCAGATGTTTACATGACAATTCATAACAGTGGCAACATTACAGTTATGAAGTAGCAACGAAAATAATTTTATGGTTGGGTCACAACATGAGGAACTGTATTTAAAGGGCCAGAAGGTTGAGAACCACTGATCTAGGGCAATGCAGAAATCTTAATGAAAAACTGGCCTCCTGAACCCACCAGTGTATTATTGAAGGCCACAAACAGGATGCGGCTAAGCAGGCCACGCAGTGTGATGCAGCCAAGCAACGCACCGTCAGCGGCTTTATTGGTGTGACTTCCACCGGACGCAGTGACGGAGGGACAGGCCAGCACTCGAAGCAGCTGACGGAGGCCAGGTCCTTGCTCCCCAGTCCCATGGGCCCAGACCTTGAGTTGCTCAGTCTTCTAAGCAATCTCAGGGCGCCAGCGTGGCACCCCCGGCTCTGCACCCGCTGGCCGCTGGAGAAGTGCTGACCCCTGGGGACTGGCCCGGGTGCTCGGGAAGAGGAGCTCGTGACCACGGGGCTGTCGCTGAAACGTCTTGAACGACATCTTGTTCTCCTGGATTTTGGAACGTGTGAAGCTCAGACTCGTCCCTGCCCCCAGGACGGACCACACTGCTCAGTCGTCCGTGCTCGAGACCTCCCCGGAGCACGCCGTCTGTGCTGGAGGCCGCAGGCGCTGGGACCGGCAGCCTCCTTCCGCTCACAGAGAGCCCAGGCCCAGGCGGCCCGGCCCCCCACGGCCCGCATCTTCTCCACTCGGTGGCAGCCGTAGGCGCTGCGCCCAGGACCTCGGCGTGGCGGCCACTCCGGCTCCAGCCTCAGGGCTGCTCCCGGGTCTGGGACGGCGTCTCCCGTGAGGCCGCTGAGAGAGGCCTGGGGTAGAATGAGTCACTGGTCCCAGGTGAGACAGAGAATGCGGGGTGGGCACACCCACCTCATCAGGGCTCCATCGAACATGTGAAGCCTGGCAGCAGCTCCGCAAACCCTTCAGGAGCACACGTGTCCACGCAGAGGACACGGGACACGCTTTGGTGGCCCTTAAAACCTGGCTGGGGTCAGGAACCACACAGGCTCCTAAAGCCCCCACACGTGTCACTGTGCACTGTCCCCTCCGTGTTGCCAGGTGAAGGGGGGACGACGTGAGGCAAACCAGGGAGCAAGTGTGGCCAGGGCCACACTGGGCAGGAAGGCCAAGACTAGAAAGGAGCAGGAAGGCGAGTGGCCCGAGCCGGGAGGGTGAGGGGGGAGACATGGAGGGGCCGTGACCGAGACAGTGCAGGTGCGGCCGCTGCAGAGGATGGTGGGCTGGGGAGGCCGCGTCCCCACCACTGGCTGATGGACGTGTCGTCACTCCAGGCCCCAAGTCCACCCGACTGAACCGGGTTCAGCGGAGAGGCTGGGCCAGTGCGTGTCATCCATCCGACCTGGGGGGGGAGCTCTGTGCAAAGGCGGGGTCGGTGAGCACCCTGGTCTGTGGGGAGCTGCCTGCTTGGGGGAAGGAGGCTGGCCAGAGCGCCTCTCACAGGCTCTGGAGCCCTGGGCCAGGGTGGGGACACGACCTCTGCAGTCCCGGCCCAGGACCGTCTCACCTGTACCCCAGGTTCCCACTCCCCGATGCGCGTGAGCTGGAGCAGCAGGCTCGGGAGAGCGGCCACCACGGCTTCTCCAACAGCTGGTCCTGGTCTAGCAGCGAGGCCGCCATACTCTCCCAGTTCTCTGGGCAAAGCAGAGACGAGCCATGAGCCCAGCCCAGAGCCGCACTGACCTGCCTGGCGGGAAAGGAGGCCTCTCCCGGGACAGGCGGCCTGATGCGCCACCGTGTCGTCCACAAGGGCGGGCGCCGCCAGGAGCGTTCCTGGCCACTGGGGCCTCTATGAGTCAGGCAGCAGCAACCCTGGGCCCCCACCTGAGGCGGCCAGTTCCCAGGAGCTGCGGGGGCTGGGCGGGGCGGGGGGGGAGAAGTGGCCATGGGAGGCATTTCTCACCGTGGCCACCGTGGCACTACGCCCCGCCCCGCCGGGTGACCACAGGGGCCTGGGTGGCCGTCTCGCCTGGCCCTCCTCAAGAGTCTCTAAAGGGTCCTCCCTCTGGACCTGCGGTTATTTTCTCGCTGCTGAGAGTAGTCCTCCCTCCTCCCTTTCCCCCCAGCGGCTCCCAGGCCCCTGCCCTGGGTTTCCAGCTCCATCCCCTCTCAGGCTGGTGGGCCTGGCACGGGACCAGGTGGTGGAGGGGACGGAGGGTGCCTCTCTGAGAGCGGGTTCCAAGAGCAGAGCAGCCTCAGGCTGTGGCGGGAGCACCTCAGCCATCTCTGCACCGGGTGTGGCTCGACGGGGCGCCTCTGAGTACCTCGTCCCCAGGACAGCGGGAACGAGCAGGCAGCAACCTGGAGCCCAGGGTGCAACGACCTGGAGGAACCAGGGTTGTGTCTCACCTTGAGACACAGCCCTGGCTCTTCAGACCGGGGCCGCCTGGTTGCCGCTCCTGTCACTTTGGACAGCCAGTCTCAGGTCCCGGTGCTCCCGGTCGGCCTCCCCTACCTTTAGATCAGTGGTTCTCAACCTTCCAGCCCTTTAAATACAGTTCCTCATGCTGTGACCCAACCATAACATTATTTTCGTTGCTACTTCATAACTGTCATGTTGCTACTGTTCTGAATCGTAATGTAAATGTCTGATATGCAGGATGGTCGTAGGCAACCCCTGTGAAGGGTGGTTCAACCGCCAAAGGGGTCGCGACCCCCAGGTTGAGAACCTATGCTTTAGCTGCTCCAGGAGTTCTTGTAACAAGGCTCATGCCTCTATATGGTGATGTATTTCTCTATGAAGATGTGCTAAGTGCAGACAAAGTGTTTAAACCTGTGGAAAGAGGGGTGTGCGAGTCCAAATGTTCTCACATGCAAACCAGGTCACACCTACCACTACGTCTTGTGGGCAAGCCAGCGCTCATCACGGTCCCAAAGGTGATGGCCGCTTCCCGACTCCATGTCTACAGCGGCTGGAGAGACTGAGGTGTTGGCTGGGAACCGCGTTCGGGCGTGGAGGTCTGGGCCGCAGCCACGGGCTAAGGAGAGAATCCACAGCCTCCCGGTCCTGCGGGTCTCTGCGGGCCTCCCCGCTCTAGCGGGTGTGACTGACAGCGCACCTGGGCCTCCTGCGACGCTCAGGAGGCGCCCGTGCCCCTGGGAGGTCGCGGTGTAACTACGAGACCAGGCGGAGCTTTGTGCTGCGTCCTTGTTCCCCGTTGGAACAGGAGCTGCTGGTACCTAATTCAACCGGAATTTAGCTCACAGGCTGACTGAGCAACCTGCGTAACAAGAAACCGCTGGCATCGCCAATGTTGCTCCAACCCCACAGCGCTGTCCACTAGGAGACGGGCCAGCGAAGGAGAGCGCTCCTGCAGGAAAAGGCGCGAGGAGTCTCTGTCGCCTGAAACAGGCTGTTTCCACAGAAATCTTAAAATGTAAAACGGGAGATTCAGAGACACTGCCCTGAGGTTTGGGTTATCGGACGGACCCTCGTACCTGCGTCGGTGCCAAAGGGTCAAATGGCCGGTCTTGGCAGAATTGAAAAGCCGGACCCACACGTGCGGCCCGGTGGACAGGAGGCCTGTCATTGACTATCTGGAGACTTCAGGCTCCCGTCCTGTTTGTGGAGTTTCCTGAGGCCAGAGTAAGCCAGTGGGTGTCCCCGGATCACAGAGCCAGCAACAGAAGGTTCACACGTGTCCTTGTCCACCTGTGGCCACGTGAAGTCTGGAGTCCGAGCAGAGCCTCGGGGACACCTCCGCACGGGGATGTTGTTCAAATTGGGGCCAAACCAGGCCCATACGTGGCATGTGGCTGCCCGACTGTCACACAGCCTCTGTCAAATTCTTCAGTGAGTGACTCCACTGTTACCCAGACGCAGAAATAAAACCAGAATGTGGCGCGTAGAACTATAACCTCTAGGGAAAAGCTGGAAGAAAACCTTTGTGAAGTGAGTTTGGCAAGAATTTATTAGGTACGATATTAAAGAGAAAATAGAAGAATTGGTCTTCATTAAAATTGAGAACCTCTGTTCTTTGAAATGTACTGTGAAGAGGATGAAAAGACAAGTCACAAAATGGGAGAAAATATTTACAAGTCACCTACCTCATAAAGAACTTGCATCCAAAAAGAGGTAAAGAATCATCAAGACCCAACAAGAAAATAACACAAAAATAACTTAGATTGGGTAAAATATTTGAACGGACAATTTATCGCAGGAGCTACATGGTGACAAATAAGCATGTGAACAAATACTCAGTATCATTAGTCACGAGTGAAACGTAACTAAAACCACAGTGCAGTCCCGCTGCGCCTCGTGAATGGCGCTAAAATGGAAAGGGTGGCGGTAGGGCGTGTGTGAGCACAGTTGTCAGAGCGCACCTTGCCAGCGGGAATGCACTCACTTTGGAGAACGGCTTGGTAATTTTTTAAAAATATTAAACCTGCCCCGAACACTTGACTCAGTCGCCCCCACTTTTTCCTTGTGGGAGAAGTGGACGCATGTCCACAGACGGGGCCACAGACGTCCACGGCGGCTTCCGCTGTGTGGGCCAAGCGAGTAAGGGGCAGGCTCCGGACCCCCGTGCTGCACGTCTGGACCTGATGCGGAACAAGGCTGAGTGACGACTGTGGTTGAACATGCAATGTATGCATGATAGAGAACGGTGGCCCGCCCTGGAGGGCGCCCCGCTCAGCAAGAAGAAAGGACCCCTGATGCCTGGGTGACGCCAGAAAGCAGCTGCCAGTGGCTGGGGGGAGGTCTGGGCGCTCTGTGTCTTGGCTGGTGATGTTTTCATGGGCACATACTCATTAGATGGCACCATTTTTATTTTGTGTCACTGATACCTCAATAAAGCTGTAAAGATCATTCGTGAATGGAATTTATTTTTGCTCTAATATCAAATCGCACTTAAGTTCTTTTGGCTCTTGCTGTTTTCATGGTTGGTCTTTGGCATTAGATAGAACACGTTCCCGCGCCGGCTGCGAGCGCCGCCACGTCCGGCAGTCCCCGCTCCAAGGCTCCTGACGCTTGGTGCGCTGAGATGCCCGCATCCCAGTTATGCTGTGGGAACCCTCAACCCCTAAGATGTGAGGAGCACCCCGGGCTTTAAGGACCCTTTAACCATCTTTGCCTGACGTCTTCAGTTGAGATTGGAAAGGGTGGAAAAGAGGACTCCTCTGGGTTTCTCTCCGATGGGCGTGCAGGGTCCCTGGTGGTCACGGGAGGCGCTGTGCCTGGCCCACACGTGGCCACTGGTCTCATGCTGTGACCAGGGCTGTAGGGAGTTTCATTTTTATTTTAACCAAACTTTACAGATAGTTGGAGGCAATGGAGCGTCTCCCATGCCATGCGGTGTGTCTGGATGCTTCTGAGACCTTGGCCTCTGGCGTGTCATGAGTTTGACGGCAGCAGTACAAGATGATGTGGTAACTGCTCCGTGTGTGAACAGTAACCAGCTCAGACTTATCCTACGGACAGGGAGGGGCAAGCTCGCAAAGATGTAAACGCAAAGTGCTAACAATCCCCGTCACAGTGGTCCACTGGGCTAACCTGGAAGCAGCCTCAGTGTGAGGTTATGCACACATATGACGTATCCGATCAATGGCACGCTGAGCGATCCTGAAGGGAAGGCGCGGCAGCGTCTCTGAGGCAGTGAGCACAGCAGGCTGCGGGCGGCCACGGGTAACAACCTCGGTGTCAGACGTTTGAGGTCAGCAGGCACGGGCTGACTTCCCGGGAGCCCTGGTTTCGGGCCCGTATGGCAGCTTCTGCTTCTTTTTAGATCTTTCTCTACATTTGATTTTTCAAAAACAACAAAATGGATTGATTGTTTTTCTTCCCAAACTCGTCTTCCCGAATGTCTCAGGATTTGAGAGCTGGAAGTGACTCTTGGGGCCTGTCCTCCCTGGGGAGACCCCACAGGAGGCCGGGCCCGCCTCCTCCCTGCAGCCTCCCTGGGGCTGGGGAAAGCCCCTCCCGTCACCATGTGGATCCTTCATCTCAGCTCAACTCCACTTGGACTCCACGGACCACAGGCAGCCCGGGCTCCCACACCTCCACTCAGGAAGCCACACGACAGTGTTGGCACATGGGTGCCCCCTGGAAGCTCGCTCAGGCTGCTGAGCAGGCAGCGTTTCCTGTCCGAGGTCCCAGGGGCCAGCGCCCTCTGTGCATTCCTTTACTGCTCTCCTCCCATGCTATTCTTTTTTATAAATATGTTTTTATTGACTTAAGAGAGGAAGGGAGAGGAGAGAGCAGCGTGGAAGCCGCCATGTTGCTGATCTAATGCAGCAAAGAGGATGGGAATGCAGGATGGTGAGAGCCCATGGCCGGCCCGCTGCACGCGGGCCCCTGCCTGGGCGCTTTGCTGCGTGACTCCTGGGTGACCGTGAGCATGGCTCCGTGGAGCGGGGCCTGGGAGAGAGGGGACAGAGCCTGCTAACCATCTGGCTGGGCCGGGTTATTGATAAGAGGCTCCTGTTTCTCTACCCACAGATGGGATGAGGTCACCCACTGTAAGGGGTTTTGCAAGGGGTACATGGGTGACGATGGAAGGTGCTAGCACAATGCTTGGCTGATAGAAAGCAGCTCCATGTGGCGCCTGCTGCATGCATGTGGGGGCGGCTGGGGGGGCCCCGTGGCTGTGCGTGCACAGGGACTGCGTCCATGTGGGGGCGGCTGGGGGGACCCCGTGGCTGTGCGTGCACAGGGACTGCGTCCATATGGGGGCGGCTGGGGGGACCCCGTGGCTGTGCGCGCACAGGGACTGCGTGGGGCTGGAAGGCTTTGTGTGGCCTTTGGAGGGACCTCGCCTGTACCCACTCGAAAGCCGCCTCTGTCCTCCCCTGGGACTCCCCTTTGGCACTCAGGCACCCCTCTCACTGAATGTGCCTTCACGGGAGCAGGGGCGGGGCGGGGGCCTGCGGCACAGTCACCGCCTCACCGGGACGCCAGGAGCTGGCGATGGATGGAGGACGGCCCTGCCACCCCCCAGTCCCGGCTCCCGACGAGGCTCCTGCTCCTCCCGCTCAGGCCTTCGCACCTGGGGTTCCCTCCCTCAGTCACCACACACCACAGCCCCACTCACTTTATTCCCAAACCTGGCACTGCGCTTGGCTGAAGGAAACAGCAACGAGTTCCCAGGGAGCCTGACATGCAGGAGGCTTTAATCGTGGTTGAACTGCCAAGCGAAATAAGTCAGTCAGAGAAAGACAAGTATGACATGATCGCACTCATGTGGAACCTAAAAACAAAATAAACTGATGAACCGAGTGGGTCCAGAGGCATGGAAGCAGGGAAGGAGGCAGAATCTTGGAGGAAGGGTGGGTGGGTGGGAGTAATCAACCAAAGACCTTGAATGCATACATGCATGGCCCATGGACACAGGCAATAGGGTGCTGAAGGCCTGGGGTGGGGTGGGGGGTCAGGGGGAGCTGGAGGGGGCCAATGGGGGGAGAAAGAGTACATAAGTAATATTTCAACAATAAAGAATTTTCAAAATAATACATTAATTAATAAATAAATATTTGTTGAACAAGTGGAGTTGAAGGGTCTTCCTGATCCGTGTGACAATGGAGGCAGCTATTGGACAGGACACTCGCCTGACCCTTAAGCCTGAGGATCTGCAACGTGGTCTGCCTGTCAGTGATGTGCAGGGGGTCTGAGGCCATCCAACAAGCATCTGCCCCTGCCTGTTCCCTTGGTAACGAGTATCTGTGTCTGCCTGTCCCCTTGGTAACAAGTATCTGGGTCTGCCTGTCCTTTTGATTTATTATGTCTAACTTTCTAAGTGACTTTCTCTTCAGCAGGATAAAGTGCGGTCAGCATAGCACAGAAGAGTTCAGAATAATGTCAGTTTCTAAGGAGAATCCTAGTACAGACTCACTTTCCTGAATCCGGGCCAGGGTCTGTCTTGCCTATCACAGTGGTTCTCAACCTTCTGGCCCTTTAAATACAGTTCCTCATGTTGTGACCCAACCATAAAATTATTTTCGTTGCTACTTCATAACTGTAATGTTGCTACTGTTATGAATCGTCATGTAAATATCTGATATGCAGGATGGTCTTAGGCGACCCCTGTGAAAGGGTCATTCCATCGCCAAAGGGGTCGCGCCCACAGGTTGAGAACTGCTGGTCTATCACATTCCACAGTGTCTCTTTTTTCTGTCTATTCTGCTTGCTCAGCACAGCCAGCTGGTCACCCCAACCATCCCGACTCAATCTCCCGCCACCACTCGTATAAGTTCTCTAGGTCAGATTTGAGTCCCAGAAACTCAGCACCAGTCTTGTCCTGTCTCTGCTCAAAACCATCTGTGTGGGAGAAACCAAGATGTCTGCATAGGTAAACACGAGAAATTGCTGCCTCGCACAACCACTTCCAAAATACAACTAAAAGACTAAACAGACATCACCCAGAACCACAGGAAGGCTGGCTGAGTGGAAATTCTACAACTAGAAGGAAAGAGAAAAGCACACTGAGACTCAGAGGAGGTGCAGAAGTAAAGTGCAGAGGTACGGAGGCGCACACGGAAAGGGCTGGCAACTGAGGACATGGTTGTCTTTTTCAATCAGGAGGGAGACACAAGCTCCCAACTGCTCTGAACTCCAGTTCTGGGCAAGTCTCTGGGGACATAGGGAGAGAAACTGGACAGTCTGTCATCAGTTGGAACTCGAGGGCAGCTTTCTCTCAGAGGTGCTTGCAGCGATTACCAGGACATTGAGACGTGAGGCCTCTTAGGGCAGGGCTGAGGATCAGCCATAGCTGTTTGCTCTGCCCTGTTGATTCCCTGAGACCCCGCCCCACCCAAGCTGCGGCAAAGGCTTTTGCATATGAAAGGCCTGGCTTTTTGCAATCTAAAATTACCTAACAAACTGCAGCTGGCTCAGAGAGACCCAGAACTTCCAAAAGAAGGCCCAAGGCCCCACAGCAGCTTGCATTGCTTCACAGCTGGGCCTCATCTAGGCACCTCCAAACCCCAAACAAAGAAGATGAATCTGCAGATCTCTCCGTAGCTCCTGCTGGGTAGCCTCAGGCAGAGGCTAGATTAGCACCTCCTTAGATCCAAGAGCCAGTGTACCCAGGGGTCAGGGTGGGACCATCCAGACTACAACTCCTCAGAACCATAAGGGACACACTCAGGGGGCAGACTCAGTGAGCACCAAAGCCCCACTGAAGCAAGTCTTGCCCCTAAGGGTGTCTCCAGCACAGAAGTTCTCCCATTGCAGACACAGCTGACTTTCACAGCCAATTGGCCTGGAGGTCAATTCCTCCCAGTGATACCTACAACAATCAAGGCTTAACTACAACAAGACTGTGCACAAAGCCCACAAAGGGGTGCACCAAGAGTGTCCACCTCAGGAATTGGGGAGGCTGAGCCACTGTGCCCTATAGGACACCTAGCACAGAAAGCCACTCTATCAACACAGAGAAGCATAAAAAATGCGGAGACAAAGAAACAGGTCACAAATGACAGAAATGGAGGAAAGCAAACTACAGGATATAGAGTTCAAAACCACACTTATAACGTTTTTCAAGAATTTTCTAGAAACCGCCGATAAATTTAGTGAGACCCTCAAGAAATCTAGTGAGACCCTCAAGGTTATGAAAAAGAACTAACTAGAAATTAAGCATACACTGACTGAAATAAAGAATATTATACAGAGTTCCAACAGCAGACTAGAGGATCGCAAGAATCAAGATGCTAATGATGTGGCTCTCAAGGGTGGGCCACTTCTTCAGCGAGTTGGCAGCCAGAGAAGAAGCTGAGGGCGATGAGCGTCTCTTAAAGTTACAAAACCAGCGCGGTGTCTGCATTCTCTTCCAGGACGTGCAGAAGCCTCCCCAAGATGAGTGGGAAAAACTCGGGGCACCAGGGGAGCCGCCCTGGCCTGGGAGAGAAGTCTGACCCAAGCCCTTTTGGAGCTGCATGCCTGGGTTCTGCCCATGCAGACCCTCAACTCTGTGACTTCCTGCAGAACCATTTCTGATGAGGAGGTGAAACTCATCAGGAAGAGAGATACCTGACTCATCTCCGCAGGCTGCAAGCCCCCAGGCTGGGCTGGCGAGTTATCTCTTTGAAAGGCCCACCCTCAAGCACAACTAGGAGCTTGTGGAGCCCAGAGGCCTTAGAGGGGCCCCTCAGCACTCCCCCTTTCTGCCTTTTCCCTGAGTCTCTCCCCAAAACTACTAGACATTCTTTTAACCACCCTGAAGTCCTCTCCTATGCATTGGACCAAATAAAACAATAAAGCTTTTTGAAGGGGGAGGAAGAGGAAGAGGAAGAGGAGGAAGAGGAAGAGGAGGAGGAGGAAGAGAGGAAGGAGAAGGAGGAGGAGGAGGAGGAAGAGGAGGAGGAGGAGGAGAAGAGAATAGATTCTTGAGGTATTCCAAAGCCCATTGGAATGACTCAAAATCATCTCTCGGTTTAAAAGTCTCTTAAAATTTAAACTTTGGGAAGGTTGTCAAATATACTTAACCAAAAGATTATATCTAACCTCTGTAAATCTAAGTAAAACAAACATATATGTTATGGTACTAACTATAAAGGACATTATTCAAAGCTAAACTAGTTTTAATATTAAATATTATGTTCAGACCACAGAATTCTGTTTCATTTATATAAGTATTTAATCTTTTTAGGCCAATAAAAGATTGTATCCTAGTAATGCCATCTCGAGGCTAAACATTCACCACACATAATATACATATCACATAAAGACAATACACATAATTCAAATGACTAATTATTGCAGAGAAAATTCGAGAATTTTTTTTCTCATTTGCCCTTGACAGTCCTTAAGACTGGAAAAGAGAGGGTGGGTCCTACATGGAGACTAAGTAACATGTTACTAAACAATGAATGGGTTGCCAATGAGACCAAGAAAGAAATCAAAACTTTCTGGAAACAAATGAAAAAAAACACACAAAAAAGTACATAACAACCAAAAATCTCTGGGACACAGCAAAAGCAGTCCTGAGAGGAAAGTTCATAGCACTACAGGCCTACCTCGAAAATCAAGAAAAATTGAGCACTCTCTCCCCCTCCCCACATGGGAGTCTGTACTGTGCGATTCTTTCCCTTTCCCCATGTGAGAGACGGTTCTTGTTCTTCAATAAATGTCCACCTGTGCTATAAACAACAACAAGAAAAATCAACAATAAATTATTTAACCCTACAACTTAAAAGAGCTAGAAAGTGAACAACAAGAAAAGTCCAGAGAGAGTAGAAGGAAGAAAATAATAAAGATTAAAGCAGAGTGGATAGAACATCAGGCTGAGGACAGAAGGGAGTGTGGAGGAGGCAACCAATTGATGTGTTGCTCTCACATTGATATTTTTCTGTCTTTCCCTCTCTCTTCCACTCTCTAAAAACCAGTGGAGAAATATCCTTGGGTGAGGATTTAAGATATAAAAAGAAAATAAATAAAAACGTATATATATATATATATATATATATATATATATATATATATATATATATATACATATAAAGATTAGAGCAGAAATAAATGACATAGAGACTAAAAAAAAAATACAAAAAATCAATGAAACCAAAAGCTGCTTCTTTGAAAGGATAAAATTGATGAACCAGTAGCCAGACTCGTCAAGAAACAAGGAGAGAGGACCCAAATAAAATCAGAAACAAAAGCAAAGAAGTAACCACTGACACCACAGAAATACAAAGGATTGTAAGGAAATACTATGAACAACTATATGCCAACAAGCTGGACAATGTCGATGAAATGGACACATACCTATAAAAATACAATCTCCCAAAACTGAATCAGGAGGAATCAGAAAACCTGAATTGGTCAGTAACAAGTGAGGAAACAGAAGCAATAATCAAAACACTACCAGCAAACAAAAGCCCAGGTCGAGACAGCTTCACAGGGGAGTTTTACCAAACATTCAAAGAAGAACTAACACCTACACTCCTCAAACTATTCCAAAAAAGCCAAGAGGAAGGCACACTTCTAAGCTCTTTCTATGAGGCCAGCATTACCCTAATTCCAAAACCAGATAAAGACACTACAAAGAAAGAGAATTACAGGCCAATATCCCTGACGAACATAGATGCTAAAATCCTCAACAAAATATTAGCAAATCGCATCCAGCAATATATTAAAAAGATCATACACCATGACCAAGTGGGACTTATTCCAGGGATGCAAGGCAGATACAATATTCACAAATCAATAAACATGATACATCACATAAACAAATTGAAAGACAAAAATCACATGATCATGGCAATAGATGCAGAAAAAGCTTTCGACAAAATTCAACACCAATTTTTGATAAAAATTCTCAGCAAAGTGGGAATAGAGAGAGCATGTCTCAACATGATAAAGGAAATATATGACAAACCTACAGAGAATATCACACTCAATGGGCAAAAACTAAAACCATTTCCTCTAAGAACAGGAACAAGACAGGGATGTCCGCTTTCACCACTCTTATTCAACACTAGTGTTCTGATGCATGGATTCGTACACATTGAAAGGAAATTAATTAGAAGAAATATTTTAATATCGCTATTCGCCCTTTCTCTATAATAGAAGTGTCAACCAAATTCATGATCGACAATGACATATCAAAACACACGCATGTGATTGGAGCCAGTGAGAGCTTTATATCCTATATAATAAAAGACTAATGTGCAAATCAACCAAACAGTGGAACGACTGGTAGCTATAGCACGCACTGACCACCAGGGGGCAGACACTCAACACCAGAAGCCATGAGCTGGGCTCACAGCTGGTGAGTGCAGTGGCAGTGCTGAGGATCCGGCTGCCGTGGGGAGTGGGCCTAAGCCATCAGTTGGACATCCCCTGAGGGCTCCCAGACTGTGAGAGGGCACAGGCCAGGCTGAGGGACCCCCACCCCCCAGTTGCATGAATTTCATGCACCAGGCCTTTAGTATATAGATAAACTTGCTTAATTAGACTTGCTTTCTGATTTAGCTAAACTTTTTCCAGCCCAGTGAAGCACCCCAACTTTCCTTTCAGGTAATTGTCAGCAACACAGCAGTAAATATCAACATGAAGCATATTATTATTATAGATCATGCAGGGAGAACAAAGGGTAAAATATTTAATTGCAGCAGAGTTTGATTATATTCTGTGCAGTGAGAAAACCTGAAGTCATTTTCAAGGTCCACCATTTCTTAGTTCTTTTCAGTTGGATCAAGTTTCTAAGTCTCCATTTTCTGGCTAATGAAAAGAAAATAGGATTCTGCCAAGTCTCCTATCTACCTACTCCAGGACTTCTGTGAGGATCAAATGAGATGAGGCACGGGAAACACATCACAAACATTTGGTTAAATTATAAAATGTTTGCATCTGGCTATAAAGCAAGTTGGGTTCCTGGGCTGAAGAACTCCAAGGAGGCTAGTCATCGCTAGGGAGAGGAAGCCGGGCATTGCTACATGACATCATTACCTGGCACCCACAGCGACCATTTCCGGGCTGGGCTGGGCTGTGGGCCGCATTTTGCACCATGGGGTCTTGGCAGTGTTGGCTGCGATTTGGTGGGGTGTTGCTTCTGGGTGGTGGCGGGGCCTGTGTCCCACTTAGGGCAAGCTTAGTGTTGCTTTGTCGGTGCCAAGTCCGTGGTGCAGTTTATTTTTTAAAGGCCAGTGCACGTCATGGCAACTCCTGCGTTGAGCGTCTGCCCCCTGGTGGTCAATGTGCATCATAGCTACCAGTCAGATGGATGGACACTTAGCCTTTTATATATATAGACTAGAGGCCTGGTGCACAAAAATTTGTGCATTGGGGGAGGGGGGGTCCTTGAGCCCGGCCTGTGCCCTCTTGCAGTCTGGGACACCTCGGAGGATGACCATCTACTGGCTGAGGCCTGCTCCCCAGGGGACTGGGCCTAAGCTGACAATCAGACATTCCTCTGGCAGCCCGGCAGCCCTTGGGGGATGTCCACTTGCCAGCGGGGAGCAGGCCTAAGCTGCAGTCAGACATCCTTAGCGCTGCTGAGGAGGCAGGAGAGGCTCCCACCACCACCGCTGTACTGGCAGCCGTCAGCCTGGCTTGTGGCTGAGCAGAGCTCCCCCTTTGAGAGCGCACTGACCATCAGAGGGCAGCTCCTGCATTGAGCGTCTGCCCCTGGTGGTCAGTGTGTGTCATAGTGACCAGCCATTCCCAGTCTTTCTGCTTTTAGGATCAGTTTGCATATTACCCTTTTATTATATAGGATAGAGGCCTGGTGCATGGGTGGGGGCCAGCTGGTTTGCCCTGAAGGGTGTCCTGGATCAGGGTGGGGGTCCCGCTTGGGTGCCTGGCCAGCCTGGGTGAGGGGCTGAGGGCTGTTTTCAGGCTGCCCGCACCCCCTTCAGGGTGGGGGTCCCCACTGGGGTGCCTGGCCAGCCTGGATGAGGGGCTGAGGGCTGTTTTCAGGCAGGCCAAGCCTGCAACTGAAGCTCCCAGTCTCTCCTTTTTTTCCTTTTCTTTTTTTTATTCTGGGATTTATTTACCTTCTGTAATTGAAACTTTGTTGCGGCTCCAGCTCCGAGGCTGGCCGGCTGAAAGCAGGTATCTGGGTTTGTTTAGCTTCTATAATTGAAACATTGTTGTTTAGAGTGTAGCTTAGAGCTGGGCTAAGGGCAGGCGGGGAACCTTGGCTTCCTCCATCGCCGAGGCAACCGAGCCTCATGTTCACTTCAGCTGCGTGGTTGCCGGCCGCCATCTTGGTTAGCAGTTAATTTGCATATCACCCTGATTAGCCAATGGGAAGCGTAGCGGAGGTATGGTGAATTACCATATTTGTCTATTATTAGATAGGACTAGAGGCCCTATGCAGCCCCGGGTGCCTCCTGGCCCCACAGCCCCACCCCCCACCTGCACCTGCCTTGGCCTGGCGCTGCCCACATCTGCTGCCACACATCCCTGGTTACCTGGTTCCACGGAGGCCCCCCATCAATTGCCCCACAGAGAGTGGCCTGGGCCTCTTTCTTTGGGGTGATTGCGGAGCCCCCCACCCATCAATCACCCCTGGTGGTGGTCTGGGCCTCCCTCTATGGGGCAATCCATCACGGATGCCCCCCCCCACCCAATTGGTCACTCCGCAGAGGGTGAACTGGACCTTCATCTTTGGGGCAATCACGGAGCTCCCCAATTGATCGCCCCATCGGCCGATGGCCTGGGCCTCCTTCTGCGGGGCGATCATGGGACGATTGGTTATATCATAACCAATCGCATTGCACCCACCTTGGCTGGCCTAGCGCCAATGGGTGTCATAGCGTGGTCGACCAGACGGTCATTCTGCTGTTTGGCTGTTCAGTCAAATTGCCAATTACACTTTTATAATTATAGATAGTACTGGAAGTCTTAGCCATAGCAATCAGATAAGAAGAAGAAATGAAAGGCATCCAAATTGGAAAGGATGAAGTAAAACTCTCCTTATTTGGAGATGACATGATATTGTACATAGAAATCTCTATAAACTCCACCAAAAAACTGCTAGATTTAATAAATGAATTTGGCAATGTAGCAGGATACAAAATCAACACCCAAAAATTAATGGCTTTTTTATACACCAACAGGATTTACCAGAAAGAGAAACTAAACAAACAATCTCACATACCATTGCAACAAAAATAAAAATTAAAATACTTAGCAATAAACTTAACCAAGAAGGCAAAAGACTTGTATTTGGAAAACTATAGAATGTTGAAAAAAGAGATAGAGGAAGATATAAAGAAGTGAAAGAATATACCGTGTTCTTGGACTGGTAGAATCAATATCATTAAAATGTCCATACTACAGATTCAATGCAATCCCTATTAAAATACAGCCCTGGCCGGTTTGCTCAGTGGATAGAGTGTCGGCCTGAGAACTGAAGGGCCCCGGATTCGATTCCGGTCCGAGGCACATGCCCAGTTTGTGGGTTTGATCCCTGGTGGGGGACTTGTGGGAGGCAGCCAGTCGGTGATTCTCTCTCATCATGAATGTTTCTATCTCTCTCTACCTTTTCCTTCCTCTCTGAAATCAATAAAAACATATTTTAAAAATATACAAAGAGCATACTTCACAGACCTAGAACGAACTCTCCAAAAGTTCATCTGGAACCAGAAAAGAACCTGAATAGCTGCAGCGATCCTGAGAGAGAACAAAGTTGGAGGAGTCACGAGGCCAGATTTCAAGCTCTACTGCAAATCCACCGTAATCAAAACAGCCTGGTGCTGGCACAGGAACAGGCATATAGACCAATGGGACCTAACAGAGGCCCAGAAATCAACCCAAGTCATTACTCTCAATTAGTATTTGATAAAGGAGGCATGAGCATACAATGGAGTCAAGACAGGCTCTTCAATAAATGGTGTTGGGAAATTTGGACAGACACATGCAAAAACAAAGAAACAAAAATGAAACTAAACCACCAACTTACACCATACACAAGAATAAACTCAAAATGGATAAAAGACTTAAATGTAATCACAAAACCATAAAAGTCCTAGAAGAAACCATAGGCAGCAAAATGTCAGACATCTCTCGTAGCGATGTGTTTGTGGATATATCTTCTAGGGCAAAGGACACAAACAAATAAACAAAAGGGAAAAAAACAAATGGCACTACATCAAAGTAAAAGGCGTCCGCACAGCAAAGACAACCGTCAACAAAACAACAAGGGAGCCCGCTGTAGGGGGAACATATTTGGCAATGATCCATCTGATAAAGGGTCAATCTCCACAAAAATATTCGTGGTGGCCACATGCAGCCCTCGGGCTGCGAGTTTGACATGCTTGCTGTACGTGTATTAATTGGAATGGGTCAGAATAGCCAGGATTACATGTTCTCTGTGAACCCATCCAAGTTCTGGATAACGTTGGGAACAATTGCTGGCTCCTCTCTAGCTGAGACCAGCTTTTTTTCAAAGGGAGCTGTTAGAATTCCTATCTCGAGTTTCCTTAAGACAGTGGTAGTAGAAGAGACAAAACAGGGAGGAGACAGGGAGGGGAAAGGTGAGTCGGGACAAGGAAGCTCGGAAAGCAGAGGACATAGTGGAGAAGCTATAGAAGGGGAAGATCGGGGTGTAGGCATTTACTGTCTTCAGAATAGTTCATAGATGGTCTCTAAAATTTCTCATTAATTTTTTTAAAAGAAATTTATCTGTGCTTCTCCTTTGAAGCTTCTAATTTCCAAATCAAGACATGCTTTCCATTTATTCATTCCATTTATTTTAGAGCTGGCATTTTTCTAATTTTTGCATTCAAAATATTAATTTGGGTACAACTGCATTTTGGCCATTTTTAAGTTGATATTTTCTAGTTAAATCTTCCCATTTCTGTAAAGCACTTGCAAGTAAAGGCTTCCTATTAGGAGTATTAATGAGGGCTGGGGTCTGAGAGTTTCTGGCCTTTGAGGCACAATTTCCCATGTTAATTTTAGTTTGTTTGCTCATGGTTTTTTTGTTGTGTGTGTGTGTGTGTGTGTGTGTGTTTTATATCTGCAGAGTCTGATATTTGTAGGGATATTATATAGTGGGTCAGTGTGCTGCTTATGGGTGGAGCTGAATGAGACTCCCCCCCTTGAGTTCCATTGAACCCTCTTACATTTCTCTCCCGGCTAGAACCACCCAAGGTCGGCAGAGCGAGCCTATGATATGAGCACTCCCCTAGAGGAGCCCATTCGTTTAACCCACTGGTCGACAAACTGTGGCTCATGCGCCACACGCAGCTCTTTGGCCCCTTGAGTGTGGCTCTTCCACAAAATACTGACTTCTGCGCATGGGCCACGAAGTTTCAATCACACTGTATGTGCGCGCCCACACGTGGTATTTTGTACAAGAGCCACACTCAAGGGGCCAAAGAGCTGCATGTGGCACATGAGCCGCAGTTTGCCGACCATTGGTTTAACACGTTAAGTGCCCAGTCACTGGTGACTGACACTATACTTTCCGTCCAGAAGACAAAACAGGCTGGGCGCTTAACGTGTTAGTTACAGTTGAGTTGGAAGAGAGAGGGCTCTGCACCTCATGAGGAAGGGGCTCTGACACAGCCACAAAGATTCTTAGTCACCTAAGCACACCTGAGGCAGGTGCCTGGAGGGAGGATGCTTAATCTTCAGAGCTGAAGGAGTTCAGCTCTCATTTATATAGCAAATTGTTTTGCTCAGACTCTCAGAAAACAATTCTAATTGAAAAGTCCGAGTTAAAAACCAGCCACCCATTTTCCTCCTGTCTTGCCTTAGCCTGGGTTCTTCCTTATTTCCAACTCAAGGTTTTAAAAATACAGCTCAAATAAAGTCAGACCCTCTCCCAAAAGCAAGGAAAGGTCCTGGATCCAAGAGGCAACTCACACCAGTTCACCCAATGGGCCCTTTCCTGGATCCTAGCACTGAGTGTGGATCTGAGGTGTGATCCCGGGTGAGCTTCTTTGAAATCCTACCACACTACGTCAAGTAATATTAATGGAAGAAACATTCAAACCTGTGAAGAATTTTTGTGAGTTTATTTGAGCCAAACTATTGACAATTCCCAGGAAGAAGAATCTCAACATATTGAGACAATGGTCTGGAGAATAGCAATTTTGCATTTTGTTTCATATATTACAATCGAAGGAGAAGACATAAGTGGGTTACATGAACTCCACTGGTGATGGATTAGGGAGGTGGGAGAAAGCAGAGCGGGGAAGCCTCTGGGATTGGGTAAAAAGTAAAGTGATAGACACACACTTCTTTACTTAGGTGGGTACAGGATAGTGAACAGTCAACAATTAACTCAGTAAAATGAGGGGATTTGTGGTCTCTGCAGAGTGGTGTCTATGCTTTGATGGGCCCGGGAAAAGGAAAGTTACTTTGACATTCCAAGGATATGTTATCACAGATGCAAAAAGACAACAGGCTCAGTTAAGGTAAAGGTTGACCTTGTCAGGGAGGATACTGGCCTAGCAGGTGACCACCCACCATAAACTGCTTTTAGTTAAAGTTTAATTTCAGACCATCCTTTGTGGTGACTTTAGGTCTCTGAGTTTGAAAGACCACCATGCAGGCCTCCCCTGAGCTGGTCAGATGTGGCCCCTTTCGTCCACACAGGCAACCAGATAGGGTGAGGTGTGACGATACTGAGCAGATGGCTCCTCACTTCTGCACTCTGCACTACATAAGCACCCCACCTGGGACCTATGGAGGAAGAATGTCCAGCCTATAGAAATGTCGTATAAGAGTGAGCAAAATTGTGAGGATGTGCTCAGAAGTAAAATTTCAAAGGATTGAGGAAATGCTCTGCAAAATGGCAGTTTGCAGCTTATTTTTTACTAGAGGCCCAGTGCATGAATTAGTGCATGGGTGAGGTCTCTTGGCCTGGCCAGCAATCAAGGCCTATGGCAGGGGTGGGGAGGGGGATGGCGCCAGGGGTAGGGGCAGGGGCCGAAGGAGGTTGGCTGTGGGAGCTCACTGACCACCAGGGGGCGGCTCCTGCATTGAGCATCTGTCCCCTGGTGGTCAGTGCACCTCATAGCGACTGGTCAACTGGTCATTCCGGTTGTTGGGTCCTAATGGTCCCTTAGGCTTTTACATATATAGATCGATGTGAGAATCAAAGGAGAAAGTGTAGGGAGGATTACATGAAACCCTCCATTTCTGGTAAATAAAGGGGCAGGAGAAAGCAAACTGGGGAAATTTAAGGACTGGTGAAAAGTGAAATGAGAAGGCACATTTTTCTTTTGCATGGGCAGTAAGAATAGTGACCATCTACCGCTCAAGGAGACAGTGTGTGGGGAGGTTAACAGGGGGCGGCCTGTGGTGCCCAGCTCTGGAGCCTGCAGTTGTGTCTGCAGGGACCCGGAAAATGACTCTCCTCTCAAAGGTGGGTTACCCGAGATGCACAGGCCGTGGAGGGGTCACTGAAGGTAAAGACTGACCTTCCTCAAGGAAGGTACAGTAGGACCTGAGGACCTACTCTGACCTGCTTAGTTAGAAACTTATGTTCAGAGCCTCTGGCCTCCATCCCCGGAACCAGACCCGCCCAAGAGCCGACTTCCTGCCGGCTTCCTTCCGGGAGGGCGCAGGCTCGGCCTCGTCTCCGCTTCCGGTTTCCGGCGGGCGTGCGCGCTTCCGGCGTCATGGCGACCTGAGCCCGGCGGCGCGCGGCGGGCCCCTCCCTGCGGAGCGGCTGGCGGCGGCGGCGATGTGACCCGCGGGCGGCCTGCTGCCGGGCGTCGCGTCAGCTCCGTGTCGCCCTCAGCCCGCGCGGATGGCGGCGTCCGGCTGCGCGTGGGGCGCCGAGCCGCCGCGGTTCCTGGAGGCCTTCGGGCGGCTGTGGCAGGTGCAGAGCCGCCTGGGCAGCGGGTCGTCGGCGTCGGTGTACCGGGTGCGCTGCTGCGGCACCCCCGGCTCGCCCCCCGGCGCGCTCAAGCAGTTCCTGCCGCCCGGCGCCTCCGGGGCCGCCGCCTCGGCCGCCGAGTACGGCTTTCGCAAGGAGCGCGCGGCGCTGGAGCAGCTGCAGGGCCACCGGAACATCGGTAATGGCGCGCCCGGTGCGCGGGCTGCGGCCGCTGGGCGGGGCGCAGAGGTCCCTTCCCTGGGCCGGCGGCCGCGCCTGGGCCGCACCGCCCTGTGTTGCACGGGAAGTTTTCAGCCCTCGCTTGGCGGGGATAACGGGAAACGCTGCGGGGACTGGGGACGTCCCTGCTGACGTCGTAGATGCCCCTCGGCCCGTATTTAGTCCGCGTGGGAGCAGTGACGCCGTGTCCCGCGGCGCCTGTGCAAGCGTGAGCGTGCACACTGTGTGCTTTTAGCCTGTGGTTCAGGCACTCCGGGTGGGAGGCCTGCACCGATTACTGGTGGTCGGTCGGCCTGTGAAAACGGCCCTGGTCGTCACTTCCCCTGCAGCCTGCGAGGCTTAGGGCTTCCCCTAATGTCGACTTCCTGGTGAGCATCGTTTGAAGACGCGTTTTTTATATTACCTTTTTGGAGAAGAATTTAGCATTAGTGTGTGTGTTTCAGGCTGCATCTTGTCCATGCCCATGGTCTTTAAGAGTGAATTTTTTTTGCAGTTTGTGCAAGCCTAAGGACTTGTCAAATCTGAAAGATGAGGTGACAGTGTCATCTTTAAAAGTCTCTTCTTTTAATATTTAGGTAATAGAGTGCTACTTTGAATCAAGAGCCAATCTTCAAATTTTGTTTTTTCACATTGTGACATTCATCTTAAGTGTAGTACTTCATATTTGGATTTTTACTTAATTTTTTTTTTATTTCTTACTTTCGATCATTTTTGCTTAGTACCTTCAGCATTCGCTGAGTGCCTAGTGAAATACAACTTGAATTATTGTGCCACATTTAATATCTTTGAATAGTAATCAGCTGCTGAAAGTAGTATCATCTTATTTTATTAAAATAACCCAATTACCCAAAAAATCTTATTACAGTAGAAGCTTCCTTGCCAGAGTCTGATTTTTAAAGCATTACAATTTGTTTCTTTTCGTAGTAACTTTGTATGGAGTCTTTACAATCCATTTCTCTCCAAACGTGCCGTCTCGCTGCCTGCTGCTGGAGCTCCTGGACGTCAGCGTTTCAGAGTTGCTCTTGTACTCCAGCCACCAGGGCTGTTCCATGTGGATGATACAGCACTGTGCCCGAGACGTGCTGGAGGCCCTTGCTTTCCTGCATCGTGAGGGTTATGTCCATGCCGACCTCAAACCACGTAACATACTGTGGAGCGCAGAGAACGAATGTTTTAAACTCATTGACTTTGGACTTAGCTTCAAAGAAGGCAATCAAGTAAGAAATATGTTCTGTCCTCCCCCTCCCCCCCATTAGAGTCTAAGCTAAATGTCTTATTTCTAACTTCAGTGATGAAATTCCTGGGGATGAAGCAAATACAGAAATTGTCATTGCCTGCATGGAAGAAAGGCCATGTGTTTGGGCCAGGTCGGGGGAACTAGTGTTAGGAGTAATTCACCTGTAAAATGCTGTTTTCTTTGACCATTTGGTTACTTGCTGAATTATTGGTGTGTGCAGTGCTGGGCTCCTGGGAAAACATGTGTCTGGGTTCTGGCAAACTCCCCATTCATCTTGGTTTGTCAGCTCTTTGCAGTGCCTAGCAGGCAGGAGAGTCTGCAGAAACCAGGAGCTGTCTGGAAAGTATGCAGCTTGCCACCTAGGAACTGAAGAATTAGGGTAGCCAAGGACTGATTGTTTTGCATTCAGTTGCCAGCAAATACAGTGGTACAGGAGGGTGGATGGATGGAAAGAGCAGTTTTTACTGGTTGTTTACTCTTCTTTAGGATGTGAAGTATATTCAGACAGACGGGTATCGGGCTCCAGAAGCAGAACTCCAGAATTGCATGGCCCAGGCCGGCCTGCAGAGCGACACAGAGTGCACCTCGGCCGTGGACCTGTGGAGCCTCGGCATCATTTTACTGGAAATGTTCTCAGGAATGAAACTGAAACACACCATCAGATCTCAGGAATGGAAGGTAGCCAGCGCCAGTGCTTTGCTCAGAGTCCCTTGTCCCAGTGTCAGACTCTGAGGCTTATAGTGAATCTTGGTGAGGACTCTGCCTCACGGTCCCCTCCCCCACTTCCTGCACGATGGCTCCCACAGCGGCTCCTCCTCCCACAGCGGCTACTCCTCCCACAGCGGCTCCTCCTCCCACAGCGGCTCCTCCGCCCAGAGCGGCTCCTCCTCCCACAGCGGCTCCTCCTCCCACAGCTGCCCCTCCTCCCACAGCTGCCCCTCCTCCCACAGCTGCCCCTCCTCCCACAGCGGCCCCTCCTCCCAGAGCGGCAGGCGCTGCTAAGCGTTGTGCTCACTGTGCCTGGGCTCAGGCCTGGCGTGGAGTCAGTGTGGGAACGACTGCCTCTTCCTGAAGAAGCCAAAGGGGTTTCTTTTGTTTAGTAACTCAGTTAAAGTAGTACAGCAGTATGTTATCCGTTAAATGCTATTCTTTACATTATGTTTACAGTTAATGCAGTTGAAGTATTTCAATGCACAACCTCATTGAATTCTGACCACTCTGTGAGGCTGGTCAGAGGGATATTGGTTACTCTGTTCAAATGAACCAGAGACTCAGATGTGGAAAACCACTGGCTCTGGGTCATATGACTGTCCTCCCACCTCAGGCTCTGCTCACCGTCCTGCACACCTTCCTACTCGTCTGCCATGTTCACTTCCCTGGTAATGTGACCGCTGCTTACAACATGGTTTCTGTGGGAACAGGGACTGAGTTCCAAACCTCTGATACAGGAGTGAATTTTCTGTGTGTTCACAATTTAAGAATTAACCTCAATATGTCTTCAAACACATTCTGGGGCTTTAATGTTGTGATGATGTTAGTATCCTTCAGGCTAGAGGTTTGGTAAATAGTACAATGTTTAGGAATTACTGGTTTTGATATTAAACATCTGATACAGAGTGTGTGTTTGTTGGGCCGTTAGGAGTAGCAGCTCTTGGAAGGAATGTTTTAATCATCAAAAACATGCTGCCAGGCGAGTAAAGCCAGTACCACTCTTTGTCATTGGTGCTCCCCGCAACCGGGAAGCCAGGTACCTTCCCTGGTGTCAGTGCAGGTCAGTCCTCCCAGGGCTTCCACTGTCTAAGCCTTTGGACTGGTTCTGCTTGGGCCAGAGCTGATCAGAACTGGGCCCCAGTCAGGCATTTTGTGGCGAAATTTGGAGGCATGATGTGTACTTAATGGAATCCCCAGTATTCACCTCCTGGATAAAAATATCTTTACATATTTCATCACTTTCTCTGGAGGCAAATTGCCAAGTGAGTGTGAGCGTAGGCTCTGAAGTCATGCAATAAGGTTCAGATCTTGCCTCTAGATCTCACTAAGCTAGTTATTAGGTTCATGAAACCATGGTTTACTTTCTGTAAAACGAGGATAATCCTGTTAGTAAATGGCTAATATGCAAATCGACCGAATGGCAGAACAACCGGTCGCTATGACGTGCACCGAACACCAGGGGGCAGATGCTCAACGCAGGAGCTGCCCCCTGGTGGTCAGTAGGCTCCCACAGGGGGAGCGCCATTCAGCCAGAAGGCGGTGGCAGGAGCCTCTCCTGCCTCCACGGCAGCGCTAAGGATGTCCAACTAAGCCATCAGTCAGACATCCCCTGAGGGCTCCTGGACTGTGAGAGGGCGAAGGCCAGGCTGAGGGGAAGAACACCACCACCTCTCCCCCCTCCCCCCTACACGAACTTTGTGCTCTGGGCCTCTAGTCCTATATAATAAAAGCCTAATATGCTAAGTGTCCGACAGTTTGACCAGTCGCTATGACGTGCACTGACCACCAGGGGTAGACACTCTGGTAGGTTAGCTTGCCGCTGGGGACTGGGCAAGACAGGCCAGACACTCCCTGGAGCCCTCCTGTGGTCCCTCCCCAGACCTGATTGTGCACCAGTGGGGTCCCTTGGCCTGGCCTGTGCCCTCTCGCAATCTGGGACCCTTTGGGAGATGTCGGAGAGTCGGTTTTGGCCTGATCCCTGCAGGCCAGGCATATGTCTCTAGAGCAGTGGTTCTCAACCTTCCTAATGCCGTGACCCTTTAATACAGTTCCTCATGTGGTGACCCCCAATTTCATTGTTACAAATTGAACATAATTAAAGCATAGTGATTAATCACAAAAACAATATGTTATTATATGTGTGTTTTCCGATAGTCTTAGGCGACCCCTGTGAAAGGGCCATTCGACCCCCAAAGGGTCGCGACCCACAGGTTGAGAACCGCTGCTCTAGAGTATTGGGGTTAAAAAAGAAATGCCTAGTTCTTAACATGTGTGTGCCTGTGGGACATTTAGGAACATTAGTGAACATGATGCTGTCAGGTCTTTTTACTGATGTACGTACTTCCACGGTACTCGGAGAAATAGTACGTCCCACAAGGGTTTAGAGCAGTGGTTCTTAACCTTCTGGCCCTTTAAATACAGTCCCTCATGTTGTGACCCAACCATAAAATTATTTTCATTGCTACTTCATAACTGTCATGTTGCTACTGTTATGAATCGTAATGTAAATATCTGATATGCAGGATGGTCTTAGGCGACCCCTGTGAAAGGGTCGTTCGACCGCCGAAGGGGTTGCGACCCACAGGTTGAGAACCACCGGTTTAGAGTGTGAATAATATAACAAATGCCGTTTTTAATTCGTGTCTTATTCTCCCGGATAATTTATTTTATTTCTATCTGAAACCAACTGCAGACTCATCACTGAGACACGGGCTCACCCAGCACAACTGCACTCACTTCACGTTGAGCTGCATTCTCATGTGGTTACTTTGGTGTGTGTTTGCTTACTCACCCATCAGTGGGTGCTGGTAGCAGGCCAGGTGCTGAAGCTAGGACACAAATGATTCTGCACAAAATCTCTTAAGGTTGGGAGTTCGAGGCAGAGGGGGTTTCTGTTGCATTTGACTTAGCGGCTAGTGCAGCCGTGGGCAAACTACGGCCCGTTTGAAATGAATAAAACTATTGAAAAAAAAGACCGTACCCCTTTATGTAATGATGTTTACTTTGAATTTATATTAGTTCACACAAACACTCCATCCATGCTTTTGTTCCGGCCCTCCGGTCCAGTTTAAGAACCCGTTGTGGCCCTCGAGTCAAAAAGTTTGCCCACCCCTGGGCTAGTGCCTGGTACGTCAGGAAGCACTGACGGGATGAAATAACCAAGGAAGACTCTTCTCCCTCGTTGTAGGCAAACAGTTCTGCTATCGTCGATCACATATTTGCCAGGAAAGCAGTGGTGAATGCTGCAATCCCAGCCTATCACCTGAGAGACCTTATCAAAAGGTGCGTCACTTTTACTTCAACTTTGCTATTCACTGAAAAATTTAGTTATTTCTGGTTTGCTTGATCATGTAGTGTGCCGCGCTCAGCACGGCCAGGGGTGAACCTGAGAGGGGCCCAGTGAAGGATTAAAGAAGACAGAAAAGGGAATAAAGCTGGGGCTAGGTGGGACGCTGCTCTCAGATGGAGAGACAGCGCCGCAGCCTGCAAGCCGAGTCTTTATTTTATAGTCAGATTCCACGGGGCAAAGTAAGGGCCTGGTCAAGATGTTTACAATGTTCTCTCGGGTTTTGAATCTACTCAATTACACGCACCTGAACTCTATTAAGCTTTGTTCTGGCAGCACTTGCTGCACCTCCCACAGCCTACCTCCCTGAGCCACCTGGGACCACAGGTTCGACCATCAGGTCAAGCTTACAACTAAAGCCTTTGGCTGTAATTGTGCTGGACGGGCTTTGCCCTCCAAGCTGGGACCTGCATGTGGCTTGGCCACAGGGGGCTGTGCCCTCTCATCAGTCCGAGGCTGGAACCATCCAGACGCTGGAGCCGCTCCCCACAGTGTAGAGGTTATTCCCCCTTAGAAGTAACCTCCTTGAACCTGCACAGGCCGACCGAGTCTTTTACCAAACTCATTTCCAGAGGGACAGTCTTTTGTTCAAGAGGAGTCCTAGGGAGCAGGCCTTCCCGGCAGCGGAAACGGGTGATGGGCCGTGTGTCTTTGGTGTCTTGTAGCACTGGCTGTTCGGTGTACTTAAAGACTCTTCATAAACGTAATGACTAAGTTTGTTGTGGACTGCCAAACAGAGGGTTCAAGTGAGGTCATTCTGTATTATACTTTAAATATTACCATTGAAAACTGGGGACAGAACAGTGTTTCTGATTCCTAAGTAGATCCAATCACAATAGATATATTAAAATAAGAAATAATGTGTATTATCAAATAGTTGGTTTTTCACAGTTCTAGCATTTATGGTCCAGAAATGAATAAAATAGTATGCTGCAAAAGGGTGGGTCTCCTGATCAAGTCATGGTATTATTGTTTGGAATATTGAGCCTATAAATCTTCCGATTAGGTGTTTGTGGTTTTTGTTTGTTTTATAGGATCTGGAGGTCTGCCCTTCAGCCAGTTTCTCCCAGTGGTAATTTCTTCCATACCTGTCATGCAGGGTCAGACCAGAAATGGATGTTATAATCCATGGACTTGCTTCCATTGTACCAGCTTTTCTTGTGAGACGAATTAAGTTTAAATAGCAGTTAGTAGGTTAGTATCTGATGTCCGACATCACATGTTGCATTTTATCTTGAAAAGAAGCAGTGTAATGCCCTAGCCAGTTTGGCTCAGTGAATAGAATGTTGGCCTGCAGACTGAAGGGTCCCAGGTTCGATTCCCATCAAGGGCCTGGGTTGTGGGCTCAATCCCCAGTAGGGAGCATGCAGGAAGCAGCCAATCTCTGATTCTCTCTCATCATTGATATTTCTCTCTTTCCCTCTCCCTTTCTCCCTGAAATCAATTATATATATATGTGTGTGTGTGTGTGTGTGTGTGTGTGTGTGTGTGTGTGTATACATATAAGCAGTGTAAGATTATAGTATTATAATGGATTCTGTACAGATGAAACTGATATACTATTGTATGCCAACTATAATTTTTTTTAAATGGGAAAAATTATATAATGGATTCTTGCTTGTAAGTCAGATCATCTAAGTTCTAGTATTGACTGCAGCTTTTTAAATTATACAACTGATACTAAATTTGGAAGCTACAGAAAATTGTGACTAGGAAAATAAAATTGTATGCCCTCTCTAGTGTTAGCAGTCGGTGCGTTTCTTCTCGGTGTTTTTTGTGTACGTGTTATGTGCCCAGGCGTGTTATTTGAACTTCTCTATGGAATTACACAGGCACTGAGAACAAATGTGCAGCCCAGTGGGTTCCTCGGAATCCCTTTGTCCACCGTTTCGGTCAAGAAACAGCTTTGCGGTCGCTCGTAAGTCCCAGGTCTCCGTCCAAGCCTCTTCCTCTTTCCCAAAGTAACCACTGCCCTGACTGCGTGCTAATTACCTCCTCGGTTCATTGCCGTTAATAACCCAAGTGTGCATCCTTAGACACTATGGCTTAGAGTTCTTCTAAAAAGCAGGCCCTTTAAAATCTGTCTGACTCTAAAAAGTCTGTTTCTACCTCCTACCCCCTCCTGTGTTTCTGTTAAACAGCTTGGGCTGTTGGTTCAGCGCAGTTGCCCACGTCTGAACTTTGCAGGTTGTGTTATGTGGGGTAGTTTAGCACAGTTCTCTCTTTATTTCTTGTAAATTGGTGGTTGTATCTAGAGGGTTTGAATTTTCAAGTAATTTTTGGCGGGACTGTAGATGGCACGGTGCTCTTTTACAGAGAGGCGCCTGGTCACCTGTCAGTTCCCATTGTCTAGATTTTGTTAGGGGGTGTTCTCATTCTGTCACCTGTTCTTCCCATGGTTAACCAAACGACAGGGAAATGCTTGGTTCTCTCTCTCGTTTTCATAATGTGGCAATGCCCTGTCATCCTCCAAAGGGATCATGTCTTCTTTGGAACTTAAAAGTGTCATTATGAACGAGTGGGTTTCATTGTATCTGACGTGTATTTGCAGTCTTCTCATCAGAGCGGTGTCCTGGCTGTGGGACGGAGCCTCTGCGGGTGGGCTCTGCGGACCTCATTACCATGTTCTGACACGTCCTTGCTGTGACAGGCTGTTCCCCGCCACCTCTTACATGTCCTGCCCAGACCTGGAAGTAGCCATTTCTCCAGGAAGCCTGGTTTCTTTTAGTAGGGAGTGGGACTTTAAAATCACAGCCTGGGTGTTAGATATACTCATTGGTACTGGATGGCGTTGTGTCTAGGCCTTTTAAGGGGACAGACGCAGGACAACCAATAATGTCTTCTGTTTTACGTCTCTATCTCCTTTCTTCTGTGTCAGCAGTTGTGGCTCTAAGCACAGAGGGGATGCAGAATTAGAATGTTTCTTACCCACTCATTTGCTTTGTGTACGAATGGAATCGCTAAAACAGCCTCAGCACAAGGACAGCCATTATCTCAGAGCGGTGGCTGAAAGCGCTCTGTGTGCTGGGCTCTCCCGTCCTTCCCCCATTTGAGTGGCACTTGTATCTGCACCAGCAGGTCACATGGCCACTGCGTCCTGTCCTCTCTGCTCTGACACTGGCCTCTGGTACTTCTTGGCTCTGTTGGGTTAGTCTTTTCTCTGGTTCGCCAGGTCAACTGGTGCTTTTCTGTGCTGCCTTCCACGAAGGTGCCAGCGGCGGGAAGGTTGTCCCTTGCCTCTGTATTTTGGCGTTCATCGAAGTGACCTAGCTTTGTTGTAGAAGTTGTCCATCAAGTTGCTCTATATTGTCATCATTGCTACCAAGTTGCTCAAATTCAGAAACCACCTCACTACTACCCTTTTTAATTGTATTATTCAATCTGTTTAGCTTTCCTTTCACTTAACGTTATAAAGTGTGGATCACTTTCTCATGTATTTATTAACCTAAACAAAAACATTTTAAGTTGAAATATATTGTGCCCAAATTTGTATCATGATTTATCGAACCATTTGATTATAAATGGCATGTCCGTTTCACATAGAGGATGGATTCAGTGGTCACTCTCGGGATCAGTGCTGCGATGCACTAATTTTGTCGTCAGTGTTTGCATTTCCAGGAGACTGATGATGCTCTGTATTTCAGCATGCTGCACGAGGACCCGGGCCGGAGGGCGCCCGCCGACGTGGCTCTGTGCAGCCCCTTCTTCAGCATTCCTTTTGGTACGTTGTGCATGGCTCTGTTCCTTTCTGGGTTATTGGAACTAATGTATATTTCCAAGCTCCCCTGCCTGGTGTTCATCCATTTATTTGGGGAGCTTACATCTGACAATGTCCTAACAAACCCCACAGCCCCTCACATCGAAGACCTGGTGATGCTCCCCACCCCGGTGCTGAGGCTGCTCAATGTGCTGGACGGTGACTACCTCGAGAGCGAGGAGGGGTACGAAGGTCAGTGCTACCTTACCTGGCTGTTCACGTCTTTCTTAACAGGTCTGCCGGGGACCTCTCGCCCCAAGATTCTCGGCGCTTCCTCGTCTATACAGTGAGGATGTTGAATTCTGTGATCGCTAAAATGCTCTCACTTTTTGATTCCTGCTATAGAGTGTGTCCCCCAGAGTTCCTTGGCAAAGCCCTCGTCCGCAGTGTGATAGTATTTGGAATTGGAGCCAGTTCTGGTAAATCTGAGGCAGGTGACATGCAGAGGGCAGAGCTGCACCTGAGCCTGTCAGGACTTGGCTGAGGCTGGGGGTGAGGAGCAGCCAGAGACCTGGCTGAGGGCAGGCGTGGTGAGTTAGGGAGCGGCTGGTTGTTTGGTGTGACTGCACCATAGGATATTTATTGGGGAGCAGTCAGTTTGCTGTGTTGAAGGACTTGAATTTGATCCCAGAAGTCGCAGCCTTGGAACATAAACTTGCACAGAGCTCTGGGTCAGGCCCAGAGCACTCCCTGTTCATTGTTGAACGAGGCAGGAGCCATTACAGGTGTCCAGGAGGAGGGACTCAGACACGCTCCCTACAAGCATTCTGGAAGCACAGTGGTGAGTGGGCTACCCAGAGCCAGACTCAAAATGTCATTTTCTTTGTGGAGAGTCAAACCATTGCAGGCAGGGCTACCTTACCACCCTGTTTCCTGGAAAGTGTAAATCATTTGACAACGCTGGGCTTTGCATAGTTTTCTGACAAATGAAACAAAGATAATTTATTTGAACCTGTGACGGTTGTTAGTACCTGTAGCCTCAACTTTTCAGGACGTCTCATCTGAAAGGACGGCCGAGCCCTCAGCTTTGCTTTAGTCAGGCCCTTAGGGTGCAGTAGTTCTGCCTCCTGATAATTTTCATCTTTACAAAACTCCGGCGTGGCTCTCTTGGGTAAACCTCAGGTAGACAACACCTGCTCTTTGCTGTTTCACTATGCAACCCTTTCTTTATGCTCCTGAGTGCACCGAGTATTTTAAATGTTTGAATGTAGACACTGAGTCTTAGTGTTTAAGAGTCTGTCATGAACGCCTTTGTTTTGATTAGAAGGTCTTCGTTAGATGACGTAAAATGAGGTTTAGGTGAGTTTGCTTAGTTATCGTGTGTGGGAATAGTCTTGTCGTCTTGGTGGGGTTGGGTAAGGAAGTGAGATTCAGATCTTCCTGTTTAGACCAAAATAAATTCTCAATCAAGTGAAGATTAAAATATTAAAAAACAAAACATAAGACAAAGTAAGGGAAGGAATAGAACAGGGCTGGAAGGAAAAAGAGGGAGGGAAGGAAGACAGGTGGGAATAAAAGAAAAAAAAATTAACTTAAAAGTCATGGGAGATTTTTAAAAATAATATTCCTGGAGCAGGAAAGGCCTCTTACAAGTTGATCACAAAACTCAGAAACAGTAAAATGGTAATGCAACAAATTTTACCCTGAGAAAGATTAAGACAAGTAACAATCTAAGGCAAATCAGACACAGCTCTTATCAGAGACAGAGGCCCTGTTAACCCACCCAGGAGGCAGTGGGCGAAGGACACGGACGGTCCCCAGGAAAGGGTGTGCCAGAGTATCTCCCGTGGATTTTGTTCTCGTTTATTGAAATGCTCATTAGAACCACACTGATGTCCGTGACCCGGCGTGTTCACAGTGGGAACATCCTTGATGACCCTCTGTGGGGTCAGTATGGAGGTCACCGCGGAGAGTTCACGTTGGTAGGACTATGAAATGTGATGCTAATAGAATCAATTCAGGCCACGTGACCTGGCAGTTCCATTTCTAGGAAGGCAACTTAGAAATACGCAAATGAAATGAGACCTGTGCCGGCTTATGTATTATAGATTGTTTAAATGTTGTTTGAATGTAGATATTAATCTCCTTTTGAGCAGTAGGAGGCATAGAGACTTGATCAACCATTCAGAGGGTGAAATATCACACAGCCACAAAAACAAACAAGAAATTCATATAAGGATTTGGAAAGATCTTAAAGATTCAGTGTTAAGAAAGGGCAAGACTGGAATTTTTTACTTAAAAACATCATATTTGCTTGTAGAAGCTTATGTTTATGGAAGAGATGATCATGCTTGTTGACTTCAGGGAGGGGCCGAAATGGAAGCTGGGAAGGAGGAGGAGGACTGCTACTTTCAGATTTTGGATTTTGAATCATTCAGATGTATTAGCTATTCAAAGTGTTAAAATACAAAAAGAAAACTTTTAAATCTATGAATTTATATTACACTTAAGCTTAATTTTCAAAGCTATAGAGAACGATCTCATGACTTAAATATGGTTTCCTGAGTTCTTTGATGATGTACATTTTTTGAATAATGGATCTTGTTGTTCATGGCATTGAGTGGGCTGTGTTTGGACACACAGATGCTGTGGAAGACGTGCGGGAGGAGTGCCAGAAGTATGGGCCGGTGGTGTCGCTGCTGGTTCCCAAGGAGAGCCCTGGCCGGGGACAGGTGAGAGGCTCTCCTCACTCACCAGTGCGAGGCGACTGCAGTTCGCTCCATGGGGTGTCAGTTCTGCAGAAAATGTGGACAAAAACGTTGCTAGAGGTTATGAAGTTTTCATTATGGAGGCTTTGTTTTCTGTATTTTTCCCCTTTTTCCCAAAGTTCTATAATATGCATACATTTATCAGTTAGTATTTGTTTTTTTAAAAGTATTAATCTTCTTTTGAGCCATTGTAAATGGTGACACGAACAGAATCATGTGCAACTCTGACTCAGGTTCAGTACAAAAATATTTTGGCCCGATTTTGTTCTAGTTGAGTAGAGTTAGAACACCATTTAGGTTATGTTCTGATTATAACAGAAATTGCCAGCCATCTGAGTTCCAGTCTCAGTGTGACTAGCTTTGTGGCCCTTCTTAGTTGTTTTTTTATCTATAAAATGTATGGGCTAAACCTGGGATCACAGAGTTTTCTTTAGAAACTGTGATTTCAAATTAAATTACATGGCAAAGAAGAGAGGAGAAGTCTTCCTTCTGTCTGTAGTATTTTTATTTTCTGGAAAACTGAATATTGTTTTACCATCTCAGTTTCACAGCCTGCACACCTTTGAAACATGCTCTGGGAAGTTCCTGCTGGGCCTGTCTAGTGCACGGGGGCTGCCTAGTGTAAGGGGGGCTGTCTAGTACACGGGGGCTGCCTAGTGTAAGGGGGGCTGTCTAGTGCACGGGGGCTGTCTAGTGAATGGGGGCTGTCTAGTGAATGGGGGCTGTCTAGTGCACTGGGGCTGTCTAGTACACGGGGGCTGTCTAGTGAATGGGGGCTGTCTAGTGCACTGGGGCTGTCTAGTGCACCGGGGCTGTCTAGTGTACGGGGGGCTGTCTAGTGCACGGGGCCTGTCTGGTGTACGGGGGCTGTCTAGTGCACGGGGCCTGTCTAGTGAATGGGGCGCTGTCTAGGGAATGGGGCTGTCTAGTGCACGGGGGCTGTCTAGTGAATGGGGGCTGTCTAGTGCACTGGGGCTGTCTAGTGAACGGGTCGCTGTCTAGTGAATGGGGCTGTCTAGTGCACGGGGGGTGTCTAGTGCACGGGGCCTGTCTAGTGCACTGGGGCTGTCTAGTGAATGGGGCGCTGTCTAGTGAATGGGGCTGTCTAGTGCACCGGGGCTGTCTGGTGCACGGGGCCTGTCTAGTGCACTGGGGCTGTCTAGTGAACGGGTCGCTGTCTAGTGAATGGGGCTGTCTAGTGTACGGGGGGCTGTCTAGTGCACCGGGGCTGTCTAGTGTAAGGGGGGCTGTCTGGTGCACGGGGGCTGTCTAGTGCACGGAGCCTGTCTAGTTAGTGCATGGGGCCTGTCTAGTTAGTGCACCGGGGCTGTCTGGTGCACGGGGCCTGTCTAGTGCACTGGGGCTGTCTAGTGAATGGGGCGCTGTCTAGGGAATGGGGCTATCTAGTGCACAGGGGCTGTCTAGTGCACGGGGCCTGTCTAGTGTAAGGGGGGCTGTTTAGTGCACCGGGGCTGTCTAGTGCACCGGGGCTGTCTAGTGTAAGGGGGGCTGTCTAGTGCACCGGGGCTGTCTAGTGTAAGGGGGGCTGTCTGGTGCACGGGGGCTGTCTAGTGCATGGAGCCTGTCTAGTTAGTGCATGGGGCCTGTCTAGTTAGTGCACCGGGGCTGTCTAGTTAGTGCACCGGGGCTGTCTAGTGAATGGGGCTGTCTAGTGCACCGGGGCTGTCTAGTGTAAGGGGGGCTGTCTGGTGTACGGGGGCTGTCTAGTGCACGGAGCCTGTCTAGTTAGTGCATGGGGCCTGTCTAGTTAGTGCACCGGGGCTGTCTAGTGCAAGGGGGGCTGTCTGGTGCACGGGGGCTGTCTAGTGCACGGGGCCTGTCTAGTGTAAGGGGGGCTGTCTAGTGCACCGGGGCTGTCTAGTGAATGGGGCTGTCTAGTGCACCGGGGCTGTCTGGTGCACGGGGCCTGTTTAGTGCACGGGGCCTGTCTAGTGTAAGGGGGGCTGTTTAGTGCACCGGGGCTGTCTAGTGCACCGGGGCTGTCTAGTGCACCGGGGCTGTCTAGTGTAAGGGGGGCTGTCTAGTGCACCGGGGCTGTCTAGTGCACCGGGGCTGTCTAGTGTAAGGGGGGCTGTCTGGTGCACGGGGGCTGTCTAGTGCACCGGGGCTGTCTGGTGCACTGGGGCTGTCTGGTGCACGGGGCCTGTTTAGTGCACGGGGCCTGTCTAGTGTGTAAGGGGGGCTGTCTAGTGCACCGGGCTGTCTAGTGCACCGGGCTATCTAGTGCACTGGGGCTGTTTTGGACACTGGGCTATCTCGGTGGGTGTGGAGGAGTCAGACTGGGAAAGAGAGTTCGGGGTGGAGGGCGCTGGCAGGTGTGAGGGTTAGTGCGCCCTCAGAGTGGGAGTGGGAGAGCAGGTGAGATCACAGAGGTGTGGGTTGGCAGGCTGAGGAGGGAGGCTGAAGGTTTTGAATTGAGGACCCGTGTGGTCCGGACCTGACCGGGGAAGCAGGAGGAGCGTTCAGGAGGGTGTCTGCACCAAGGTGACAGGAAGGAGGGGTCTCCTACGAGAGGACACCCGCGCTGAGACGCTTCCCTGGAGTTTCCGCGGAGAGGAGTGACAATCACTCGCTAGCCTGGAGCCCCAGGTCTTAGCTCCTTTCGGGTTTTGAGAATGTTTGTGATCCAGTCCCTCATCCCCTGACCTGGTTCAGCACAGAGGAGCCTGTGCCCTAGACAGACAGCCTCACAGGCGCTGCAGCCCTCTCTGCGGGGACCACACACCCAGTACAAGGACAGACCAGGAGCACCTCAACCAGGTAAAGCCACTGCCACCTTAGTACACGCTTCTGTGGTCATGTGGAGCCAGCCTGTCCCTGGACTTGGGAGCACTTCCAGGTTGTAATGGTGTGAACTGTACACCCACTTTATTTCTGCCATCAGTTCCGTGCCAGAGAAAAGGCTTTGTGCCAGAAGAGGGTCAAGCACCCAAACAAGTTTTCCAGGTCAGAATGTGGAGTCCCCCGTCCTGCACCCTCTGCAGGGTTTTATGAACCACACAGTTCCTTCATCTGACACGGTGCCAGCACGCAGTCACCAGACACCTCGCACGGCAGTGCCGGGTCCTTCACCTCCATCCTCATTTATCTTTTAATTAAAAAACAATCCTCCTCTGAGGATATGTTTGTTTTTAATTATTTTTAGAGGGAGGGAGGGAGGAAGGGAGTGGAGAAGGAGGGAAGGAGAGAGAGAAAGAGAGAAACAGTGATGTGAGATGAAACATTGATCGGCTGCCTCCTGAATGCACTCTGACCAGAGATCAAACCCGTAACCTTTTGGTGTATGGAATAACGCTCCAATGAACGGAGCCACCTGACCAGGGCTCCATCTTGATTTCTTTCTTTTTTTAAAATACGTTTTTATTGATTTCAGAGAGAGGAAGGGAGAGGGAGAGAGAGAGAGAGAGAGAGAGAGAGAAACATCGATGTGAGAGAATCATCGATTGGCTGCCTCCTGCATGTCCCCTTACTGGGAATTGAGCCTGCAACCCGGGCATGTGCCCTGACCGGGAATTGAACTGTGACCCCCTGGTTCATAGGTTGATGCTCTACCACTGAACCACACTGGCCAGGCTCTATCTTGATTTTTTTATTCCTACTGACTCTCAGGCCACCTCTCCCTTCCTCCTGACAGTCACTTTGAAGGTGATGTGTGCACCACCCAGGCAGTTCCTGCCGATATTTCCAGTTATTCCAGTCCACGCCCTTGCTCATGGGGCAGCATTGACACCTTCTGTGTTCTCGTTCTGACCATGGGGAAAGGAAGCAAGGGGAGGCTGTGGGACAGTGTTTATACGTCCACAGTAGTGGACAGTGATGTCCTCTGCCTTCACATGAGCTCATCACTCACCCAGAGCAGCTTTGAGTCCTGCGGGCTGTGTGTGTGCTCAGCGCCTGCGCAGGTGGCCGCTTCTCCACTGTGTTGAACTGACCTTTCCTGTGTACAGGTGTGTTTAGGTGCCGAATACTTACACCGGCACAGGTGCCTGCAGTGCCCTCACAGTCCCCGCCGTGCAGGCTGCAGCCCGAGCCATCCAGGTGTGCGGAAGGGCCTGTGCTGTTTGCATAGGGAAATCGCTCACGACTCACTTCTCAGCACGTGCCCTCACTAGGCAGAGCGGGACTGTGTTTGGAGTTGCCTCCTCTTTTCGTGCCTGGAGGATGCTACGCCCTGCGGAGGTGTCCAGGTGGGAAGGGCTCCTGCGAGATGGAAGTGGCTGCTGCCTGAACTGCTGCTTAGACCCGATTTTTAGGAAAAGGTGCAGATGAATGTTGAGAACCTAGAAACTGATTTCCTTGCACTGTTGCTTGCTGCCCTGTGGAAAGTCGGTGCCGAGCCCGTGCTAGTGAGGTGGCTGGTCCTAGTCTCCTGGCGACCGAGGACACGCCGTTTCAGGCGGTTTCTCCTCCCTGGGACTCCGCTTCAGGTCAGACAGCACTTGGGAGCAGTGATGCTGTGTCCTTCTCCAGGCTTAGGTTGGGTCAGATGCCCTGGAAAGGGAGGTGACCTTCCTTCCTACAGTCCTGGCATCCACACGTCTTTCCTCTTTCCCCCGAAAGTGGCTGCCTCGGGCGTGCTGAGGGCTCTCGGGCCTGCCGCCTTTCTGGCCGTCCTGCACTGCCCGGCACCGCTCTGCGAACGGCACGAAGCTGTATGTCGTCACCCAACTGGTCTTTGTGGGATTTTCTGAATCGACTGAGCTCCAAGGGAGCGTTCTCAATCTTGCTGCTCAAAAATGTGGTCCACGGGCCAGCAGCATCGGCCTCCGGGGGCTCCGGTGGCCACGTGCGGCCTCGCAGAAGTACCCCGAGAGCCTGGTGGGAACGAGGCATGTGTTCTGTCTCCGCAGGTCTTTGTCGAGTACGCGAACGCTGGGGACTCCAAAGCTGCTCAGAAGCTGCTGACGGGAAGGTTGTTTGACGGGAAGTTTGTCGTGGCTACGTTCTACCCGCTGAGTGCCTACAAGAGGGGGTACCTGTACCAGACCTTGCTTTAATCAGCAGCCTGGGAGACGTCCTGCGTCTCCGCTTCCATTTTCCGGTTATTATATTCCACCCAAATGCAGGAGGACCCCTTCCCGAGGTGGGGGACACCTTGTACATTTGTTTCACCTGCTTACGGGCAGCTGTTGCTCAGCAGCGACTGCACTGCAGACACGGGCCCCGCGCAGGATGGGCCTCTCCCCATCCTGGGAGGGTCCCTGCTGCGTGCAGCCTTGACACTCATTATTGCATGTGATCATGAGTCAGGTGATGGGCCGTGCCCAGCGAGCATGGACACGCCGTTGGAGTGGTGATGTCTCCTGCACAGCGCTCCTGTGTCGTCCATGTCCTTGGCGGGCTGGGAGCTCTGTGACGTTACCTCCTTGTCCACACTGAGTTACCATCGGTCTAGAAGTCCTGTATGCGGATATTTCTTTAAGGAGCCTGCAGTGAGCCTGGCTACAGGCTTTTAAATTAAGGCTTTTAAGCTGGAAAGCTGATGCTTGATGTTGCACAACATGATGTCTGGCATGTGCTCGTGTGAGTGCAGGTGGGGGAGTTAGAGAAAACCTGGGTCGGTCCTTTTCCTGTGAGTCCTGTGAGCTGATCCCCTCCACACCAACCCATTCCCCACACAGCATACCTGTAACATTCAGGATGTCAACTTGTTTGAGAGTTGGCCTGTCTGATGGAAGGTAAATGAGAAACATTCCTGAGAGGCTCAGAGCAAGTGAGTCTAGACTGGGTTCCGTTGAAATCTCTTAATTTAGTGGTTGGATCAGAGGGAAAGTTCTGCCCCGAGCGGCTGCCTCATTCCATCTGCATTAGACCCGGTGAGCTCATCTCTGCTGAATCTCATGATCATGTGGCTCCCTCAGAGCTCTCCCTGCATGACGGGAACTGAGCGGTCCAAAACAGCAAGCTCGATGTTCAGTGAAAGCAGAAGCAGCAGCACTGGGCACAGGGTGGGTGACGGGGTCTACTGTCTGCTCCCTCCTTCCCTGGCGGAGCCAGTGCCTCGCCCTCAAGGTCTGGTTTGGAAGTCAGGAAGGTGAGGCTGCCCAGATGGGCTTTGGAAGGAAGGAAAACTGCACTGAGGTCGGGGACACGGGGTCACGGGCTTCCTGTCACTTTCCTGCAGATTGTCTGTAAGGGTTTGAACTTAGGGAACCTTTATAAAGCACTGATTATACAAAAAGTAGTCGTGTACAGAGTATGACCTTTTTGTTTCCTTTCCTAAATGAAATTGCTATTTATTTTTTCCTAAGGAATGTTCTTGTGTGTCTTGCCCACTGGAGCTGTGCAGGCCACCGAGCCCCGGCCCCAGCGAAGCTTAAACTTCAGAGGGGAGTTCTGGGACCTGTGCAACAGCCACTGTTCCATAGTTCAGTTACTTAGTCACCAAATTGTCTAGCCTCTTAGTGTGCACTCGGAAGCCCAGTTTTGCGTAGAGGCTGGTGTAGAATCTCAACGGCCACGGCCTGGTCCCGGGGGAAGTCAGCAGGTCAGCACAGCCCTTCGGAGGAGGAACTCTTCCCTGTGCCCTTGCAGAGGCCAGTTAGTGGTTTGATTTCAAACACTAATTCAAGAGAATGAACCCGCATGGTGGGGCCCTAAGCGGTCCTGAGACATGTTTGTGCGGGTGGTAGCTTCCCTGGTGATGAAAAACCTGGTCCTTCTCTACCTGCCGATGAACACAGTACAGGGGGATTCTTTTCGAGGGCAAGCATTCTAGGTGAGCACTGAACCTCGCATTCCCCTGCCCCAATCACCAAAACCCAGGTCCTTAGAATAAACGCTGCAGTGGCTTCTGGCAATGGCTGCCTATTCCGCGCTGCGTCCTACAGCGCTGCTCCATTCTCGTCTCAGTGCTGTGCAAGCAAACATTTGTGTGGTGTTTAACACACAGTGTGTCATACAGAAGATGCTGGTAGATTATAAGGGAGCCGAGGGAATACTTGGTGAGCCTAAGTACCATTTATTGAATTAAATATTTTCTATTAAAGCCACAAAATTGAAAAAGATGCCTCCTATGATTTAAATTATTTCCTAGCTCTTAGCCCATTACTACCAAAGACATTTGTATTCTTCTCACAGGATCAGAAATTCAGTCTTAGTATCTTATTAAACCTCAACCAAATATTTTCAAAAATGCCCTTTTCATGATTATTTTAGGGTGAAATATATGCACAGATTTAGATCCTTTGAAATTATTAAAAACCTAGAAATTTTCTTTTTGAAAGGTGAGGGGTCATGTCACTTAACCCCAACCCTTTTGGGGAAATTTGATCTCAGGTAGTTTTTCTTGGCTGAATTAGCATCTGTGCTCCTCCCCCCCCCCCCCCCCGCCCCCCACTAGTTTCTTCTTCATTGTTCATGGTGTCGAGGTGTGTTTTTGCCCAGACAAAGGCCTGTAACTTGGTTCTTCTATGGTGTTTGGGTTGTTTGGAGAGCGATGTTGAGGTTGGCAGGTAGCGCTTTCCCAGCTTCGAAGCGTCTGTAAGAAGCACCAGGCTGCACTCGCCCCTGAAGGAGACCAGAGACTCCTGCAGCGGAGGCGGCCTGTGGGCCTGGTGTCCCCTTGGGCCCGTCCTCCCCGCAGCCCTGAGAGCTCCCTCTGCTGGGCCCTGATCGAACTGCGCCCTACACCTTGGTCCGGGAGCACACACGGTCAGCTGCTGGCATGCTGGCTTTCATTCACTGTTGTAAAGGTCCATTGTACTGGGTTTATATTTAACCTTAGAGCAAGTTTATTTTAAGGAATGCTGCCAGGAACATTGCTGCGAGTGGCAGACTGCCCGCCTGAGGCGGTTTTCTCTGATTACCCGGCTTTCACCTGCTTGCACTGGCCACCTCTCCTGAGGCCACAGCCCGCACCTGGCTCAGGGCTTGAGTTTACTGATCAAATGCAGGTCCCTGACACTTTGGCATCAGTTTCTTTTTAGGTCTTATTTCTCACTTCCCATTGGTAGGCCCGTCTTATATAATTTCCGCTACCAGTGACCCCTGGCAGGGGGATGTTGTTTTTGGTAATGTAATGGAAACCAACACCATCGTAACTGATAGCAGTTATAACAGTTTGTTTCTGGGTGAGAGAGTGGGGGAGACATTCAGGAACCGAGGCTGGCATGCTGGGTATGGCTGCCGCTGTTCGGGGGGGGGGGGGGGGGCAGCGCAGGTGGGATCACATTGGACTTAGTCTGCAGGTGAGCAGGTGAGCAGGTGTCAGAGTTTAAGCAAGTGCCTTGTTTCCTGGAAACACTGACACTTGGGCTGGAAGCTTCCCAGGTGGTGACAGTGAATGGCACCCCTGGCTTTTCCCTGGAATAACCTTTGGGTGGAGTCACAGTAAAAAGTCCAACATTTCCTTGGTTCACCTTTTCGTGTGTGTCAACCTATTCATGTTTAACTTCCCTCATTGTTATACTGGCTGGAAAGCCAGAGCCATCTGGTAGCATCTGGTTCTTCCTCGGGTCTAGTTCCATGTCTACACTAGGCTCCCAGTCCTGCCCCGCTGGCTCTGACACAGCTCATGTCGTTCTTGTCCAGGGGGCACCTCCAGACCAGCCCGGGGGCATCTTTCCCAAGGTGCTCAGTGACCCCTTCCCCTCCAGAGGGTCGTCTTTCCACGTGAGTGGCGTGCTGGCTTTCTCTGAGGACGAAACGCTGCCTCTCCCCACAGGGAGCCTGCTGAGCCTCCTGTATCGGGACGGGCACAGGGCCCCTCGGCCTCAGCACCAGCCTCCAGAGTGCTTGCTCGGTTAGGTCAGCTCCCCTCACCTGCCAGGTGCACCCTGTCTGTTAGCTCCTGTTTCATGTTTGACTTGTTTAAATTGCACAATGACCAGTAGGTTCACAACAATGGTGCACAGTTGACAAGTGCTGTGAATATTTAAAAAGGCAAAGCAATTTTAACTATTTCTGCTGCAATTTTATAGGAGCAGGTCTGTAAAAAAAAAAACCAAAAAACAAACACGTACCTACAAGCCGGAGAGCACGGAGGCGTTTATTTCGCGGGCACCTCCGGTGACGGTGCAGCCTGTGCTGTCCCCCAGCTCAGCGCTCGGCTGTTCGGCACTGCTGCTGCGATGACCGGCGTTTAAATCTGCTTTACTTGTGCTTGTTAGAGAGTTGTCGTCACCGTGACAGGTGTGTTTGTGGCACCGTGAATGCTGGCATTCATGGGAAACTTCTGCCTGCGTGGTCCTTCCACGGGGCCTGGTGGCTGGCACGGCGGGTGTCCTAGCGACACCAGAGCTCCCCGAAGCCTCACATGCTTCATGATGGGGGTTCCGGCACTTTCACTTCAAGGCAAAGAGAAGCATTCTGTCTTATTTGCCTTATGACCATTAATCCTCGTGCAGAAAGAGCTTATTTTGTTAATGAAAATAAGTCACATTTGGAATAAGAAGAGAAACCCAACTGAATTGTTAGTTCTGTTCCTTTCTGGGAAACCTGTGTAAACTCTAGAGCTGTTTGTTATCAGAAACTCGGATCATCAGCAAAAGAATTATTTGTAGGCACTTTCTAACCCCAATTTGGATTGTCTTCCGCTGCTAGGTGATCCCCAAATAGTGCGATGTCAGGACAGCAGAGCTGGCGCCCCCACCCCCCGGGTCTGGTGTGCTCTGCAGCAGTTACTGTGCTGCGTGGGCGCCAGAGCTGCTGTGGGAGAGCGAGGAAGAGAAAGATAAGAGGCAGCAACAGTGATGAGGGCACAACTGCTTCCTGGCTGGTGTCGGTGACCTGCCATGGAGTGTGTGACTGAGCAGTCTTTTTTGAGGTCCGGTTTGGGGCCTGTAGCATAGTCCGTTACCTTCCTACACATTCCTCTATTGTTCACCCAGAAAATTCTTTTACGCGTGTGTGGAACCAGGTTGACTACCTTGTTCAGTTTGTCCTCATTTTTAAAATAAATATTTGGAGCCCAGCTTTTGTGCGTTCAGTGCACGTCAACGCTCATGTAGCCAGGGATAGACTGCCCCGGGGGCGGCCAGTCCCACGCGCCCCTGCAGGTGGGGCCGGTGGGAGGGAGCAGTGTTTGTTCATGAGGAGAAAGCTGAGCTGCACGGCTGCACACCTGCTTGCAGGGGCCCAGCGGCCATTCTTCCCGCAGGGCGACGCCCCATTCTATGCTCTTTGGGGGAAATCTGAGGTACCCTGACAGTCCTTCATGTGCTCGCCACCGCATGCAGTCGGGTGAAAGGGCTGTGCTCACAGTGTGAGCTCCCTCCGTGGCGTGTGACTGCTGGGCATTTGGTGAGAAGGTGTGGCTGGGCAACAGGTGGACACTCCAAAAGCCTGTGGGTTTGCCCTCGCTGAGAGCTACTGGAAACGGCGTGCTGCTTCTGGGCCGTGGTCTCTGTTCCTGGTGACGTCTGCCTGTGAGCTGTTTTTCAGGACTGAGTGGGACTGAATGTCGCCGGGATCGGTGCCGAGAAGTTACTTCTCAGATCCCTACATCGATTTCTACTCGAGTCTTAAAAACTGTTTTTCTTGCTGAGTAGCAAAGAGCCTGTATTTTCCACTTTCCTATGTACCGGAAGTATGGGCTCTGGTTGCTGTTGAGTGTATTGTGTGTAGTTTTTGCTGACAACTTTTGTGAACACAAATGCCTTGTTCAGTTTTGTTGTAAACTGACGCACCATGAGATGCACTGTTGATATGCTTTCTGATGTTTGTTTGATAAGGGTGGTAAAATAAAGCTTAAAAATAAAGGAATGGCTTCGTTATTTCAACTCTTTCTGTATTTAGTGTAAGTATTCATGTTAGATTCTTTTTTTAAAAAAAATATTCACAAACCCCAGTGGAGTCTCATTACTCATGGATTCTGTATTTTGTATTTTTTTATTTTATTTTTAATATATTTTATTGATTTTTCACAGAGCAGAAGGAGAGGGATAGAGAGTTAGAAACATCAATGAGAGAGGAACATCGATCAGCTGCCTCCTGCATACCTCCTACTGGGATGTGCCCTCAACCAAGGTACATGCCCTTGGCCGGAATCAAACCTGGGACCTTTCAGTCTGCAGGCCGATACTCTCTCCACTGAGCCAAACCGGTTAGGGCTCATGTTAGAGTCTTACTTTGGACTCTAAAGAGACAGCAAATCGTTTCTGTGAAAGATTATGTGGCCTTAAAGTTAAGAAATTGGTTTTTTAATTCCTTCTCCTGCGTAACATTGTGACTTGAAGAACCGCAGTCCTCGGTCCCTTCGCAGCATGAGCGCCCTGCCCTGCCCCTGCTGGGCAGACGCCAGTTCCCACGGGCTTGGGACCTGCAGTTCTCTGTTCTCAGTCCCACAGCAGCTGGGGATGGGCAGCTGCAGCACTGAGCCACTCCCTGCTTCCACGGCGTGTCCCATAGCTGCATGTGTACTTTATAATGTGTAGGATGTTACATGTGGTGTCCACGTGTGTGCTTCAGTATCTTCATTTACATGTGAAATAGCAATACTGCTCAGATCAGTTCACAGGACAGTGGTCATTTAAGTACGAGCTGAAGGGAATGTGGCTGGAGTGGGAGGACCTGGGAGTCTGGAACAGGGGCTCTGTGCCCTGTGCTTAGATTGATGATGAAGTGGGAGCACTGTTGTGCTCCTCTTGGAAAGTACTCACCAGATGGAAGCAGCGGTCACTGCTGCAAGAGGAAACCTTGAAGAGAGCTCAGTGGTAGACTACGGAAACTAAAGTTGAGTTCTTGCCTTTTGAAGGTGAAGCTTAGGAAAAAGACACTGCATTTTAGGTGAAAACGAGCCATTGAAAAGGTCTTGGACACCTTTGATCACCAAGGGGCCCCATCCTGTGCGACTGGCAGTTGGGAGACCAATCTGTCATTGTAGTTATTTTTATTTTTTTTTAATATATTTTATTGATTTTTTACAGAGAGGAAGGGAGAGGGATAGAGAGAGAAACATCGACTCAGCTGCCTCCTGCACCCTCCCCACTGGGGATGCACCCGCAACCAAGGTACATGCCCTTGACCGAAATCGAACCTGGGACCCCTCAGTCCGCAGGCCAACGCTCTATCCACTGAGCCAAACCGGCCAGGGCCCATTGTAGTTAGTTTTGTTTAGAAAGGCAAACCGTATGTTTAACTGTAGGTTAAAACTTACAGGTGATGTTTGGAGAGAAAGGATCAAGCGTGTAAAGGCTGGTCTTTAAGAATGAAAGTCAAAGTTCAGTTAAGCAGCGATCGAACAAGTTGGAATTGGAGGCATGTGCTGGCCTGCAGAGCTGAGAGGCTTTGGGGCAGGCGGGTGGGAATCTGCTCCGGGGAGGCTGTGACTTGTGGGTGTTCTCCGGGAAGCCTGAATGGAAGCCCACTTCCAGGGGATGGGAGGGCCTGGCTGGCAGCACCCGGCACCCGACTCCACCTGGCGTCAGCGCGGCCTCACTCACACTTCACCTCTTGCTCCCTCTGCCTGACGAACATAAATCAATGTAAGTTCTTCCTGAGCCATGGGAAGTTGCAGACCCCGGCAGACGGTGGGACTCTCCTGGGAGCAGTGCCCTGTCACCACCTTGTCACAGCCTGGAGTTTGGCACTGACCAGAGCGTCCCAGCACAGACACAGGCGTCTTTTCTCCTTGCCCTGCCCAGCGCCCAAGCAGGACTTGTATTTAAAATATCTGTGAGAATGTGGGATGCTAGTGTTTCGCAGAACACAGCTTGGGAAAAACGAGCTTAGATTGTGTATTTAAATGTGTCCCCTTTTGGTCATGTAGCCATTGTGAGCACTTGGTGAAACGGGTTTCCTTAGGGAGCAGTGCTGGCTGCATGTCATCCTGCGTCTGGGTGGCCCCTGGGTTGGGGGTGAGGGGAGCCACTCACTGCTTCAGGGTGATCCTGGGAGAAGGAACCCCTGTCACTTGCTAACAATGAACAGATGTAGTAGATTCTTAAAATTTTCCATTTCTAGTTACATCTTTTCCTATAAATTCCATGCTCAATGAAAATTTGCAAAAACAGTATGTTCCCTCCCCTCTCTTTTTATGTCACTGTGGGTGGGGGTGGGAGCGCAGAGGAATGGCATGCTGAAATGGCATAGGTTTCAGGGCCTGAACTTGAAGAAACTGTTTTGATGGAACGTCTGACTTTAAGAGGAAAAGAAAGGGCAAGTAGGATCCAAAGAATCATCATAATTGACAGATGTCCTGGTGGTTCTTTAATAAAAAAGCAGCTTTATTACCTAAACTCCGTGACCAGTAACGCTCTGAGCACATGCCTGGGAGTGGTGCCAGACAGGCCCCGGCTGCCGCTGACTGTGAGGCGCTGCACCCGCATGTCAGGCCGAAGCAGGAAGTGTCCTGTGTCTGGATTCTGCCTTCAGAGCAGGTGTGTGGTCGCCCCAGGCCACTGGCCGCTGGTGAGTATTCCTTATCAATGCTGTCCAGTTTGCATGTGGAGGTCTCGCTAACAGTCCCCACATGACTCATTACGTATCATTAGGTTAATTATGATGTTTATAGACCTTAATCATACCTTGTAATTTTGGAGGTGGGGAGAATTCTGTTTTATGTTTTAGCCAAAAGCAAAGGATCATTCCTACTCCCTCAGAAATAACAAGTCTGATTCCCTTCAGAATCATTTTAGTGTTGTGATCTTATGTTTCTGTGTCCTTTCTCATGATCTAAGTCACAGCCATTCCAGCCTGTATGCCCAGCACGGGCGAGTATGTCATCCCAGCGGGCCTGTGTGCACCAGAATAACCTGGTATGGCTCAGTGTGGCTTGGTGGTTTAGCGTCGACCTATGAACCAGGAAGTCATGGTGTGATTCTGGTCAGGGCATGTGCCCAGGTTGCGGGCTCGATCCTGGTGGGGGTGGACATGCAGGGGCGGTTAATCAGTGATTCTCTGTAATCATTGGTATTTCTAACTCTCCTCTCCCTACCTCTCTGAAATCAATAGGAACATTCAAAACAAAACAAAGAAAAAAACCTCACACCTGGCCGGTTTGGCTCAGGTTCAGCATCACCTATGAACCAGGAGGTTAAAGTTTGATTCCCAGTCAAGGGCATATGCCCGGGTTGTGGGCTCGATCCCCAGTGGGGGGCAGGCAGGAGGCAGCTGATCGAAGATTCTCTCTCATCATTGATATTTCTATCTCCCCTTTCCCTTCCTCACCCAGAAATCAATAAAACATAAAACAACAACTCCCAAACTTCCTACTGGGTGTTCCACTCCTGCGGACGCCTCAGCCTCGTGCCCGCGCCTGGTCTGCTGCCAGCCCTGCGCTGCAGAGGGCTGACGTCTGGCTGGACGGGGCAGCCAGGGCCGCTGGGCAGGAGGGCACAGTTGGGGCGTGCGCGGTGTGCCAGGTCTCCCAGGGTGAGAGGATCCGGGAATCGGGAAGCCACTCGCCCTCGGGTTCTTTCTGAGTCGGATGCTCTGGGCGCACCTGCTGTATTGCTGTTGGGCCCATCCTGCGGCTGCTGTTCCTGTTGCCACCGCTCTGCGACGCCCGGAGTTCTAGACGAGGAGAGACGCGTGGCCCTGTGTGCACACTGCTGTGACAGCTGTGAAGCGCCGCGCAGGTCGCTGTCGCCTCTTCCTCTGGGGAGGGCAGGGCTTACAGCAGCGACCCTGACTCCGAGGGGGTGCCTCAGCCACAGTGACCACCGCTCCCTCCACTCGGGGGCATGCAGTCAGCGACGTCCTGCCCACCCGGCACCTCAGTGTCAAACGTGCATTGCCAGCCACGTATTTTGGAGCATCTTGGTCTCCTGCTTAAATGATCGCAGTGATCTCCCTGCCTTCAGGCTCCACTCTGCCCACAGAGCTACACACTGCCTCCACTTCTGGAAGCTTCAGTGGCTCCCCAAGGGGAGGCGGTGCTCCCCATACTTCCGTGGTCAGAAATCACCTGGGCTGCTGCATAAAGATAGATTCCCGCTTACTCCTCTTCAGATCAGTGCATTTGTGGGAAGACCTGGCCATCCGGGTTTTTACACAGCATTCCGGTCGCTTCCAGCATTTACCAGACTCTTCTTCAAGGGCCCTGCCCCGCCCTCCCAGATCTGCCCTGGACTGGGACCCAGGGCCCTCACCTGCACCGCGGCGTGGCCAGCCCCTGCTCTTTGAGCATCTGCCCACCTGCCCCGGCTTAGCCTGTGCCCTGGGCTGGCGGGTCCCTCAGGGTCACATGCTCGCGTCTGCCAGACTTCCTTCACACTGAATAGCATCTCTCTCCCGCGGTATGTGGGGCCTCTAGGAGCCACTGTCTTATCCTCCAGCTAAAAGGACACGTGTTAGGAATGCGACGTCATTTCTGCCCAGGGAGGAGGAAGCTACAAACATACTCCTCTGTCTCCCGTCCGGAGCTTGTAGGTAAAGTTGTCAGGTGGCGCTCAGGTGTGGACTCCACGGACGGGACAGCCGGAGAGCGCAGTTCAGCGCCCAGCGACAACACGCTTCCTGGCTGCAGCACAGGAGACGGACCCGTGACGCCTCCCGTGAGCGTGGCGTTCCGGCCAAGCGCACGGATGCTGGTCCACGCCTGGTGTGACCGGTCAGTTCTGTCTCGCCGGAGATGAGTGAGCAGGGGAGACTGGGGGCTGGAGGCGGCCGAGTCCCTAATGCTGAATCCCAGGGCTCCCAGCAGTCAGTGCGGGGTGTGGGGCCTGTGCTCCCGTGACAGCAGCCAGAGCTGGAGCCCTGGCCCAGGTACCTCCCTTTGTGTTCTCGGCAAAAGGAATTCTCCTCAGGATGGCTTCCATGCATTGATCCGTGTACCTGTTCGTGCATGTGACACAGTCATTTCCTTCTTCCTGTCCAAGAAAGGCCGGGGAGTTGGCTGGTGGGCTGACCCAAGGCCATGGCAGACCTGCTGGCCTGGTCTCTGGCAGCCTCACTGGGTGTCCGGGGACAGTGGCAGGGCGAGGGAACGGGGTCTCTTCCTTTCCCTGCCTCTTGTTCATGCTTTTCCCCAGAGCATCGGGGCCTCTGCCAGCTTACAAAGGCCAAGGCACTGGGGTCAGATCAGATGGTCAGATGCCGCCTGTGTGTGAGAGAGACAGAGGGGGGCCTTGGGGCAGGGGTGGCCGTGACCTGGGCTGAGTGAGTGGTAAAGGGTCGTATGACTTTATTGCATCACTTACGTGACTTTCACAAGAGCTCAGCTCCCCACGCCATTCCCTGTCGGTAATGGTGGTGTGTGTGCGTCACCCAGTTATGACTGAGCCAGCGGGAACCACAGGACGGAGGTCTCTGTCCCTGCCCCGCCCCTGGCTGCCGCGTCGGGGCGAGGGTGGCTTTCCCAGCCAGGCCCTCAGCTTTCTTTGACTCTGACCCTGTGGGCTGCCACTCGTCCTGACCGTGCTCCATGGGAAGACCGTCCTGAATAGCAGGATTTTTCTGGAAAACCCATAGTTCTTATTTCTAATGAGTGCACATTTGGAAAACTCATTTCTATTTGCAAGAGAGGGAAAGCCACCAAATACATGTGTGGACTTGGAAACGTCCATGAAAGCTTTTGTTTCTCTCTTCGTGTTATTACTGTGTTTTTCCTGGACTCACACCTGTCAAGAAGTGACTCAATATAAACAATTTTTTCTTTGCCCTTTGCTGTTAGAGCAGAAAGGAAGTACTGCAGCCACCAAACTGGTCTCATACGAAGTTATTCTGGATTGGAGTTCCCTTCGTGCAGTGTTACAAGTCCGAGTGAAGACTGGGCGGGATTTTGTTTGGGATTAGTGAGCCCTCATTTTGCTTATAGCTTACTAGAGGCCCACCCGGCGCACAAAATTCGTGCACGGGGCGGGGGTCCCTCAGCTCAGCCTGCACCCTCTCCATTCAGGATCCCTCTCAATCTGGGACCGCTGGCTCCGAACCGCTCACCTATCTGCTTGCCTGGTTGCCCCTAACTGCCCTCCCCTGCCGGCCTGGTCACCCCTAACCACCTCTGCCTCAGCCCCCGCCACTGTGGCTTTTTCCGGAAGGATGTCCAGAAGATGTCTGGTCTAATTAGCATATTTCCCTTTTATTAGTATAGGTAAGTATTTGTCATATTACTTTTCTATATGTATTTAAAATACTCCAGAATATTTTAAGTGAATAAAAAATGGTCAAGTTGCAGAAAAATAAAAGTTTAGAAATACAACCTGGTAGGCTTGAAAGCAACAACATTTGCATAAAAGAGCATAAGTTGCAGTCGGCAACAAAACTTGTTAGGATTGCTTGGTTAATATTCTTTTGTTGGAAAGGTGTGGTTTGGGCAAAGGAGGAAACCAGCCCGATGAAAGGGAATGTCTGATTGGCCGTTGCCACAGCAGAGAGGGGCAGGTGCGGCAAAGGCTCAGGCTGTCCACAGGCAAGGATGTCTGTGTGTGGGACACCAAAGGACACCTGTCACGCCTGAAACACTTTGCTAACACAATTGTGGAGCTCAGGGAGAATCACTGTTTTTAAAACTATTAGTTCCCTGACATATAAAATATACATACATATAAATATACGTGCCCTCTTCTGAGCTTCCCCTGCCCTCCACTTAGTATTTGGCTATGGCCTTCTTTTCATGTCAACGAACTGGATGCACAGACATGATTTTTAATGGCTACAGTGTTATCCCTGCCTGTCTGACATTACTATGGTTTACCTCACTAACCCTTTATTGTGGGGCTGTTTCCGGTTTCCCCTGGCATCAACTGCAGTGAACATAATTGCTCATTTGACTGTTTACTTAGGACACAGTCACAGACATGGAACTCCTGGCCCAAAGCTAATTCACTTGAATTTTGATCCACATTTCCAAACTGACTTTCTAGAAAGTGCTTCTGTTTGTTTAGTCCATTGGTTTTAAATCAGATTACACTCCCACAAACGGGGTAAGAGGAAACTGTTCAATGCGCCTGGGGCAAATCGCAAACGCTTGCTGAACTTGAGCAACCCCGGGGCGCGGGACCTGGAGGATCGGGCTGGAGGGTGAAGTCCAGGGAAGCGCGGTGGCGCGGTCAAGGGCCCTGTGTGGGTGCGGGCGTGTGCATGTGTGTCACTCGGGTCCACGCTCGTGCACACGCCCGCACGCCCGCACTCCCGCTCTGCACCCTTGGCCACCAGGAACCTCCGTGGAGCTGCCGTGAGCTCGGATGCATCCAGTCCAGCACCAAGCAAGTCTGAGAAAGGTTCTGCCACCAGGAACCTTGCGGAGTTCAGCCCGCTCGCCAGTCCCCACCCATTGGTAGAGCCTTCTCGTTCCGGAGCCTGGCTCTTTATATGGATGGATAGCTGTGTGACTCGATGGGGTGTTGCTGGAGGATGAAAACCCAGAGGGGCTGATGGTTAATGTACAGGCTGTGTCTCTGTTAACGTGGGTGTGGCCCGTTTCAGGAGCTGTTTAACCTGCCAGGTGTAGTTTTGGGGCCTGATTCACACAGACTGTCCCCAGTGTAGCCAGAATTTCAAGCTGTAAGTCCTCTTTGATTGTGTTCTTCACATTTGGCTTCAGCACAGTGGCATCATTTCCTAGATGGGCCCCGTGCACATGCTCCACACAGAGACTTCACCCAGCTCGTGCCCGCAACGCGGCTGGGAAAGTAAAAGCGCTTGCAAGGTTAGAAAGGCTGACCTCAGGGGAGAACCACATTGAGCCCCCAGCTGCCCAAGTTCAAAGGCCTTTTCTTGGTTCTACCCCCCTCCCCCGCCCCCCGACCCCAGCCCACCCGCTGTGTTCCTGAGCAGCTTCACACCGCGGTGCATGGGGAGTTCCAGCTGAGGGCAGGGACAGTGACCGTCCCCAGGCCCCCGGGGCAGGGGCAGTGCTGGCCACACCGAGCCTGCTGGGTGACTAACCTCATTCCAGCCCAGCCAATTACATTCCATATGTAATTACACTTTCCTGCCCAAAGGCATCCCTCTTAGTAAAACGGGCACCACACTGAAAGCATTCCTGATGGGACCATTAGGGTCGAGATAGAGGCTCTGAACAAGAAGCCAGGGGAACCCAGTCATTGAGTTTCGGGGTGCCCAGTCTTAACGCTGCCTTTGTTGTTCTAGATGGAATCTTTGGAGGGAGGCGGCGTGTGGGCCTTTGGGTAAGTGCGTGCTCACATGTTTTGACGAGGGATTCTGGCGAGCGAGAGAGCGGCATGTTCATCTCAATCTAGAGGACTTGTTCTAATCTTGGGTGCTCTTCACATGTTACCACTTTCATGGTAACTGCTGGGAATACATCCAACTAAATTTATTCTTTTTCGTTCCAGAGAAGATTCCAGAATCTCTTAAAAAGTCTTTATGGCCAAGATGAACTCAGCCAAGTCTGGGTGAAACGCCAGAAGGTCCCCGGAATGTCTTGTCTGAAGCTGTGGGTGGGGAGTGACCTCAGCAGGGCCGGGTGTGGTGAGTCAGGATGGCCAAGGAGAAGGTTGCTCCAACTCCCCAGGGTGGTTTAAAAGACACGTAGAAATGTAAGGATTAATGGGCGCGGACTTCCTCTCTCTCTGCCTTCTGCCTTCCTACCTGCCCCCTGTCACCCCTCGTCCCCTTCCTTCCTACTCTCTTTCGTACATTCCAAATGTTAATGTTATAGTATAATAAAAAAACTAAGACAAAACTTTAAAAGAACAAAAGTTTTTGATTTTTTATGGGGCGCAGGTACAGTGTTTTGGCCAGGTTCAAGCCTTGGACTAATGAAAGGACAGGGTCCTCTCATTGCCACGTGCAAGTACCAGTTGGAGGGCAGGGCCCTCCCAGCACAATTATAGCCAACGGCTGTGGTTCTAAGCTTGAACCTATGGTCCGAACACGTAGCCCCATGTGCCTTGTGCTAGAGTTCGGGTGCATGTAGTTGAGTGAGGTTGAGACTCACGTGAAAGCTGTAAACAACTTGATCACGCCCCTGCTTTGCCTCGTGGCATCTGCTATAAAATAAAGACACGGCTTGTGGGCGCTGGTGCTGTCTCCTCATCAGGGAGCAGTGTCCCACCGAGACCCAGCTTTCATTCTCTTGTCTGTCTTTTCTCAGTCCTTTCATCCCCCCACTCAGGGTCACTGAACCAGGCTGAGCTGGCATGGCACATAAGGCGCCCTGGGGCTGAGTATACCATGGCTGTGCTGGCTCCCCACAGTTTTTGAATTTTAATCTTTCATCATAGACAGGAAGGTAAGAAAGGAGACTCGGGCACCACCAACCGCACATGGACCTCCTGTGCTGTCGTGGGCAGCAGGCCCTCCGCGAGCTTGCAGGAGAGCCAGTGCCAGGGTGCAGCTGTGGTGCCGTCTGTGAGTCCCATGTCACACGCGCATGGTGAAAGGCTTCAGTGCTCTCCGTGAGCTCCAAGCTCCAGGGTGGCTGGGCCTGGGGACAGGGCAGGGTGTGGAGAACATGAGGGAGTTAAGGAATGTGGGAGGGCGAGGGGTGTCCTGTAGGACCTCGTTTTCACTCTGAGGTAAGAGCCAGGAGAGTGCTGAGCAGATGGCTGATGTAATTGCACAGATTCTTGAAGCTGCCACTGCCCTGAGAATGGCCTGATGGGCTGGGGTGGAGGCAGGGGGCCTGATGGAGGCTGTTGCTGTCCCCCAGGTGAGAGGTGATGCTGGGGAGGAGTGGGTGAAGGAGGGTGCAGGCATGTTAGGAAGACAGAGCCCCTGGGATTTATTATAGACTAGAGGCCCACTGCACAAAAATTTGTGCCCTCGGGGGGGTCCCTCAGCCCGGCCTGTGCCCTCTCACAGTCTGGGACCCCTCAGGGGATGACCACTTGCTGGCTTAGGCCCACTCCCTGGGGGATTGGGCCTAAGCTGGCAGTCAGACATTCCTCTGGCAGCCCGGGAACCCTCGGGGGATATCCACTTGCCAGCGGGGAGCAGGCCTAAGCTGCAGTTGGACATCCTTAGCCTGCTGAGGAGGCTGGAGAGGCTCCCACCACCACTGCTGTACTGGCAGCTGTCAGCCTGGCTTGTGGCTGAGCAGAGCTCCCCCTGTGGGAGTGCACTGACCACCAGGAGGCAGCTCCTGCATTGAGAGTCTGCCCCCTGGTGGTCAGTGTGTGTCATAGTGACCAATCATTCCCAGTCGTCCTGCTGTTAGGGTCAATTTGCATATTACCCTTTTATTATATTGGATAGAGGCCTGGTGCATGGGTGGGGGCCGGCTGGTTTGCCCTGAAGGCTGTCCCAGGTCAGGGTGGGGGTCCCGCTGGGGTGCCTAGCCAGCCTGGGTGAGTGGCTGAGGGCCATTTTCAGACTTGCCACACCCCCTTCAGGGTGGGGGTCCCCACTGAAGTGCCTGGCCAGCCTGGGTGAGTGGCTGATGGCTGTTTGCAGGTTGGCCACAGCCCCTTCAGGGTGGGGGTCCCCGCTGGGGTGCCTGGCCAGCCTGGGTGAGGGGCTGATGGCTGTTTGCAGGCTGGCCATGGCCCCCAGCCACTCAAGCTCCCAGTGGAGGCTGCCTGGAAGCAGGTACCTGGGATTTATTTATCTTCTACAATTGAAACTTTGTTGCCTTGAGCTGAGGACACAGCCGGCCAGGGCAGGCGGGAAGCCTGGCTTCCTCTATTGCCGAGGCAACCAAGCCTCCTGCTTGCTCCAGCTCTGTGTCTGCCGGCCACCATCTTGGTTGGATTAATTTGCATACAGTTGCTCCGATTGGCTGGTGGGCATGGCTTGTGAGTGTAGTGGAGGTATGGTCAATTTGCATGTTTCCCTTTTATTAGATACTAGAGGCCTGGTGCACAAAAATTTGTGCACTCAGTGGGAGGGGGGGTCCCTCAGCCCGCCCTGTGCCCTCTCGAAGTCTGGGACCCCTCGGGAGATAACGCCCCGCTGGCTTAGGCCCGCTCCCAGGTGACAGAGGGCAGGCCCAATCCCTAGGTGCAGCCCCTGGTCGGGCTCAGAGCAGGGCTGATTAGGGAGTTGGGGTGCTGCCACCTGTCATGCACAGAGCAGGGCGATCGGGAGGTTGTGATGCCACCCTCAGTCACGCTCAGGGTAGGGCCGATTGGGGGGTTGGGGCACCGCCCCCTGTCACACTCAAGGCAGGGTCGATGGGGAGGTTGCGGCGCCACCCCCTGTCATGCACAGAGCAGGGCCAATCAGGGGGTTGGGGCGCTGCCCCCTGTCACTCACAGAGCAGGGCCCATCAGGGGGGTTGGGGCTCCGTACACTGTCATGCACAGAGCAGGGTCAATCAGGGGATTGGGGAGCTCCGCCCTGTCACTCACAGAGTAGGGCTGATAGGGGAGTTGGGGCACTGCCCCCTGTCACACACAGAGCAGGGCTGATCAGGGGGTTGGGGCGCCGCTACTGTCGCACTCAGGGCAGGGCACATGGGGAGGTTATGACTCTACCCCATCACACACAGAGCAGGACCCGTGGCGGGGGGGGGGGGGTTGGGGCGCCGCCCTCTATCACCAACTCAGCAGGGCCAATCAGGGGGTTGGGGCGCCGCCACTGTCACATTCAGGGCAGGGCCGATGGGGAGGTTATGGCTCTACCCTGTCACACACAGAGCAGGGCCGATCAGGGGGTTGGGGCGCCACATGCTGTCACACACAGAACTGCAGGGCGATCAAGGGGTTGGGGAGCTCCCCCCTATCAGGCACAGAGCAGGGCTGATCAGGGGGTTGGGGCGCCGCATGCTGTCACGAACAGAACAGGGCGGATAGGGAGGTTGTGGCCCCGCCCCCTGTAACACAGAGAGCCGCAGGGCGATCAGGGGGTTGGGGAGCTCCCCCCTATCAGGCACAGAGCAGGGCTGATCAGGGGGTTGGGGCGCCGCACTCTGTCACACACAGAGCAGGGCCAATCAGGGAGTTGGGGTGCCGCACCCTGTCAAACACAGAGCCGCAGGGTGATCAGAGGGTTTGGGTGCTGCCCCCTGTCACACTAATCCCGGTGCCAGGAGGCCTAGCGGCTCCACTGTACCCAGTGCTGGGAGGCATATTACCCTTTTACTATATAGGATAGAGGCCTGGTGCACGGGTGGGGGCTGGCTGGTTTGCCCTGAAGGGTGTCCTGGATCAGGGTGGGGGTCCCCACTGGGGTGCCTGGCCAGCCTGGGTGAGGGGATGGTGGCTGTTGCTGCTGGTCACACACCCTTCAGGGTGGGGGTCCCCACTGGGGTACCTGGCCAGCCTGGATGAGGGATGATGGCTGTTTGCAGCTGGTCACACACCCTTCAGGGTGGGGGTCCCCACTGGGGTACCTGGCCAGTCTGGGTGAGGGGCTGAGGGCTGTTTTCAGGCTTGCGGGTGACTGAAGCTCCCAACTGCTCCTTTTTTTCTTTTGTTTTATTCTGGGCCAGCTTTAGCTCTGGCTCCAGCTCTGAGGTCTCTGCTGCTGAAAGCAGGTATCTGGTTTGTTTGGGTTCTATAATTGAAACACTGTATCAACTCCAGCTCTGAGATCCCGGCCTGCTGAAAGCAGGTTTCTGGGTTTTGTTTAGCTTCTATATTTGTAACTATGTTTCAAACTGCAAGCGAGAGGCCAGCAAGGCAGGCAGGGAATGTTGGTTTCCTCTGTCACTGAAGCAAGCAAGCCTCATGTTAGTTTCAAGCTGCCTGGCTGCCGGCCGCCATCTTGGCTGGCAGTTAATTTGCATATTGCCCTGATTAGCCAATGAGAAGGGTAGCGGATGTACACTAATTACCATGTTTCCCTTTTATTAGATAAGACTAGAGGCCCAGTGCACAAAAATTTGTGCACTTAGGGGGAAGAGGGGGTCCCTCATCCCAGCCTGTGCCCTCTCGCAGTCTGGGACCCCTCGGGAGATAACGACCTGCTGGCTTAGGCCTGCTTCCAGGTGGCCGAGGGCAGGCCCAATCCCTAGGTGCAGTCCCTGGTCAGGCTCAGAGCAGGGCCGATTGGGGAGTTGGGGCACCGCCCCTATCACACTCAGGGCAGGGCCGATGGGGAGGTTATGGCTCTATCCCCGTCACACACATACACAGAGCAGGGCCCGTGGGGGGTGGTTGGGGCGTCGCCCTCTATCACCCACAGGGCAGGGCCGATCAGAGGGTTGGGACGCCGCCACTGTCACACTCAAGGCAGGGCCGATGGGGAGGTTATGGCTCTACCCCCTCACACACAGAGCAGGGCCTGTGTGGGGGGGGGAAGGGGGGGGTTAGGCCGCCGCACCCTGTCACACACAGAGCAGGGCCAATCAGGGGGTTGGGGCGCCGCACCCTTCACACACAGAGCAGGGCGGATCAGGGAGTTGAGGCGCCACACCCTGTCACACTCAGGGCAGGGCCGATGGGGAGGTTATGGCTCTACCCCCTCACACACAGAGCAGGGCCCGTGGGGGGTGGTTGGGGCGTCGCCATCTATCACCCACAGGGCAGGGCCGATCAGAGGGTTGGGGCACCGCCACTGTCACACTCAGGGCAGGGCCGATGGGGAGGTTATGGCTCTACCCCGTCACACACAGAGCAGGGCCAATCAGGGTGTTGGTGCACCACAGCCTGTCACACACAGAGCCTCAGGGCAATCAGGGGGTTGGGGAGCTCCCCCCTATCAGGCACAGAGCAGGGCTGATCAGGGGGTTAGGGCGCCTTCCCCTGTCACAAACAGAGCAGGGTGGATAGGGAGGTTGTGGCCCCGCCCCCTGTCACACACAGAGCCGCAGGGCGATCAGGGGGTTTGGGCGCTGCACCCTGTCATGCTGATCCCGGTGCCGGGAGGCCTCGCAGCTCCGCTGATCCCGGTGCTGGGAGGCATATTACCCTTTTACTATATAGGATAGAGGCCTGGTGCATGGTTGGGGCTGGCTGGTTTGCCCTGAAGGGTGTTCTGGATCAGGGTGGGGGTCCCCACTGGGGTGCCTGGCCAGCCTGGGTGAGGGGATGATGGCTGTTTGCAGCTGGTCACATACCCTTCAGGATGGGGGTCCCCACTGGGGTGCCTGGCCAGTCTGGGTGAGGGGCTGAGGGCTGTTTTCAGGCTTGCAGGTGACTGAAGCTCCCAACTGCTCCTTTTTTTCTTTTTCTTTTTTTTTTATTCTGGGCCAGCTTTAGCTTTGAGGCTTGGCTCCAGCTCTTAGGCCTCCGCTGCTGAAAGCAGGTTTCTGGCCTTTGTTTACCTTCTGTATTTGAAACAATGTTGCGATCCTACTGGCTGAAGCCTGGGACTAAAGCAGGTTTCTGGGGTTTTGTTTAGCTTCTATATTTGTTTAGCTTCTATAGTTGCTTAGAGTTGCAGCTCAGAGGCCTGCAGCGGCAGGCGGGGAATGTTGGAGTCCTCTGTCACTGAAGCAAGCAAGCCTCATGTTAGTTTCAAGCTGCCTGGCTGCCGGCCGCCATCTTGACTGGCAGTTAATTTGCATATCTCACTGATTAGCCAATGGGAAGGGTAGCGGTTGTATGCTAATTACCATGTTTCTCTTTTATTAGATAGGATTGGAGCTGGCAAGAAAGGTGACGGGAGGTGTCTCCAACAGCAGTCCTGTGTGTGGCATTCAGACTGAGTTGGGCACAGGATAGATGCTCATTAAACTCAAACATGGCCTTGAAGTAGCGCTGAGGCCATGCTGTGGCTGGTCGCAGCCAGGTAGGCAGTCAACGGGTTGGGGGTGCTCTAGCGTGCGGCTCGGCTTCCGTGGCATCACCCCTGCAGACAGCACCGCTGGGCCTTAGAGAATCTGCACTGTGGACTGTACAGCGGCAGCGCTGGCGTCGGCGCTGGCCCTGCTCTCAGACACCTGTTCTGTCCTTAGGCAAATCCCTTTGTTTTGGGGAGACCCTGTTTTCTTATCTGTGAACTGAGGGAGGTGGACCAGATGACCACTAGCCTGTGACTGGGGAATGGAATTTAAAGTCCACTCTCCCTCAACATTAAGGCATACTCAGCCGGGAGCGTGGAGGCGGTTTATCTCTGTAACTTGCACACCAACACGCTTCCCTACTTTCTCCGGTCCATTCCATTCCGTTCTTTATGCTTTTCCTAAATTCCAGTTGACCCCCGGGTCCATGGGTGATAGCTCCCAGACCCGGTGAGTGCCTGGACCTGTGGGTAGGACGGAGCCCTGTACTGACTGTTTCCTCTGGCACAGACCTCTCACCAGAGGAAGCACTGCAGCTCCCAGTGGCCATCGGAATGGCAGTCACCACTCTTGCTCTGTGGAGCCTTTATTAAGTCAATGACTTGAACACAAGCTCCAAGATACTAAGACAGTTGATCATACAACCAAGACGGTTACTAAGTGGCTAACAGGCAGGGAACATGTGCAGCGTGCATGTGGGACAAAGGGATGAGTCACGTCCTGGGCAGGCCGAGCCGGACAGCTCAAGACTTCATCACGCTCTCAGAACAGCACGCGATGTAAAACTACAAATTGTTCATTTCTGGAATTTTCCATTTAATATTTTTGACAGTAACCGTGGAAATCAAAACTGCATATAAGGAGGGACTACTGGATAGTCAGTTTCAAGGGGCTGTACTTTAGTGAAAGAAAAATCATTTCACAGGGTGTATTCGTTATTTCACAATATTTCAGAACACACCCCGAACTACAGAAAGTTGGAGTGTGGGAGCAGTGGTCAGCTACGTCAGGGCCATCTCCTGGGAGAATGAGGTATCATCCCCTCAGACAGTCAAGCCCAGTCCCTCCACCCATGTGTCTCCGGGAAACAGTGACCTCATGAGAGCTCAGGCCTGGCCTCGACCCCAGCCTGCAGCTGGGCAGACTCGGCTCAGTAGCACCTCTGGGAAAGCCTGGCCTTTCCTCAAGTTCAGGGGCTACCGAGGTGCCTGGTTCGTCCTTCCTGCCCCCACCCCCGGCCCCCGCCAGCAGACATAAGCAGATGTAAGCATCCTTTTCTGAGCTCCCTGTCTTCCATATGAATACTCGCTTGCTCTTTGTTTCCTTTAACAATATTTCCTGAAAGTCGCTCCATGTCGGTTCATTTCAGTTCCTTTTTGTTGGCAGGTATTTAGTACCCCATGTTTTCTTCCAGTACTTGTGTGACTCCATGTGTCACACTTAGATCTCTGTTGCATTTGAAGTTGTTCTTGTGAATGGTGTGAAAGATGGGTCTGGCTTTATCTTGTTCCAAGTGGCTACCCAGTTGTCTCCATTTATTAAAAAGTTGAATTTTTGGTCCGAGATGTCTCCTTTAATACACAGTCCTTGGGCCTATTTTTGGGCCATCTAGTCTATTCCACTGGTTTGTCTATCCCTGTGCAGGTCCTGAGCTGTTTTAATTATAGAAGCTTCGTGGCATATTTTAATATCTTATTGTAGCTTCTCTTTTTCAGTGTTTTCCTAGCCATTCTTTCATGTTTCTTTTTCCATACCACATTAGTATCAACGTGACTAATTTATAAATTTATAGTTTAACCAGGAGTGTAATTTATAAATCAATGAGGTTGGTCTTTTGTGTAAGAGCATTTCACAGTTTTCCTCACAGGGGTTTTGCACATTTTGAGTTAGATTTATACCTAACTATGTAATTTCTTTGTTGCTGTTGTAAGGGATTTTCTCTACCATCGTGTCTTCTCTGAGTAGTTATTGCTCGTGTACGTGACAACTACTGCCCGCTGTCTAGTTCGAGTATACCTGCTGCCCTGCCGATGTCTTCGGGTGAGACCCCACTGATCCTCACAGCTGAGCTCGTCTCAGAGTCTCTGGAGTTCTCCAGGCACATGCTCGCGTCACTGGAGTGGGTGGGTCTCCTTTCTCCTTCTGATTGCTCTAGTTGATATCTTTGTGGCCAGAGGAGCCTCGGGCTGTGCTCCCGCAGCAGGCTCCTGAAAGGCCGCATAGACAAAAATCTTTCAAAGGGTGGAGAACTCGCCGAGGGAGAAGGGTCTGGTATTTATCTGGCAAGATGACATGAAGGCCCTTCTCAGGCTTCGGTACTAGTGTGGACGGAAGGGGCCCATGCTGACCTGACAGCTCAGGGAGGCCTGCGTGCCGGTCTGCAAACTCAGAGACCTAAAGTCACCACAAAGGATGGTCTGAAATTAAACTTTAACGAAAAGCAGTGATGGTGGGCAGTCACGTCCTAGGCCAGTATCTCACTGACAAGGTCAACCTTTACCTTACCTGAGCCTATGTGTCTTTTTGCATCTATGATAACACCCCTGTGAAATGTCTGGGTCACTTGTAACTTCCCTTTTCCCGGACCCCTCAGGGCACAGCCTAATGTGCCTGGGCGCCCAGGACAGAGACCACAGGTTCCTTCATTGTTGTTATCATGTTAATTGTTGACTGTTAACTATCCTGCACCCACCTGAGTATGTGTCTGTCATTTTACTTTTTAGCCAATCCCAGTGGCTCCCCCCTCCCTGCCCCCGACTCCACTTTCCTTTCTCCCGCCTCTCTAATCTATCACCAATGGATTTCATGTGTTAATGTAAAAAAACATTCAAATCTATAAAGAATTTTTGTGAGTTTATTTGAGCCAAACTGTTGACAATTGCTGGGAAGCAGAACCTCAGTGGATTGAGATAATGCTCCTGAGAATGGCGGGTTACATCTGTATTTATACATTGCAGTCAAAGGAGGGACGTAGGTGGGTGACATGAAATCTATTGGTGATAGATTAGAGAGGAGGGAGAAAGAAAATGGGGGACAGGGGAGCCTCTGGGATTGGATAAAAAGTAAAATGACAGACACATACTTAGGTGGGTTTGGGAACAGTTAACATGATAACAATGAAGGAATCTGTGGTCTCTGTCCTGGCACCCAGGCACATTTTGTTGTGCCCTGAGGGGTCTGGAAAAAGGGAAGTTACAAGTTACCCAGACACTTCACAGGGATGTTATCATAGATGCAAAAAGACAATAGGCTCAGTTAAGGTAAAGGTTGACCTTGTCAGCGAAGATACTGGCCTAGGACGTGACTACCCACTGTAACTGCTTTAGTTAAAGTTTAATTTCAGACCATCCTTTGTGGTGGCTTTAGGTCTCTCAGTTTGCAAGACCGCCACGCAGGCCTTCCCTGAGCTTGTCTGGTCAGCATGTGGCCCCTTCTGTCCACACACGTAACCCACCAGCTCCCTTCCTTTGATTGAATGTATAAAAATAGATGAGAAACCGCCATTCTCTGGAGCATCATCCCAATCCTTTGAGATACTCCTTCCTGGCAATTGTCAACAGTTTGGCTCAAATAAACTCACAGAAATTCTTTACAGGTTTGAATGTTTTTACATTAGCATTAGAAAAAAAAATTAGAAAAAAGGGTAAAAGTAAAAATTTGATTTTATAAAGTTTGTTGAAAATACTTGTGCTGGGCCCCAGTTTTACCTTTTTTTCTTTTAAACGCTCTGTAATCATGAGTCTGCTCTTTATCTGTGTTGGGTTTGGCCAGTGACGTGGGCTGTGAAAGAATTCACAACTGAAAGGAGAGATGCTGAGAGGAAGTTTATTTTCCTTCCCAAGAAACAAAAAGGCCAAGCACTGATAGTCACCTCAGGACAGGAAACAAAAAATGACTCCCACTTGTAAGAATAATGGCTACTGTTACTGGGTGGAAGGAAAGAAGGAGGGTTTGGCCTAAAATTGAACAAATACCAGAGGATGTCTTAAAAAAGATGTTTGCTTTCCAGGAGACAGTCTGACAGATGATCTAGGGAGGTGTCTTATCAGGTTTTCTTTCAAGTCTGTAAAACATGCTTAGCGTAAAAGTTATGAAGAGTTCAGAAGAGGCTTGCTTGAAGGGGTGTGGGAAAGGGAAATTTCTCCTAACTAGAGCAGCGGTTCTCGACCTGTGGGTCGCCAACCTGTGGATCGAGACCCCTTTGGGGGTCGAACGACCCTTTCTCAGGGGTCGCCTAAGACCATCAGAAACACATATATAATTACATATTGTTTTTGTGATTAATCACTATGCTTTAATTATGTTCAATTTGTAACAGTGAAAATTCATCCTGCATATCAGATATTTACATGACGATTCATAACAGTAGCAAAATTGCAGTTATGAAGTAGCAACGAAAAGAATTTTATTGTTGGGGGTCACCACAACATGAGGAACGGTATTAAAGGGTCACAGCATTAGGAAGATTGAGAACCACTGAACTAGAGATTCCTTGGTGCAAATTATCCCTAAATTGTGAGAAGAACAGGGAGGAGGGGATACAAGAATGTAGCCTTGAGAGTAGCTTATCTTGTCCTGCCCAGTGGTTTGAATCAGAGGAGCCAACAATCTTGTGGTTTTATTACCAGGTGCTTCTCATAAATTACTACTAATAGACAAACATGGTAATTAACCATACCTTCGCTACCATCGCCATTGGCTGATCAGTGCTATATGCAAATTAACCACCAACAAAGATGGTGGCTAATTTGCATACTGCAGGCAGGGCGGGACAACGGGAGCCGCCATCCAGGCCCCTGTGTGCGACCCCAGGAACCGCCGGAAAGCCAGTCCGCATGCAAGGTGGCCCCCCAGGACCCAGGAGCCCGCCGGAGGTCTGCAGGCGAAGCAGCAATCAGGAGGGTGGGGGGCGGAAGGAGCTACAGGAGCAGCTCTGGCCGGAGACTGAAGACTCCCGCCTGAGCGAGGAGCAAAGACTGAAGGCTCCAGCCACAGCGAAGACTGTGTCCAGAGCAAAGATGGAAGGCAGTGGCCAGAGTGAAGGTCTGGGTCCTGGGTGCCAGAGGAAAACTGGTGCTGCCAGCCAGGGGAAAGAAGGCCTATTGCACGAATCTTCATGCCACCAGCCTCTAGTAAATTATAAAAGGCCACAGAAAAGGAAAAGAAAAGCCTTTTCCCTGTCCTTACAACTTGTTTGTTTTTTAGGATTTATAGAATGCCTATAGCACTGCAGACACTACCACCAATTCCTTCTCATTAACCATGTACTACACCCACGTGGAGTAGACATTATTCTCACTTTATAAAGGAGGCAATTGGGGTTTAGCAAGGTTAAGTGACACATCTTGTAAGGGTTGAACTTTGATTTCAAATGTTTCCCAGTTTTCATTTTTCTAAGCCCTCGTGAATACCTTTCTCAAGGAGTAGGAAGAGTAACAATCAGCATATTTTTTAGAAAGCAACTGTCTAAACTCTTCACTGCATCGAAAGCGAGAGTGGTCAGTGAGGTTGTGGGCAGGCTGCCAGGTCTGTCCGCATGGTACCTGGGCATCATTCGCAGACTGGCTGTTCTTCCCAGTTATCCTGGGAGGTGTGAGAGAAGGCTGCTCCTGGATCCGGGATCCAGAGGGTGGTGCGGGTACCCAGGTGTCCGGGAGCTAGACCGGTGCCTGACCCAAGAGGAAGCACTCAAACATCAAAAGTTAAGATTTATTTAGTATTTACTCTGTTCTGTATTCTTTACTTGTGTTTCCTGGTTTAATCCTCACAGTTTGTTTTTGCTTTTATTTTATAGATGAGAAAATTGATGCACAAGGGTTAATTAACCTGCCAGGGATCGCAGCAGTAAGGAGGCTGGAGCTCTGCAGATCCTGCTCTCAACCTCTCCATTTGTCAGATAAATGCGTCAAGGTCTGGGATCCTGAGAGATGAGCCTGTTCAATTTCCTGAATATAAACTTACCAGCTTACTCACCCAGTGTTAATTTTTCTGTTTGTTTTTTTAAAAATCCTTACCCAAGGATATGTTTTTACTGATTTTGAGAGAGAGGGAGGAAGGCGGGAAAAACATGATGTGAGAGAAACATTGGTTGGTTGCTTCCTGTCTGTATGCCCCCAGGGGGACCCAACCCACCACCTGGGTGTGCGCCCTGACTAGGACTCCACCGGCAGTCCTGGGTCCGAGGCGGGACCCTCCAACCACTGACCCGCCAGGCCAGGGCGGATGTTCCTGTTTCTTGGATGCAGTGGTTGGTTTTGCAATTGACAGTGAATACGGGCCTGTTTCACCCAAGAATTTCCCGTGCCCGGGTTCTTTGTGTAGAATTAATCAGCGTCCTGGACTTCTTGCAAAACGGCGCGCGGAGCAACCCAGCCCCAAAGGTAACGCGCTTCTGCGGCCCGTGCTGAGCCGGCAGCCGGCAGCGCCCCTGCCCAGGAGGCCGGGACAGGCAGCGGTGCAGTTACAAACATGCCACGGTGACCTCGGTGACCTCGGGCCCCCAGCCCGGGCGGGGGCGGGGGGAGGAGGACAGGCGCGGAGCCTACCCTGGCGCCCGCTCACTGCCTCAGTTTACCTCCTCTCTATGCTGGCGCCTCCGGCTCCTTTCCTGCCTGTGTGAGCAAAAGAGTCGGGTCTCCTCCCGCTGGGGCTAAACCCGCAGGACAGGCCAGCGGGAGCGGCCGCGGGGAGGGGGGGGCACCCGGAGCGGGGTGACACCCGGAGGGGGGGGCAACCGCCGGAGGGGAGCATCCGCGTTGAGGGCCCTCGTCTTTTTTAACATATTTTATTGATTTTTTACGGAGAGGAAGAGAGAGGGAGAGAGTTAGAAACATCAATGGGAGAGAAACATGGATCAGCTGCCTCCTGCACACTCCCCACGGGGGATGTGTCCGCAACCAAGGCACATGCCCTTGACCGGAACCGAACCCGGGACCCTTCAGTCCGCAGGGTGGCGCCCCATCCACTGAGCCAAGCCGGTTAGGGCGCGGGCCCTTGTCTTTTGACACCGAAGCTCGGTGGCTGGTCCCACTCGGGCTGTGGGGCGGGGCCTCGGGGAGGGGCGGGACCGCGGGGCGGGGCGTGGCCTCGGGGCGGGGCCTCAGGGCGGGGCGTGGCCTCGGGGCGGGGCGGGGCCGCGGGGCGTGGCGGGGTCGCGGGGCGGGGCGTGGCCTCGGGGCGTGGCGTGGCCTCGGGGCGGGCGGGGCGGGCCCGCGTGTGACGGGCGCGTCGCTCGGAGGGTGAGTGACGCAGGCCCCGCCCCGCTCGCGGCGCTGACGTGTCTACGGCGCTTCCTCCTCCGCGTGGCCGCGTGGGCGCCTGCGGGGCGGGCTGGCGGCGGCTCCCCGCCCGGCCCTCCCGGCGCCCGCCCCGCCCCCGGCCCGGCGGGTATAAGTGCGGAGCGGCCCCGCCGAGCCAGCCCGGGACGCCGTTGCGCCGAGGTCGGTCGCCGAGAGGCCCCGCCGCCGGGAGGGACGAGGGGGCCGGCGCGGGGCGGGGCGGGGCGGGCGCGGTGGAGCCGGTGCCCCACGTGGACCGGGACGGGCTGGGAGGGGGTGGCGGCGCCGGGAGCGGGTCAGCGGTGACAGCGGTTCCGAAGGCGCCGCCCGGGGACGTGGCCGGAGGTGCGTGGCGGCGGGGGGCGCCGCGTTGTCAGGGACCCGAGCCGCCTGGGTTTGGGGCGCCGCCGGTAGGTCCGCGCTGCCCCGCGTGGCCCCCGCTGCGCAGGTGCCGCCCCCGCGCTCGTGGGGATCGGCGGGGAGCGGGGCCGGGATGGTCGGGCAGCGGGGCCGGGATCGGCGCGGAGCGGGGCCCGCGTGGCTCGGGCGCGCTGGGGTGGGACCCGGACATCGCAGAGCCGGGCCGGCTGGACTCAGTGGCTGAGCTCGGCCCGCGGCCGGAAGGGTCCCGGGTTCGTTCCCGGGCAAGGCCGTACCTGGCCCTGGTGTGTAGGCTCCAGCCCCAGCCCCGGTGGGCGCGGGGGGCAGCCCGTCGACGGGTCTCTGCCTCCCCTGCCCTCCCGCTGTCCGGGGTCAGCGGGCAGTGTCCTTGCTGAAACCGTGGATGGTTAGTCCCTCCCGCACCGCAGGTCGCTGCTTCCCTGGGAAGGCTTGCCTTCTGGGCTCTGCGGCGCGGGGTCTCGGCGCAGGATCAGAGTTGTCTTATTTTCGAGCATTCATTTTCTCAAGCCTCGGAAGGTGGGGAGGTGTCCAAGGGCTTTTTGGAAAAGTTTGACTTGTATCTTAAAATGCCGTCATACTGTGTTCGCACGTTGGGGAGGCAGAGCCCTCTGCACTGTGAACTGTCGCTGGGGCGGTGTCTGGAGTGTGTGCACCGCCAGGTGGAGGGTCCGGCAGGTGGAGGGTCCGGCATGGGGGGCTGAGGGGGAGGACCTGGCTCCTTACCTGGCTCCCTGCTGAGCTTCCCCAACCTCAGGAAAGACTGCATTGCTTGGAAAATGGTTTATAGAAACTCTCAGCTGCCTTTTTCCCTTGGTAATTTTAAAGCTAAGTAATGGCACCTACAGAGAGGCCTTCGAAAACCTGTGAGTCCCAGGCTCCGTGCTGCCCCTTGCTCTAGTTCCCCCCTGCCCCCCCTGGGGCCGCATGGAGCTTGGAGCTCCTGTCCTGGGCGCTGGTGACCTCTGAACTCCCATCTCAGACCGACCATGACCCGAAGTGGAGATGGATTCTCTCACTCTGAACACATCCCTACGTCTGGGCCTGTCCGTGTGTCCCCACTCAGGACCGGGGACACCACCTGGATGCCGGTGGTCCTCTAGGCCACCCCAGAACCGCCTTTGCCTTGGTGCTGAGCCCCGGCCATCTCTCCTCTAGATGACTCCGTGGTTCCCTGACGGTCTGCTGGCCGCTTTTCCCCACACAGCAGCGAAGTGACCCTTTAAAACCCCAATCAGACCAAGATACTGCCCTCGGCATCCAGGGCCCTCGTGAAGTGGCTCCCGCTTCATCACCCTTCACGCTGTCCTTGAACAGCCAACCACGTGCCTGTGCTGCGGCTGCTGCACCTGGAGCGCCGCAGCTGGAGGCTCCTCCCCAAGGTGCTGGTCATTCAGGTGTCTTGGCAGAAGTCTCAGCGAGGCCCTGCTGACCACACCGGCTGGGGACCGGCTGACCACCGCCCCCCCCCGCCTCTCTCCCCCTCTTTTTCACCGTCCTGCTTTGCTTGTCTTCATAGCATTGCCTCGTCACCCTCCTGACACTGCACCTGTCTCTCCCACGCTGGGTGTGGGCGTGCGCAGAGTTGCTTGGTCCACTGCTTTGTCCATCACCTGGCTGACCGTGGTGCTCACGATATCTTTGTCGCACGAACTAATGGCAATGACAGTCCATAGTTTTCCTCTGAAAGTCTCCCGCTGCATCTGCATGTCCCAGGACCTGCTGGAGGAACCTGCTCATGCACGTAGGTGAGAGGTGGCTGGCCCTCGTCCGTCCTCCACCAGCGCAGCACAGGGAACAGCAGCAGCCCTAGCCCTGCGCCCGCGCCTGGAATGCTTTATTCACTGGGTTATGGCCATACTCTTCTCACTGGCTGGACTTTTCTCTCTGTTTTTGTATCCTCGACAAACTTTTCATCCTCCAAAGCCGGACTCCGACCGTGGCCACCCTTGTGTTCAGGAGGCCGTGACTCTGGTCTGGGGCGCACACGTGCTTTTACCCGAGAGCATGTAGGAGGGCTTCCTGGGTGCCGTGTGCAGGCTGAGTGCGCAGCATGGCACTGGCACATTGCTTCACCTGCCCGTGGGCACGCTCTCATCCTTGCTTTGTAGATGAGGAGGATGAGGGCACTTGCTCCAGGTCACAGAGTTAGCAGATAGTGGAGCTGGGGCACGGCCCCAGTCGATCTGACCCCAGAGCTCGCTCTGGTTAATACCCCCAACTGTATGTGAGGCGTTCAGTTGAGCGGCTAGTATTTCCTCTGCTTTTTTGAGAGATGCTGCTGATTGTGGAAAGATCTTAGGTATTAGGGTCAGGGTTAAAATTCTGGGTTAGAATTCCTGTTCTGTCTACGAGGTAAGTAGCCTTGGGCAGAGTAGTTAGCCTCTTTGAGCGTCATTTTCTCATCAGTTATAAAGATTATTTTATTTATGCCTTTGAACTTCTGTGAGGGAAATTCCATTGTTCCCATTTCACAGATGAAGGTACCAGAGTTGAATGGATCTGCTCCTTGGCCCAAGCAATAGAGTCCCAGGAGTAAAAGTAGGTTCTGTTTGGTTCCCAAACCCATAAAGTCCAACTTCAGGCTGGAATGTGTGAGGGGCCTCTGAGGACGGCCGGTCCTGGCAGATGGAGCCCGAAGGGAGGCGGTGGAGGGTGGTTGGTCTCGGCACAGTACGGTAGAGCTGTCCTGTGTCATCAGCAAGCCTTCGTTTTCATTTCATGGCCAAGCCTCAGTGTGGCCCAGATCAGTGTGGCTCAGAAAGTGTCTCACGGCGGGTGTCAGTCCTTCCCGCTGTCCCGTCAAGCTCCTCACCACGGGCCTGGGCCTTCTCTTCCGTTCTCCGTTTCACTGACATTTTTGCAAAGTGAGTCGGCTACAAGATCATCAAGTTTGTCTGTTTTCCTGAATGAACGCATGTGAATAACGTGTTTCTCTCTCTTGCACACGCACAGATACAGTCTTCTTTGTCTGGCAGGCAGTGTAGCTCGGTGGACTGAGCTGCCTCTGAGGTGGGATCCCAGCTTTCCCAGCTCAGGGCCTGGCCATGTCTCTGGCTCTATTTCTTCCTGCAAAGTAGCCCCATAGCAGTGTCGGCAGTCGTCCTGCGGACTAAGGCACCGTGTGAGCGGAGCAGATAGGTGCGCTGCCCCGTGAGCGCACGTGGGGGGTATGCGTGGTGCTGCTCAGGTCCTGTGGAAGGGCGTGGACGCCGCCTCTCGCCGTCCCCACGGTGGATACGGCAGGCCGTGTCCTTGGTGCCTTCCCGTCCGAGCTGAGCCGGCACTGCCCAGTGATGCCTTCACAGTGACCCGCCTGCTTCCTTGGCACTCGTCGCCTGGTCCTTGTGCCCGTGTGGCCGTCCCCGTGGCCCTGCTCGGGCTGTCCTCTGCGCCTCTGCTCCTCGGTTCTCTCTGAAGGTGCTGCCGCCTGTTCAGAGGGCTGCCGTTGGCTTCCAGGACTCTGGTTACTTAGTTTTCAGGGCTCTTGGCATTTGCCTCTAGCCCCACCCACATCCCTCCCATCATCCACACAAGACGCCCACACAGGCCTGCTCCCGTGGCCGCCAGCTGTGCCTGCTCCTATCTCATCTGTCATCTGCTCGGCCCTCCAGGCACAGCTGTGTGCACTTCCGCTCTGAACTCTCCTTTTCTCTGTGAGGTGAGTAGGTTACCTACTTCCTCGTTCTTTTCTCGCGCTGTGCCGCTTAACATTTGCTGTGTTGTCACGGAATGCTCTCAGAAAACATTCTCTTACCCATTGCTGGTTCTATGTGTATTGCATGTCCCCTTAGGGTTCCATTCTTAGTAAAGAAAATGCGCATGTTTTTTCCCTTTTTTGCAGAAGTTATGATTGAAATAAAATTGATTCTGTGTGGTCCTGTCTTGAATTTTGTTGTATTCTGAATACAACGGAGTTATTGCCGTCACTAGAGATTAAAGGAGGACACAGACTCTTAGGCTGTCAGACATTCTTCAGTGATGGGCTGAGTGGTCAGAGGAGGTAACCACGGGGTGGCGTGTGCGCCGGGAATCAGTCTGTCTGGGCTCCTGTCCCAGCTCCGCCACCTGAGGGAGTCCTTGTGGGTGGAGTGTTTAGTGCAGTGCCCGGCATGCGACGCTCTGTTGTCTTACAACTTTGGGGTCTTAAGGTACTGTGAGGGAAGGCCGAAGTTCATGTCTTAACATCAAGTTTGTTTAATGTACTTATTTATCACAGGAAACACCTACCAGGTTTCATGGCCGGACTTTGACCTGCTGTTGATTTCTTTTCTCTTGTAGGTTTCTGGGTGCAGAAATCACACCGTTTTCACAGCGTGGCGCCCAGGGCATCATGGATGTCAGTGCTCTCAGGCTCCGGTTGTCCCAAGCTGGGCAGGAGCACCTGCTGCAGTTCTGGAATGAGCTGGAAGATGCCCAGCAGGTAGAGCTCTATGCAGAGCTCCAGGCCATGAACTTTGAGGAGCTGAACGTCTTCTTCCGAAAGGCCACTGAAGGCTTTAACCAGTCCTCCCAACAAGAGAAGGTGGATGCGCGGATGGAGCCTGTGCCCCGGGAGGTGCTGGGCAGTGCCACGAGAGACCAGGACCAGCTGCAGGCCTGGGAAAGTGCAGGTACTGGTGGGGATGGGCTGCTCTGAGGGTAGGTGAGCTCCGCTGCCTGCTAAAGTCGAGCCCTCTAACACTGCGACTCTCATACGCCCGTCAGCCAGGCGACCTCAGGAAGTGACGGTTGTGCTTGTTTTGCCAAGACCTGTGCAGTGTCTCCCGTGGTTGGTCCCTGCATCCTCTGTTCCTTCCGGTGCCGAAGCCGAGCCTCCTCTCATTCCAGTCTTCAAATGCCTCTGGTCTCTTCCTCAGCTTTCATGCTTCTAGATTTCCCTTCCTGAAGCTCAGGTTGCATGTTTATGCTGCTTGAACGCAACACCATCCTCCACTGGCCTGAGTGGTCACTTGCAACCCTGCCTCCACTTGTCCTCTGCACTGCTGCTGCCGCACATGCTAGCCCGGCCAGGTAGTTAGTCTCCGAGCCTCTGCTCACGCGGTCCTGCCTGAAGTGCTGGCCTTCGGGCCGCGAGGCCATCCCTGGAGCACCGCCCGAGGGGCGCTCTCGCCCTTCTCTCGGCCTCAGCACGCCTTCTCTCATCCGCCTGTGGAGAGTTGTTCTCGTTGCCTTCACTGCACGTCGGCTGCTGTAGCACAGCGGGTCCTGTCCTCGGCAGGACACTGGCACTTAGGACAGGGTTTGAGCAGTGAGCTGGTTGATGTTTGTTGCATGGCCCAGTCCTTTTTCTTCCAAAGCAGACCCTGAAAGCCGCCCCTCTGTCGAGGACGAGGTAATGCTTTCGAGAATGACTCAGTAGCCCAAGTGTTGCTTTCTTGTGGAGTTAAGAGCCGTGCTTTCTATGACCTTCTCCTCTGGGAGGAAAGGGTGGCTGAGCCCTGAGCCCAGGCCCGGGTGTCACATGTGCTCCGTCTGGTCTGGGCCTCGTTTTCTCAGTGAACAGACCGGCCTGGGTCTGTTCCTTCCTTTCTAATAAACATCACTGTACTGCAGGAGTCACATCAAATCCAGGGGTCCTGTAGGGAGAGGGCCTGGAGCCTCAGCAGACCTGTCGCTACTCGCTCCCGCCACCATCCTGTGCTTGATCACATCCATGCTTGCTCTTTTCGATGTGCGGCGATGTTACAGCTAGGACCTCACCGTCCATATTGGTACCACACTGTGGCTGTTTTTCTCTTCTGTTCTTTGGCACTTCCTGCTCCTCACACACAAAAAAGAAAGACAACTCCCACTATCCACCTTCTGTGTAGCTCGGATCTTTCTCTGAGCTTACAGATTACCTGATTTTCAAACTGTTCCCAAGGGCCCCAGGGTTCCGAGCCCAGGAAACTGTCCCCTGTCTCGTGCGGGGCAGGAAGCAGAGTCCACACAGGTGGGTCTCCCGCCCCGTCACCTCCCGCTGCCGGAGCAGTTCTGCTCGACCTGTTCTGTGTGTCTGATCTTTGCATGAGTTTTATTTAAAAGGAGTTAGAGGCCAAACCAGTTTGGCTCAGTGGATAGAGCGTCGGCCTGCGGACTGAAGGGTCCCAGGTTCGATTCCGTTCAAGGGCATGTACCTGGGTTGCAGGCACATCCCCAGTAGGGAGTGTGCAGGAGGTAGCTGGTCGATGTTTCTCTCTCATCGATGTTTCTGACTCTCTATCCCTCTCCCTTCCTCCCTGTAAAAAATCAATAAAATATATTTTAAAAAAATAAAAAAAAAATAAAAGGAGTTAGAGATGAAAAAACATTGGCAATAGTCAGGAAGCTGCAAGGGCAGCTCTGAAATGCTTGGCAGCGACTAACCTCGCTTCGTGCTGAGAGAGTGGCGTCCAGATGGACCCTCTGCACAGAGATCCTGGAACCAGAGTGGTACCGGGGCGCCTGCTGGCTTGGACTTGCCGGTCCTTCCTACTTCCCTGCGTTCCAAAGGCTGCACCAACCAGAAGCCGCGCAGCCTCTCGTGCCCTGCGAGCATCCCAGCGGCCATGTTTCTCCTGGTAGTTTTATGGGGCGAAGTCTTCGAATAAACTCGTAGGGGAGTCGAGCTGTGACCTTGTAAAATGGACCATGAGCACTTGTCAAGGCTTCTTGTAACTTGAGTCTTTTTTACAACCTTCTTGTTGGAATTTGTAATAAGATTTTAAATTTCCTTTAAAATTAGACTGAACTCTGACAACCTAGCCTAGTATAAAAGAAGGTACAAAGCAAACTTCCTTTTGGCTTGCTGTCAGGGAACAATGTTTACTTGCGGTTTAACCAGGAGGGGTGGAGAAGGAGACGCTTAACTGACCTGACATCCTCTTCCCTCAGCAGAAACTTCCACGTATGCGCGGCCATGACAAATGAGGCTCTGCAGGTGGTTGTCACGGGGAAGAGATTGCCGTTGTGAAGAGTATGATGTTATGTGTCAGAAAATAGGAGGTCCAGGTAGATCACTGTTACCCCATGAGTGGGGCAGGAAGGAGCAGTGTGCAGTGGTCCCACAGTGCCTGGCGCTCGGACGTGGTGGTGGACGTGCAGCACTGGGTGAGAATCACTCCTGCCGGCTCTGTGCGTGCGTGACGCCCACAGTGCTGCTGGGTGCCAAGACGGTGCTGTAAGCGAGGCCTTGAAGCGCTCTGGCCAGGTGTGGAGGAGCAGCCAAAAAGCCCGTCTCACAGCGTGAGCCCTTGACAGGGGCGGCGGCTTCACCCAGAAGTCACTGGGAAAGATGTGCTGGGAAAGTGTATTTGCTTAGTAAACCGCCCTTCATTTTTAAGTAACCCCCTGCTTATACCAAGCACAGAAGAATCTTCCAGTGTTACGTTCGTTATACTGGCAGCTTGGCACTTGGTATCAGCTCTTTTTGCCTGTGAGACATTTGGAACATTCACCTTCAGGGTGGCGCTCTGCATGCGGTGCTGTGGTAGCAAGTGGGCGTGTTGTCTGGAAACGTGGTCAGAAGGTGGCCCCTCAGTAGTTTCTGTGATTTAGTGCAGAGGGTGACCTTCAGGGGTTGGTCCTGAAGTGCTGACGTTTAGAGAGAGGGGAAAGGAGAGAGGGAAACATCGATATGAGAGAGAACATCAGTCCGTTGCCTTGTGTACGTGCCCAGACGGAGTCGAACCTGCAACTTTTCGGTATACGGGACAATGTTCCCACCAACTGAGCCACACCAGCCAGGGCTGCAGTGACATTTTTAACAGTAGCACATACCTGTTTTAGAGAAGTTGGAAAATAACTAAAAATTACAGAGAAATTTCTACCATCCCATAGTCCAGAGATAAATATTCAGTGGTAATATTTTACAGTACTTTCTTACACACACATACACAATTATGGTTTGTGTATAATTTTGTAGCCTGCTCTAAGAATTTATTATTATGAAAAATGTCAAGCGTATTTTGAAACAGATATTTATAGAGAAAAACAGTATCATGAACTCCCACACTCACATCACCTGATTAAATAATTATCAAACATTTTCGACTTTTGCTTTATCCCTTTTTCTTTTTCGGGGCTGTAGTATTTTAAGGCATTCCTCCAACATCATGTTATTTTACCCTCATTGAGTTCAGCAGCATCACTGCTCACAATGTCACTTTTAAACGTAATGAAATCCACAGTAATCCCCCAGTAACTAAAACTAGTTCAAATAGAGGTTTCCTTCATTAGTCTGTTCAACTAATGTGCTCAAAAATGTGCTTGACATTTTAGGGGAAATGGTTAATCTATAAAATCCTAGTTTCAGCTGTGATCAAAAGTTAAAGATAGAAAGTGTCTATTCTGACTCCCCCGCATTCTCTCCTGGCGGAGTCGCCTGCCTTCCCCACCCTGTGCTATTGGAGTGTCAAGTCTCCACCTTCGTACCTGGCGTCCTCCAGGTCAGACAGGTGCCCCAGTCAAGGTGTGTGAGAGGAGCTCATCAAGCGGATGGTACCCAGGAAGTGGTAGAGCTGTGGCACGTCACTGTAAACCCTCCCGTTTCCTGTAAATGTTGCCAATTTTACTTAAGTTCTCAATGTACTAGTATATAAAAAATACATATAAAAAATGCAGCTGGTGTGGCTCGGTGGTTGAGCCTGGCCCTGTGAACCGGGAGGTCACAGTTTGATTCCCAATCAGGGCACATGCCTGGGTTGCGGGCTTGATCCCCAGTGGGGAGTGTGTAGGAATTACCCGATGAATGATTCTCATCACTGATGTTTCTATCTCTCTTTCCCTCTCTAAAATCAATAAAAATATATTTTTAAAAAATGCATAAAGCACAAAGTTGGTAAGTTAGATGGACCCACATTACCTAAGGATCCTATATAATAAAAGGCAATATGCAAATTGACCCTAACAGTGGAACGGCCAGGAATGACCGGTCGCTATGATGTGCACTGACCACCAGGAGGCAGACACTTAACAGAGGAGCTGCTCCCTGGTGGTCAGTGCGTTTCCACAAGGGGAGCGCTGCTCAGCCAGAAGCCGGCTCCTGGCTGGCCAGCACAGCAGCAGTGGCAGAAGCCTCTCCTGCCTTCATGGCAGTGCTAACGATGTCTGACTAATGGCTTAGACCCGCTCCCAGTCAGATATCCCCCGAGAGCTCCTGGGCTGCCAGAGGGATGTCTGACTGCCAGCTTAGGCCCGGGCCCCCGGGGAGCAGGCTTAAGCCGGCAAATGGACATCCCCCAAGGGGTTCCAGACTGCAAGAGGGTGCAGGCTGGACCGAGGGACCTCCCACCCCCAGTGCATGAATTTTTGTGCACCGGTCCTCTAGTATGTAAATAAACAATAATTGATACCACTGCTTCATTCACAGAGTTTCTGAGAACTGGTTTTTTGTAATCCTCACCTGAAGATAGGATATAGGATATTTTTTCATTGATTTTTTTTTTTTTTTTTTAGAGAGAATAGAGGGGAGACAGGAGAGGGGGAGAGAGAGAGAGAGAGAGAGAGAGAGAGAGAGAGAGAGAAGAAAAACCACATCGATGTGAGAGAGACACATGGATTGGTTATCTCAAGCCTGCAACTGAGATACATGCCCTTAACTGGGCTGACACTAACCACTGAGCAACAGCAACCAGGGCAGTTTCTGAGAACTTTAATGAAAGTATGAAATTCAGGGAAGGAGAAAAGCCACCCTTCACTGCTTTCTCTCATCTGACACTTCCCAGCTCTTCCCAGCATCCACTCTGCCTCCTCTTCCCAGTCACTGCCTGGTGCCGAGGTGTCACCTTCCCATTATGATGGGGTGGCTCTGAGACATGGTAGGCAGAGAGGTTTAAAAATATCAAAACTGAGAGCCTCTGTGGTTTGATAATAGTTTCATTTGTTTGCGTTTGGATCTTAAGTAAATCCTGAATTTATTTTTATTTGAAGAATAGTTTTTATTCAAGCATTGGTTATTACTTATTCATGCACCAGTGGGTCCCTCGGCCTGGCCTGTGGGTTCGGGCTAAAACCGGCTCTCTGACATCCCCCAAAGCGTCCTGGATTGTGAGATGGGGCAGGCCAGGCCGAGGGACCCCACTGGTGCACGATCAGGGCTGGGGAGGGACACGAGAGGTTGGCCAGCTGGGGAGGGACCGCGGAGGGCTCCAGGGAGTGTCCAGCCCATCTAGCTCAGTCCTGATCAGCCAGACCCCAGCAGTAAGCTTACCTACGAGTCGGAGCATCTGTCTCCTGGTGGTCAGTGCACGTCATAGCGACTGGTTGACCAGTCGACTGTCTGCCCCTTGTGGTCAATGCACATCATAGTGAGCGGCTGAGTGGCCCTAGCATGTCATTAGCATATTATACTTTGATTGGTTGAACGGACAACTGGACACTTAGCATATTAGGCTTTTTTATATAGGATTGCTGAACATTCAACTAGTGAAAACGGACAAGCTTCTAGCAGCAGAAATAAATCAGCAACAAAAAGACTCAGTTTCACATTCTGCTGCTGTGGATGGCCCATTAAAAAGGCAGTTTCATCCATTTTATTAAAGTATAATTTATACACTAACATACTAGTCTTAGGAGTTTTAACAAATTTATATGCTCACGTAACCTCCACCTCTGTCAGAAGAGAGAACATGCCCATCACCCAGCCTCCTGTTGTTCGCAGGCACACCCTAAGCTCACCCAGTCAGTGGGTTTCAGACCCGGGTCCTGACCTCAGAGCCTGGCTTCTAACTGCTGCGCTGCACACGCCGTCCTCACTGAGGCTGCTTTTCTGTGCATTTGCTGCATGGTGGCTGCCGAGGAGATTAGTGTGCTTGTGGATTGACTGATTAATACTGATTTATGTATACGCTGGAGGGCATTGAAGAGCATCCATTCACCCTAGGGTCTAGACATCTCCCGCCCCATCTTTGTCTCCACTTGCCGAGTAGTCAGTGCTTGTAAAACATTCGTAACATCTCTTGGTCGTCACCTTCCAATGATCAGAAAGATGACCATTGGTTCATTGAAGTATATTACTTGGTGTTTGGTCTTTGGTTGGGTGTCTGTATAAATTAATTTTTTAATAATAAAAATGTTTTATTACAAGAGAGTCACACGATTAGTGTGGAGTTGGTTATGCAGAGGGCGGTCTCAGGGGCGGGTCCTGAAGCGCTGACAGGTAGAGCTTTCCTGACACCAGCGTTTTCTCTCCTAGGACTCCTCCACATTTCTCAGAACAGAGTGGCAGTTCTTCTTCTAGCCGGTGGGCAGGGGACGCGGCTCGGTGTCACATACCCCAAGGGGATGTATGATGTTGGCTTGCCATCCCGTAAGACCCTTTTCCAGCTTCAAGCGGAGCGAATCCTGAAGCTTCAGCAGTTAGCTGAGAAGTGCCATGGGAACAGATGCACCATCCCCTGGTAAGAGGCTCGTTGCGGGCCCCAACATGTGGTAGTTTAGACTCAAAATACATGTGAGCTGTATTCCTAAGCAGACATAGTTACTGCTGGTTTTATTGGGAGTTGTAATCACCATATGTGTGAAAGGTGACATATTGAACCAGCAGGTGAGCACTGCAGCTTTAAGGAGCAGTGTGTTCTCCCCCCCACGTCTACATCCTCACCTTAGTCCTTTGGGCGCAGTGGGTTCTCTCCTGCTAGAAATTTCCTTCTGTTGGTGGTGTGTGTGTAGAATGTCTGAAATTTGGAGGCGGCTCTGGTTCCCAGTGCCATTCTGCTTTCTGTCTCCCCTCTCTGAGAGCGCTTAGGGCCTCTCCTCATCTCCAGGATCTGGAATTTCTTGACATGGTATGGGTCTGTTTTCAGTGGGTCCTCTCAGCCTGGGAACTTGTGTTCTGAAGTTCTAGGTTATCTAGCCTTTCTGACCCCTCCCCCTGCACCTCCCTCCCTGGCTGAACACTCCACAGACTTCTCTGCTGTGGGCCAGCCTCGGGGCTGGGGCCGGACGCCAGGCCTGCCTCCTCCAGGGTTCCTCCTGAGCACCACGGTGGTGGAGCTTCTGCTCTGCTCTCGGAAGTTGTTGACTTAGCTCCTTAGTCTCTTTCTCCACAGCTTGGAATTAGCACATTTTGTGGGGTGACCCGCTGTGGGTGTGAGATTCCTCAGGTCCCTGATCCTGTAACAGCCCCATGTGACCAGCAAACACTCTGCTGGCTTCTCTGCCCATCGGCCTGGCCTGCAGGTGGCCCAGGAAGAGGCCCCCAAAGACCCTCCGGTCCTGCGGTCCTGCGGTCGAGTCTGGCAGCGTTGCTTCCCGCCGGCTCTGTGATTCCCCAGACGCCCGGGTCTTCCCACACAACTGCTGCTCCATCTGGGTGCCTGTGGGGACGTGGGAGGGACACGGTGTTCTCCGCAGCCAGCAGGACTCCCAGCCCAGGCCCCTGCGGTCATGTTGGCTTCCTTCTCTCCGCACAGCTGCACAGTTGTGTTTCTCTTTGTCACCTTCTAGATCCCACCCAAGCCCTTCTGTCCGGAGTTCAAAATGCCCATGACAGTTTGTTAAAGAGACAGATACCTACTGTATCTGTGGGAATGATACCATTGTCTTCATTGATTCACTCAACACATGTCACTTAGTTGAGTGTGTCCTCCAGGTGCTGGTTTTAGATTTGTCCTCTGCCACCTGCGCGGGGGGATTCCTGTGGCAACAAAGAGTATAACTGTCCTTCTCTGGTATTACATGAAGGTGACAGGGCCCACATTCCATTTCTGAATTGTAACAGGAAACCACCAGAGGTCATTGGAGGTATCATAGTTACCCTTTTCTACTTCGTTAAAATATGAATTTGTTACCGTAAAAACATTCGAACCTGTAAAGAATTTTTGTGAGTTTATTTGAGCTAAACTGTCAACAATTGCCAGGAAGCAGAACCTCTATGGATTGAGATAATGCTCCAGAGATGGTGGTTTTTCACCTATTTTTATGCATTACAATCAAAGGAGGGGATGTAGGTGGGCTTCATGAAATTCATTGGTGATGGATTAGGGAGGCGGGAGAAAGTAAATTGGGGTGGCGGGGGACTTCTTCCCTGAGCTTGTCAGGTTAGCATGTGGCCCCTTTTGTCCACAGGTTTTTAATTTAAAATACACTTTTCACAGTTTCCGGCTCTTTCCTTGAGCTGGCTGCAGGCTCTGTTGCCGGAGGTGTGCAGAGGCATGTCGGACACCGAGGGTGGGAGGTGGTGGAAGAGGTTCCCCTGAGGGAGGCCAAGTGCTCTCAAGATTTCCTTTTGCTCGGGGCCTAGACAAGGCTTTTTGTGCCCTAATCCGACGGCTCGGTCTCAGAAGACACTTTCCTCCTGCAGGTACATAATGACCAGCGGCAGGACGATGCAGTCCACAGAGGAGTTCTTCGCCAGGCACAGATACTTTGGCTTACAGAAGGAGAACGTCATCTTCTTCCAGCAGGGGATGCTGCCAGCTATGAGTTTTGATGGCAAAATTATTTTGGAAGAGAAGAGCAAGGTGTCCATGGCTCCAGGTCTGTGGCCTCGCTTGTTAATGGTGACTAGGAGTGGGTGACATAGTAATTGAATTTTAATTTCCCTTTTAACGTGATCTGGATGTTGAAAATGAATGTTTTAGAATTTTTCGCAGTTTGGCAATGATTTAAAAAATGGACGTGCCTGCGGTGAGCTTGGTGCGCTTTTCTCCTTCTTGCGAGTGTCTGTCCTGGAGAGAGCCTGTGTGCGCCCAGAGCGCGTGCTCCCTCTGCCGCAGGTTGCTCCGCCGGGGTTTATCGGATCGAAAAATGGCCAGCCCCCGCAGTTTAAGAAGTAAGAGGCTGAGTTAGGGTTTATCGGCACCCTCGCTTCTTAAAGAGCATTGAAGTAATTGTTTGGAGCCCTTAAATTGCCAGGGAAATGGCCTCAGCAGGTGGAGCCAGAGAAGGAGAGACAGCTGCACACACGGTGCCCTTGGAGCCTCCGCGTCGCACAAACCGGGCGGCGTGAGCACAGGGCGCTCGGTGGCGGCGGCAGCCCGAGCCATGACGGGGGTGTGACTCTGGGAGCAGGAGGCCAGGCTGCTGGCCCCTGTCTGGATCTGTGGGGGGAGGGGAGGATGGAAGGAGACAGTGGTGTCCACAGGGTGCTTTTGGCTTCTTTCTTCTTAATTCTTGCTGTCAGTGGAAGAGCTTGCTGCCTGAGCCCCCTCTGTGCTGTCTCATCCGCATCTTGCTGTCAGCTGTGGCTGAGGTTGCTGACCGGCCGTGAGGCAGCAGGAAAGGCAGAGGGAGGGGGCTTTCCTTGCACGGAGCTTAGGTCACCACCGACCTTCATGTGAGTCTGGTTTTAAGCCAGTGACTTCACATGAAGTTTCCATGTGGTTGTCTCTCTGACATGGGTGACATCGTCAGGCTGCAAATGCAGTCACCGCCAGTCATACAAACAGAATAAAACTTGGAAGTTGTGGGATAGTCATTGTCTGATAAGCAGTTTTGTGTTTCACCATAAACTTCCGGCTAAATTGTTAAAGGGGCAGGTTAAAGGGAATGTGGCCTCTGGGGTTGACTTGTTCACACAGTGACGGCTACGGACTCTGCTTGGACATGTTTTCTTGGCTGACACTGAGCGACCTTCGGGTGACCTTCAGAATGGGTCTGCTGTGCTCTAAGGGCTGTCTCATTTCCCAGACGGGAACGGAGGCCTTTACCGGGCTCTGGCCGCCGGGGACCTTGTGGGGGACATGGAGCGCAGAGGCGTGGTCAGCGTTCACGTCTACTGCGTCGACAACATCCTGGTGAGAGTGGCAGACCCACGGTTCATCGGATTCTGCATTCAGCAGGGAGCAGACTGCGGCGCCAAGGTGAGGCCTTTCTCCACGGGCTCCCTGCCAGCGCCTCTCGCAGGAGTCCGGCCAGCGTTACCGGGCGGTTGGAATATTGTGGAGCCATTCATCTCCCCAGGGATCTTACCCACCCACACCCACTCTTTCTCTTAACGTGGCAACGTTTGGTTCCAGAAGTCAGGTTGTATGCTTGTCATCAGAAGTGAGAGTTTGCAGTCAGCACCTGGAGGGTGGTCCTCCCCAGGCCCGAGCATCCACGGGCCTCTGAGCGGCTGCGGGGCTGTGGGGACGAGAGGCACAGACAGCGGTCTTGGACGTCAGCAAGGCGCTCCTGGTGGGCTCTCGAATACGACGGGGTACGCAGATCGGGGGTGAGGGCAGTTGGGATTAGTGATGGCTCGACTGGCCACAAACATGCAGGGACTAAGTTGGAGGGAGGTTTACAGGCGGTGCTGTGGGAGACATGCCTTCAGGGAGACAGACAGTCCATGGAATATATCTTGGAAGCGGATGGACATGTTGGAAGGTTTAAAAATATGGATATAAATATTACTTTTCCTGGGAATCTGTAAAGGTATCAATTCCCACAAATTAAAGTATCACACCATCCTGATCTAAGTCCCAGTGACTCTATTCTGGGTCCAAAACAGTGATAAAGCTTAGAATAAACATGGGAAGGCGGCCAGGAAATGTTGAAGAAGGTTGGTGAGGAGGAGGGGGGAGGTTTGGAGACAGACGATCAGACATTCAGGTGGATTGTGCATACTACACGTGAGGCCTGCGGTGCTGACCCAGGAGAAGGCGGCAGATCGAGGGCCAGAGCCCGCCGGTGCACGGAGGAGTCGCTGTGCGACTCACATCTCGGGTTTGGGGTGAATGAGGATAAAGGAAGGTCTCTCCCTAAGTTCATACCACAATCAATTTCAAATGTATTATAGAGTCAAATATTAAAAACTCCATTAAGATGTTAGAAGAAAAGGTAGAATAATTTTATGTATTTAATTATTTAAATTCTTTATTGTTTAAAGCATTACATAAGTCTCCTTTTCCCCCTCATTGACCTCTCCCCAGCCTCCCTCACCCCCCAGCTCAGGCCCTCCCCCCTCCCCCTCCCCCGTGTATGTCCATTGGTTATGCTCATATGCATGCATGCAAGTCCTTTGGTTGATCTCTTACCCCCCACTCCCACCCTCCTCTGCATCCCCTCTGAAGATTGACGGTTTGTTAGATGCTTCTCTGTCTCTCGCTCTATTTTTGTTCCTCAGTTTATGTTGTTCACTATATTCCACATATGAGTGAAATCATGTGATACTTGTCTTTCTCTGACTGGCTTATTTCGCTTAGCATAATGCTCTCCAGGTCCATCCATGCTGTTGCAAATGGTGAGTTCCTTCTTTTTTACAGCAGCGTAGTATTCCATTGTGTAGATGTACCACAGTTTTAAACCACTCATCTGCTGATGGGCACTTAGGCTGTTTCCTTATCTTAGCTATGGTGAACGGTGATGCTATGAACATAGGGGTAAGAGGGTTCCTTTTTCTCCACATCCTCTCCAGCACTTGTTGTTTGTTGATTTGTTGATTAGAATAATTTTATAATATTGACGTGAAGAGAAGGTCTTTCTGACAAAAACAAAATTAGATGACATAAATTTAAAAAGAAGGCTTGCCACAGAGACATGCCAGATCCCTGGTTGGAGATTTTCTGTTATAAAGATGTCCTTTCTCTCAAAATTTATCTGCAGTGTGAACCTGGAAGGGGTGTCAGCCCATTTGACCTCAGAAATGAGCAGCCGAGCTCCAGGCCTCAGTCAGTTCCAGGCTTGAGAGCTCCATCATCACTTCTCCTTTTAGTATCGTGTCACATTATATATAGACTAGAGGCCCGGTGCACGAAATTCATGCATGGGGTAGGGGGCGTCCCCTCAGCCCAGCCTGCACCCTCTCAGCCCAGTCGGTACCCCTTGGGGGCAGTTGGACATCCCTCTCACAATCCTGGACCGCTGGCTCCTAATCACTCACCTGCCTGCTGGCCTGATTGCCCTTAACTGCCCCCCCACTGCTGGCCTAGTCGCCCCAACTGCCCCACCATCACCACCACCGGCCTGGTTGCCCCATGCAGCCTGCTGTTCAGTCGTTTGGTCGTCCCTCACTAACCCCCCTGCTGGCCTGGTTGTAGGCAGCCATCTTGTAAGGGCGTGAGGGTTAATTTGCATATTACCTCTTTATTATATAGGATTTTTAATATATATATATTTTTATTGATTTCAGAGAGGAAAGGAGAGGGAGAGAGTGATAGAAAAATCCATGAAGAGAGAGAATCATGGATCGGCTGCCTCCTGCACGCCCCCCACTGGGGATTGAGCCTGCAACCGGGGCATGTGCCCTGACTGGGAATCGAGCCGTGACCTCCTGGTTCATAGGTCGGTGCCCAACCACTGGGCCCTGCCAGCCAGGCTCATGTCACATTATAAAAGCAAACCCCTTAGAGTAGTTATGTTTGCTGGTAGCTAGGAACTATGATTGGTGCCCTGACTTTCATGAGTGTGCTGGTCTCGCAGTCACTCTTCTCCATGCCCCCAGGTCTGTGCCTGGAACCAAATGGGACTGGGCTGCTGTGGGTCCAGTTCCTAGACCAGCGGTTCTCAACCTGTGGGTCGCGACCCCTTTGGGGGTCGAATGACCCTTTCACAGGGGTCGCCTAAAACCATCCTGCATATCAGATATTTACATTACAATTCATAACAATAGCAACATTACAGTGATGAAGTAGCAACGAAAATAATTTTATGGTTGGGTCACAACATGAGGAACTGTATTTAAAGGGCCAGAAGGTTGAGAACCACTGTCCTAGAGGCATCAGAAACCACTTATTAATCTGTCCTCCCACCCTTTTCATTGTAGTAAAATCAAGACACTTCTAAAAGCCGCCTGAGTTAGGGAGAGTCACAGTGCAGCAGTAGCGTTCTTTGCAGTGCTTTCTACCAGGCTCCTGTCTTGTGAGTTAAGCTTTTTAAGGAATGAGAGCCTTGAGAATAGACTGTAGGGTGGTGTGGTTTGCACAAAGCTGAAAGGGCAGGACCATTGTGAGTTAAAGATCATTTTCTAGCGCAAGCCTGCACACGCCCCCCTCACCCTTAGGCACCCATCTCCTACCCTCAGGCACCCCGCGAGACTTGCAGCCAGGGGAGCAATGGGCAGCAGCAGCTTGTCCTGGGCCCGCTCCCCGAACCTGTCCCCAAGGCCTCTTTTCTCTCACTTCTCCGTGAGCCAGGGCAGCCCTGCTGGCTCTCCGTGGGTGCTGCCCTTCCGGCTTTAACACACGCCCTCTCAGGCACCCACGCATTTCTAAAGCGGCTCAGGGACAACGAGGCTCACGGGTTGCAGCTCAGCTTTCAGGGTTTGGCCGTGACAGCAGAGCAGGCCAGAGTTCTGCACGGTCGTTTCTGATTAATGTAAGCTGACCTCCACCTTGGCGCAGCGTTCAGATGCTCTCTGTGGTTTAGACTTACAGTCCCTGGAGGTTAGTACCTGTCGTGGAAGGACACCCTTCACCCTGAGATGAACACTTGGCGTGTGTACAGTGCGCGCTGCTTCCTGCCGTTCCCATGGGAGCAGGGACAGAGAGGGGATTGGGAAACAAACTTTTTAAAGTTTGTTTTTCTAACGGGACGAGAGGAGTCGATTCCAAACCCCCAGGTAGTGAGCTGCCCACTGTGGGCAGGGAGTGGGAGGCACGGCCGATGGATGGGATCACCTCCGAGAGGCCATGACCTAGCTGTGCTGTCCCCTCCAGCTCCACTCCTTTCCTTGGTAGAAGGCTCCTTTTCACCGAATCCTGTGCTCCTTTTAGGGCAAGTAGTTCAAGGACACAGCGGGCAGCCTGCAGCGCGGCCTCCGGGCCTCCTGGCCGTGGGAACCGAGCCCTCGCTCCTGCCTTCAGCCGCTGGCAGGTCGTGCTGGCTGTGCTGACTTAAGGAAAAGTTACCTCTTCTGATTTGCTTTCATCTATACTTAGCATAGACTCTTCAAACCGGGGACACGTTTTTCAAAATACTTGGAAGCAGCTGGAACGTGAGTGGACAGGCAGAGCGTGCAGCCCCTTCAGCTACTCTGTTGTGATCCTTCTGAGGCTCTTGTGTCAGCAGAACCCTGACTTCAGATTAGTTCTCTCACAGTTGTCTCCTGAGTGAGTTAGACATTTAGGTGAGTTGTGTGGGGTTGGGGCGGCGGGTGTCAGAAGTACCTGTAAGGTTTTTTTAATGAAATACTCCTACATCTCCCTTTGATTTCCACACACCCCTTTCTCTCTGCTCCCCAGCCTGGAGCCATGGACAGAAGGTCCAATAGCTGGTTTACAAACTTTCTTAAAGAATAGAACCTCTTCAGACAAAACCTAGCATGGGACACAGATCAGTGGGGTGGGCCTTTCTGCCTGAAGTCGGGGTGGGAGCCAGCGACCTGCCTGCTGCCCCTGCCTCCCCGTGACATCCCTCAAAACAAGGAATAGCCCTGACCGGTGTGGCTCAGTGGGTAGAGCGTCGGCCTGCGAACTGAAGGGTCCCAGGTTCAATTCTGGTCAAGGGCATGTACGTTGGTTTGGGGCACATCCCCAGTGGGGGGTGTGCAGGAGGCAGCTGATCGATGTTTCTCTCTCATGATGTTTCTGACTCTCTATCCCTCTCCCTTCCTCTCTGTGAAAAATCAATAAAATATATTTTTTTAAAAAAAACCAAACAAACAAAAAAACCTGAACAAACAAGGAATAGGCTGTTTCCATGAATGAAAATGGGGGGGGAAAAAGTCATTTTCAAATAAAATAGTGATTTGGGCAATATAAAATGAGAGGCAAAAGGCCTTACTTTTTGTCTTATGAATCTCAGAGAAATTTCATTCTATTTATTCTCAAAGTAGCTGAGTGTGGTTAAGGACACATCTATACTATAATAGCCTAGGTGGTCGTCACGCCCTCACACTGTGGTGCCCTCACACCATCACAATCCATCACCAGGAGGCTGCGTGTGCATTGCGTGCGCTTGGGTGGGCGGGTACTTGACACTGTGCGTGGTGTGGAGGCAGGGCCCAGCGACTGCTTCACGCGGCCAGGCCTGGGCGTCCTGTGGCCCCGCCTACCTCTTTGGGGCGATTGATCGCAGGGCTCCCGCACTGTGACAGGGCACAGTCCAGGCTGGGGGGACCCCCCCCCCCCCCGACCCAGTGCATGAATTTCGTGCACCAGGCCTCTGGTTAAATAATAAACATAAAGATGTTGGGGGACGTAGGCTTCTCATTCAATTATTCCCAGTTCCGGTGATTCCTGAAATGTGTCCCCCGTTTGAAAAGTCTATGCTGAGTATAGATGAAACCAAATCAGTAAAGTTAAAGCTTTTCTCCAGCAACTGATTTCCTTAAGTCAGCACAGCCAGCGCCGGCCTGCCAGCGGCTGAAGGCAGGAGTGCGGGCTCGGTTCCCACGCCAGGAGGCCCGGAGGCGGGGCTGCTGGGCCGCCTGCTGTGTCGGGGACTTGCTGCTCCCTGGGCAGTTAACGGTGAGCCTCCGTCCAGTTGGAAGGGAGTCTGTCAGAGACTGTGCAGGGGTAGGTGATGGTCTGCAGCTAGCGCCCCCCCAGCCTGGTAAGTGCAAGTGCACCCGGGCTGTGCAAATGGCGGTGGGCAGTGTAGCGAGTGCTTTTCTTCCTGTGATGTCTGCCTGGGGCAGGTGGTGGAGAAGACGAACCCGACAGAACCGGTGGGCGTGGTGTGCCGCGTGGACGGGGTGTACCAGGTGGTGGAGTACAGCGAGATCTCCCTGGCCACGGCGCAGCGGCGGGGCCCGGACGGACGGCTGCTGTTCAACGCGGGGAACATCGCCAACCATTTCTTCACCGTGCCCTTTCTGAGAGACATTGTCAAGTACGGCAGGGTGGGGAGTTGTGGATTGTTTGTTGGGTGAGAAGTCGGGGGGTAACCCCAAGTCCAGTCCCGCAGAATTCGCCCACTTCCTGGGGTCACCTATGCCCAGTGACATGTTTCTGGCACGGGGGTCAGTGCGTTGGGTCATAGGAGCCCCTCCCGGGGCATAAGCTGAGGGCACAGAGTTGCCCCTTTTCTTCTCTTCGCTCCCGCCAGTGTGCTAGGCCTTGTGAAGCGAGGGACAGACACGAACCCGGCTCTCCCACAGCCGGACACTTTGGAGAGGCATTTGCCCCACAGCTGCTGAGCCAGGCCCGGGACGTGTAGAGAGGCGTCAGTCTACGGGAGCTGGTGCCGAGGAACCTTAGGAGCCAGGGCCTTAGAGCGTGAGGGCAGCTGGGCCGGGCGGAGCGTTGCCCTGCCTGCCTGCCAGGTGTAGAGGGAAGGGCACGCGCTGTCTGACCCACCACGGGCCAGCTTCCGCGCCAGGACGGCTGCTCGGTCCGCCTGGCCCTCGGCAGCCACTCGGCTCCCAGCGGTTCCCAGTCCCCTGTGCTGCTTGTCGCCTCGCGCCTCAGTGACTGTTGGTGCTCCACTCCCCACCCTCGGAGGAGCACGCTGAGGGACGACGGGGCCCTGGGGAGGCGTTGGTGTGACGGCCTCGGAGGTCTCCCCGCAGTGACCTCTCTTCCTGCCTAGTGTGCACGAGCCGCAGCTGCAGCACCATGTGGCTCAGAAGAAGATCCCGTGTGTGGACTCCCAGGGGCAGCGCGTGAAGCCCGACAAGCCAAACGGAATAAAGATGGAAAAGTTCGTCTTCGACATCTTCCAGTTTGCAAAGTAGGTGTCACAGCCAGTAGGATGGACCGAGGGTCTCGGACCTGCCTTCCTCTCCCAGGCAGGACGCTGCCTCCGCACACTCGCCGCCAGTGGCGGGCGCTGTGACGGCGTCGGAGACCCAGGCCACGAGTGCCGAGTTGCGGGAGGCTCTCCTCACGTCAGTGGTCGTTAGCGGTGGGCTCTCCGCCCTCGCTCTGGCTGAGCGACTAGCAGGCCCACCAGAGAGTTGGCCCCGGGCTCAGGCATCATCCTGCCCGAGAGCCAGGGTCACAGGAGTGTGCTCAGTTCCCGTGGCTCCAGGAAACCGCAGAGCTGACCGGTATGAAACGCAGACGACCGATCAGCTAAGAACCATCTCACCAAACACATTCCTAAATCGTCCTTTTTCTGCCCCAGAACAGACACTAATGGGATCTTTTTGCACCAAGATTTCTAGTCTTTGTGACTAGTTACTTCTTGGAGTCTTGGTCGGGGCTGGGTGGAGGCCCGGCGGTGGGGGCCATGCCGAGAGCAGCTTTATTTGTCGTCAGGCATCTCCGTTTGCTCCCACGGCAGGAAGTTTGTGGTGTATGAGGTGCTGCGGGAAGACGAGTTCTCCCCTCTGAAGAACGCAGACAGTCAGAACGGCAAGGACAACCCCACCACGGCCCGGCACGCGCTCATGTCCCTGCACCACTGCTGGGTGCTCAACGCCGGGGGCCACTTCATCGACGAGAACGGCCGCCGCCTGCCCGCCATTCCCCGGTGAGCGTGTGCCCCGGCCCTCGCTCCTGGCCGCCTCCTCTCTCTCGGTTGTTACTGCATCTTTAACCAAGCAGAGCATCCCTGCCTGGTGTGGGGGATGCCTGCTCCCCACAGGGATCTGCCGAAGCCCTCGTGTTCCCACACGTCTCCTGGGCGTGAAGTGACTCCGACAGCAGTGGTTGGAAGGTGACCGCTGGTGCCTCTGGGTCTGGCTGTCAGCAGCAGCTGTACCATAGGTCACTGCCCACACATCTGGGGGACCCCAAAACTCCCGCCACCCCTACGGGACACAGGGCTACCGTGGCAGCCTCAGGTCCTAAGAGAGGTGCCAAGAAGGGAAATGAATGCCACCGAGTCCCGAGTCCTCAACCTTGAGAAATGTTACAGGATTTTAGAAGTGGAAAGAAGGAGATTCTTAGAGGTATTCAGCCGGATACAAAGGCCTTTTAGGCTAAATCTTATATTTTATGATCAAACCTTCACCGGCACCTGAAGTCCCTGCTAAGTCCTTTGGTTTCTGTGCTCACAAAGCATGTCCTGCCGTGTCACTTGTGCCCTCACGGGGTGGAGTGCTGGCTGGGTGCTCAGAGGTGCTGAGCACGGTCCGTGCTGGGCCTCCGGCGGCTGGTCTGGCTGTCACCGAAGGGGCCTGCTGAGCGTGTCCCGGCCAGGGCCGCCGGCATGGGCGTGTCAGCTGTCCTTGCTTGTCTTGGCCATTGAGTTTGTTTTTCAACCCTCCATCTCCTTTGCTGAGTTTATCCCTTACCATCCATCCTGCCTCCAGGCCCGCAGAGCTGGCAGTTCCCTCATTGTTGTGTTTGGTTTGCTCCCCCAGTAATGCTTCTTTGTTCCCACATAGCACTGGTGCGCACGGACAGCCCGAGGCCGTCACAGCCGGGGTCGCGGACAAGTAACTATCCCGCCTGCCTGCAGCATGGTGTCGGGCTGGCTTCTCCCGGAGCTAGTGTAGCGCTGCCGCGGGGGCGGGGCTTTGGTGGGCGCTGCTTCCTTGGTGGCAGGCATCTGTCTGGACACTAACTCAGCGCAGTGCATGCGGGCACGGGCAGCATGCCGTACTAAGACCCCACAGGCGTCTGCGCCGCAGTGAGCGTCCGCGAGTGCAGGTAAGGTTGGCGCAGGGGCCGGCGGGAGCACCACACAGCCACCACGTGTGCTGGGGTGTCTCCTGGACTGGAGTCATCCTGAGGCCCGAGGGGGCAGGAAACTTCTTGGATTTGTTCTCGTGCTAATAGCTCCCCATTCGGTCTCTCTGTGTTAGTATTAGTCACTGTCCTGCTCCTAAGGAAGTGTCTTGTTGTAAGAGCAGGTCATTTTTAGCTGGAGCACCCATGTCCTCTCCCCTCTGGGTGCTGCCAGCATCTGAAAAGCTATGGTCTGTGTAGCTAGAGAGCGTGGCAGATGCTGTCGCACCCCCGCAGGGCAGGCCTGGTTTGGAGGGAGGTTGTGGAGACCCAGGGACTGTGCCGGGCAGGCCTGGTCTGGAGGGAGGGTGTGGAGACCCGGGGACTGTGCCGGGCAGGGTCTGGGCGGGTTCCCAGCAGCAGCAGAGCTCTGTGGTCACGTCGCCGCCTTGCCACCTGCCCTTCGTCTTGCCCAGCAGAGGCCGCCCGTGGCTGTCGGGTCTGGGACGTGGGACGTGGGCTGTGCCAAGGAAGGGGACTCCCAGAGCCGGCTCCTGTCCTCTAGGAGCCCTGGGTCTGTCATCCTTGCACCAGGCGGACTGGGTGCAGCGTCTAGAAGCAGCTGCCTTTATGATTTAAGAAATAGATTTTCGACCTTAAATTTCCTTCTCATTGAACCACACAGCTTTTAACCTGAAAAGTGAGTGATTCTTAATTATACAGCTGCAAACACCCTCCAGCGTCTCAGCGAAGATACAGAAGGTTTTAGAATTCTCCCTGTTCAGATTCTTTTTGCTAGTACAGTGGTTCTCAACCTTCCTGATGCCGCAACCTTTAATACAGTTCCTCATGTTGTGGTGACCCCCAATGTCATTGTTACAAATTGAACATAATTAAAGCATAGTGATCAATCACAAAAACAATATGTAATTATATATGTGTTTTCCGATGGTCTTAGGCGACCCCTGTGAAAGGGTCGTTTGACCCCCAAAGGGCTCGCGACCCACAGGTTGAGAATCGCTGCTGCTTTTCTCCCTGTTCCCTTGAGTTCTCTGGGGCGGGACCTCTGTGATGCAGAGGGAGGTGCTCAGGCAGCTGTGTGTTCCTCGGGTTCAAAACCACCTCCTGACCCTGGCCCCCAAGTCCCTTGGCCTCAGGTTCAGGGTCAGGTGGGACTTCATTTTCCCATTTGGCGTATGTGACCCTGAGCTGCCCAGGGGGTCTGCGCCAGATCTCTGGGGCTCTCGTGATGGAACCTGACACAGTCTACAGAGCCCTGCGCCCCACCTTTAAAGCACCTTTCCTCCGTCAGCCCGGGAGCCACCCCACTCAGGCCGCAGGTGCTGTCAGCGTGTAGAGGCCCCGGGGCCCGTGAGAGCAGGCGTTTCCTGCAGGCCTGGGAGGGTCCCAGTGCCTGTGCGTCTTCATCTTCCCCTGAGGATACGCTTGCTGACTAGAGAGAGGGGAGGGAGAAACACCGACATGGGAGAGAAACATCGGTTGGTTGCCTTCCTTACTACCCCGACCAGGGGTTGAACCCACAGCCTAGGTATGCGCCTGAGCAGGAATCCAGCCGGCTGAGCCACAGCGAGGTGCCTCAGCAGATGCTAATCGTCATTTTGTTGGAGTAAATGAAGGAGGGCAGGCACTGTGGAGAGCAGTCGGGAAGGTGGGGCTTGAGCTAATCTAGAGGAGGGACCTGGTGGGAATGACCTGGAATAGCCTGGAGTGGCCTGGTCAGAGGAGCGTGGCAGATGGTGGTCCTGGGAGCAGGACGTGAGCATGAGCACCTTGAATCCAGCTGACGGTTCTGTTGGAGAAAGACCGGGCGTGGCCCACGCGGGCGCTCTGGGCTGGGCTGTAGTTTCAGGGACGGAGAGGGGTCTCCAGGCGTCTGGGGGCCGGGCTTCTGTGCGCCTGGGGTCCTGTTGTAAACTCTGGACATGGCGAAAGCTCAGAGGGCTCAGGGCTTTAGATAGTTTTAACACTTCACTGCTTTGTGCCAGGTGGTGGAGGCTCTCAGGCTGGCAGGTGCTGTCGGTGCTGAGCGTGGCCTGGAGGAGGTGCGTGGTGACGGGCCTGCTGTCGCAGCCTTGCGTGGCTACAGGCACTTGGAACACGGTCATTGTGATGCGAATTGAATTTTAAAATTAAAATTGAGTTTACAGTTTCAAGGAGTTCAGGTTTGAGTGCCCCCTGTGGCGAGTGGCTGCCGTACAGGCTGCGTTGTTAGTCTGTCAGACTCTGCGCCTCGCTCTCTGGTGTGGCGAGGAGTAAAGTGACTGAAGGATCAAAGCGCCTGGGGACGTGCCTGGACCATGTCTGTTTAGTCTGCTGTCCCTTCCTTGTCAAATGAAAACTTGGACGTGAGATGTCCAGGAGGCGATGCATGCACCGGCGGGCGAGGTGCGGCACGCCCGGCTGTCTGCTGACCGTGACCGTGTCCGGAGCCTAATCCTCAGGGCGCTTGGTGGTCGTTGGGGCTGCTAACAGCAGAACTCTGTTCTCACAAGCTTCTCAGAGGGAAGCCGCTCTGTCTTTCCCTCTGGTGGGCAGCGTGGGGACAGTCTGACACGTGGTCTCTCTGCAGCTTGAAGGACGCCAGCGATGACCCGATCCAGTGTGAAGTCTCCCCCCTCACCTCCTACGCCGGAGAAGTGAGTAGCTTTGCTTTTCTGCTCCCTTTTTAAAGTAGAGTCTGGTTCTGGTTCATGTTTAAGTGGAGCTGCCCTCACAGGACGGAGCATTGCGGGGACCCTTCCCCAAGAGCCGGTTCTGCAGAGCCGCCTTTGCTCTCGGCCCTTCCCCCGCGAGTCCATCCCGGTCCTGCCGCAGCGCACACGAGGCTGGTTCCCACAAAGAGACGCTTCCACATCAGTGCATGTCCCTTGGACATTGAGATAGAACGGGCTTTTCAAAAATATGTGACCGCCTTGTTTTGTAGATAAATCACATGGCTCTTTTTACTTTACTTATCTATACTAATAAAAGGGTAATATGCTAATTAGACTGGATCAACCGCCCATCTTCTGGACGTCTGACTTCCTTCCGGACAAGGTCATGGTGGTGGGGGCCGAGGCAGAGGCAGTTGGGGGACAGATCAGGACCGCAGGGGGTTAGGGGTGACCAGGTCTCCAGGGGAGGGCTGTTGGGGGCAACCAGACCAGCAGGGGAGGGTAGTTGGGGGCACAATCAGGTGGGCAGGGGAGGGCATTTAGGGGCATGACCAGGCTGGCTGGGGAGGGCCGTTGGGGGCGACCAGGCCGGCAGGGGAGGGCCGTTGGGAGTGACCAGGCTAGTAGGGGAGGGCAGTTGGGGGCATTAGGCAGGTGAGTGGTTAGGAGCCAGTGGTCCTGGATTGCGAGAGGGTGCAGGCCGAGCTGAGGGATACAACTCCCCTGCACAAATTTTGTGCACCGGGCCTCTAGTGTTTTATTAATTCTCACCTGAGGATATTTTTTCCATTGCCCTTCAGAGAGAATGGGAGGAAGAGAGGGAGAAGGAGAGAGAGAAACATTGGTGTGAGAGAAACACATCGACTGGTTGCCTGCCACACGTATTCCGACGGGGCGGATCAAACCTGCAGCCCAAGTGCATGCCCTAGACTGGGAATCGAATCCGAGGCCGATGCTCCAGCCACTGAGCCAGCCGAGGGTCTGTTGTTCATAAACCTAGTGCTCCTGCTTTGAGAACCAGGGAGCTGGTTCTTCTAACCCAGCGGTTCTCAACCTGTGGGTCGCGAGCCCTTTGGGGGTCGAACGACCCTTTCACAGGGGTCGCCTAAGACCATCGGAAAACATATATAATTACATATTGTTTTTGTGATTAATCACTATGCTTTAATTATGTTCAATTTGTAACAATGAAATTGGGGGTCACCACAACATGAGGAACTGTATTAAAGGAGCACGGCGTTAGGAAGGTTGAGAACCACTGCTCTAACGTGTGACGTATTTTCCAGAGACCCCATCAGAGGCAGCCACCCCTCCCCCATGCTTAGCAAGTGCCCCACACTGGGGACGATTAAAGGAAGAATGAGTATCATCCAATTAACTTTAGAAATAACATTATAGTCAGAATAATTTTACTGTAGTGTAGTCTGTTCCATGCTGTTATAAGTAGGTTAATTAGCTCAGTTTAAAGTGTGTACCAAACAGAGAAAGGTAAGTATCACTTGACCTCACCTTTATGTGGAATCAAATGAACCAGATAAACTGATGACCAGAATGAACACAGGGAGAAGCATGGACAGACTGGAATCTCAGAGGGAAGGCAGGAGAGGGTGGGGGGGAAGAGATCAGCCAAAGACCTGTGTGCATATGCATAACCCGTGGACACAGACAATAGGGTGGTGAGGGCGGGGGGCGAACAGGAGCGGCTGGAAGAGATAAATGGGGGAAAAAAGAAGACCTATGTAATACTTCCAACAATAAAGATTAAAAAGGTAATAAAATAAAATGTAAAAAAACAACAGAAAATAAAGACAAACAAAAGACACTGTCAATTCTCCACTGTCAGCTGCAGAGGTTTAAAGGGATTTGATGCCAACAAATTGCCAGGCCACTCAGTCCCACCAGCTCCCTTCAGACACCTGGAAGGATTGAAGGTCAGCACGTCCCAGGCTTCGTTCAGAAACGGTGAATGCCAGGCTGGTGTCCCCGGGAGCCGGGCGTGGTGGCAACTGAGAAGAGAAGAAAAAACCTGACTGCTTTATGTTTGATTTTAATCAGGTGCCTAAGCCTCTGACCTTGTGCTAACCTTTTCTGAGTTTGGGGTTTTATTTTAAAGTTGCTCATGGCAGAAGACAACTGCAGGCATACCAGGGCACCAGGCCACCGTGTAGAGAATTATTGCAATAAGGAAAAAGTGTGCACCAAATCGGTTCTTACTGTCTCACCCTACAGCAGGGGTCCTCACACTTTCTAAACAGGGGCCAGTTCACTGTCCCTCAGACCGCTGGAGGGCCGGACTATAGTTTAAAAAAAAACTATGAACAAATTCCTGTGCACACTGCACATACCTTATTTTGAAGTAAAAAAACAACGGGAACAAATACAGTATTTGTATTTGCATGTGGCCCGCGGGCCGTAGTCTGAGGACCCCTGCCCTAAAGCATGTCACAGCCCCGGCCGCCTCCCAGCCGCTGTCCGCCCACTGTTGCCGTTTCCTAACCTGCTTCCTCTCGCCCTCCTCTCAGGGACTGGAGAGCCTCGTGGCCCACAGGGAGTTCCACGCGCCTCTGATCATTGACGAGCACGGCGTCCACGAGCTGGTGAAGAACGGGCTGTGAGGCAGGCGCTGTCCTCGCACCGAGAGCAGCTTCTCCTGGTGACGGACCCACGGGACCCGCAGGCCCTCAGGCTGCCTCCTGCTCCGCGAGCCCCTGAAGCTGCTGCACGGCCCCAGGAGCCGTGGACTGGGTTCAGGGCATTTCTGTGACTCTCCGCTCATTGAAGGTCTTATTTATATTTTTCAATGGTAGGATGTTCCCCGGCCCAGGGGACCATGCCGTCCGGGACACATCCTGCCGCGTGTGTCGGGCAGGGTGCACGCTCGGTCCTCGGCTGGCCTGGCCCCTCACGGTGTACATAGAATGTGCACTGCTCACGTCAAAGGGTTTTACGGTACTGAAGGTTGGTTTTACTTTATCAAAAAGTAAACTTTTTAAAGAAAAGAATTAGACAGGGAAATAAACTTTTAGTCTCTGTGGAGTGTCATTTGTACCTTGAGGAATTCATTCCGTTGGGAAAAGAGGGAATTTGGAAGGAACTTGAGATAATGCAGACAACAGGCTGCCGCTGTGGGAAATGGCAGACACGACGTCCCTCCCCAGCACCGGGCTCTGGTCAGTTCTCGCAGGGACAGGTCCGCAGGCGCATTGGCTGGTCGGGGGCACGTGCGGTGGCACAGCTGAGGGGCGGGGTGCAGGGCCGGCCCTGGCGTGTCCTCGCAGGACGTCTGGCTCAGCCCTGCCAAGGCCGAGGGCCTCGTTCACCCCAGGGCTTTGCCTGCCCGAGCACTCGCGGCACGTCTCCCGGGAGGTTAAACACTGCCCTCCCAGCATTTTTGTCTTCTTTGTTTCCAGCTAGAAGATTTTTAAAAAGGAGATTAATGTGGTTATTAAAACGTGGACCATAGATCATTAGTGTCTAAAATAAGATTTGCATGAAAGTATTGAACTTCATAAATACATTTTACAAAGCTTTTATTGACCAAACGCATGAAATGAGCATCTGGATAAATGAAAAATTCTAAAATCTGTCTCGGAAGCGATGGATGCCTTTCCTCTTCCCTGACCGGCTGTGGCGGGGGAGTCCTGGGAGGGCCCTGGGTGTGGAAGTAGAAGTGTCAGGCCCGGTTCTGGCACTCGATGCTGGTACTGGTGTCTACACTCATTTTCTGTTGAGAGCCCTAACCATGTGTTGAGCATATTTTCTGTTTTATCTCAGTAATAGCCCGACTGCTGCTTTCCATCCCATTTCTCAAAAAGATTTGTGAGGTTTGCGTTCTCCATCCGAGCGAGCTCCTGTCCCTGCCTGTCTGCCAGGTTCCCCCACTGCCCCTCCCGCGCTGGGTCTCACCGCGATGGCCGGCCGGGACGGGTTTGATTGCGAGGACTGTGGTGGGTCTGGGTGCGAGGTGCTAGCAGTCTCTTCCTTCACAAGCCCTAGTCGGGAAATGCTCATGACAATAGGGGTTAGCGGCCTTGACAGCTGAGTGAGATTAAAACCCAAGTGTCTCGACTCCAGGCCCTGCCTTCATGAGGCTGTGCTGCCCTGCCTGCCTCCGCACCCAGGGCCTCCACACACCCAGGGCCTCCACACCCAGGGCCTCCGCACCCAGAGCCTCCGCACCCAGGGCCTCCACACACCCAGGGCCTCCGCACCCAGGGCCTCCACACACCCAGGGCCTCCGCACCCAGGGCCTCCACACCCAGGGCCTCCGCACCCAGAGCCTCTGCACCCAGGGCCTCCACACACCCAGGGCCTCCGCACCCAGGGCCTCCGCACCCAGGGCCTCCACACACCCAGGGCCTCCAAACCCAGGGCCTCCGCACACCCAGGGCCTCCACACCCAGGGCCTCCGCACCCAGGGCCTCCACACCCAGGGCCTCCACACACCCAGGGCCTCCGCACACCCAGGGCCTCCGCACCCAGAGCGCTCTGGGCGGCGCCCTGCGCCAGCTGCAGCTGCAAAAGAGTAAAGGCACCAGGCAGTGCGGCCCTCCTGCAGCTGCCGGTGGAGGAGGATGGAGAAGCTGGGAGAGAGCAGGCCACATGACAGGCCGTGTGCTCAGAGGTGGGCCAGCCTGCAGCCTCCAGGAGGAAGCAGCACCAGCACCACGAGAGCCCAGAGGTCACAATGAGATGCTGCCGCCAGGGCCATGCCCTGGGTGGCGTGAAATAAGGGGAACTGTGACCACCACGCAGCCTCTGCCCACTTACTCTAATGTATAGGAAGGAGCATGTGTGCGTGCACGTGTGTCTCTCTGTGGGTGTGCATGTGTGTATTTGTATCTGCATGTGTGCACAAGTGTGTATCTGTATGTGTCTGTGTGTGTGCATATGAGTGTGCGTGTGGTTGCAGGGACTAGCAAAGCAGTTCTGGGAATAGCTAAATCAACGTTTGAGCCCAGAACTGCGCTGTGTTTAGATGAGTGGCTGTGTCAGTGGGAACGTTTTTCTCACCCCCCCTCCCCCTTCCTTCAGTCTCTGCACACGTGTCCACTGCTCGAAGGCACACGGAGGCCCATGTGCTTGGCCGTGGAGAGAAGGGCCGGCACGAAATCAGTTCCATTCATTGTGCTGTGGGTCATGGGGCGGGGACCTCGGTCACGTGCTTCTGGGGAGAAGAAAATCCTCCGTACGGTTTGTGCCGTGGGGTACAGGTGGGAGTTGGAAACGCCACCCACAGGCAGCAGTTGTCAGACTGCTTTGCTCACGGACCTTATCTCAGTCAGAGGTGAGACGTCCTAGTGGCAACCACACTGAAGGCCCAGCGTGTTCTTGCGATCAGCGTCTGTTAGAAAGGGCAGCGTCTGCCTCCCGTGGGCCCGGCCTCTGCACTTCACCGACCTTCCCCAGGGCCGTTCCGGCTGGCTGCTGGAGGCTCCGGGCGTGGCGGCCGTGGCCCCTGCGTGTCCTCGGCAGCCCGGCCTGTCGGGGCTGCAGGGAGCCAGCCTTGCGGGGAAAAGGAGGTCGCGCTGGAGCCTGGGCGCAGGTGCGCGGCTGGTCCTTCACGCACTTCTGAATGCGGACGGGCTGGTTGTGAGCCAGCTGCTCCCGGCCTGTCGCACCGCTCGGCCTGGGTGGCCTGTGCTGCCTTCCCAGGAGGCTGTGTCTGTGCAGTCGGGGCAGCAGGTGCCAATGCTCAGGCACTGGAGGAAGCTCCACCCGAGGCTCCAGGCAGTTGCCGTCTGCGTACCCGGGGCCCACATCCACTCCCGGCCAACACTGGCATCTCCCCGGCCCCCAGCTCGGCAGGCACAGGCTGTCTGCTGTCAACACTCGCCTCCCAGAAGGACAAACAGGTCACGTGGTCTGAGCATTTTGCATAGGAGGCAACCAAGGACCAAAGAGAAGTGCCCTGTGGCCAGTGACAAAGCACAGACTAGAGTGTAGGTCAGCCAGACTTGGAACTGAGGGCTTCAGTTCACTGAGAGTAATTGAAGGTCAAAGTGTGTATCCAATGGTAGGAACTGTAGAAGGAGATGAGGAAGGGGAGAGTAGGATGGGTCCAGATCCAAATCCCAGAAAGTACAAACAGTATGGATTGTAGAAATTAGTAAAGTTCTTATTTTATACTAGTGCCCCAGTGAATGGATCCGTGCACATTGAAAGGTACTTAATTAGAAGGGCTGGGCGAGACGGGCTGGACACACCCTGGAGCCAACCTCTGAGGTCCCTTCCCAGCTGGCTGCACCTGGGGCGACACCGTGGCTTGAAGGGTGTCTGCAGAGTAAGTAGGGTCCCTTTGGCAGGTGGGGTCCCTTGGCCTGGTCTGCAGGGATCAGGCCATAACAGGCTTTCTGACATCCTCGAAGGGGTCCCAGAGTGTGAGGGCACTGTAAAGCTGCTTTCATACAGGGTGTGGAATGCAAACGCAAGTGAGCAGTAAACAAGATTCGAGGCCGACAATGCCCCAGCAACAACATAACCCACGGCTGAAGGTAGAATCGAACGGCCCCGCGAGGAATCGGGCTCCCTCCTCTCTGGTGTCGGGGTGTGTCACCCGAGAACTGCCACGGCCAAGTCACTGCAGCTCTGCAGCTCCTGGCTTGAGTGTCTGCCCCGTGGTGCTCAGTGTATGTCAGTGATGGTGAACCTTTTGAGCTCGGCATGTCAGCATTTTGAAAAACCCTAACTTAACTCTGGTCCCGTGTCACATATAGAAATTTTTTGATATTTGCAACCATAGTAAAACAAAGACATATATTTTGATATTTATTTTATATATTTAAATGCCCTTTAACAAAGAAAAATCATCTAAAAAAATGAGTTCACGTGTCACCTCTGACACGTGTGTCATAGGTTCGCTATCACTGGTGTATGTTATAGTGACCGGTCGGATGGGTGGAGGGACACTTAGCATATTAGCCTTTTATATATATAGACTAGTGGCCCGGTGCACAAAATTCGTGTACATTACAAGGGGATTAATTAGAGGAAATATTTTAATATTGCTATTTGCCCTTTATGATAGAAGTGTCAGAGATGAAAGAAAATTAGCCAAATGTATATGAAAATCTCCCTCCTGTCAGAGTCTGGGGTGCACCATAGGACCCAGAGTCAGGTCCCCGCCCACCCATGCACACCTTGAAATCGCATGAGATCCAGATCCAGTTGGCCCCACCGTCAAGCCCTGCAGGGCAAGGGGTGCTTCTTCAGGTCCCCCATCAAGCCCCACTGGGCGGGGGGCAAGGACTCAGGTCCCCTTGCCCAGCCTCAGGTCCCCTGGCCTGGCCTCAGGTCCCCCATCAAGCCCCACTGGGCAGGGGGCAAGGACTCAGGTCCCCTTGCCCAGCCTCAGGTCCCCTGGCCTGGCCTCAGGTCCCCCATCAAGCCCCACTGGGCAGGGGGCAAGGACTCAGGTCCCCTTGCCCAGCCTCAGGTCCCCTGGCCTGGCCTCAGGTCCCCCATCAAGCCCCACTGGGCGGGGGGCAAGGACTCAGGTCCCCAGGCCTGGCCTCAGGTCCCCCGGCCCTGGTTCGAGGGCATGAGGGCGCGAGGGCATAGCGACCATTTGCATATTAGCTCTATTATATAGGATGCTCTCTCCACACCTCCCTGCAACAGAAGTCCTTTGGTTTGTTTGGACCCAGAATGTCAGACCATGGCTACGCTGTTACAGCATGCAGGAGCGAGACCCAGAGGCCCTTCTCTGCTCTGCTTAAAAAAATGCCTGGGTACATTTTTCTTGCTTTACACTCTCAGAAGATTTATATAGGAGAATTCTTTTTAACTCATGGAGCAGAGCTTACCTAGTATTTACAAATCAACCCTTGACCCAAAGCATAATGAAAATATCAATTTTCAGTTGGCAGGCCAAAAAAAGTTCTATTTTAGACAATCTTATTTTTTCCAAGTGTGCAACTGAGATTATGATAGTTTCACATTTCTATAATCGATTTCTTTTTTACAGAGCGCCTGTTTAGAGCCTCAAACTCAGAACACCCATTTTATTTTCATTGGATTCTTTTCTCTGAAAACTACAAATTACGTTTATGTTATTTCCCAAACCCGCTTCCTTTCTTTTCTCCATCCCTGGGTTCTCAAGTGATTGCTCCATGTGGAGACCCGACAGTAGCTGGTGCTGTGGAGCTGGTTGAAGTCCATATGTTTAACCAGCTGTTTAACCAGGAACACAGTCCAACCTGGTGGTCACCAGACCTCAGATGTATCTGCAAATAAGGTATCTCCCTCTCCCAGCAAGACCTCCTCATCTGGCTTTCCATAGACAACGGGACTCGGGACAAGCAGGACACACCAACACTACATCATTTACAACATTCGAAAGTGAAAAATTGGAAGTTTTACCAATATCCTGTTTTTGTCATTCCACAGAACGTTTTTTTGTGTGTGCGGCTGCCTTTTCTACTTTTTCCATTTTCTTTGAGACATTATTTTCAAATGTGCATTTTAGGGATATGATTATGTAATATTGTGTTTCAGATTTGGAGGCTTTGTGGGTTGTTTCTTGAGACCCTGTCTTTTCAGCTAACTTCAAAATAGAAATGGAAGTGCTGGAGAATCGAGATTAGAGCTGGGAGCCAGGCCGATGCAGTAGGCCCTCAGCAGCCTTCGCCCCTGCACTCTCTGGGTGTCTTTTGCTAGTTGCTTCTTATTTTCATCAGCATCTTCTGTGAGGGGTCAGGGGTCAGGACACCTGGGCTCTCACCTGCCTTGTGATGAACCAGAGCGACCAGGGCCGAGTCATGGCTCCTTCCAGCCCCAGTCCCTCACTTGCAAAGTGGAGTGGTGTGTGTGCGTGTCTGTGCGTGCGTGGGCATGTACGTGTGTGTGCATGTGCATGTACGTGCGTGCGCGTGGGCATGTACGTGTGCGCGCGTGGGTGCGTGTACGTGTGTGCGTGTGCGTGCGTGTGCGTGCGTGGGCATGTATGTGTGCATGCGTGTGCATGTACGTGTGTGCGCGTGGGCATGTACGTGTGTGTGCGTGGGCATGTACGTGTGTGTGCATGTACGTGTGTGTGCGTGGGCATGTATGTGTGTGCGCGTGCGTGCGTGTGCGTGCGTGGGCATGTACGTGTGTGCTTGTGAAGGACTTGGCTCACTGAGCTGCACGTGCACTTCTCTGTGACCCGATAAATATTTCTGGTTGTGCGTCTGAGCCTCACCCACCTGTGCTTCCAACGTTCCCTGATGTCCTCCCCTGACGCCCGCTTCCTAGGTGTCTCCATTATATGTGGTTCCTGCCTGTGTTGGGGCTTTGAAGTGTATTTTTTTCTGGTTTAGGTTAATTCCCATGAACATATTCTGTATTGTGTGGCAAACTCCGACTCTCTATATTTATTGAGAGTATTTAACTGTTTTTACTGTTAACTGTTGCAAAGGCCAGAGGGGTCCCTTCCGCTCCTCCTCTGTCCACATGGATCAGTGGTTGCTATGAGGCAGCTCGGTTGTAACTGCTTTACACTTTTAGCTCATTTATTCTTCACAACAACCCTCCAAGCTACATACCAGGGACGTGGGGCTCTCTTCTCTCTCTTTGCCTTTCACTGTAAAATCCTATAAACATTTTCTCATCACGGCTCTTCCTTTCCTCCAGGCGATCGTTCCCGCGCCTGGCAGCTGGCCTTTCACTCTCTGAGGGCGTTAGCACCTCACTCAGAATCTCCGCCTGCGGGGCCACCTTCCCGCCTGTGCTCCCAGCTACTCCAGGCCTTTCTCCCTCCCCCACTGCAAAGGCACAGCTGCCGCTCCGGAGAGGGCCTTGTCACCAAGCCTTTCCTCCAGTGTGGGAGGCACTTTCTGGCCAGGACATCTCTGGTGGCTTCGTTCTGTCTGCCTGGGATTCCAAATTGTATTTGTTCCCCAAGACCCTGAAAAATGCTATTTTTTTCATGGAGCTCACCATCCATCTAACAAGAATCTTACAACCTAGACCTCATTCTGGGCATTTATTTTCTACCACATATTACAATTCCGCTCCCATGGATTGAGTAAGACAAGAGGTTTGAGCCGTTGGGGGAGACCTCCTCTGGCTGTTCAGCAAGGACAGGGGGAGGGAGGACAGAGGGAAGGGAGGGCTGCTGGTCAGGCTTGACACGGAAGCGAAGCTGCGCCTCCAGCAGCGAATCCTGCAAAGGCCAGAGGGGTCCCTCCCGCTCTTCCTCTGGGAAGGGGGGCCGAGGCGCTCGCGGCTTATTGTCATCATTTAGGGACACACCTGTGACAGTTTCCAAGTGGGAGCACGTATCCCCTGAGAGGGACTAGGATACGCCGATGAGCTCAGGTTCGGGTCGGAGGGAAGGAAGTGGTGGTTGGGGGCCTGGAATGAGCAGAAAGAACACGTAGGGACATTCATTCCAGAATCATAATTTTTTTTAAAAGAAGAAGAATGCTTACAAAGGTCATCTGTAATGGAACCCTGACGGGCGAGGATGGCTGATGCTGACCAAGGCCGGGCTCCACTGCAGGAGACCAACACGCACCTAGTGACGCCTCCCCAGGGAGAGGCGGCCAACAGCCCGCCTTCGAGCCGAGGAAGCTGTGTCACAGAAGGCGGGTCATGGGTGGGTCCGATCGGGCAGGAGAACCTGGTGAATGACGACTATAAAGCGAGGAGGTGGTGGTACAATAAGTAAAAACAGTTAAATACTCTCAATAAATATAGAGAGTCGGAGTTTGCCACACAATACAGAATATGTTCATGGGAATTAACCTAAACCAGAAAAAAATACACTTCAAAGATTTAGAACAAAGAGAATAACCTTTAAGCCCAAAATTAGCAGAAGGAAGGAGATAAAGTTCAGAACAGAAATTAAGAATAGAAAAACAATAAAAAGTTCAATAAAACTAAGAGTTGGTTTCTTGAAAAGATAAGCAAAATTGACAAACATTTAGCTAAACTAAGAAAAGACGCAAATAAAACTGTAAACGGAAGAGGAGACATTGTAACCAGTAACCCCAGAGACCCGCACAGGGAGAGGCTGCTGCGACCCAGGCCGACGGGCATTCCAGCCCACCTGGCCCCGCCAGCCCTCACGCAGGAGGCTTTCCCTGTTTATTTTGGCCTAAAATCTCTTAAACGTTTAAAGTAAAAGCATTTTGTGCAATTGCACGGTGTTTTGGAAAGCGTGATGGGGGGGACTCGAGAGGTGGGTTCCAGCTCTGCTTCGCCTCCTGTACTGAGACCTCGGACAGGTGGCCTCCCTGGGGACTCGGGGTGAGAGTGCCTCCGGGTCCCAGGCACCTGTGCTCAGGTGGGAGCAGTTGCCCTTGCTCTGTCCTCCGGTCCCAGCACAGAAGCTGGCCTGGCTGGTGGTGAGCACCGGCCTGCGCCTCCCAGGAGCGCGAATTGCAGACTCAGCCTGGCCTTTGTCCTGGAGGCTTGGAGTGCCGCTGGCCATAGAAATTCCCTCCTGCTTTCGCTTGTTGTGTTGGAGCCCGAGAGCTGGTGTTTGCGGGGCAGCACGGTCCGTGCAGAGAGCCGAGAGGTGGCCAGGAAGCAAACCCTGTCCCTGAGCCGTCTGCCTGTCCCCCTCCCGCAGGCCCGGGTGTCTGTGCCTCCCGCTGGGTCCAGGGAGGCCTCCTTGCTCCCGTTCCTCTTACGAAGTGTCTCCTGCTCTGGGCGCTCTGAGGGACGGCCCCTCCATGGTCCCTGCCCACCCCTGTGCACCCCCAGCCTTGCTGGTCTCGGGCTGAGCCATCAGGGCCTGCCCAGCCGGAGTGGAGGAGACGCAAGGCCTGGGAGCCTGGAGGAAGCAGTGTCTTTGGAGCCGTCTCTGAGGTGCGTTAGGTCCTGTGACCTCCTGTTGCCATCCACCCCGGCCCCACTGTCTCCGGACCTGGGCCCTGGGGCCCTGCACCCCGGAACCGGCAGCCTGAGTGTGGGGCATCTGGGCTCGGCGGGGTCGAGGCCCGCAGCCTGGGTGGATGGAGAGGAAGGCAATTTGTCATTTCGGAGCCGAGGGAGCTCCTTGCTGCGGCCCCTCCCCTTCCGCGTGACCTCTGGCCACGGCCACGGACAGAGAAACAGGGAAAGGCTCCCGAACAGATGGGAAGTGCTTGTCTGCGCCTGAGTGCAGGCCCCTCAGGAGTTGAGTGGGAAAATAGGGATCCTGGGGCCTCCAGTGTTTGTGTGGGGGAGCGTGGGAGGACGGGATGGGATCAGATCTCCCCGGGGCGGGGGTGGGGGGCAGCTCTGTGCTCAGCTCCGCGTGTGCGACCCCATGTCCTGGGAGCTCCGGCGGGAGGGATCCCACCGTGCGCTGTGTCCCGAGCTCCCGCCAGGAGGGACACGGAGCGGGTCGCCGGCGGGGACCAGTGCGGGCGGAGGGGGACAGGGCGGAAGAGAGCTGTGTCTTTAAGACTGTGCGGTGGTTATACGTACTTTTCTCTCCTGTGAATGGGTTTTGCTGTAAATTACAGCTCTGCCCCTGGTCCCTTGGGTCAGAAGAACTGGTCTCCAAACAGAAACCGCTCCGATTGGTGCCCTGCGCTTCCCTCCCAGCCCCTTCCTAATTGAAACCAAATGTGCGGCGTGCTGGATGCTGGGAGCCTGGCGCCGGCCCAGGAATCCTCAGAATGCGAGGTTTCTCGCAAAGGCATCTTGCATCAGCCCCGTGGATGTGCCGCCGCGGCCGCCGGCTGAGCCTGAGCGGGCGGCCTTCACACCCGCTCTGCTCTCCCTGCGGCCGGACCGGGACCACAGCTCCGTCCTCGGCCTCTGCCCGCAGCGCGCGCTCCTGGATGAGCGTAAGTTCCGCGTGTTTTTTTCTTTCCTTCGTTTTCTTTCTTTTCCGCAAACGAAAGCTCTGACCGTGCTCCTGGCGTCTCCGGAAGAGTTTACAGAGGAGGCCGGAGGCGCTTCTTCAGGTGGGGCCGGGGCAGCGGGCGGCTCCCGGAACCCGGGCCTCCCTGCTCCAGGCGCTGGGCTCTGGTTCCAGGGAAGATCGATCGGCAGAGCCGCGCCGAGGGCCAGGCAGCCACAGGCCCGGCAGCCGCGGGTGGAGGCAGGCCTGGACGGGGAGCCCGGTGGCGGGGGCGCTGGGCGGGAGCGGGGCTGGCACTGGCCTCTGAGGCCCCAGTTTGAGAGAGGATGTTCCCTGGTGCTTTGTTTTGGGGGCATCTTGGGCAGAGGGGTGCCTCGCCCCGAGGTTCTGTGGCGGGGCCTGCGTGGACGCGATGGGAAAGCCCGCTGCCGCCCTGGTCCCCGCGCCGGCCTGGCGACGCTGCCTTTGTCCCAGGACTTGGGGCTGTTTGCCTTGTTGGCTATGGGGCCTCTGAGTTGTGGCCGAGGCTCAAGAGTCCCATCGACAGGAAGGAGCCTGTCCAAGGGCGGACGCCGCCAGCCATTTCAGGCGGGAGCCCTGCCGGGCGGCGGGGCCTCAGCACCATTTTGCTGTCTGCCTGGCCGCAGCGCCCTCCCAGGAAGTCGGGGCCTGAAAGGCACTGGTGTCACCTGGCCTCGCCCGGGGCTGGGGGTGAGCTGGCCTGCGTGGGGCCTCTGCTTCCCGTCCCTCTGGCCCAGCTCCATGGAGCCACTGCGGGCAGCACGGTCGGACCCCGACAGTGAGCAGGGTGCTGAGGGCGTGGTGGGGCATGGTGTCTGTGGGTGCCCTGGGCTGTGTGTGGACACAAGACAGCAACCCCCAAGTGCTCACAGCACCCCAGGCTCCGCTCAGAGCTCCGCTGGTCACGGCTCCACCTTCTGCAGGGGGCGGCCCAGGAGGGTGAAGGGGGAGCCGTGGGCCAGGTGCTTAAACGCAGTAGTAAGTCTGACAGCCGTGCCGCCCTGGCTGTCTGTGTTTTCTAGCGGCCAGGGCCAGCACAGCAGGTGTACAAATGATGCGATGTTGTCTGCCTGGGAAATGCTCACTCCCCATCGTCTGTCCCCATAGAAGAGCCTCGTCCTCTCGGGATGAGGACTCAGACCTGTGCCCGAGTCCCCAGCAGTGCGCCCGCCGCGCGGCTCTGAGAAGGCGCTGGGCGGCCTGGCGGCGGCTCATTCTGGGGCTCCGTGAGCGCCTCCGTCCTGCAGAGCCCGGGAGAGCCGCCGGCTCGGTGGGTGCCCCAACCGGCACCCCTCCGGCCCCTGGTCTGTGCGGGTGGCAGCCGCGCCTCCTGGTGCTGCTGCTCCGAGAGGTCCTGGACGTGGCCGCGCCTGAAGGCTCTGCAGGGCCTGCACCCCCAGTTCAGTGGGTGGTCATGTGAGCAGCCTCGGCCAGGAGGGGTGTGCTGGCCGGAGGGGGTGCGCCCGGGCATGTGACTGACCGGGTGGCCTGTCTCCATGGCCACCTTCTTGATGGAAGCCGTCCCTGCTCGCGGTCAGTGTCCCCAGGTTTCTATCGGAGCCCGTGGCTGGCGTGGCCAGGACCCCTCCCCAGCTGTGCCCGAGTCCCTGCGGGATCTGCGTCCCGGACGAGGATCAGCCCTGGTCGCTCCTCTGCATTTTCCCGACGCAGCGCCCGCGTGTCACTCTGTGCAGCGGGGTCTGAGGCGCCGTCACCTCCAGTGTCTTTTGGGGAATTGTTGATATTTGGTTCCAAAAAGTATAGAAGCAGCCGCGACGGGAAAGCGGGAGCCTTGCTGCCTGCCCCCCGCACGCTCGGCGCTGGTCTCGCAGTGCAGCCCGGTGCTGTGCTGGGGACGGGGCCGCCTGCGTCCAGGCCCCGGGGCCCTGAGGTCTCGGCAGGCCCATCAGCTGTTGTCACCCACGAGGTCCTGAATCCGCTCAGCCACCCTGTGGGTGCAGCTCCCTGTGGTGGATGCACGGCGCTGGGTGGGCAGGTGACCGCGTGGGCGTCCAGACCACACCGTTTCCTCGTCAGACCCCGGCACCCCCTACCCTGCCACCACCCACTCTTCCCAAGGCAGGGGCTCCCCCTGGCCTCTCTCAGGCCCTGGAAATGGATGAGAGCAGGGGTCTCTGAGTGTGTGCTCACCCCTGACTACCCAGGCACCCCCTTCTCAGGAGTCAGCTCCTCAGGGCAGTCGGCCGCTGGGCACTGTGAGCACAAGCAGCCGTACCAGGTCGGCCCTCCGGCACGGGCACCTCCCCCCGCACGTGGGCACCTCCTCCACTGCCCATCTCTGCCCGCTGGGCCTCCACCTTTGCTGGCATCACAGGCCCCTGGAGCTCTGTAAACAGGCAGATCCAGGCGCCACCCCAGACGGCCAAGAAGGACGTGTGTGCCCGGTGACCAGGGCACCTGGACCGAGCCGCCTCCCTCAGTGACTGGTGGGTGTCCTGCCTCCTGTGGTGCCTGGAGGACAACGCGGGGTTTCGTCTTCATCTCAAGGATGGACTCAGAGTGGAGAACGTGGTCTTGGGAAGGATGCGCCTCTGGCCAGAGCCTCACAGCCCGAGGCCGGTGAGCAGGAGGCATAGGCCCGACCGTCAGGGGGCTTCCCGGGGCGGGGCCAGTATCCCTTCCTGTCCTAAACGACGTGGCCAGAACTAGACAGGTTTGCATGCCTGTGGCCAGAAGGAAGCTGCGTGGATGTGGCGTTTTCTGCTTCACTCCGTCCGAGGTTAATGGGACTCACTCCTGTTTGGCAGCAGGTTCATAGTATCGACTAAGGCGGGGTGCCAGCCCCGCTTCTCAGACCCCCTGTTCCGCCTCGGGCTCCCTTCTATGCTCTGCTCCCCCGTGCCCGGCTCCATCCTCAGACAGCCACGTTCTCCATGTTCAAAACCGCTCCTCCTTGCTTGTCCCGGGCTCTATCCTGGGTCACGTGCCCCGTCATGTGTGGCTGGGGCTGCCCATCGCGCTGAGCTGTCACCATAACTCGGCTATGGAAATGATCCCCTTCTGTGAGACGAAGTTATGTTTCCAGAGTGAGCTCAGTCTACGCCTGCCCCCTGGCCTCCCCTGAGCCCTCGGTGGGTGGCTCCTCTCACACCTGCAGGACCACTCTCCCTCGTGGAGCAGGGGACCCAGTGTCCCCGAGACCTTTTCGGGGAATCCACAGGTCACCGCTGTCTTCATAGCGGCACTAGATGCTCTGCCTCTCTCTCTCTCTCTCTCTCTCTCTGCCACGAGGTGACGTGACATTCACTCTTGCAGCAAATTGAATCCAGAAGCAGCAGAGACTCCTGTGTCCCAGTGCCACCCTTCTCACTAAAAACTTCTGAAAAGACGTATTTTTAGAAAAAGTCATTATTTATGTTACCACGCAATTGTCATTTCACTGATTTGTAAATGACGAGCTCACAGTCCTCGTGTCTTCTGAGTTGATGGATGTCATGAGCAGCCTCTGGAGAGCCTGTGGGCCCGGTGGGTGTGGGGTCAATAGGGGAAGAAAAGGGGACTGAGGCTGGGTCGTCCACTTGCTCTCCACACATCTCGGGCCCAGGGCCGCACCCCAGTTAGAGGTCAGTTCTGGGGTCCCTGCTCAGGGGGACGGCCCGGCCCCACAGGGCGCGGGGTGCGGGACCTTTCCCATCCCCTCAGGACCTGCCCGGACCTCTGGTTCCCGCGTCCACCCGGGTCTCTGCTGACATTGCCATGTTATTTATTTAAAATGCATCTTACACAACAGATGCCGGTGATTTGGGGGAAACACTGAATGGAACCACTACCAGCAGCATGAACGCCAGAGCCCGTGAGAGGGTCAGAGGCCTCAGTACTAGGGAGCCTGGTCCCCGGCGGCTCCTGCAGATGGATACACCCCCCACCTCCCTGTCTTCATGGCGGCAGCAGGTCAGCAGGTCGGTCTGGGTCTGGGACTGTCAGTCAGCAGGCCCCGCGTGCAGTGCTGGGACTGTCAGTCAGCAGGCCCCGCATGCAGTGCTGGGACTGTCAGTCAGCAGGCCCCGCATGCAGTGCTGGGACTGTCAGTCAGCGGGCCCAGTGTGCAGTGCTGGGACTGTCAGTCAGCAGGCCCCGCATGCAGTGCTGGGACTGTCAGTCAGCGGGCCCAGTGTGCAGTGCTGGGACTGTCAGTCAGCGGGCCCAGTGTGCAGTGCTGGGACTGTCAGTCAGCGGGCCCAGTGTGCAGTGCTGGGACTGTCAGTCAGCAGGTCCCTGTGTGCAGTGCTGGGACTGTCAGTCAGCAGGTCCCTGTGTGCAGTGCTGGGACTGTCAGTCAGCAGGCCCCACATGTAGTGCTGGGACTGTCAGTCAGCAGGTCCCCGCGTGCAGTGCTGGGACTGTCAGTCAGCAGGCCACACGTGCAGTGCTGGGACTGTCAGTCAGCAGGTCCCGTGTGCAGTGCTGGGACTATCAGTCAGGAGGCCCCGCGTGCAGTGCTGGGACTGTCAGTCAGCATGCCCCGCGTGCAGTGCTGGGACTGTCAGTCAGCAGGTCCCTGTGTGCAGTGCTGGGACTGTCAGTCAGCAGGTCCCCGCGTGAAGTGCTGGGACTGTCAGTCAGCAGGCCACACGTGCAGTGCTGGGACTATCAGTCAGCGGCCCCATGTGTAGTGCTGGGACTGTCAGTCAGCAGGTCCCGTGTGCAGTGCTGGGACTATCAGTCAGGAGGCCCCGCGTGCAGTGCTGGGACTGTCAGTCAGCAGGCCCCGCATGCAGTGCTGGGACTGTCAGTCAGCAGGCCCCACATGCAGTGCTGGGACTGTCAGTCAGCAGGCCCCGCATGCAGTGCTGGGACTGTCAGTCAGCGGGCCCAGTGTGCAGTGCTGGGACTGTCAGTCAGCGGGCCCAGTGTGCAGTGCTGGGACTGTCAGTCAGCGGGCCCAGTGTGCAGTGCTGGGACTGTCAGTCAGCAGGTCCCTGTGTGCAGTGCTGAGACTGTCAGTCAGCAGGCCCCACATGTAGTGCTGGGACTGTCAGTCAGCAGGCCCCACGTGCAGTGCTGGGACTGTCAGTCAGCAGGTCCCCGCGTGCAGTGCTGGGACTGTCAGTCAGCAGGCCACACGTGCAGTGCTGGGACTGTCAGTCAGCAGGTCCCGTGTGCAGTGCTGGGACTATCAGTCAGGTGGCCCCGCGTGCAGTGCTGGGACTGTCAGTCAGCATGCCCCGCGTGCAGTGCTGGGACTGTCAGTCAGCAGGTCCCTGTGTGCAGTGCTGGGACTGTCAGTCAGCAGGTCCCCGCGTGAAGTGCTGGGACTGTCAGTCAGCAGGCCACACGTGCAGTGCTGGGACTGTCAGTCAGCAGGCCCCACATGTAGTGCTGGGACTGTCAGTCAGCAGGTCCCCGCGTGCAGTGCTGGGACTGTCAGTCAGCAGGCCACACGTGCAGTGCTGGGACTGTCAGTCAGCAGGTCCCGTGTGCAGTGCTGGGACTATCAGTCAGGAGGCCCCGCGTGCAGTGCTGGGACTGTCAGTCAGCATGCCCCGCGTGCAGTGCTGGGACTGTCAGTCAGCAGGTCCCTGTGTGCAGTGCTGGGACTGTCAGTCAGCAGGTCCCCGCGTGAAGTGCTGGGACTGTCAGTCAGCAGGCCACACGTGCAGTGCTGGGACTATCAGTCAGCGGCCCCATGTGTAGTGCTGGGACTGTCAGTCAGGAGGCCCTGTGTGCAATGCTGGGACTGTCAGTCAGCATGCCCCGTGTGCAGTGCTGGGACTGTCAGTCAGCAGGTCCCCACGTGCAGTGCTGGGACTGTCAGTCAGGAGGCCCCGTGTGCAGTGCTGGGACTGTCAGTCAGGAGGCCCCACGTGCAGTGCTGGGACTGTCAGTCAGCGGGCTGCGCGTGCAGTGCTGGGACTGTCAGTCAGCAGGTCCCTGTGTGCAGTGCTGGGACTGTCAGTCAGCAGGCCCTGTGTGCAGTGCTGGGACTGTCAGTCAGCAGGTCCCTGTGTGCAGTGCTGGGACTGTCGGTCAGGAGGCCCCGCGTGCAATGCTGGGACTGTCGGTCAGCAGGCCCCATGTGCAGTGCTGGGACTGTCGGTCAGTGGGCCCCGTGTGCAGTGCTGGGACTGTCGGTCAGTGGGCCCCGCGTGCAATGCTGGGACTGTCAGTCAGCAGGTCCCTGTGTGCAGTACTGGGACTGTCAGTCAGCGGGCCCCACCCGCGTGCAGTGCTGGGACTGTCAGTCAGCGGGCCCCACCCGCGTGCAGTGCTGGGACTGTCAGTCAGCAGGCCCCACCCACGTGCAGTGCTGGGACTGTCAGTCAGCAGGCCCCGCGTGCAGTGCTGGGACTGTCGGTCAGTGGGCCCCGCATGCAGTGCTGGACTGTCAGTCAGCAGGTCCCTGTGTGCAGTGCTGGGACTGTCAGCGGGCCCCACCCATGTGCAGTGCTGGGACTGTCAGTCAGCAGGCCCCGTGTGCAGTGCTGGGACTGTCGATCAGTGGGCCCCGTGTGCAGTGCTGGGACTGTCAGTCAGCAGGCCACGCGTGCAGTGCTGGGACTGTCAGTCAGCAGGCCCCGCGTGCAGTGCTGGGACTGTCGGTCAGTGGGCCCCGCGTGCAGTGCTGGGACTGTCAGTCAGCAGGTCCCTGTGTGCAGTGCTGGGACTGTCAGTCAGCGGGTCCCACCCACGTGCAGTGCTGGGACTGTCAGTCAGCAGGCCCCGCGTGCAGTGCTGGGACTGTCGGTCAGTGGGCCCCGCGTGCAGTGCTGGGACTGTCAGTCAGCAGGTCCCTGTGTGCAGTGCTGGGACTGTCAGTCAGCGGGCCCCACCCACGTGCAGTGCTGGGACTGTCAGTCAGCAGGCCCCGTGTGCAGTGCTGGGACTGTCGGTCAGTGGGCCCCGTGTGCAATGCTGGGACTGTCAGTCAGCAGGCCCCGTGTGCAGTGCTGGGACTGTCGGTCAGTGGGCCCCGCGTGCAGTGCTGGGACTGTCAGTCAGCAGGTCCCTGTGTGCAGTGCTGGGACTGTCAGTCAGCGGGCCCCACCCACGTGCAGTGCTGGGACTGTCAGTCAGCAGGCCCCGTGTGCAGTGCTGGGACTGTCGGTCAGTGGGCCCCGTGTGCAGTGCTGGGACTGTCGGTCAGTGGGCCCCGTGTGCAGTGCTGGGACTGTCGGACAGTGGGCCCCGTGTGCAGTGCTGGGACTGTCAGTCAGCAGGCCCCGCGTGCAGTGCTGGGACTGTCGGTTAGTGGGCCCTGTGTGTAGTGCTGGGACTGTCAGTCAGCAGGCCCCACCTGTGGTGCTGGGACCAGGCTGGGTCCTGGAGTCTGGAATCTGGACCTGCAGCCCCGAGGGAGGAGCCCTCTCCTTTGTGCCGGCAGAGAGAGAGGGCAAGCCCACCGTGGCCCAGACGTGTCCGTTCCTCGCAGTTTCTGCAGTTTTCAGAGCGAAGAGTCAAGAAAGTGGCTGCAAGCTCTTGGGGGGAAGGCTGAGTCCCCAGGGGTTTCTCCTAAGTGTCAAGCCTTTCACGGGTTTGCCTGTTCATTTTCTGGGGCCCCGCCCCCATGCCACCTTAGCCACCTTGTGGGAGAAGATATCTCAGGTGCCCTTGTCCCCACACAGTCCTTGAAAGGAATTCTTTCCTCCTTTCCCCTCTCCCCCCGGGTCCTCTCCCTCCCCTCCCTTCCCCACAACAGGCTCCCGATACTGCATTGCTAAGAGGTCTTAGCCTAGCCTCCATGGCATGCATTTCAGAATGAACAATTCGTAGCTACAGTTAACCACTGACCAGAAGTTATTGCAGCTTCTCTATTGCATGAGATCCTCAAACATTAATTATCTGAATCATTCTGCTGTACCTTTCAGAGACTATCATTGTGGTCTTTCCTTCCCCGGCCACTCCATTGTAAGTGACTATTTCCAGAAATTACTACAGCGCTGTCCAAGGCATGTGCTGGGTATGGCCTCGGCCGGGAGCCAGGTCAGAGCCTCCACGGCCCAGTGTCGGACCTGGAAGTGTCCCTGGGGCCCCCTGGGGTCTTCTGGCCACGGATCCAGGCTCAGTCCTCCCGAGAACGAGGAGAGAGTGCCACTCCGTGTCCTGCGTGTCATTAACAACAGGTGTTAGTGTCTGACCTGGAACACCAGAGGGAAGTGGCTGAGACAGGCTGGGCCCAGGGCCGCTCCGCACCCTCGCCAGCCCTCCGAGCCTCAGGGCCTAGGGGACAGTCCGGCTTCTGCGCTCTCGTCCTGTTCGGGCCGGGGCTCTGGCCTGGGCCCCACAGCACCGAGTGCTCCTAATGGGTCCGCAGAGCAGTCCTGTCCGGGCCCCTCGGGACGTTACGTTTCCAGGGGACTCAGGCTGAGGCTCAGGTGCCACCTCCCACTGGTCCCCTCTGTGCCCCCTTCCCTCCAGCGTCCTGTCCCATCCTCTCCCATTTCCTTCTGTGTCTCTGTGGACGGAAGGGGCCACATGCTGACCTGACCAGCTCAGGGGAGGCCTGCGTGGCGTTCTTGCAAACTCAGAGACCTAAAGTCACCACAAAGGATGGTCTGAAATTAAACTTTAAAGCAGTGATGGTAGGTAGTCACGTCCTAGGCTGGTATCTTCCCTGACAGGGTCAACCTTTACCTTACCTGAGCCTATGTGTCTTTTTGCATCTATGATAACACCCCTGTGAAATGTCTGGGTCACTTGTAACTTCCCTTTACCCGGACCCCACGGGGCACAACCTAATGTGCTGGGCGCCAGGACAGAGACCACAGGTTCCTTCATTGTTGTTATCATGTTAATTGTTGACTGTTAACTATCCTGTACCCACCTGAGTATGTGTCTGTCATTTTACTTTTTATCCAGTCCCAGGGGCTCCCCGATCCCTGCCCCCCACTCCGCTGTGCTTCCTCCCGCCTCTCTATCTATCACCAGTGGATTTCCTGTAACCCACCTATGTCCCTCCTTAGATTGCAAAGTATAAAAATAGATGAAAGACCGCCATTCTCTGGAGCACTATCTCTGCTTCTCAGCAGTTGTCGACAGTTTGGCTCCAATAAACTCACAAAAATTCTTTACAGGTTTGAGTGTTTTTCCATTAACGTCTCTTTGTCTCTCTGCTCCACCTGTCACACTTTCTTCCCTTCATTAGAGGTGGCTCCCGAGGGCGGTGCGCTGAGCTGACTTCTCTGTGAAAGGAAGGGCTTCAGTTTCCCCGCAGGAGCCACCACTGCATCCGCATCTGTGCCCCACGTCTCTCGTCTCTCGGGTGGACTTCTGGTCTGGGGTTGGCCTGGTGGGAGGCCGCGCTGGGGCTGGGACTGAACAGCCCGAGTGTCGGCTGTCTAGAGGGTCCCATATGCTGGCGGGAAATGGGACAGTGTGGCCGTCGCTGCACAGGCCTCAGTTCGGGGAGTTTGGATCTGTGCCCGGTGACCATGGAGGAGGCTAGGCTGGGCAAGCGCATCAGGAAGCGCTGATAATATTTTTGTTGTAAAACTTGACTTTCCAAAGCCCTGGGCAAGTGCGGAAGCCTCTGCCTTTAGGAGGAAATACCAGACAGAGCCCTGGGGCAGTGACAGGACTGATGACCCATAGGGCCTGAGGCTGGGCCAGCAGGGGCAGGTGGGGTGGGACAGGGGAGGGTGCCACCCTCCCTGCCGGCAGGAGTGGTCCCGAGGACGCCCCATAAAGGTCACATCACGTAAGCTGGTCTTTTCCCCACAGTCGAATTTTATGGAGAATTTTCTTTTCTGCAAAGAGGAAATATATTTGTAACTAAAGAAATATCATTGAAATAGAAACTCTTTGTATTCAATAAAAACTACTAATTTATGTGAGCAATCTGACCCCAGACTAGATCAGCGCCCTTACCCCGTCCGTGCTGTTGAGAGGGTCTCACTGCTCTGGGTCTATTCAGAGGAAACACTCCCAACGATGACACAGGTCACAGAGACGCAGCCTCAGGGGTGAAGCAGACGCCCGCCCGTGGGCTGGGGAAGGGAGCCGAGGGCCCGCCTTTAAAACCACGGTTCTGAGGATTTTGGATGATACAGTAACTTCAGGTTTTATTCACAACGTGGTATGAAGGTGGTCAGTCAATTCTGTAAAGATGCACAGGAAGGACCTGGGTGAAGGCGGCCGAGACGCTAACCAGGGGGATGTTCGGGGGACACTCGCTCTTCGTGCCGCGGGTAGTGTGTGACGAGCCTGCCTTCCTTCACCGTCAGCAAGGAAAGAAGTTGTGTCATTTCTACGAAAGGGACAACATCAGGAAGGAGTGTGTGTTGTTCCCAGAGACAGCGCAGCCAGCCTGTCGCCTCCCTTCCCGGGACGCGGAGGCTCTTTGCTCTTGGAAGGTCTGTCCCGCTCCCGGCGGGGTCATCACCACACGTCAATCTGCTCCCGGGGACAAGAGCTGCTATTCGCGCCTGCTCGTCACACGTGGATCTCGGGCATGCGTGGATCTCCAACACACACGGATTTTGGGCACATGTGGATCTTGGGCACACATGTATCTCTCTCCGGCACACGTGTATCTCAGGTACACATGGATCTCTCTCTGGCACACGTGGATCTCAGGCACATGTGGATCTCTCTTGGGCACACATGGATCTCAGTCACCTACATGGACTGGAGATCTAAACCCTTGGTTTTCTGTCAGCATCGTTCAGACTCAAACCCAATTGCGCTCTCTGGCTTCTCTGCCACACTCACTTTCTGCTAAGTCAGAGCCCCTCTCAGAGGGACTGGGCTTCACCTGGGGCCCAACTCCCTGTTTCTGACCCTCTGCTCATGCCCAGGGGCAGCACATACCACCCAGCCCAGCAGGCTAGGGGCCCCTTTCCACCTGACAGGTTGACGGTGCTGGGTGGGCACTTCTGGGTCTTGGGTGGCACACCTGTGACCTGAGGGCGGGTGACAGCTGGTTGCCACGGCTCCCTGCAGCTCTGAAGCTGGTGGCATTGTTCCGTCACTGTCCCAGGTGCGCCATTCACCTGTCTGCACCTGCCTTGGGTGCCTGTCGAGCTCACGTTCCTTTTTTGCCACGATGTGTCCCCAGCGGTTCTAATTCACAGCGAGTGTATGGTCCGTTGGCCACTTGTACATACCGCCTCTTGTCAAAACCACGGCAAGGACCTATGGATAGCATTGGAATAAAATTCAGCGCCATGGGGAGATCAAGTCAACGTCGGGGAAGAAGGTGCGCCCTTCCCTGGCGCCGGCCTGGGACCACGCAGGGCAAGGGGCATAGAGGCCATCTACATACAGCATTTCTGGGAACCTCAGGAAGCCACGCCGGCCTGCAGCTCATTGTTGTGAGTCTCAGGATTATTCTTTTCCCCGACCGCAGCCTCCTCGCCTTCAAGTTCCTACAGGTGCCTCTTCCTCCTTTCTCACCGCAAGCCCTGTCCACGTTGGTCACAAGAAGAGGTCAGCTGAGAAAGGGGAGGCGGTGCTGACATGCTGCCAGGCCCCACACAGGGCACACAGGAGGGGGCGTGTCCCAGCAGGAGGGGGCATGTCCCAGTGGGAGGGGCGTGTCCCAGCGGGAGGAGGGCGTGTCCCAGCAGGAGGGGCGTGTCCCAGTGGGAGGACGCGTGTCCCAGCAGGAGGGGGCGTGTCCCAGTGGGAGAAAGGGTGTGTCCCAGCAGGAGGGGGCGTGTCCCAGCGGGAGGAGGGCGTGTCCCAGCAGGAGGGGGCGTGGTCCAGTGGGAGGAGGGCGTGTCCCAGCAGGAGGGGGCGTGTCCCAGTGGGAGAAGGGCGTGTCCCAGCGGGAGGGGCGTGTCCCAGCGGGAGGAGGGCGTGTCCCAGCGGGAGGAGGGCGTGTCCCAGGAGGAGGGGGCGTGGTCCAGTGGGAGGAGGGCCTCTGCTGACCAGCCTCACAGTGGTGCTGGCTGAGGGAGGGCCCCTTGTTTACCCTCTGCCTGGGAGCGTTCTCTTCCTTCTGTTTCTCATTAGCTGCAGAGGAGTCTGAGCTGCTTACAGGCAGGAATCTTGCTGGTTCACCTTTGCAGCTCTTTCTGGAACCTACTATGATGCTAACCGCAGGGTGGGCGTCGGTGCTGGGAAGGATGAGTGATGTAGGACAGGTGCGGCCGAAGGCAGTGGGGGCAGTGTGAACTCGGGTCTGTGGTTGTGGTCAGAGTCGATGACGGGTCATTCATTGCTCAACAAATCTTCGGGGGACCCAGTTCACCCCAGCACTGCTAGATGGTGAGGGGTACCCTGGGTGTAGCAGAAGCCTCGTGGATTTGTAGAAATATGGCAGTCGAGACGGGCAGACCCGTCATGATTTAAGCGCCTAAGGAAATATGTAGGGAAATGCAGTGGAGTTGCTTTGGGGTTCATGTGACACACGCCAGGCACGGATGGATCCTTTGCGTGTATTCCTTGGCTCACGTGTGCCCGGAGGCTCTGCGACACAAGGCTGTGTAGGCGCTCCGGGCTCCCCACCCGGGAGACGGACACACGTCTCCTGAAGGAGAAAAAACACAGCACAGAGTGGCCAATGCCCTGGTCACCAGCAAGGGGGGCGGGGCTGAGAACACAGGAGCCTGACGCTGGGGCAGGGGGATGCTGCTGCTGGCTCGGAGAGGAGTGCTGAGCGCAGGGGACAGGTGGCCAGTAAGCGGCGTGGGCTGGGGGGGCGAGGGCGTGGTGACACACACAGGTGGGCCTGGCAGTGCGCAGAGGGTGGAGGAGGGACTGCGGGGGGCAGCAGGGGAGGCATGATAACTAGGGATTTGAACAAAAAGGATTGAGATGAGATGATCCGGGACAGGAGAGGGAGAGGAGAACATAAGACAGCACCGAGTTCTCCCGCAGGAAACCTGGCATTTCCATGGGCGGGTGACATCCAGGGGCCGTGGGCCAGGCGAGGCGAGAGCTGGGCGAGGCAGGCTCGGCCAGGCCAGGCTGTGGGGGCAGAGGCGGCAGCCGGGCAGAGGCGGGCAGAGGCCCCGAGGCTCCCGGCGGGTGCTGGCCACGTCTTCTTCCCGCGTGTAACGGTCCTGGCCTGTCCGCGGGGCTCGTCTCCAGCCCGTCCTCGAGTCAGACCCTCACCGGGGAGTTTGCTGTCCACGCCGGCCTCCTCACCGGGACTTGCTCCCAGGTTCCCATTCTGGCTGCTTCTGGTCGTGTTTGCAAGGCCACCCTCAGACCAGTGCTGAACCCACATGCGCTGCATGGCACATGCCGTGGCGTCCTCCCCGCCCCCACTGGGGATCTGTTATCTGCGTGCGTGTTACCGTGCATGTGCTATGACACACAGATTCCTGTACACTGTTTCCTAATTAACTGCCTTCGTGTTTTGATGATGCTTCTAAGTGAAAAAGACTTAAATAGGCTAGTCCCTTCCTATCGTGTGACAGCAAAGATCAATTCCCACGCTCTCCGGGGGCGGCCTGCCCCACACTGACCGTGAGTCCTTCGCTGGCTGGCCCCAGCCTGTCCCCCTGAGACAGAGTCTGTCCACCTGAGACGGAGCCTGTCCCCCTGAGACGGAGTCTGAATACCTGAGACAGAGCCTGTCCCCCTGAGACGGAGCCTGTCAGAGACGCGGACACCCTTGAGCCGGGCTCGTCTCCGGACGCTTGTGCGGGAGTTCTGGGCGCAGAGTGCCCGGACCCCACAGGCTCCACGGCGGTGTCACCGTCACGCCCGTCCTCTCGTTCAGCCTCTCACGCCCTGTCAGCTCTGTACTTAGCGATGGAGGCGGTCGTTGTGTGGATTCTACAATGAGTGCAAATGGACTTTCAAACTCTTTGCCTGGCCCCACCTCTCAGAGAAAAGCACCGCGTCCTTGCAAGCTTGGGGGAGGGCCTCTCGGTTGGCTGTGGGGCTGGCAGCACTGCCACGGGCCCTGCTCTGGAGGAGGCAGCCGTCACGCCCGGACAGGCGGCCCTGCAGCGAGCTCCTCTCACCCTGCAGACCCGGCTCCGGCCTGGGGGAGAGCAGGCGCATCGGTGCCCAGGGACGCACGGGGAGAAGAACTACCATCTGGCTTTTGTTTCCCTTGTGGCTTGTGGAAGGGTGAGGAGGTGAGGCAAGTCTAGATTCATGGAGTGTGTGCTTCATGTTTGTGTATGGCCAGCTGATTGCCTGCTATCTTCTATCCGTCTATCTATCTGTCATTCTATCACTATCATCTATCGATCGGTCTATCTATCATCTATCTACGCTGGTCCTATTCAGTTACATACCTGACCCCACAGTGAGTGATGAGTATTTAGGGAGCACATGCCAAGCATTAGTGGGGTGACGGGGGCTGTTCTTGGGGGTGCGGAGAAGCTACGTCTATGGTGGAGGGAGCATCGGTCCGCCTGCACGGCTTCTGACAGGGGAGCTCCCTGCTTCCTTGGGCGGCGACGGTTCTGAAAAGTCTGAGGACTGGCTCCCAGGCGTTGGCATGGTGTGCGTGGAGGGAGGCCGTTAAAGGCCCTTCGCTTTGGACATGTGCCAAGTAGCTGGGAACACGGAGCTGGGGTCAGTGACATGCGTGGACCGACGTGTTTCTCCAGTGAGAGCCAGAGTGTGGTCTGCAGGGCAGGTGCCTCGTCTTCCTCCGCCTGCGCTTGGTGCCGGAGCTGCCTGACCGTGCCAGGCCCGTGACCGTGACCGTGTGACTGAGGCGGCAGCTGAGGCTCCAAGGCTGGTGTCTCGCGTGGGGGACCGGCGGTTCCGCGAGATGGGAACCGGCAGCACCTGCCCTGAAATTGGCGCTCGGAACCAAGGCTGCGTTGGCACCATAACACCTGCGCATTCCTTGATTTCAATCTGTTTGCGGGAAAGCATTTATGCCCCATTTCTATTCACAATTCGAGCTGTGTGTGGGGTCTGAGAATGGAGCCATCCGTCGGGAAGGCTCTGCCATGACTCACACAGGAGGGCGTCCAGGGTACGGCAGGCCTCAGTTGTTCAAAAGCTGGGCCCGTGGCTCCGGGGCCAGTGACAAGGTGTCCCTGCTCAGACACAGCGAGGGACATGTCAGCCCGCATGGGCACGTAGCTGAATCGACAGCGCACGTGAACCCTCATGGATGTGCTGACGCTCTCTCCATTGAGCCAAACCAGCCAAGGCACCAGGCTGGCTGCGAGCTGTCAGTGGTCAGTGGGATTGCTGGAGTGGGTCCTGCACTCACTGCCGCAGTCACTCCCTGGCAGGCCGTTCCGACGGGGCGCAGGCCCAGGGCACACAGTGGACTAGGGTGTCCCGGGAGACAGGATCAGCCCTGTGGCCGACATGCCTCCGGGGAGCTGGGGGCAGGAAAGACCTGAAGGATGGCGCTGAAGACAGGCCACTGTGGGCAGGCCGGGTCAGGGATGGGACATGGACGGCACAGCTGTGTGCGTCGGGCCTGTGGGGACCGGAACCTCCATCACCGAGCGGGTCCATGAAGGTGTCTGGTGCGGGTGGTGAGTGCTCGGAGCGGAGCCCCCTCCTGGGGAACCTGGGACGCGGAGGCACAGAGGAAGCAGCTGCCACCTTCCCGCGGCCCCTCCTGGCCGGCTCCGCAGCTCGGCCGAGGGCGTGTTGTTTGGCTGGGACTCCTTCCCTTTGGTTTCCTTCTCCGGGGCCCGTTTCAGGGGCTCAGGGCCAAGCAGAGACACTGGCCTGCATCCCGGCCTCCGTGGCCATGCAGGGCGGGTTTGGAAAGACACTGATCGGGGCCATTTGCTGGGCACTCGCTGGGCGCCAGGCGAGTACGTACCTTCCCAGGCCCAGCCGGAGTAGCAGCTGGCAGCCCACCCTCCGGTTGGGGCCCAAACCACCGCTTTCAGGGAGGCCCTCCCCCCTCCCCCTCCTGCTCCCCCTTCCCCTCTTTCCCTCTCCTCTTTCTCCCTTTCCACCCCTCCCAGAGCCTGCAGCTGCCTGCCCTGCCTGCGTGTCCTGACTTCTGGACCGGAGGCCCTGATTAGCTGCCACCTCTCCATGCTGCTGGGCTGGTCCCCAGCAGACCTTGTGCCCTCTCCTCGCTCGCTGGCCCCGTCTCCGTCTGGTAGGAGGTGGGTGGGCACACAGCCTTTGGACCTGCCTCTGGGGCAGAAGCACCTCCGCCCTGCCCGTTTCTGGCTGAACCTCATAGAATTCGTGGACAGGGCTCCTGGTGGGAGCGTTCCTCTCAGAAGGTTGGGGGGGGGACACAGTGTTGGAAGAACTAGGAACCGCCTCCCAGCAGCGGGGCGCTGAGCCCCAGCCCCACGCCTGGTTCCATGCGGCGTCTGGACATGCCGCCCGTCCCCACGTGGACGTCTCGTGCCGAAACCCAGGCTTCTGTGGGGAATGGCCAGGTGGCTCTCACATGGGCCTGCCCACTTGGAGGTGCGTCGGCCATGAGACTGGCTGGAGGACTGGCGACGTGACCGTTCCCACCAAGCGTGGCGGGGTTGGCCCTGTCGCTCCGCGCCCCGTGCCTGTTGGGCTCACTCAGAGCAGAAAACAAAAGCAGACTAACTCCCGTGAGGCCATTTATTTCCTTCCCATGTGAGTCACTTATTATTCCCACAGGTTCTGCCCACGTGAAAGCCCGGGCTTGGTTTTCTCGCTGGCGCACAGGAGGGTGAGAGCCAGTTCCCCGGTGATGTCCTCAGACAGCGAATGCGCAGCGGACACTCGGGAAGGCCTCTCCCCTAATGAGCGTCTGGGCTCCTGCGCCCGGTGTCCCGCCGCCGACAAGCCCAGCCGTCTCCGCAGCACTGCTGCTCCCCGGCGGCCCTGGGACTGCGTGGCCGCAGAGGTGGGGCCACCCTGGGGGACCGTGGCCTTGCTCTGAGCCGCTCACGAGGTTCTCAATGCTGGCCCTGCTGACTCTCACCTGCGGCACAGCTTTCTGTTTGCAGCTCAGCTCAGCCCTCGCTGGATCTCAGCTGTGGCGTCCTGGCTGCCGGGGACACAGCTCCCGCCACTGTGGGGAGTGTGTCAGCCCCGGTGCCTCTCGCTGTGGCAGACTCTTGGCCTAGATCCATCTGGACACATGCCTGTGCCACAAGCCTCTCCAGGGACCCAGGTGCTGGGTGTCACGCAGCCACTCCAGTGCCGTCCTGGAGGTTCACACCTGGGGGACCGTTGTCCCTGGGCAGCTGGGACCTGGGGCTCCGGGACAAGGTGGAGACTCTGAGCTCTCGGTCGTCCTCCTGGCATTTCTGGCTGGGACCCAGGGGCTGTGCCGTGTGGGCCGGGCAGTCTCTCACTGAATGTACATTAAATACGTGCACCACGTGGGTGGAATATACATTCTCTCCAAAGTGTGAGAAGCACTGTGAGCCCAGGGCTCACGTTGGGTGGGTGTGTGACAGCCGTTGGAAGGCGTGTTCCTGAGAAAACGCAGCTCTGAGGGCTCAGCTGGAGGCCATGGTCCGGCCCCGTCCGGCACTGTCGGGGCAGGACGGCGCCCTCGCCTCGCACTGGGGTGTGAGACAGGGAGGGAGCTGGATGGCGGCCTGAAGCCATGGTTCCTCCCGGGTTCTGTCTCCCACACATTTGCCAGGAAATGAGACGGGACACGCGCTGGACAGCATCAGCTCCTGCTCCTGCTCACTCAGGACGGACGCCGAGGCAGGCTCAGGGCTGGGGGTCAGGACCGGGAGGGACACAGACACAAAGGCAGCCTCCCTGGATGGATGCAGACACCTGACAGCGGGCTTCATGCCTGGCCCAGGAGACGGCTTTGTTCTACAGCGGCACATGGTGGCCGCGGTGTTTTGGGGGGGCGACAGTTTTGCCCTCCAGCTCTGACGTCTGCGGGAGCTGAGCGCCGCCCTGAGCAGTGTTGCTGCAGAGAGAGCGTTGTCCTCACTTTCCAGCCAGACGGCACGTGCATGGCACCAAGGCGGCGTGGCCGCTGTGTGCCAGTGAGCCGTCTGGGGAAGTCGCGGGGGCCGTCGCGTGCCACCCCCAGCCCGCCTCCGGCCTCACTGACGCCCCTGGGCTCGCACTGCCTCGAGGCTCCTTTGGGTCGTGGCCTCCCTTCCTCCTGGTGGGTGAGTCCTTCCCTTTCCTTGGGGACTGCCTGCCTCTCCCATCACCTGGAGCAACGACAGACTCTCAGCCCCTCTTCCCTCCAGCGGGGAGCTTCATGGAACCAGCGAGCCCACGAGGCCCACCGCACATAGGGCCCATGGTCCCAGGCGTGTGGCCGTGTCCACCGCACGATTCACATGCGGCCCCAGCCCAGCCCCCACGCCCACGCCTGGGACTGCTGGTCTCGGGGCGTGTAGTTTATGGGGCTGCAAAGTAGCTGCATTGACATGCAGTTTAAATGCTGCCTCCTAACCCGTCAGCCTCCCGCCTCCCGTCCTCTCGCTCACGACCGCACTCTGTTCTCTGCTGTGGGTTGTAGTCAGAGGATGCTGCTGCCGGTGGCGGGAGGGCAGGACCCTGCGGGCTCTGCAGCGGGTGGTGTCGGGCGGTGCATGGTCACACCCTCAGAGGAGCAGCTGCGCACGGGCTGTTTCCACCGAGCACTCAGCGGGCAGAGATCCATAGTGTGTAAGTGCATCGTGTGTGCATGCATGTGCATGTTTGGGTGTGCCCATGTGAGTGTGGTGTGTGTGCACTGTGCACACATATGTGTTCACGTGTGCACACGTCTTTTCCCCTTTGCCACCTGGCGCGTTGCTGGCGTGCGGAAGGTCAGTGGCTGCTGGCTGCCGCATGTGTGCAGCCTTCGCTCCTTTGGAAAGTGGGCATGTGTTTAGGGGAAGAGATGAGCGAGGCCTGAGGGATGGAGCCGGGAAGCGGGGCTCCGGGGTGCCTGTGAAGGTGGTCCCCACAGGTATCGCGTCACGCTGGGTGCCGTGGCTGCTGCAGTGGTGTCCGGCTCGGTCCCTGGTCTCAGTGTTTGTAATGTGCTAATCCAGCCGGCACCATGCAAGTGGGTAAAAATGGAACAAGATTGAGTCGTATGAAAAAATTAGCTTCCAGTCATGGTAGGAGGTGATTGACATGGTGAGGAGCTGGGGCGGGGTGAGATTGCTTGCTCGGTCCCCGTGGGCGGGTGGTGGTGTGAACGCGGAAGGGCCCGGTGGAAAGGCGTGGTTCTGGCCGCCAGCCCCGTGTGGCGGACGGCCCCGCAGCCACAGTCCGCTTGAGGCCCTGAGATGGAGGCGGCGGCAGCGGAGGGAGCAGTCTGCGCACCTGCCGACCACAGACTCCGCTCCTCTTCCCGCTCGGGCGGCTGGGGCGCTCACAGCAGGAGTCCCAGCAGCCCCGGGGCTGGGAACCAGGCGTCCCGGCCCGTGTTCACGTCCCTCCTCCCAGCCCCAGCCTGGCCCACGTCTCCATGCTCCCAAACCTCCGACCCGCTGGGAGCTGCTGGGGTCCCCGTGAGAGGGTGACACCGTCGGCCACGGTCTGGCCGTCAGGTGGGCGTCCCAACAGTTACTGCTGAGGAGGGTCCCACACTGACTTTAGACCTTCCTGCCTTTGTCCTCATGTGTGTGCGTGTGGGCATGTGCATGTGTGTGCGTGTGTGTGCGTGTGTACATGTCTGACAGACACTGTAATCGGGGAGGAACTGAGAGCTGGGGAAGGGTTGTGCACATGCTGCCATTAACACACAGTATTGTCACGTCTCTGCCTTTCCTGGCAGAGGCACCTCGGGGGCATCTCCTAATCTGTGGGGTCCAGGGTGCTGAGGGCGGGAGCTAGGATTGTGGGGGCAGCACACGGGCCTGCTTCTCATCTGTGAGGCCCCTTCACCCAGAGCCCACGCTCCAGGGATGTCTGCGGAGGCCCCCAAGCAGTCAGGGCTGATCTCAGAATGTGAGGCCCAGGGGCCCTGTAGGGGGAGCCGAACAGCACAGATGCCTTGTGGGCGGCAGATGCCCTAAGGCCTCGCCGGCCATGGGGAAGCCCGGGGGAGACTGTCCCCTACACGTTGGCCATGGCTCCGTCCCATCTGAGTGTGGATGCCTCCCGGGCCTGGGACGGCCTTCTCATGAGGCCGTTGGCTGGGCTCCTCAGCCTGTCTGTGTCCCAGGGGTGAGGACAGGTTCCTGCAACCTGGGGCAGGAGCCCGCCCTCTCTGCCAGTCCAATCGCTATAGTTGGGCCTCTGTCCTGGAGTGACCTGGCCCTCCCTGACAGGCCCAATGTGTGGCCACAGCGACGCTCACTCCCAATGCAGCGTGTGGCCACGGCGACGCTCACTCCCGATACAGCCTGTGGCCACGGCGACGCTCACTCCCGATGCAGCCTGTGGCCACGGAGACGCTCACTCCCGATGCAGCGTGTGGCCACGGCGACACTCACTCCTGATGCAGCGTGTGGCCAGGGCGACGCTCACTCCCGATGCAGCCTGTGGCCACGGCGACACTCACTCCCGATGCAGTGTGTGGCCACAGCGACGCTCACTCCAGTGCAGCCAGGGGCTGCTGCAGGGCAGCGTGGCTTGTCCTCTTTTGGGGCCTGGGTAGGCCGTGTGAGGAGCCGGGCAGCCACGGGCTTTGTGCTGTGACATGGAAGCCATGGAGCGCTCTTCGTTGTGGTGGAGGGCGGCCTGGGCCATGGGAGGGCCGTCTTCGTGACAGGCAGTGGCCTGGTGCTGAGCCCGCAGTTTGGAACCAGGGCCAGTGGATCATGGCGCCAGGGAGGAGTGGACTGAGGTGCTCCATGCCCACCTCCCCAACCATCAGGGCACCGAGCTGCTGCTCCGGGCACAGCCTGGCAAGGGTGGTGGGCCAGCGCTCGGTCTGCGTGGTGCCGCCCTCCAGTGCTGAGGTGCCCACCTCTCCCTCCCACTCGCGTGCCACCCTGGGAGGCTGAAGCTGACTGTGTGTGTAATTTTATATTCTTACTACAGTGGGCCCTCCAGCTTGTCTGGTCCAAGGCCACCAGCCCTCATCCTGCGCTGCCCTGGGGCCCCGCTCGGCTGTGTGCGGGCACCTGGTGGCTCCAACGCCCAGGCAGCACCCGCCCCCTGTCCCCCTCCCTCACAGTACCGTGCTGTCGGCTCACTGTAGCCGCGGCCCTTCCTTGGTGCCCCCCCCCCATTTAGTGTCATTGGTGACACAGTTCCCTGCTTTCACCTACAGCTCAGCGTGTCTATAGAAAGTGCTGTTCACCCCGAGGTGAATGGCATTGGCCGAGAAGCGCCCAGCCTGCGTCTGCTGAGGCCTCGGATGCGAGGGGACTCTCGGTGGCCCCGGGACTGGGCGAGCCCTTGCCTTCAGGAGGCCCAAGTGGGTCACAAGAAGGTCTCTGTGGGCCTCCTGTGGGGACCAGAGCAGGGTCGTTCTCCCTGAGGCTCTGGCCGGCTAGCGTGTCTCGGTGACAGAGACGTCCCAGGCCCCCGAGCACTCCGAGCCCCTAAGGATGAGGCCTGTGCCAAGTAGCCAGGAGCCCGAGGGCCGGCACCTAGGGGGCCACACGCCACCACATGGACCCGAGGGCCGGCTCCTAGGGGGCCACACGCCACCACGTGGAGCCCGAGGGCCACGCTGTCTGGGCCTCAGCTGGGTTCCTGGGCGTCTGGGTCTCAGCTCAGGGACACTGGACTCAGCGCACCCAGCAGATCACTCTGCTTGGAAAAGGCCGCTGCCACTGCCTCCCCGCGTCCCACTCACCAGGGAGGACGTCAGGTGTGACCCGCGTGCTTCCCATGGACAGTGTGACAGGCAGAGGACGTCGCCCGCGTGGTCTGTGCCCACGGCCGGAGGGGCGTTTGGTGATGGTGGCGGCGGGACGGGAGGCTGGGAGCTCTTGCCCCCTCTACCTCGGACAAGCTCTCGTTGTCTGCATCTCACCGATGCGAAGCGAGACAGGGAAGCACAGCGCTCCTCTGACCAAGGCAGGGCCGGGCTGGCTGCTCCGTCCCCTCCAAGCCGTGAGGGGCCTCCCAGGGAGAGCGGGGAGTGAGGAGACCCCTCAGACACCTGGAAAGCAAGGAAAAAACGTGAGGATGTTGGGGCAGCTATGGGACATGTGTGTGCACGTGTGTGCGTGTGTGTGTTTGGGGGCTGTCTCCTGCCAAAACCAGGCCCCCATCTGCACACGTGTTTGCTGAGTGTGAATTCCTCCCAGGTCCTCTTCCCCTTTGTTGAATCTGAAATGAAAATGACTCAGCAGAAAGGAGAGCCACACCCTGATGCCCTGAGTGAGAATATGTGGCCCTAGAACTGGCGGTTCCCCCACCAAGCCCTGGTCACCATGGTGCACGGGGCCTCCTGCCCCTTCTGTTACCTGGCCGTTCCCATGGCCGCTCGAGGCCCGCCTTCCTGCAGGGAGGCCGTTCGTGGGGGTGGAGGCCCCACTGGGGCCACGCGACCTTCCTGGGGGCAGGCCCCTCCTCTCTGGCCTCGTCACGGGCTTGGGAGAAGGGTCCTGCGGGGGGTCGGTGGCTGGTTTTCAGATCTGAGGAGCCCAGCAGCTGCCATGCCGGCGCCTGCTCTGTGGGAGGAGAGCCTGGGTTAGGCACGCTCCTGCCTGCAGGTCCTGGGAGGGTTTGCTGTTCGAAGGCACCCGCCCTGGTCCTTCGGGAAAGTGGAGAATTGTCCGTTGCGGGGGCTCCCTGTGGGGGGGAGCAGAGGGAGCTGGTGTGCACTGAGTGCGATGTGAAATGTGCTGCGTGGAAGGTGGGCACCAAGGATGAGGGCCGGCCGTGGGGGTTCGGCTCTTTCCTAGTTCAGCTTCAGAGGAAAAGACGGTGCATATTCAGACTTCGGGGAGAAAGAGAGCGCTGTGCTGGGGGCTGACTCCAGGGGTGTGGGGCTCCCCTTCTGTTAGGACAAAGGCCCCAGGATCCACTCCCCTGCCCACCGCTCCCTGGGCTGTGTCCGAGTGGACCCGGTGCTGCTTCTGCAGATAAACGAAGTTTCTCTCACAGCTACGCCTCGAAAGCTCTTCCCTGTACCTCTCCACCGTCCATCGCCACCCATCTACCCACTGCCTAGCCATGTCTAATACCCAGCTACAGTCTGCCTGTCATCTCTCTGTTACCAGCTATAATCCATCCATCTGTCACTTTTATCTTCCTGTGATCCGTCTACTGTCAGGCGTCAGTCACCTCACTCGCTGTTACACGCACTCACTGCCGCCGTGAAGCACTGACACCAACTGTTTGGAGACAGAGAGGCTGTGGTCCCCCAGTGCCCAAAGCCCTGCTCCCCCTTCCCTCCCCCCGCCCCCCGGCCGTGTCCCAGGGGTGGGAGCTCACTAAGAGAAATCTTCCCAAGTTCTGTTATTTATAAAATATTGCACCAACGGTGCTTAAGGGTTCCCCTCTCTCCACATCCTTGCCTATCCGTGTTGTCTTTTATTTATATACTAGTGGCCCGGTGCATGAAATTTGTGCACATTAAAAGGGGATTAATTAGAGGAAATATTTTAATATTGCTATTCGCCCTTTCTCTATAATAGGAGTGTCAGAGATGAAAGAAAATTAGTAGAATGTATATGAAAATCTTCCTCCTGTCAGAGTCTAGGGCATGCTGCGGGACCCAGAGTCAAGTCCCCGCACACCTGCAGCGCTTCAAAATTGTGCAAGACCCAGATCCAGCCAGCCCCACTCCCATTGGGTGAGATCCAGACCTGGCTGTCCCCACCCTTGTCAAGCCCCGCTGGGCGGGGGGCTGCAGCCTCATGTTCCCCAGCGCACCCTCAGGTCCCCCGGCCTGGCACTGGGGCAGGGGGCATGGCCTGAGGTCCCCAGTCAAGCCCTGCTAGGCGAGAGGCACGGCCTGAGGTTCCCTACCCCGGAGCTGGGGTGAGGGGCATGGCCTGAGGTCCCCAGTCAAGCCCTGCTAGGCGAGAGGCACGGCCTGAGGTTCCCTAGCCCGGAGCTGGGGTGAGGGGCATGGCTTGAGGTTCCCTGTCAAGCCCCACCAGGCGGGGGTTGGGGAGTGGTGTGGGTGCAGTCTCTGGTCCCTGCTGATTGCTCGTTAAGGCTTAGGGGAACTTGGCCTCTGCTTGGGCACAACCATCTTGACCATTATGGTCAATTTGCATATTCCCTCTTTATTAGGTAAGATTTTTAAACAATGGCCATCCGGACAGGTCTGAGGCGGTTTCTTGTGGTTTTGACTTGCATTTCCTGATGATTAGCGATGTTGAGCATCTGTTTGCCATTTCTGTGTCTTCTTCGGAGAAATGTCTGTTTAAATCCTTAGCCTCCTTTTCACTCAGGTTATTTATTTTTATTTTTGGTGATTGAGTTGTGGAAGCTTTTCACATATTTTGGGAATTAATCTCTTATCAGATTCGGTTTCCAAACGCTTTCTCCCATCTCAGAGGTTGGTTTCTGTCTGCTGGGGGCCTCCCACTTGTTTGTTTTGTTGCCTGTACTTTTGCTGTGATGTCTACAAAGTCAGTGCCAGGCCCCCCGCCGCGAGCTGCTCCCCGCTTCCTTCCGAAAGTGGTACAGTTTCTGGCTTTGGTTCTGAGCGGTGTCAGCGTGGAGCGGGGCGGCCTGCCCTCTGTGCCGGGTGCCGCTTTCTCCGCGCCGCTGGCTGAGGGGACTGGTGTCTCCGGCTCCCTTCTGGAAGTTCACCGGGCCAGGGCCTTGAGGGAAACAGTAGGCAGACCCTAAAAAATAAAAATAGAAAAAAACCACCATGTGCCCCGCCATCCTTCTGCTGGGTATTTATCCAAAACAACAGAAACGAGGGCCTCAGGGAGCTGGGTGAGTGAGCGAGGAAGGTGTATGTCCACCCAGGGGAACACTGTTTGGCCTTAAAAAGAAAGGACAGTTGGCAAGGCCCAAGGGTGGACGTGAGGACCTCGGGACGTGAGCCAGGCATAGAGCGAGCACGGCACACTGCCGCTGATGCCTCTGAGACCGCACGCTCACGGGAGGAGACTGCAAAGGGGTCGCCAGGTGCTGAGGAGACAGCAGGAGCCTGGAGAGCTGATGTCCACGTTGTGCACATGGTCCCATCTTCAGCCGTCGGGAATCCTTCCTCGGATTCTGGGCCCTTTGACACAGCCCCTCATTTTTGTGGGTGTAGCTTCCTCAACCTCCGACACCAGAAGCGTCTCCAGGCTCGTCTCGTCCGTCTCCTGCCCAGTCCCAGACCCGCCGGCCAAGGCGCCCCTCCTTGCGTGGGCGATGGTGTGAGACACAGGTCTGCACAGGGAGCTTGCGCATTGCTCTTGGGGTCCCATTGCTTCTCCACCCTCTCAGCTGACAGAGCGAGAGGCGTCTGTGCGTGCTACCCGCGTGCATACAGATACTTCATTAAGGGGGACGTGAGCTCCTGCCGATGCCTCAGCCTGGGTCCCTCACGCTGGGTCATCCGGGAAGAACATACAATTCCCAAGCACCGCCCAGAGCCACTGAGTCAGGACAGACAATGAACATCACGGAATGTTTTAGTATCAGAATTATGACAACATTGTTAAGTTTTACTGTTCATCACTCACCATTTGGGTAAGTATTAACCTCTGGGCAACTTGTTTCCTGCCTCTGGTGTGAGCATTTCAGTTCCATGCGTGTGTGAACTAACAGTGTGAAAAGTCTCACATGAGTTCACTCAGCTCTCAGGGTCTTCGGTTTGAAGCTCTAAGTACAGAAACCAACGCTGTGGAAGCGTGAGACTCGGGCACGCGGTGCCCTCACCACACACCTCACTCACCGCTGTCTTCTCTCCTGCGTCCCCGTGGGCCGCGCTGCAGGTCCCTCGCTGCCTCTGAGATGGCCCCGGTCCCCAGGATGCCCTCGGTGCTGCTCCTGCTGCTGCCCATCCTGAGTTCTGCAAGAGCCCAGGTCAACCCAGGTAACAGCGTCGCTCAGCCGGGCCCAATGGGCAGGCAATGGGGTGGCGGAGGGGGTCACAGCAGGAGCAGAGGGGAACCTGCTCCCCACTGGGGGGAGCACAAGGAGGCCTATTAAAGAGGGGGTGGGGCCGCAGCCACGTGCTCTGCACCTATAGAGCAGGAGCCGCTGGCTGGCGCAGGCTGCGTTTTCCTTGTGGTTCTGCAGCAGGTTCTCCTTCCTACACGTGTGGCGTGCTCAGAAATACACGTTTCAGGAGGAGTCTTTCAGCCCCCCATGTTTTTATTACATATGTTTAAACTTTACGTTGACATAGACAATGGTATCACTTGCCTGTTGCCACGGTGATGCTGCCTGGCCACCTGAGCAGGGGTGACAGTCGGGCCTGGATGGATCGTTCTCTGAGTTCCTCTTGGTCCCCATGAACCTGGATCCAGCTGGTACTGCCCGTCTCTGTGGCCTGGCTCTGAGGACCAGGTTGCGAGGTGTGCCCCGCAGCTGGTGTGGGTGCGTGGCAGTGGAAACGGCTTGGCGGCCAGAGCAGACGTGGGAAAGTGTGGCACCGCCTCGGCCAGCCTGTCATGCAGCCCGGCCCGGGGTCAGAGGGCCAGGGCACGGAAACCACTTGGGGGTGCAAAGGATGGGGCTGCGTCCGCATTGGCCGCCGCTGTAAACCTAGGAAAGCAAACATGCTAGGTGCTCACCCAGGTGGGGAAGCAGCCGCCCAGCCCCACGCCATGGCCCGCGTGCCTCCTCGCAGCGGGTGAGTTGTGCTGGCTGTGCACCTTCTGTCAGTGCCATCGGTGATGCTGAAGCACTCCCGTGTGCCTGGCTCTTCTGCCCGAAGGTGTCTGTGATGTTCGCCATGTTGCGTGCAGTGGAGCCCGTCTTGCTGCATGCATTGAGTATGGAGGTGTCTGGTCCACGTGGTGGGACAGGGCTTTTCCGGTTCAGCCATTATAAGTAAAGCTCCTGTGATCGTGCCGTGCAGGCCTTTCTGGGGTATGCGCTCAGCTCTTTTGGGTGTAGACCTAACCGTGGAATTTCTGGGTTTTGAGTCACCCGTGACCATTTTTGCCACGGAGTTTTCCCAGATGCCTTTGCCTGTTCACCAGCTGCGCAGTGTGAGGCTTCTGCTCCATCTGCACTAGGACCTGAGAGCATTTTCATTTTCTTTCCTTTTTCTTGAATTTACTAGTGGCCCGGTGCATGAATTCATGCACATTAAAAGGGGATTAATTAGAGGAAATATTTTAATAATGCTATTTGCCCTTTCTCTATAATAGAAGTGGCAGAGGTGAAAGAAAATTAGTAAAATGTATATGAAAATCTTCCTCCTGTCAGAGTCTGGGGCACGCTGTGGGACCCAGAGTCAAGACCCTGCTCATCCGCATGCACCTCAAAATCACGTGAGACCCAGACCCGGCTGGCCCCACCCCTATTGAGTGAGATCCAGACTCTGCCTGTCCCACCTCTCTCAAGCCCCACCGGGCAGGGGGCACAGCCTCAAGTCCCCCAGAACACCCTCAGATCCCCCAACCCAGCACCAGGGCTGGGGGTGCGACCTGAGGTCCCCTGGCCTGGTGCTGGGGCAGGGGGCCTGGCCTGAGGTCCCTCGTCAAGCCCCACTGGACTGGGGGCATGGCCTCAGGTCCCCTGGCCCAATGCCAGGGCAGGGGGCACAACCTGAGGTCCCCTGGCCTGGTGCTGGGGCAGGGGGCGTGGCCTGAGGTCCCTCGTCAAATCCTGCTGGACCTGGGGTGTGGCCTCAGGTCCTCTGGCCCAGCGCCGGGGCGGGGGGCATGGCCTTAGGTTCCCTGGGCCTGGCGCTGGAGCGGGGGGTGCGGCCTGAGGTCCCCTGGCCCACACCGGGCTTGGGGCGCAGACTGAGGTCTCCCACTGCAGCCTGGCACCACGCAGCCTCAGGTCCCTGCTGATCGCTTGTTATGGGAACCCTGCCTCTGCTGTGGGAGCAGTCATCTTGTGATGGCGTGATGGAGTGAGGGTCAATTTGCATACTCCCGCTTTATTATAGAGGGTAGGGGTGACACTGGTTAAAAAGTCACACAGGCTTCAGGTGCACAATTCCACGACACATCGTCCGTACGCTGTACTGTGTGTTCAGCGCCCTAGTCAAATCGCTGCCATCACCACTTACCCCCGTCCTCCTCTCCTCCCTCCCCCACCCCCCAGAGCGCATTTTACACTGTTCCCCTCGCGGAGCATGAGAGTCGCTTGTGAGAATGCTCACCCTTTCTCCTTGCAGATATCCCACTTCCATGTCATAGGCTTTGTGCCACCAGGAGGTGTCATCAACACACCTTAAACTCAAAGACTTGCTGGCGCGATAGAGCCAGCGCCCTGCGGCTGTCCTGCCTGAGCCAGTGTGGGCCTCAGGTCTGAGCGTGGACGCCGTTCTCTCCCTCCTGCTCCCGCCCAGTGGGGTTCGGTGGCTCCTGCCACACAGACAAGCCTGCTGTTGTCATTGTGTCATTGTCCCTGCTCTCCTCTCCTCTCCAGGAAGAGCCACTGTGAGTGACAGGGCAGGGTGCGGCCGCTGGGCACACTCACGAGACGGTGGGGCAGGAGCCGCCGTCCGAGGCCTGGCTGCAGTGGAGCAGGAGCATAGCCCTGCAGCATTTCCCTGTTGCTAATGACTCTGTCAGCGGCAAAGAGACACAGGTCTCCCCTGGAATGATCTGTGTAAGAACACAAAATATTGGTGTGTGTTGTGTGCATATGTGTGTGCATGTGTATGTATGTTTTATGAGCACATGCGTGTGTGTTTGTGCGTGCGCATGTGTGACGTGCATTTGTATGTCCACAAGTGTGTGCGTGTGCGTGTGCGCATGTGTGCATGCACTTGTGCGTGTACACTTGATATGGCCTGAGCAGAGCCCCGGGAAGGAGAGGCCTCCTGGTTGAACTCTCCGGCGAGCGGTGCGAGACGCCGCGGGTGGCTCTTTGGTGTGTGCTGTGGGCCTCGTCGGCCTGCGGGTGGCTCCAGTGTCCGTCCTGCCAGTGAAAGGATCTCTCCATAGAACAGAAACGCATCTGCCCCCTCAGCGCCCTTGATTGTGCCAAGTAGAAAAAAGGGAATGCCCCGTACCAGGAGAACCGCCTGGCATTCCATGAGCCCTTGAGGCAATCCTGGAGCCACTGGGAGGTGTCAGCAATGTGCTCCTCCCACACCTCCTGGGCAGGGCGTGCTGAGTCCAGGTCCGAGGGGGGGACTGGGCCCGGAACATGAGGCAGCTCACTCCGGGTGTGCACGGTGCTCAGTGCAGAGCTGAACTGCAACCCTCCGGCCAGCACCTTCCTGACCTCTGTGCTCACGCCCCCTGCAGAGCCAGGGCAGCGCTCCCAGCACGGCCTCCAGGGTCTTCTTGCTGAGAGGTGGAGGGTGAGAGGGAGCGAGAGACGAGGGAACTGGCGAGGTCAGGGAAAGGAGAGCAACAGCTAGAACACGTCCCAGAGGCGCCCCAGGTAGTGAAGGTGGTGGCTGTCTCGAGGGGCACCAGGCAAAGGCACCTGGCGTGGCACCTGAAGCAGAACCCACGTGATTCTTGGGTCCTCAGCAGGTGGCGGGAGTTTCTGGTCAACAGCTTGTCTTCACCTGTGGTAACAAGATGCTGCTCCATGTTCTCCCTCCCAGGATGCAGGATCCATTATTTTTTTTAAAATTAGATCATTTTATTTTATTTTTAAAATTTTCAATAAATTTATACCCCCTCAGCCATCCCTCACGCCCTCCACCTCTGGCAACTGACCATCGGTTGTCTGTTTCTAAGGGCTTCGTGTTTTGTGGTGTTTTTTTAGATTCCACATTTAAGAGAAATCATATGGTATTTGTCTTTCTCTGACTTCTTTCATTTAGCATAATACCCACTAGGTCCACCCATGCTGTCACCAATTGTTAGATTTCATCCTTCCTGTGGTCTGGTAGTATTCCGTCCTGTAAAGGTACCAGAGCTGTTTAATCCAGTCATCTATGGGTGGGCACTTAGATTGTTTCCATCTCGTTGCTTTTGTAAATATCGCTGCACTAACTCTGCAGATCGCTGTGGGTAGTACAAATATTTGAACAATATTGATTTTTCCACCCCATGAGCATGGAATATCTTTCCATTTCTTTGTGTCTTCTTCAATTTCTTTCATCACTGTTTTGTAGTTTTTACCTCCTTGGTTCAATCTGTTTGTAGGTGTTTTGATTCTTTTTGACACAATGTGAGTGGGCCTGTTTTCCTCCTTTCTCTCGCGGGTGGTTCTCATCAGCAGAAATGCAGCAGTGTGTGTGCGGCCTTGTCCTGGGGCAGGCTGCGGTTCCCTCGCCACCACATGTCCCCCGAGCGGGGCAGGGCGTTCTAAGACTGACACAGGCAGCCGGCCTCCTCCACCCTCTGTCCGCATTGTTGCCAACTTGGTTCTTCTTGTCCCTGAGGCGCACGCCACACAGCGTGGAGGGTGTGTGGTAACGGCAGGGGGAAGACACCGGCCCTGGGACCTCCCCACGGCAATGGAAGTGGAGAGGTCTCGTTCTAGTTCCAGCTCCATCACTATGCAGCTTTGCGACTTCAGGTGAATCTCTGGGCCTCACTTTGCTCACCTATAAAATGGGCAAAATAAGCTACTCTGCAGTTCACAGGGAACCAGATGAGACAGTGGGGTCAATGGGCTTTGGAAAGTCACATGCAGATATTGAGGGCTGGGATTTGTCACTTTTGGATTTGTGATTTTTTTTTTTTTTTTTTTTTTTAGAGAGGAAGGGGAGGGAGAGAAACAGTGAGAGAGAAACATGGATAGGTTGCCTCCTGCATGCGCCCCACCTGGGGGATTGAAGCCGAAATCTGGGTATGCGCCCTGATTGGGAATCAAACCCACCAGCTCTGGTGTGCGGGATGACTCTCCAACCAACAACCAGGGCGGGGTTGGGGTTGGGGTTGAGGGGTGGTGTGGTTGTTACTTACGGGAGAGGAGGAGGACATTAAACACCCGCACACTGTGAGACAATGGTCTGTCAAGTAGCTGCTGGAGGAGGAAACAGCAAAGACCTCGTCGGTGACCGTGGTGGCCTTGTACTTCTGAGGGAGACTCGAGGTACCTCTGGCCACCCTAACTGTGCCAGGCGTGTGTCCCCTCCATGGGCTTTTCTGGGGAGAGCAGTCTGGTTGTTGACTTAGCTCTTGGTCTGGCCAGCAGGCCTCAGAGAAGCATGGAGGTGGCAAGATTGGCCTCCCAGCGTTTTGTTTTTTTTTAAATGTGTTTTTAAAAATTGATTTTAGAGAGAGAGCAAGGGAGAGGGAGAGAGAGAAACATCGATCAGCTGCCTCCCACATGCACTCCAGTTGGAGATGGAACCCACAACCTGGGTATGTGCCCTGACAGGGAACTGAACTGGTGACCTTTGGTGCCTGGAATCATGCCCAACCACTGAGCCACACAGCCCAGGGCAGCCGCCCAGGACTCTTTGGTGGTTTGGACACATACACAGTTAAGTAGAAGTTTGACTTTACAAACAGTGAGGTTTTGGGGGGACATTAAGTAGAAGGTGATGAGCTGTTTAAAAGTCTGTGACTTTCCCCTGTTTCCCAGAGTTTATGACCTGGGCCACTGTCTGTGCTCATGGCCCCGCCTCCGCCTCCGCCTCCGCCTCCGCCTCCCGCCTCCGCCTCCCTGGTGCTTGCTTCCATCAGTGGCGGTGGGGGTAGGACAGGCAAAAAGGAAGTCAAGGAGCTCCCACGCTTCTCTGTGTTCTTCTGCAAAAAAAGGATCCAAATTATCCATGTGGGACGTGGCCTCACAGGGGAGAGGAAGCTGCGAAGGATCCTGTGGGAGTACCGTCGCTTTACAGTAAACAGTGGGGATCCTGAGCCCAGAGGGAGCTAGCCAGAGGGGACCTGGAAGTCCTGCAGGCCCTGCTGTGGCCCCGCCCCCAGCCTCCTTCCCTGCTGTGGCCCCGCCCCCAGCCTCCTGCAGGCCCTGCTGTGGCCCCGCCCCCCTCCCCCTAGAGCCAGGACTTGAGGTCTAACAGTGCAGTGTGTCCTAAGCACAAGGGAACTTAAGCAAAGGTCCTCCTGGCGCAGGAGCCTGGCTATGGGCAGGGTAAGCACACCATGAGGAAGCTGTGATTTTAAGTTGTTTGCTTTTAGGGGGTGAGGCCAATATTTAAGGCTTCATTACAGCTTTCCTTATTGAGGAATTTGCTCAGTCGTGACAGAACTTTGCTGGGAACTACTAATGCATATATCTTCGCTTATCGGCTGTGTTTCATGATTAGCTAAAACTGACCCCTAATTTCTCTTATGGGGATGGATCTGAATTCCCCCTTGAAATGCCAGGAGTAAGAGACTATGTATCTGGACAAATGTGAGCACATTTCCCTTGGTTATAGCCACTAAGATGCCTGGCCTGGGGGCAGAAATTGGCTCAGCAAAGCTGGGTGATCTTCTCTTAGAAATGTGCTTGGATCTTCGACTCCCTTAAGAAGGTGTGAGCCCATAGTCGGACCGGCTGACAGAGTAGGTGCGCCCGCCTCACATGGTAGAGGAGAAAGTCTTCACTCTGGGTCCTGCGTCAGGTGGAGCCTGAATTGTCAGTCAGTCGGTGCTTTTTATTTTATGTATTTATTTTTTTAAAAAAATATATTTTATTGTTTTTTTTACAGAGAGGAAGGGAGAGGGATAGAGAGTTAGAAACATTGATCAGCTGCCTCCTGCGCAACCCCCACTGGGGATGTGCCCCAAACCAACGTACATGCCCTTGACCGGAATCGAACCTGGGACCCTTCAGTTCACAGGCCGACGCTCTATCCACTGAGCCAAACCAGTCAAGGCAGTCGGTGCTTTTTAAAATGCCCATCTGTTGTCTGGAGCTCCCCCCTGGTGGGTCCTGAACTCTGACCTTGCCTGGTCAGAGCCTCAGCTCAGCCTCCCTAAGTGTTGACGTTGCTGTCTCCACACCCAGCAACTGTGCTGAGTGAGAAAGGCTGCCTCCAGGGGGGCCGTCTCGGGAAGCTCGGGACTTTGTCTCCCGGTTCCTGCCTGTGCAGAGCCTGCAGTCCACCCCTTGCCCAAACCGACAAACAGCTAAAGTGGCCGCCGGGTCTGTCCCCCAAGTCTGCACCTCTGCCCTCCAACCTCACCGACGACTAGGTGCCCTCAGAGACCATCTGTGGATTCATCTGGTTCCTCTATTTCTTCTCAGTGGGCACTGGCTCCTGCCAGCTCCTCCATCCCAACAACAACAGGAAGAAGAAGCCAGCTGTACTTGTGGCCCTTGTGATTCCGGCTGACTGCGACCTTTCACTTTTGAATTGGCTACTGGGAAGCTCAGAGCCCAGTTGGAGGCCCATCACTAGCAAAGCACATGGAACCAAGTGCAATGTGTCTTGGACATTAACCTGAAATGAGCTCCTTCATTATAGTCCCTACTTTTTGTTCCCCTTAACCCAGCGGTTCTCAACCTGTGGGTCGCGACCCCCTTGGGGGTCGAAAGACCCTTTCACAGGGGTCGCCTAAGACCATTGGAAAACATATATAATTACATATTGTTTTTGTGATTAATCACTATGCTTTAATTATGTTCAATTTGTAACAGTGAAATTGGGGGTCACCACAACATGAGGAACTGTATTAAAGGGTCACGGCATTAGGAAGGTTGAGAACCACTGCTTTAATCCATCTTTCCTCCCTTCCTTCCTTCCTTCCTTCCTTCCTTCCTTCCTTCCTTCCTTCCTTCCTTCCTTCCTTCCTTTCTTTCTTTCTTTCTTTCTTTCTTTCTTTCTTTCTTTCTTTCTTTCTTTCTTTCTTTCTTTCTTTCTTCTTTCTTTCCTTTCTGTTTTTCTGTCGTATCTTATACAACTTTGGAAGCCAGCTGCAATCTTTTTCTGGGCTGTGTCAGAGGGAAAATAATTACAAAATAAATAACACCCCCCAGCTGGCGTGGCTCAGCGGTTGAGCATTGACCTATGAACCAGGAAACCAAGGTTCGATTCCCCGTCAGAGCACATGCCCGGGTGCAGGCTCGATCCCCAGAGCAGGGGGTGCAGGAGGCAGCGACCAATAATTCTCTCTCATCATTCATGTTTCTATCTCTCTCTTGCTCTCCCTTCCTCTTTGAAATCAATAAAAAAGTCTAAAAAAATAATACCTAACTTTTATTAAACGACATGTCTCTAAGTAGTTGGCACATATTAACTCATATGTGTCACCGCGTTCCTATAACCAAGCACTGTTATCACCATTAAACGGCAAGCAACCTTCCAAGGCTAGAGAAGTGGCTGCCATGCCTACCAGGAAGGCCCCCATCCGTCCCCAAGCGCCCGTTTCTCACAGAGCACCCCGCTCTGTCTGACCCCACCAGATCTCCACCACCCGCTTGGTACGGATGAGGAAGGTGAGGCTCAGAGAGCGGCAGCATCAGGTGTAAGCGCAGGCGACTCCCCGGCTGCTTCTGCTCCCAGCGGCCAGCTGCGGCGCTGGTGCAGCTCCCTCCTGGCGGGCGAGGCGCGTGGCTTCACTGTGCAGCCTCTGACTCCATTAACCGGGGAGGATGCACCTGTCTGACCCTCACGCGGTGCCCTGTGCTCAGGGAGCTCAGCAGGATTATTTCTGGAAAGTTCTGGGTCTTCCAGGAAAACTGTAATCCCAGAGGGCAGCTCCTAAGGGGAGTTTCAAGGCAGGCAAAAGGGGTCTTGGCAGAACAGCTCCTTGTGCCTGGAGCAAACCCGGTCATCGTCCGCGGCCCCTGGCAGCTTCCCGTGGCGTGGAGCCTGACCTGATACTTCCCTGGCGAAGCTGCAGGTGGACTGTGGGCACTTGTTGCAGCCTCTTTAACTGGGGCATCCTGTCCCTTCTGCACTTGGAAGAACTAGACCAGTGATGGCGAACCTTTTGAGCTCGGCGTGGCAGCATTTTGAAAAACCCTAACTTAACTCTGGTGCCGTGCCACATATAGAATTTTTTTGATCTTTGCAACCATAGTAAAACAAAGACTTATATTTTTGATATTTATTTTATATATTTAAATGCCATTTAACAAAGAAAAATCAACCAAAAAAATGAGTTCACGTGTCACCTCTGACACGCGTGTCATAGGTTCGCCATCACTGAACTAGACAACGGTAGCCTGGGGTCGAAGAGCGAGGACACAGGGATCAGGAGACCTGGGCCTGGCCTGGTCACATGAGTTAGCTGCATCCTTGGTCAGTCAACCTACGTCTCTGGCTCCGATATTTAACTTGGGGCCATCACAGGGGTGTGGCTCCTGGAGGCCCTTCCTGGCTCTGAAGGCTCAGGATTGCAGGCGTCCTGTGGACCACAGACCGTCTTGGGTGTCCCCCACCCCCCCACCCCCAGTCACTCGTGTCCTCCCCGTGCCCAGAGGGGCCTCATGTGCGCCTGGCTTTTTCCTGGAAGCGCAATAGGACTCTCACTGGCGGGAGCCGAGGCCTGGGGCTCTCAGCCAGACGGCAAACAGCAGCAACAAGCAGCCCTTTGAGCTTCCACCTTGGCAGCATCGCCGCCGTGGCTCCTGGGCAGCTGCTCCTCCCAGGCCAGCCCTCCAAGGCCACTGGATGCAGCGCCGGGGATGCGCCCCTTGGGCCCGGGCCACGGGCGCTGGTAGTTTTCCACTCTGGGAGCTGGAAGAGAGAACTGGCTTCTCCATCCAGGAGACGGGCAGCGGAAGCGTCGGGGAAACCACCAACACAGCCTGGCAGCAGAGGCAGGAGCCACGCTCGGCCTGAGTGCCTGGCCCTGCGACCCTCGCCGTGCCCCGGCCTGGCTCTGCCTGTGCCTGGATGGGCTCCCAGGCAGACCTTTGGGGTCTGAGGGGCAACAGGGCGGGCGTGGGGGCCCTCGGGCCTGGCCTTTAGAACCTGGGCCGCTTGCCAGCTCTGCATCTTCACTCTTGGCTGGATCCCTCCCCCGGAGGAGTTTACTTGACATAGGTGTGCTCAGCAGGCAGGCCCGGTGCTGCTGCTGAATGCCGCCGGTGCCCGCGCCACGGCTCGTCCTGGCCCACGGACCCACCGGGATGCAGGATGCCAACCCTGGCTTGTCCTTCCCTGTGCTCTTCCCCTGCGGCCGGGCTGAGCCTGTGCCTGAGTGAGAGCTCTCAGAAGGGGGCCCGTGGGCCTCTGTGACCTGCTTTTCAAGGTTGTTTGGCTATTCTGGGATCTGTGCGTTGCCCTGTGAATTTTGGAATAATTTGTTTATTTATGCAAAAACGCCCATCCCCCCGGCTTTGGCTGGGTGGCTCCGATGTCCTCGAAGCCCTCACTGTGCCACCTCCCCGGGCGTCGCGCCGAGCGTCTCAGCAGCGAGTGCGGCGTGCGCACCTGCCGTGCTGCCTCGGCCTGTCTCCAGGTGTCTCACATCTCCTCACAGGAAGGACAGCTTCCGCTTCTCCGGAGGCCTCTGCGCTGTCATCTGATGCGTTTTACTGTGGTGTCGGCGTGAACCCCACAATTCATATTACTTTTGTTTAAATGGCCGCTTACCCCTTAAAAACATACAAATAACAAGAAATCATCCTCTGTGTTTACGATGGAATTCCCATTTTGGATGGGAGGGTTGCTGTCAGGGTGTCTGTGGGCCTCTGGTCAGTGGCTCCCTTTTCTCTGGCTGCTCTCAGATGTTCTCTTTGTGCCGTTTTTAAGCAATTGGATGAGGATCCTGTCATTTAGTTTTCTTCATGCTTCTCGTGCTTTAGCTCATAGAGCTTCTTGGGTTTAGACTTTTCATCAAATTTTTAAAAAATAAATCTTTATTGTTGAGAGTATTACATATGTCCCCCCATTGCCCTCTCCACCCTCCCCCCATCAGATTTTATTCACTTAATTTTCTGTCCCCTCCTTGCTCGTCCTCCAGGAGCCCACTGACCCGAATCCAGGAGGCCTGAAAATTCCCACATCTTACTGAGGTTTTATTTTTGTTGTTGATTGATTTTCTGTCTTGTTTCTTGTTTTGGATAGTTTCCATTGATGTTTTTAAGTTCATAAGTCTTTTCTTTAATGTCAGTCTGTAATCCCATCCAGCATGCTTATCTCACACATTCAAGTCTCATCTCTAGAAATCTGATTTACTAATTCGCTATCCTATCTAATAAAAGAGAAACATGGTAATTAGCGTACATCTGCTACCCTTCCCATTGGCTAATCAGGGCGATATGCAAATTAACTGCCAGCCAAGATGGCGGCCGGCAGCCAGGCAGCTTGAAGCTAACATGAGGCTTGCTTGCTTCAGTGACAGAGGAAACCAATGTTCCCCGCATGCCTTGCCGGCCTCTGAGCTTGCAGTTTGAAACATAGTTACAAATACAGAAGCTAATCAAAACTCCAGAAACCTGCTTTCAGGGAGCCGGGATCTCAGAGCTAGAGTTGATACAGTGTTTCAATTATAGAACACAAACAAACCAGATACCTGCTTTCAGCAGCGGAGGCCTCAGAGCTGGAGTCAGAGCTAAAGCTGGCCCAGAATAAAAAGAAAAAGAAAAAAAGGAGCAGTTGGGAGCTTCAGTCACCGGCCAGACTGAAAACAGCCCTCAGCCCCTCACCCAGGCTGGCCAGGCACCCCAGTGGGGACCCCCACCCTGAAGGGTGTGTGACCAGTTGCAAACAGCCATCATCCCTCATCCAGGCTGGCCAGGTACCCCAGTGGGGACCCCCACCCTGATCCAGGACACCCTTCAGGGCAAACCAGCCGGCCCCCACCCATGCACCAGGCCTCTATCCTATATAGTAAAAGGGTAATATGCCTCCCAGCACCAGGACCAGTGGAGCCGCGAGGCCTCCTGGCACCGGGATCAGCGTGACAGGGTGCAGTGCCCAAACCCCCTGATCGCCCTGCGGCTCTGTGTGTGACAGGGGGCGGCGCCCCAGCCCCCTGACCGACCCTGCTCTGTGCCTGATAGGGGGGAGCTCCCCAACCCCCTGATCGCCCTGCGGCTCTGTGTGTGACAGCGTGTGGCGCCCCAACCTCTGATCGGCCCTGCTCTATGTGTGACAGCGTGCAGCGCCCCAACTCCCCTCCGCCCCCCACGGGCCCTGCTCTGTGTGTGACGGGGTAGAGCCATAACCTCCCCATTGGCCCTGCCCTGAGTGTGAGAGTGGCAGCGCCCCAAACCCCTGATCGGCCCTGCTCTGTAGGTGATAGAGGGCAGTGCCCCAACTCCCCTATCTGCCCTACCTTGTGAGTGACAGGGTGGAGCTCCCCAACCCCCCTGATGGGCCCTGCTCTGTGCGTGACAGGGGGCAGCACCTGAACCCCCTGATTGGCCCTGCTCTGTGCATGACAGGGGGTGGTGCCACAACCTCTCCATCGACCCTGCCTTGAGTGTGACAGGGGGCAGTGCCCCAACCCCCCAATTGGCCCTACCCTGCTCTGTGCATGACAGGGGGCGGCGCCCCAACTTCCCAGTAGGCCCTGCTCTGAGCCCGACCAGGGGCTGCCCCTAGGGATTGGGCCTGCCCTCTACCACCCGGGGGCAGGCCTAAGCCAGCAGGGCGTTATCTCCCGAGGGGTCCCAGACTGCGAGAGGGCACAGGCCGGGCTGAGGGACCCCCACTTCCCCCCGAGTGCACAAATTTTTGTGTACCGGGTCTCTCTCTCTCTATATATAAAAGACTAATATGCAAAGTGTCCCCTTGGGAGTTTGACTGACTGGGAGTTTGATCGCTTGCTATGACGCATGCTGACCACCAGGGGGCAGTGCGGAATGAAGGGAGGCCCCAGCCAGCCGCCAGCTGCTGCTAGGGACCCTACCCTTGCATGAATTTCATGCACTGGGCCTCTAGTATATATATATAAAAGGCTATTATGCTAAGTGTCCCTCCTACTGTCCAACCAGTCGCTATGATGTTCACTAACCACCAGCGGGCTGACGCTCAGTGCAGGAGCTGCCTAGTTGCAGTGACTTGGCAATGAGAGTTCTCGGGTGACGTGCCCCGAAACTAGAGAGGAGGGAGCCCGGTTCCTCATGGGGCTGCGTGATTCCACCTTTGGCCGTGGGCTATGTTGTTGCTGGGGCGCTGTCAGGCCCGAATCTGGTTACTGCACACTCGCGTTTGCGTTGCACACCCTGTACAACAGCAGCTTTGCAGAGTGTCATCTTGTACTCGGGACCCCTCGGGGGATGTTGGAGAGCCTGTTTCAGCCCGATCCCTGCAGGCCAGGCCGAAAGACCCCACCTGCTGGAGGGATCCCGCTCATTCGTCAGATGCCTTTCGAGCCACTGCGCCACCCCAGGTGCAGCCGGCCGGGGAGGGAAGGCGGGAGGTTGGCTCCAGGGCATGTCTGCCCCACTGGCCATCTTCTAAGTAATTTCTGTTCAATGTGCACGAATCCGTGCACCGGGTCACTAGTATCATATAAGCTCTCCTTATGGTTAAATACATGCAACACAGTTCTGTTTTACTGTTTGATTTCCCAACTCTCGTTTCTGTATTAGCTCTGAATCAGTTGCAATTGGTTGATTTTTTTTCTCATTGAAGGTTCTATTTCCCTGCTTCTTTACGTGATTATTTTTTTTCTAATTGCATGGGACATGTTCATGCTCAAAGATATTTGTTTTTTATCTGAAATGTGAATGTAGCTGGGAGGCCTGCATTTCCTCTGACCAGCCCTTCCTGCGAGCTCTGTCCCCTGTCCTCCCGGGCTCTGCTCTGTCCCCATGCAGGACACCCTCCAGCCCCGCCTGGGCTCTTGCTCCAGAGCGCCCAACACGGCGCGGTGGGAGCTGGTGCAGAGTGGGCTCTTGCCTTGTTTCCTGTCTTTCAGGGTCGCTGCCATGGGTTGTCTGATGTTCATTATATTGGACCCCAGTTTTTCACATGCTTTATCCTTGTTTGTTTATTTCACCCAGGAGAGCGAACCCAGCCCTGTCCCCTACCCCGGGTAGAGGGGTCCATCTCTGAGGTTCCTGATTGAGCCAGGGTCCCAGCCTGGTGCCGAGGGGCTGCGGCTGTGCTCCGCACCTTCCCGGGGGTCTGGGCTTGCTCCTGAGTTCCATGAAACCACCCCCGGGAGGAAGGGGTGCTCTGGCCCCGCCCCAGGTTGCGAGGAGCATCGCCTGTAGGAAACCCCACCTGCTGACAGGGAGTGTGGATGGGAAGGTCGACACAACTCGCGTTACAGTCCTTTTAGCCTTTGGACCAAAAGGTAGTTTGGCCATGGGTCAGCGCTCGGACGATGGTGTGGTGATCGGTTTGGGGGCAGAACCAGGAAGGGAAGGCTGAGCGTCAGGGTGAGCAGAGCGGGTCATCGCCATCTGGAGGATTCAAGTCACTTTTTCCATGTCCAATAACCAACTGTGCTCTTCCCAGGGAGGCCTCTGGACGTAACAATACGGATTTCCTGTCTTTGCTTTCTCTTGGTTCAGCCGTGTGCCGCTACCCCCTGGGCATGTCGGGAGGCCACATTCCGGATGAGGACATCACAGCCTCCAGCCAATGGTCAGAGTCCACCGCGGCCAGATACGGACGGTGAGGGCGGAGCCCAAGGCGGGGACCCGGGCAGCAGCTCCGAGTGGGACAGGTTTCCTGGACAGGCTGTGCTTGGTGGAAACGCGTGGGAACCGGAGGACATCACGGGCCTGCCCTGGGCTGCGTGTTCTCAGGGAGAGTTGGGGCTTGGCCGCAGGTGCAGGTCTGGCGACATCCTGACCACGGAGGCCAGGCCACACTACAGCGGGGGCTCCGGATGCAGTGGGCCGGCCTCGCTCTCTCGCCGGGAGATGCCGGAGGGTGGCTGGGCGGCAGATGCGGGGGTGCAGGTTAGCGAGGACCTGCTCTGGGAGCACCCTGCTCTCAAGGACGCCTCCCGGGAGGCCCTGTCCCCAGGCGTGTGGCGCTCCCCGTGCACTGGGACCGGGTCGTCTGCAGGAATAAACTCCTTGTCAAAAGCCCCTCTGCTTGTTAGGGCCGAACTGCCTTCTTTGAGCTGAGTCTTTTGGTGTGAAGTGTGGATTTCTGTTAAACTCGCATCACCCATAAGAAGAGCAACCTCCATAAATTACACTTGTGCGTTAAGGACGAGAGGGGTGGTGGTGGGCTGGACGGGGTCAGCAGGGTCAGAAACACCTGTGAGCAAAGGCATGTGCCAGGGAAGAGGGAGGGTGTCCCAGGGTCCCCGAACGAACCTGGTACCCAGTTCCCCATTCTGCTCCCGGCAGCGCAGCCTGGACGTAAGCACCAGATGATTCGCAGTTTGCTCTTTCCTCACTCCCACCATGTTTCCACCTGCTGGGCGGCCACACCTCTCCTGCTGGCTGCGCTGCCCACACTTGGAACCTTAGCCCCCCCCAGACTTCCAGGCGACCATCAGGGGAGGCAGGTGCAATGACTGTGGGGGAGGCTTCACGGCACCTCCAGTGAGGTCTCCGCATCCGGAATCAGGCCTCCCTGTGACCTGAAGGCCCCAGCTCCCAGTGGTGACTGTCCTCTGGGTCCCAGGTGCCAGGGAGAAGGGCCTGACCATGCGGGGCACGGTGGTGCAGCCACCGCGAGGGAGAACTCCCTGGTCCTGTGCCAGGCCGGGCAGCTGCTGGCTGCGCGGGGTGCGGAGTCCGGGAGTCACAGATCCCCGTCTCACCCTCGTGTCTCAGGCTGGACTCGGAGGAAGGGGATGGAGCCTGGTGTCCTGAGATCCCGGTGGAGCCCGACGACCTGAAGGAGTTCCTGCAGATCGACCTGCACTCCCTGCACTTCATCACGCTGGTGGGCACCCAGGGCCGCCACGCCGGCGGCCACGGCATCGAGTTCGCCCCCATGTACAGGATCCACTACAGCCGGGACGGCGCACGCTGGATCTCCTGGCGGAACCGGCATGGGAAGCAGGTAGGAGGCGAGACGTCCAGCCCTGGGGGGAGGCTGGGGGAGGAAGGGTCAGCGGAGCGTCGCAGCCACCCCCACTCTCTGCTCTCCGCTCAGGTGCTGGACGGAAGCAGTAACCCCTACGACATCTTCCTGAAGGACCTGGAGCCGCCCATCGTGGCCAGATTCGTCCGCTTCATCCCGGTCACCGACCACTCCATGAACGTGTGCATGAGGGTGGAGCTCTACGGCTGCGTCTGGCTGGGTAGGTGTCCGAGCCGCGCTGCAGAGAGCGATGGCGGCTGGTGCGCGGTCCCCGGTGCGGGCTTCCCTCTCGGTCAGAGGAGAGGAGGAGCATCGCTCACCCAGCCCGGCTGCTCCCCATCCCGGGAGGGGTGTTGCCAGCGCGGCATCACTTCAGACACCCCTGACTGCGCTGGGCCCGGGTCGGGGCCTGGTCGGCCGCAGAGCAGGGGCAGCCGGGAGGCTCCCGGGCTGGTGGGCTCCCGTGCTGACCGTCCATTCCCCTCGCAGACGGCTTGGTGTCCTACAACGCTCCGGCCGGACAGCAGTTCGTGCTCCCTGGAGGCGCCGTCATCTACCTGAACGATTCTGTCTACGACGGAGCCGTCGGGTACAGGTAATTTCTGGAGACCTGCGTTCTCAGAATGGGAAAATGGCCCCTCAAAGAGAACCATGGCTTGGGATCAATAGCCGATCAGCCAGTCAATCCACCCCCAGTTTCCTTCAGACCCTGTCCTGGGCGTCACGGGATAACCTAGACGGAGCCAACGGGAGTTTCCTCCCAGGAAGTGGGGCCTCCTGAGAGGACAGGGAATGGCAGGGAGCGGAGCTCACAGGGCGGCTCTGGACCAAGGACACCGCGTGCTTTCCCCCTTGAAGCGGGACATAGGGTCTGACTCACGAATGGCAGCCGTGCACGGGCCGCAGGGTTGGGAGGCGTCCATTTAATAAATTGCACAGGTTAAGAGGTTCAGGCAGGATGACCATAACTCTGCGTGCTTTAGAAGGTGCGAAAAGACGGGCCAGTAGGAAAGGCTTAGGGCAGACAAGGAGGGTTTTGAGGATGGGCTGGTCCTTGGAACAGTGGGGAGGGGGGTGAGGACAGGACACCTGGCCCAGGAGCTGGAGCAGAGGGCGGTGGAGCGGGGTGAGGACAGGATGCCTGGCCCAGGAGCTGGAGCAGTGACGGCCCGAAGTGGACCTGTGAGGCCGTGTGCAGTCCGTTCAGGCCCTGCAGGAATAGGGTTGGGTAAGACCTGTCCCCACCTGTCCAGGTGGCAGCACACCTGGCCATTCGCCCACCCACTTCCACACCTTATCTCGCTCAGCTCAGTCTTGATCGGCAAAAGTGGAGCCTGGCGGAGTCAGCCCATGGCGAGGGCCAGACTGGAGCTCCGAGGTTGGTGACTCAGGAGCGTGGAGGTCCAGGGCCACGGCCCCGAGGGGAGAGCAGGCGGCCTGACAGCAGCCTCCTGCTCCGGTCACTTCCTTCCCATCCGCTCGGCCCCGCCCCTCCGCTGCCTTGTCGGTGTGCCACCATCCCCCGGCCACAGCCCAGTGGCCTATTCCCAGGGCCCAGAGGAAACTCCAGGCTTGAGTCCAATTTGTTAATCATGGTGCCTGCCGGGCACGGTGGGCATTCTCACCATGCAGCCATTGGTCCCGAAGCTCTCAGTATACTGGGGCTAAAATAGGAATTAGCGGCCACACAGGGGTGTGAGTGAGCCGTGTCCTGAGCGGCCTGGCGCAGAGGAGGGGGACGCCCGGAGGAGCCCAGCACGGAGGGAAGACCCTGGCCCACTTAATGAAGGTTCCTTCGCTTCGCTCCGAGGCTTATGGGATTAAAATGGAGGGAGGAGTGCCCTGAAGGGAGAGAGCTGTGCGTGTAGGGAGGGCCAGCGAACACCTGGCCGGATGGATAGATGGGCCCCAGAGGGTGTGGAGCCGCCAGGCAGGGGGCATGGAAATGGCGTTGGAGGCAGAGGGGCAGCGTGTGGACAGGACCATGGCCTCCCTTTAGGGGAGCAGCAGCTCAGTTCCCTGAAGCCGCAGTGCGAAGCAGAGCGAGGCAGATTGCTGGGGTCCAACCCCAGCAGGTCCAGGGGTTCCCAAAGGTGTAGACCGAGTCAGCGAAGAAGGAATGACACAGAGACAGTGTTCAGTTGATCAGCAGCCTAGCCAGGATCTCTAGCCAGGATCTCCAGCCAAGTTCTGGTCTGGATCTCCAGCGAAGTTCTGGTTAGGATCTCCTGACAGGTTCTATGTCCATGTTCTCTTGCTAGGTTCTCCAGCCAGGTTTTCCAGGTTCTCCAGCCAGGTTCTGTAGCCATGTTCCCTCGCTAGGTTCTCCAGCCAGGTTCTGTCCAGGTTCTCCAGCCAGGTTCTGTCACCAGGTTCTAGTCAGGTTCTCTTGCCATGTTCTATCCAGGTTCTGTAGCCAGGTTCTATCTCTAGGATCTTCAGCCAGGTTCTCTCACTAGGTTCTGTCTCTAGGTTCTGTTGCCAGTTTCTGTCCAGGATCTTTTACCATGTTCTGTCTCTAGGTTCTGTCTCCAGGTTCTGTGTCTAGGTTCTGTGTCTAGGTTCTGTCTTCTAAGTTCTGTCTCTTGTTGTCTTGTTACATCTGTATTTATACCAGTTGATTCCAATCCTATCAATCTCTATTCCAAAGGTTAGGGCGTTTCTTATCTCCATTCCAGGGAGTAAAGATTATGTACTTAAGCATGATTGTTCATAGTTAAAGTCATTAATTACCCGCCTGGCACTTAGTTAAGGGGTTTTATTCCCTCCCTAACTTCAGGGGAAAATCCCTACCTGGGGAAACAACCTTTCTCAGAGAGGTGACCTTGGTTAATACACAGTGCCAAGAAGGTGAGCAAACATATTAAGAACAGTATGCCATATATGCCAGGTCCCTTGAAACAGCAAGGATGGACCGGCTCCCGGCAGCAGATTCTGTCATAATTTGGAGGAACCTGAATGCCAGGGCCAGGAGGGGTGGGGGAGAAGGAAGTCCAGGCCATACGGTGACTGAGGGGGTGAGGAGGGACGTTCACGCAGGGAAGGAGACTAGAGGCTGGCACGTGACGTGAGGAGATGGGCGGTGGACATGCCGTGTGGCTGAGCGGGACACAAGCCCACAACGCAGAGTCTTGGGAACCGGCCGAGCAGCGGGGCTCCCGGCAGCCCCGCCCTCAGAGCGGCTTGTTCAGAGGTGGAAAGGCTGCCGGGCCCAGAACAAAACTGAGCCAGTCCCAGACCCTCGTGTCACCCATGCCTCTCACTCTGGGTCTCATTGTCTATGAATTTGATTAAAATGAAATATAAATGAGTACTTAAATGTGGCAGGTTTTTTATTCTTAAATTACAGTTTACTTCCAATATTATTTGGCATTGTTTCCAGGTGTAGAGCATAGGAATTAGACGTTGCTATCATTTACCATGCGGTCCTCAAGAAGTCCAGGCCCCCGGCACCGTCCGTAGCTAGTGCACCTCACTGGCTCTGCCCCTGGCCCGTGGCTGCCTGGGACAGCCGACACGCACTTCTCGATCCCTTTGCCTCTGTCACGGGCGGGGTGAAGGGCCAGTGGCCTCCTGCCCTGTAGTTTAGTGTCAGATGGGGTGGGGGGGTGGGCTGGCTTACTGAACCGACTCACTGAGCAATGAGTTTCCAACCTGCTCAGGGACCAGGGCAGGGGATGGGCAGGCTGCGGTCCACTCCACGTGCATTCCTGCAGTCGCTCACTCCTAGATTCGTTAATCCAATGTCTTTGATAACATTGAGTCATTATAAAAAGACTGGTTATGTCAGTATGTAAGAATAGGTCAGGGCACAAGAGAGTATAGAAAGTGATAGAACATTGTTTAACAGCTTTGCTATTGAAGGGGAATCAAAATCAAATGTTTTGTAAAATTCATCGATAGGAAGCTTAATCCTGCACCGATGCAGGATGAATGAGTCGATACTGTCAGATATATCGGATTTCCATCATCCGACACCCTCCATGATGGCCAGCTTTTTCAGAACCCGGTGCAGCCGGTGAGAGCTCTTCCGGGAGCACGCGCTAACTCGGGCCTCTGTCCCCTCTTCTCGCCCTTGGCTGGCAGCATGACCGAGGGGCTGGGCCAGCTGACGGACGGGGTGTCCGGCCTGGACGACTTCACCCAGACCCACGAGTACCACGTGTGGCCCGGCTACGACTACGTGGGCTGGAGGAACGAGAGTGCCGCCAACGGCTACATCGAGATCGTGTTTGAATTTGACCGCGTCAGGAACTTCACCACCATGAAGGTCAGCGGGCACACGGCCCTGTGCGTGGCGGGGGCTGGCGGCCTTGGGCGGGGCTGCAGGACACGCTCCTGACTGGCCACGTGCGGCCCCCAGTCCCCCAGCCGGTCTGGCCCTTTCCTCATTGTAAACAAGGCGGTCGGACGAGGCCGCTGTCCCTCGTGGCGTGTGGAGTGGGCGCGTCCAGCAGCACGGTGGGCGGTCTCCAGGGCCTCATGCTTGTGGGCCCATGAACATGGTTTACCTCCTTTAAATATCAGAGGAAAACAGTGAACTTCAGGGCCAAAATGATCCCCACTCTGAACAACACAGTTGTACCATCTGATTTTAATGTCTTTTTGAGGAGGAAGGGGCCCACAGAGGCGCCCGTGCCAGGGGGGTACCTGAGGGTCCCACCCAGGAGGGGGCTCCGCACTGTGCTCTCCCCACAGAGGGGGGGAGCTTCGCATTTTGAACCATTTCCCACCCGGTGCCTCCCCCAGCACCGAGGAGTCAGCCTCCGCCAGCTGTTCACAGGCAGGGGTTTTTGTTCTCTGACGGACCCCGGGCTCCTCCAGGGGCTCCCCTGTCGGCTCTGTCCCCGCACTCAGCATAGGACAGCTAAGTCACCGCTGTGAGCGGCCAGGTTAGCGCCCTGGTTGCCTGCGCCAGCCGTCTCTCGGTCTAAATGCTCTGCCACGCTGGTGCGAGGAGGCGAGCTCGAGGGCAGGACTAGGACCCTGGCAGAGAGCACCTCTCGGTCACAGCCTCCGCAGGCAAGAGCCCGCGGGCCTCCCTCTGGGCCGGACCACTCAGCCCGCAATGGCCGGCTTCAGTCTTCCCCTGTAGGGACTCGGGGACTCTGTCCAAGGACGGGGTCACCTCCCCTGCCAGGAGGCCTAGAATACAGAGCGCGTCCATTTCCGCGTGCGGCCAGCGCCAGCACGGGAGTCACGGCCCGGCCCCTCCCCCAGGTGCACTGCAACAACATGTTCGAGAAGGGCGTGAAGACCTTCAAGGAGGTGCAGTGCTACTTCCGCGCGGAGGCCGGCGAGTGGGAGCCCAACGCCGTGTCCTTCCCGCTGGTGCTGGACGACGTGAACCCCAGCGCCCGCTTCGTCACCGTGCCCCTGCAGCACCGCATGGCCAGCGCCCTCAAGTGCCAGTTCCACTTCGCCGACACCTGGATGATGTTCAGCGAGATCACCTTCCAATCAGGTTGGGGCGGGCCCCGGGAGCGGGCGGGTGCGGGTGCGGGTCCGGGTGCGGGTGCGGGAGCTCCCCCGCCGGGGGCTTCTCATGGGCACGGAGGGACCGCGCTCCTGGCTGCCCCAGTGGAGGGTCAGGGCCGGGGCTGTAGGGACAGGACCTGTGCTGGCTCCCACCTGTGTGTCTAAGAGAACAGAAATGAGGATTGAAAAGGGAGAGCACGGTGTGGTAGACGCTTCTGTGAAGTAAGCCCGTCGGTGGGAGCCCCCGCGTCACTGTTCAAACATCGAGAGGAAATTCTCTGAAAGCACAGGGGGCACAGGGAGCCAGGGTCCCTCTGCCTCCCGACCGGCACGCCGGTGTGCTCCATTCCCGCTTTGCTCAGTACGGTGGGGCCTTGACTTACGAGTTTAATTTGTTCCAAGACTGAGCTCGTTAAGGAGCTCGTTAACTCAAATTACTCTATCAACTCAATGCAAAAAATCCGCCAAGAGACAGCTGGTATCTCAAAAAACTCGTTAGTTAGGACACTCGTAAGTCAAGGCCCCACTGTACTTTAGGGCAAATCGAAGGCAATTCAGTACTAAGAACGCTCAGGTGCCGCTAAGAAACTAGCATCATCTTTACATGCATGACACCATCATAACATCTACCAACACTCACCAGCAGGCACGGCCACGCCTGCACGTCCCCAGCGGCCGCCCACTCCGCTGCCCGTGGTACTTGCTGCGCTTGGCTGATTGGATGGCCTCTGGGGCTGTGTCCTTCATTGCATCCCACGCGTCTCTTTCCTCTGAAACAGTCCTTTTCAAAAACTGCCACCTGGTTTGGCTGGCGGCTCACCCCTCAGACGGGAGGGTGTATCTACGGCTGATTTCAATTCTGGTTCCATATTTATTTTTGTCAATGGCTTTTCCCAGATGGTGCTTCGAGCTTTTTAAATTTATTTTTTTTTTTTGGGGGGGGGGAACTGATTGTTTTATTTATTTTTATTTTTTAAAAAAATATTTTTATTGATTTCAGAGAGGAAGGGAGAGGGAGAGGAAGAGAGAGAGAAACATCAATGATGGAAGAGAATCATTGATTGGCTGCCTCCTGCACGCCCCCCACTGGGGATCGAGCCCACAACCCGGGCATGTACCCTTGACCAGAATCGAACCCGGGACCCTTCAGTCCGCAGGCCGACGCTCCATCCACTGAGCCAAACTGGCCAGGGCTGATTATTTTGTTAGGGAAACTTTTGCCTGATTAACCTGCCAGAGCTTTCACCCCTCCCCCTGAAGAAATAATTTTTGAAGGGACAAGCAGTAGATTTACATAGATTTTTAGAGTCTTTTGCTAGTTTCTTTACTAAAGGCTATTTGTGAGTAACCCTGGGATTGTGTAAGACACTTCTCATGGGTCAGGAAGTCAATAGATTTAACCATGTTCACGGGCCCACAAGCATGGTGGCCCTCGGTGCTGGGGGAGGCCCCCGCCTAGCGGGGGGTTAGGGGCGCTCTCGGGCAGGGAGAGGGACCTGTGCTTAGGTGCCCCCATGACCCCGCACGTCTGTAATGCCCGCTGCTTGGGTCAGTCAGCTCCTCGGGGACACTGCAGGGTGGCCCTCAGGTTTGGATCCTCTGCATTTGTCAGCGCCCGTCTTCTGACGGGGACCCTCCTGCACCGTTCGTGCCCAGGAGGCAGGGCGCGTGCCCAGTTTCCCTCCTCAGCAGCTGTTGGAGGGAGTCGGTGCCCTCACGACCTCCAAGGACCTCTGAGGAGCTGTTGGCTCTCCGTCCTGGTTCTGGGTTGGTGTCATTGCGCACGCATTTCACTGCTTTTTAGAAATTCAATGTGTTGAGTCAAATGCTTTCTGAAGCTCAGACTGCCCTGCAGGGGGCGCACACCCTTGAGCAGCTCCGTGTCCTTCGGCCCCGGCCCCACGGCCTCTGGTGACTCTCCTGCTTTAGGAGGAACAGGATGCCCGAGCCCATTTGAGCATTTACTGCCCCGAGTGGGACCAACCATCTTGGCAATCGTGGCTGTTGGTGGGAATGAAGTCGGGAGGTCACGGCAGGGTCCCAGGACTCTGCCAGGCCTGGGGAAGCTAAAGGCATGGAGGACGCTGTCAGATTGGGACCACCCTCAGCGGCCAAAGGAGAGAAGGGCAGCGGGCAGTGGAGTTGCCTGGACGCTGCCTGCGGACTGAGCCTCGTGCGGGGCCTGGGGGACGCACTTACCTGTGTGACGGGGACCGCGGATTTCCGTCCACGTGCAGGGTGTGCACAGCGGCTGGTACCGGGCACAGCTAATGGCAGCCCGACGGTGTTTGACTCCTGGGGCCTCCTGAGCTTGGGTTCCACGTCACGATAATACTCGTGTTCACTGGACCCCGAGGACCCAGTTCCGAGCCGTCCTGGGGGCCAGCCGCCGCCCGCACGCGGAAAGCACCCTGCGAAGGAGCGCCGAGGTTTGGTGAGAACGTCCGTGGAACAGAGGTGCAGGTCTAGCTCTTGACCTCCTCGGCCAGACACCCAGAGGAGAACTTCCGTTGCCCACGTCAGTCTGGTGAATACTGGGGTCCGGTCCTGACGCTGCCGCCTCCCAGAGAGAGCAGTCGGTGCGTCCGCTGTCCGCAGGACGGGCTCGGTCACAATTCCGGGGCCAGGCCATGCGGCAGGCTGAGAGCCCCTGTCACACAGTTGGATTTCCTGCAGGGAAAGAGGCCTTGGCAGGAGGCTGCACAGGCCCACGTCCCCGCCTTCCTGGGCGTTGTCTGACTTGGGGCCTTACTTCCTATGTGAGCTTTGTGATAATATGTAGTCACGGCTTTCCACACCTCCCTCCCTCCCTCCCTCCCTCCCTCCCTCCTTTCCTTCCTTCCTTCCTTCCTTCCTTCCTTCCTTCCTTCCTTCCTTCCTTCCTTCCTTCCTTCCTTCCTTCCTTCCTTCCTGATCCTCACCCAAGGATTTTCCCCCCATTAATTTTTAGAGAGAATGGGAAGGGAGAGATACAGAGAGAGAAACATCAATGTGAGAGAGACACAACAATTGGTTGCCTCCTGCATGTGCCCCAACTGGGGCTGGGGATGGAGCCTGCAACCAGGTACATGCCCTTGACCGGAATTGAACCCATGACCCTTCAGTCCGTGGGCCGACACTCTAACCACTGAGCTAAATGGGCCAGGGCCACATCACTCTCTCTTTCTTTTTAATACCATGGCACGAGTATAGAATAACTTAAACAAAAGTTGTGCTTACTCAGTAGATGAATGGTGATGTTTTTATTTAATGTATGACATGATTTCATGGTTAAGAAAGGTGAGTGGCTGGCCGAGAAGTTGATCTCACGCTGGGCCGGCCGGGCCCGCCCTCTGCTGACTGCTGCCCGCTCCTCGCCCACAGCTCTGACTCCGCCTGTCTTTAACAGATGCTGCCATGTACAACACCTCCGGGGCCCTGCCCGCCTCGCCGGGGGCGCCCACCACCTACGGTGAGTCCGCCTCCCACAAACCAGGGGAAGGGAGCTCCTGGGGCGGAGACTGCACCTGCTGTCTGTGTGGGAGCTGGCGCAGGTGGCTCTGCCCGGAGACAGCGCCCCCCATCTGTGGGCCCAGCCTCCGCTCCTCCCTGCCCGGCCTGTGCTCACCTGAGGCGGAGGTGGCCTGTTTCCAGTGGCTTCGTGAGAGCTGGGGAAATGGGGAGCAGAAGCAGGGGGAGACCTTTCTACCCGCGACCCCCTGTGTGTCCATGGATGGCTGGGGCGCTGAGAGCAGCACCAGCCTCTCTAATCAGAGATAAATGTGCAGACATGTGTCTGTAGCTTCAGACACTCACTGGCCGAGGGAGCCAGCACCTGGGAAGTGCGTGACCCTGCGTCTCAAAGACGAGCCTGGCGAGTTGTCACATCTCAGAGAGCGCAGACCGGGCCCTCACCTGGTTCTCAGGAGGTGTGACGAGGGCCCATAGGCCCCGGCCGCGGTGATAAAGGGACAACATTTGGGGAAAGTTGGAAAGCTGTCCGTGATCCCGTCTGACACGGGAGGAGGAGGAGGCGAGAGGACAGAGTAGCAAGGCCGAGAGGGAGCAGGTGTCCGGGTGGCACCGGAGGAATTACCCTGAGAGGCCTGTCGCTGGCCCAGCCCCCCTGCTCTTCCTGTCCCACGAGATGACGGCGTTCTCCATCTCTCTTCCTGGTTGCAGACCCAATGCTGAAAGTCGACGACAGCAACACCCGGATCCTGATTGGCTGCCTGGTGGCCATCATCTTCATCCTCCTGGCTGTCATTGTCACCATCCTCTGGAGGCAGTTCTGGCAGAAGATGCTGGAGAAGGTGAGGAGGCGCCAGGCCGCTGTTGCCCCGGGACCCAAGGGCGAACTGTGAGGGTTTGCACCCAGCGAGGCGCTCGCCCCGCCCCGGGAAGCGCAGGGAGGAGGGGCTTGTTGCTGAAGGAGCCAGGAAAGAACGGGCAGGTCCAGTCTCATTCTCAGAGCGGAGACTTTGGGACCTCCCCAGGGAGCTCCTCCCAATCGTGAGATCTCAGCCCAGGCTCCGCCTCAGAGATGCTGATGCCCTGGGTGGAGAGGGAGGTGCAGGCATGTGCATTTAAAAAAATGAACAGGATGCCCGGCCGGCGTGGCTCAGTGGTTGAGCATTGGCCAGGAGGTCACGGTTCAATTCCCCGTCAGGGCGCCTGCCTGGGTTGCAGGCTCCATCCCCAGTGTGGGGCCTGCAGGAGGCAGGCTGAATGATTCTCTGAATGATTCTCTCTCATCATCGATGTTTCTATCTCTCTCTCCCTCTCCCTTCCAATCTGAAATATACATATATATTTATTTATTTTTCAAAAATGAGCAGGAGCCTAGCTGGTGTGGCTCAGTGGTTGAGCATTGACCCATGCACCAGGAGGTCACAGTTAGATTCCCTGTCAGGGCACATGCCCAGGCTGTGGGCTCCATCCCCAGTAGGAGGTGTGCAGGAGGCAGCTGATCCATGTTGCTCTTCTGTGGATGTTTCTGTTTCTCTCTCCATCTCTCTTCCTCTCGCTCTTAAAACACAATTAAAAAGTATGAACAAGTGATTCTGATGGACAACTGATACCTACCCCAAATCTCTGACCATACTGCTCCTCTTTGCTGGTTGCTGTTTATTTGTTGGAGTGTGTGAGTGTGTGTGTGTGTATGTGTATGTATGTGTGTAGGTGTATGTATGTGTGTGTATGTGTGTAAGTGTATATGTATGTGCATGTGTGTGTATGTGTGTGTGCATGTGTATGCCTGTGTGTATGTGTATGTGTATGTGTGTGTATGTGTGTATGTGTATCTATGTGAGTGTATGTGCATGTGCATGTGTATGCCTGTATGTGTATGTGTGTATGTGTATCGATGTGTATGCGCATGTGCATGTGTATGTGTATGTATGTGCGTGTGTATGTATGTGTGTATGTATGTATGTATGAGTGTATGTGTGTGTATGTATGTGTGTAAGTATATATGTGTGTGTTTGTATGTATGTGTATGTGTATGTATGTGTGTATCTCTGTGTGTGCATGTGTGGGTATGTGTGCATGTGTGTATGTGTGTGTATGTCTGTATGTATGTGTGTATGTTAGTGTGTGCATGTATGTGTGTATGTGTATGTATGTCTGTGTATGTGGGTATGTGTATGTGTGTGTATGTGTCTATGCATGTGTGTATGCATGTATGTGTGTGTATGTGTGTATGTGTATCTATGTGTGTATGCATGTGCATGTGTATGTGTATGTCTATGTGTGTGCGGGCGTATGTATCTGTGTGTATGTGTGTATGTGTATGTGTGTGTATGTGTGTATATGTGTGCGTATGAGTATGTGTGTGCGTATGTGTGTGTGTATGTGTGTATGTGTGTGTATGTGTGTATGTGTGTATGTATGTGTATGTGTATGTGTGTATGTGTGTGTGCATGTATGTGTAAGTGTATGTGTGTATGTGTATGTGTGCATGTATGTGTATGTGTGTAAGTGTATGTGTGTATGTATGTGTATGTATGTGTGTATGTGTGTATGTCTATCTGTGTGTATGTGTGTGCATGTGTATGTGTGTGGGTATGTATGTGTGTGTGTGTCTATGCATGTGTGTGTATGTGTGTATGTGTGTCTATGCATGTGTGTGTGTCTATGCATGTGTGTATGCATGTATGTGTGTATGTGTATGTATGTGTATGTGTGTGTAGGTGTATGTGTGGGTGTGTGACTGTGTATGTGTGGTTGTGTGTGTATGTGTGGGTGTGTGTGTATGTCTGTGTGTGTATGTGTATCTATGTGTGTATGTGTGTGCATGTGTATGTGTGTGCATATGTGTGTGTATGTGTATGTATGTGTGTTAGTGTGTGCATGTGTGTATGTGTATGTATCTGTGTGTATGTGGGTATGTGTATGTGTGTACGTGTGTATGTATGTGTGTGTATGCGTGTGTGTATGCGAGTTTGCGTGTACGTGTGTGTGTGTGTGTGTGCGTATGTGTATGTGTGGGAGTGTATGTGTGTGTATATTAGTGTATGTCTGTGTGTATGTGTCTGTCTGTGTATGTGTGTGTATGTGTGTATGCGTGTGTGTATTTGTATGTATATGTGTGTGCGTGTATGTATGTGTGTCTGTGTCTGTATGTATGTGTTTGTGTGTATGTATGTGATTGCGTGTATGTGTCTGTGTGTATGTGTGTATGTGCATGTATGTGGTGTGTATGTGTATGTGTGTGTATGTGTTTGTGTGTATGTGTGTGTGTATGTGTATATGGCTATATGTGTATATGTGTGTGTATATGTATGTGTGTATGTGTATATGTACGTATATGTCTGTATATGTGTGTATGTCTGTGTGTGGGTGTATGTGTGCATACGTGTACGTGTGTGTGTCTGTGTATGTGTATATGTGTGTGTATGTGTGTATGTGTATGTGTGTGTATGTGTGTAAGTGTATATGTGTGTATGTGTATGTGTATGTATGTGTGTATGTGTGTATGTGTATCTGTGTGTGTATGTGTGTGCGTATGTGTGTGTATGCATGTGTTAGTGTGTGCATGTATGTGTGTATGTGTATGTCTGTCTGTGTGTATGTGTATGTGCGTATGTATGTGTATGTGTGTGCATGCATGTGTGTATGTGTATGTGTGTATGTGTGTGTGGGTGTGTATGTGTGTGTTAGTGTGTGTATGTGTGTATGTGTATGTATGTCTATGTATGTGTGTGTATGTGTGTGTATGTCTCTGTGTGTATATGTATGTGTGTATGTGTATATGTGTGTGTATGTGTTTGTGTGTATGTATGTGTGTAGGCATGTATGTGTATATGTGTGTGTATGTGTATGTGTTTATGTGTGTATATATGTGTGTATGTGTGTTTTTGTGTGTGTATGTGTGTATTTGTGTATGTGTATGCGTGTATGTGTATGTGTGTTTGTATGTATGTGTATGTGTGTGTATGTGTGTTCATGTTTATATGTGTGTATGTGGGTGTGTATGTGGGTTTATCTGTATGTGTATGTTTGTGTATGTGTGTATGTATGTGTTGGTGTACGTGTGTGCCTATGTGTGCGTATGTGTCTGTCTGTCTGTATGTTTGTGTGTATGTGTATTTGTGTGTGTGTATTTGTGTGTATGTATGTGTGTATGTGTATGCCTGTGTGTATGCGTGTGTATGTGTGTATGTGTATATTTGTGTGCATGTGTGTATGTGTGTGTATTTGTATATGTGTGTATTTGTGTATGTGTGTATGTGTGTATTTGTGTGTACGTGTGTGTATGTGTGTGCATGTGTTTATGTGTATTTTTGTGTGTGTGCGTGTCTGTGTGTATGTCTGTGTGTATGTGTGTGTTTTTATGTGTATGTGTGTATTTGTGTATGTGTGCGTGTGTGTGAGTATGTGTGTGTATGTGTGTATGTGTATGTGTGTGTGTATGTATGTGTGTGCAAGTGTTTGCATGTGTGTAATTGTGTATGTGTGCGTATGTGTGTGCGTATGTGTGTGCGTATGTGTGTGTATGTGTGTGTAAGTGTCTGTGTGTTTGTGTTTGTGTGTGTGTATGTGTATTTGTGTGTGTATGTGTTTATGTATTTGTGTATGTATGTGTGTGTATGTGTATTTGTGTATGTGTTTATGTGTATTTGTGTGTGTATGTGTGTGTATGTGTGTATGTGTATACGTGTGTGTATGTGTGTACGTGTATGTGTATATATGTGTGCGTGTGTGCGTGTGTCTGTGTGTATGTGTATGTGTATGTGCATGTGTATGTGTATGTGTGTGTATGTTTCTGTCTCTGTGTATGTGTGTGTGTGTGTGTGTGTGTGTGTATGTATGTGTGTGTGTATGTGTATGTATGTGTATGTGTGTATGTGGGTGTATGTGTGTGCGTATGTGTGCGTATGTGTGTGTGTCTGTATGTGTATGTGTGTGTATGTGTGTATGTGTGTATGTGTGTGGGTGTATGTGTGTGTATGTCTGTGTATGTATGTTTGTGTATGTGTGTGTATGTGTATGTGTGTGTGTATGTGTGTGTATGTATATGTGTGTATGTGTGTATGTTTGTGGGTGTATGTGTGTGCGTATGTGTGCCTATGTGTGTGTGTCTGTGTGTATGTGTGTGTGTGTGTGGGTGTATCTGTGTATGTGTGTGTATGTGTGTGTATGTGTGTCTGTGTGTGTATGTGTGTGTATTTGTGTATGTGTGTGGGTGTGTGTATTTGTGTGTGTGTATTTGTGTGTATGTGTATTTATGTGTGTATGTGTTTATGTGTAAGCGTGTGTGTATGCGTGTATGTGTGTGTGTGTGTTTGTGTATATATGTGTGTGCATGTATGTATGTGTGTATATGTGTGTGTTTGTATGTATGTGTGTATGTGTATGTGTGTATGTGTGGGTGTATGTGTGTGTGTATGTGTATGTGTGTATATGTGTGTTTGTGTGTATATATTTGTGTGTGTATGTGTGTATTTGTGTGTATGTGTGTATGTGTATGTGTGTGTATGTGTATGCGTGTGTGTATATGTGTGTGTATGTGTGTGTATGTGTGTGCGTGTGTGTGTGTATGTGTGTGTGTGTAAAGCATCTGCCTCACTAATATCCAAGCCAAGCTCTCACAGTTCTATTCCCTCTTCTCTGCATGCTTACCGTTACCATTGTCCATCCCTGTGGGCCCTTCCTCAGTTTCCTGTCCAGGCCAACTTATCTGAATAATTGTTATTCCATCAAATGCTTTACCATCCACAAGGACTTCCACTTGACCCTCACTGAGTGGTTGTGAGTTGGGCAGAGTTGTACCTGACGGCCTTTCTCATGGGCACACATGATGTGCTCACATCACACGGCTCACACCTGTCTCTCTGTTCCTTCAGTTGTCGGTCCTGAAATAAGTTGTCATTTTCTTCCGAAACACGCTCAGGTCACCATAGGTGGACCAGCCTTGACTCGCTTGGTTCCTTGGGCCAGAGACCAGGTGTCTGGACACGACTGCTCAGTGCCTCGGGCTCTTCCGGGGAGTCAGGGTTTCTACCTTTGGCTGTGGACGTCCTCCCTGGGCAGGGAGCTCCCGTGGGCGTGGGCTGTGGGGGCTGGCACGGCCTGTGAGGGGCGGGCGGAGCCTGAGAGGTCTCCAGGAGACCAGTGCCCACGGGAGGGGCGGGCGGGAGAGGCCGGGAGGACGGCCGGCATCATGGGCTCCAGGCTGAGCTGCTCCACAGTCAGTTTCTGAGACGAGGGGCTCGCGGTGGGGTTTTGGCGGCAGCATCTCATGGAGAGAGGCCTGTGCTCCCCTGTGACGTAGGCCTCACCGTCAGCCTGGAGGCACTTTCCCTGAACTAAGGCTCTCACCACAAATAGCGCCTGGAGACCGACAGGAGGCGCCTGCAGCACGCGTGACGCCTGTGACGGGCACGCGGCTGCGTCCAGGGAGAGGGACCCCAGGGGCGGAGGCGTGGAGGCGGAGGTGGGGCACTGGCTCTGGTGCCTGGGCTGAGGCTTGCTGGGCGGTCGGAGCTGCTGTGTCCTGATCGTACAGGCGGTGGGGCCGAGGGGAGGGTCTGTGCCCCCCACTCCCGAGCTGTCTCTCTCTCTCTCTCTCTGTGAGCCCTGCTTCGCCCCTTCCCTGTGCTCCCCTGTGATGTAGGCCTCACCGTCAGCCTGGAGGCACTTTCCCTGAACTAAGGCTCTCACCACAAATAGCGCCCTGTGCTCCCCTGTGACGTAGGGGACAGGACGACACACAGTTAGCTGCTGTGATCCTGAAGCAGGTGTGGTTCACTGGGCACTGCTAGCTTCCGAAACCCCCGCCTGGGCCAGAGAGGGGCTGACTGGACTCCAGGTACAGAGGAGAGGAACGTCACCCCGGACTGTCTATCTTGGTCCGTGAAAGTTCTTTCTCCCCCCGGGCCCTGAGCCAGGGACCTGCAGAGGCCCCGTGGCTCCGAGCGCTGCGGGCGAACGCTGCGGGGAGGCCCGTCCCGGCGTCACTCAGCATGAGCTTCGGGCGGTAGTTCCTGTGGGCTCCTGGCCGGTGTGCGCGGACCTTTCTCGGGGAGGCTCAGCCCTATGCATTGAGCCCCCAGTGTACACAGGCTTCCCGTGCTGCGAGAAGAGAGCAAGCTTAGGTTTGGGGGTTTCACTGCCACAGGGACCTTCAGGCAGTAAAGGGGCGAAGCAGGCGTCTAGGTTTCTCATCGACACCCACAGTGTGAGGTGAGGGACCAAACAGCCAGGTTCAGATTCTGGCATTTTCTGAAGGAGCAGCAGGTCACACCAGACAGGACGACACACAGTTAGCTGCTGTGATCCTGAAGCAGGTGTGGTTCACTGGGCACTGCTGGTTGGAAAGACTGTGGGCGAGAGGGACTGGGTGAGCCGCGGGCGCACTGTGCTGTGGTTGGCACGGGGTAGCCAGCCAAGTCCACTGTTGCCGAGGGCATCGAACGCCGGGCCTGAGAGCTCTGGTTGGAACGGACAGGCTCTCAGCGGGTCAGGTGAAAACGTGCCAGGGCCTCAGGGGACGCGAAGTGAGGCCTGTGCCACCAGCTGGCACCGACTGGCCGCACAGCACGCAGTCCCAGAGCTCGCAGAGCCCATGGGGGGCGGGTGAGAGGAGCCGGAAGGCCCCCGTGCAGCGAGCCCTCCCTCCCTCCCTGCCAGGCCTCCCGGCGGATGCTGGACGACGAGATGACTGTCAGCCTGTCCCTGCCCAGCGAGTCCAGCATGTTCCACAACAACCACTCCTCACCGCCCAGTGAGCAGGGCTCCAGCTCCACCTACGACCGCATCTTCCCGCTGCGGCCCGACTACCAGGAGCCCTCCAGGCTGATCCGCAAGCTCCCAGAGTTCGCTCCCGGGGAGGAGGCGCCCGGTGAGGCTGAAAGAGCAGCAGGGAGCTGGGGGCAGCCTGGCCGAGGCTGGGAGGGCGGCGTGTCACCGGCTGGTCAGCAGGAGGGGCCCACGCCCCCCACCGCGCGCCAGGGCCCCACCTCAGAGGTGGAAGCGAGGGAACAGAAGGGCTCACTGGGGCGTCTGGGCCAGGAGCCCCTCAGGTGGCCGAGGGAGAGTGCCGGGAAGGGCCTTCCCCACACCAGCGTCTGGGGGTGCGCTCAGGACCGGGGCCCTGGAGGAGGAGCAATGGGAGGCTGCGGGGCCCGGGGCCTCGGCTTCCCCACCCAGACCTGTTTCCCTTGGTGGGCTTTATCGCTCACACAGATTTCCTGACGAGCGTATTTCCCGGCTCTTCTCAGTAAGAGCTCCGCTTGGAAAAGCAGTGCCAGCGGATCGCATCCAGCGTTTTCAGAAGTGGCTGTGGAGGACATCAGAGGGGCTGCTGGGCCCGGCAGGGGCGGGACGGTGCTCAGGGGAGGGAAGAGAGGAAGCTGTGGCCTGAGACTCAGGAGGTGCTGCCCGAGGGGCAGGGCCTGGAGTGCAGACAGGCGGCAAGAAGAGGGCGGGAGCGAAGCGAGTTCCCAGGCTGGGCAACATAGCTGGTTTCTGAACCTAACACCCCTCGTATTTCAGTGTTTTCTTTCAAGTTAGGGAGTGTCTTAAACTAGATCCTGTAAATTTAACCAGAAAGCGTTTCACGACCTAAACTAGGTCATTAAGCCTGGGGTGGTGCCTCATGAAGGAAGATGCTATAAGAGAGAGCTCCCGCTGTAACCTCCGCCTCACAGGCCATGGCCGCCGGGATAGCGTCCCCAAGGTCACCCAAGGACACACTCACGGTCCTGTGGTCTGAGAAAGGAGAGGCGCGATGGTGGTGGCTCCAAAGCCATGAGGAAGCCTCTGGGAGCCCAGCGTGGGGGGGCGGGGAGACAGGGCTGGGGACCTACCTGCCCCATCCCCCGTCTCTCACGGGGCCACCCCGGGAGCCTCAGAGCCCGGAGCGAGCCCTCCACCCTATCTTCCAGGCTGCAGCGGCCTCGCCAAGCCAGGCCCGCCCAGCGGCCCCGAGGGCGCGCCCCACTACGCAGAGGCAGACATCGTGAACCTGCAGGGCGTGACCGGGGGCAACACCTACTCCGTGCCCGCCCTCACCATGGACCTGCTCTCGGGGAAGGATGTGGCCGTGGAGGAGTTCCCCCGGAAGCTGCTCGCCTTCAAGGAGAAGCTGGGGGAAGGCCAGTTCGGGGAGGTGAGTGGCTCTGAGAGGGGCATCCAGTCCCCGCGGCTCCCCAGGAAGCCGGTGTCGGGTCACCGCACCTCTGCCCAGCTCCGTGGCTTCCTGGGCCTGCTGGCTTCTGTGTGGGAGTTACAGCGGGCAAGTCCCCAGGCTCTCCAGGCCCTGAGAACATTCGATATGTTCACATTGGTAGGGGTGACAGCGGGCGGGGGTCCGCAGGAGGCGATCGTCTCATAAACTGATGCAACACCGTTCTTGAGGGCCCCCTGTTCTCCCTTCACGGGACTTCTGTGCACAAGCCGCCCGCCCACGTCCCACAGCAGCCCCGGCCGAGGAGGAGCCGCGGGTGGGCGCCTCGAGGTGGGCCTGTGTGCTGGCCCTTCCCTCTCCCATCAGCCTCCCTGTCACCGCGCCTCCGCAGGTCTGAGCAGTGGCCCCCACGCCCCCGCGGTGACGCCTGGTTAACGGGTGGGGGGCTGGTTTCAGGTGCGGCGTGCTCCCCCGGGGGTTGGTGCTGCAGGAGTCTGAGGCCCTGTTCCTGCTCTCCGCCCTCACGCTGCCCCGAGTGAAAGGTGCAGGCTCGTTGTGCTGTTACGGGACCCGCACCTGTAATGCCAGCCTGTGCTAAGGGGTCGTCTTAGAGGGGACACTGCCTGGCGTTGGTCTGATCCACAAAGGTTCAAGCGTGTAGCGGCTCGCACGGGTGGTGAGCCCTCCGTGGTGGATGCCGTGCTGCGGATTCGTTCACTCACACGCACCGTGTTCCGGGCCGTGGACACGACCTGTGTGAAGCAGCATACATCGTATTGTTTTTATAAGTATCTGGGCAGTAGATGTGTCCGTGCATCCATCCCTCTCCCGGAGGTGCCGCGGAGGCTAAGCCGCCTCAGGAGCGCTGGCACTGACACGCATGCCTTTCGTCCAGGTCCATCTCTGCGAAGTGGAGGGGATGGAAAGGTTCAAAGGCAAAGACTTGGCCGTGGATGCCAGCGCCAGCCAGCCGGTCCTGGTGGCCGTGAAGATGCTCCGCGCAGACGCCAACAAGAACGCCAGGTCTGTGGCTGCCTCTTGAGTTTCCTTTATGTGTTTCATCCTCAGGTCAGGTCAGGGACACCCCAGGAAACTTCTGAGCAATCTTTTTTTTGGAGAGGGTAGGTCTGTGAGCCACCTCACCTTTCCATGGTTATGCGTTATCTTCCACCAGGCCAGCATCCTCACCTTTGTTCTCCATCTCTCTCCCAGAAAGGCACATTTCCCACTGGACTTGCTACCTGTTCACTCCCTGACCGTCTGCACGGCCTGACCGTCCCACGGATGGCCGTGCGAGTGGGCGCTCCTCAGCCATTGTCCACAGAGGCTCCCGAGTGTCCTCACTGCCGGTCACCGCGCTCCTGCTCAGCCTTCTCCATCCTTTTTTCCATCTCCGTTTACTTTCTCACTTCCCCCTCTTTTGTGCTCCTTTTCTTCTATGTCCAGCAACCCCCACTTGGAAAAGGACCATGACCTCAAAGCGGAAGGATCCACAGCCCTTTAGCAGTTTCCCCAGCGGGGACCCCCCCTCCATAGATGGCAGTCTGGCTGAGACTCAGTGAGAGACAGTTTCTTATCCCCCCTCAACACCGTGAACTCCAAACAGGGCGAAAGGGCACAGGAGAGGCCTTGCAAACGGCAGGATGGGGGTGAAGAAGAAAAGCCGGGGAGGAGAGCTGGGAGGGGCCGGGACTGTCACTGAGAACTCCAGTGTGAGGGAACCGAGTACGAATGACAGATGACACCTTGGTCTCATCCAGCGATGGCACCCTCCCCCTGTGTCCACGCCCACTGCGCGTGGTGGGCGGCCGGGGCTCTGGCTCCTGTAGAGTCATGGGGACCCCTGTTTGGGGTTGTTGTACTTGACGTGGTTCGGGGGGTGTCCATTGATAGAATTTTCCTAGAAAACTCCCAGGAGACTTACCCGATCTACTCCAGTCATTTGGGGAATGTGGGCTGGTGGTCTCCCTGACCCAAATATCGCTGTGGGAAAGGGCATAGCCACTTTGTGACTCGGGCGGCTGCCACCAAATGCACGAACAGTTACTAGTCGTGGCCCCGTGAGCACTTGTTTTGAAATGACCGCATACTGCTGCCCACATCAACTGTAAGGAACCGTGTTGATGTTGGGATCGGCGCTGGGCGTGCCTGCATCCAGGAAAGCCAGCAGGAGAAAACGCAGAATTGCCAGGTGGACCCAGGGTTTCTGCTTTATTCATAGAGTGGCCCGAGGGCTCTTCCTAGGGGTAAACCACTGTGCTCATCAGGCGCAATTTCGGTGAAGAGTTTAACTTCGTGAGCAGTCTGGGCGGGCGTATCTGATGCAGCCGGGGGCACCTCTCCGCGGGCAGGCCTGTGGCTGGGTGCAGGCTTGCCGCCGTGACTCCCAGTTCTCGCTCTCAGGCCGCAGTGCGGCCGGGGCTGGCTCCAGGCTGTGAGAGTGAGGCAGCCGGCCGTCCTCTGTCCTCCCCAAGGTCATCTGGGAACCAGGCTCGTGCGGGGGGACGGGCACTGGGCCACCTTCGCCTCCTGACTGGCTCTGGCCTCTCTGGGCTTATCCACGTGTCTCCCCAAAGGAATGATTTCCTAAAGGAGATAAAGATCATGTCCCGGCTGAAGGACGCCAACATCATCCGCCTCTTGGCCGTGTGCATCGCCGACGACCCTCTGTGCATGATCACCGAGTACATGGAGAACGGGGACCTCAACCAGTTCCTCTCCCGCCACGAGCCGCCCAGCTCCAGCCCCAGCCAGGTGCCCACTGTCAGGTACAGCCGCGTCCCTCCCCTGTCTGCCTTCCTGACACTAACCTGGTCTGCAGACGGGGAGCAGCAAACCCTCAGCTCGCTGTGTCCAGCCGGCGGGGTTGGCATGTGGGGAGTAGCCACGCAGGGAAGAGCAGAGAGCCACGTGGGGGTTGGCGTTGGCTGGAACCGGGCAGACTGTGCACTTGTCACGGCTCCTTCTGTCCACAGGAGACTTTCTCTATTGTTTTTCCTCAGTTATGCCAACCTGAAGTTCATGGCGACTCAGATCGCCTCCGGCATGAAGTACCTTTCCTCCTTGAATTTTGTCCACCGAGACCTGGCCACGCGGAACTGCCTGGTGGGCAAGAACTACACCATCAAGATCGCCGACTTCGGGATGAGCCGGAACCTGTACAGCGGGGACTACTACCGCATCCAGGGCCGCGCCGTGCTGCCGATCCGCTGGATGTCCTGGGAGAGCATCCTGCTGGTGGGTGCCGCGGCCCGGGGGGGGGGGGGCAGTCAGGGCCCGGGGGGGGGGGCGCCGTGGCCTGGGGGGGGGACTCCCAGGCTGCCCGAGGCAGCCGCAGGCTTGGTGTCTGCTCAGATGGGATGACCTGCTTTGAGTGCTAATTGTTACTTTTTGGCACTTGCCTATTTCTGCTGGAAATGTGACATGCTCACTGTAGAAAACTTGGGGAAAAGGGTTAAAAATATACCCATGGTGATAAGGGATTTAGTATTTTTCCCCTCTCTCCTTTCCACCTACTGAGTGGTCTTCATTAGTTTAGGGAATTAAAAAATCATTTAAAGAAATGTTATCCACACAAAATAGTTCTCTTCCGAATTAATTCCATAACCATATTTCTAATTCATTATTTACACTGATCTCTATATTTTTATTTTAATGATTATCACCGTTTACTTTTTATTTTAAGTTCATCATTCTTTGTTTCATAATTTTTATTCAACTCTTGGTCTTCTGGACCATGGGTGGGTAAGAGAGACTTCTTTTTTCCAAATGTCATTTCTTCTGAGCATCGGCCCTGAGCCCGGGTCCAGGGGAAGCAGCCCTGAGTGAGGCACAGGTGTCGGGGACTGCCCGGTCCTCTCAGTGCCTCTGCTGGCCATTTCAGAGCCCCAGGGACAGGGGGAGGGGGGTGGCGGTCACTCAAGTTCTGAGATCCCAGCCCCTCCTGCAGGCAGGTGATTCTTATTTCTCTCCTGCCCCCATCTAAACAGGGCAAGTTCACCACAGCCAGTGACGTGTGGGCCTTCGGGGTGACCCTCTGGGAGGCCTTCACCTTCTGCCAGGAGCAGCCCTACTCCCAGCTGTCCGACGAGCAGGTCATCGAGAACACCGGCGAGTTCTTCCGGGACCAAGGGAGGCAGGTGAGGCTGGGCTGGGAGGCAGGGCTGGTGCTCTCTCGGGGGAGAGAGGGGGCTGGCTTAGCAGGACAGGGTGGCTGGAGGACGGGCCACCGGATGAAGTCCTTTGTCACGAATCATCCAGATAACATGAAAGACCAGCTCTTGCCCAGGCACCATGCACACACTCTGCTTCTGTGTCCCCCCAGGATCCTTGGGGGGCAGGAGGGGGCAGGTCAGGCTCCTCGCCAGCCCAGACATTCCAGATCTTACAATAGCTAAGATCTGGGCTGTTTCCAGATCTTAGCTATGGTGAATTGCACTGCTATGAACATAGGGGTGCATATGACCTTTCTGATTGGTGTTTCTGTTTTTTTAGGATATATTCCTAGAAGTGGGATCACTGGGTCAAATGGTAGTTTTTTTACTCATTTTAAAATATTCAGTGTAAAAAGTCTACCATTTCCTACTAGTAGTGAACCAATATATTCTGATCAAATGCCCAATGGTTGAGTAGTGAAGTCAAATATTTGATGAAAGCCCAGGCCAATGCCACATATCACCACCCTGCTCTGAGTAAGCTCCTTGCCTCTAAGCACAACTTTCAATAAAAATTTATTAAATTTGCTCTGGCCAGTGTGGCTCAGTTGCTTGGGTATTGTCCTGTGCACTGAAGGGTCGCCAGTTCGATTCCAGGTCAGGGCACATGCCCAGGTTTCAGATTCAATCCCTCGTAGGGGGTGTGCAGGAGGCAGCCAGTAGATGTTTCTCTCTTTCCCTCTCTCTACTTCTCTCTCTAAAAATCAATAAACTAAAAAGAAAAAGTTATTTAACACATTAACTTACTAAATGTAATTTATTAAATTTCTATTTTATTATTTTATATTACTACATTTTATTATGTAAATACTAGAGGCCCGATGCACAAAATTCATGAAAGAGTAGGCCTTCCTTCCCTCTGGCAGCTGGGACCTGGGCTTCCCTTGCAGCCCCAGCTTCGTCCGAAGGTTGTCTGGAAGGACGTCTGGTCTAATTAGCATATTACGCTTTTATTATTATAGATGATATGAATTTACAATTCATATTTTACTGCTTTCCGTCGTAAGGGTAGAATTTCGGTGTGTGAACTGTGGAAGCCTGGGTTGGCGCGCATGCGGCCGTCTCCCACTGTCCCTGCCAGGGGTCGCCCAGCCTGCGTGCGGTCTCTGTGCCTTTCCGATGGCACCGCTACCATCACTCCTTCCCGAACAGAGTGGATCTCATTCAGGAGCACTTCAGCGACATGAATTCTAGCAGGAATTTTATACGCAGGGCCCCTCGCTTAGGCAAACCTTACATCCTTTGCATGCAATTGAAAGTCATAGAAGCCTATAGAGCAATCATTTCAATACTGAGAATAAATGTCTTAACATTTTTGTTTTCAATTTGTCTTAACCAACGGTGAAGAATTTCCAGAGGGCACTTTCCTTGGAGGCTCGTGGTCTAAGTGGACCCCGGGTTCTAACCACTTGGTCTCCAGTCTGAGATGTCATTTGCTGCTGCCTGGCCTTTGGGCTGGTGGTAGGGACCCCAGAGCAGAAGGTCCTGCCGAAGGGACAGGGACGGGAGACGAAGGGGGCGGGGCTGCCAGGCTGTGGGCCCCTTGGGACGCAGTGACCACCTCCAAGACGGTGGAGGAGGGCGAGTCAGTGATGATGCAGCAGCTCGCCCTCCCCTCTTTCCTGAATGTTCTCTTTTTTGTTTCCAAAGACCTACCTCCCGCAGCCCGCCATCTGCCCCGACTCCGTGTACAAGCTGATGCTGAGCTGCTGGCGGAGGGACACGAAGCACCGGCCCTCGTTCCAGGAGATACACCTGCTGCTGCTCCAGCAGGGCGACGAGTGACCGCCTCCCGGGCCAGGCCGCCCGCGCGCCCGCGCCCACGCCCACGCCACGCCCCGCGCCCACGCCACGCCACGGACCGAGTGCACGCGAGGCAGGCTGTCCCTTTCCTCCCGCCCCTCGTTTCCCACCGCTCCGCCCCCCTGTCCACCCCTGACCCATATATACTTTTTTTTACATTAAAGAACTAAAAAAGAAAAAAAACGCTAGGGCAGGTAAAATCCAGTAAAGAAACCTTCATTGATGTACCAGTGTTGAGAACAAAGCTAGATAATTTAGATAATTTATAAAGGCTAAATATGCTTATGTTTATAAATGTGCAGGTTCTACAATATTTTTTTATGTTGCCTTTAAAAATAGTTTCAGAGGTAAAACCTTGAATACTAATGTCTTAGGAACCCAGAGATCAGGTTGGGGAGAGCGCACGGCCAGTGGCGCCTCGGACTCGCCAGAGGGTTCGCTTCCTACTTGGGCCTCTGGGCTCGGCCCTCGCTCTGTGCGTCCCTCTTGGGTCCAGGTAGCTGTCACCTGTTTGAAAACGTGCCGCGCTCTGGAACAGGTGTGTTGTTCATTCGTGGGCAGGGCTCAGGGTGAGGTCTCTGTGCCTAGAAACAGAGACTGCGTAGGAAGGGATTGTATTGTGTGGAGGTAGGAAGGGCTGTCATTGCAAACAAGCCCGCGGACAGCCCGTCTTACTCACAAGGCCAGGTGTGTCTCAGCGAGGCCGCTTCTGAATCCGCAAAAACCGCTCTTTCGATAGCTTTACCTCGGCCCTTTGGTTCATCTTCTCTAAAGCTGCCAACTGTTTTAATAAACGGCGGCGGGGTTCCTCAGGCGTGTGCGGTAGGGGAGCGCCTGCCCTGAGGGTTCCTAGGGGCCGCCTAGGACCAGCGAGGGGAGCGCCGCCCCCCTTTGCCCGGGGCACTCAGGATGAGTGGGCTGAGGAGCGAGGGAGGCAGACGTAGCTGTGGACCCCAGAGCAGTGATGTGTGGACGGTGCTGGGTGACCCTCTGCACAGGCCACGTGTGATGGAGACAAAGAGGGAGCCTGGCTTCCCACCCTGTGGGGACAGGCACCGGTCAAATCCGAGTCCCGCCAGAATGGCTCCCGAGCTCCCGACCCCCACACTCCCAGAGTCAGGGGACAGCAGTGGAGGGTACCCCGATTTCCACTAAGGGGACACGAGAAGACAGCAGAGGACACGGCTCAGGCTCAGGAGCAGCGTGACCCCTGGGCCTGCTTCTGACGCCCTTGCGTCCCTGCTCAGCCCCCAGCCTTGCTCCGGGCCATGGCAGACGCCTCACCCCCGCTCCCCAGGGCACTGGCAGGGCCTCTCCTTCCCCAGCAAACGCCATTCCCGTTGTGTCCTGGGACTCGGTCTCCAGTCTCTCCCTCGATGAACTGGAGGATCGCAGGTGGGGAGTCAGGACAGTGGCTTGGGGAGCTTGACCCGTTTCTGCTTTGAGCAGCTGTGCCATCTTGGACAAGTCTGCCGCCTGCACTGTCTCCTGGTCTGTGAGCTGAGCGCGCTGCAGCGGTGGCCGCGAGGGCTCCCAGTCCCATGTGTCCAGTCTCGCTGGGAACCTGCTCACCTCCTGCCCCGAGAACTGTGGTCGGCAGGAGGTTGTCAGGGAAGTTGCTCCAGCCGCACTAGTAACACTGCCACGTGTGCGCTCCCACGCCCGTCAGACACCTGCAGGGCCGAACACGCTCACTTCCCCCTTGGGACTTGCCCCTCTCTGCTCACAAGGTCCGTGTAGCGTCGCGTCCTATTGAGAGTCCCTGGAGAAACAGCTGATAGGAGACGCACACACGTTTCTGATTCTTATAAGGAATCGGCTCATGGCACCATTTGTAGGGCCGAGCAAGAGACCCGGGAGTCTGTGGTCGCCTCCGAGGATAGACCACCGGGGGCCAGTCCAGGGAGAAGGCTGAGGAGTCAGCTCAGCTTCAGGCGGAGTGGACTCCTTTCCTTCCATCTGAGTCCTCATCAGAATGGGTGCGGCCACACACTGGACAGGCCTCTGCCTTCCTCAGTCCAACAACCCACAGCTAATCTCGTCTGGAAGCAGCTCTCAGACACCGAATAACGCTAACCTGGCACCACAGGGCCCGTAGGGTGAACAGATAAGATCAGTCATCATTTCCCTAGAATTCAAGGGACTTGAGCATGACCCCAGCGGGGCCCAAGCCGGTCCTGCCAGGGCTGCTGGGGGCAGGAGGGCGGCATTTCTTCCGTCCCGCGCCTAACTTTTCTCCTCTCGCTTCTTTCCCACATCCCGCCTCAGCCCCTGCATTTCATGACCCCGCAGAGGGCATTCCTATTTAGAAGGAATGTGGGGTGTCTCTGTTCCCCGGCCGTGGGCGAGAGAGGTCATCGGCTCCTGGTGGCTGGCAGGCCATCACTGCATCCTGTTAGCCTTTCTAAACGTCACCTTTATTCTGCATATGGAACGTTTTCCGTCCAGGTGGTGGTTTTGGAGTCAGATCGGAATGTCTCTGTAGGCGGGTCAGTGTGCTGAGAGCTAGGCCCCGCCCTGGGTGCCCGGCCCAGACTCACCTGCTCAGAAAGGAGTGGCCTGGAGGCCGGAGGGGGCTGTGGTGTCAGCGCGGGGGCAGGATCGCCTGCAGGTGCCCGAGGTGTGAGGAGCACAGGACAGGGGGTGGCAGATGGTGAACGAATGTGCGTGTGGCTGAGCGGAGGCCGGTGGCAGGAAAAGGCCGCAGGAAGGAGAGCGGACCTCGCATAGGTGGCTGCGAAGGGTCGGGAGCCAGACAGACTGCGGCGAGGGTGAGACTCTGTTCTGGAGACGGAACGAGTCAGGGCAGGCAAAGTAAGTGTCGTGAAGATGAAAGGAGGATATGTGTGGAGAGAAGGAATTCTGGATGATGAAAAAGGAGACGTCAGGGGCAGCGTGAACAGAAGGGAGCTTTGCAGAGCCTCTGAGAGAGAAGTTCCTTGTGGGCGCGGCCCACGGTGCCCGGCAGGGAGGCCCTTTCATTCCCAAGGAAGCAGGTGGCAGAGGTCTGGGCGCCTGTATCCTCAGCTGCGAAGCCATCGGCTCCGCCTGCCGTGGACCTGGTTCCCAAGAGCTGCCTGGGATGCAGACCTGGGCCTGGGGAGTTTGCAGACCACCAACCGGCTTTGCGTCCCATCTCTTGCTTCTGTTAAGGGATCACTGCTGGGCCCAGAAGGGCCACGAAAACAGGGAAACATTAGGCTCGAGATCGGTCGACTCAGCCTCGTTTGATACCCACGCAGAGGTGGGTGCGGGTGGAAACCCTGTGTCGTTCTCACTCCATCCAGGCTTCCACACGAAGTGGAGCTCAACCATGTGTTTTGTGTCAAAGTAGAACAGAGAAGAGGGAAAGAGGAATAAGTTCCAAGAAAATATTCTAAAACAGAGTAGCATCTGCTTTCCCCAAAGCTATAAAAAAAAGTGAAGAAAATTATAGTTAAGCTTTAAATTATTCTTCAAATAGGACTGCTAAGTCCCCGATCCTAAGTTGAATTTAGGGTAGTCCTGCCCTCTTCGCCTTTTCTGTGAGACCTCTGACCTCTGACCTGTGGCCTAGCAAATGGCAGGTCCCTGAATGCTTCTGGGAGTTACAGATCCTGGTGTATGTTGCGAAGTCCTCCTGAACAGAAATTTAACATTTTTATGAAGCAGATGAATGTCTTTTCCACTTGGTAAATGCATTGGAATGCTTCCCAACACGGGAAGAAGCCGGAATGGTTAATGAGGACTGGATTACTGGCATTTTGAGTTCTCTGCTACAGTCAGCTGCACTACTTGGTAGGCAATTGTTTCTAAAACTACTTATTTCAAAACATTTTAAAACTGGCAAGAAGTTGCAAAACTAGTACAGAGTGGCCTCACCCTAACACCAGGCTTTCCCACTGATAACATCTTACGGAACCATCACGCTTTTCCAAAGCCAGAAAACTGACATTGGTCTAATGTTATTAGCACAACCACAGATCATACTCAGATTCCACCAGCTTTTCACCTGCACCGATTTGTTCTGGATGGGTTTAACCCTTGCTGGTTTGTAACCTGGCCCTGCTTGGAGGCCTCGAGAAAGACACCATCTGGAAACAAATGTACAAACTCTTCAAGAGAATGTAACAAACTCACTTGTTCCTTTATCAACGAGCATTATCCTGCCTGGGCCGCGCACATGCACGCATCTGCTGACTTCGCTTGGCTGTTTAGCATCTGGAACCATCAAGAACAACTTGGAAGAATCAGGCAACGCAGAGAACAGTGAAGACCTGACATGACTTGCTGGCTAGAGAATCTATAATAATAAAAGTGTAATATGCTAATTAGACTGGATGTCTTTCCTTCTGGACGAAGCCAGGGCTGTGAGGGAAGCCTGGGTCCCAGGTGCCAGAGGGAAGCTGGTGCCGGCAGCCGGGAGAAGGAAGGTCTACTCTTGCATGAATTTCATGCATCGGGCCTCTAGTCAGGGATGAAGGGAAATCCAGGTGGTTCCTGCTGTTTCTACAGCAAGGAAGGATCGTAATTGTGGCAAAGAGAGCACTCCAGAGGGAACCAGTGTTTTGGTCAAGGAGGTGGCACCGAGTTATGGCCCCAGGGCACCTTGTGGGAGGACTAGAATACAGTGGTATAGACCCGAAATGTGATAAACTATTTTCAGAATAGTAGAGGTTTCTTTTGCCTAAATATCCATTCTGAAATGAAATAAACCACACTAGACCAAATTCAATACTAATTTCAGGGGGGAGGGGAAGGGGTGGCTGGTATTGGGGCTCCAGCTGTGTGGCTCCCAGCTGTGAGGTTTGTGGCGGTGTCTAAAGTGCCCTGTTTAGGACTCACCAGATTGTAACCTGTTTACCACTGCGTCCCATATCCTGTAAAGTTCCTGGCCCAGACTCACCTGCTGGGCACCCCATACATGCTTACTGAGTGTTATTTTTGAATGAATCAAATATAGAAACAGAAACTTGTCAAACTGCATGACTGTGGTGAGTTGGGGAGAATTGCTCTGCTGTGATAGGGGGTTTGTTTTCACTGAAGGAGAGAGTAGAAAGGGCCGGAGCTCATTGGTGGAGAACCGCCCCCATCGGAGGATGTCCTGTGTGTGCCTTATTCTTTGATGTCTTTCGACAGCATTTCAAGGTCGTTCTGTATAAGACACCCTGTCCAGAGCAGGCACCAGACTCTGGCCCCAAAGTCAGCCCTTCGGAAACAAGTCTTGCTGATGTCTGTCAATAACCTCCAGGACTCTAAAGGGGCAGGACCCATCAGCCCGAGCTCGCCGAGCTCGCGGGCATCCGGGACCCGCAGGTGCCAGCACAGGGGGGTTTGCGAGGTTTGAGGGAAGGCACCGTGGGGTAGGCAGTCACTCCGAGTGAAAACTTGTTTTCTTGAAAAGAGGCTGGGAACTAACGGAAGGTGTGAGTGTTCCTACAAACACACCGAGTGTGCAGTCTAGCTGCTCATGTCTGCTCTTCACTATCCACGCCGCCCATCCCTCTCCCCTGTTGTCTGTCTGTCCATCCGTCCGTCCGGTGGCTCTGCTGCTGCAGCGAGGAGCAGGCTTCCTGGGGGAGGGCACACCTGGGCTGCTCTGCGGACTTTGGAGGGCCATGTGGCTTGTCAAGGGGTAAAGAGAAAACGGACTTAATTTCTGCTTAAAACTATTGTAGTCATTCCAAAATAGAGCATGTAAGAATTCTCTGTATTAGAAAAAGAACGAGATACCAATTGTATATTTTCTTTTCTTTATTTATTCTCTGTAAGTCTGATAATGGTCAACTGTAAATAACAATGATTAAAGAAATATGCGCCTGATGGTGGTTTGAGCCTTATCCCTCTTCCCCCCGGCCTTGCCTCCTTCCCAGAGAAGCGCCGGGCGCCGGGGGGTAGACCCGTTCGTGGGGCGGGCTCAGCCGAGGGCTGCTGACCGGGCTTCTCACAGACCAGCCGGCTTTGCTGGCAGAGAAGCACCTCGGTCCCTGGCACAGCCAAACCCAGGAGCCGGGGTCTGTGTCATCAGACAGTCCGAGGTTAATGGGAGGCCTTTACTGTCACCAAACTGCAGTCCCTCCTAAATCCAAGCAGAGTTTGTCTGCCCCGGCCCCCTGCCCCCCCCCCCCCCCCCACACACACACAAAGAGCAACAGACCCTGAACAAATGGAATGCTGACCCTGCTCTGAAATAGAGTTTGGACGGAACCACCCAAACAGCGCCTCCTGCCTGCCCTGGAAGGTATGTTCACGCTCCATTGTTCCGTGGAAGGTGGGCACGTTCTATCAGCGACGGCCCCCGGGGTGGTGTAATGGGGCGACCCGTGGAGACCACCACCAGGGACTCAGATCAAGATTTAGGAGCCTTTATTGAGCTGGCCAGCGACCACAGTTACAGCACCCTGCCGAAGCAAGGGCTGAACAGCAGCGCCGACTACAGGGGTTACATTTTATTATTAAATTCTGTGCAGGCCCAGAGAAAAATGTCTTTCAAATTCTGGGCCCCCAGTATAGAGGGAACTCTGTTTATACTTTTTCCAGTCCTTTGTCTCCCAAATTTGGAATGAGACTCCCGGGCCTTGAGAAAGAAGGCCTGCGTGCTGGGAAGGGGCCATGAGACCATATCTCCAGGCCTGGCCTGGTGTCAGCTCTGTCTGGGGCACAGTTTACCGCCTCTGGAATGGGAGTAGTCTTACTTTCCTTATTATTTAAGACAGAAGCCATACTATCAGGGTTAAAATTTCAAACAGCAGTTTTTATATAAGATGGATACTTCAGTGGGGGATGGACATCGTCCAGAGGAGGCCACGGGGGTGGGGGACGGACATCACCCAGAGGACGGCCACGGGGAGGGACATCACCCAGAGGAGGGCCATGGGGGGGGGACATCACCCAGAGGACGGCCACGGGGGGACGGACATCACCCAGAGGACGGCCACGGGGACGGACATCACCCAGAGGAGGGCCATGGGGGGGGGGACATCACCCAGAGGAGGGCCACGGGGGTGGGGGACGGACATCACCCAGAGGACGGCCACGGGGGGACGGACATCACCCAGAGGAGGGCCACGGGGGTGGGGGACGGACATCACCCAGAGGACGGCCACGGGGAGGGACATCACCCAGAGGACGGCCACGGGGACGGACATCACCCAGAGGAGGGCCACGGGGGTGGGGAACGGACATCACCCAGAGGACGGCCATGGGGGTGGGGGACGGACATCACCCAGAGGACGGCCATGGGGTTGAGGGATGGACATCACCCAGAGGACGGCCATGGGGTTGAGGGATGGACATCACCCAGAGGACGGCCATGGGGTTGAGGGATGGACATCACCCAGAGGACGGCCATGGGGTTGAGGGATGGACATCACCCAGAGGACGGCCATGGGGTTGAGGGATGGACATCACCCAGAGGACGGCCATGGGGTTGAGGGATGGACATCACCCAGAGGACGGCCGGAAGCTGCAGAGCGCCCACTCCGTCCTGTGCTGGCGGACGGCTGCGGCCCACAGTCCCGTGTTTGAAAACCGGCGATTCTTGCCTGTTTCCACATCAGTCACGCCAAGAGGACTTCTTAGAGGAGGAGGAGTGGGCGGGCGTGGCGGTGAAGGGGCCCTCAGCCCGGTGCTCAGGTCAGTAGGGACCAGCAGGGGGCAGTGCCACACGCCAGCTCCTAGATCGGCCTCCCCGTGATGGGGGGCTCCGCCGCCGACGCCGGCGCGCGGCCAGAGACGCGGTCCGAGCGCGCGGGGCGGAAGGTCCCCGAGGGCAGCCGCTGCCGGGCGGACGGGGGTCGGGGTGCGACGGGGTGGGGGCAGGAGGGCTGGAGGCGGGGTCATCTGCGTGGCGGCAGAGCGCGGATTGGCTGGGGCTTGGCGTCCCTTGGCCCCGCCCCTCAGCCTATCTCACCCCACTTGATCCCCGGAAGCAGAGGGCACACGGCGGGCTGCGATTGGAGGGCCCAGAGCGCAGCCTGTGACGCCAGAGGAGGCGGGGAATCCCCGACCCGGGATCTGATTGGAGGACGTGAATGGGGCGTGGCATGCGTGTGTCACCGCGTCTTGATTGGGCGGCGGGCGTGAGAGTCGGGGACGGCAGGAATCCGAGCTGCGCGGGTCCTGCTGGGCTGTCGGGCGGTGCGCGGAGATGAGGAAGGTGGTCCTGGTCACCGGGGCGAGCAGGTGAGTGCGCCCGGTCCGCAGCGGGCCCGCCCCCGCTTCCTGTCCGCCTGGCTCTGACCGGGGAGACAGGCGTGCTGGGCACCGTGTGGTTAATTCCGTTTCTCTCTAACCCAGTGGCGTCGGCCGAGCGCTGTGCCAGCGGCTGCTGGAGGAGGACGACGGGCTGCACCTGTGCTTGGCGTGCAGGAACCGGGGCCGGGCCGAGGCCGTGCGCGCCGCGCTGCTGGCCGCCCGGCCCTCCGCCCAGGTGAGCACCGTGCAGGTGGACGTCTCCGACCTGCGCTCGGTGCTGCGCGCCGCCAGGGAGCTCAGGCGCAGGTGGGCCTCTCTGACGGGCTTTCTCACTGTGGTGGTGCCGCCAGCAGCTGCCATCGAGGAAGGGCCTGCGGTGGCACCGGCGTCCTGCCCTCATTCCTTGCGATCATGCTTATTTCATGAGGAGTAACCCAGGCGCGCCCCTGGCGGGCGGCCAGCCCGGCGCCCAGCCCGGCGCCTTACTCAGTGAGCGCCTTGGACACCTGGAGCATTTTCTGCATCTTTGCTCGCTGGGTGCTAAATAGGTCAGCAGGTACCGGCATAAAGAGATGAGAGCAGTGTGCCCGTGAGGCATAGGGCTTGAAGCTGGGTAGGTCCTGGAACCCAGCTCCCCTCCCTGGTTCTTCAGGGCGGACACTAGTTACCGCAGGTTAGCAATTTATATCAAGTAAGATGCTTGGTGAGTTAGCCCAAGCTTAAGGTAATCAGTGAGCCGCCCCCAGCCCACAGCGCTGGTGCGGTGCTGCTGTCCTTAATTCTCCAAGCAGCTCTTAGAGACGGGTGATTACCCAGGTTTAGGGAATGATGGTTGTTGTGATACAAATTCCGGAGTCTGTGACTGTGTCCAGACAGATCAGATTAGGTGAATGTTATTATTATATAAATTGTCAACTAGGGAAGATGTGAATCTAAAAAAATAAAATAAAGCCCAAAACTTCCTCAGACCAAAGGAGGGGTGTTTCATGGACAGGGTAGCTGCAGAGCCTAACGGGGGACAAAGCGAAGGAGTGTTGATCAGAGAGGTCTGACTCGCCGTCCATTGTAGCTCCCAGATCCTGTGTGAAGCCAACATCCGAGAAAGAACGCTCACGGGACTGACCCTCCTGTCTTGGTGTTTGCTGGCAGGTTTCAGCGGTTAGACTATGTGTACCTGAACGCCGGGATCATGCCCAGCCCGCACCTGAACATCGGGGCGCTGCTCTCCAGTCTCTTTTCAAGGTAATGCCAGTGCCCAGACCGCCGATGCCAGCAAGGCCTTTGGCTCGGCCTGGTTTTGCCCTGGGCGTGTGAAGTTGGGTGGCAGAAGGGTGTTGAGAAGAATGAAGACAGGAGGGAAGAAAAGCATTCGTCTCTGGGGAAAGCCGTGTATCATGATTCCGTGTTCTGGGTCCGAGACGTCTGTGGTGAGCCCAGAAGAATGTGGGTCAGCTGCGGGACTCAGTCTCCAGGAGGCACCTCGGGCCGGCTGCTCTGACCCGCAGGCCGGGAAGCGCACGGAACGCGCTGGCTCCTGGAGAGCCTCAGTATAGTGCGGTGGCTCTCAAAGATGTTTGACCTCAACCTGCAGGACGAAAGCACTCTTACCTGTGACCTCACCTACTTATTCATAGAGGTTCTTGCTAGACTTTGGTGTCACTCTCTTCCATTAAACACACACACTCACCCGCAGCCCCACACTGGCCTTCACCTCATCCACTGACCTTGCAGCAGACACAGCGGTAGGATGCTCGATGCTCTGAGGGTGACCAGTGAGAGCACCGGCCGCCTGGCTGGTTGGGCATTTGCCTCAGCGTGTGGGGGACCCCTCCTCCGCATCGCCATCGCTGTTGTCCCCGTGGACTGTGATCTGGTTTGGAAAGAGGTGCCGAGGGCTTCAGCAGGTGTAGAGGCCCGGAGGCTGTTGGCGCACGGGCTGTGGCATGTGAGGCATCTTGCGTTGTATGTGACACAGCCCCCCAGTCTGAGAAACAGGTGTGTTCATTCCCGTGTCACAGAATCAAAGACATGGAGTTGGGGGCAGAAGGGCAGCAGGGAGCGTCCCTTCAGGGTCCGGTTGCCGGACGTGGGAAAGTCATGCAGTTCTCTTCTGTTTCAGAAAGGTGATCCACGTGTTCTCCACCGCGGAGGGGCTGCTGACCCAGGACGACAGGGTCACTGCCCACGGCCTCCAGGAGGTCTTCGCAACCAATGTCTTTGGCCACTTTGTCCTGGTAAGTGCCATCAGGCCACGCCGCACTGGCATCCTGAAGGCTGGGGGCACCATAGCTCTGCTCTGTGAAGCTCACCGGCGTGGGCTGGCGTTGGATTGGGAGCATTTAAATAGGACCCTCACGCTCCTCTGGAAACATTGGTCCCTGCAGCAGCCTCTTGAGAGATTATTTTTCCTTTTGCCATCAGCTCTGGAGAGCAGAGAGAAAGTAGAAAGGAACTCAGAGGCCTTCGAAGACCATGCTCAGTGGTCTTCTGAGCCAGGCTGGCCTCGGAGAGGAGGGGAGCAGGCAAGCCATTACTGAACAGGACTCATAGCTAATCTCCTGTCGCCCGTTTCTCAAGCCCCCGCACTGTGCGCTGCGGTTCTGGCACAGCTGCCTTGTCCAGCCTGCTCCATGCTCCGGCCTCAGGCTAATCTCTTGGGTGACAGTAGCATCTAGACTGTCATGCCAGCTGTGTCCAGTGGCTGACCACTGCTTGGGGCAGCCACTGGCTTTGCCAGTGCAACCTGCTTCTCTGATGCGAGGTTCATGGTCACTTTTCTGCACGTTGAGCCTGTTTTCCCTGAAAATTGGACCATCTTCTTGGGAACTAGCCTATATTTATAATAAATTGAGGTACATACAAACACTGAGTATTATGAAACCGTGAAAAGAAATGAAGACTGTTTTGCATCGGTGTGGGATAGCCTCTAGGATTTGATTCTTACAGTGAAATAGCATAAAGATACATCTTTACAAAGTTCGTGCACATGTATGTAATATTTCTAGAATTATATAAATTGGGAACACTGGCTGCCAGGGCCTCGGGGATAAGGGGGAAGTTCATGTTTCATTCTATATCCTTTCATACTATATTTTATATGATAGTAGTTTTCAATCAAAAATTAAAATATAAAGTCAGGATGGGTTGAATTCCTATCTGGTCATTTAAAAAATAAGTTCACCAAGATCATTATCTAATATTTCTCTTATCTTTTCGTAACCCTTTCCTCTTCCTCTGGCATCTTTGTTTATTAACGTATTGGTGCCGACAGACACCTGCGTGGGCACACAGGATGTACTTGCTGCCCCGGGTTGTAAACTCGACTTGAGTTTCTGCTCAGATGTTTCCGTTGGGTCTGTCTTGGACGTGCCCTCATCACAATGGCTTTGTTTCTGCTTTAAGCATGTCCTTGCTGACACTAAGATGCCTCAAGGTCACTGTATGTTCCCTGCCCCAGACCTAGAACAGGCCGTTCCTCTAAGACAGCGGTTCTCAACCTGTGGGTCACGACCCCTTTGGCGGTCGAACGACCCTTTCACAGGAATCGCCTAAGACCATCCTGCATATCAGATATTTATATGACGATTCATAACAGTAGCAACGTTATAGTTATGAAGTAACAACGAAAATAATTTTATGGTTGGGTCACAACATGAGGAACTGTATTTAAAGGGTTGAGAACCACTGCTCTAAGGAGCTCTGGTTCCTTTCATTGGAGCGGGTGTTAGACACCAGAACCTGGTGCTTGTTGAGGCAGCAGTGCTTCTGAGCCCTCTGCTGGCAGCAAGGGGATGCATATGTGTGTACCAACGCATATGTGTGCACACAGCTGTACATATTTCCACATGGCACCATCCGCACCTTAATGAATGTGAACACGAGTCCATGCTGTTGTCTTCACTCTCATCCAGCACCACGCAGGGCCTTCGGGCCCCTCCCTGCTCACCTGTGATGTCCCCCTCCCAGTGACAAACCTACCCCGTTACAGTGGACATTTCAGTGGTTTCCACATTGTTGCCCGTCCTCCCCAGTCGATCTTGGTTCGCTTTTTGTTCCTGTTTTCCACGCAGATTCGGGAGCTGGACCCTCTCCTCGGTCGCGGTGACAGCCCGTCTCAGCTCATCTGGACGTCGTCCCGCAGTGCCCGCAAGGCCAGCTTCAGCCTGGAGGACTTCCAGCACAGCAGAGGCCAGGAGCCCTACAGCTCCTCCAAGTACGCGTTGGACCTCCTGAGTGTGGCGTTGAACAGGAACTTCAACCAGCGGGTGAGGCCGGGCTCTGGCGCGGGTGGGGCGTGGTGTTTGAGCCGCGCTGCTCCTGTGGCCAGGCTCGCGCTCACCGTGGCCGCTGAGAAGACGCAGCGTTGTTTCTTGAGCAGGATTGCCCTGCGGAAGGCAGAGACCTGCATGGGATCGATAGTTGGTGTCTAGGCACGTTTTGGGACAGAGATAACGAGATGCTGACTTCTAGGGCACAGGGGTTCGTGCGCCGCCCTGTACTTCTTCCAGCCGCACCACGGCACCTGCGCTGTGAGCCCTCGCTGTGCTGTAGGTGCCCTCTCTCTGCCTGTGTCTTCCATACCTTTCCCGTCCCAGGGAGCGGGGCTCAGCGTCCCCCTTCCTGTGAGGATGTGGAGAGGTTAAGTGAGGAACTGGTGGGGGTGCAGCGCAGGGTGGGACCCGGCCGTCTGACTTTGCGGCCTGGATCCCCTCAAGCCATCGCCGCCCGTGTTCATATTGGTGTCCAGTGGGAGCGGTGGCCCTTGGTGAGCCCCGTGCTCTGTCTGTCTGCGCCCCGGGTGTCAAGGGTGTTTCGTTGGAGGGCGCCCTTGTCAGTCACGCTGGGGCCTGCAGCCTTGGGGTCTGGGGCCTGCTGCATCCTTGTGTGTCTCAAACGTTAACATCTCCTGTCGTTCCCATGGTGTTTTCCTGGGGGCTTTTTCTGTGGTTGGGGTGTGAGGCTGTGGAGCAATTTAATTCCACTAATATTTACAAAATCTTACCATGTTTAGGGCACTGGCCCAGGCCTGGGGTGGAAGAGGAGGGAGAGATTACAAGAGGACCGTGAAGCCATCTGCCCGTATGGGAGCTGCTTTTGTTGGTGGTGTTAATCCTCACCAGCGGAGATTTTTTCCATGATTTTTATTTTTTTTATTTTTTAGAGCGGATGGGGGAGGGGAATTGATTTCTTTTATTTTTCAGAGAGAGAAACATCAACGTGAGCGAGAAGCATCCGACCGGTTGCCTCCAACAAGCACCCAACCAGGGCTGAGGCTCGAACCTGCAACTCTTTGGTGCAGAAGCCGACACTAACCACTGAGCACTGGCCAGGGCAGGGGAGCAGCTTTAGTGCATTAGACACAGCAGCCAGCCTCCCAGAGGGTCGGGACCTGCTCTGTCCTGGAGCGGAGGCCTGTCGGGCGGGCCCCACTCTGCGAGTCCTGCCTCTTAGTGGTGAGGCTGTGCACAAGTAGCAGCTGGGAGCCTGCAGCAGGACCTATGGGTCCTGGCTCAATCCTGGGCCTCAGTTTCCTCACCTGGCCAGTAGGGACAGTAATAGTTCCTGCCTCCTGGGTGGGGAGTGAGGGCTGGTCTGGAGCAGTCTGCAGTGCTTTGCGCCCAGAGCGTGCCTGTGGGTGTGCACAGGGGTGCGCTTGTATGGTGTGTGCGCATGGTCTGCATGTGTGGGCTGTTGTTATTCTTGTTACTGTGTTACAGTTTGAGCCCAGTGTGCTGGTCCAATGGAGAGCCTCTGGCTTCTTGAGATGACAGCTTGTCACAACTGCTTGTCCCCAGACCCCCTTGTGGGGGCAGGTCAGCGTGGGCGGGCTTGTCTGACCTTGGACAGCTCTGGGCTAGTGAAGTCTGGTTGTCAAGCAGGTAAGGCAGGGGTGGGGCGTCTTTTCTGCCAAGGGCCACTGGTATTTATAGCATCGTTCACTTCCTGTAGTCCCCTTAGCATGAATTGATGTAACTGTGAAAAACGCTCCTAGATTGATGGAATTTTGAGTCCCACCTGCGGTTGCCTTGGCAGGGCGAGACCGAATGATCGCGAGGGCCTCCTATGGCCCCAGGGCCAGACGTTCCCCACCCCACAGTAAGGGTTGGGATTCCATCGTACAGCTCTGGCCGGTGTGGCTCAGTCGGTTGGTGCTTCATCCTGTCCTGGTTTGATCCCCAGTCAGGACACGCACTTCGGATGTGGGTTCGATCCCCAGTCAGGGTGCATGTAGGAGGCAACTGATCAATGTTCCTCTCTCACATCGATGCTCCTCTCTCTCCCCCTCTCCCTCCCCCTCCCCCTCCCTCTCTCTAAAACCAGTAAACATATCCCTGGATGAGGATAAAGAAAGAAGGGCTCAGCCTCAGCGTGGCCTTGGCTTTTGCTCAGAGAAGCAGCCAAGAAAGAACTGCACCCTCCGGAGCTGAGGGATGCGTGCGCTTGGGGCCCACCGGCTCCCGCTGAGCTGCCGTCCGTGGTGACGGCCCGGCACCCAGAACCCCGGCCTCGCAGTCCGTGGTTCCCTGTGGGCAGTGGTCGTGGTGGAGCCCCTCCCTGCGTGTTTCTGCTGTGGCCAGCATCAAGGTTTAGTTCACAGACGTCTTCACTTAGGGCTGACGAGCCCCTGCCTGGGCCTGCCTGGCTCCCAGAACAGAGGTCCCTGGCTGTCTCGGGGGAAACCGTGGCTTTCTTGGGAGGAATTGTTGGTCTGTAAGGCTGGTGAGTCCAGGCCCCTGGTAAGCGGGGGGACTCCCGGGGGCTGGGGATCAGTGTGCATCCGGAGCCTCACCGCCCCGAGCAGAAGCTTCGCAGGTGCTTTCTCCCCACGGCCGCCTGTTCCACTGGTACTTCCAGCGTTGTGTTTAAAAAATAAGATGAAAAGTAATAAAAATGAGTTGAAATGGTCAATATCAAAGGAGGTCAATGTAGTAAAAATTAAACTGATTGCTAGTAAAGCAAGTCCTGGTTCTGCAGGGGCAGAGTGCACAGCGCCCCCTTCTGGTCTACGAGTTGTGTTGCTGGGCTCGACAAGAGTCCTGGCGGAGGCCCCCTCGGAGGCCTGCAGGGGGCGGGGTCTCTGTGGGCCGCTCAGCCCTCTGCTCTGAGCCCAGCGCCCCACCCGCAGCTGCTGGAGTCTGGGTCGGTGCCCCTGCTGCGAGGCAGACACACAGGGCAGTTTGTGTCTGGTCCCAGAGGCAGAGGCTGTCCTGTGTGTCTTTTTGTCTCCAGTGATTTTCAGGGTTGACCAGCTGACCTGCACCTGACCCAGCAACACGGGAAACTCAGGTGCCAGGCCCCTTCTCCAGCTTCAGGTCTGGCTGCTCTTCGTCTGGGGCGTTGCTTGAGATTAGAGACGGTCTCACTAATTTTCTGCATCCCGAGTACCCCCCACAGCGGGTCCTCAGCCCCGAGCTTCCACTGACAGGGTCTCCCCAGCGCCAGGACCCCTCAGAGCAGAGGCCTTTCCTGCCTGTCCTGGCGCGTTGGTGCGTGTCCTTGGTTCACCAGCGTGTTCAGGGCTGAGTCAGCGCCCCGAGCTCAGCCCAGTCCGCTGTCCCTGTGCCCCTGTGCCCCGAACTCAGCTCTGCCTGCTGTTCCTGCACCCCCGGATCAGCCCTGCCCGCCGTCCCTGCGCCCCGAGCTCAGCCCTGCCCGCCGCCCCTGCACCCCCGAACTCAGCCCTGCCCGCCGCCCCTGCACCCCCGCATCAGCCCTGCCCGCCGTCCCTGTGCCCTGAGCTCAGCCCTGCCCGCTGTCCCTGCGCCCCAAGCTCAGCCCTGCCTGCTGTCCCTGTGCCCCTGCGCCCCGAGGTCAGCCCTGCCCACTGTCGCTGTGCCCGCAGGGCCTGTTCTCCAGTGTGGTGTGCCCAGGGACCATGCTGACCAACCTGACCTACGGGATCCTGCCCCGCTTCGTGTGGACACTGATAATGCCGATCATATGGCTGGTGAGTGCGCCCCGCCCAGTGCCTCGTTTCTCTGTTTATGCCGCTGTTCCACTCAGGACTGAAGGGTGTGTGAGGGCTGGGAAGTGATTTCAGAAATTGAATTGGGAGGTGGCAGAACCTCATGTCCCTGGAGGATTGAAGTCCATGGCAAGTAGCCTCTGCTTCCCCCCAGCTGACCCCACACTGCCCGTCCCTTCTCTGGGAGGGCGCGCTCCCCTGAGCGTGCTCCGAGGGCCCGGGAGCCCTAGGCCGTGTGAGTGGGAACCTGGCTGCATGGTGGTTACAGGCTTCCTCGCGTGCTCGGTGTGGTCACGTGCACGTGCACACAGCTCCCAGGAGGCCACGTGTGCGCTCACGGCCACAGCCACGGGTCAGCGCTTCTGGTTTGTGTTTTGAGCGTTTCTCGCAGAAGTGCCTTCAGCCACTAAAAAGGCTCCTTTGAGGGACCGTCCTTCCATGTGGAGCTCAGAAAACGCCCTCCGTCGCCAGGCGCCAAGAGGCAGGAGGGATACGCCTCGGCGCTCCAGGGGTGGCCTGGAGGGGGATGAAGTGCCATTTCTGTTTTAGACTTCTTTACTTCGACACTTAAATGTTCAGGGAGAAGAAGTGCAGGTTGTCTTTAAATGTGTGATGAATGCTGCTTTTGGGCCCTTGTTCTACACCCCCATGGAATGACGCCTGTTTTCTCTCTGTCAGCTTCGCTTCTTTGCAAACGCTTTCACCTTGACGCCGTACAATGGAGCCGAGGCCCTGGTAGGTGGGGGCCCCGGGGCGATGGTGGCCGGCACGCGGGCTTCCCGGGGAAGTCACCTGTGGGTCAGCCTAGAGGCAGCAAAGCCCAGGCCACTTCCTGGGACGGAGATGCTCCTTCCTCCGTTCACATCGGAGTCGAGCTGTTACTGTTGGGAAACCAGCGCGTTTACTTACTGCGCTCCGGCCGGGGCTGCCGCGCTCCCTCGCTGGGGCCGATGCTGCTAATGGCTCACGGTCATCGTTTCTGTTGGACACACAGGACGTCCCCAGGGTCCTCTACTGCTGGGTCAGGGCCCGCTGGCCGCACCGTCTGGGTGAAGTCCCCCACTTAGTCACTCTGTGTGTCTGTCCCTCACTCCCCAGTGCTCCTCCAGGACAAGGGGCAAAGGCCACCAACAGAACTTTAATCGGCCTTAATCGTAGGAAGAGACGCTCAGTCTTACACTGAGAAATGCAAACCAAAGTCACAGTGAAGCTTCCAGCTCCGAGTGGCGGAGATGGGGGAGTTCATGATGTTGGCTCTGGGCTGGGGTCGGTGGACCCCGCAGGACAGTGAACACGGTCAGTGCGCAAACCCAGCCGTTCCGGCTTCGGTGTTTATCGTCTCTGTGTGCTCAGACTCCAGGTAACGCTGGACTGTCCCGCATCACAGTGCGGCGGTGACAGCAAAGACCTGTATGTCCATCCATTGGGAACTGGTTATATAGATTGTGGAATGCCGGCTGCTTAGAAAGAGAATGAAACAGACCCGCTCACCCTGATGGAAATGTCTGCAGACGCTTGCGGGGTGTGGGGTCCTGCTTCCCTGTCAGGGCGAGCAGAGGCCCCGCTTCCAGCAGACACGTGCTCGTGGGTGAACACAAGGTGCTGGTCGCCTTTGCTTCCCGAGGGGACGGAGAGGAGGTGCCCGAGAGGAGGCGCGGCGGGAAGGGGGCTCCCAGTGGAGTGCTGGTGCTTGTCTGTCACTGAGGCACCACTGTTTCTGTGAGTTACCTGGTGAGCGGGGCTCCATGAGCTTTAATTTGGGGATTAAGAGAAGAGGCTTTTGCTTCAGGTGCTTTTCAAAGGATGCCGTCAAGCAGGCCGCCCTCTCCCTTCAAGTCCCAGCAGCGGGTCGTGGAGCCGTGACAGCGAGCTGGTCGAGAGGACTTCTAGTCCAAGTCCCCACTGGCCACGCCCTCGGCCCGACCGCCCTGCGCCCTCCTCCTTTCCAGGTGTGGCTCTTCCGCCAGAAGCCCGAGTCCCTCAACCCTCTGACCAAGTACCTGAGCGCCACCACCGGCTTCGGGAGCAACTACGTGACGACGGAGAAGGTAGGCTGCCCGCTGTCCCGGGGTGGCTCCGGCCGTTCCTTGTGGCCGCCTCAGTCCTCCATGTCGGGCGAGTGCCCACCCGTTCCCAGAATGTTCGTGTCATTCCCCCCACCATTACCGGTTCCCTTCCAGATGGACCTCGACGACGACACTGCTGAGAAGTTTTACCGGAGCCTCCTGGAGCTGGAGCGGCACCTGCGGGCCACCCTGCTGAGCACCGACTAGCAGAGCAGCGGTGGCCGGAGCAGGCGCCCTCTGTCCTCTGTGCCAGGTGCCTGGCGCGGGGATGGTGCTGTTTGTGGTGAAGTGAACTCTCTGTCTCCCTTCTGTCCGGCGTTCTCTCCAAGGCTGTGTGTGCTCGTGGAAAAGGTTCACAAGTGAAAATCACTTGGCTGTTCTCCAGAGTGTGGCCCACCCCGCTCAGCCAGAGCCCCCGCCGCCACCTCCTGTCGGGGCTCCTGTCCCACCAGCTGGAGCCCCAGCCAGGCTCCGGGCCAGGCCTGGCCTCGAGGAGCCAACATGTGGGCACGCGGGTCCTCCTGTTGGCCGGTGCTGGCGGGGACACGGCCACTCTGAGTGACAGGCTCAGCTGTACCCTTGTCCCGGGAGCATTTTCTTAAGCCTTTCCCTTCGCCTTCCCACTGCTCCTGCCAGCCCACGCTCCAGCCTGGCCCCTCCTGCAGGCGCCCCCTGGCTGCCGCAGGAGCTAAAGAACCGGTGTGCTGGGGCCGCCTCAATTATTTCTTACAATTTTTTTAAATTTAAGGTGACAATTTAAAAATATATTTTTATTGATTTCATAGAGGAAAGGAGAGGGAGATAAAGATGATGAGAGAGAATCATCAGTTGGCTGCCTCCTGCATGCCCCCTACTGGGGACTCAGCCCACAACCTGGGCACGCGCCCTGACCTTGACCAGGAATCGAAATGTGACATCCTGGTTTGTGGGTCAGCGCTCACCACTTAGCCACACCAATGGGCTTTCTTACCGTATTTTAAAAGCGCCATCTTGACATTGAGGTCAGTCCATGTTACCATGGGCCTGGCTCTTAACACCATCTGCAAATCTGTTCATTACTGACCAACACATTTTCATGCCCATGTTTTAATGGATATAAACTTGGGCAAGAATGATTCACTCACATTTTATGTTTCAATAAAATTTTCCAGCTGAGCTATTGCTGGTGTTGGCAGTGGTCAGAGGCAGTGGTCGGAAGTTAATTCAGACTTTGTTTCCATGACATGAAGACAAAATGCTGAAATGCTTAGATGTTTTTACCCTAAATATAGCCAACACCTGGGACACAATAAAGTGAGTGACGTTTCGGATGAGTTAATAACAGTGAAAAACTATATTTAAATATAATTTCTATACATTTTGAAGTATGAAATTTTTATTATAATCTCTAATTTTGTTGCTAAAGATACTTTCAATAAAGTTGGACATTCTATAGGCAAAAATGAGGACTGGACCCTCCCTGTGGAGTGAGGGTGAAGCGGGCCCCGAGGGCAGGGCTGGCTTGGGCAGTAGCGCCTGGCGGACACCCAGGTCCCTGAGTGCAGGGGGCGGGTTGTCTGCTTCCTCTGCCCATGGGAGGGTGAGCATTGAGCGCCATAATGTGCGCGAGGGAAGGAAGCGTTTTCTGGAATGATGACAACGAAGTTTTTATTAGAGATGGTGGGATGTCACGGCTCAGATGCTACAGGTCAGGCACGGGGTGGCACCACGTGAAATGTTGACACAGCGGGTGGAGGGCTGCGGCAGATCTGGGTCCGCAGGAGTGGAGACGGCACGATGCGGGGAGTGCGCAGTGTGTGTTCCCGTCCACGGCCCAGCAGTGGCCACGCTCGGCTGCCTTGCCTGGCCCCTGGCCTCTGGCTCTGGCCGCTGGAGAAACACCCACACAAAATGGGGAAGAGACAGAGGCACAGATGGCGGGCTGGGCGGTGTGCACGCAGCCTCTGTCCTGGCGTGGCCTCCACCGTGGCCCGTGAGTTCATGTTGGTCATCCGAGCTGCCCTGGGCTGCCACCCGCCCCCCTGTTGCTGGGCAGGAGATGCTGGCGGGAGCACACTGCTGCCAGCTGTTGATTAGGCTGCCAGTTTGATGTGAGCAGGTGGAAGGTGGGAACAGGAAACCTAAATGGGGCGCCTGGGAGGGAGGCGGTCTGCACAGGCCGCCAGCCCAACCCTCAGGGGCCCAGGACCCAGGGCGGTGCCCTCTGGCCAGCAGGTGGCGCCACAAGTGTCAGAATGGGCGGTACCATCTCTTCAAGGCAGAGTCCTATTTCTGAGACCTTGGCGGGGGGGGCGGGGGACCCTTACCGGTTCCCAGAGTCTCCCCTCCCTCGCTTTTCATCAACTGGCCTTGCAGATTCGGGGAAAGGGGGAAACAGTTGAAAATAAAATTGTGCACATTTCTCTAGTGGCTGACGTGTTACTCTGAGGGCTCGGGAGGGTCGGAGAGGTGACCTCCAGGCGCCCTGCGCTGGGTCCTGGGACCCCCGTGCCCAAATATCTCCCCCATGCTGAGCAGCCGCTCAGCCTCGGGGGGCACCCGGTGCCGCAGGTAGTGGGCGTTGGCCGCCCTTGCCCACACCTCGCGGAAGGAGGGGCCCCCCAGGGACACGTGCTCCCTGGCGCGGAGGTCGGGCTGCAGGCCTGTGGCCTCCGGTCTGGCCTCGCCGAGGGCCCCATCACCGACTGGGCTGGCCCTGGGGCCGGGGGCTGTGGAGCAGGTGGCGGCGGCTGGGTCGGGCGGCATCTCCCCTGCGAGGGGGGAGGTCACCTGGCTTTGAGGCGGTGACTGCTCTTTGCTTCTCTTGGGGCCCTTGAAGCCATCGCGGCGGGAAGGAGGCCCCTGGGGCCGGGCCCCATGTGCTTCCTGGGCTGTGCTGGTGGCCAGGGCTCTGGGAGGGGTGAGAAGAGGAAGGCTTTCTGAAGCCCATGAAGATGCCCATATGTTGAATTTCCAAGTGATTGCACCACGGCCCCACATGGGGTGTCAGCCAGGCCACAAGTGGGGGAGGGTGTGCTGCCCAGGGGCGGCGTTTCCTCAGGGAGGAGCCCTGGCAGGGACAGCGGGAGGTGGTGGGTGGGTGCCCTGGTGGGTGTGGAGGGGCTCACCTGGCTCCAGTGGCCCAGGGGGCCTCGAGGTCCCCTCCCTGCTGCGGGCGCACGGGGGCGCCTCCCGGTCTCTGCTGAACTCGGTTCCCGGGGGAGGAGGGGCACTTGCCCTTGCGGTCTGCTGGGAGGAAATGCATACCTGTCATGGGTTGAATCGTGTCCCACACTGATCCCTCGCAGCCCTGACCCTGGGCAGCCTGTGGCCATTGGTGGGAGGGCCTTACAGAGGCGCTCGGGCAACATGAGGGCACCAGGGTCCCTAGTCGCACGGGACTGGTGTCCATCACACGGGGAGATCGGACGCAGACACCCGAGGGGGAGACGTGAGGGGAGACAGGAGGGGACACAAGGGGGAGGACGCCTGGAGGTTGCCTGGGCTCGCTCCTCCCTCCCAGTGAGCAGCCTGGCCACACCTGGGTCTGGGCCCCAGCCTCCAGGGCGGGGCATGACGGTTGTTTAAGCCCGGGCTGTGGGTAGGACGCCCAGACCAGGGCAGTGCGGGAGGAAGGAAGAGAAGCTGAAGCGTCTGTGCCTGGGCCATGACCGCCGCCCCGGGACGTCCGATGGACCCTAAGGCACCAGGCGTCTGCCCGTTTGCCCCGAGTGGGTGGGACCTTCTGTCAACGGCCATGTGGATATTTACAGCTTCATCTCGGGCCACACAAAACTCTCCTCTTCGCTGGCACACTCGCCTGCTGTATTTGCAAACATTTCTTTACTAGATGAGTTAAGGCTACTCTCGATGTGACTCTCGCCCACACAGTCGGGGCTGGCGGGTTCTCAGTGCGCGCCTGGAGGGCAGCGCCCGGGACACCGGCTGTGGGAGGAGTGACTGGAGGCCTGAGCGCACCCATCTAGGGGAAGAGGCCTCCGGGGGATGACAGAGCACTTGCCCTTTGGCTTAAGAGGAGCGAGAAAGCCCAGAGTGGACGCGGTGCAGGGCGCCGAAGTGTCCCAGGGAGGCCGGGCGGTGGGCAGAGCTGGGAAAGCTTGCGCCCCCTCCCCCGTCTGCTCAGCAGGTCCGAACCCTGGGGCTCAGGTTTGACCCCTTCCCTAAGGTGCCCTCAGGCTCACTGCTGCGCTGAGTGGTACGGACCCGGCATGGAAAAGAGGTGAAACCCACTCTAAGGGGTGCGAAGGGAGAGGAGAATGAAAAGCAAAGCCAGGAAGCAGGAGACCAAGGGTTCCAGCGGGAGAGCGAATTGAAAGAGGGCCTGGCCTCAGCTGGAGGTCAGGGGCGGGCGCTCCAGGAGCTGCGAGGGCCTGCCCCCTCCCCGCCACCCCCCGGGGTTACCGTGCTGCAGCCTCTGCAGCTGTTTCTGCAGCTGCCGCTGCTCCCAGGCCAGCAGCCTCAGGTGGCACAGGTGGGCCTGCTCGAGTCTCTGCAGATGCTGGCTGAGCCTGGCCTCGGCCTGCTTGGCATGCTTCCTCTCCCAATCCAGCTGCTTATGCAGCGGCCTCCTGGCCATGTGCCGCTCCGTCCCCTTCATGCTCTCCCAGGCGACACGGAGGCCCCGACACAGCGAGTGGGCGCCTGGCCTGGTCTCTCCCAGGGGTCTGAGCCGCGCTGCCTGCCTGTGAGGTGGAGGCGCACTGTTGGGAGTCTGCTCTGTGGTGAATGAGATGCCAGGGACCCCGAGGACGGAGGGACAGTCGCTCCTCTGAGCTAACCTCTGCCCAGAAATCCGTGGTAGATGGAGCCCCCCGTCCCCCCAGGACCTGCTGTAAGGTGAGGGGAAGCACATAGGACTCTGGGGAAAGAAAGGCAAGGCTGTCTGTGGAGGCGGCATCACCACCCACGGGAGTGCCGCCTGCCTTCCTCGGTGTCCTGCTCAGGGCTCCCTTCCGTTCATTCACTCACACGCGCAGGTCCGTGGCCTGTAACGGCCCATGCCAGCCGCTCTGGGAGGGACGGGGTCCTGTGGAGGGAGATTTCAGGTCGGTGACTTGGGGGCCAAATCGGAGCAATCACTTTCCAAGGTGCAAAGAGTGGGACCTGCTGGTCCAGGCGCTGCCCCCCGGGCCTGACACAGTCCTCGGGCGCCCTCAGCCTCTCATCTTCCCAGAACCGCCCCCTCCTCCCTCTGGACCCTGAGGACCAAGCCCAGGGCAACTTCTCCCTGCTTGGGTCTCCTGGCAGTGAGGGCAGGGACAGGTCTCCCCGCTGGAGCCCGGGGGTGAGTGGGTTTCCTTCGATAGTGATAGTACTGTGGTGGCACGATAAGGTCAGGACGAGGGAAGACAAGGGAGGACACAGGAGAAGCTAGACAGCCGCTCTGTGGACCGCAGGCCAGGTGAGCAGCACTTACCTGTGAGCCAGGCTCCCCCGGAGGACGCTGCTCCCTCCTCTGCGCTGGGTAAGGAGCTGAGCTGTGCTTCTTGGGTCCAGGGATCTGGTGTGGGGGGCGAGGCCAGCTGGAGCAAGAGCGGAATATGCTTCAAAGCTCGCAGAGCCTGTGTCCCGCTCAGCTCAGGAATGCTGGCTGCCTGGCAGGCTCGCCCCAGGCTCTAAGTCCCTCCCCCCCAAGGGTCCCGCCCCTTACTGTCCCCCGTGTCCATGGGAGCCCAGAGTGGAAGCCAGGCATGTCCGTGCTCGCACCCCCTTCTTCCTCCGCTTAGCCCTGCCCCTCTCCTGTCCCCATTCCTGCTCCTGGGAAACCAGGCCGGGCCCCGGAGTCGCAGAGTGGTTTCCTGTCTGTGCTTGTCTGCGGGCAGGAGGGACCCGCTTCCTGGCACCTCTCACCTTCAGGCTCCTACCCTGTCCCCCATTTTAGTGCCAATGATAAGATTTCCCAGGCTCAGACCCAGAGCCGGACGGGAAACTGCAGGTGCTTCGGGATCGTCTCAGGGACAAGGCAGGCGGCCAGGCCCCTGTGGGTTATGGAAAGAGGTGTCAGTGGGATTTTGGCTGTTGCCTTGGGCGTCATCCGAGAACAAGAGGCATGAATGCTCCTCGGGGTTTACTCATCTCCAGAACCTCCCAGGGGCAGCCAGGCCGGCCTGTTCCCCACGGCCGCCCCTCACACAGGCTTTATGGGGATCTCTGAGGGGGCTGCTCTCAGTGGGGAGCGCTCCCTCCTCTGCCCTTCCCAGCACACCACCCTCGCTCCTCCTGAATGCCAAGCCTGGGCCAGGGTGGGTTCCCAGAGAACCACCAGCCAGAGGGCGCCTCGCCCCCATCGGAGACCTGGCAGGACCACAGAGCAGCCCATGCCCACCTTGGTGGCCCGGAGCTGAGCACAGCGAGGGGGCTCAGGAGAGAGTTACCCCTGCCACCCTGGGCCGCCCTAGAGGAAGCTGCCAGGGCAGGTTCGCAGAAGGGCCCCGAGTTTGAGGGGCAAGAAGGAGCCCGAGTGTGGTGACTCGGGAGGGAATGGGGCCAAGCCCTGGGGTGCAGAGGGCCCCGGGCTTCTGGTCCTGCAGGAGCGGGGCTGGAGGAGGGAGCAGAGGCCGCGGTCTTGCCCTGGGAGATGCCGGGTCCAACGAGGTCATGCTTCTCATACTTCGCCCAGAGCACGCAGAAATGGCAGGGCCGCGGGCGGACCGCGGGGGAGCGTCCTCACCACAGCCAAGAGCAGAAGACAGCGGGGTGCCCGGACCAGGAGTGCTGCTCACCAGGAAGGACCTGCCTGGTCCCTCCCTCCTGTGCTCAAGCTCAGGTGGCGCAGTGCTGGGGAGACGGGAGAGGACCCGGAACCAAGGACCCCCAGGGTTGGAGACTGCAGTGACAGAGCAGGTCACCCCCCCTCCCCTCCTGGGACTCGGAGGAAGGGATTAAATGACGTGGATCCGACTCAGGGCGAACTGGACTCTGGTGGCACCACGGTGGCCAGGAAAGTGTAGGGTCTGAATGCAAATCAACGACAGACGAGGAAGGCCGTCACTTTCAGCCCTGACGAGGTCACAGACCCGGCCACCGGCCTCAACCCGGGGGTGTGGGGGGGCTCACGGTGGCCTCCCCGACATTGCTCACAGCCACCGCTCAGTCTCAGGGACCGAGGGGAGAAACCCAGTGCCCAGCAGCGTGAGCGCACAGAGAGGCACCGCCGGAAACTGCTCCCCTGAGTCAATCAGACCTTGAAGTCTGGCTCCCAACGCACTGGATTCTGGGGGAGCTAATGGACAAGCTGAGAAAGCAAGTCCGAACGTGGGTCTTTGTAACCAGTGACCTGGTTTCTCTGACGAGTCAATAGCAAGAGGGGCAGGGGGGGCGGGGGGCGGGGGGAGAGGGTGGAGAAAGGGCCTCTGGCCCCGTAAGCAGCACTCAGCACTCAGCACTTGGAGAGACACAGCCAGAGCGGCCGAGCCCGCCTCCACCGCCTGCCTGGAAGGCGCCTTTGGGACAGGTGGGCATTTGAACGGCAGTGGGTGTTAGAGACCTAATGTCCTTGTGGATTTGGTGGTTGGGCACTTCTGTTAGTGAGGTCTTTATCAGTCATGCTGTGGCCTGACTGAGTACAAGGAGGGGACCTGTCTGCTCTCAAGCACGCCAGCCAAGTAAGATAAACTACCACGTGCATAGCTGTCTGCAGAGGGGAACATGGTGACGACTGAAGCTGGGGTGTGGCATAAAAAGGTTTATTAGATGATTCTTTCTAAATTTGGAAATGTTTTAGGTTTTCTATAGTAAGTGCTTAAACATCACGGCAAACTGTGTGAGGCAGCCAGGTGGAGGGGAAACTGATGACGGCCACAGGAGTGACAGGGAGTGACAGCCACGGGAGTGACAGCCACGGGAGTGACAGCCACGGGAGTGACAGCCGCGGGAGTAACAGCTGCAGGAATCACAGCCACAGGAATGACAGCCACGGGATGTCCAGAATCAGTGGCAGCGTCATTCCCCCAGGTCAGTAATGAACACGCTCAGGTAAGATGCAGGCAGGACATGGGTATTTGGACAACATCACGGCAAACTCAGCCTCAGGAATGTCCTCAGCCTCCCTTCTCAGCAGTCGGGGAAAGTACACAGTTTTCTCATACCACACGCCCCACCTTGCGCCTAACGGCTCTGCACAGGACGCCGTGTCCATGGAGACACGTCCATGTCTGCCCCACCTACATGCCAAACATCCACCTCCCCTGACACGAGTGTCCCTGGGCCACCAAAACAGAGTCCCACAAACTGGGCGGTTTATCTTACTTATTTACTTTTTAATATTTGTTCAATTGATTAGGTGACATTGGTCAACATGAACATATAGGTTTCATGGATTTCTAAGTTATAAAACCTGTGTATTGCACCGTGTGCCCACCACCCGAAGTCACATGTTCTCCTGTCACCTCATACCAGGACCCCTTCTGCCCCCACCCCCTCCCTCTGGCAGCCACCTCACCCTGTTTGTGTTCATGAGTTTCAGTTTTACTGTATGTCCCACATAAGAGTGAAATCACATGGTCCTTAGCTTTCTCTGCCTCCTTTCACTTCGCATGATGTTCTCAGGGTCCACCGCGTTGCTGTAATGACGCCATTTCCTCCTTTCTCAAGCTGAGTGGTGTTCCATGCGCATGTGGACCACTCCCCTTTGTCCGGTCCTCTGCCGCAGGCACTGTGGCTGTTTCCGTGTTTTGGCCCCTGTGAATGATGCAGCAATGAACATAGGGGTGCATAGATTTCAAGTTTTTGGGGTATATTCCCAGGAGAGGGATCACTGGGTCATAATTTTTTGAGGAATCGCCAGGCTGCTTCTCATAATGGCTGCACCTATCTGCATTCCCGCCAGCAGTGAGTGGGGGTTCCCTCTTCTCACAGCCCCCAGCACTTGTTGTTGCTTGTCTTGTTGGTAATGGGCACTCTAACAGGTTAGGTAGCGTGATACCTCCAGCTTCATTCTTTTTTTTCTCAGGTTTACTTTGGCTATTTAGGCTCTTTTGTTTCCATACAAATCTGATGAATTCTCGTTCTATTTCTTCAAAAAATGACTTTGGGATTTTTATGTTGATTACATTGAATCTTTAACTATGTTGATTCTTCCAATCCATGACCATGGACTATTTTTCCATTTTGTTGTGTCTTTTTCAATCTCTTTTAACAATGCTTTGTAATTTTCAGTATATAGGTCTTTCACGTTCTTTGTTAAGTTTATTCCTAGGTATTTTATTATTTTGGTTGCAATTGCAGAAGGAATTTTTTTTGCATTTCTTTTTCTAAAGTTTTGTTGTTAATATATAGGAAGGCGATGGATTTTTGCACATTAGTTTTGTATCCTGAAACAGCTATATTTGATTATTGTTTCTAATATTTTTTTGGTGCAGTCTTTAGGGTTTTCTATGTACAGAATCATGTTGTCTGTAAAAAGTGGTGGTTTGACCTCTTCCTTCCTTATTTGAGTATCTCTTATTTCTTTCTCTTGCCCTGTTGCTCTGGCTAGCCCTTCCAGCTCTATGTGGAATAAGAGAGGTGAGCGTGGGCATCCTTGTCTTGTTCCTGATCTTCGGGGAAAAGCTTTCAGTTTTCACCATTGAACATGAGATTAGCTGAGGGTTTATCATAGACGGCCTTTATTATGTTGAAGTACTTTCCTTCTATCCCCATTTTACTGAGTGTCTTTATCATAAGTGGATGTTATATCTTATCAAATGCTTTTCTATCGATAAGTTCATGTGGTTTGATCCTGTCTTTGGTTAATGTGGTGTATTACGTTGATTGTTTTGCATATGTGGAACCATCCTTGTGTCTGTGGAATGAACTCCACTTGATCGTGATGGACTGTTGTATTTGATGAGCTAGTATTTTGTTAGGATTTTTGCATCTGTCTTCATCAGAGATAGTGGTGTGTCATTTTGTGTGTGTGTGTGTGTGTGTGTGTGTGTTATATTTTCCAGATTTTGCACTCAGGGTTATATTGGCCTCATAGAATGTGTTAGGAGGTGTTGCCTCTTGTAGTTTTTGGAAGAGTTGGAGAAGGACAGGTTTTAATCTTCTTTTGAATGTTTGGTAGAATTTACTGGGGAAGTCATCTGGTCCTGGACTTCTGTTTTTTTTTTTTAAATATTTTATTGATTTTTTACAGAGAGGAAGGAAGAGAGAAACATCGATCAGCCGCCTCCTGCACACCCCCTACTGGAGATGTGCCCGCAACCAAGGTACATGCCCTTGAATGAAATCGAACCTGGGACCCTTTAGTCTGCAGGCCGACGCTCTATCCACTGAGCCAAACCGGCCAGGGTATGTTTTTTGAGCGGTTTTTTGATGGTGGTTTCAATTTCCTCATTGCTGTTCTGTCTATTTAGATTTTCCAGTTCTTGCTGATTTAGTCTAGGAAGGTTATATATTTTTAGGAACTTATCTATTTCTTCTAGGTTATTGAATTGGTGACATATAGTCTTTCATATCATCCTTTGTATATCTGTGATGTCAGGGCGACTTCTCTTTTATTTCTTATTTTGTTTATATGGGCATTTTTCCTTTTTTTCTTAGTGAGTCCAGCTAGGGGTTTGTCAATTTTATTAATCTTTTCAAAGAACCAGCTCTTTCTTTTATTGATTTTTTTGTATAGTCTTTTTGTTCTCTACTTCATTTAATTCTGCTCTAATTTTTATTATTGCCTTTCTTCTGCTGACTTTGGGTTGCTTGTGTTCTTCTTTTTCTAGTACTTTATGATGTGATGGTAGGTTGTTTACTTTGTATTCCTTTTTTTCTTGAGACGGGCCTGTGATGACATAAACGTCCCTCTTATTACTGCTTTCGCTGCATCCCAGAGGTTTTGATATGTTGTATTGTCCGTCTCATTTGTCTCTATAAATCTTTTGATCTCAGTCATTTTTTAGTAGTATGTTGTTCAATCTCCACGTATTTGTGGCTTTCTTTACTTCCTCTTTGCAGTTGATTTCTAATTTCAAGGCATCGTGGCCAGAGAGTATGCTGGTATCATTCTGTTCTTCTTGAATTTGTTGGTGCTGGTTCTGTGACCCAGCATATGGACTGTCCTTGAAAATGTTCCGTGTGCGCTGGAGAAGAATGTGTAACCTGATGTTCTGGGATGAACGTTTCTGTAAATGTCACTTATGTCCATTTGGCCTAGTGTTTCATTTAAGGCCGATATTTCTTTATTGGTTTTCTGTTTGGTTGATCTAGAGCTATAAATGGAGTATCAAGGTCCTCAATTATGACTGTGTTTTTATCTGTTTCTCCTTTTAGTTCTGTGAGGAGGAGTTTTATATATTTCAGTTCTCCCTGGTTGGTGCATATATATTAACAAGTGTTATGTTTTCTCGATGGAGTGTTCCCTTTATTATTATAAAGTATCCATCATTATCTCTTGTTATCTTTGTTGTCTTGAAATCTATTTTGTCAGATATAAGTGTGGCTACACCTGCTTTTCTGTGGATGTTATTTGCTTGGAGAATCATTTTCCATCCGTTTATTTTAATTTACCTTTGTCTTTGCAGCTTAGATGTGTCTTTTGTAGGCAGCATATGGTTGGGTTTTGGGGTTTTGATCCACACTGCTACTCTGTGCCTCTATTGGTGAATTCAGGCCGTTTACATGGAGGGTAACTATTGATGTACGAGGATTCCCTATGGTCATTTTATTTTTGTTTTCTGGTAGCTCTGCCTCCGTTGGTTCTTTCCCTTTATGTTTCTGTCTGTTGTTTTTGTTTGGTGGTATTCCATATGTCTTTCCTGCTTCCTCTTTTTTTTTTTTTTAAAGCTATATGTCCTGGTTTGGGGATTTTTATGTGTGGTTACCATTCGGTTTATGAAAAATGAAGTTGCATATTGTCAGGGTCAGGTCCATTCTCATTGGTGGGGCAGACAGAGGAGCCATGAGAGGTTGTGGGTCTATAAGAATGAGTCTTTATTGCAGAAGCCAGTGGCCATATAGCCGTCAGACAAAACAGTTCTTTACAACAAAGTCCATACCAGCAGGCAGCCGGACACTAGTTGGCTAACATGTACCTCTTCCCACAAAGCCGAAGCAATCTCTGTGCTCACAGCTGTTATCTGAGCAGCTGCACGCTGCCCTCTAGACGCACCGCCTCACACCATAGTGGTACCTAAGCTCTCTGCCACCGCAGCTTCTCTAGCCTCTCTGGCTCAGCAGCTGCTCCTGTCTCCTCTGCCCAGCACGCTGGCTGGTCTCTGCAGCCTCACACAGTAACTACCTCTGAGCTCTTAGTCTTACATCTTATCAGCAGCTCTCAGCTTCGTCTGAGCTCTCTGGCCTCTCCTGCACACATAGGAGCTACATTCTCTGTGCCTACTGCCTGTGCTTCTCTGAGCTCCCTCTCCTCTCTCTCATCAGTAACCTGTATATTACCCCAGAGACAAAGAAGGCTAGCTGCCAACAGTGACATCAATCATTTTGGATACAGAAGGGCACAGTGTACCCTGAGATCACTGTGACCTTGTAGCTGTTTATGGTATCTTGGTCTTGGGCACCCCTATTAGGCTCATGCTCTGAGCACTCTTGGCCATCCTGGTGAATTGACAATGAGGCCTCTGTGGTCCCATTGGCCTGACTATCCTGGGACTCATATACTCATATGTGGGTTCCCACACGTATATATCATAGTTTTTTTTCTTTTGAGTTCATCTGATCTTCATCTTCTTTGCCAGTTCAGACCTTTCCTCTCTCCCTTTTTATGTTTTTGTTGTCACAAATTATCCCTGTTTATGCTATAAAGTTTTTGGTGATCTTACTTGTAGTGTTGTGACTTTGTGTTCTTTGTTTTAGGTAGAATTACTCCCTTGAGTATTTCCTGCAATTGAGGTTTTCTGGTGATAAAATCTCTTAGTTTATGCATGTCTGGGAATGTCTTTATTTCTCCTTCATATTTAAAAGAAAATTTTGCTGGATATATCACTCATGGCTGGTAATTTCTCTCTTTCAGATGTTTGACTACCTGTTCCACTCTCTCCTGGCTTGTAGAGTTTCTGCTGAGAAGTCAGGTGAAATTCTGATGGGTTTCCATTTTTTAGGTCACTTCCTTCTTTTCTTTGGCTGCTTTGGGAATTTTTTCTTTGTCATTAATTTTTGACAGTTTCAATACCAAGTGTCTTGAAGAAGGCCTCTTTGGATTGAGTTAACTAGTTGTTCTGTTTGCTTCTTGAATTCGAGTATCTGGTTCTTTCCATAGATTTGGGAAGTCTCATCTACTATTTGTTTTAACAGACTCCATCCCATATCCCCTTTCTTCCTCCTCTTCAGTACCTATCACTCTAATATTGCTTTTTCTGATAGAGTCAGATTGGTCTCATAGAGCTCTTTCCTTTTTCTTTATGCTCAGGTCTCTCTCCTCTTCCTTCTGTATCATTCCTATTTTTGATATCCCTAATTCTTTCCTCTATCTGGTTGGCTCTGTTTTCTATGCTCAATAGTTCACTCTTTTTTTAAAAAAATATTTTTATTGATTTCAGAGAGGAAAGCAGAGGGAGAGAGAGATAGCTACATCACGGATGAGAGAGAATCATTGATCAGCTGTCTCTTGCACGTCCCCTACTGGAGACCAAGCCTGAAACTTGGACATGTGCCCTCACTGAGAATTGAACTATGACCTCCTGGTTCATAGGTTGACGCTCAACCACTGAGCCAAACTGGTTGGGCAGTAGTTCACTCTTTTTTTAAAATATATTTTATTGATTTTTATAGAGAGGAAGGGAGAGAGATAGAGAGTTAGAAACATCGATGAGAGAGAAACATCGATCAGCTGCCTCCTGTACACCCCCTACTAGGGATGTGCCCGCAACCAGGATGCATGCCCTTGACCGGAATCGAACCTGGGACCCTTCAGTCTACAGGCCGACACTCTATCCACTGAGCCAAACCCGTTAGGGCAGTAGTCCACTCTTAATCTCCTTAATTGCATGCTTCATTTCCAGGATTACGGATTGGTTCTTTTTAAAAGTTTAATCTCTTTAGTAAAGTTACTTGTTTTGTTCATTGATGTGTTTTCTGAGGGCACTGAATTGCCTGTGGGTATGTTCTCACATCTTGTTGAGTATTTTCAGAACTGCAACCTTGAAATCTGTCATTTCTATCACACATTTCCATGTGTTCCCGCTTGCTTTCTAGAGATTTTTCATTTTCTTTCTGGTCATTCTCATTACTGATTCTTCATGGTATTTGCTGTCCTCCTTTGCTTACACATGATCTCTGATGAGCTTTCTACTATTTTCCAGTAGATGGCACTGAATTGCATGATTTTTTACCTCTGTGGCCTCCCAGTCGTGACCCTCTGGTTTCTGTAAGACAGCACTGCCACACTGCTTGGGGGTAGGGTTGTTTGCCCTGGCTGGAATGGCGACCCCTGACACCATGGGGTTCCACCCCAAGCACCCTTCCTGGGGATCAGTCACAGAGGGAAAAAGGGGTTCTATGCACCAGTTCTGGTTTACAGACAATGTGCTCCTGGACCCGACTCCAAGGGCAGTGAGAGGTGAGCTTGGGGAGTCCAAGTGGCGGCAGGGCTCTGTGGTTCTGTTTCTTTGTCTGAAGCACCACTGCCTGGCCTGACAGGGGAGACCCACACGGCAGAACCTTGTGCTCTGTCAGGTGTCTGCTGGCTCAGACTCTGTTCGCTCTCTTACCGCTCACCCTGCTGGGCTGCCCCCCGCAGCTCTCTGTTCCTCCTGCCAAAGGAAGTGCCTCTACCACAGCCCTGTCCCCTCTCCTGGCTGAGCCTAGCTCCTAGCTGCGGGCTCCTAGCTGGGGGGCTGCATCTGCGGGCTCCTAGCTGGGGGGCTGCGTCTGCGGCTCGTCTCCCCGTTAACTCCCGGTTCCCCACCTTTAGAGGTTTCAGTGTGGGGTTCTCAGGCGTGTATCTGGGTTGAGCAGGGATTCCTTGATCTGACTACATTGGTTAGCTTGTTGAAATTTCAGCGGGAGAGGAAAAGGTGTGCTCTCACAGGGCCATTCCTCTGACATCACTCTGGATGGTTTAAAAAAACAGAAATTTATTCTCTCGCGGTTCTGGAGCTGGAAGTATGAGGCTAAGGTGCCGGCAGGGCCACGCCCACTCCTGAGCCTCCAGTCGGGACCTTCCTCACCTCCTGCAGCTCCGGTGTTTCCAATGCTCCTGGGCTCATGGCTGCCTCAGGCCGGGCTCCGCCCTCTTCTCCTCTTACAAGGACAGCGGTCATATTGGCGTAGCGTCCACCCTACTTCAGTACGGCCACATCATAAACTCCTCACATCGGCGAAGACTGCATTTGTAAATAAGGTCACATTCCTAGGGACCAGGGGTGAGGACGGATATAGTTTTGGGGCCATGATTCAACTATGATAGGGACACGTGCAGAGGTCCTGTGACAGGGACGAGGGCTGAAGACAAGGATTAAGGGCAGTGACATAGTCGGTGAATGAGGGGCTCTCACCCTGAAACACCCAGACCCTCAGGCCACTTGTGTGGTCGAGGGAGGATGTCCTGTGATGATGATGTGGTGACAGTGATGGCCAGACATTATTGTTTTCTAATCCTCACCCGAGGATATGTTTATTGATTTTAGAGAGAGAGGAAGGGAGAGGGAAAAGGAAGGAGAGACGTCGACCAGTTGCCTCCCATATGCAACCCAACTGGGGATTGAACCGCAACCTAGGTATGTGCCTGGCTGGGAATTGAACCTGCCCCCTGTCAGTGCACGGGACGACACTCCAACCACTGAGCCCGTGGCCAGGGCAGGAGTCTTTCTGAAGGGCCTGGGCAGTGATCAGGCCTGCGCTGGAGCCAAGCTCCATGGGCTGCAGAAGTAGCCACAGGCCTGAAGCAGGTGATGGTGATGCTTCAGTTGGGCTTGTCCAGGTAGAGCTCAAGTGAAAACCTCTGGTTTCCGAGTAAGACACGGGGGGGCGCTCCTCCACCACACTGAGCTGGGCCTGGCTGACAGGACCCGGGACTGGGAGTGGAGCCCAGGCAGCTTTCCCTTCCTCGTTCCTGCGCATTTAACGCCGGCTGGGCCTTCCCTCCCGGGTCCCGGACGTTGCATTGTTTTCATTATGTTACTGCCCCTTCAGCTGAAGCTATTTCTTTCAGTCAAAGTTAGGGAACGTTTCTAAAGGATAAAACGAGGCTGCCTGGCTCCATCGCCTCTTCTTTCGTGTTCGGGGGCCGTAGGGACGAGGCGTCTGAGTTAAAAGGAACGCCCACGGGCTCCTGCGCAAAGGCTCACGTCAGCGGCCCACTCGGCACCACCGGAGCCACTTTGCCGGGAAATTGACAGAATCAGGTGACAGAGTGAAAGGGCTTTTAAAAACCAGCAAGTGCCCAGAACAGACGTGGCAGGTGGTGCTTTTGTTGTAAGGTCGCCTGGGCAGGAGGCTGAAGTGCCTTCAAACTGCTGAGGACTTGGCCAGTCTCAGCCGCCCGCACGCAGAGCAAACCGCGGAGAGCCCTGCCGCCCCGCTGCGCCCTGCGTGAGCCGCGGCACCTCCGCCTGTTCACCGGAGCCTGGCACGCCACCTCCTCCCCAGCAAAGAGCCCCGTCTGCGCCCCGGCGTCTCCTGCCGCGGGCACCTGCCTGGCACCGGCCTCACGTCCCGCATCGCGGTGCCGGCTGGGCTCCCGCTCTGGTCCTTCTCGCACCGGCAGATGCAGCTTAAACTCGGTTGTAAAAGGGGGCGGCCTGGTGCACTTGGTCTTGTTCCGCGCTGATCGCCTTTGTTTCTTACTTTTCCGTTGCTTCGTGGCTCCCACTCCTTAGACACACCCCTCAGCTGTGTCCTTCTGTTTAACTGCGCCCCTAAGCCTCCCTGGCACGGAGAGGCCCCCTGTGCCAGCCGCCGGCGACGCTGCACCGTGGGCCTCCTCCAGCTACTGCCCCTCTGCGGAAGCCAAACTTCTGAGCTGTGAAGCGGAGAACTTTAAAGAAACTACGAAGAAGCCTCTGAGCAACATGCCCAGCGCAGCCAGCACCATAAGGTCCGATTCCTAGTTTCCCATCCACGTCAATTCCACACGCATTGTCCACATGCCCGCGGACGCTAGGCCCTCGGAGCTGGACAGACCGTGCTTGGCCGCAGCCCTTGCTCAACAAACTCCGGGCCAAAGCCACAGGTCGGCGGGAGCAGGCGTGTCGCTGACACCTGAAAAGCAGCGCACCCTCGAGCCAGCTGTCCGAAGAGGGTCGGGAGACCCAGCTCACAGCCTCTGTAACGGGGGCCGGGCGCTGTTCAATCTCAGGTCTCAACTGTTCATTCTTAAGACAACGGCGCGGGCACCCCGTCCCCTGTCCTCCTCACGTTACAGGGCAGGGGATGAGGTGGAGCGGGTGGGACACCCGTGAGGAGTTCTGGCCCTCAGAGGGGTGTCCCGGGAGGTGGGGGATAGCTTGCCAGTCCCGGAAGCAGACCACACACAGGTCTTTGCCAAAGCCCCGTCAGCTGTGGGCACCTGGCCTGGGAGGCAGGGACACCCAGGGCCGCTCAGGACGTCCGTGGTCCTACTCCTGCGTTGGCATCACACTGACTGCAGTTGAGGGGGCCCCTGGCCCACCCGGGGAAGGGGGTCGTTTGGGCAGCAGCCACTGGGGCAGAGCAGGGAGTTCCTTCTCCCGCGCCCTCACCCTTTGCCCACACGCCCGCCTTCCTCAGGCCCGGGGTCCGGCGTGCAGGTCAGAGCCTGCTTCTCGGCGCCCGGCGCAGCCTCCTCCCATCCCGGCCCGGGCCGTCCGGGAGGGAGGCGAGGGGCCACGCAGGCCGGGTTTCCACATGACTTCCTGGGCGTCCTGTGTCCGCCCCCCCCACCCCCCCGCCCTAAGCAAGGCCCCTTCCAGCCGCCTTTCCAGCACCCTGAGAGCGTGGGGACGTGGACCTGCGTGTGGACAGGGCAGGCGGTGGTGGGGAGACAAGACTGCTCCTGGCCCAGAGCCTCGTCCTGCCTGCTGCCTGTGCCCGTGCCCACGTCCCGCATTCCCCATCCTGTGTCCCCAGGGGGGCGGGGTGTCGGGGCCCAGCAGATGTTCGCTAAGTGCAGGACTTCCAGCCTGCGCCGCCGGCTGCCTGGCAGGGCTCCAAGGGCCTGCAGAACCAGATGGCTGTCCCCAGGTCCCCTTGCTTCCCCTGGGTGCAGGGGAGCACGTAGCCCAGTGGCAGGGCCCCGGGGGGCGGGGGCGAGGAGAGGAGAGGGACTGTTTGTGTCACTCTCTCCATGTGTCTGGACACATTCGGCACCGCCTGCCCCCTGCCTGCCTCTGACCCCGGGGCACAAAGACAAAGCTGACACTGAGCAGCCTGTGGCTCCTTCGCCCTGGGGTCCCACAAACGCCGAAAAGACGGGCCCTGCGGCCCCGACTGCGGGCGGTGCGGCCTGGGAAAGCCGCAGCGGGAAGCCGTGTGTTGTCGGGCAGCATGCACTCGCCTCTGAGACGGACCTGCGGGAACTGCGGGTGTGGGGGCCGCGCCAGCGTTAGGACTGAGCCCACTGGGCCCCCGCTGCTGCCTGGTTTGGGGAGTGACAGAACTCGAAGGCGGCTGGGAGCAGCAGCCCGCCCGCCTCGTGCCCACGGCCACAGCTGTTCTCCCTGCGCCCACGGTGCTCAGCTGCGGACACGCGGGCTCCCGACAGCGTGAGGGCGGGTGGGGCGACACAGGGTCACTGTTGCGGAAACACAGCCAGACCGGGACACGCGTGGACACCTACTCACCCTGCCAACCAGCTGCTCCGGCAGCCTCGCCACTGGCCCTGCCCCACACCTCGCGCTGTGGCCGCCTCGTCTGTGGGAGGCGGTGGTGGCCGGCGCCTGTGTCTCACCCCTGTCTGCAGGTTCTCGACTCCTGTCACTCGGTGCCCCTCTGTTCTTACATCTTCTCTGACGTCACTGCAACCTCAACCCCAGCGGGCCTGTGACCTGAAGGCTGCTGCCTCGTTTCCCGCCCTCCCGCCTCTCTGACTTGGATTCCTGGCCCTGGGCATCCTTCCTGCCCTGTGCCTGGACCCGGTGCTCCGCTCCACGCCCGCCTTGCTGTGACAGTGCAGGCCCCGGCCTCCTGGGACCATCCCCAGGCCCTGCGTGTCTCGGTGCCATCTCCTGCCACCTGGTGAAGAAGTGTGTCCCTTGCCCAGGGACCAGCACCAGGGCTGGGTCCCTCTGACAGACGCAGAGCAGGTGGCTTGGGAGCCAGCCCCTAGAGCCACGGTCAGGCGGCGCCGTCGGCAAGGCCAAGTGAGGAGGCCTTGATTCTGAAGCCAGGTGTAGGATGAGTTGACGGGAGAAGAGGGAACTATTAGTGAGAAAGTTACGGCTCATCTGTTGCTCCAAACACTCACTTTTTAAAGTAATGGTTGTTCAGTACTCACTGACGTTTACATGGTTTGATGAATATGCTTTTATTTTTTAAAAAAGGAATAGTAGCCGGGCCAGTGTGCCTCAGTGGTTGAGCATCAACCTATGAACCAGGAGGTCATGGTTCAATTCCTGGTCAAGGGCACATGCCCGGGTTGTGGGTCGATCCCCAGTGGGGGGCGTGCAGGAGGCAGCCGATCCATGATTCTCTCTCATCGTTGTTTCTCTCTCTCCCTCTCCCTTCCTCTCCGAAATAAAAGCAAAAGGGGTAGTAAACGCCTGCTGTGCTTGGGCACAGGGCCCCTCGGTCTCAGCAGGCGCGGCTGTGTCACTTCATACGTAGCCATGTGCGGCCCTCACCTCCCCCATCACCCGCGGGGTAGCCTGTCTACCAAATTTTTGTGTCAACTTCTTTTTTCTTTTTTCTTTTTTTTATTATTTGTTTTTATTGCTTACAGTATTACAAAAGGTATTACATATGTGTCCATTTTTCCCCCCCGCCCTTGACAATCCCCTGGCCTCCCCTACCCCCCAGTGTCTTATGTCCATTGGTTATGCTTATATGCATGCATACAAGTCCTTTGGTTGATCTCTTACCCCCCTCCCTCCTGCCCCCCAACCCTCCCCGGCCTTCCCGCTGCAGTTTGACAATCTGTTTGAGGCTGCTCTGCCTCTGTATCTATTATTGTTCAAAAGATTATAATGGTCTCTATTATCCATGAATGAGTGAGATCATGTGGTATTTTTCCTTCATTGACTGGCTTATTTCACTTAGCATAATGCTCTCCAGTTCCATCCATGCCGTCGCAAATGGTAAGAGTTCCTTCTTTTTTACAGCAGCATAGTATTCCATCGTGTAGATGTACCACAGTTTTCTAATCCGTTCATCTGCTGATGGGCACTTAGGCTGTTTCCAGATCCTAGCTATGGTGAATTGTGCTGCTATTGTGTCAACTTCTTTAAAGACAAGCAACTCCTTGAGAATTTGCTGTTTAAAACTGAAGTGGCTGCAAGTCCCGGCGCAGGGATTGCCAGAGGCCTGTGTGGGGTCAGTCCTTGATCCCCAGCCGGCCGTTCCTGCCCTTGGGAGTCAGGTGGGAGCTCAGAAAGCCCTGCTCGCGGCCCAGGCCATTCATCAGAGTGTCCCGGGGGTGGGACAGGCCTTCTCACCATAATTCCTTTTGTTTTTTCCAAAAGTTGTAATGTTTAAAACAATTTTAAATTGATTTGAAAAAGGGAGAGAGAGAGCGAGAGAGAGAGAGAGAGAGAGAGAGAGAGACATCAACTGGCTGCTTCCAGGGACTGAACCCGCAACCTGGGTTCGTGGCCTGACTGGGACCCACCCGGCGGCCTTTTGGTGCATGGGACGGCGCGCCAACCACCGAGCCCCAGCCAGCGCCTCGCCATTACTCTTTCAATGCTTCGGCATCTCAGTCGCCCGAGGGCTTGTTAGAACACAGGTCTGTGTCTCACCGGGGTTTCTAATCCGCAGGTTGGCGTGAGGCCGGGAAGTCCATGTTTCTGGCACTTTCCCCGGTGCTGTTGGGGCTGGTCTGGGGCTGTGCTCTGGGGACCGGGGTTGTCTCTCCGCCCAAAGCAATGACTTACTGTTTACAGCACTCTTATCAGAGGGCGAGTGAGCCGCGCCTCGAATTGACGTCTGTCCTTCCATGCTGGATGTTTTTGCAAGAAAAAGGATTGGCCATACCTCCTCCTGTCCCTGTCCTCAGGGCGGGCACAGGTGTGCGGGGGAGGGCACAGGTGCGTGGGGCGGGCACAGGTGTGTGGGGAGGGCACAGGTGCGTGGGGCGGGCACAGGTGTGTGGGGCGGGCACAGGTGTGTCGGGAGGGCACAGGTGCGCAAGGCAGGCACAGGTGTGCGGGGCGAGCACAGGTGTGTGGGGCGGGCACAGGTGCTCGGGCAGGCACAGGTGTGTGGGGCGGGCACAGGTGTGAGGGGCGGGCACAAGTGTGTGGGGCGGGCACAGGTGTGAGGGGTGGGCACAGGTGTGTGGGGGGGGGCACAGGTGTGAGGGGCGGGCACAGGTGTGTGGGGCGGGCACGGGTGTGTGGGGCGGGCACAGGTGTGTGGGGCGGGCACAGGTGTGTGGGGCGGGCACAGGTGCACAGGGTGGGCACAGATGCGCAGGGCGGGCACAGGTGCACATGTCTGTAGAGAAAAAGCAGCACATTTAAAACTTTGGCTGGAGTTTTCATCTTGTCTACATCTCCCCCAGAGGCAAGGCAGCTGTCAGCAAGGGTCCCGGATGGTTTCTAACCCCAGTTTCCTGGTCCTTAGGTAATGGTGACACTGAGAAAATGCTCGTTTTCCTAAAACAAAGTGTCTTGCTCTCCGGGATCCGTGAGGGAGCTCTTTTCAGAGGCTGGTGGCAGTGGTCCCCAAGGGGCTGTGGCGGAGAGAGGCCTCCACGTCCCTGGGAGGCTGTTCGCGCTCCGGTCCAGCGCCCGCAGCAGGCGGGGCCGGGCTCAAGCGCTGACCTCGCTCCTCTCCGGCTTCTATTTTGGTCTTTTTTTGTAAACAGATTAGCCCAGATGGATGGTATTCGTCCTCCAACCATGGCCTGTTGGGGTTAGAATAATCCAGAAACGTAGGGGCAGGGCCATGTTCTTTCTCCAACGCCTCAGGCCAATCGGCACGAGTTGCACTGGTTGCTGCCTGCCAGGTCCCAGGCAGGGTCTGCCCGCCAGGTCAGACCTTCCCCCAGGGAGGGTCCGCAGCGCAGTGGCCGGCTCACCGTCCATCTATGGTCTGGACGGGTCAGGGCTTTGCAGAGACAAGGCTACGGGGCCCGAGTTTCTCTGGCCTTTCTCCTCTGGCCCTGAGTCCTCTGCTGAGTCCTCTGGACGGTCAGACGTCCTGCTGTCCCCCAGGTAGGGGGTGGCGGGGTCCCCAAGGCTCATGGTCCAGGAGACAGTGGAGTCCCGACGCAGCCGACAGGGCCCTGGTGCCCCGATTTCCCCTGTGCAGGCCCCGCAGGCTCCCCGACTTGGTTCTGCTCCTGCACCCAAACCACGGACAAGCGACGGAGCCGCCCGATGCAGGGGCCGCGGTGACCTGACCTCACCCCCTCAGACACAGGAAGTGACACGTTTCATGCCATGGTACCTGCTGAGCACCCACGGGGGTGAGTCTGGCACGCACTCTGCGGGGACACGGTGGGCTCCCCGCCGCCAGTCATCACCGAGCGAAGTGCATTGCAGAGAATTCTTTAAAGCTGGTGGAGGAAGCACCACATGACGGAGGCGCCGCGGGGTCACCCCTCCCCAGCCTCTCCTGACCTGGTCCCGCTCCGCCCGCCATGTCCCGGGCCTGGGAGGGAGGGCAGGCCCCACGGGACAGGGCACTCGGCCCCACCCCCAGCGCCACCTCCTCAGCACGTCACCGCTGGGTGTGGAAATTGGAGCTCGGGAGCCGCCTGTCTGATGGGAAGACAAGCACGGGGTCTGTGTGGCCAGTGGCCCATGTCCCCAGCCACTCGCGCTCCCCAGGACTTGGTGCCTGAGCCACTCTCTGGACCCGGGACACAGGGACCGAAGCGACAAAAATGGAGACCAGCCATTCGCTGTCGTCCGAGCCTCAGCGCGTCCTCGGAGGGAACACGTGCACACGGAGGAGGAGGAGTCGTGTTAAAGGCCCTCCACAGCGCCCGGGGCCTGTGCCTCTCGGAGGAGGGAGAGCCCCCGGACGGTGCGTCACAATCCCCCGAGGAAGCCCTCCCGCCCCCGCCCGGGATGTCGGTGCAGGGTGTTTCCTGGTGCCCTCGGGTCAGCACAGGAGCCACATGGCTGAGGGGCGCTGGGGACCCCATGAAAGGCATGTGGTCTGGGTTGCAAACGGGGGCCAGGGCGTGGGGACACTGGCTGGGCCTGTGTGGGGTGAGCATCGCCTGACAGGGGACAGGGACCCCTAACGCGGCTTTAGGTCCGGACCATGGAACACAGCAAGGCCCAGATTCAGGCACGTCCTCCGCTTCTTGCTTAATTGCAGGTGTTTTTAACCAGATGGGCCCCTTAATGGCCACTTAGGTTTCGATGGGGAGGTCACAGGCGGGCAGTGCTGCCATCACGGCCCGTCCGCAGTGGCCGCTGGGCTCCCTTCTGCTCCCGGTGGAGGGGAGTGCCTGGGCCCTGGCAGCCTGAGGGGCGGAGACTGGGCCGGGGAGACAGACAGGCCGGTGCTGCCTGGACCAGAGGGAGCCCAGGACGCCTCCCGGGTCGCGGCGGTGACTGCGAGCTGGCAGGGGTGCCGCAGGCTCTGTCGTGAGGAGGGCTGCTGTGGGTTCCTCGGGGCAGCGCCGGAGGGCGGGTGCTGGTGTGACTGCGTCGGGCGACCGGAGCCCCAGCTGGCCTCTGCTGTCCTCTTCTTGAGTCACCGTAATTAGAGGGAAAACAGGGTTCTCCTCGGTCAGCGAGTCTACTGCGCGATGGGCTCTGACCAGCCCCTGAATGATTGGACGGGCACAGTGTCGAGAGCGGGACACACTATTTCCATGTCACGGAGGCAGACACACAGGCAGCGGTGAAGCCCTTGGATGTGGCGTGACCGGCATCAGCCTCTCCCGATGGCGCTCTGCCCGGCGTGGCCCGGTGTGGCTCCCCTGGTGTCAGGAGGACAGGGGGCGCTGCAGCTTCTCTTCAGCACCAGAACCCGATGCCCTCATCCTGCTGAGCTCAAGTCCTTCGGAAAGGAGGGCGGTCACCCCTGCCCTGCCGCCTGGGTTCCCAGGGTGGGTGGGAACTCGGGAGACAGGCTTCATGTTCTCGGGTTGGGGCAGTTGGGGACTTCAGGTCCTTCCTTCTTAGTCCTGGGCCGTCCCTGGGCACAAACATTCTGCTGTGTGGATTTTAAAGGTCCTGACAGAAATCCGTGTCTCCTTCCAGACGGGCAGGTGGGAAGGAAACACTCGGGCTGAGGCGTGCTGACGCGCAGGTGCAGAAGCAGACACTGGGCTTACTTATCAGAGGAGTCTTTGAAGATGCTTTTATCATGTGCACAGTGTCGATTCATTTATTTAACTTTCTTTGATCCATTCCCAACTTGTCAGAATGGTTGTCAGTATGCTACATCTACACCTACACTAATAAAAGACAAACATGCAAATTGACTGTACCTTTGCTATGCCTTAAGCCATGCCCACCAGCCAATCAGAGCAACTATATGCAAATTAACCCAACCAAGATGGCGGCCTACAGCCATGGAGCTGGAGTGAGCAGGAGGCTTCCCTCCCACCTGCCCTGGCCAGCTCTGAGCTCCTCTCAAGGCTACAGAGTTTCAATTATAGAAGGTAAATAAATCCCAGAATAAAAAAAAAGAAAAGACAAAAAGGAGAGGCTGCGAGCTTCTGTCACCGGGGGGCTTGGTAAGCCTGAAAACGGTCCTCAGGCCCTCACCCAGGCTGGCCAGGCACCCCAGTGGGGACCCCCACCCTGAAGGGGGTGTGACCAACCTGCAAACAGCTATCAGCCCCTCACCCAGGCTGGCCAGGCACCCCAGTGGGACTTCCACCCTGAAGGGTGTGTGACCAGCTGCAAACAGCCATTAGCCCCTCACCCAGGCACCCCAGTGGGACCCCCACCCTGATCCGGGACATCCTTCAGGGCAAATCAGCTGGTCCCCACCCATGCACCAGGCCTCTATCCTATATAATAAAAGGGTTATATGCAAACTGACCCTAACAGCAGAATGACTGGTGCAAACTGACCCTAACAGCAGAACAACACACTGACCACCAGGAGGCAGATACTCAATGCAGGAGCTGCCCCCTGATGATCAGTGCACTCCCACAGGGGGTGCTCTGCTTAGCCACAAGCCAGGCTGATGGCTACCAGTACAGCGGTGGAGGTGGGAGCCTCTCCCACCTCCTCAGCAGCACTAAGGATGTCCGACTGCATCTTAGGCCTGCTCCCCACTGGCAAGTGGACATCCCCCAAGGGCTGCCGGGCTGACCAAGGGATGTCTGACTGCCAGCTTGGGCCCGATCCCCCAGGTAGTGGGCCTAAGCCAGCAGGTGGACATCCTCTGAGGGGTCCCAGACTTCAAGAGGGCATAGGCTGGGCTGAGGGACCCCCCCAAACTGAGTGCACAAATTTTTGTGCACTGGGCCTCTAGTATAATATAATATAATATAGCCCTTTAAGATTATGTTTTAAGACTATATATCTAGATATCTGTAATGACACAGAGCTAAAATCCAGTGGTTCAATATTCAATAATTTGATTCAGGAATCAAATCTCTTATAATGTATAATCCCAATTTTATAAAAATTATAGTTGTGCCTAAAATAGATGAACCAAAATACTAACAGGGATTGTCTCTGATTACGGGGCTTACTATTGGTTTTGTTTGTTTATTTTTTTCATTATACTTTGCTGTGCTTTTTGAAGTTTTCTACCATAAAAGGTATATTTGTTGTTTAATTAGAAAATGTCATGTTAAAAAGGAGATGTAGAAAAGATTTTTGGAACTTTCTGAGTTAATGAAATGCAAAGTATTTCAGGAATTTTTTTCATAAACTTCCCTTATTCTTCCTGTGGGAGATAAAATTGGCATTACAGATGGCTTAAAGATTAAACACAAAAATAGCAACATTTCCCCAGGAAGCGCTGGTTGCTGTACTGCTCGTCTTGGAATGAACAAGCCCTCAGGCGAGAGAGGAAGCCGAGTCCCGTGGAAAATGCTTGACGTGTTTCACTGCATAAAGAGTTTCTTAAAAAATCTGTTTGGCAAGAAGCAATGCCTCAAGTAATGTTAAAAGTCAAACCCCTGAGAAGAAAGCCTTTTTTGTAGCAGACGTGATGGGAACTAATCGTCTTCACTTACAAAGAGGCCATCTCAGTCATTAGGAAAAGAGACCTCAGGGACATGGGCAAAGGGGTTTCTGCTTTTCTGGGAGCAGGCCGGTGCTGTAGACCCACCATCTGGACCTGAGAGGGCCCAGGAAGGTAAAGGAGAGCTTACAACGTGCCGGGGAACCAGGCGCAGGGTCCAGGGTGACCGGGATTCCCCAGTGAGCTGGGGCCATGGCTGTCGGGAGAGGGCGGCGAGGCGAGGGTCACTGCCCTGAGTGCAGCCAGGCAGGGAGGGTGGGGGAATGTTGATTCAAAGACGGTGGAGTCAGCTGCCTGCCATGGGCGTCCTTACCCACTGGGCACACAATGAAAGGCTGAGGGTAACTGATCACAGGCGTCAAGGCGATTATGAAAGATGGGGTTCTTCTCCGCTACAGGAGGACCTGAGCAGCAGGCAGGACTAGTTGTCAGGGTAGCAGAGGTGCAGAGGAAGTTGACTTCGAAGCTGAGCCCCTGACATGTCACCAACCCTTGAGGGAGCCGGTGAGCCTCGATGGCACGTGGCTTTCAAGGGACGCCTCCCCCTCCCCCTCCACTCTGTGTTCCACTTGCTGCCTGGTCACCTCTTGTCCTTCACTCCAAGTGAGGACCAGGTCCCCTGTATCTTGCAGCCTTCCTGCAGTTTGAGGTTCACCCTCTACCCTGTCCGGGAGTGGAGCTTAAGCCCGGCTCTACTGATCACTGGTGTGACAGAGGCAAGTGAGGACAGTTTATCTAAGGCCAAGTACAAGCAGACCCCTCTCACAATTCTCTGAAACCCGGAGAAACAGATGTGGAGGAGGTTAAAGAATGTCTGCAAAGTTGCGGAGCTAGGAGGTGGCAGGGTCAGGGTTCCAGCCCAGATCCACCTGTACCCCAAACTCACTCCGTGGCGGCTTCAAAACCTGGGCCTCAAAGTCTCCAGGTGGAACAGGTGAATAATCACACTGCCTCGTGGACTGTGGGGAAGGCGCACGGCGTGTGGGGTGGTGCTTTGCCCAGAGCGGGCCACAAGACGCAGGAGCTGAGATTTGTGGAGGGATAGTAGGTGCCAGGCCCAGCCTGAGAACGTCAGTGTGTGTCATCCATGAGCAGGAACACTGACACCCATCGCAGAGCTCCGGGGATGGGCCCCCAGGCTGAGCCATGTCCTCACGGCTCTGCGGCGTCCAGGGACAGACCCAGGCTATCCTCAGGCCGCTGGTCTGGAAGCTGAGAGCCTGAGCTCCGGCCATCACACCCACCTTCCACCCACGGGTGCTGCTCCTGATTCACTAAATTGTGGCCTGTGTTTGTGTCCTAGAGCTGCAGGGACAAACCAAGAGGCTTAAACAACCGTTGTTTCCTGTCTCAGTCCTGGAGCTACAAGTCCCAGGTCAAGTGCTTGTCCCGTGTGAGGGGGAATCGGCTCTGACCTCTCCCCCTCCCCCCGCACCCTGCTCCCGACCGCTGGTGGTTTGCGGACAGTCTTTGGGGTTCCTTCGCTTGTAGAGGCATCACCTCAGTCTCTGCCTTCGTCTTCCCATGCTGTTGTCATGACTGGGTTAGGAGCCCATCCTAGTTAATCACAGCAGCAAGCTCTTTCCAAATGAGGTCACCGCTGATGTGCAGGGGAGGGGCTGGGACTTCAGTGCCTGGCCTGTGGGGCCACACAGTCCGAGGGCCCATCAGCAGACACTCTCCGGATACTCTTCTCTTCTTGCTGCTGAGCGAACCGATGCGGTGCCGAGGTTGGCGGGACAGTGCCCCCTCTCGGCACCTTCCGAACCATGGGGCTGGGAGGCGTCCGCGCTGGGAGTTTCCCAACCAGGTGAGGGGCTGGGGGCTGGGACAGCACCACCTCACCCACAGGAGGCTGTGTACACAGTGCACGCCCTGGGGACAAGTGTGAAATGTGGTTGACATGTTTCTAATCGCTTCTGCTTATTGCTGTTTGCTTTGGTCAACACCACTCTCAATTAAGTCCTCTCTTTACATAACATCTCATCCTGTGAGTTAAGAGGTTTGCCTTGTAGCAGGGCCCAGTGGAAGTCTGGAGACCGTGGACTTGAGCCAGATCCCCCTTCTCTGGGCTCAGTTTCCTCCTCTGGGGATCTTCCCGGGGTGGTACTTGCCCTTGGTCTTCCTAATCCAGCTACCCCTGCCCTGGCCCACATGTCTGGCCTAATCAAGTTGTATACATTCTTATCTCCCACCTTGGACTTCACATGCACCTTAATTAGTGGCAAACTCCTCACTGGTCTGCAGGGGTCCTGGGTGCGGGCTGGACTGAGGTCTGTCCTCACAGGAAGGGTCTGGTGCCAGGAGCAGGACAGACAGTCCCCATGGACACTGGCTCCTCAGGGGTGGGGTGCGGGGGAGGGTAGAGAGATGGGCAAAGCAGACTCACTCTCCATGGACAGGGGTGAGGGGCGCAGGGAGGGAAGAAAATGTCAGGAAGTGGGGGAGTCTTACTGCTCCAGCCTCTCCAACAGGAAGGGTTTACCCAAGTTAACAAGCCCAGTTTCAGCAGAGCTGGGACCAGAACGGGACTTGGGAGCACTTGCCGCCAGGAGTTCCGCCCTCTCCAATGAGGAGCCAATGCCGACGGTCCCACTGTCTCCACTGCAGACAACAGGCATCCTAGAGGCCACAGCCCCGCCCCGCCGACAGGCTCCCAGACCCTCCTCACGCCTGAAGATGCTTTCATCCCATTTCCCAGGGCGACTGAGGCCAAGTCTGAGAGATGGAGTCACCAGCTCACAGGCACAGAGCTTGGCGAACGCAGGGCTCAGGGCTCAGGGCTCAGGGCTCAGGGCTCAGGGCTCGCGTCTGTCTGCTGGTGAAGCCAGTTCTTCTGTGACCTGAGCACTTCCTGAAGGATGCCGCCTGAAAGGTGGGCAGGCAGAAGGTGAGGGCGGCCAGCACAGGAGCCCATCCGAGGGAGCTACCAGGCCAGGTGACAATTCCCTTTGGAGTAACTGCGACTCACGCCCAGAAGGACGTCCTGCCTAAGGAGAACCCGATGCTTTTCCAGGAAGAGGCACTTAGGTTCTGTCTCCTGGGGTCAGGGCCCTGGTGGCCCTTCTGTGCTCACACAGTGACCCAAACACAGGGTGTCCAAGGATAGCTGCCCTCCCGGGTGGCACAAGCCCCCCATCTCTGGCTTGTGCTCACACAGCTCAAGTCCACACTGCCCTCCCTCTGCTGGAGCCCAGGGTAAGTGGCTACACATGAAATTTTGTGTGTTAGCTCTTTAAGAGGATGCAGTGAGCTGGGAAACACAATTCTCGGTGTGAAGCGGCTCATCTGTCTGATAAATTTATGATCTCCATTTCATTTAGCTTTTCTTCTGGAGAATTCTCTAGTTCTTTCATTTGGGGGTTGTTGTTTTTTTTAAAAAATAAATCTTTATTGTTCAGATTATTACAGTTGTTCGTCTTATTCCCCCCATAACTCCCCTCCACTCAGTTCCCACCCCACCCTTTGCCCTTACCCACCCCCACTGTCCTCATCCATAGGTGTACGATTTTTGTCCAGTCTCTTCCCCACCCCCCACCCCCTCTTTCCCCCTGAGAATTGTCAGTCCACTCCCTGTCTATGCTCCTGATTCTATTATATTCACCAGTTTATTCTGTTCATCAGATTATTTATTCACTTGATTTTTAGATTCACTTGTTGATAGATATGTGATTGTTGTTCATAATTTGTATCTTTACCTTTATTCTTCTTCTTCCTCTTCTTAAAGAATACCTTTCAGCATTTCATATAATACTGGTTTGGTGGTGATGAACTCCTTTAGTTTTTCTTATCAGTAAAGCTCTTTATCTGACCTTCAATTCTGAATGATAGCTTTGCTGGATAAAGTAATCTTGGTTGTAGGTTCTTGCTATTCATCACTGTGAATATTTCTTGCCACTCCCTTCTGGCCTGCATAGTTTCTGTTGAGAAATCAGCTGACAATCATATGGGCACTCCCTTGTAGGTAACTGACTTTTTTTCTCTTGCTGCTTTTAAGATTCTCTCTTTGTCTTTTGCTCTTGGCATTTTAATTATGATGTGTCTTGGTGTGGTCCTCTTTGGATTCCTTTTGTTTGGGGTTCTCTGTGCTTCCTGGACTTGATATTTTTGGATTCCTTTTTCTTTTTGCTTTTCCGGTTGGGTATTTTTTGCTTCTTCATATTTCAAATCTTTGACTTGATTCTTGGGATCCTCTTGTCTGCTGTTGGATCTCTGTATATTATTTTTTATTTCAGTCAGTGTATGTTTAATTTCTAGTTGGTTCTTTTTCATATCCTCGAGGGTCTCACTAAATTTATCAGCTGTTTCCAGAAAATTCTTGAAAAACCTTATAACCGTGGTTTTGAACTCTATATCCAGTCATTTGCTTTCCTCCATTTCTGTCATTTGTGTCCTGTTTCTTTGTCTCCACATTTTGGCTGCGTCCCTGTCTTGATAGAGTGGGCTTTGTGTGCTAGGTGTCCTATAGGGCCCAGTGGCTCAGCCTCCTCAATTACTTGAGGTGGACACTCTTGGTGCACCTCTTTGTGGGCTGTGTGCACAGTCTTGTTGTAGTTAAGCCTTGATTGTTGTACGTATCACTGGGAGGAATTGATCTCCAGGTCAATTGTCTGTGAGAATCAACTGTGTCTATAGTGGGAGAACTTCTGTGCTGAAGACACCCTTATGGGGCAAGACTTGCTTCAGTGGGACTTTGGTGTTCACTGAGTCTGCCCTCTGAGTGTGTCCCTTATGGATCTGAGGAGTTGTAATCTGGATGGTCCCACTCTGACCACTAGGTACATGGGCTCTTGGATCTCTAAGGAGGTGCTAATTTAGCCTCTGCCTGAGGCTACCCAACAGGAGCTACGGAGAGATCTGAAGTTTCCTCTTCCTTGTTTGGGGTTTGGAGGTGTTTAGATGAGCCCCAGCTGTGAAGCAATGCAAGCTGCTGTGGGGCCTTGGGCCTTCTTTTGGATGTTCTGGTTCTCTCTGACCCAGCTGCAGTTTGTTAGGTAATTTTAGATCTCAAAAGGCCAGCCCATTCATATGCAAAAGCTTCTGCTCCCAGCTGGGGTGGGGTGGGGTCTCAGGGAATCAACAGGGTGGAGCAAACAGCTATGGCTGATCCTCAGCCCTGCCCTAAGAGGCCCGGGGTCTCAGTGTCCAGTGGTAATTGCTGCAAGCACCTCTGAGAGAAAGCTTTCCTCGAGTTCCGCCCACTGCCAGACAGTCCAGTTTCTCCCTGTATGAGTTTGGGTCCCCAGAGACTTGCCCGGAACTGGAGTCAGGGCCGTCAGGAGCTTGAGACTCCCTCCCAATTGAAAAAGACAACCGCATCCTCTGTTGCCAGCCCTTTCTGCATGTGCGCCTCCGTACCTCTGCACTCTACTTCCACACCTCCTCTGAGTCTCAGTGTGCTTTTCTCTTTCCTTCTAGTTGTAGAATTTCCACTCAGCCAGCCTTCCTGTGGTTCTGGGTGATGTCTGTTTTGTCTTTAGTTGTATTTTTGAAGTCGTTGTGCAAGGCAGCAATTTCAGGTGTTTACCTATGCCGCCATCTTGGTTTCACCTTGGGGGTTGGTTTTTTATCTCCCCATTTTGGCTGCCTGTTTGGGTTTGTGACCATGTATTAGGTAGATCTGCTACACTGTTTCTGACTCAGGCAAAGATCAGGCAATGACTCAAAGCCTCCAGATCGCCTCTGCCTGCACACTGAGTGTATTCAGCCTTGAGTAGCCGAAGGCAATTGTCCACAGGTGAGGTTTTCCAATAGGGTGGGGCAACTGTCTTACCCCGAGGCAAAAACCACCTGGTTAGCAAAGCTCTGCCTGAGAGACTTGTCCTCTGCAGGTGAGGGAACAACTCAGCTTAGAAATTGGGGTGTCTGCCCTCCACGTTCTAACCCTAGAGCCCCCATCTCTGGCTTGTGCTCACACAGCTCAAGTCCACACTGCCCTCCCTCTGCTGGAGCCCAGGGTAAGTGGCTACACATGAAATTTAATGTGTTAGCTCTTTAAGAGGATGCCTGAAAATTTTCCCTCTGAGTGATATCTTTATTATTGTTATTTTCTTTTTTTTTAATATTTCAAGAAAAACGATCTTAAATATAATAATGTTACATGCAATAAACCTTAATATTTCAAGAAAAACTATTTTAAATATGATAATGTTACATACAATAAACACCAATTATTCAAGAAAAAGATCTTAATATAATAATATTACCTGTGATAAACATTAATATTTCAAGAGGAAAAAGGATTTTAAGTATATTACCAAAATTGTACTAACATAGTATGATATCACAAAAGTTTTAGGAAATATTAAAAATCTGCAAATAACAGGATTACTTCTATTCTAAAATATTTTTTTCTCTGGCTCTATTTTTGTTCATCAGTTTATGTTGTTCATTATATTCCACACATGAGTGAGATCATTTGATATCTTTCTCTGACTGGGTTATTTTGCTTAGCATGATGCTCTCCAGTTCCATCCATGCTGTCGCAAATGGTAAGAATTCCTTCTTTTTTTACCTCAGGGTATTATTCCATTGTGTAGATGTACCACAGTTTTCTAATCCACTCATCTGCTGATGGGCACTTAGGCTGTTTCCAAATCTTGGCTGTTGTACATGGTGCTGCTGTGAACATAGGGGTGCATATATCCTTTCTGATTGGTGTTTCTGATTTCTTGGGATATATTCCTAGAAGTGGGATTACTGAGTCAAATGGAAGTTCCATTTTTAATTTTTTTGAGGAAACGCCATACTGTTTTCCACAGTGGCTACACCAATCTGCATTCCCGCCAGCAGTGCAAGAGGGTTTTTTTTTCCCTCACATCCTCATCAGCACTTGTTGTTTGTGGATTTGTTGATGATAGCCATTCTGACAGGTGTGATATGGTACCTCATTGTCATTTTGATTTGCATCTCTTGGATGATTAGTGGTTTTGAGCATGTTTTCATATGTCTCTCAGCCTTCTTTATGTCCTCTTTTGAAAAGTATCTATCTAGGTCCTTTGCCCATTTTTTGATTGGATTGTTTATCTTCCTTTTGTTAAGTGGTATGAATTCCCTGTAAATGTTGGAGTTTAAACCCTCATCGGAGATAACATTGGCAAATATGTTCACCAAAGCAGTGGGCTTTCTTATTGTTTTGTTGACGGTTTCTTTTGCTGTGCAGAGCTTTTTATTTTTATGTAGACCCATTTGTTTATTTTCTCTTTAGTTTTCATTGCCCTAGGAGCTGTACAGGTGGAGATATTTCTACAATATAGGTCTGATATTTTGCTGCCTATGGATTCTTCCAAGATTTTTATGGTTTCCTGTTTTGTGTTTTAAGTCCTTTATCCATTTTGAGTTTATTTTTGTGTATGGAGTAAGTTGGTGGTCTAGTTTCATTTTTTTGCATGCATCAGTCCAATTTTACCAATACCATTTATTGAAGAGACTCTCTTGTCTCCATTGTATGCTCTTGCCTCCTTTGTCAAATATATAATAAAAGCCTAATATACTAAGTGTCAGGTTGTCCGTTCAACCAAAGTGTAATGCTAGGGCTGCTCAACCGCTCACTCTGATGTCCACTGACCACCAGGGGGTAGACGCTCTGACTGGTAGGTTAGCTTGCTGCTGGGGTCTTCCCTATTGGGACTGAGCGAGATGGACTGGCCATGCCCTGGACCCCTCCCATGGTCCCTCCCCGGCTGGCCAACCTCCCGCATCCCTCACCAGCCCCGACTGTGCACCAGTGGGGTCCCTTGGCCTGCCCTGCACCCTCTTGCAATCCAGAACCCCTCGGGGGATGTTGGAGAGCCGGTTTCAGCCTGATCCCACAGGCCAGGCTGAGGGACCCCACTGGTGCATGAATTTGTGCACTGGGCCTCTAGTTTGAGTATAATGGCTTGGGTTGACTTCTAGGTTCTCTGTTCTGTGTCATTGGTCTATATGTCTGTTCTTGTGGCAATACCAGGCAGTTTTGAGGACAGTGGCTTTGTAGTATAGCTTGTGATAGTATAGCTTGAGATCTGGTTTTGTGATCCCTCCCACTTTGGTCTTTTTTCTCAGGATTGCTGCAGCTATTTGGGGTCTGGTGCCTGAATTTGTAGCCATCTCTCTCTGGCAGACAGCAATCCTGATGCTTTTCACAGCCAGAAGTTATGTGGGCACCCTTCTCCGTTCTGGTTCTCTCTGCTGGGGGGCCCAGTTTGGGGGTTACACCCCAGAGTTCTCAGTGGCAACCCCCCACAGCTGGGATATCCCTCTGGGACTTCAGCTGCTCTCTGTGGGAGCCCCACCAGCCCTTTTGCGCCTCTGCCCCTCCTACCAGTCTCTATGTGGTCTGCACTTTCAGTCCTTGGTTATCAGTGTTCTCTCCAGTTCCGTGGTCGGCAAACTGCGGCTCGGGAGCCATATGCGGCTCTTTGGCCCCTTGAGTGTGGCTCTTCCTAAGCCTTAGGAGTGCCCTAATTAAGTTAATAACAATGTACCTACCTATATAGTTTGAGTTCAAACTAAAAATTTGGCTCTCAAAAGAAATTTCAGTCGTTGTACTGTTGATTTTTGACTCTGTTGACTAATGAGTTTGCCGATCACTCCTCCAGCTAGTCTTCAGTTGATTATTCAGGATGCTTGTTGCTGTTGTTGTATTTTAGCTGTAATTCCAGTTTGATTCTGAGAGCGTGTCTGTGTAGCTTCCACTTACTCTGCTGCCATTTTTAATCCTCCTCGGGGTTTATTCTTGATCACACAGCTAACAATCTGAGGTCATTTGTTCTTATTTTATTTAATTTTTAATTCTTTATTGTTTAAAGTATTACATAAGTCTCCTTTTTCCCCCATTGACCTCTCCCCAGCCGCCCCCACCCCCCAGCACATGCCTTTACCCTGCTACTGTCTGTGTGCTTTGGTTATGCTCATATGCATGCATACAAGTCCTTTGGTTGATCTCTTACCTCCTCACCCCCTGCCTTCCCTCATAGATTGGGCAGTCTGTTCGATTGTAGCCATTTGTTCTTAACTCAGTTTGATGCTGATCAGAATCTGGTGTCCTAAGGGCTTAATGATTAAGGAATGTAGTGAATAAACAGAAAGGAGAAAAGGGATATATATATCTCCCTTCCTCTCTGAAATTGATATATATATATATAGCTAAGAGAGGAAGGGAGAGGGAAAAGAAACATCAATGATGAGGGAATCATCAATTGGCTGCCCTCTGCACGCCCCCTACTGGAGACTGAGTTTGCCACAGGGGCATGTGCCCTTGACCAGAATAGAACCCCAGACCCTTCAGTCTGCAGGCCAATGCTCTAGCCACTGAGCCAAACTGGCTAGGGCAGAAAGGGTCATATTAAAGAAATGGAGTTTCTGAGCAATTACATTTATCTGTTTTATGTCAATTTAATTAGGTCAGCCAAAGAACCTGGATGAGTAAGGGAAAAATTTTCCTCTGTGACAGTTTGCACACACAACACCTAAAGTCCATGCATGTGCTGTAGGGGAAGAAAAATTGCCTTCCGCTGAAAGAATCAAAATTCCAAAGTGGCATGTTTTGGGGTAGCATGTTCTGTCACCCACCAGTGTCTGTTTTCGGGTGGGAGTGTCCTATAAAGGACAGGTTGAAGTCCTTAAAGATGTTCAGACTGAGAAAGGGTGGCATTATGTTGGGTGAAACCGTCAGATTTTTTTAAAAGGTGCCAGGAGGCAGATACTCTTTAGAGCAGCGGTTCTCAACCTTCCTAATGCTGTGACCCTTTAATTCAGTTCCTCATGTTGTGGTGAACCCCAACCATAAAATTACTTTCGTTGCTACTTCATAACTGAAATTTTGCTACTGTTATGAATCTTCATGTAAATATCTGATATGCAGGATGTATTTTCTTTTTTTATTTTTAAATTAAATCTTTATTGTTCAGATATTACAGTTGTTCCTCTTGTTTCACCTCATAACTCCCCTCCACCTGGTTCCCAACCCACCTTCTGCCCTTACCGCCCCCCCGCCCCTCACTGTCCTCATCCATAGGTGCACGATTTTTGTCCAGTCTCTTCCCACACCCCTTTCCCCCCGAGAATTGTCAGTCCACTCCCTTTCATGCCCCTGATTCTATTATATTCACCAGTTTATTCTGTTCATCAGATTATTTATTCACTTGATATTTAGATTCACTTGTTGATAGATGTGTATTTGTTGTTCATAATTTGTATCTTTACCTTTTTCTTCTTCCTCCTCTTCTTAAAGGATACCTTTCAGCATTTCATATAATACTGGTTTGGTGGTGATGAACTCCTTTAGCTTTTCCTTATCTGTGAAGCTCTTTATCTGACCTTCAATTCTGAATGATAGCTTTGCTGGATAAAGTAATCTTGGTTGTAGGTTCTTGCTATTCATCACTGTGAATATTTCTTGCCACTCCCTTCTGGCCTGCAAAGTTTCTGTTGAGAAATCAGCTGACAGTCATATGGGTACTCCCTTGTAGGTAACTGACTGTTTTTCTCTTGCTGCTTTTAAGATTCTCTCTTTGTCTTTTGCTCTTGGCATTTTAATTATGATGTGTCTTGGTGTGGTCCTCTTTGGATTCCTTTTGTTTGGGGTTCTCTGCGCTTCCTGGACTTGTAAGTCTATTTCTTTCACCAGGTAGGGGAAGTTTTCTGTCATTATTTCTTCAAATAGGTTTTCAATATCTTGCTCTCTCTCTTCTTCTGGCACCCCTATAATTCAGATGTTGGTGCGCTTGAAGCTGTCCCAGAGGCTCCTTACACTATCTTTGTATTTTTGGATTCTTTTTTCATTTTGCTTTTCTGGTTGGGTGTTTTTTGCTTCTTCGCATTTCAAATCTTTGACTTGATTCTTGGGATCCTCTTGTCTGCTGTTGGGATTCTGTATAATATTCTTTATTTCAGTCAGTGTATGCTTAATTTCTAGTTGGTCCTTTATCACAGCCTCAAGGGTCTCATTAGATTTCTTGAGGGTCTCATTAAGTTTATCAGCGGTTTCAAGAAAATTCTTGAAAAACCTTAAAAGTGTGGTTTTGAACTCTATATCCAGTCGTTTGCTTTCCTCCATTTCTGTCATTTGTGTCCTGTTTCTTTGTCTCCTCAGAAAACCACTCTATTGACACAGCGAAGCATAAAACAATGAGGAGATGATGTCCATTCCGCCTTTTAGTTGTATTTTTGAAGTGGTTGTGCGAGGCAGCAAACTCCGGTGTTTACCTATGCCACCATCTTGGTTTTCTCCTGCAGGATGTATTTTCATTGTTACAAATTGAACATAATTAAAGCACAGTGATTAATCACAAAAACAATATGTAATTATATACGTGTTTTCCAATGGTCTTAGGCAACCCCTGTGAAAGGGTCGTTTGATCCCCAAAGGGGTCGTGACCCACAGGTTGAGAACTGCTGCTTTAGAGTTAAGGTAAGCAGGTGTGGGTGGAAAATGGCCTGTATTGTTCCTGGTAGAGCCGCAGAGGAGCTGATGTAAGGAAGTGGTTCTGGTTCGAGGGCAGGTTACATGGTGTGTACATAGTAATCTTTGGCCTGGAGTTCTCGTAAATGCTGTGGGTGGTTCTAGAATACATGCTCTACCTGCCTGAACTTACTGAATCCTCGCACCTAAGAAAAGGTGTTACTGTCCCCGTTTCCAGGTGAGGACAGGAGGTACAGAGGCTGGTGCTCCCTGTAGGTCACAGCTGGGAGTGCAGCCACCCCAGGTGGACAGCTCCGAGCCTGGGTTCTGAAGGCCGCTCACCACACTGCCTCCACCAAGGCTACGGAAACACCGTCCGTGGGGACACGAGCTTTGGGAAGCTTCCCTAAGCCAAGTCTGCACCTTGACCCCACATGAACCTCCATTCAGAACACCACCACCTTCATGGCCCCGTCTCCGTGTGCCCTCAGCCCAGCTTCAGACTCAGGGCTGGAAGTGGGTCACAGGAGGAAAATGTGAGGGGCTGGCCTGAGGGGAACTGGAAGTGTTTGCTATGATGGGAAAGCAGAAGAAAGGGAAAGTCCCTGCCTTCACCCTCCCTGGTGACGGGAAAGGGGTCAGGCCCTGTGTGTGCGAAGGTAGGGAAGGAAGAGAACGACCAGGGGAAAGTGGGAAAGGGAGGGAGGGCATGTGGGCAGACAGGCAGGGACCTGGAGCCACAGCAGCTTCTTCAGAAAGCGCTTCAGTTTGCAGCGTTAAAGGCGGACGTGACCTTGCAGAGAACACGCAGGCCTATAGTGTTTTCTAGCACCAACTCCTTCCCATCCCCCCACCTACCAAGGGCTCCACTGTTAGCCACACTCTCCCCTTGTGTAAATGTTTCCCCTCATGTCCCGTGTGGTTCAGGGTTCTGGATCTGGAAGAGGGCCACACACAAATGAAAAAGACAAGACAAGAAATAATAATTTGGAAATATTGGGGGGCCAGGAGGGCAAGTCCAACTCAAGGGGAAGGACTTCCACTGGTGCTCAGGCCTCACCAACCTTTTATTGGCTTGGGATACACCCATAGCATAGCCCTTAGGCAGGCAATTTCCAGAAACAGGCAGACTAGCCCATCAGCAAGGATTTACATAATAAGAAATGGGGAAGTTGCTTCAGTTACCATTGTCTGGACAAACAGTGGGTGCACAGCCCTGACCTTTGCCAGGGCTTCAAGGGTCTCCAGCCTTCCGGGTTCCTTGTCCACACCTCTCTGCTAGTGAAGACAATAGGCGGCTTCCCACACCCCTCCACCCCCACAGTGTTGGAAGGGACGTCTAGGATGAAGGTGTGTGGCCCCACGTAGGTCTCCATGGCAGTGAGATGAGAGCTGGACAAGTTCTTGGCTCTGCCTGTGCACAAAGCTGCTGGGCTGGGGAGAGCGAAGGGCAAGATTGTTCACTGGTGTGAGTCACTGTGAACCCCACCCACTTCAGGCAAACTTGGCCAGTTTAATTGGTGGGAACTGTCAACCGGGCTGAGGGACTGTGGCTTTTTCAGCAGCCTCGTTAGCTCTCAGTCAACGAGGAAGCCTCTGGGTGAGGAAACTGTGGCCAGACCAGCGCGGGCCGTGCTCTCGGCCCCCCTGACTGGAGGCTGTGGGGCCTGTGCACAGAGCACCTGCGGACGGAGCCGCCGGCCACCTGCCTGTGGAGATGCTGGGGCCAGCTCTCGCCTTCCTAGTCCTGTTCCTGCAGGGATGGCACAGCCCAGGTGAGGCCCCTTCTGCATGCGGTGGGGGGGGGCGGGGGCGGGAAAGCTGGTGCCCAGGAGGACGGTTGTCCTCTGCCTGGTGGTCTGGCCCCCTGGCAGCACCCAGGCCACAGGCACCCGAAGGGGGAGAACGTGCCACCACTGAGAAGCTGCACAGAGAAGCAGCTGGAAGCCTGAGGGGACCAGGCCGCTGCATTCAGTGGTCTCAGCTGCAGGGAGCCCCCTTTGGAGGCTGGGAGGCATTCCAGGTTGACTAATCCTCCAGGGCATTGTGGGTGGGTGCGGGAGGGGCACACCGGGTGTGAAGGGAGGAAACTGAGGCCCAGGAGTGTGTGTCTGGGGCCTGTGAGAAGGCTGAGGTTGGGCTGAGGGGTCAGGAGCCTGGCTTTGGGGATAGAAGGTCGAGGCTGAGACGATAAGGCTGCGATGGGGCGAGCTCTCCCTCAGCGGCCAGCCCTGCAGGCAGTTCTGCAGCTCTGGCGGGTGGCACTGGGTGCGGGGTGGGGGGCATGGGCTCCGGCGGCGCTGGGTGCAGGGTGGGGGGCGATGGGCTCGGGCGGCACTGGGTGCAGGGTGGCGCTGGGTGCGGGGTGGGGGGCAATGGGCTCGGGCGGCGCTGGGTGCGGGGTGGGGGCGATGGCCTCGGTCTGAGGAAACGGCTCGCAGTGTCCTGCAGGGCTGGCCTGGGTAGGCTGACGGAAACCACTCTTGTTTTTAATTTTTAAATGTTTAGTTTGAAAAAATTTCGGAGTTCCAGAGCAATTGTAAGAAAATGCTTGTATATATTTCTTCACCTGGACTCACCAGTTACATTTACTCACCTTCGCTTCGCTCCCTCTCTCTCCACATGACGCAGGTGCATAGAGATGTTTGCTGGCAATGGTTTTTGTTGAAACATTTGAGAGTGATGCCCCTTCACTCCTAAATGTTTTGGTCCACATCTTTTAAGAACAGGAATATTCCTGATCATATGACTTCATCACAACGATCACATTTAGAAAACCTGATACTGATCCCATCGAATACATAGTCCACTCGCAAATGCTGCTCGTTATGCCAGCAGCGCCGAGGCCATGGCAGTTCCCTGCCGCTACCAGGCGGACGGGGCACTCCATCCACCGGCCCGGCCTCTGCAGCGCGGCCCGCGCTCCTGCTCCTGCTGCAGGCCATGAAGGGACAGTCAGATGCTTGAGGCTCCTCATCTGCTTGGGCGGCTGTTTCCTCGTGTGGTTCGGGTCAATGCGATGCTGGCTTTCTGTTTTTGTGTTTAATCCTCACCCGAGGATGTTTTCCACTGACTTCTTTAGAGGGGGAAGCGGGGGAGATTTGAGAGAGAGACACTGATGTGAGAGGGACGCGTTGATTGGTGCCTCCCACACACGCCCCAGGACTAGTGACTGAAACTGCAACCCAGGAACGTGCCCTGGACCCAGAACCGAACTGGCGACCCTTCGGTGCTCGGGCCAACGCTGTAACCACTGAGCCACCGGCCAGGGCCTGGGTGGGTTGGTTTGTTTCATTTCATCCCCTCAGGAGACACGATGACAGTGAAACGTTTTCTTAACAACTTGGGCTCCTGGGGAATTTAATGACACGTGCGGGAAACTCACTCTCCAGCGCCACCGTCTTCCGCAGGCTGCGCCCGAGGTCTGCCCTCTGCTGCTCACGGCCTTGCGGCCAGGCTGCCTGCAGGCTCCTCCCCGCCACCCCTCAGGTTCCGCTCGAACCCGCCTCCCAGTGAGGTCTTCCTTCCCCTGAAACGCCCTCCCTGCCCGGCGAGGCCCTCCGGCTCCGGGCTCACTGCTCTGTGCAGCGCAGCCTCCATTGCACACCGACCCCGATTACCTACTTATTTCGTCTCCCAGCTGCTCTGTGCGCCCCGGACGCAGGTCGGAGGCCAGGCCTCTGTCTGTCCCGCGCAGACTCTCGGAACCAGAGTGAACGAGCCAAGTGCGAGTCACACGCTTCTGTGGCCGTGAGGATGGGGACTCGCCTCCTGTTTCCTCGTCTCTCGTGTGTCAAGTGGGGACAGCAGTGGTGCCCGCTTCCTGGGGCGGCGAGGCCGGAGGAGGGGGCCCAGGCCCAAGTGCTGGGAAGCCAGGCCCCCAGCCCAGCTCGCACGGGGAGGCCGGCGGGCGGGCGCACTGAGGTCCCTAATCAGAGCCCAGAGGGACTACGCAGCAGCCCTTCCTCGACCACTTAACTGAACGGAAAGTAAGAAAGTCTTGCGATGAGATGATAAACCTCGACCGTGTGGCTCTTGGCTGAGGCCTCTCATAACCGTAACCAGGAATGTAGGGAGACCTCAACACTTCCCTTAAGGAAGCATGTATTTCCCTTAGGGGACATTTAGTTGTATTATTGCATCATATTGTGAAATATTTTAATTGTTTTCACGGCAACATCTCCCTCTCCGTTCCCACTCCTTCCCTGGACGTGTTTTGAACAGCTGTCTGAGACCCTGGGTTCCACGGCCTTCCTCTCACAGGTTACAGGGTGGTTAGTGCAACACGCAGGGGCTAAGACTGAAGAAGTGAATTCTTTTCAAGCAGCTCAGAGGGTGAGTGTGTGTGTGTGTGTGTGGGGGGCCTTCAGATCCCTGCCCACAGGAGGGGCCTGTCCTCAAGTTCACTTTGGACCCTAAATTCCGGTTTTGGCTGTGATTCCGAGGAAACCCCACAGGACACACTGGAGGCTGCGAACAAACGGGGGGCGGGGGGGCAGCACCTGCGGGTCAGCTGAAGGGCTGCGGCCACAGCCACTTCCCAGGAGGAATCGCCTGGCTGCACGGGCCGGCAAGCTCTTGTCTTCCTCACAGTGGTGGGGCCTGCGGGGCTCAGGAGAGCGCCTGGGGCCGGGGCGCTGGACGGGGGGAAGGAGCCGGACCTGCAGGAATCACGGTAGGGCCGGCTGAGCAGTCTCAGCACCGCACCTTGCCCACCGCAGTGCGACCGGCACCCAGGGCACCTTTAGGGGAACAGCCCGGGCGGTCGCGTTTCCTCCCGCGGTTCTTCCCCCCTTTCCAGACCCATCCCCCCCCACACACCCCCCGGCACCGGTGGCCACTTCCCCTGGAGTGGGGACAGCAGGTACTCTGGTGTTTGGCCTCTTTTGCTCCACATCTGATGAGATGGTGCTGTGTGTAGCTGATGATTTCACGGCCGATTGAGATTTCACTGTCTGGCTATGTGATAGTTTATTCATCCATTCTGCCATTGCGGGGCTGGGTCGCGCCCGGGTTTCCTGTGTAATGCTTCTGTGAGCCTTTTGTACGTGCTACGTGAGAGTCATTTCTGGGAGTTAACTGAGGTAGATTTGGGAATTTAAGCAATGTGGTAATTAATTAAACAGCTTCATTAAGCCCTTGTTATGTTCCAAGACATATGCAAGATTTTGTGAGGGAAAAAGATGAAACAGATGTGGATTCTATCCTTAAGAATCTTCCCGATTGTTAGAGGAAGAGTCATGGAAAACAGGGAGAGACAGAAAATGCTGAGGGTTGCTCAGAGGCAAGCTGTGCTTAGAGAAGGAAGACCTGAGAAAATGGAGCTTCCTGTTGGTGCAGACGCCGGGGAAGGGCCTTGCAGGATGAAGAGGAGTTCGGGAGGAGGGAGCAGGACAGTGCAAGCCGGGGAGCAGCCTGGGCAGAGTGGGGCGCACGCGGTGACTGGCACCCGCAAGGCGCCGCCCTCCTTTCCTTGGAGAGACGGTGTGAGTGACAGGATGCAGGTGGCGGCTGGAGGTCTGGGCTGCCCTGGGAGAGAGGGGTGCGCGCGGCGGGTGCGCGCCGGGCTTGGGGGATGGGGCGCGGGACCCGCCCTGGGGCTTTGCGGGACGGCCCTGCGCCAGCATCTGAGTCTCAGGCTCCGCAGACCCGCGGCCGCCTCTGGGCCGCCCGCTCCAGCCCTGAGCTGGGGAACCTCAGCGTCCTCTGTCGCTGGTGGAAGTTCCACTCTCCGAGGCCGCTGCGCCCCCCGCGTCCCCCGCCCTCATCCAGAGCGACTCCCGGCTGCGGGGTCCGAGGCCTCCGGGCCCCCCCCATCCCCGCCCCCGGGCCTCCCTCCCGCGCCGGCGGCGGAGGCCGCAGAACAAAACGCAACAACAAAAAGCAGCTCCAAGTTGTGAGGCCTCGGGACCCCCGCGCCGGACCCACTTTCCTAAGCGGTGGCTCCACAGGCCGGTGCCCCGGCGCGTCCCCAGCCTCCGCCCACCGCCGCCGGGTCCCCACGTCCGGGCCAGCGAGGCCTCGGGGCCGCGGCCGCCCTCCCGTCCCCCGCCCTCGCTCCTGCCCTCCCCGCGCCGCCGCCACCTGCCCCGCCGGTTCCTCCGCCCGCTTCCCACTCCCTCCGTTTCCCCCGCGATCGGAAGCCGCCGGGGCGCCCCTGCCTCCGCCCGCCTCGCTGCTCCCGGGCCGCTCTGCTCCCGGGCGGACGGGCGGGAGCGTCCCCGGTGGTTTCTGCGGCGCGTTTTGCCAAAGGCCCGGCCCGGCCGTGGGGCTCAGTGGTGAGCACCCGCGCAGGACCGGGAGGCACAGTCAGGGCACGTGCCGGGCTCATCCCCAGCCGGGAGCGTGCCCGAGGCGGCCCGTCGGGCTTCTGGGCAGGGACGGTTCTGCCTCCCTCGCCCTCCCTCTCCAAAATCGGCTTAAAAAGGCCCAGTTTCGGAAGCATCTGCAAAGGCGGATTTCGGATTGCCAGGGGAGCGGCCGTCTGCATCTGCCGCAGCAGTTCCTGCTGAAATTCTCCAACTTCCCCTTTCCTTCCCTGAACCTGAGACACAGCATTAAAGGTACAGCTGGTCCCTCCCTTACCCAGAGGCCCTGGGCCTGTCTCTGTGGCTGTTTGCTTTCGATGTTGGGATGTGTTTCCTCTTGTTGGGTCCGTTTCTTTTGTTTGTTTGTTTGTTTTGTTTCATTTGGGGCAGCATATATGAAAACATCTAGAAGTGATTTAATGCTCTGGTTTATGGCATTTTCCTCCAGGAATAACTTCTAGCTGCCTCGAGTAGCCAGCCATGTTGGAAATCCGAGAGGTTCTGGAACACTGTGATCCAAGTCAGGGTGCACACGATTCCAGCCTGGGTTTGAGCCTGTGAGAGCTGGTCGGTTTCTTGTTCCCTCTTTAAAAATGTTTTTACTTACTCATTTTTAGGGAGAGAGAGAGGCAGGGAAAGAGAGAGAGAAACAATTTGCTGCTCCACTTAGTGACGCATTCACTGGTTGACTGGGGATCGAACCCACAACCTTGGGGTGAGGGGGTGCCGCTATGGGGGGGGTTCTTGTTCACTCTGTATTTTTTTATTTTTATTTATTTGTTTTTTTAAATCTTTAAATTCTTTATTAGTTAAGGAATTACAAATGTGTCCTCATTCCCTCTTGTTCACTCTTAATTCTCAGTGTGCAGGCATTCCTGGCACCAACCCCGAGCCTGTGGGTGCGGCACCTGCACCTCCTTTCTGAGGGCGGCTCCTGAGCTCCGTGCTCTCTTGGTTCCTTGAGTTGATTGTAAACTCTGCTGAGCTGCTCAGCCTTTCCGCTGCTTTTATGGAATCAGAAGATGCCTCCAGGGAACAACGGAAAACCGCTAACTCTCTGAATTTCCTTCTTTCCCATCCTGGCCATTAATATTTCACCGTTTTTGTTTTGGTTTTTTGTTTTTTTGCCCTGGCTGGTGTAGCTCAGTGGATAGAGCGTTGGCCTGCAGACTGAAGGGTCCTGGGTTCAATTCCAGCCAAGGGTGTTACAGAAAAACCGGACCAGAACCAAACAATGCTCTGAGAGTTTGGAGTTACACCTTTATTCACCGCGGCGGGCTCAGCAAAATGAATCCAAATCTAAGCAAAGCTACAAGCAGAACTTCCCTTTTTATAGAAGAGCCAGCCCTTTGTGTGCTTGCTGGCGGCGGCCTTGAAAACTATACAGTTCTATCCAATTAAAAAATGCACCTGGCATGGCATTGGGTGTATCTAGTCTCTGGCCTGCAAGGTCAGATAGCTAAGTTTATCTCCCCCACTATTCAGGCTAGAAAGCAAAGTTACTTTTTCAGAATAAGAGGCCGTCCAAAGAATAGCAGAGAATTCCAAACAGTAGTTTTACAGAATAGGGGTTTTCCTTCACAAGGGCACATGCCCAGTTTCAGGCTTGGTCCCCAGGGGGTGGGGGGGGGGGCGTGCAGGAGGCAGCCAATCAATGTTTCTCTCTCATCATTGATGTTTCTAGCTCTCTCTCCCTCTCCCTTCCTCTCTGAAATCAATAAAAGAAATATATATTTTTAAACAAAGAAAGCTATGCCAGAGTGTGTCTTACCCTCTAAAACCCCAAAACGCTTTCTTATAACAATTTTTTTCACCATTTTATTAGCTCTCTGATGCCTTTAACAACATGCCCTTTCATTTCGCCCATTTTTTCTTAGTTATTCTTAGTGGGAGAATTGGTTAGCATGTGTCTACCTGGTCTTCCATGATCAGAATTAAAATTCCTTAGGTGATTACTTCCTCAGGCACTAAGCGGATGCTGTGGAATTAAAAGTAGGAGCTGGTCCCAGATCCCGGATTCTGGGGTCAGGAACGTGCTTACACAGGAGGAGGTCCGGGCTCCTCCGGGCTCTGGCTCCAGTGGGGGCAGTGCGGACGGAGTGCCCGAGGCCCTTTCTGTAGGCTTACTCATGACTTTCCATTCCCTGGGCCTTGGCGTGCTGGCCTGCTCTCAGGTGGAGCCTGAGGACCACGGAGACGGCCGTGTGGTCCAGCCAGGCCCTTTAATTATTTGGTCAGTGTCTGGCGGGAATGCTGGGTGAAGGTGTGGCTCAGTGAGTGCTTATAACACATGTGGACATCCAAACCCCTCCCCCATCGCTCTGCCTCAATGGCCTCATTTTAACAGATCTGTTTGTATCAATATCCCATCTCCTAATCTCCAAATTCTCTTTGACCCTCCCCAGCCCACCCAGACAGGCTGGTTTTCCTGCCCCATTGGCGATGCCTTGCAACTCTCCTGCCCCAAATGACCACAGGGTCAGCCCCTTCTCTTCCCTGCTGCGCTGGCTGCTCTGGGAGGGCAGGGGCACCATCCTGTGCAACAGCTCCCACCCCAAACCAGGCAGGAGGCCTGGGAGGGAGGGACCTGGGCAGGAGGCCTGGGAGGGACCCGGGCAGGAGGTGCTGGGAGGAACTGGGCAGGAGGTGCTGGGAGGGACCGGGCAGGAGGCCTGAGAGGGAGAGACCGGGTAATGTATTTTTCTTCTTGCCTTTTCAATTGTGTTTCTACGGAGCAATAATGTGGAGACCTTCTGGTGACTGAAAACCTGGGAAACATGAATAAAGAATGACCAGTTTGTTGCGCCAAGTTCTCCAGGGTGGGTAGGAGCCCAGCTCTATGGGAGGGCAGAGGAGGGTGCTGGGAATTCAGTGTGGAGTGTTCGTCTTACTTGGTCTGACTCTTCAGAACATGTAGTGGTCACCGCTGGCCACCAATGGTCACCTCAGTGCTGCCGGGGGACGTCGCATCAGATAGGATGTTTATTTAGAGCAGGGGTCCTCAAACTACGGCCCGCAGGCCACATGCCACCCGCTGAAAACATTTATCCGGCCCGCCGGGTGTTTTTGCCGCCGCTGCCTGTCCTGCTTAGCAGCCGACTCGTCCCGGGCCCGCAGTGCGAATGTGTGGAATGTCTGAGGGACAGTGAACTGGCCCCCTGTTTAAAAAGTTTGAGGACCTCCGAAGAGTGTTGCAGTTAAAAATTCACCCTCCAGCCTAGCTGGTTTGGCTCAGTGGATAGGGTGTTGGCTTGCAGAACAAGGCACATGCCTGGGCTGCAGGCTCCATCCCCAGTAGGGGGCGGGCAGAAGGCAGACGACCAATGATTCTTGCTCATCATGGATGTTTCTATCTCTCTCTCCCTTCTTCTCTGAAATCAATAAAAATATATTACAATTCACCTTCTAATGCAGTGGTTCTCAACCTTCCTAATGCCGCGACCCTTTAATACAGTTCCTCATGTTGTGGTGGCCCCCAGTTTCATTGTTACAAATTGAACATAATTAAAGCGGTGATTAATCACAAAAACAATATGTAATCATATATGTTCTTTCTGATGGTCTTAGGCGACCCCTGGAAAGGGTCGTTCGACCCCCAAATGGGTCTCGACCCACAGGTTGAGAACCGCTGTTTAAAACGAAATTGACTGGGTTGCAAGCTCATTTTTCTCACTGTATAATTACGGGTCGTGACTTTTAAGTTCTTTCTAAATCTGTTTCCTCGCTAGTAAGATGGGGATGAGAACCTTTAGGGCCACTGTGAAGTGCAATGGTTAACACGTAGAGAGTTTACCACCGGCCTGCGATGGTGAGAACTCGAAACGTTCACTCTCATGCGGGGCTGTTGGCGCCTTCCGAGCTCGGGGAGGAGGGGTGCCAATGCGGATGTGTGCTCTCAGGTTCAGGCTCTGGGCCCCTCGTAGCTCAAGGGAAGTCTTGTCCAGCTGCCCCCCTGCTGAGGCCTGGCGCCCTTCCTGCCCGCAGCCGCTTCCTCTTGCCCGGAACCCCTGTCTCCGGATGGACCTGTGGTGAGACCTTCGGGCACGTCTTTCTGCTTAGGGCCCGGCCACACCCCGACAACGGTGAGGTCTTTTGAGTGGAAGGTACGGCTGCGCTCAAACCCAAGCCCTTGTGTGCTGTTCACTTGGAAGAATGATTCTAGGCGGCACCATGTGCATCGGAATGCCAGTGACTGCAACAACAGGCCCAATTTTAACATCAAGGAGTTAAGGCTCCTCCTCAAGGCCGCTCAGCCCAGCTACAGCGGCACCTACTCCTTGGAGGTGACCTTTGAGAACGGCACCGTCAGGACCCACTGCTTCCACGTGTCCGTGTGGGGTGAGTGCCCCTCCCGGCGGGCGGGCTGGTGCTTGAAGCGCCGTCCTGATCAGAACCTCTGCTTCCAGGCCCCGTGGGGAAGCCCGAGCTGCAGCTGCTGGAGCAGACGGCGGCCCTGGGCCGTGGAAAGTGCCGAGTGACCCTGAACTGCTCGGCCTCCGGAGGTGGTGATGTGACCTACACCTGGTACCGAGGGGGCGAGCGGATCCCGACGCCCAGGAGCCCCTTCCGACTGGAGGAGCAGGTCGATGCCAACGGTGGGCACATATACACCTGCAACGTCAGCAACCCCGTCAGCTGGGCGCACCAGAGCCTCCAGCTCGGCCAGGGCTGTGGGAGCGCCCCCCAGAGTGAGTGCAGCGCTTGGGCGGGACAGGGCGGAGGGTGCTGGGCCATCGCCAGGCTCAGGAGCAGGAGACAGGAGGACACCCCTGGGCTTGGAGCCCTTCCCCAGGGTCCTGGCCTCTAGGCACACAGGTCCTGGGCAGCTAGGCGGGTCTGAGGCTGGGAGGAGTTTTGTCCCCATCAGAACCTCCGGGAAGACAGCATCTTCCTTCCATAGGAAATGCCTCGTTGTCTGGTGAGTGACAGCCCAGCCTGGCTGTGAGTTGTTTTCTTCTGAGGCTGTCGGGGACCTGCTTCCTCCTCTCAGGGGGCACCTCCCCAAGCCCTGTGGTCCCAGAGCAGCCCTGGGTCGTGGCAGCATCGGACGGGCACCTGGCCGAGGCACTGCTCATTGCTGTGCTTCTCCGAGGGTTACCCGGAGCCCACTTTGCACCACTTTTTCTTAGATAAAGAAGACCTAATGTGTGTCAGCATGGGCAGCAACCGCCTGCAGCCCCTGTCTTCAAAGACCTTATAGCCAAACAGGGACAACAAAATAAGCTCTCACTGCAAAGGGAAACAAGCAACTGAAGCGTGGGGCCGGGGCTCTCGTTCCGGCGTCTAGAAGGTTCAGCAATCTGGAGAAGGGCTGTGTGTAACTTAATCAAGAGACCAGAGACGAAGCATAACTTTGAAAGGCATTTGGGGGTCAGAGGAGCCCAGCTAAAGAAACTAAGATCTCCTGTCTCAGGGCCCCATGCATTTTATTAACACAAGTTGTCCTGAGGGGAGACAGAGATACACACTTCAAGGGGTCAGGGTTTCCTATACAGAGTCCATTGTCAGATTGGAAGAATCGCCTCCGGCTGTTCAGGTGTTTGGCCAGTAGGAGGCAATAACATGTAGACTAAGATGCCCTGCGCTGTCTGGCAGCAAACAATTTAATGCTCCCTTTTCAGGTTTGGGGAAATGCCCTGGCCACTCCGGGTGATTCAGCCCTGCTGTCATGCTGGAATTGGCTCTGGCAGGCAGCGTTTGGCATCAGCCAGGCCGGTCACTCACAAGCTCTGTCACCTCAGGCAGGTCATCACCTCTCTGAGTTGCAGACAGTCTCCCGGGCACAATGGGAAGCTCCTACTAAACACCTGGCAGAGCTGCTGCTCAGGGAAGTGGGGTGATGTCTGGAGGAGCCTCTCCAGCAGCATCTGGGGCACTTCCCTCCTTTCCCTGCGCTGCTCGCCCGCGGCACTTACCTCGGCTGCGGCTGCGGCTGTGTGTGTGACAGGCCCTGACGCAGAAGTCCACGCAGGAAGGGCAGAGGTCGCAGAAGGCAGGACAGAGGTGGCCTGGCCCAGAGCAGACATGTTTGTTGAGTTAAAACAAAGGAATGTTCCTGTGTAACAGTTACTGAGCTTGGCATCTGTCAGAGGCTCTTAACTTGCTGTGCGGATACACTGACTCCTCCCTGTAAGTGAGACAACAGGCCCAGAGAGGCTAGGAGCTTGCCAAGGGCACAGAGCGTAGCGTTAGCATCTGGTCCGACGCCCCCTGCTCTTAGTGTCACTGGGCGGCCTTCCAGTTGAGCAGGAGACACCTCTGACCTCAATGCACAGGGTGTGAGAGCAGCCACCCCAGCGAGTGGGGGTGGAGCAGCCACTACAGCAGGCGGGCAGGGAGGGAGAAGGTGAGTCCATGCCCATGTCTCGTCTCCCTCAGAGCTCGGCCTCCTGCCCCTCTTGAGGATCATCTTGGTTCTCATACTCACACTGCTTGGCACCCTCACTGGCGTCTGCGTGTGGAGAAGGGGGAGGAAGCAGGCAGGTAAGTGGAGGTTCCTAGGACACGCTGCCTGGCCTGCCTCCCCGCAGCGGGCTGCTCCCAGGTCTCGCTCCTGGGCCCCATGTGCCCCGTCTGATCCCTAACAGCAGCTTCACTGGCTGGGCTGGTTTGGGGAAACTGTCAGGCAGGTGCTGCCCTGAGCTCCCTTAGTCTCCTGGGACAAGCACAAACCATCCTCCCTTCTAGAAGCTTCTTCAAGGTCTCGCCACCTGGGATGAGGGTGGGATGCGGGAGCAGGCGCCTGGCCTGGTTCCGCCTGGAGGACTCTGCAGCTCTGCTCTTTGCTTCCCTCCCCCCAGAGCCCGGCCCAGAGGCATCGCTGACAGTTTATGAAGATGTCAACCACCCGCCAGGCAGGAGCGGCCAGGTGAGGCCCCGAGGGCTGGGGTTCCCTCCTTCCCTCTGGAAGTGCCCTGGGAGGATGGCCCTGCTGAGCAGGGGCCAGAGAGCCCGCTGCGCCCCAGAGTGGCCTCAGGCCCTGTCTCTGCCCCCCTCAGCGTCCTAGCTCTGGCCCTGGGTGGAGAGAAAACTGGGTGAGATGATGAAATGAGGCCGAAGGGCATTTGGGTGCTGAGCCAGCCGGGATGGGGACCAGGGCGGAGGCTGCCTCTGCTCCCTGGTGGCCCCCTGGTGCCCTTTCCTGAGGCCGGGCTAAGGCTCAGGGCGGTGCACCCTTGTCTGTGGCGTCGGACACAAATTCTCCTGCCCCTTAAGCCCACATTTCCTTTTGGGGGCCCTTGGTCGTTCTCCGGCGGGGAGGATGCTGGCGGGTCAGTCTTGCCCTGGCTCTGCGTCTGTGCTCAGACGCTTGGGAGGAAGAGGCTGCGCCTGGCCGAGGGCTGGGGGAGAGCAGCCCGGGCGGTGAGCCGGGCGGCGCTCGGAGGGGCTGCAGGACAGGCTGGGGGGACAGGCCGGGACGCAGTGCTCGCTGAACTATCTGGTGGGAAAGGAGGGACAGGAAGGACCCTCTTCCCACCACCGTTCCTGGGGCTTGGCTTGGGGCAGCGAAGCAGGAAGTCATGTGTGGGGCCTCCTGCAACCACCAGGACAGAGAGCCTCCCTCAGGCGCTGTGGGGCCTTGTTGGGGCCCCGCAGCAGAATACGGGGTGTCTGTGCCTCTCCCTTCAGAACTGAACCCTAGTGCAGTCACAGCAAATGCAAATGCCCACAGCCACGGAGGCCCTACTCGGCGAAGGTCACTTTAGATCAGGAAAATGGGGGAGATTATTGGGGACGATGAGGATTTAGGAGTAAAAAGTCTGTTGGGGATTCAGGCCCGTTCCTGCGCTTCTGAGCCAGGGCTGTGTCCCTCGTGGCCTCATCCCCGCTGTCTCCAAGGTTCGGTGAAGGCCTCAACCTCCACCCCCACGGGGTCCCCTGGGCCTTCCTGGGGATGCTTCCATCTATGAAGGGGTAAGATTCTGAATGGGCTTAATGCCTGGAGCATATCTGGGAAGTTGTGCACTTGTGACAACGTCATCCACAGAGTCTCAGATCTGTAGGGATTTTAGGCAGATTCTAATCCAAATCCTCACTTAGAGGTGAAGAAACTGAGGCCCCAGCAGAGTGAGGGTCTAACACAAGGCCATATCATGTGTTGGGGTTTGGCTCTTACTGGGGAGATTGAGTTTCAAATTAGGGCCATCTCCAGGCTAGTTCCCCAGCTTGAACCCTACAATGGACACCTCTCCCTTCCAAGTGTGTTTGTGGGGGTGGGGAGATCAGAGAAGGGAGGCTTAGCAAGTGTGAATGATTTTCTAAAGTTAGCAAGTAATGGAGCGTCATTCCAGAATACAGGTGATCTTCGCTGCTTCTAGGGTGAACAAGGAACAGAGGTGCCCCCGAGCATGGGCCACTCAGGGAATGGAAAGCAGGGTCTCAACATGGATTAAGGTGGGGTGCTGCAGGTGGCCTGCCAGTGGCTTCATACGGATGAGCTCATTTAATCCCACAGAATGTGTGAAGTAGGTATAATCCTACTTCCCATTGTACCCATAGAAAGTAAGGCGCGGAGAGCACCCCACTCTTTCCCCCTTAGCCTCCTCCTGCACCCAAGCTTCCACCTGTGGCCCAATAATAACGTTGCCATTGGTCCCAAGGGAGGGGAGGCTGGGTGCCTGCTGTGCTTCCTGGCATTTTGACAGCAGCTCCACATTAAAGCCACCTGGACAGTCCAGAGTTGCAGAGGACACTGTGTGGCCCCAGGCAATCTAGGGGGAGTCAGGAGGAAGCATGGTTAACAACACTAGACCCGGAGCCAAAAGAATTGGATTCAAGCCCCTCCTGTACTTCAGTCAGTCATTCTGAGCTTCATTTTCTTAATCTGTAAAATGGGTTAACAATTCATGCCCCACAGGGTTGTTATGGGGATCTCCTAGTGGGAGTGTCTGAACTTCGTTTCTTCTGCAGGTTGGAAAGATACAACCCAGAGCCCAACACGCTGCCTGACTCAACACCAAGAGCTGGAGAGCTTTTCTGTATAATCCCAGGGGCCACTGCTGGCCTCCCCTGTGTTAGGACCCGGCGTCTGTTTTGGGAATCAGTGCAATGGATGACACCATATGAGTCTACATAATAGTTCCTAGTCTGGGAGTTTGTTGATGGACTATATTTTGTTTTGAAAATGATTTTTAACAGCCATTAAAATGAAGCATCCATCTTATATAAAAACTGCTGTTTGAAATTTTAACCCTGCTATTTCTGGCTTCTGTAAATGCTTGCTTGCTTAAATAATAAGGAAAATAAGACTACTCCCATTTCAGAGGGGCCATTAAACCTTCCCCAGACAAAGTTATCAGTGCTGGCGTCAGGCCAAGCCTTTGTTTGAGGTCTCAAAGCACCAGCACTTAGGGCCCTTTAAGAACTTGCAAAGGGAACCGGAAAAACCCCATATTGGGGAGACCAAGAGGGTAAGATAGTATAAATACAGGAAACTTCCTGTGTGATTTCACCCAGAATTTGAGAGACCTTTTCCTCTGGGCCCGCGCGCAATAAATGTAACTCCATCTCTCCAAGCGTTGCTTGGTTCTTCTCCAGTTTTTCTGTAACATTATTGGTTCCCTGACATTCCGGGAAAACCAACCCATACGTGACCTTTTGGCCTCTGGTGTGAACGGGGTTTCAGGACTGGAGTAGCCAGACAGGCCTCCGGGAGGTGCCGCTCTGCTGATTTAGCAGAATTGAACTGGGGGACTCCGGGTGCCCCTGGACCTCAGCCCAGGACCCAGCCAGCATCTGGAGAGAGTGGATGAACGCCTCTGGACCTGTCAACAGAATTGGTAAGGTAGGGGCCCCAGTCAGTCAGGCCCACTCCAACTGAGTGGAAGTAGGAGCTTGATGACCTCCCTGAAAGTCAAGGACTTCCTCAGGCAAATTAATCAGGAATTAGGTGGATTGTTTAAACTCTGGCTAAATATCTGGTAGAAGTAAAAACTTGGGCTGTCTGGTATATAAATGTGGGATTCCAGAGGTGAGTGGATTCAGATTTGATTAAGGAATTCTGAGTTCACTTTGCTGTTTGTTTGTGTGGGACTAGCCAATTGCTACCAAGAAGGGGGACTAAATGCAGCCTTAACTCCTCCAGTATGTTCTCACCAAAACGGTCAAGAATTCTGTTCTGGGGCATGGATGCCAGGAGTGCCCCCACATCCATCTGGGGAGCTGGACATGTTTCATTTATCTGCTCAGCTCCAGTTGGGCTAGTCTACTGAGAGAGTGTGAGTACGGGTGTTTGTCTGTCTGGGCTGCTCATTAACTGGTCTGTGTGAAGCGAAAGCTACTTTGATTTATTCTGCATTTCTGTTGATTTGTCTGGCTAAACATTTGGGCTGGACCCCGTGATGGTCTGCAAAAGTCTCTAGCAGCTGCGAGATTTATTTTTCTCAGAGTCTTTTTCTCTCTGTCAGAGAGGGAATTAACCCACTTAGCTAATAAAAATTTCTGTCTATGTTTGTATAAGTAAGGGTTTCAGTTTGCTCTGATTTGTAAATTTGATGTATTAAATTGAAATTTTGAAGTTCTAGGGTAGATTTAAAGGCTAAAACAAAGGCTGGCTAGGTTCTAAGATTGCTTGGTTCTGAGATTGCTTGTAAAGAAAAGCAAGAGAGAAGTCTTTTCAAGTTAACTATTTGCTTAGCAAATTAACAAGTAGTAAATTTCAAAGAACAAAGAACTTGTTATTTATGGTTTTCTTATCTCTTTTGGTGGTCGGAGACTTCCAGGGGCAGGGCTTACAGCTCTGCAGGGCAGAGAAATTTGCAGGCCCTGTCCCTGCCTGTGACATCATAGTCCAACATGAGTCACCTGAGGCGGAACTAAGGCTGAAGTTATTATTAACTGTCTATGGACCCTGTTAACCCTGGTTGTGTCTTGTGCGGTCTGTTGTCTTCGTGGTTGTGTGTTTTGTCTGACTTGTCGTTTTCAGTTATTTACTAGGATCCTCATAGAGGACATAACCTGGTCTTTCCCTTCCTCCCTCATCCTGATTCTGACAGCATCTGTAACTGGATTAAAGATCTTTTCTTTCAGGAGGCCCTCTAGAGCTTTCAATCTGCAAGAAATCTCCCTACACACCCTTATTCTCATCCGCTATCTTTCCAGGCCGACTAAGAGTCATTTTTCTCCACAGTTCAGACTCCAGCCTCCGGGAGGTAGGACTGCTACAGTGGCAGTCTGTGGTTTTCTCTGAAACTCCCCTCTGTAGGAATTGTCTTCCTCTGACTCACAATAGGAAAGGGAGACAAACAACTGGACTGGGGGGCAGGGGATTGGTCAAGAGATCAAGAGTAGTAAAGGATGAGGATTTAAGATCCTCTAGGGCTTAAAGAGGAAAAATCTATAAGGGAAAGCAACTGTTACAGAGAAAAAGTATCCTTAAATGTAAAAGCCTAAATATACAGGATCTCAGGCCATTTGCCTTATTTCAGGACAGAGTAAATGGTTAATGCAGAGAGGGGGTATGGAGGTGTCAGCAGTTAATTATGAAGCAGGGAGAGATAGGTTTTTGTTGATTTTACTGGCTGCAGACCACTCTGCAGGTGTAGGGGTCTTGGGCATAGCCTACCACCAGGTGCCTTATCAGAACTTTGCTAGATTCAAGGTTGCAAGTTTTCTGCGAGCACAATTAATCTTTTTATGCCCCAGTTTATTCTTTTTAACTCTTCCAATACTAAATTAGATAGATACAATATACTTGAAATTACATAAGGAAAAATATAGCAGTTTGTACTAGACAAGTTTCAATTTACCTGTTCTTAGTTTTATCACAGAAAGTCTAGGTATATTTTCTTGAAAGTAAAAGTACATTTAAAATGTGTTCATAAATATTAATCTAAAATTCTGACTGTTCACTTTTGGTAATCATTAAAGAATTGAGGTTTCTAAGAATAAAGAATTCTAATACATTAAACAAAACAACAATTAAACTCCCAGGAGCCAAGTGGAGGAGAAACGGAGCTGAAGTCCACAGCTGCCCTGGTGATTTCGAACTGGTTGCTAGGCAGACTCAGTCCCTGAGAGCCAGGTCGAAGAGGGGGGCACTGGATGCCCAAGCTGCCTGCAATGGCCCTGGAAGAAGCTGCCACATCGAGAAAAGTGGAGGACAGCAGAAATTTACCTGACACTAGAGCTGCCCCGCTGCCACCAATTGAGTAATGAGTGTTTTACAACAAGCAATACAAGACTTGGGCTTTTGGCTTGCTGGCTACAGCAGTTAAAACAGAAGCCAGTGACTGCTACTAGCTCTCCCACAGCCCCAGGAATAGAGCAGCAAGCCTGGGATCTATGAAAGCTTCAGACAGAGCTAGTAAAAGCTCCCTATTTGCAAATGTACTGAAAGGATTCAGTACCTATTGCTGCTGGAAGAGGAGGGGCTGATATCCCCTTCCAGTGCTCTCCCTTGGGAGAGGCCTGGTCGCTGCTCTGCCACAAAGGGGACTGATGGGAAGACAAGGAAAGCAGGGCCTTGTAACTAATAAACAGGGTTAACAAAAGGGCAAAGAAAAGAGCACTCTTCCTGGACCTGGGAGCCATCAGGACTTTGAAATTCTTCAAGAGAGGAGGAGTCTGACTCAGAGACTGGCTGAGACCCCGTTGGGTTAGGAGGACCGGAGGCTGCATATTGAACTTATGGACTGCAGTTTGCTAGGCAGAGGTCCAAGCCCAGTTGTACAGGGGTTAAGCTGTCTGTGTACAGGAAAACAACTTTCTCCTGTGCCAGAATATATTTTAGGGAAATTGGACAGACTGTGTTTGTGGCTAGAAAGAAGAACTGGCTGCAATGCACAGCCCTGACAGTGGCCTGCAGAAAACTGTATAATAGACTTAGATGGTGACTGCATCTTCATGGACATGGCTCCAGAGAGACAAGGACAATTTTGCCTTGTGTGGGAAGGTCAAGAATAGACTTTAGTCACCTCCCTAAGATGTTTGTATAGCCCTACCATGTGTCATGTATGGTAGAAGAAAATTTGGCTGCCAGAAGTAGCCACAGTGCCCATATTGTACCTCATTATGTTGATATGTTGCATTAACCTTTATTCTCTTACAGATTTGAATGCAGTTGTAAAAAGGGCAGGTGCCCAACTGGGCAAAGAAGAATACCCATCAGGTTTTGGTCTCTATTGAGAGACAGTTGGCAGCCTGTATACTGTCTTGCAGGCCTGTATGACCATGCCCATGTCAGGGGTGGCACAAACCTCAACTGTAGGAAACTGGGGAAGGTCTGTTTGGGACAGAGGGAAGTAGTGAGATGATGAGTACTAGCCCTCTGTTACAAGAATTACAGACCCTGTGAGGTCCTGTGACATATGAGATCCTATAAAGAAATAAAGCTCCCTTAGTCCATTCCAAGAGAACAAGTCAAGTAAGGGGAGCCCTACTACAGGAACAGCTGTAACTATTTATTTGAATATAGAGATATAGTAAATTTCTTTTTGCCATTTGAAGGTATATTACTCTGAAGAGTCCATGAAAAGGACTGACAAGGAAAATCAAAAAATCTTAAATAAGGTTAGTATATTTTTCTCCTTATATAATTCCTCCGAAATTTGGCAATGCTTAATAAATCATGGCAATACATTTCTTTGCATATGTTCAATAAGACTGGTTCCTAATAGTGGTTTTATTAACCAAAAACTGTGACCAGAGTATCATGTTTTAAACAGACCTGCCTGGACTCTGAAGACTTGAAGCCAATAAGAGTGCCACGGGAAAAGCCTGGTATCCTGCTTGGGAGCCCTGAAGATGGCTGGCACTGGAGTGTCAGGCCCATGCCCTACCATCACTGGCGGTTGGTCAGAGTAGAAGGGGAGCAATAAGGGCACCTCTGCGTCCCTGCAGAACCCCCACACACTCTGGGCTACGACGAGTAGGAGCACTACTGAGATGGGCCTTAAAGCCTAGAGCGTGGGCCCAGGTGGAGTCGCTACAGGTGAGGGATTCACCTAACTCAGCAGATACTGCAGGCAGGCCTGATGGCAGCTGGATGGCTTGGCTTCCTGGCCCTATGGGGCACATTAAGATTCAATCATGAGATTCCAGCAAAGGTAGTCAGTTACCATTCTTGTTGTGTTTATGCAAACGATCAGGCCAAATTGAATATAATAGAAAAGTGATCTTGATTTGGCTTTTTTGATAAACATAGAGGTAATTTTGAGGAGAAAAATTCTATTTCAATAGAGGTTATTAAAACTGAAATATTTTCTTCCCTTCCACCGGACCATTTGTTACAGTTTGTCTCCACCAGGTCACAAGCCCCCCTTCTTCTGTGCCCAGGCCTCATTGTCCCTCTGACAGAGAGCAAGGATCTCTTGGCTCTGAGAGAAAACTCCATCCCTCCTCAGCATGAAGCAGCTACAGAAGAAATTCAACGCCCATTTTCCCTAAAAGAATTCAGAGCCAGGATCCTTGAGGTAATATATTAGGCAGTTAGACAGACATGAGCAGAGCAAGGACAATAGGCCAACTAGCGCTACCAGATGTAACTAAGTATTTCCACCTCTAAGTAAGTAAGACAAGGGCATAGCCAAAGAGGTACTCACCCAGAGTCTCAGCCCCTAGAAAAGGTTGGTAGACTATTTGTCCAAAAGACTGGACCCCTTTGCATTTGGGTGACCTACTTGCCTCCGGGCGGCAGCAGCCACAGCTATGCTTAACAATGTATACTGATAGCAGCTACGTATTTGCAATGGCTCACGTATATAGTGCTATTTACAAGGTCAGGGGACTCCACAGAAGCAAGAGGGAACCAGGCCACAGACAAAGAGGCCAGGGAGGCTGCCCTAAAACCAGTGGGGCCTCTACAGATTCTAGTGATTTTTCCATACCCTGACCTACACACCTCACCAGCTTATGTGGAAACCCAATCTAGAAAAGCTGAAACCCATAACCAATCTTTACTTGAGTTCCTACAGGTTTTACAGTCCACCCAGAAAGCAGTCCAAGAGCATGTCCGAGATGCTCTGCATGAACCCACTTCTGATCTGGTCGGTCCCTTCCAACCTGGTGACTCAGTTTGGGTAAAGAAATTTGCCACCCAAGGACTGACTCCTGCCTGGAAAGGAACACCCCCACAGCAGTCAAGGTCGACAGGATCCCGACGTGGCTTCATCACACCCGGCTTAAGACGACCCAGGCAAAATAGAGTCCAGGACTCTTCAGACCCTCTAGAGATTATTCCTGGCCCTCATTCCGGGCCCTTATCTTATAAATAGGCCCACTGACTTCATTTGGCAGAGAATTAATTATAGTCCTCAGGGGTCAATATAACTCCCTCCCCAACAATGACCCAAAAGAGTCAATGAGTTGACTCATGTACATAAAACCAGTGGGGAATGAAGCATCCATCTTATATAAAAACTGCTGTTTGAAATTTTAACCCTGCTATTTCTGGCTTCTGTAAATGCTAGCTGGCTTAAATAATAAGGAAAATAAGACTACTCCCATTTCAGAGGGGCCATTAAACCTTACCTAGATGAAGTTATTAGTGCTGGCATCAGGCCAAGCCTTTGGTCAAGGTCTCAAAGCGCTAGCACATAGGGCCCTTTAAGAACTTGCAAAGGGAACCGGAAAACCCCTTATTGGGGAGACCGAGAGGGTAAGATAGTATAAATACAGGAAACTTCCTGTGTGATTTCACCCAGAATTTGGGAGTCTCAAGCTCCCAACTGCTCTGAACTCCAGTTCTGGGTGAGTCGTCTCTGGGGACCCAGACTCATACGGGGAGAAACTGGACTGTCTGGCATTGGTTGGAACTCGAGGGTGGCTTTCTCTTAGAGGTGCTTGCAGCAATTACCAGGACACTGAGATGAGGGGCCTCTTAGGGCAGGGTTGAGGAGCAGCCATAGCTGTTTGCTCCACCCTGTTGATCCCCTGAGACCCCGCCCCACCCAAGCTGTGCGCAGAGGCTTTTGCATATGAAAGGCCTAGCCCTTTGCAATCTGAAAATTACCTAACAAAACTGCAGCTGGGTCAGAGAGACCCAGAATTTCCAAAAGAAGGCCCAAGGCCCCACAGCAGCTTGCATTGCTTCACAGCTGGGCCTCATCTGGGCACCTCCAAACCCCAAACAAAGAAGAGGAATCTGCAGATCTTTCCATAGCTCCTGTTGGGTAGCCTCAGGCAGAGGCTAAATTAGCACCTCCTTAGAGATCCAAGAGCCCATGTACCTAGTGGTCAGAGTGGGACCATCCAGATTACAACTCCTCAGATCCATAAGGGACACACTCAGGGGGCAGACTCAGTGAGCACCAAAGCCCCACTGAAGCGAGTCTTGCCCCAGAGGGGTGTCTCCAGCACAGAAGTTCTCCCACTGTAGACACAGCTGATTCTCACAGCCAATTGGCCTGGAGGTCAATTCCTGCCAGTGTTACCTACAACAATCAAGGATTAACTACAACAAGACTGTACACAAATCCCACAAAGGGGTGCACCAAGAGTGTCTACCTCAGGTCATTGGGGAGGCTGAGCCACTGGGCCCTATAGGACACCTAGCACACAAAGCCACTCTACCAACACAGGGAAGCATAAAAAATGTGGAGACAAAGAAACAGGTCACAAATGACAGAAATGGAGGAAAGCAAACTACTGGATATAGAGCTCAAAACCACACTTTTAAGGTTTTTCAAGAATTTTCTAGAAACCACCGATAAACTTAATGAGATCCTCAAAAATCTAATGAGACCCTTGAGGCTGTGATAAAGGACCAACTAGAAATTAAGCATACACTGACTGAAATAAAGAATATTATACAGAATCCCAACAGCAGACAAGAGGATCACAAGAATCAAGTCAAAGATTTGAAATACGAAGAAGCAAAAAACACCCAACCGGAAAAGCAAAATGAAAAAAGAATCCAAAAATACGAAGGTAGTGTAAGGAGCCTCTGGGACAGCTTCAAGCGCACCAACATCCGAATTATAGGGGTACCAGAAGAAGAGAGAGAGCAAGATATTGAAAACTTATTTGAAGAAATAATGACAGAAAACTTCCCCTACCTGGTGAAAGAAATAGACTTACAAGTACAGGAAGCCCAGAGAACCCCAAACAAAAGGAATCCAAAGAGGACCACATCAAGACACATCATAATTAAAATGCCAAGGGCAAAAGACAAAGAGAGAATCTTAAAAGCAGCAAGAGAAAGAAACTCAGTTACCTACAAGGGAGTACCCATATGACTGTCAGCTGATTTCTCAACAGAAACTTTGCAGGCCAGAAGGGAGTGGCAAGAAGTATTCAAAGTGATGAATACCAAGAACCTACAACCAAGATTACTTTATCCAGCAAAGCTATCATTCAGAATTGAAGGTCAGATAAAGAGCTTCACAGATAAGGAAAAGCTAAAGGAGTTCATCACCACCAAACCAGTCTTATATGAAATGCTGAAAGGTATCATTTAAGAAGAGGAAGAAGAAGAAAAAGGTAAAGATACATATTATGAACAACAAATACACATCTATCAACAAGTGAATCTAAAAATCAAGTGAATAAATAATCTGATGAACAGAATAAACGTGAATATAATAGAATCAGGGGCATAAAAAGGGAGTGAACTGACAATTCTCGGGGGTGGGGGTGGGGTAAAGGGGTGTGGGAAGAGACTGGACAAAAATCGTATGCCTATGGATGAGAACAGTGGGTGGCAGGGGTAAGGGCAGAGGGTGGATTGGGAACCGGGTGGAGGGGAGCTATGGGGGGAAACAAGAGGAACAACTGTAATAATCTGAACAATAAAAGTTTATTTAAAAAAAAGAGTGTTGGGCTTTGTCAAATGATTTTTCTGCATCAATTGATATGATCATGTGATTTTTGTCTCTCAATTTATTTATGTGATGTATCACGATTATTGATTTGTGGATATTGTACCAGCCTTGCATCCCCAGAATAAATCCCACTTGGTCATGGTGTATGATCTTTCTAATGTAATGCTGGATCTGATTGGCAGACATCTCCCATTCTTAGGAAACTATGATTAGCCTCAAAGGCTGTGTGATTAGAGGAAGCTGAGTCTGGGATGGTTCTCTCTACTTCAAAGCTGAGTTCCTACTGGCGGATGCCTGGCTGTGGAGGGAGATGGTCCCGGAAGGGGCCTTTCAGCGTCTGGATGAGACGCTGCTAGCAGGAAGGCGAGGAGAAGCAGACGGATGAAGGATGATGATGAAGGGTGGGTGGGTGATGTGAAGGCTGGATATGCCCGAGGACGGTGAAGGGAAAGAACTGATTCTAGATTCTGGGTTTTAGGCTTGAGCAACCGAAGTGCATAATGTATCATTTCATGGAAAACGGACACGTGTTTGAAGAGTTTGTCCAGTGTGGGGCGGGGCTGAGGGGGAGCGTGGCGTTTGGTGTTGGCCCTGCTGTGTGTGTCGATGCCTGTTAGGCGCAGAGGGGAAGGTGTCACCTCAAAGGTCACGGAGCACCCGTGGAGCCGCCTGGTGGAGGTTCACAAGCACCTTCCTCGTGGCTCTCCCCTCCTTTAGGAGCTCCCCCCAGGCTGCGGGCTGAAACCTGTTCGCCTGGGCTCAGTGACTCCCCAAGTCTAGGCTGGAAACCTGCCAGCTCTTTAGTTTTTTTAAATAAAGAAATACACTGAGTGGTCAGATTATTATGACCACCTGACGTTTGTAGGAAAATTAGCTATAATTTCATGCTGAAGTTGCTAGAGGGCCAGACCATTATAAATAGGGAAGCAGGCTGTTTACCATGACAGTAGAAGTGATTTTTTTTTTCTGAAGATATGGGTAAACAAGGCAATTTAACAGCCTTTGAACATGGGATATATTTGAACATGAGTGGCCAGATTATTATGACCACCCCATCAATACTTCCTTGAACCACCTTTTGCCTTCAGTACTGCAGCGATTCTTCTTGGCATTGACTCCACGAGACATTGAAAGGTGATGCGAGGGGTCTGACACCATGCCTGATGTATAGCACTGTCCAGTTCTGTGAGATTTGATGGCTGTGGAACCAGCTGCCTGATGGCTCTTTTAACTTCGTCCCACAAATGCTCAATTGGATTGAGATCTGGTGATTGTGGGGGCCACCTAAGCAAGGCAAAGTCTCCATTGTGTTCTTGAAACCACTCCTGCACAATATGAGCACTGTGGCATGGCACATTGTCATGTTGGAAGAAGCCATCTCCATTGGGATATGCCATCAATATGATAGGATGAACTTGATCAGCAACGATACTTGGATATGTTGTGCTATTCAGACGTTGTTCCACACGAATTAAAGGGCCCAAATGATGCCAGGGAAACATGCCCCAAACCATAACACTGCCCCCACCAGCTTGAAGGGTGGTACTCATGCCTGTGGGTTGCATGCTTTCATGCTGTTTCTGCCAAATTCTCACTCTGCCGTCTGCATGATGCAACTGGAAACGTGATTCATCGGACCACATGACTTTTCCAATGCTCGACTGTCCAATCCTGTGTTTCTGTGCGAATTGGAGACGTTTTATATTGGTAACCGCAGACAGCAAAGGTGTTCGAACAGGCCTTCGGCTTCCATATCCCATATGATGCAGTGTACGGCTAATTTGCCTACAAACCTCAGGTGGTCATAATAATCTGGCCACTCAGTGTATAGTCTAAGTTTCAAACAGTGCATGCCTGCCCTGGGAGCACTACCGCTGTGGGTCATCGCTTCCCTGCTTCCTGCCTGCCCCTCCGGCCCGGTCAGCGTGGGGAGTGGCGGGGAGGGACTGAGGGAGGGCTCGGCTGGGTGTCTGTACAGATGTCACTGGCATGTGAATCACATTTGCGCCGCACAGTGCCCTGGATGTAGCCCAGTTCTCAGGATGGGGCGGACCCTGTGCTGGAGAGCTGAGAGGTGTGGCTCCGGGACCCGCAGCCACACAGACACCGCACCGTGTGGTCTGCGAAAACAGCACCTCGGGAGTCCACAGACACGCCCACGAGCTGGGACACCAGTGGCATCTGGGACACACCATGGACAGACCCGGAGTCAGACAAGCCTGACTCCAGCCACAGCGGGTGCCTTCACCTGTAAAAGGGTCCCTTAACCTGCGTGAGCTTCAGTTTCCTGACCATAAAACGGAGGCGACAACACCCACCTCATTTGCTTTCTCACTGTTGATTGGTGCATTCATTCATTCATTCATTCATTATTAATTAATTAATTCATTCATTCAACAAATACTTCTTGAGCATCTACTATGCACCAGGCTTTCCCAGGAATGTTGGGTGTCCGCAGAGGTAAACGTGGAGCAGAAAAGAGCCAGAATGGGAGAGTCTCCTTCGGAATCACCGGGACCTATAGACCCAGGGGCGTTAGCGAGATTCCTGGGGTGGGGCCCCGAGACTTTCTCCTGGAGAAGTTCACTGGGAAGGAGCCGTTGGACTGACTGTGTTCGGGGCTCAGTGAACTGGCCTCGCCAGAGAAGGCAAATCCTAAGTGATTGGGTTTTGGGCCTTGGCTGGCAGAGAGACAACATTGACCAACAGCCAGCGGCTGTGCTCCCGGTTAGAAATGCTCAGGGGAGCGAGTCATGATGTCGCAGACTCCAGGCCGCCTTGGACCGCCTAGCAGGAGTGGGTGAGAGTGGAGGGGAGGGCATACAGTAAGATGCCAGAGCAGAAAGACACCTCCCTCCCCCTCCCTCCTCCCCTCCCTCCCTCCTCTCTTCTCCTCCCTCCTCCCCTCCCTCCCTACTTCTCTCTTCCCCTCCCTCCTTCCCTACCTCCCCCTCCTCTCGTCTCCTCCCTCTCTCCTCCCTCCTTCTCTCCCTCCCCTCCCTCCCTTCCCCCTCCCTCTCTCCCTTCCTTTTTTCTTCCCTCCTTCCTCCCTCCCTCCCTCTCTCTTCCCTCTCTGCCTCCCTATGTCCTCCCTTCTCCCGCCTTCACTCCCTCCCCACTTCCCTGCCTCCTTCCCTCTCTCTCTCCTTCAGTCTCTCTTCCTTCTCTGCCTCCTTCCCTCCCTCCCTCTCTTCCCTCTCTCCCTCCCTCCATCCCTGACCCCTGCCACCCACTGTGGGATGGGACACAGGAGTTGCTGAGGGTGGCCTGGGGAGAAGGGTGGAGAAGGAAGATGTTCCCAGCATCCTCTGGCTGCATTGGGAGCCCAAGGTCTTGGGCCCTGGTGCCCGTCCCACAGCAGCGGCAGTGCAAGGCAAAACAGTGACTTAGCAGGACCCACTCCTGTGCCAGGCAGTGATGCCTGGCTTCCTCAGGGGGTGGCAGAGCTCTGGGTCCCTCAGCCTACAGGTCCCCTCTGCCACCAGCAATGGCCCCACAGCAGGCACTGCCTCAGCCCTCCCAGTGGAGAGGAGAACCATGGAAACTGTGGCCGAGGCGCCGAGTTCACAGGCAGGTCCAATCTGGCTCTGCGGCTCTGTTTCCGCAGGTCGGTCAGCGAGGGTGCAGGTGTGTGGTGCCCGCGGCTGTGAGCACTGGAGCTGGGGCCGGACCACCCGGAGTCCTGCAGCATGCCCACTGCTGTGCCCCGGGAGCCCAGGCCCTGCAGCGGAGGGAGACGCCAGGGTGCAGAGGGAGGAACTGAGACTGATTGTTAGGATGGAAGTCTCTTTCACAGTAGTTTACGTCAGATTTTTATTGACTAATTTATTATTTTTGCTGTAAAAAGTCCTGCAGAAATGCTGGTTAGAAAAAATCGGAAAAACCAAGATGGCGGCATAGGTAAACACCGGAGTTAGCTGCCTCAAACAACCACTTCAAAAATACAACTAAAAGACGGAACGGACATCGCCCAGAACCACAGGAAGACTTGCTGAGGGGAAATTCTTCAACTAGAAGGAAAGAGAACAGCATACGAGACTCAGAGGGGGCGCAGTGTGGAAAATACAAAGGTGCGGAGGTGCGCGCGGAGCGGGCTTGTTGCTGAGGGCGTGGTTGTCGTTTTCAATCGGGAGGGAGTCTCAGATTCTGAGCTCCAGTTCTGGGCGAGTCTCTAGGGGCCCAGACTCAAACGGGAGAAGCAGGACTGTCTGGCATCGGTCAGAACGCGAGGGCAGCTTTCTCTCCGAGGTTTTCAGTGGTTGCTGGGACTCTGAGAGGCAGAGCCTCTGAGGACGGGACTGAGAGCAGCCATAACTGCTCCCTCCACCTGCTCTGTTGATCCCATGTGACCCGCCCCGCCCAAGCCCTGTGCAGAGCCATTTGCCAGATAGCCTCAGGCAAAGGCTAGATTAGCACCTCCCTAGAGGACAGAAGTTTTCCCACTGCAGACACAGCTGATTCTCACAGCCAGTTGGCCTGGAGGTCAAATCCCCCCTAGTATTAGCTACAACAATCAAGTCTTAACTACAACAAGACTGCACACAAAGACCACTAGGGGGTGCACCAAGAAAGCATAAAAATGCGGAGACAAAGAAACAGAACAAAACTGTCAATGGAGGATATAGAGTTCAGAACCACACTTTTAAGGTCTCTCAAGAACTGTCTAGAAGCCGCTGATAAACTTAATGAGATCCTCAAGAAATCTAATGAGACCCTCGATGTTATGATAAAGAACCAACTAGAAATTAAGCATACACGGACTGAAATAATGAATATTATACAGACTCCCAACAGCAGACCAGAGGAGCGCAAGAATCAAGGCAAAGATTTGAAATGCGAAGAAGCAAAAAACACCCAACCGGAAAAGCAAAATGTAAAATGAATCCGAAAATATGAAGATAGTGTAAGGAGCCTCTGGGACAACTTCAAGCGTACCAACATCAGAATTATAGGGGTGCCAGAAGAAGAGAGAGAGCAAGATATTGAAAACCTATTTGAAGAAATAATGACAGAAAACTTCCCCTACCTGGTGAAAGAAATAGACTTACAGGTCCAGGAAGCGCAGAGAACCCCAAACAAAAGGAATCCAAAGAGGACCACACCAAGACACATCATAATTAAAATGCCAAGAGCAAAAGACAAAGAGAGAATCTTAAAAGCAGCAAGAGAAAGAAACTCAGTTACCTACAAGGGAGTACCCATATGACTGTCAGCTGATTTCTCAACAGAAACTTTGCAGGCCAGAAGGGAGTGGCAAGAAATATTCAAAGTGATGAATGCCAAGAACCTACAACCAAGGTTACTTTATCCAGCAAAGCTATCATTCAGAATTGAAGGTCAGATAAAGAGCTTCACAGATAAGGAAAAGCTAAAGGAGTTCATCACCACCAAACCAGTATTATATGAAATGCTGAAAGGTATCCTTTAAGAAGAGGAAGAAGAAGAAAAAGGTAGAGATACTAATTATGAACAACAAATATGCATCTATCAACAAGTGAATCTAAGAATCAAGTGAATAAATAATCTGATGAACAGAATGAACTGGTGATTATAATAGAATCAGGGACATAGAAAGGGAATGGACTCACTATTCTTGGGGGCGGGGGAGGGGCGGGAAAGGGGTGTGGGAGATGCCGGAAGAGACTGGACAAAAATTGTGCACCCATGGATGAGGACAGTGGTGGGGGGGGGGTAAGGGCAGAGGGTGGGGTGGGAACTGGGTGGAGGGGAGCTGTGGGGGGAAAAAAAGAGGAACAAATGTAATAATCTAAACAATAAAGATTTAATAAAAAAAATAATAAAAAAAAAGAAAAAGTCATTTCTGTGCCCGACGTGCGATGGACCAGCCACCCAGCACTTCCTAGAGTCTGGGTCCAGCCTCTCTGGGGTCCCGTCCTAGCTCCGGGGACCCACCCTCAGCCCAAGCAGCAGCCTGGTCTCTGGGGAACAGGGTTAGGTGACAGCTGAGACACGCCCACGGGGCAGAGTCTACTTCAAGGGAGGACAGAAGAGCCTGGGAGCGGCCGGCCTGGAGGGAGGTGGCCTCAGCCCCTCTGCAGAGGAGGAGGGCAGCTGGCCCATCTCCTGCTTTTCCCCTGAGGCCATCTGGCTGCGCCCTAACCTGCCCTTGCATGCCTGAGCTCTACATTGAAGCATGTCTTTCCCGTGGGAACACCCACTGTATCCATGTGGAATCACTGCAAAGCATGGGGTCCTCCCTGGAAAGAAGCTCAAAATTGTACTGAAATGGTGACACAGCAGCCTATCTTCTTGAGAAGGTCGCGGCAGGACAGCCGGCCCCGCACTCCAGGGGGGCAAGGTCCCCGCATGGGATGGAAGCCGTCTAGTCTAACCGCTGAGGCGCAGCCCGTTTCCCCTGCCTCCTGTGTGTGATCCGTCCTTTCAGCAGATCTGGAAATTGAGGCTCAGAGAAACCCAGGAACTTGTCCAAGGTCACAGACAGCAAGCGAGTCCGGCATCCGGAGCTCCAGCCTGACTGTCCCAGAGAGGCCACCGTGTGGGCCGAGTGCCGAGGGCCGCGGCCAGGACGCTGTGGTGGGAGGAGTGCGCTCGGCGGCCTGTTGCAAGCTCCTCTCACAGGCCCGCTGCCCCTCTACCTGTGTCATCTCGTTAGTTCTCATAATCTTGCAGACTTGAATATTCCAACTCTCATTTTAGCAATGAAGAAACTAAAGGTCAAAGGAAAATTCAAGAAGGAAGGTCCCCGGGCTGCGAGGGGCTGGGATTCCACCTCGACAGCCCTCACGGGTGTGGCTTTCATGAGGGGGCAGAGCTCCCGGGGCCAGGAGCTTAGGGGGACCCTGGGGTCCACAGGCGCAGGAAGGGGAGAGGTTGAGGCGTTGGGAGGGGAAGTAATTGGTCAAATGAGGAGTTGGGTTTGAGACTCCATGACAGGGGTGGGCAAACTTTTTGACTCGAGGGCCACAATGGGTTCTTAAACTGGACCGGAGGGCCGGAACAAAAGCATGGATGGAGTGTTTGTGTGAACTAATATAAATTCAAAGTAAACATCATTACATAAAAGGGTATGGTCTTTTTTTTTTAGTTTTATTCATTTCAAACGGGCCTGATCCGGCCTGCAGGCTGTAGTTTGCCCACGGCTGCTCCATGAGCTCAGAGGCTGCTGGTGGCTGGGCAGGTCTGTGGCAGGGGAAGAGAGAGGGTCCGGGAGTGACAGCGAAGGGGAGTGAGGGGACAGGTGAGTGCCTGGGAGGCCCCCACACCCCCCTAATCAGTGGTCATGGGAATGGTTCTGACCCAGAGACATCACACATACTTACCTATTGAACATTCCCAATAACTCGATGAAGTGGCATCACCATCCCCACTTTACAACCAGGAGACAGGCTGGGAGACAGTGACGTGCAGGGCTGGGACACAGACCCGGTGGGGACTCGCCAGCCCTGGCAGCGCTGGGCAGGGAGGCCCGGCCCCTGCTGGCCCCATGGGCACCACTGCCTGCACAGACCAGCCTGGCACTTGGAGGAAGCCCTGCCTGCTCCTGGGTCTGCTTGCCCCGCACACTTAAGCGCGGGCTCAGGCGCACCCCGCCCCGCCCCCACTCCCTGCATGGGCGCAGGCGTCCCAGGCAGGAGGGTCAGGCTCCACCAGCTGTTCCGAGGCAGTGACAGGGCCTCTGGGTGTGGCCCTGGCTCTGAGAGCTTCAGCAGGCGCTGACTGCACCCCGGGCCCCGCTTCCCTTGCATTCATGTCCCCTTCTCGCCAAGAAGCTGAGGAGTCCCTAGGAGCCACCATCACTGCGTGCCGGTGGCAGAGGGTGAGGTAGAGTAGCCCTCTCTCCCGTGCAGGGATGGTGGTGGTGGTGGTGGGGGGGGGGGGGCATGACCGAGATGTTTCTCTGAAGCCCCATGTTTCATCTTAAAACTCTGTGTAAGTTTCCATTCCCACAAAACACATCTGTGCTCTGCAGTGAAATGGTTTCCAAGTGAGAGCGTGGGCCCTGGTAGTCCGACAGGTTCATGTGCTCCCTCTTAATTCCAAAGTTTACAAAGCCCACTGAGACACCAGCAACGATTTTCAGCTAGACCGCTGCTCCCCTCCTCTGGGGGCTGCCCTCCCAGCAGACTTCCCTGCAGGCGGAGGGAGCCAGGGAGCGTGACCCACAGCAGGTCCGGCACCAGGGCACCCGCTCCGAACAGGCCATTGCTCAGGCTCCCAGAGCGCATGGCGGTCAGGACAGGGCAGTGGTTCAGGGCAGGACGGGGTTAGAGCAGCAGCTCCGACAGGCTCGTGTGCTCCCGCCTCTCACTCAGGGGTTCCTACCTGATACACAGCCCCAGCAGAGCAGCGCCTGGCACATTGCAGACGCCCAGCAACAGCCTGAATTATGCTTAATAATGTTTAGATCACTAGATTCATTGTTGAATGTAACATTAAAACTATATGATCAAAATATTGCAAAAGATTATTATCTCTTAAAAGGAAAGTAACAATTAATAGTAGAAAATATTCAAGTATTGTCTATTAGGTCTTGGAACCTGAAACAAAATTCTAGGTTAAGTTTTCAAAACAATAATGCCACATGGTCCCTGCCCAGCAGGGTATGGAAGGAAACATCGTGACATAGGAAAATAACTGCAAGCAGACACACACACACACACACACACACACACACACACACACACACACACACGGGAGCTACGAGAAGGAGACCAATGAACTAAAGTCATTTCTCCAGGTTAGGCAGCTCCATTTCCAGTGTTTGAGAACCCTCCTGTCCTCCCCCTTCCTGCAGCAATGCACAGGGCCCTTTGCTCCACACCCTCCCCGCACCTGCTCGCTGCTGACTGACGACAGTCATTCCCACCAGGCGGGAGGTGACATGTCACAGCCCCATGAAGTGCGGCAAATTGGTGTTTGGCCTGGCCCGTTGGCGCAACCTGGGCCAGCGCCACGTGCGAGTCTGCAGTTGGAAGGGCCAGTGCCTGGGATGGCGGGAAAGGAAGGACAGGCCAGACACTCTGATGCCACCTCCACCATCGGCCCAGCCGCACTCCTGAGCAGCCCCGTGGAGGTGACGCACAGTCGCACCCCAGAGACGCTGGGGTTCCCTCCAGGCACCTTTCCTGACCCGCAACCAGGCCTCCGGGGTCCTGCTCCTTTCCTGGCGGAGTCCTCTCGTCTGTACAATTAGAAGTTGGCCAGGCCCCTGCGTCTCGTCTCAAACTCCAACGCGCAGGCACTGGTCCTGCTGGATCAGGTGCTGATGCGCTCAGCGGGGAGCTGCCTGACAATGGATTTCTAACCCCCTCCCGCTCACTCTGAACCAACAGCTCAGGCTCTGCTGAACCCGGGGCCACGTTTCAGGTTTCAGGTTCTGATTCCGTGGTTCCTTGAACCCTGACTCCATGAGCACCCACTCCACTCCCTCCGGGAAACAAGCCTTCCATCGGGCGGAGAGTCCCAGAGCTGGCAGTCTGTCCATCTAGGAACCAGCAGCACAGACAGGTGCAGTGTCCGCCCCACCAGCCCTGAGCACGTGCCTGCCAGGCGCCCAGCTTGGGTCCTCTCCGGGCAGCACTGGCCCAGGCGGGGAGGACGTCACTCACCAGTGGGAGGACGGCACTGGCCCAGGCGGGGAGGACGGCACTCACCAGGCGGGAGGACAGCACTGGCCCAGGCGGGGAGGACGGCACTCGCCCAGGCGGGGAGGACGGCACTGGCCCAGGCGGGGAGGACGGCACTCACCAGGCGGGCGGACGGCACTGGCCCAGGCGGGAGGACGGCACTGGCCCAGGCGGGGAGGACGGCACTGGCCCATGCGGGGAGGACGGCACTGGCCCAGATGGCGAGGACGGCACTGGCCCATGCGGGGAGGACGGCACTGGCCCAGGCGGGGAGGACAGCACTCACTAGTGGGGAAGACGGCACTGGCCCAGGCTGGGAGGACAGCACTCACCAGGTGGGGAGGATGGCACTCACCAGTGGGGAGGACGGCACTGGCCCAGGCGGGGAGGACGGCACTCACCAGGTGGGGAGGACAGCACTCACCAGTGGGGAGGACGGCACTGGCCCAGGCGGGGAGGACAGCATTCACCAGTCGGGAGGACGGCACTGGCCCAGGCGGGGAGGACAGCATTCACCAGTCGGGAGGACGGCACTGGCCCAGGCAGGGAGGACGGCACTGGCCGATGCGAGGAGGACTGCACTGGCCCAGGCGGGGAGGACAGCACTCACCAGGCGGGGAGGATGGCACTCACCAGTGGGGAGGACGGCCATCACCAGGCGGGGAGGAAGGCACTGGCCCAGGTGGGGAGGACAGCACTCACCAGGCGGGGAGGACGGCACTGGCCCAGGCGGGGAGGACGGCACTCACTAGTGGGGAGGACGGCACTGGCCCAGGCGGGGAGGGCGGCACTCACCAGGTGGGGAGGACAGCACTCACCAGGTGGGGAGGACGGCACTCACCAGTGGGGAGGACGGCACTGGCCCAGGCAGGGAGGACAGCATTCACCAGGCGGGAGGACGGCACTGGCCCATGCGGGGAGGACGGCACTGGCCCAGGCGGGGAGGACGGCACTCACTAGTGGGGAGGACGGCACTGGCCCAGGCGGGGAGGACGGCACTGGCCCAGGCGGGGAGGACAGCATTCACCAGGTGGGAGGACGGCACTGGCCCATGCGGGGAGGACGGCACTGGCCCAGGCGGGGAGCACGGCACTCACTAGTGGGGAGGACGGCCCTGGCCCAGGCGGGGAGGATGGCACTCACTAGTGGGGAGGACGGCCCTGGCCCAGGCGGGGAGGATGGCACTCACCAGGTGGGGAGGACGGCACTCACCAGTGGGGAGGACGGCACTGGCCCAGGCGGGGAGGACAGCACTCACCAGGTGGGGAGGACGGCACTCACCAGGCGGGGAGGACGGCACTCACCAGGCAGGGAGGACGGCACTCACCAGGCAGGGAGGAGGGCACTCACCAGGCGGGGGGGAGGGCACTCACCAGGTGGGAGGACAGCACTGGCCTAGGTGGGGGGAGGTTAAGTCCCTAACTGCAGCAGGAAGCTGTCTTTCAGCAGTCGGGGCAGCAGAGTGACACCAGCCTTGCAGTCGCCCTCTGAGCAAGGGCCTGGCGAGGGTCCCATGGCACCCCCTTGGGGAACCTGCTTCCTGCAGACGCAGGAGGTTCCCGGCAGAAAGTGCCCTCGGGATGCCAGCGGGGCTTCCTCCGCTTTCAGGAAAGCCTTTCTCCGTTCCCATAGCAACTCGGGCGCTCCCTCCCCTGCTGTGCAGGGAGCCCTGAGACCATCTGCTAGTGAGAACCAAGTCACCGCACACCCACCTCATGTGGAATTTGTTAGAATTTGGGGGTCAAATGCCTTTTTAAAAACCCTCACCTGAGGATATTTTTCCCCTTGCTTTTTCAGAGAGAGTGGAAGGGAAGTAGGGGAGAGAAAGAGAGAGAGAGAGAGATAAAGAGAGAGAGAGGTAGAGAGAGAGACCCACTGGTTGCCTCCCGCATGCACCTGCCCAGGGGGTGGGGAGCGAGCCTGCAGCCCAGGTACATGCCCTTGACCAGGAAGCAAACCAGCCGCCCTCCTGTGCCGGCCACGCGCTAACCACTGAAATGGGAGCTACATGCTCTTTTCTAGTTCAGGCCACGTGCTCTGGTTTTATAAACACCTCCATCTGTCGCCACAGGCAGTGGAATAGGAGCCTGTAGTTCCTGACTCAGAGGCTGGGCCCGCCTTCCTGTGTGCCCCTCAGAGTGGGGGTCAGGCGGGCTGGTTCCCACCAAACAGAATGAGCAGTGAGCGTCCCCCCCCCCACACCCCACTGAGTCCCCCCACACCCCACCCTGAAGTCCCTGCACCCACACCCCACACTGAAGTCCCTGCACCCACACCCCACACTGAGGTCCCTGCACCCACACCCCACACTGAGGAGGTCCCTGCACCCACACCCCATACTGAGGAGGTCCCTGCACCCACACCCCACACTGAGGTCCCTGCACCCACACCCCACACTGAGGAGGTCCCTGCACCCACACCCCACACTGAGGTCCCTGCACCCACACCCCATACTGAGGAGGTCCCTGCACCCACACCCCACACTGAGGAGGTCCCTGCACCCACACCCCACACTGAGGTCCCTGCACCCACACCCCACACTGAGGAGGTCCCTGCACCCCACACCCCACACTGAGGAGGTCCCTGCACCCACACCCCATACTGAGGAGGTCCCTGCACCCACACCCCACACTGAGGAGGTCCCTGCACCCACACCCCACACTGAGGAGGTCCCTGCACCCACACCCCACACTGAGGAGGTCCCTGCACCCACACCCCACACTGAGGAGGTCCCTGCACCCACACCCCACACTGAGGAGGTCCCTGCACCCACACCCCACACTGAGGAGGTCCCTGCACCCACACCCCACACTGAGGAGGTCCCTGCACCCACACCCCACACTGAGGAGGTCCCTGCACCCACACCCCACACAGGTCCCTGCACCCACACCCCACACTGAGGAGGTCCCTGCACCCACACTCCACATTGAGGTCCCTGAACCCACACCCCACACTGAGGTCCTGGCACCCACACCCCACACTGAGGAGGTCCCTGCACCCCACCCCCATGCTGACATGGTGCAGTGAAGGACAGACTGGGAGCCGCCGGCATCGGCACTGGGTCTGTGTCTCCCTAGCGTTTCCGAAGGCTCCGGGTCGTGCTGCAGTCGGGCAGGTGGAGAGCCTGGTCGGTATTTACAGCATCACCACAGGCCACACAAGCCACCAACCTACACATGAGCTGCATTTGATCAAACATTTAATGAACTCACCCCTGAGGCCTCGGCTGGGCCAGACCCAGTGGTTTCAGGGCCTCATACGGCCTGTGGGCCGGGTCCCGGCTGTAGACAGAACACAGACCCGTCTCCCCGTCCTGTCACTTCTGGACTCCCAAAGGGCTCACCTCATTTCCCCGCAGCTGCGGGGCGTCCTGGCTGCGGGCCCGGCCCAGGCGGGGGTGCACCTGGCAGGCAGGTGTGCCTGAGCCACAGCTCCCGCGGGTCTGAAGGCCTGGGGCCAGCTTGGGACCCGCAGTGACTCCTTCCTCCTCGCCTGCCACACACGGGGAGGTTGGGACCCACGGTGACTCCTTCCTCCTCGCCTGCCGCACACGGGGAGGCTGGGACAGACCTCGCCAGGCCTCCCGCAGGAGGAAAGCCCTGGGCTAGGACACGGCACCGTCAGGAGCTGAGAGAGTGGGGAGGACATGTCGGTGAAGAGTCCAGCCATCCTCATCGTCACCTGCCCTGTTAACCACATGTCTGCCTCTCCTCCCAACCACATGGCAACCCCACGCCACGCTGCGGGGAGAGGGTGTGGGGGCGGGTGGGAGCTCGCGTCCCGTAGGCAATGCTGGTCACCTGTCAGACCTGACTGTGGCTTGGGGACCCGGATGGGGGGAGTGTGGGCAGAGACCTCATCATTGGGCTCACGTCCCCTTGGTTGTATTCATGGCTCAGCACGTGTCCACGGGGAGCCGGTCACATTGCCCCCCAAGCAAGTGCACTGTCCCCGCTCCTTGGGGCCGCGGGGAGCTGATGGGTGGGTGAGAGGCCTCCTAACCAGGATCAGGGCACATGGAGCTGAGACGACGTCCACTCCTCTGTGCCTGGGCCGGGTGGTGGGGCCCCTGGGCACAGGGCACAGACCACGGCCCCTTCGCACTGTCCTGCTCAACCGCAGGAACACGGGAGCTGAACACAGAGGTCTTCCCCACTGCAGCCCTGGGGGCTCCTTTCTCAGCTGCCAGGGTTCAGTGGACCCGGAAAACTAGGTCACAACGTGCCCCATCTGCTAGGAGAGGGTGAGTGGCACTTGTTCCCGCTCCTCTACCGGACGTGACGGTGACTCGTTGGCCTCGAGGCCCTTGTGGACATGGGAATCTGACTCAGGGCCAGCAGCAGGCTGAGTGGGAACTGGTGGGTGGAGCCTCAGCCACCCTGAGCCATCGGCCCTGGCCTGTCCCCTGACCAGGCTGCAGGCTTCCTTCCAGCCAGCACCGCAGCACCAGGCCTCGGAGGGCGAGTTCTTCCCCACCCCGCGTGCTGAGTCAGCTCGGCGGCTCCTTCCCGGGGTCCGGACCACGGCTTCCAGGGACTGGACTACAGAATTCCGCCTCTGGGGCTTTAAAAGTCAGCACGAGGGTTTCCTGGAGGAAAAGTGATGGATTGATGGGTGCAATTAGCTAGACAAAGAAGCAGAGTATTGAGTAGATAAAGCCCCAGGCCAATGGACAAACAAATGCTCAAAAAATCAATAAATCAGCACTTGTGCCGTGGCGCCCGGCCCAGAGCAGGGCTCTCTCTCAGGGGCGGAGGAGAGGGGACAAAACGCTGTGGGGGAGCCGGGCAGCCGGGCAGCCAGACCCCCATTGTCTCCTGTTATGATGGGATGCGGTGGAGGTGCTCTGGCTGTCACCGCAATCCTCTGTGGAATAAAATAAATGCATTTAGGCCATGGAGTGCCCAGCCTGTCACTGGGGAGGGACCAGGCCTGGCTCCTCTGTGTGAGGTCCCTGCACGCGGCTGCTCAGCAGCAGCTGCGAAGACAATCACTATTTCACAGAAACCAAACCTGCTTCCTCCAGGGATTAATCAAGACAAGGGCAACCGAAACCTCATTAAAACACGTCTGATCCCTCCCCGCTCTGTGCGCTCTGACCCGGGGCCTGGCTGGTCTCGGCGTCTCCCCAGCACCTCCCCGGGATGGCCATGCAGGCCTGCATCTCTCCAGTAGGGGAGCGAACACTTGTGAAGTCGGTGCTGGGTGCCAAGCATCACCGGGCAACGCCGGCGAGGGCGGGAGGCTGGTGAAGGGAGCACCACGGGTGGAATCCACGGCCAGATAGCGCCGCCGTTCCTACCCAACAGGTGGCACGTTTCCCCCACTTCTCCCCGAGGAGTCTCTGCCATGCCCAACCTCAGAGCATAGATCTTCTCTTTCTCAGACAAATCTGATTCAAGTTAGCACAGCACTTCCTATGAGCACAGAAAAGAAGTCGAAATAAGCAAGACAGGACCTCGCCCTAAACGATGACCGTGTGATGAGGGGGCTGATCAACATGGCAGCCAGAGCCCGAGGCCGTGCGGTGAGGACTGAGCACACGGGCTGGGAGACTCAGGCAGACTCCTGAGGATGTGGCCTCGCGCTGGGACATGCCATGGAGATGAGAGAGGGAGGGAAGCACATCGATCAGAGGAAGCATGAAGAAATCACCACCCATGGAAGCCTGTGGCACGTTGGCACGTTTAGGAAAGTGAGCCGTGTGGCAGATGGCATAGTGGGTGGGAGACAGGGAGACAGGCGCAGAGGCGCTGGGACTCGGGCCGAGGGAGGCCTTGGATGCTGCCGGTTTGGACCAGGCTCTTACGATTTGCTCATGAGAATAAAAATACATTTTGTATTTCTTTTGCACAGAAAACCAGAGGCCGCGTTCCAGAATGGCACTATTTGGTTTTGTAAACTTCCATTTAGTCCATCGCCTTATTTTAGCTCAAACATCCCATTTATCTCTTTAATGAAAACCATCTGTTCTGTCCTCAAAGAGCTGGAGGGGCGCAGTGAGGAGCGGCTGCTGTTTACCCTTTGCTGCAGGGAAAGTGTCCTTTCTGCTCCAAATTCCCTTCAGAGAAACAAATGGGCCCCCAGCTGCTGCAAAGCAAGAACGTGCTTCTAGAAATGGGGCCACCCTAACCCCGTTGCGTTCCGTGGAGTCGGGCGCAGGCGGGGCGGGCGGTGGCCACGCTTCTGCGGGTGGCTGTACCTCTGGAGGGACAGTCCCCGCGTGCCGCTCCGGCCACGTGCACGCTGTCTGGTTGCTAAGCCACAGAGCGCACACCTGGTGCTGCTTTCAGACGCGTTTTGTCGCTCCTGTGCTTGTGCCCTGCCAGACGGCAGCCCAAGCAGCCTCCGCGGCCTCCCCCGCGGGCTCTGCATCGGACGCCGAGGGCCACTGTAGATGAGGCCGAGGGCCGTTGGAACTCGCTGGAGAATTACACTGCACCGGCCTAACTCGATTAGATTTGACAGGAGGCCTGTGAGACAGGGTGGCTGTGACCGACTGTGGGGGTGCAGGTCTTCTCCTGGGGAGCCTTCGGATACGGAAGCACTGGGCGCCATCCTGGGGGAAAATGCCATCGCTCGGGGGCAGTGGCGGTGTGTGTGACAGATGTCACAGAGTGGCTGTGGAACCAGGCGTGGCCATTCCCAGAGCCGATGAGAAGGATTTCAGGAATCCCTGGAGAAACAGCGCAGAATAGAGGGCCCGGAGCAACCCGCCCAGGCTTCTGGGAAGCGCCTCAAACAGTGGTTCTCAGATGTGCCACCCCTCGCCATGGGGACGCGCCCAGGAAGCCCTGAGCCCCTGCACGCGGGAGCCACGTGGACGTTGGTGCAGCACCGTTGGAAAAGTCCAGGCCTCTGGGCTGGGTCCGCACGTGGCAGGTGCACACGTGTGTTCACGCCAGGTGTGTGCAGGAGTGGAATGGTCTGAACTGGAAGCCAGCCAGCGCCCAGTGCGTGAAGCTGCAGTGATGGACACGGGCATGACAGCACCCCATGCTCCCTGAGCCAAGATCTGCGCACGAGTGATTCTCCTCAAGTAAAGGCCCACTGGCGTGGTGACCCGCGCTGCTGGGGCCGGTGGCGGCTGTCCGGGGGGAGGGGAGACGGAGGAAGCACCCGGGGCGGCTGGCGTGTGGGGGACGCAGTGCCTTGATTTGGGAGCTGACTGCACAGTTACGTTCATTTGGTGACAATTCCCCAAGCTGTGTACCTACGACCTGGTCACTTTAAAAATATTCTTATTGATTTCAGAGAGGAAGGGAGAAGGAGAGAAAGAAGCATCAATGATGAGAGAGAATCATTGATCAGTTGCCTCCTGCAGGCCCCTACTGGGGATTGAGTCTGCAACCTGGGCATGTGCCCTTGACAGGAATCGAACCCGGGACCCTTCAGTCCACAGGCTGATGCTCTATCCACTGAGCCAAACCAGCTAGGGCCCTGGTAACTTTTTAAAAATATATTTTTTATTGCTTTTTAAAGAGAGGAAGGGAGAGGGAGAGAGAGGGAGATGTGAGCAAAACATCAACTGGCTGCCTCCTGCACATTCCCTACCTGGGATCGAACCCACAACCGGGGCTTGTGCCCTGACTGGGAATCAAACCAGCAACCTTTTAGTGCATGAGACAATGCCCAACACACTGAGCCACACAGCCAGGGTGATTGTTCATGTTTAATGCTACTGTGCTAGGGTAAGAAGTTGAAATTAATCCCAAACAGCATGGTATTAGCGAAAGAATAGATACAGATCCAAGGAACAGAACAGCCGGGATAGAGCCACACTCCTCAAGTGGACTGATCTTCTACAAGTGAGCAAAGGCAACTCATGGAGAAAGGATGATCTTTCTGACAAATGAAGCTGGAAGAAATGAAAATTAGATGCAAAAATAAAAAAAAAAGAATCCATTCTAGACACAGACCTCACACCATTCACAAAAATTAACTAAAAATAAATCATGGGCCTAGTTGTAAAAGGCAAAAACACACAATTTCTAAAAGATAGGATAGGAGAAGATCTAGTTGACCTTGAACTTAGTAGTAAAATTTTAGGTTCAACACCAAAAGCATGATCCATGACAGAAAAAATTGATAAGATGGGCTTCATTAAAATCTTTTGCTTTGTGAAAGATACCATTAAGAAAATGAAAAGACAAGCAACAGATTGAGAGAAAATATTTGCAAAACATGTATCTGACAAAGAACTCGTATCCACAGTATATAAAGTACTTTTAAAATTCAACAATAAGAAAATAGACAACCCTACTAAATTATGGGCAAGAGCTCTGGACAGACCTCTCTCTCCCCTGAGAAGATATACAGGTAACAGGTAATCACATGAAAAGATGCTCAACATTTTTATTAGAGAACTAGAGGCCCAGTGCATGAAATCTGTGCACTGGGGGTGGGGTCGCGCAGCCTGGCCTGCGCCCTCTCACAGTCCCGGCAGTCAGATATCCCTCTCACAGTCTGGGACCCCTCGCTCCTTACTGCCTACCTGCTCACTGCTCCTTAGCACTGCTGTGGAGGCGGGAGACACTTCCGCAACCGCCGCTGCACTTGCCAGCCATGAGCCTGGCTTCTGGCTGAGCAGCGCTCCTCCTGTGTTGAGCATGTGCCCCCTGGTGGTCAGTGTGCACCATAGTGCCTGGTCATTCTGGTCATTCCACCATGATGGTTGCTTAGGCTTTTATTATATAGACTAGGGGCCCAGTGCACGAAATTCGTGCACTGGGTGTGTGTGTGTGTGTGTGTGTGGGGGGGTGTCCCTCAGCCCAGCCTGCCCCCTCTCACATACTGGGAGCCCTCAGGCGTTGACCCCCATCACCCTCCAATCGCAGGATCGGCCCCTTGCCCAGGCCTGACGCCTCTGACAGAGGCGTCAGGCCTGGGCAGGGGACCCTCATTTCCCTCCATCACTGGTTCTGCCCCCAGCCCAGGCCTGATGCCTCTGGCCCAGGCATCAGGCCTGGGCAGGGGACCCCCAGACCCCTCCGATTGCTGGCTCTGCCCCTTGCCCAGGCCTGATGCCTCGGCCAGAGGCGTAGACCCCCATCACCCTTCGATCGCCTGATCGGCCCCTTGCCCAGGCCTGACGCCTCCGCCAGAGGTGTCAGGCTTGGACAGGGGACCCCCATCTCCCCCCGATCACTGGCTCTGGCCCCCACCCAGGCCTGAGGCCTCTGGCCCAGGAATCATGCCTGGGCAGGGGACCCCCATCTCCCTCTGATCGCTTGCTCCACCCCCCGCCCAAGCCTGACGCCTCTGACCCAGGCTTCAGGCCTGGGCAAGGGGACCATCATATCCCCCCAATCCCCGGCTCCACCCCCCACCCAGGCCTGATGCCTCTGGTCCAGGCATCAGGCCTGGGCAGGGGACCCCCAGCCCCCCGCCCAGGCCTGATGCTTCAGCCAGAGGAGTTGACCCTCATCACCCTCCGAACACCAATCACCAGATCAACCCCTTGACCAGGCCTGAGGCCTCCGGCAGAGGTGTCAGGCCTGGGCAGGGGACCCCCAGCTCCCCGCGGTTGCAGGTTCCGCCCCTGCCCAGGCCTAATGCCTCTGGCTGAGGCGTCCGGCCCGGGCAGCGGGGACCCGCAGCTGCAGCGGCCCAGTGATCATGGGCTTCGCCTTAGGCCCAGGCAAGGGACCCCTAGCTCCTGGGACTGCCAGCTTCGACCGTGCCCAGCTCCCATCGCTGGCTCCACCTCTACTTCCTGCTATCACTGGCCAGGGCGGAAAAGGCACCTGATTCTCCGATCATGGCTGGGGGTCAGGGCAAAGGTGGCCCCAGGGCCGCCTTTGCCCTGCCCCCCAGCTCTTAGCTCCCCCCTGGGTTTCCGATCACTGTCAGTGGCAGGGGACTTCTTCCTGCTTTCCCTTTCGCCTCCCTGCATTGTGCCTACATATGCAAATTAACTGCCATCTTGTTGGCAGTTAACTGCCAATCTTAGTTGGCAGTTAATTTGCATATAGCCCTGATTAGCCAATGAAAAGGGTAGTGTCGTACGCCAATTACCATTTTTCTCTTTTATTAGTGTAGATTGCAAATTAATCAATGAGATACCATTACACACATTTTCAAATGGCTAAAATCTAAAAACCTGACAATACAAGGCACTGACAAGGAAACTGAGCACAGGAAGTCTCGCTCACTGCTGGTGAGGATGCAAAATGATGCAGCAACTTTGGAAGATGGTCTGGAGTTTCTTACAGAGCCAAGCATCGTCTTACCACAGCCCTGAACAGCTGGCTCCTAAATACAACTGGTGAGTCGAAATGTACATCCACACATGCACCTGCCCAGAAATGCGGATAGCAGCTCCATCATATCACTTAGAACTGGGGGCAACTCATATGGCCCTTAACAAGTGAATGGAGACACTGTAGTCCATCCATACCACGGACTATTACTTATCTATATATATAAAAGGCTAAGCGACCGTCTGACTGTCCGACCGGCCGGTAGGTATGACGTGCACTGACCACCAGGGGGCAGACACTCAATGCAGGAACTGCCTAGCTGTGGTGACTTGGCAGTGGTGGTTCTCAGGTGATACACCCTGAAACCAGAGAGGAGGGAGCCCAGTTCCTCGTGGGGCCAAGCTATTCCACCTTCACCATGGGTTATGTTGTTGCTGGGGCACTGTTGGCCCCAAATCTGGTTACTGCACACGTGCGTTTGTGTTCCACATCCTGTATGACAGCAACTTTCCAGAGTGCCCTCTTGCACTGCGGGACCCCTCGGGGGATGTCAGAGAGCTGGTTTTGGCCTGATCCCCACAGGCCAGGCTGAGGGACTCCACCTGCTAAGGGACCTTGCTCACTCCACAGACACCCTTCAAGCCACAGCCCTGCCCCAGGTGGGGCCAGCCAGGGCGGGACCGAGGGAGATTGGCTCCAGGGCTTGTCTGGCCCGTCTTGCCCAGTCCCACCCCACCGGACACCTCCTAATTAATTTCCTTTCAATGTTCATGAATCTGTGCACTGGGGCGCTAGTTCAACAATTAAAAGGAATGAGTTAGCAAGCCACAAAGAGACATGGAGGAACCGTAAATGCATAATGCTAAGTGAAAAATCCAGTATTTTATGTTTCATTCTGGACAAAAGAAACAAAGGGGTAGTAGAAAGCCCAGAGGTTGCCAGGGGTTCGGTGGGGTGCAGTGGACAGATGAGGCACAGGGGACTTTTACGGTGACAGACTACTCTGCAGAGACCCTACGGTCATTGTGCTACACATTATGCATTTGTCCAAATCCTTAGCACCATGCAGCACAAAGAGTGAACCTTAATGTGCACAAAATAAAATTGTTTTAGGAGGGCCAGACGACCCAAGGGCAGAATGCAGGCGGTGACAGGCTGTGGCAGGCAATCTGGCCGCAGCAGATGCCTGAAGCAGCCTCCCTGGGAGGGCCAGGTGCCCATGCCGCTGCAGAACTAAGTGGGGATGGTGAGCTGCTTGCTCCTCTAGTCCATCAGGTTGCTCCCGGGAGCGGGGAGGGCAGAATGCAGGCCTTGCCATTGCATACACTGGGCATGAACCGCTCTGTGAGTAGGCGGCAGGTGGCCAAGCCAGCATTCTCTGCTGGGTCTGGGGCACAGAGGAGGGTGGAGGCCTGAGGGGATTAGAGTCAGAGACCATAGAACTCACGTTTCACTTAATATGTGCATTGACGTCGGTTCCTTAATTGTAATGAATGTACCACATCTATACCTATACCTATACCTATACCTATACCTGTACCTGTACCTGTACCTGTACCTGTACCTATACCTATACCTATACCTGTACCTGTACCTGTACCTGTATCTGTACCTGTACCTGTATCTATACCTATACCTGTACCTATATCTGTACCTGTACCTCTACCTCTACCTGTACCTGTACCTGTATCTGTACCTGTACCTGTACCTGTACCTGTATCTATACCTATACCTGTACCTATATCTGTACCTGTACCTCTACCTCTATCTGTACCTGTACCTGTATCTGTACTTGTACCTGTATCTATACCTATACCTGTACCTATATCCGTACCTGTACCTCTACCTGTATCTGTACCTGTATCTGTACCTGTACCTGTACCTGTACCTGTATCTATACCTATACCTGTACCTGTACCTGTACCTGTATCTGTATCTGTACCTGTACCTATACCTATATCTATACCTATACCTGTACCTATATCTGTACCTGTACCTGTACCTGTACCTATACCTATACCTGTACCTACACTTGTACCTACACCTATGCCTGCATTTATATCCATATCTATACCTACACCTATACCTACAGCTGTACCTGCATTTATACCAGGGGTGGAGAACATCTGGCCTTTGGGCTGTATAAGGCCCACAAAATCATTTGATCTAGCCCTGCCAAGGCATTAGGGCTGAGTTAATTAAATGTTTGACCAAATAGAGCAGGCTCATTTTTAAGTTGATAATTTTGTATGGCCGGGGAATGTTGTTATAAATATCCAAATGGCCCTTGGCAGAGGAAAGGTTCCCCACCCATATCTATACCTATACCCTTACCTATACCTATACCTATACCTATACCTATACCTATACCTATACCTATACCTATATCTATACCTATACTTATACCTATATTTATACTTGTACCTATACCCATACCTCTACCTACACCTGTACCTGTATTTATATCTGTACTGTTAGCATAAAAAACATTCAAACCAGTAAATAAATTTTGTGAATTTATTTGATCCAAACTGTCAACAAGGGGGGGAGCAGGGTCTCAACATATTGGGATAATATTCCAGAGAATGGTGGCTTTCCGCCTTGTTTCGTACATCACAATAGAAGGAAGAGACGTAAGTGGGTTACGTGAACTCCACTGGTGATGGATTAGGGAGGCAGGAGATAGCAAAGGGGGGGAACCTCTGGGATTGGATAAAAAGTAAAATGATAGACACACACTCCTTTACTTAGGTGGGTGCAGGATAGGGAACAGTTAACAATTAACTCAGTAAAATGAGGAGATTTGTGGTCTCTGCAGAGCAGTGCCTGTGCTTTGACGGGTCCAGGAAAAGGAAAATTACTTTGACATTCCAAGGATATGTTATCGCAGATGCAAAGGACAACAGGCTCAGTGAAGGTAAAGGTTGACCTTTGTCAGTGAAGATACCGGTCTAGGACGTGACTGCCCACCATCACTGCTTTTAGTTAAAGTTTAATTTCAGACCATCCTTTGTGACTACTTTAGGTCTACAAGTTGCAAAACTGCCACGCAGGCCTTCCCTGGGCTTGTCAGGTTAGAATGAAGCCTTTAACAGTCAACAATTAACTCAGTAAAATGAGGGGATTTGTGGTCTCCAATTGTACCTGTACCTGTACCTCTAACTGTACCTGTACCTGTACCTGTACCTCTAACTGTACCTGTATTTATGTCCACATCTATACCTATGTCTATGTCTACATCACATTTTGTTCTGCTCCCTGGGGAACTGATCCACCCACAAGAGGAAATTCTGGCGGAGAACACCACTGGGAGGGCAGCGTGGGTGCGTGATGCTGGCGAGGCCGCGGGACGTGTCTCCGCGGAGGGTGGTGGTTTCCTCCCACGCACAGAGAAGCACAGCACCGATAGGATAGACACGCAGTTTTAAATCCTCACGCTCTCACCTGGAGAGCATGGGATTGTCTAAGGAGCCAGGCCACAGTCCAGACAGCAGGCTGACTGTTCTCAGAGGGAGCTGGTGGAAGTGAAGAAGAGTGTGGATATCTATACTAATAAAAGGGTAATATGCTAATTAGACCAGACATCTTCTGGACATCCATCCGGGCATCCTTCTGGACAAAGGCACAATGGCGGGGGCCCAGGCAGAGGTGGTTAGGGGTGATCAGGTCGGCAAGGGAGAGCAGTTGGGGCAACCAGGGGAAGTCAGTTAGGGATGACCAGGCCAGCAGAAGAGGGCAGTTAGGGACGACCAGGCTGGCAGGGGAAGGCAGTTAAGGGTGATCAGGTCATCAGGCAGAGAGGTTAGGGGTGATCAGGCAGGCAGGGGAGCAGTTAGGGGCATTAGGCAGGCAGGCAGAGTGGTTAGGGGTGATCAGGCAGGCAGGTAGGTGAGCAGTTAGGAGCCTGTGGGATTGGGCCTAAACTGTCAGTCGGACATCCCCTGGGGGGTCCTGGATTGGAGAGGGTGCAGGCCAGGCTGAGGGAACCCCCCCTGGTGCACGAATTTTGTGCACCGGGGCTCTAGTAATATATGTGCTGTAGATAAAATTAGCAGAACTTGGCACTCCCCACAGAGATGTCATTTACTGGGTGAGAAACACTGGAGGAGAAGCAAGTTTGGGAAAGCTCAGTAAACGCCACTTTTGTTTACTTAGTGATACATACGTGAGGGATAGCTTTCACTTTAATCAAGAATGCTCTTTACCAGGACTTAAATGTGAGACGGGAAACCATAAAAATCTTAGAAGAATCCATAGGCAGCAAAATATCAGACATATATCGTAGTAATATCTTTACCGATACAGCTCCTAGGGCAATGGAAACTGAGGAGAAAATAAACAAATGGGACTACATCAAAATAAAAAGCTCTGCACAGCAAAAGAAACCATCAACAAACAACAAGAGAGCTCACTGCACGGGAGAACACATTTACCAATGTTATCTCCGATAGGGGCCTAATCCCCAAAATTTATAGGGAACTCATACACCTTAACAAAAGGAAGATAAACAATCCAATCAAAAAATGGGCAAAGGACTTAAATAGATACTTTTTGAAAGTGGACATACAGAAGGCCACAGGACATATGAAAAAATGTTCAAAGTCACTAATCATCCGAGAGATGCAAAGCAAAATGACAATGAGGTACCATCTCACACCTGTCAGACTGGCTATCATCAACAAATCAACAAACGACAAGTGCTGGAGAGGATGTGAGAAAAAGGAACCCTTGTGCACTGCTGGTGGGAATGCAGACTGGTGCAGCCACTGTGGAGAACAGTATGGCGTTTCCTCAAAAAATTAAAAATGGAACTCCCATTTGACCCAGTAATCCCACTTCTAGAAATATATCCCAAGAAACCAGAAATACCAATCAGAAAGGATATATGCACCCCTATGTTCATAGCAGCACCATTTACAATAGCTAAGATTTGGAAACAGCCTAAGTGCCCATAAGCAGATGAGTGGATTAAAAGATAGTAGTACATCTACACAATGGAATATTACACTGCTGTAAAAAAGAAGATATTCTTACCATTTGCAACAGCATGGATGGACCTGGAGAGCATTATGCTAAGCGAAATAAGCCAGCTGGAGAAAGATAAATATCACACGATCTCACTTATTTGTGGAATATAATGAACAACATAAACTGATGAACAAAAACAGATCCAGAGACAGAGAAGTGTTGAACAGACCATCAAACCTCAGAGGGAAAGCAGGAAGTGGAGATGTTAAGAGACCAACCAAAGGACTTGCATGCACAAATATGAACATAACCAGTGGACACAGACACTAGGGAGGTGAGGGCATGTGCTGGGGGTTGGGAGTGGCCAGGGAGAGGTAAATGCGGGGAAAAGGAGACATATGTAATATTTTAATTTTTTAAATTAAAAAAATCATTACTGTAAAAAACAAAAAACTTCTCATTTTCCTCTAGAATAAATCAGAGTGATTTTATACCAATGGGGGGAAAAAAGAATGCCCTTTATCGCCCTGGCCCGGTGGCTCCATGGGTTGGAGCGTCATCCTGTGCGCCAAAAAGGTGGTGGGTTATATTCCTGGTCAGGGCACTTACCTAGGTTGGGGGTTCAATCCTTGGTCGGGACGCATACAGGAGGCAACCAATTGATCTTTCTATCTCTCCCACTTCTTCTCTCTCTCTAAAAATCAATGAAAAAATATCCTTGGGTGAGTGCCGGAAGCCGGTCCATCCTTGCTGCTTGACACAGTCGCTGCAGGGAAGAAACATCTGCACAGCATATGTTTCAAGGGACCTGGCGTATATGGCATACTGTTCTTAATATGTTTGCTCCCTTTCTTAGCGCTATGTGTTTTAACCAAGGTCACCTCTCCGAGAAAGGTTGTTTCCCCAGGTAGGGATTTTTCCCTGAATTTAGGGAGGGGATAAAACCCCTTAACTAAGTGCCAGGCGGGTAGTTAATCACTTTAACTACAAACAATCACGCTTAAGCTACATAATCTTTACTCCCTGGAATGGAGATAAGAAATGCCCTAACCTTTGTAATAGAAATTGACAGGATTAAAATCAACTGGTATAAATACAGATGTAACAAGACAATAAACATCAGAACTTCGCTGGAGATCCAGACCAGAACTTGGCTGGAGATCCTGGCTAGAGATCCTGGCTAGGCTGCTGATCAACTGAACACTGTCTCCGTGTCATTCCTTCTTCGCCGACTCCGTCCATACCTTTGGGGACCCCTGGACCTGCTGGGGTTGGACCCCAGCAGGTGAGGATTATATAAATTTAAAGAATGCCATTTATTTATAAGTATTAAGCAAACAAGAGGGGTGCTAGCACACCATTTGCTTGAATAGAAGCTCATTTTTCTCATTATTTTATGAAACTCATTTGAGAAAATTACCTTTTAATATATAATTTGAGATCAGTTACTATAAATGAGCCTGGACTTCTTTGGTAATTTGTTGAGTATGAATAATGAGCTAGAGGCTGTTGGTTATATAACTGAAACAGCCACATGGTCCTATTTAAAGGCTGTTTATGGAAGACGGTCGCATGACTGGCAGAATCCTGGGGAGGCTCCCGGGCAATGGACTTCCACTCAGTCCTTATGGTGAACGGTACTCGCTGTTTCCTGACACGTGGGCCGCCTACAGACATGGCTGGAAGGCGGCTGTGTCGTGGAGCGCCGCTAGTACACAGGCGACAGCGAGGCAGGGACGGGAGCAGTGTTCGGGGCCAGCCGGGCCGCGCTGTTTCCTGGGGACCTGCCCGTGCACCCCGTGCTCCGTGGAAAGCCAGCGGCCGCGCTGCAGGCTCCTCCGCTTTCAGAGATGTTACCCACTCAATGGAGACAGTCTCTTTCTCCTCTAATTCCTGCTAATGATACATGCTTCGCACGCACATATTTTCATAAATATTCAACCTCAAAGCTCTTCAAGTAAACTCATGCATTTGCACGTTTAGGAATTGAGTGCCCGGGAGAAATCCCACGCCTGAGAGTCAGTCACGGGCTCTGCGTGGGTGGAGGCCAGGGCTGCGGGTGGGAAGCTCTGCCTGAAATGAGTGGCGGGCAGCCAGCTCTCCGTGTCCTAGCTCTTTGTTTTTGTTTTCTTCCGTGTTTTATTTTAGAGGCTGAACGTCATAATTTAAAACAACAGGTGCATTCATGTCTAGCTCAGGAGCAGGTTAGTAATTGGCAGCTTTCAGACGTGTTCTGAGACCGTGGCCGTCCGCAGCGCTGCCCTCGGCGGTGGGGCCGGCGACAGGACGGCTCATCCTGGACAAAGCGGCGGCTGCCGGGCTTCTCTCTGGTTCTCCGGCCTGGGCGCCTCCGGGTCTCTTTCCGAGAGAGAACCTGCCACGTGGAGGGCGGGCGGTGACGGCCTCCAGCTGCTACCTGCAGGGCGGCCCATGCTCACTGGACAGCCACGCTCCACAGTGCCCTGTTGTAGGTGGCGGGACGGCACCAGGTGTGAGACCAGGGGGCTCAGAGCAGACCTGGGTTCCGTGACCTCGGTACTTGGGTTCTGGCTGGGAAAGAATTCAGAGCCAGGACTCAAACTGTTAGAGAACATTGACGTAGAAAATCCTAGAGGGGGAGGAGTAGCTCATAGAAGAAGTGGCCCAGGGAACAAGTGACAGAGGCAAAGGAAGGGCCCTGGGAGCTCAGAAGGGAGGAGGGCAAAGACCTGGCCCCTGAGGGTTGAGGGTGGAGACGTGGGGAAGGTCCCCGGAGGAGCTCAAGGGAATACCCAGCAGCTGCCCAGGGGTGTCCTTTCAGGCTGTGGTCTCCCGGGTTGGTTGGCCAGCGCCAGGTTAGGGGTCATTGTCCAAGGCAGCTGGTCCCGGGCAGCCTTGGGGTTGCTTGCCTGGTTTTGCTGCTTTTCTGGGCCTGGAGCTGACGTACAAGGGAGGCCTGGATGTTATCTCCAGGGAGGAAAGGTCACCGTGGGGTGAGGTCCCACCCTCCCTCCGTCCTTTGCTCGGCCTCCAGGGCTTCCACCCCAGGACCTGCTGTGCCCGGCCCACCGCGCTGGCTCTGCCCATGTCTGTCCAGCTGCCTCCCACGTCACCAGGAGCAGGTGCGGCAGTTCCGGGCGGACTGCTGATGGCCTAGCCCGGGCCAGGCCCCTCCTGGTCCTCACCTGCAGAATTTCCTTCTTATTTGGGGAGCGCTGTGCCCAACAAAAGCTCGAACACCTCCGTCTTCGCCCAAGGTCGCTTTGTGGTTGGAGCTCCAGGAACACCCTGCAGGCGATGTTCCGGCCTGGCCTTTCCGCCTTTCTCTCCGTCACCTCTCATGCTGCCTGGGGTTTAGAGGTCCTGCCTGGGCCGAAGCCACTGCCAGGGACCAGGAGGCAGCCTGGAGCAGGAGGGCACCTGCTGGACACACAGAGCCAGCTCGCGGGGCTGGGGTCCGGCTCTGGCCCACCAGCTCCCAAGTTCTCCTACGTGAGAAAAAATGGAACGCCGTCTTGTCGAAGCCACTGCTACTTCCTATGCAGCAGGAATAAATTCTAATGCACGTGCAACGCCATGAATGTTGTGTCTTCAGGTTTTAAACAAGGTTAAAGGAGAACTTTAGTGTTAACATTACCAACCACCCTTAGTTCTCCCAGCGACGGGGTCCCCTTTCCTCTTACGGATGAGGACCTTCAGCTCAGGGACCAGCTGTCCTGAGCAAGGGCGGCAGGGGGGAGCGGGGGGACAAGCCGGGAGCCAGAGGAGCCTGACCCCAAGCCCTCTTCTCCTGAGGGGGCAGGGCAGCAGGGGCGCTCACCTGCAACCCGGCCCCATCGCCTCCTGCCGGGACCAAACCACGAGCACTGCACCCTGGCCTTCCTCCCGCGTGGCCCACTGGCCCCGGGGCCTCCGTGGTCTCTTCAGAGTGTCACCCTCGGAGCTCAGGCCTTGCTGTGGGGCTCCTGTGGAGGCCCGTGTCCCTGGGCCCTGGGCGGCCACAGGTGCGTGGCCTCAGGACCCCTTCATTGTCTTAAAAATTATCAGAGGCCTCAAAGGGCTTTTGTTTTGTGGGGATAATTTATATGTATTATTTTAGAAATGAAAACAAAAAGACCTTAAGATATTTAAAAATAACAATTAAAAACCCATTACTATTAATATAAATAACATTTTAAATGAAAATACTATATTTTTCAAAACATAAAGTTAGGGCCTGGCTGGCATGGCTTGGTGGTTGAGTGTCGACCTACAAACCCAGGAGGTCACGGTTCGATTCTTGGTCAGGACACATGCCCAGGTTGCAGGCTCGATCGATCCCCCAGTGGGGGGCGTCCAGGAGGCAGCCAGTCAAAGATTCTCTCTCACCATTGGTATTTCTATCTCTCCCTCTCCCTTCCTCTCTGAAATCCATAAAAAATATTTTCATTTGTTACAGTCCCTGTACTGTTGATTTAAAAGAAGACAGCTAGATTCTCCCATCAGCGTACAGGCTGGGCAGGGTGATGCGCAGACCCACCAGACGCTAGTAGCCCCCCCCCCACCCCCCCACCCCCCGTTGTGACACTTAAAAGGCTCCAGACATTGCCTCTTGTCCCGTGGAGGGCAGAGCCACCCTGGTGGAGAGTCGGTCCACGTGGACAGAGACAGTGGTGACGGGCCAGCAGAAGACGGAATTGGGCAGGGCCACGCGTGCCCTCCGTCCTGAGTCCGGCGCCCTCCTGGCTTCACAGCCTTGCACTTGGAGAGAGCGTGGGCCGGGCTCCGGCAGCCCAGCTCCGACGTGGCTCTGCTGCTGCCGAGCGAGCCTGGATCTGTGTTAACCTCCGTGTGTCTCCCTGTCTCCTCTGGGTGGCTGAGGGGTGGACCAGAGGAAGCATCCAGTGCCTGACGCAGGCCGGGCGTGGGGGCTTCTCTGTGAAAACGAGCTTTTGTCACCCTTTCTGCTGTGTTGGGAGGGGCAGGAGCAGGTGGCCCCGGACGTGGTCCTCCCTGGCCGCTGTCTCAGGGCAGATTTGGGGTGGGCGGGAGGGGCCAGGCGTTAGAAACAGGAGGGAAAGACCGCGAGGAAGCCGTGGGAAGCGACACTGAGTCAGAGGGATGAGCAAGCAGCACTGAGGTGCATTTGATTTCCCTGAAGAGGGAAAGGCGAGGCGTGGGCACCATGTGCCCAGGGCTCTGACAAGCCTGGCGGAAGGCGGCACACCGTGCAGCCCCCCACTTCACCTGCCACATCTGCACTCGGGGGGCCTCCCAGGTGGTGCCTTCTGCTAACGGAGTTTTGGGGGCAGGTGTGTGGCTCCATTGCATCCACACACCACATACACCTGTACACACTCACACATACATAAACACAAACACACACCACACACCACATACCACACACAGACTCATGCACATGCATATACCACACACATGCACCTACAAACACACTGCACATGCCACACACATGCAGACACGCACACACCACACATACTACATACATGCTCACAGGCACCCTCACACACATGCACACACATATTTTCACATATACGCACACACACACAACACGCACATTTTCCCCCAAGAGAGAATTGCTATATTAGGCTGTGCCCGTGAGCCTGAGACACACAAAACAGTAATCACTGGAAATGACTGCATACGGAGCTACGCGGACTCGGTGCCCTACTTACCTAATTATTCTGCCCTTGAGATATTTCTGTTTAAAGCCACCAGAAGAGTGTTGCCATAGAAACCTGCTGTGGGCTGCTGCTGGGCATCTCTGAGTGGGTTGAAGCACCATCGCCACCAGCCACCTGCGTTTCCCACCGCTTCCTGGGAAGTGGAACGCGCTGACGGCCGCTGGCGGCCCTGCCGTTCTGTGTGGCTCCCGCCTGCTCCCGAGGGGCCACGTCTCAGAGCCGCTGCGGTCCCTGGAGGACTGGACTGGAGTCAGAAGACCTGGGCCCGGCGTTACCAGAGATTACCTATTGGCAATGGCCTCCAGGCTGCCTGGAGCAGTGGCGGGAGCAGGGGCTGGCAGCTGTGGACACAGGGCCTGTCCGACCCAGCCCAGGCCCGGCCTGCATGGCGCCAACCCCGTGGGGCCCCCCAGGAGCCTCTGCAGGAGCCACGCCTTCCGTTCCCAGTTAGTCCCAGAGGGGATTTGATCTGGAAAGTAGGGTTCCCTGTAGAACAAGATGGTCCCAGCTGCTTTCTTGGATGAATAATCCAACAGTAACGAACTCCCTTTTCAAAGATTTCTAGAAGCAAACTCCTCCCTGTTTTCTCCGAAGGGAAAAGTAAGATACGTTTATCTCCTGACCAAAAGGAGAACTAACCTTGGAAACTGAGGAAACACTGCTGGGATCTAAGTGGTGCCTCACAGCTCGGGGCGGACAGGGAGGTTCTCGGTTAGGCCTGTCTGGGGCGGAGGCGGGAGATGGGGTCCAGGAGCCAAGAGGAGGGGAGGCCCTGAGGCAAGGGGGAGCAGGGAAATTTCTCCCACGCCCACACTTCCTCCTGAAACCCCCCTCTCAGGGCGACAGCCAGAAAGACAAGGAGCAAAAATGACACACATAAAACTGGACCCACGCTCTGCCTCCAGGCTGGGCAGACACGGACCTCAGGCGAGGCCTGAACTGAGGGTGGCACCAGGCCTGAGGCGAGGCTCCCGCCTGCCCTCCTGCCCGCCCCTCCCCCGTCTAACCTACCTCTGGGCCCACTGGGACCACAAGCCCAGTCCCCCTGCCCCACACCTGACCTGATGCTCCACTTGCACTTTCCCTCCCTCGGCAGGAAGCGTGGTTCACCATCATCTCGCCCCATTTCCCGATGACCTGAAATGGGGAGGGAGCCATCTCCGCGCAGCCTGACTCCGTCTTTCCAAGTGCTTTAGCCCTTTTCTGCCCCAGGTGGGGGTGCGGGGGGCTGTGAGGGCCCTGTGCCGGCTGCCGGCTGGGCAGGGACAGGGTGGGCATTCATTCCTATTTGTGGGTGCGGCGGGGCTCGGTGGGCAGGGCCCACAGATGGGCTGGGGTTTCCCATCCTGCGCTGGAAGCTCTTAGAAAGAGCCCCTGAAGGAAGTGCTCCCCACGGACCCTGACTTTTCCTCTGAAAGTTGAATCTGGCTTCAATGGTGCGACAGAGCATTAAGGTGTGCAGCCTCCAGCAACCCAGTGTCCCGGCCCCTCGGGCCCGATACAGGACGTGCAGTCAATCCCACTGTCACACCTGCTGAGACCGGGTGGGAGGAAGCCGGTGCAGGTCCCGAGGCCCCGGGGCTCCTCCGCTTGGCCTCCTCCACGGGAGCCGCTGGCTCCTTGGGACACCGATCCGGCTGCCCTCGGGTTTCTCGGGCTTTGGGCAAGGCTTTCAGACAGGTGGGCGCCAGCCTCCCCCCTCTCCCCTTTGAAAAGAGGTCGGTCCTGGGTGCGGCAGCTCTCGGCCTCCAGAGTCCCTGCCAGCCCCAAGTGCTCCACACCAAGGTCACAGTCAGAGGCTGGGAGATTCGGGGAGGGGTGCGGGGACCGGGAGCCCTCAGCCCACATGGCAGCCGCAAGAGGGGTTAGGAGGCACAGCCGTGGGTTGCCAGTTGGGCGTGTTTATGATCAGAACTCATTTCCATTGCTACTTGATTTTTGAGGGACCCCTGGGATTAATCAGAGCATGTTGTATTTTTTGAAACCCGTGTTCTCCCTCAGGGCTTCTCATGGCACGGCTTCCGTGAGACCCTCCTGTCCCTCCTAACGGACTTGACCCGCCTCTCCTCCTCCCTGACCCTCGCCCCGCACCTCCGCACCCTCACCCCTGTGCCCGCCTCGTGCTTACTCCCTGTGATGGGACCGGAAGGTGCCTTGGCGGTCGTGGCAGTCACGCTCTGTGTGTCTGCACCTCGGAGCCGTGGGCGGTTCCTGCGCATGAGCAGAGGGGCCCTCTCCAGGTTCGGGTTCCCGGCTCCCAGCCCTGCCCTGCACCTGCTGGGTGCCCCCTGCACGTCCCTACACCCAGGTGCAAGCGCGATGATTGGCAGACCTTCCTTTTTTAAAAAATATATTTCTTTATTGATTTCAGAGAGGAAGGGAGGAGAGAGAGATAGAAACATTAATGATGAGAGAGAATCATTGATTAGCTGCCTCCTGCACACCCCCCACTGGGGATCTGCCGGGAGCCGGTCCATCCTTGCTGTTTCGGGGGACCTGGCATATATGGCATACTGTTCTTAATATGTTTGCTCACCTTCTTGGCACTATGTGTTTTAACCAAGGTCACCTCTCTGAGAAAGGTTGTTTCCCCAGGTAGGGATTTTCCCCTGAAGTTAGGGAGGGAATAAAACCTCTTAACTGCCAGGCGGGTAATTAATCGCTTTAACTATGAACAATCATGCTTAAGCTACATAATCTTTACTCCCTGGAATGGAGATAAGAAACGCCCTAACCTTTGGAATAGAGATTGATAGGATTAGAATCAACTGGTATAAATACAGATGCAACAAGACAACAGGACTCAGAGCCTACAGACAGAACTTAGGAGACAGAACTTAGGAGACAGAACTTAGAACACAGAACTTAGAAGACAGAACCTACACAGAACCTAGAGACAGAAGAACTTCGCTGGAGAGAACATGGCAAAAGATCCTGGACAGAACCTCGCTACAGAACTTGGTTGGAGAACCTAGACAGAACCTGGCGAGCGAACCTGGCTGGAGAACCTAGCAAGAGAACATGGCTACAGAACCTGGCTGGAGAACCTGGAGAACCTGGCTGGAGAAGCTAGCAAGAGAACATGGACACAGAACTTGGCTGGAGATTGTGGCTAGAGATCCTGGCAAGGCTGCTGATCAACTGAACGCGGTCTCCATGTCATTCCTTCTTCGCCGACTCCGTCCACACCTTTGGGGACCCCTGGACCTGCTGGGGTTGGACCCCGGCAGGGATCGAGCCCACAACCCAGGCATGTGCCCCCAACCAGAATCAAACCTGGGGCCCTGCAATCCGCAGGCCGACGCTCCATCCACTGAGCCAAGACGGCCAGGGCCCCCTCTCGCCGCTTAAAGCCAACAGACAAATACTGATTTTACCTCAACACCAGCGGCCTGTCTCTCGTCGGCCTCCTCCTACGTCTGCTCTGGTTCCCCAGAAAGAGTCACGTGAATGACGGCGACCAGGAGAGACGGCGGGGGACTGGGGAGGAGGCAGCCGGGAGCCCTGAGAGCCCCTCGGGTCCTCTGAGGAGCAGAGGCCCGGCTGGGTTCAGCCTTGGAGGTTTCCCTGGGGAAACGTCGTGTTCGATGGGTAGGGGCGTCAGATCAGGTCAGGGGAGTCCCCGGCGAGCGGCACGTCTGACCCCATATGCGGCCAGAGGGGAGGCGGTGGTGGGAGAGGCCCAGCCGCTGTCCAGGCCACGGTCCCTGAGTGACATCACAGCAGAGGGGCGTGTTCCGCCTGAGACCCTCACCCTCGGCCGTGGTCGAGGAGCCACGGCCACGGTCCCCAGGTCTCCGGTCGGTTGTTCCGTCTGTATTCAATGTCTGCGCGGTGCGGTCTGATGGCCACAGCCCCAGCCGGGGATTTCCTCCGAGGCCGCCGCAGCCTGCCCAGGGCTCCATGGTGGACGATGGCCCCGAGAGCACAGACCCCCCGCTGTCGCTGAAGGAAGGGACGGGCAGTGAGGGGCGGGGCTGGGAGGCGGCAGGAAGCTCACAGAAAGGGAAGGGGACTCGGGACTCTGGTCAAGCTCTGCCCTGTCTGCTGCACCTTCACGCGTCCCCTTCCGTTCTCACGCCGTTGGAGCGAGCGCGACACGGTGTCTGTGCCTTGTCGACTGTGGCCTCCGGGAAACCAGGTGGACGTCTGTCTCCTTCCCTGGGCCTCGCTTCAGGCCTGGAACAGAGTAGAAGGGAATTCACTGTTGGTTGAATTTTCTGTAAAAATGGCCAGGAATCTGAAAGTGTGGACATGGGAGAAATTTCCCTGCTCCCACTTTCCTCACGGCCTCCCTTCCTCTCGGCTCCTGGACCCCGTCTCCCGCCTCCACCCCAGACAGGCCCCAACCGAGAGCCTCCTCGTCCGCCCCGAGCTGTGAGGCACCACTTAGATCCCAGCAGCATTTCCAAGGTTAGTTCTCATTTTGATCAAGGAGATAAATGTATCTTATTTTTCCCTTTGGAGAAAACCGGGAGGAGTTTACTTCTAGAAATCTTTGGAAAGGAAGTTCATTACTATTGGATTATTCATCCAAGGAAGCCACTAGGAACCATCTTATTCTACCGGTTTTATATGAACCAAATTCAAATAATGTTGCCATTAATGGGAAGATGTATTGAGTTAAGCACACACATGAGCCAAGTCTCCCTCCCGCTGAGTGGTGCCTGGAGAGGGGCCGTGCGCCAGAGCCCCCACTCACCGCACCCTCACCAGGCTGCCTTTCCACCTGTGGCCACAGTATGTGGCTCCCTAACGTGGATTTGCTAAAGGAGCTGACGTAAAGAAGCCACTGATCTCGCCTGTTTTCGGCGGGGTCAGCCGTCAGGGCACTCTCTCTCCTCCACACCTGCTTTATCCCTCGATGGCCAGGTCTGTGGTCTCGTTTAACGTCGTCCTTTGGCGGACGAGAAAGGGGCCACATGCTAACCTGATGAGCTTGGGGAGGCCGTGTGCGGCCTGGCAAACTCAGGAGACCTAACGTAACCACAAAGGATGTTTGAAATTAAAGCTTTCTAGCTCAAAGCAGTTCTGCCTGTCAGTGCTCAGTTCCAGATTGATCTTCCCTGACAAGGCCAATCTTCACCCTAACCGAGCCTGTCTGCTGTCGTTTGCATCTATGATAACATGCCTGATAACATGCCTGATAACGTGCCTGATAACGTGCCTGATAACGTGCCTGATAACATGCCTGATAACATGCCTGATAACATGCCTGATAACGTGCCTTTGCAAAACAAGCAGTTCTCCTTTTCCCAGACCCTCAAAGCACAGCATCGCTCTGCGGAGGCCGAAATCCCCTCATTGTCACTGTTACCGGGTTACTTGTTGACTGTTGACTGTCCTGAACCCACCTGTGTAAAAGGAGTGTGTGTCTATCATTTTACTTTTCAGCCAATCCCAGAAGTTTCCCCGCTTTGGTTTCTCCCGCCTCCCTAACCTGTCCCCCATGGATTTCATGCAACCCACTTACGTCTATTTTTTTATTGTAATGTATAAAGCGAAAGGCAAAACTGCCATTTTCTGGGGCATTTTCTGAATTTATTGAGATTTTGCTTCCCAGCAATTGTCATCAGTTTGGCTCAAATAAACTCATAAAAATTCTCTCAGGTTTGGACGTTTCTTAGGTGGGACTTGGGACCTGCGCTGCCCTCACCGGCCAGCGACTCTGGACGGAGCGCTTGGTGCCCTTGGCTGACCTTGTCCTTGTTCGGAGTATTGGCTGCCCCTCCTGGGGAGATGCGCCTACTGCCCTGCCCCTTGGGCGTCTGGCTTGGCCATGTGACTTGCTTTGGCCAATGAAATATGAATATGAGGGACCTGTCCATCTCAGCAGAAGCTGGGAGTGCCGTGTCCTGCTGGCTGTTTTCTCCTTCTCTCCATGTGAATTCCAGAGGCTGCTCTGAGCCGGGGCAGCGGGACCACGGTTCCGTGACCTAAGGCACATGTGGAAGAGTGAGAACGTCTTTGCTCTTTTCAGTGCGTTTGGGGCCTGTGTGTTCCCGAAGCAAAAGCCAACTCACCCCAACAGACACACGTCTGATTTCTTAGTTGACTCATTTGTGAAATGTGAGTTCTCAGACTCCCACCCTCAGGGCCCAGGTTCCCTGGGGCGGCGGGCGGCTCCTCAGCTTGGCTTGTTAATGCAAGACCTGGAAACCCGGAGGCTGTGCGGGATGAGACATGGCCAACCGACTTCTCAGGGCAGGAAAGAACGAAGCAGATGAAATAAGAGGCGCACGTTATGAGGCACATATGGGATTCAGGACGGAATCGCACAAGGCGATGGGGGGGATCTGGGGCAGTGACGGAGGGGGCCCTTGGGCTGGGAGCTGACTGCCCCGAGGAGCCCGGCCGGACGCAGCTGGGAGCTTCCACACTGAAGGCCTCGGGTGGGGGCAGGACCACTGGACAGAAACAGAAACCCGTGGTGAGCCCGGGAGGGGCTGGAAGTTAATGAGGAGCAGGCGGAGAGGTTTGACCTTTATTTTGTAGACAGTACGTAGCATAGCCATCCAGGGCGGCACGTGGTGGGATGTGTTGGAAGAATTAGAGGAAGAAGAGCTCACGGAGGCCCACTGAGCGTCACCGCGGTGCTGCAGGCCGGTGGCCCCGGGGGCTTCTCTGTAAATGCCAGACAGTCAGCATTTTAGCCTCCGAGAGCCACCTGGTCTCTTCAACTTGGCAAAGATCCCGCCAGGAGGGAGGGCGCTGTGCGCAGGACATGCCTCTGTCCCACTCTGCTCTGTGGGCCCGGGGAAGGGGGGCAGCTGTGTGCTCCAGGGACAGGCTGGGGGCCTGGAGAGGGACCAGAGGGGATGTCCGACGGAGAACTCGGGAGGCTGAGCAGTTTGTGAGGGAAAATGACGGCCACTGGGGCGTGCTGAGTCTGATGTGAAGGGAAGCGAGAGGGTGCGGAGGGGCCGCGCCAGCGGCTGGTGCTGCGGAGGGAGCTGGTGGCAAGAGGAAAAGGCTGGGACATGTATGACTCAGCGCAAGCCACCGACACTCCTGAGGAGCCGTCCCACGCCCGGACAGCTCGCGGAGGGCCAGCCTCGGTGTCCCCACCAGCCGGCCACTGTCCGTCCTCTGGAACAGCCGGCGTTCTGGAGACAGGTCGGTGTGGGTCATGTGCTTGTTGGCCAGGTCCCTCGGTTACAGCTCCTCCACAGTTTCAGCGGGTTCCTGCCCCCCACACCCCCGCTCCCGGCCCCTCCCACCTGTCAGAGCTGGAGGGACTTGGGTGGGCGCCCTCTTAGCAGTGTCCTGCCTGTTGCGTTACACTCGACCATTCTAGGACAGCTACAGTGACTCCTTCACACCTTCGCCAAATGGTTATACATTTGAAACAAGTGGCTTTGAAGGCAAGGTTCATTGTCAGAAATTCGTCCTGGCGGGAACGGCCACGTGACCCCACAACACATCTGTGGCTGCCCGGCCCTCCTTCTGGGCTTCTCTCGGCCGCTCCAGCTACATCCGTGCTGTGACCTTCAAGGCCGCTGGGCAGGTGCGTCACCCACACGGGGGCTGGCTCCGCGGCCCAGGCTCCCAGGCAGAGGGGAGGCACACACTCCTGGCGGAGCCGGTGCGGGGCCAGGGACGCAGCGGAGGCCACGCCACGTGAGATGGCACGTGGAGAGGGTCAGTCTGGCTGTCACTTCCCAGGCGGTCACCCTGAGCCGCTTGCTTAACTCCCGGGGGCCCAGGTCCATCATCCGGAAGATGGGACAACGCGACGCCACGCTCTGAGGGGAGGCAGCATCCGCTACTGTGGGTCCCCAGGGGCAACAGAGCCGTGGCAGCCAGAGGGCAGGCCGTGGGCTGAAATGAAAGCGCGGGACCAGGACCCCAAGGCAAGGCCAGAGGGGCGGACACGTCCAGGCTCAGACACGGCGTCGGTGGGAGACACTGAAATGTGGTGGAGAGCACAGGAGGAGGCCAGGAAGGAAGCAAGGACAGGGGGCGGGGCCGGAGAACCTGCTCCCACAGGCTCCTCCCTGGGTGCAGCCCCCTGGGGTGGGGTCCTCCTCCCGGGAGGAGCATGGAGGCACCGGTCTAACCCTCCCCCTTCTCCACCAGGCCATTGCTCCTCATGGCTGTGGATTGTGCTGCTGGTACTTTCCTTCAGACGCTTCCAAGTCCTTCTTTCATAAGGAAAGCACAGTTCACACACACCCCGATACCGTGGGGTCTGACGTTAAGATGTTTACCCAGCTTTCTACCAGATTCTGGACAGGACGTGTAAACGCTGACACACCTCATCACGAGTTACCTCCTCCTCATTCACTACCTCCTCCTCCTCCATCACTACCTCCTCCCCAGTCACTACCTCCTCCTCCTCCATCACTACCTCCTCCTCCATCACTACCTCTTCCTCCTCAATCGCTATCGTGCAGGCGGTGCCCCTGGGTCGACCGTGGGGGGTCAATGCCCAAGTTACTCTGCACAGTGTGTGGTGGACACGGTGCAGAAGCAGCGCGAGGGCGAGGCCTGAAAACCTGAGCCAGAGCAGCATCATCTCCCCGCCTGGGCCCACCTGGGCAGCCCCTGAGTTCGGGGTCTTCAGTGGCATTTCTGGGTGTTGGACCCCTGCCGTGAGGGTAGGACCCAGATGCAGAGGGACCCCACCAGCCCTGGGGAGGGGTTACCGAGTGGGAGCAGTGTCATCGTAGGGACCACACTCCGAGAACGCCGGTGGGGACCCACCTCCCTCCTGGCACCACCGCCAGGGCCTCTGCTCAGACTGGCTGCCTGTGCCCCGAACCCTGACCCGTCCCCTGGGAGCCAGGCTGGGAAGTGCCTGCCGACCTCCCTGGATCCGCATCCTCCAGTCCATGTGTTTGCTTTTTCAGCCTGAAAAGCCAGTCACAGTGAACTCTCACTGACGATGGAGGAATCGTCTCCCGAGATGGTGTGGGCATCGCTGGAGGCCGACCTCCTCCCCGCCCCCCAGCGGGGACAGGTGCCCCTTGTGAACCTGGTACAAGGGCCCAGCATGGCCACAAGAGCTGGCTTCCCTGTGTTAGATCCTCCCTGAGCTAAGGGTGGGGACACTAGACACTCACCGCAGACCACACACAGTCCCCGCCCGTGGCTCCCTGTCCCCAGCCAGCGGCGGGAGGTGGAGCCTGCGTGCCCAGCGTGTTGCGTGTGAGCGGCACTCCATGTGCTTCGCTGCGTTTGACTCGCTACGGCGTTGGCCAGCAGTGTATTTTACCATCTTCATCTTTCACATCGACTATTCCCGAGCCTCAGACTGTCTGTGTTCCTCTAACCCCATCTCTTCCCTCCTGCCTGCCCGTCCTTCGCCTGGGCTGGCCCCCAGCAACCGCAGGGTAAATGTGGTCTTCGGTGCGACCAGGCATGGCCCGCGTCTCAAGGACCCGCCATTCCTGTCCCCTCTCCCGACTCCACAGTCACACTCACTATCTCCACGGGCTCCGGACCTGCACGCGGATCCTTTCTGACCGAGGGGCACCCCCTTTCTGACCGGGAGGCACCTCCTTTCTGACCAGGAGGCACTAGTCTCCTGTCTCCACTGATGAGTAGACCTGTAGCCTCAGGTAGCTGACTTAAGCCCCGGATGTCTCCTTGGTGAAATGGGATCATCATAGGCCCTTCTTTCAGGGTGAACTGTGACGAGCAGTGAGTTATTAACGCCAAGTGCTGAGGCCGTGGCCTGCACACTCGGTGCCGGGGAAGCGCCCCCATCCTGCCCCTGCGACACTTCTCTCCTCTGAACACACCCACTCGCCTCCCCCGTCAGCAGGGCCTTTGTGAGGACTCGGCTCCACATTCCGAAGGCTGTGCTTCCTCCCCGGCCGCTGTGCGTCCTCGATTCTGTATGAACAGTTTCTAGTGACGTCACCCAACCGAGTGCTTTGTTACTCGGGGCCTCCCCGTGCCTGTGAGCTCCGAGGTACAGGCCATTTCTGACTCACGTTTGGTCACAGGCCTCCTAGAGTGTTGAGTCCGTAGTCTCTAATCCGTATTATAGGAAAACACCCAAGCAACACAGACGCTGGGGCCAACCGCTGGCTCTGCTGCCTGCCTGCTCCCAGGCCCCTCACTCAGCCTCCCACCCAGATCACGGCCAGAACCACCAGAGCCGCTCACGCCCCGCACCTGCGCCGTCTCTGGTGGATTTCCACTCCCTTGAGAAGCGCCAGCCTCCGGACCACGGCCTCCAGGTCTTGCAGGTCCTTGACGAGGGCCATGTCGTCTCCCTGTGCTCAGGTCTCCAGCTGCCCCACCCCCAGCTGAGACAAGGCACTTCCACTTGCTCCCGCCTCTGTTTGGAATGTTATTTCCTATGCTCCTCCCACTGCTCCTTACTGCACATCCATCCAATCCCGGGGCTGACACCACTCTCCCTCTCCTGTCCGCCTCTCCAACCCCTCAGCTACAGGAGCCCTTGTCATCCAGGTGCCTGTCCCATCACTCGCGGATTTCCTGACGGCCTGGCCCAGGTCTGGAATTATCCATCTGTACTGACCCGTCCCACCGGGTGGGCTCTGTCTGCTCGCTCCCCATGCTCTCCGCATCGGCCGCAGCGTCGGTGCTCTGCCGACATGTCTGACAGGCATAGATCATAATCAGGTCATGCTCTGTGTGTGTCAGAGAGGGTGGGACAGCTGCAGCATCATGCTGGCCTCGCCCCTGCCTCCGCAAACAGGCGGGTCCCACCGCGAAAGCTAAGCCAGCGCATGGGAAGCTTCTGGACGTTCTGGAAAGTACGAACCTAAGCTGCCTGGCAGGGCTCACCGGGCTGGAGCATCGTCCCGTACAGCAAAGGTGGTGGGGCCAATGCTTGCTCAGGGCACGTGCCTAGGTTTGAGTGCATATGGGAGGCAGCTGATGGATGTTTCTCTCTCATATCGATGTCTCGCTCCCTTCCTCTCTCTAAAAATAAATAAATAAACATATACATACATGCATATATATCCTCGGGAGGATTAAAAATGCCTACTTAAGAAGTAATTAAAGAAGTGAAGGTGACACGCGTGGACGGGTGAGCAGAGGGCCTGGTTTCCATGACCCGGCAGTGAATGTCGTGCCACTGGCTCTCTGGGAGAAAGAGCGAGTCCTCGGTGAAGGGAGCGCGAATCATTACTACTGTGTTTTGTCGTCCACCACGTGTAACCCCACAATCACAATCTGCAGCTCTGTTAGAAGCTGTGACCGTAGCAAGTCATGTCCCCTACCCATTTCTTCCTGCTGCAATGAGGGTGTCAGTCTGGATCACTTAAACCCCGTTCGGCCCCTCTGTTGGAGCTATTCTTTGATCTCTACCCAAGATGTCAAGTTCTTGCTGGGTCTTCATTCATGTGCCTCAAATCTAAAGACTTGAATGGTCACTCTCTTGGGTGACCTTCTCTCCCTTTTAGTTTTTTATCTTCACCTGAGCATGTCTATTAGTTCTAGAGAGATGGGGAGGGAAAGAGAAACAAGACAAACACCGATGTAAGAGAGAAACATTAGTTGTCTCCCATATGTGCTCGACTAGAATCAAACCCCCAACCGATGTGCCCTGACCAGGAATCAAACCTGCGGCCATTCAGTAGAGAGGATGACACTCCAATCAATGGAGCCACCGGTCAGGGCCCTTCTCTCCCTTTCAATCATCTCTCCTCTTTGATACCCTTTCTGAGCAGCCCGCCCCCCAGCTTGGTGACCTCTGCCATTTTGCATCGCACTGCCATCCCTTCTCCGAGGCCACCAGAGAAACAATCTGTCCTATGTGGCCCTCAAGGAAAAGTTGCCCGTAACCAATCTAATAAATGCTTTTTACCCCCATGGGAGACTTTTCCTACAATGTAAATGCATCTTCGGCGATTATGGCCCCTCCACCTGCCTACCCTTCTCAGCCATCGCCTTGCTGTGCTTGCCGTGGCCGGGCGAGGTGGGGTCTGCGTGGGGCGTTTGCCGGGCGAGGTGGGGTCCGCGTGGGGTGTTTGCCGGTGGAGGTGGGGTCCGCGTGGGGCGCTTGCCGGTGGAGGTGGGGTCCGTGTGGGGTGTTTGGGACTCAGGTGTGGTGGGGACGAGTCTTACCACATTGCCTTCACTTCTCACTGGCACCCATCCCTCTGTATCGTCCTAATCACTAGATGTCTCAGCTTTTTTTTTGTTGTTGTTGATCCTCACCTGAGGATATTTTCCCACTGATTTTTAGGGAGAGTAGAGGAGAGAGGGAAAGACAGAGAGAAACATTGATGTGAGAGAAACACACTGATCGGTTGCCTCTTGCAGGAGCCCTGACCAGGGCCCTTGACCACAATCTCATCCGGGACCCTCTGGTCCCAGGCCGGCGCTCTATCCCCTGTGCCAAACCGGCCAGGGCTGTCTCTACTTCTTATACGTAAAGTACGGCTCCTGGGTCTTGTGCCCAGGGGCCTCTCTACTTTCAGAACGCTGCCGGCGGACACAGGCACGAACGTCTCCTCCCCTCACAGCTTCGGGGCTGCGACTGTTGGAACAGCAGTCCATCTACTGTAGACAACCCCGGAGTTGTCCAGGCGCTCAGAAGCACGGGGGCCAATCGCCCATGTTCACTCTGAAGACTGTGACATGCCAGCAGACACACGCTTTTCTCTCTCTCTCATAGTTTGAAATCCGGGTTGGAGACTCAGGGTGCATAGGCAATGGGATAAGCCATTTGCTCCTCTCCCTCCGGTCCGGTCCGGTCCGGTCCGGCTGCTGTGTGGCAGCGCTTTGCTGGAGGCAGAGAGGCCTGGGCTGAACCCCGCCCTGAGCGGGAGTTCTAGAAGAGGATCCCCAGCCAGGCGGAGCGGCTGCGAGGTCTGCCCGCGGGGCCAGCCTCAGCTGCCCTCCCAGCCCCGTGTGGCCATGGCCACCCTGCGGCCACCCCTGCAGACCCAGCCTGGGAACAGGAAGGTGAGAGCTGGGACCCCCGGTCCGCTATTTCTAATCCAAAAAAACGGAAGGTGAGTCAGCCCCAGCTAAACGCAGTCCTGCGGGGCGCTCCTTGTTGGGCAACTGCCCCTGGCGTTGTTTTTACAGAGAAATGAGTGAACCCCATGGTTTGCAGCAACACAGAGGCGCCCTCTCCCCGCTTCTGGAAATTCAAAGCCTCCGACGTGGGCAGAGTCAGGGAGGAACCTGTTCGCTGTGCCTCTGCTTTGCGAGAGGTTTTCCTGCGCTTCGCCCGGCGTCCCGCCTCCTAAAGTCTGCGGAGGCTGCCGAGGCCCCAGCGGGGGTGTCACAGCAACGCTGATTGGCTGCGGAGGCGTTGTTACAGCGCCGCTGATTGGCTGCCCGCGGTGGCTGGGCTTTAAATGAGACCGGCAGGCGGAGGGAGCCCGGGTCTGAAGCATCTGCGGGCAGACAAGGCAGAGCGCTCGGCTCCCAGCTCCTCCAGCTCCTCCCGTCTCCTCCTGCCGCGAACGCCAACCCGCAGCAAAGATGTGCAAAGGTCTGGCGGGGCTGCCCGCTTCCTGCCTGCGGAGGTAAGACGCCTTCAGCCCGTCCTGCCACACGTGGCGGTTGCACAGCTGCGGTGGACCCCGCTCTGTGGGTTAGGCTCCCCGTGGCCAGTGGGGCTCAGCGCCCGCCTTCCTCCACGACGAGCTAGAGACGGTGCCCGAGGAAGTGTGTGCTCCCCGATCCGGCCCCTCTGTGCGCTGTGACTGGCCTTGGTCTGAGGACCCAGCTCGCAGGGAGCAGGGCGGCCAGGGTTGGATGGCCCGCTGGGCTGCTGTGTCTCAGCTGTGATGGGTGCTGAGCGTCGCGGAGCTCGACTCAGGCCAGGGCTCTGGAGGGCAGACGCTCTAGGTCCTGTGTAGGGGAAGGCACCCAAGGTGCGCGGTGGCACCTGCTGGGAAGGCTCTGTGCTGCTGTGTGGGCTGAGGGTCCCTCCCGCCTGTGTTCCCTGAGCAGATACTGCAGTGACTGCAGCTCCAGACCACATCCCCTGAGCCTGGTCACAGCGGGGCTCAGGCTCAGGCTCAGGCTCAGGGCTCAGGCTCAGGGCTCAGGCTCAGGGCTCAGGCTCAGGGCTCAGGGCTCAGGCTCAGGGCTCAGGCTCAGGCTCAGGCTCAGGGCTCAGCCTCAGGGCTCAGGGCTCAGGCTCAGGGCTCAGGGCTCAGGCTCAGGGCTCAGGCTCAGGCTCAGGCTCAGGGCTCAGGCTCAGGGCTCAGGCTCAGGCTCAGGCTCAGGGCTCAGGCTCAGGGCTCAGGCTCAGGCTCAGGCTCAGGGCTCAGGCTCAGGGCTCAGGGCTCAGGCTCAGGGCTCAGGGCTCAGGCTCAGGGCTCAGGCTCAGGCTCAGGCTCAGGGCTCAGCCTCAGGCTCGGGCTCAGGCTCAGGGCTCGGGCTCAGAGCTCAGGCTCAGGGCTCAGGGCTCAGGCTCAGGGCTCAGGCTCAGGCTCAGGCTCAGGGCTCAGGCTCAGGCTCAGGGCTCAGGGCTCAGGCTCAGGGCTCAGGCTCAGGCTCAGGGCTCAGGCTCAGGCTCAGGCTCAGGGCTCAGGGCTCAGGCTCAGGGCTCAGGCTCAGGGCTCAGGCTCAGGCTCAGGCTCAGGGCTCAGGCTCAGGCTCAGGGCTCAGGGCTCAGGCTCAGGGCTCAGGCTCAGGTTTAGGCTCAGGCTCAGGGCTCAGGCTCAAGCTCAGGGCTCTGTGGAAGGTCTCACCCTGCAAACACTGCTTTATCATGTGCTGCATCTTTAAAAGAGTCAGTAAATGCTTCCAGGGAATGCTTCCCAGTGAAGTGAAATGAACCCCCTATTCCATGAGCTAATCTCACCGCGAAGGGCAGGAAACCCTCCCGTAGACAGAGCACCCTCTTCTCATCTCCCTGCAAATGGCAATCACCTTCAGTTCAAGTTGGGAATCTCCCAGAAGGCACCGTGTTCTGTGCATCCTGGGCGCGGACTTTCCGGGGCTCGGCCACTCAGGAGGAAGGAGATTCCCTGCTCATGGGCTCCGGGGGCTTTGACGGGAAGCAGGAGGGTCTGTCAGAAAGTGAGATAGTGATCCCCCAGCGATGCCTGACCCCAATGGAGCAAGACTCCAAGCTTCACTAACTCAGAAAACTGTGCAAAGCAGGGGGGTGGGCGGCAGGTGTGCTTGCAGAGGAAAGACTGCCCGGGGCGGGGAAGAAACCCCAGCCGGAGGGTGAGCTGTTGCTCTGTCCTCTCTGGGAGCTGCAGACCAGCGAGTCCAGCACTTCATTCCAGCTCTGTGCCTGGGCTCAAGGTCACACTGGGGTGTGTGTGTGGGGGGGGGGGAGGGTGCGGGCAGAGCAGATGCAGGTGTCTTGGCTCCAGGGAGCCATGGAGTCCTCATGGTTTTTATCCTCGTGTGGCATGTGCATGGGCCACCTCTGCATGAGGGGACGGTGTGGTGATCGGTTCCCATCAGAGCTCAGCAGGCTGTTCTGGCGAATGCTGTCCACTGATAGGGTCCCCTTAGCCTCAGTCCCACAGCCTCCTCGACGCCCTCTTCTGTCATTACAGAGGAGCCTGACCTGGACCAGGTGGGGAGGCAGATGAGGGAACAGTCCTGTGAGGGAGGGAGGACACTGCCAGGGGCAGCCCCAGAACAGCGAGAGTCCCGTTTCCTGGGGAAACGCACCTGGACACACCCCTGACAGCACGGCTGTGAGATGCAGCTCATCACCCACGGCTCCGCTCTCCTCCCTCTGATAGCCCTGCACTTCTTTTCAAATGACACTTCTCTTATAAAGCGATTTCTGGGCTCTTATAATGAAGGCGATCTAAGTAAAGGAATAATCTATATAATAAAAGCCGAAGCGATGGTTACAGCGGAACGACCAGAACGACCAGTTGCTAGGATATGCACTGACCACCAGGGGGCAGACGCTCAACACAGGAGCTGCCCCCTGGTGGTCAGTGGGCTCCCACAGGGGGAGTACTGCTCAGCCAGAGCCAGGCTCACAGCTGGCGAGCGCAGCGGCGGTGGTGGGAGCCTCTTCCACCTCTGGGGCAGCACTAAGGAACAGTGAGCTGAGCAGTAAGGAGCAGTGAGCAGGTGGGCGGTAAGGAGCAAGGGGTCTTGGACTGTGAAAGTGATGTCTTAGGCGGGTCTAAGCCGGCAGGTGGACATCCCCCAAGGGGTCCTGGACTATGAGAGGGTGCAGGCCAGGCTGAGGGACCCCCCTTCCTGGTGCACAAGTTTCATGCACCAGGCCTCTAGTTAAAGAATAAGAAGGTTGAGCTGGAAGGTCCTTGTCTCTGAGTCCTGTTCCTGTGACTCTGGCTGCCCACCTGTGACTCTCACTTGCTTCTCTGGGTTCTTTTGAAGCCCCCAGTGCCCTTTAAGGTGTAAATGTCCCTGCAGTGCAGAGAGTACAAAGGAAAGCAGTGCAGCTGAGGAGCTGGGGCTCACTGTCCAGCCCCCTGCCAACCGCACACCTGGCACAGGTGCAGGGTGTAGGGCACAGGGCACAGGGTGCAGGCATAGGGTGCAGGGCGCAGGGTGCAGGGCGCAGGGCACAGGGCGCAGGTGCAGGGCGCAGGCACAGGGCACAGGTGCAGGGCGCAGGCACAGGGCGCAGGTGCAGGGCACAGGGCGCAGGCACAGGGCGCAGGGTGCAGGCCACAGGGTGCAGGCCACAGGGTGCAGGCCCACCTCCCTGGCCTGGAATCACAGGCCACCTTCCCCAGTGCCTGTGCATCCCGGGCCAGCAGCCAGCGGTGGCAATAGCAACTTCTGTCCAGGAGGTGGCACCACAGGAAGGGACCCTGTCAGCCCCTGCAGTTTCCCAGTTCCTAATCTCCAAGATCGGCACGTTTTCAATGGGCTTCTGTTGAAGGTCACACATTCTGTTGAAGGTCACACCTTGTGCTGTTGGTGGAAATGACAGGCTCCAGGAGAGGCTGCTGCTGGCGGAGGGTCAGCCTCCCAGCACCTGGGAAGGGCGCTGCTGTCTGGGCTCTGTCCTGGGTCCCAGGCAGGGGCATGGGGGCTCCTTGTCCTGGGAGCTTGCGCACCTTCAGCTCCCTAAGTGCGACGGGCTCTAGCAGCCGGGCGTCTTTTAACGAGAGCCCAGGACCACGATGTGTCCCCTTCTGTGCAGCGCCAAGGACATGAAGCACCGGCTGGGGGTGCTGCTGCAGAAGTCGGATTCCGGTGAGCACGGCTCCGCCCACGGCAGGAGAGACAAGCTGGTGGTCTGCCCCAGGTAAGAAAGGTAGGGGAGGGCCGCAGGGGGAGGGGGAGGACCACGGGGGGAGGGAGGAGGGCCGCGGCGGGAGTCGTCTGTGGACAGGGTATGGTAGAGCCAGGGAAGCCACGGCCCCAGTTAAGCTAGATGTCAGTAAGAATGTCCTTGGGGGGGGGGGGGCGGGGGGAAGGGGGGGTGCTCTAACCAACACCAGGCTCGGCTAAGGGCGGGAGAGAAAATACCTGCACTTTATTTAGGATCTTACGCTTCCTCCCGGTTTTGGATTGTGGCATTCAGAGTCTTTTTCTCTAGGGTGAGCCAAGAGGAAGTCAAAAAGTGGGCTGAGTCACTGGAAAACCTGATCAGCCATGAATGTAAGTCTGACCACCCCTCTGGGTTGGGGTCACCCGCCCTGGATACATGCATCTCACACAGCACACGGCAGGCTTAGGGGAGTCAGCCTGTTAGGCGTGTGACCCCCGAGCTTGGTCATCTGCAGGGGTGGTTCACGCAGAAACCGTGGGGAAAGGGTAGAGGAAAACTCCAAATATTGAGATTTCTTTCGGAATCAACTTCAGTTTCTCTTTCCTAAACCCACTGAAGCAGGGTGTGCAGCTGGGATCCAATAGAAACAGACAGATTAGGGTTACCTGGCCCCAGGTGACCCCACAAAAGCGGGGTGTGGGGTGGCTCGAACCTGCCCTGTTCCCTCCAGCGCCTGGGCTCCGTCACCAGCATGGTGACAGCTCGGCTCTCTCCGGTCGCAGGCGGGCTGGCGGCGTTCAGGGCGTTCCTCCGGTCGGAGCACAGCGAGGAGAACGTAGAGTTCTGGCTCCGCTGTGAGGAGTACAAGCGAACCAGGTCGCCCTCAAAGCTGCGCCCCAAGGCCATGAAGATCTACGAGGAGTTCATCTCGGTCCAGGCGACCCAGGAGGTGGGTGCTCCCAGGAGTCTGGTGGCAGGACGTTCCCTGGGGGTGGCATTTGGTCCTCGGCCCTGCAGTCCGCTGACTCACAAAAAGGAGCCGTGCACCCACTATTGATAATAGCTTGACATCCACGCAGGTCGGCTGAGAAAGGCCTTTGTCAGCGGGCCGCCGGGGGTTCTGCTGGATCTGCCCAGCATGTGGGAGAGAGGAGACCCGCCTGCCCACACGTGCGGGAGCTCAGGTCTGCTCCCCGCCCTCCCAGCGCCGTGCTAACCGCCCCTCCACCCTCAGGTCAACCTGGACTCCGGCACCAGGGAGCAGACCCGCCAGAACCTGCTGGCGCCCACCGCCACCTGCTTTGACGAGGCCCAGAGGAAGATCTTCCACCTGATGGAGAAGGACTCCTACCGCCGCTTCCTCAAGTCGCGCTTCTACCTCGCGCTGGCCGACCCGTCCGGCGGTGCGTCTGAGAAGCAGCATGGGGCCAAGCGCCCGGCGGACGGCCCCTCTCTGGCCCCCGGGTGCGCCTAACCTCGCGCGGCGGGGCTGCAAGGCCGGACTGCACCGGGGCCGTGGCGGGCTGGTCTGTGGGCAGCGGGCGTCCGCACTGCAGCCTGGTGCCCGCTCTGCCTCCCGTGCTGCTCACTAGATGTAGTGTCTGTTCCGCGCTCCTCCCCATCGTCTCCCGCATTTTCTTAGAGGCCCTGCGAGCGAGTGGAGAGGTGGTGGCAGCTCTCTCTGCTCAGCCGTTTGGCCTCAGGGTGGCCGGGGGTGGGGGAGTGGTGGTGGTGGTGAGTCCACATCATGTGACATCCACAGGCTCCAGGGATTCTGTGAGCCAGGACTTCCTCCATAGCTAGGTGTTTAGATGAGTTTGATCTACTGTGTTCACGTGTGTTCATGTATGTGTACATGTGTGTACATGTGTGTGCATTCACAGATACACATGTTCCTGTAGGATGGACGGAGAGGGCCAGGCGCTCATCACTAGTGCGAGGTGCTGTGCGCCTCGGCTCTAAACCAGCCCTGGGAAGCGACATTGTAAAAGGGAGCTCATCTCTGTGAACCGAAGACCCCGGGAGTCGCTCCTGAGCGGCGTCCTGCTCACTGCGCCGCGTGGGGCGGGGGCGGCCGTTCCTTGGTGCCAAGACCGAATGAGGCGCAGGATGAAAAGGGTCGTCATGGTCGGAACTGCTGCAACTTCGAGGCGCAGGAACTACTTGAAGATTTCTGTTATTTATGATGTTTTGTACGATGCTTTCACTGTCCCGCGTTATCCACCGAAGTGCAGGGTCACCGAGCGGGTCATGAGTGGCCAGGAAGCCCTGTCCTCATCCTCCTGAAGCCACGCCTGTGAGCACCCAGGTGCCCCCTCCTGCCCGTCACAGGCGTGAGCACCGTGTTATCTGAAGCCACGGGCTCAACGTGCAGCGCCACGGTGGTGCCCGCGACACCGTTGTATTAAAGATGCATGTCTCCGTCCGCCCCTCCTGGTCTCTGGCAGTTTCACTTGCGTGTCCCGGGTCCCCATAGTGTCCCCATGTTGCACACACTTCACGGTTCCTCTAGGGTCCAAGCGTGTGACAGACCGTGCGGCTGCGAGGTGGTGCCAGACTGACGGACCGTCCGGGGGTGAGGTGGTGCCTGACTGGCGGACCGTCCGGGGGTGAGGTGGTGCCGGACTGGCGGACCGTCCGGGGGTGAGGTGGTGCCGGACTGGCGGACCGTCCGGGGGTGAGGTGGTGCCGGACTGGCGGACCGTCCGGGGGTGAGGTGGTGCCGGACTGGCGGACCGTCCGGGGGTGAGGTGGTGCCGGACTGGCGGACCGTCCAGGGGTGAGGTGGTGCCGGACTGGCGGAAGCCGCCTCCCGGGCAGGTGTGCGGGCCGCGGAGCGAGAAGTGAATATCCAGGTGACGATTCCCAGTGGGCTTTTCAATCGCGTGTGCTTTTATTTTGTCAGCATTTCACGCAGAGCACCTGGTCGTGCTCTGCGGGCCAGCGCCCTGCTGTGCCTGCCCATGTGCACGGGTGGGTGCTGCCCAGGAAACATGCATCTGTTTTTGTTTTTATGTTTTTACTGATTTCAGAGAGGAAGGAAGAGAGAGAGGGGAACATCGATGATGAGAAAGAATGATCGATAGGCTGCTTCCAGCACGTCCTCTACTGAGGATTGAGCTGGGCATGCGGCCTGACCAGGAATGGAACCAGGGACCTCCTGGTTCCTAGGTCCACACTGAGCCACGCCGCTGGCAACACGCGCATCTTACTAACAAGGGTAGGCACGCTCTGCATGCGAGCTACCTGCGTGTGCACATCAGCGACCGCGGGCCAGGAGGAGCCGGGCTGGGGTTGCTGGAGAGGCTGGCACGCCCCCCTATGGGCAGCAGGGGAGAAGCAGAACATGAATAGTGTGTGCTCCTCGGTTCCTGCCACCTCTGCTACCTTCGGCCACACAGCCAGGGCCATCGTGGCTCAGCGGGTTTGCAGGGCGGAGTTCATCTCTAGTCCTGCCTTGGGGAGGGCGGGGGCAGCAGGCGGGGGAGGAGGCAGGGGCTGCAGAGCCCCGGGGGTGAATCCCTGACGCACGAATGTTTGCCTTCACGGTCCCAGGTCCCACATTTGTCGCCACAAGCCCCGCTTCCTGAATTCTTGCTTCTCACCGTGAGAGTCACACGTGGGAGGCGTCAGGTGCTCAGGGTCTGAAGCCGGTTAGTAACAGACCCTTTTACGGATCTGATGAAGCGCTGGACCTTCTCTGGAGAAAAAGACACAAATAAACCCAAGTCTCATAGATTTGAGAGGGAACATTTACAGTCCCAGCTCAGCACAGGTGAGTGCCGGTCCCCTCCCCCAGGACAGGGCACCAGGTGCTCGGCTCGTTGGCCGCCCAGGGCAGACACCGTCTCCGGTCTTATAGGCCGAGCAGAGCCCTCTGCCCCCCGGCCCACCCTCCTTCCTCTTGGTGTTTGGCCACAAAGTAAGTAACAAATATGTGCTGATGCTCCTCCTGAAGGCGACCAAGGGCACATTTAAACACTTTATTGTTGAAAGTATTGCAGAAGCCCCCTTTCCTCCCAGTGACCCCTCCAGCCCAACCCCGGCCTCCACCCCGCTATTGTCTGTGTTCGTGGGCTGTGCATATGTGCATACAAGGTCTTTGATTCATCTCTCCCCACCTACCCCCCCCCGCCCTTCCCTCTGAGATTCCACAGTCTGTTCGATGCTTCTATGTCTCTGGATCTACTTTGTCCATCAGTTTATTTTGTTCATTAAATTCCACATATTGGGGAGATCATGTGATACTTGCCCTTCTCCAACTGGCTTATTCCGCTTAGCACAATACTCTCCAGGTCCCTCCATGCTGTCTCAAAGGGTAAGAGACCCTTCTTGTTAACAGCCGCATGATAGTCCCTGGTGTGGATGTACCACAGCCTTTTGTCCACTCGTCTAGGAAAACAGTGCTGCCGGCTATGTGCAGATGGTGCCCAGGCATAAATAACACCTTCCATCGTTATAAGTGTCATCAGTAACACATTTAATTCCTGCACCAGCCCTAGGCTGCAGAAGCCGGTCGCGGGTAATGCTTCTGCAAAGCCGCTCCTATGTGTACAGGAGGAGGGAGGCACGGAGGAGGGAGGGCCTGGTCACAGTTGCCGAGTTGGGATCTGAACGAAGACAATGCGCTCACCTAAACCCACAGGCGGGTGGACGAGGGCAGGCCTCTGCAGACCCATGTGGTCAGGGTGGAGCCCAATGCCTTGGCCAGCTCGCCCTTCTCCTTTTGGGGCAGCTGTGGAGACCCCAGTCCAGGCTGTGCAGCCACAAAGGACCTCTGGACCCTCTGGGGAACCAAGTGAACGAAGGATGAAGGATGGTGAGCGAAGGCAGGTGTCTGGTCCGTGTTTGTGGGGCTGCTTGTCGGCCTCAGGGCTGCACGCACTCTGAGAGCTGCACTTGCCATGGGGAGGGCGCTGATGAGAGAGCGTGGACTTAGGGACTCACAGCGGTAACAGCCGTTTGCAAACAAAAACTGGACTTTGGGGAACACCCCTCCCCACAGCACCTCTGGCTGTCCTGGCCACTGCAGGTTAACAGAGCTTCAGTTTTTAAAATTGGAAATGAGATGATAGAGGAGAAAATAGAAAAAAAAGAAAGAAAAAAAGGACCTCCTACAAAATGGTCATGAAGATGTCAAGTCCAGAGCAGGGAAGAGAGTCAATAATATCGTAATAAGTAGGGATGGTGCCAGGTAGGCACTGGAAATATCCCAGGGGGACCACTCTGTAAGGGACATGATTGTCTAACTCCAGGGCTGTGCACCTGAAACTAATACAAAGTGTTAGTCATGGGAACTGTACTTGGAAAAAAAGAACCACCTCCACGGGAAAGCCCCGCATCCGTCAGCCACAGTCAGACTGAGGGGCACAATGGCATCCGAGCAACACCGGCAGATACACGCTCGCATACAGCCGAACCCGAACAGTCCGCAACGCCACGGCGCCACTCACTCGATTCGGAGGTGATTCACAGCAGGTGTTTGCTGAGGCCATTAACCTACATGACGACCAACAAGATCACTGCTGATCATTATTGCCCGCTGTTTCAATGCCCGTCGCTCTGGTTCTCCGGCATCTGGACGTCACTCAACATCTGGGCGTCACTCCACAGTGTGGCGGGAAAGGAGGCGCCGTTGCTCCTTCATGGGGCGACGCTGAGTGAGGGGGCTCGGGAGGGGCTCACTGGGCACAGAGGCTAACTCTTTGGACATGTCATGCCAAGGGGCAACGCAAGAGCTGGGTGGTGACGGCTGCACCCCAGGCTTGTCCATGGAGGTGAAAAGCTTGAAGAGGGAACGGGGTTTCCAAGGAAACCAGAAGTTAATGGCGGCATCTGACATTTGCGCTCACTGATTGCCAAGCCTTTGCTGAGCGCTGTACGTTATTTTATTTAACTCTTAGAACAAAATCGGAACCAAATGCCTTAGTATCTGTCCACGGTGGGCGGGGAAGGTGGGATAGGGAAGCTCAGAAATGTACCCAAGGTCACCAGCGAAAGGCGCTCAGAGCAGTCAGACACCCACCCGCAGTCTCACCAAGGAGCAGGAGTAGGAGGACGAGGAGGGGGACGGGCTGCCAGGGGAGAGGAACAGGGAGAAAGAGAGAGGGGGGCGGGGGTCAAGAGGTGGCAAGAGCAGAGGAGGGCAAGGAAGGGAGAGGGAAGGGTGGAGGCCGGAACATGGAAGGGAGAAGGAAGGAGCATGAAGCTGCAGCTGTGAGGAAGGACGGAGGCCCAGCTCCCTGGTCTGGGCGGGCCCCTCCCCGAGTCCTGCCGCCTCGGTTCCCTCTGTCCCTCCTGAGCTGGGGCAGGGGCGGTCCCTTGGGGACTCGTGACAGGGAGCTGGCAGCGAGGGTAAAAGCTGGGCCAGGCTCCTCTTCAGAATCATCTTCCATCTCCTTTTCTCCCTGGGTCTGAGTGTGCCAGATCCGAACCATTCTCCAGAGCAAGTCCTTTTGTAAAGTTGTTTTTAACGCCGGAGGGAAGATGACAAAAATAGCCCAGCTCTTCTTTGGTCCCAGGCATCACTGTGGTGGGGGACAGTCACCGGCCACTTGGAGTCACACAGGGACAGGACCCCGGCTCGGGGACACGGGGTCCCGGTCACGTTGCTCCCGCCTCTCCTGAGGGAGGGACCCAGGCGATGACCGCAGGGCCTGGGTGAAAGGGGACTGTCCCACAGGAGTCTGGTCAAGGCAGCAGCTTGTGCAGATGAGCAGAGCTCGGCCGTGGGAAGGGGTGAGCGGTGACCTTCAGGGTTGACTGGGGACGTTGCTTCTGGAGAAAGTAAAACAAGAGCTTTGTTGATGTCCTTTGTGAGTGTTATCTGCCAGGCCCCAGCTTCCTCCTGGCCTTCTGGCCTCCGCTGTCTTCTCAGGACAGCGCACCCGCGACGAGGAGGTGGCCGAGAGGGCAGCAGCTCACGACGTTCCAGTTGTGTCAGAGCAGAGACAAGGCGCCCGGCTTCCTGCCACCTCCGTGCCCAGAGCTGATCCTCCGCATAGGACTCGGGTGCTTGCTGCCCGCCCTTCAGTTTCAGGAAGAAACTGTCCTGCCAGTTTGCAAATCCCAGGTCCGAGTCTCTTCGGGTCCCATCTCGGGAGCCTGAGCTGCCCTGGTCCCTCCGATGGGGCCTCCACATGCCCGGTGCTGCCCCGACTCCTGGGGGCGCCTCTGCAAGCCCCTCCCACTCCCCCGCGCCTGCACACGGCCGGCCCTGGGTAGTGGCCCTGCTTACTGCTGGGGCCTGACTTCTGGCCGCTCAGCCTCCGGACTGGGACCCTCTAGTTCCCCCCAACAACAGCCCTGCACTCAAAGGTGCACATTGATCCCTCCCTCTGCCACCGGACACGGCCTGCGCCAGGCTGGAGACCGGGGTTCAGGGTCTGGCGCTGAGCTCCCAGCAGCGTCTGGCCTCACCCTCCACATCCTCCTGCCATTTGCTCTGGGGCGACGGCCTGTGTGTCACCCGCTCCGTCCCCTTCACGGGCTGACCAGCTGGTGCTGGAGACCTACCTCGTGGGGAGCCTCCCGCTCCGGGCCTGGTTCAGACGCCGCTCCGGGCCTTGTTCCCCGCAGCTCTTCCCATTACAGCGCAGTCCACTTTCCAGTGAATACCTGAACTGTTCGCTGTTTTTTCCTTGTTTAAAAGTTATTTTTCATTTACACTTGACACACAGTATTATAGTAGTTTCAGGAGCACAACACCTTCCGGTGCTCAGCCAGGTACCGGCACCGTTTCAATCCACGGTTGGGAGTCCGAGAATGCAGAGGGCTGACTGTACTGGCTTTCTTATCCCCTAATTGGCCCCTTTTTTTCTTCAAAATTCTACTTCACAAATCTATAGGGCAGTGTTCTCAACCTTCCTAATGCTGCGATCCTTTAATACAGTTCCTCATGTTGTGGTGACCCCCAACCATAACATTATTTTCGTTGCTACCTTATAACTGTAATGTTGCTACTGTTATGAATCATCATATAAATATCTGATATGCAGGATGGTCTTAGGCGACCCCTGTGAAAGGGTCATTCAACCCCCAAAGGGGTCGCGACCCCCAGGTTGAGAACCGCTGCTCTAGGGGATCAAAACCCACCAACATTCCTCCCTCCCTCCCGCCTTCCTTTCCTCCTTTGTCTCTTTTTCTTTCTCTTTTCCTCACTTTCTTTGTTTCCTTTATTTTTAATTGTTTTTTTTTGCATTCCGTGTCCCTGGATTCAGAAAGCAAACACTTACTGACCACCTGGTCTGACGCTGCATCAGCTTTTCCAGAAAAGACGATCACTGAGCAGCAGGAGCGTATCGAGTCCTGCAGCGGGTGCTCACATGAGCAGCACCTCACTTCGCATTCACAGTTCTCTGCATGTGAGTAAAAGCCGGTATAAAGCTCTTACTCAGGGCCCTCGCCCGCTGCTCAATAGGGGGAGCATCACCCAGCCATGCCAAGGTTGTGGGTTCAATCCCAGGACCAGGGCACACATACAAGAGTCAACCAATGAATGCATGAACAAGTGGCACAATAAACAGATGTCTCTCTCTCTCTCTCCATTCCTTTCTCTCAAACCAATAAATAAATAAAAAGCATTTGCTAAGCTCTCATCTTTATGCCTACCACCGCTCCTGAGCTCAAGGGGTTCACCACTTAGGGTGCTCAATTCAAGTCGGAGGCATGGTTGTCTTAAGGAAGTTTTAAGTGAGGGAGCAAGCGAGGGAGATGGGGATGCACACCCAAAGCTCTGTCTCTGGAAGGGAGGCTTAGCCATGTGTTGCTTCTGCTTCCTATTGGGTCAGTTATGCCTTGATTTCTTCTTTGCAGGTGGCTGCACTTACCTGGGGAGGCCTGAGCTAGGACAAGTCATTTATATGGAAAAGCCACTGCAAACAGCTTGGGTGGGGCTTCAAATTGGATGGGGCAGGATCTCAGGGAATCACCAAGGCCAAGTGAACAGTGTAGGCCATGCTAGAGGCTCAGATATGGCTGCCAGTCATCTCTACGATGGGGGAGAGGTCCCAGCACAGGAACAATGACCCCTGCAAGCAGCCCCATCTGGAAGAACCCCTAAGTTCTTGCCCCAATGCCAGACAATCCAGTTCCTCCCCATATGTCCCTGGACCCCTCAAAGCTGCCACCCAGTGTTGGAGCTCAGAGGGAGCAAGTCCAAGTAAGTTCATGTTCTGGCCCTTTAAGAGGAATTGCCTGGGGCTCCAGCAACCTCCATGTCACTCAGCCACATCCCTGCTGGTTTTTATAGCCCAAAGTTATGGAAACTTCTCTTCGCAGCTCTGGAACCCTGGTGTGGGGTTGGGGTCCCTTGCTTCTCATAGGAGGCCCCCTCAGTCATGATATCCCTCCTGATTGAAAAATAACACCACACACGGGTATTGGACCAGTCTGTTCCATGCCTCCACCTCTCCCTCCATCTAGGTGTGCTTTCTTTAATTCTCTAGTTGTAGGACTTCCCTTCAGCCAGCTTCCAGGCAGTTCTGGATTATGGTTGTTCTGAATTTTAGTTGTAATTTTGATATGGTTGTGGGAGGCGGTGAGTACCGGTGTTCATCTACACCGCCATCTTCCATTTGGCCATTCTTCACTTGAATGAGCTTCTCCCGAAATGGGACCATTCCAAGTAATTTTCAGGCACATTGGGAAGTTACATCAATTTTTTTTCAGGTGACGGGTTTTCCCTTAATCAGCTCCTTTTCTCCCTCAAGTCTGCTGAGTCTAAAGCGGGGGAAACTCACCCAGGAACATCGTCCTCATCAGCAAAAAAATGGCTGGTTTTTCAACTTCCGGTCAGCAGGTGACAATGATGAAGCCAGTGTCTCACCACAAAGACCTAGGTGTATGGATCACCAGGATGGCTCTATTTAAGACTTGGAGGCTTTAAAATGTGCCTTCTTCCCACCATCAGCATCAAGAGGTATTGAGAGAGAAACAAAGTGAGTGGGGGGTGGGGGAAGGAGCTCATTTCCCTTAAAAGCTGCAATTGGAACTGTGCTCCAATATGTCTCTTTTATTGCCGATAGTTCATCAGTTCTGAGTCAGACGGGGGTGAGGCCAGAGATAAAATGAAGAAAAGCAGACCTTGTTTAATCACCAATGAGCCGAGTCTAGGAAAAAATGCCTGCAACCTGGTCACTTAGCCATGAACAAATTATCATCATTCAGTTCCTTAAATAGGGACAGAAAGTCCTGGACATTTATATCCACAAAATTATAATTAAAGTGGAGACAATGTTCTAGAGGCCCCAGATGGAATGTTGATATCCTTATTCCAAAAATATAAAGAGCCCCTTGCCTGCAGCTTATAAAAAAATTATAGATAACACAAGTCATATTTTCCAGAGACTGGTCACAATTCATTAAGAAAAATATACAGAAATGGGCAGGGAATAGAGTTTTAAAGAATTTTTCAAAAATAGCTGTTCATACTGGAATGGAGGAAAGCAGTGAGCAGGAAGGAGGGGTCAGTGGGGGGAAGGGGAATCTGTAATACTTTCAACAATAAAGATAAATTTTAAAAAAAATCAAGCAAGTAAGAACTGAGGGTGCCCTGAGAATTAAGGTGTCTATTGGCTGTGAAACCCTAGGAGAGCACCGGTGAGATACTTACGTCGGGGACCATTGATGGGCCTGTAAGTGTGGGTGCAGTGCTGGTGACCTCAAGTAAAGACACTCTGGAGTCTGAGTACAAACCCAGGGGTGTTGCTCCTGGAGTGGAGCTGACCACAGCCAGTGCCCAGGGAATGTATGATGCCACAGGCCATCTTTCACTGGATGAAGAAATAGCTCCTAAGAGAAAACCAGGCACCCCCGACGGATGCAATTTTGATGCAAGTTGAAACACAATGTCACGTTTTACTACTGAGATTGTTGGAAAACTGCCGATGGAAAATATGGAGAATCCTATATAATAAAAGCCTAATATGCTAAGTGGCCGTTCAACTAATCAAAGTGTAATATGCTAATGATATGCTAAGGGCTCTCAACTACTCACTATAACATGCACTGACCACCAGGGGGCAGATGATCTGACCAGTAAGTGAGCTTGCTGCTGGGGTCCGGCTGATCGGGACTGAGTGAGATGGGTCGGACATGCCCTGGAGCCCTCCTGTGGTTCCTCCCCGGCTGGCTAACCTCCCACATCTCTCCCTGGCCCCTATCATGCACTGGTGGGGTCCCTTGCCTGGCTTGCATCCTCTCGCAATCTGGGATCCCTCGGGGATGCCAGAGAGCTGGTTTCAGCCTGATCCTGCAGGTCAGGCTGAGGGATCCCCCTGGTGCACGAATTTGTGCACTGGGCCTCTAGTAAGAGAATAAGAACTTATCCAGGCCTTTTGGATGTGAGCAGACTGTCCATGATCCATTATCCTTCCTTTGGACTGTCAGTCATGATAGTGAGGCCTGTCCCCCCTCCACATTCCACGGCTCTGCCACTAACCTCTGACCTCTGACCTCTGACCTCCGACCTCCAACCTCAGAGCCAGGAATCCAGACCAAGGTCCTGCCAGTGCAGTGGCGCCAACAGAGCAGGCAGAGCTTGGGCAGGGAGAGCTGGTGCTCTAAGGGCGCCTTCTCCTGTGTTTATGGGCTCAGCGAGGGAGATGGGGCGCCTTCTCCTGAATGGACAGGCTGTCTCGCCGCTGGTTAAATCGTTCGGTGCTTAGTCATTATGCTGTGCTCACGGCCCTTTTGCACTTGATGCCCAGCGCCACCTGGGTCTCTGCCTGGCCCTCCTCTTTTGCGGCTGGATCCTTTTCGGGCCTGGAAGCTCGCCCCTGACACGGGTTAGGTATCCAGAAACATTAGGGTCTTCGACGACAGCCAGGGACCACACGCTAGATGACAACACTTCCTCCCGGAGGCGGATGGATGGGATAGGGCTATGGCATCTTTTTGTTGTTGTTCAGACTCATTTGTCTAATTATGCAGCATAATTCTTCTAGAACAATGCACGTCACCATCAGGGGACATCATTCTACACCTGCAATGTTCACTGACTTATATTTGTCAGTTTCATAGGGACCACCCTTCATTTTAAAACTGGGTTACTTTTAGCAACACCTTTGCCTGATTTCTAGGTACACAGCAGGGCTGCAGCTGGCGGGGGAGCTTGGCTCAGGGTCAGGCCTTAAGACAAAAGGTGGGTAAGAGTGAAGGGAAGGGAGGTGTGAGCGATGGTCCAGGCGTGGAAGGTGGAAGTGACTCAGGAGAGGCGGAAGTTCTAACAATAGATGCTAACGATGTGGATGTTTGATGATATGACACAAGACAAAATTTCTTAAGAAAGAGTGACTACCTTCTAGATTAGAAGGTTCCCTGCAGTGGCGTTCCTCACGGCAAGTCCCACAGAGTTTAAGAAGCTGAAGCCCTGCGGCATGTTTGGAAACCAAGACGCTGCTGCTGTGGCACTGGGCTCCCCTCGTCCTGTGCGCTCGGCGGGTTCCCGGCCTCCCCAGAGATGGGCAGTTTGGCCAGGGCCCCAGAGCTACCGTGAGAGCCGAGGGACCCTGTGGGCACACATCCCCCACGGGGTGCCATGGCCGGGAGCGTAGGCTCCACTCCTTTGCATCCTCAGCAGCAGCGGCCTGGCCCCAGGACCGGGTGAGCACACAGGGAACCCCGCGAGGTGGACTGCGCCCAGTTCAGCGTCTGTGCACAGAAGCGGAACCACAGCAGCGACCGTCCTGGCCACCTTTCCTCAGAGACGTCCTCGGCTGGGGGTGGGGGGTGGGGGTGGGGAGGGTGTACGCCTTCTCCTGTGGCCCCTTGGGATCTGGGAAGTTCGGCGATTGTCATTAAAGCTCAGGAGTGACTGTTCCCACAGTGGCTGGCCCATTGCCACCTGAGGCTCTACGGGCCATGGCCGTGGGGCTGGGCCGAACTGCAGCCCGGCTGGAGAAATTCCGGTTCCTAAGCCCCGGGCCAGAGCCTCATCCGGCCAGTGTGCTGTGGGGAAGCACAGCAGGACTGGCTGCCACGGGCACAGCCTAGCGCTTCAACCGTCCCTGAGGCTGCGGGGCCACGGACCGTCCGTGGGCGAAGAGACAGAATGAGGGGGTTCTGCATAGATTTGGGACAAGGTGAAAATGGGGGGCACTCTGCTTGCAGAATTACAGAAAACTGGGGGGAAGGACTCAACGGGAGGGAAAAAGAGGAAGGTAAGGAAAGGACAGGAAGGAATTCGTCCTGGAATAACTGATTCCACTCACCCCAAATGGGGCGGTGCACCCCCGAGACAGCCACCAGGACTCCCCTGGGAGGGGGACTGAACGTGGGGACGACTGCAATATCGTGGGAAGGATTTAAAAATGTACAGGAAGACGCAGAGGTGAGGCGCTGGTGAACACCAACGCAGACACGAGGGCAGAGCGGCTGGTGGCTGTGGCACACAGACGTGAACGTCTGACATCCACGCGAGTCGAGTCCCAGCTCCCAGGGAAATGTGACGGGCGGCCCCGCTGGTTGCACCCTGAGCTCACACAGCCTTTTTTAAAGTTGAATTTATTGGGCTGACATTGGTTAACAAAATTATACAGGTTTCAGGTGTACAAGTCCATAACATGTCACCTGTGCACTGTGTTGTGTGTTCACCACCCAAGTCAAGTCTCTCCCTTTACCCGCTCCTACCTCACCCCGCCCCCCCCGCCCCCCGGTAATCACCGCAGTGTTGTCTATGAGTTCTTTTTTGGTTTTTGCTTAATCCCTTCACCCAGCCCCTCCCTCTGACAGCTGTCAGTCAGTTCTCCGTGTGTTCGAGTCTGCTCCTGTTCTGTGTGTGTCCGAGTCTGCTCCTGTTCTGTGTGTGTGTCCGAGTCTGCTCCTGTTCTGTGTGTGTGTCCGAGTCTGCTCCTGTTCTGTGTGTGTGTCCGAGTCTGCTCCTGTTCTGTGTGTGTGTCCGAGTCTGCTCCTGTTCTGTGTGTGTCTGAGTCTGCTCCTGTTCTGTGTGTCTGAGTCTGCTCCTGTTCTGTGTGTGTGTCTGAGTCTGCTTCTGTTCTGTGTGTGTGTCCGAGTCTGCTCCTGTTCTGTGTGTGTGTCTGAGTCTGCTCCTGTTCTGTGTGTGTGTCCGAGTCTGCTCCTGTTCTGTGTGTGTGTCCGAGTCTGCTCCTGTTCTGTGTGTGTCTGAGTCTGCTCCTGTTCTGTGTGTCTGAGTCTGCTCCTGTTCTGTGTGTGTGTCTGAGTCTGCTTCTGTTCTGTGTGTCCGAGTCTGCTCCTGTTCTGTGTGTGTCCGAGTCTGCTCCTGTTCTGTGTGTGTCCGAGTCTGCTTCTGTTCTGTGTGTGTGTCTGAGTCTGCTCCTGTTCTGTGTGTGTGTCCGAGTCTGCTCCTGTTCTGTGTGTGTCTGAGTCTGCTCCTGTTCTGTGTGTCTGAGTCTGCTCCTGTTCTCTGTGTGTGTCTGAGTCTGCTCCTGTTCTGTGTGTGTGTCTGAGTCTGCTCCTGTTCTGTGTGTGTGTCCGAGTCTGCTCCTGTTCTGTGTGTGTCTGAGTCTGCTCCTGTTCTGTGTGTCCGAGTCTGCTCCTGTTCTGTGTGTGTGTCCGAGTCTGCTCCTGTTCTGTGTGTGTATGTCCGAGTCTGCTCCTGTTCTGTGTGTGTCCGAGTCTGCTCCTGTTCTGTGTGTGTGTCCGAGTCTGCTCCTGTTCTGTGTGTCTGAGTCTGCTCCTGTTCTGTGTGTGTGTCCGAGTCTGCTCCTGTTCTGTGTGTGTGTCCGAGTCTGTTCCTGTTATGTGTGTGTGTCCGAGTCTGCTCCTGTTCTGTGTGTGTGTGTACGAGTCTGCTCCTGTTTGGTCAGGCACCTTCTTAGAGGAAAGAATCAGACAGAGGCTTTGTGAACAGGCCTGACCACAGGACGGGGACCTCTGCCTGTCCACACCCTGCACCTCCTCTCACCAGCGAGATAACCTGGGAACCAGCCCAAAAGTGTGGGCTCTGTGCGGGGGGTCGGGGGAGTGAGGGTTTAACAGTACAAGTTGTATTTTCCTATATCCCCCTCCCCAGCACACACACATGCATACTATCATCCCTGAGCTTCCACGAGGAGAAATCACCACTTTCTCACCAAACCAGGAAATATGCTTTGCTGCTGAGTTTGTTGGCAACACCCTGCAGAGTCTGGTCCATAAGTCAGACTACTTGGGCCCGGAGACCCGACCCTGGGCTCCACCTGAGACTCGCACTGCACCACTCGCCGCCGGGCCTGTGAGCCTTGGGCTGGGTGAACGTGAGTATCCTCCTCGCACCCCAAGCGGAGGAGAGCGCCAGGAGCATGATGCAGGGCCGCTGCGGGCAGAGGCACATGAGCAGCTGCTGGTATTAGCGCATGCAGTTTGAGGTCATTCGGTTTCTGGTCGACCAGTTAGCTGGTCAGGATTCAGTGTCAGTTGGTTAAATTCTATTCTAGACTCAGGACACAAAGATACTGAGGAATAAGACATGGTGTTTGTCCAGCTCACAGTGAGGAACTGCTGGGCAAAGGGAACGGTGGGATGGAAATAAAACAGATTAGTGCTCACTCCCCGGTGATACCTGAGGAAATGCTGACCTTCTCTGACCACACCCCTCAGCCAGACACAGCAGCAGGCAAGTGGGCCCGACGGGGCTCTGAGAAAAACAGCGTATTTTGTAGGTCATGAAGTCAACCCGATCATCACTGCTGTGTGTCATAGAAACTCCATGTATCCCCACTTTTGTAGGTGGGCAAACAGGCCCAGGTGAACTCAGGGAGGGAGCCAACGAGAGGGGAATGATGGTTGTAAGGAGAAAAGCCATTTCTCGGGCTCCGAAGCCAACTATTACCCATACGTGGTGTTCCGAAGTCCACACTAGCTCTTCAAACAGACATTGATCTGGTTTTTATCACAAAATGCCCTCATGTCTTTGAAGTCTCATCTGCTTCTCTTTTCTGTGTGAGGAGCTAAGATCTGAATAAACCCTTTCATCTGGATTTCAAAAGCCCTTATCCTCACAGTGCAGGCGCTCCATAGGCAGCTGATAGCTGATAAATAAACAGAAGCTCCTCCCGCCAGCTAAAAATACACGCACCCGCCGGCTGCTCCTGCCTGTTCTCAATCATTCCAGGGGGCGGGCGGGGAGATTTGTCATGATAAGAGACCCCCAATGCCATTAAGCCTTTTAGAGGATGAAAGCGCAGTTTCAAAGGGGTGAGATGAGCCCCACCCCTGCTCACCTCCTCCTGTGAAATACAATGGTGTTATCATGAGCAGCCACAGCAGCCACGCCATGAAATCATCAAGAGTAATTCCGTTCTTTTCGGTGGTGAGCAAATTGTCTGGGGATGCGCAGGGATGGAGGACCTGAGAGGCGCCTGACCTACTTACACAGGGAAAGAGCAGAGGCATAGCCAAGGCTGTGGGTGCAGAGCTGCCCGGGCCGTGGGGCGGGTGTGCCTGGTGGTGACCGAGGCCTGCCGGCTGGCAGAGAGGGGCTGGGCAGGGGCCGGCGCTCGCGAGCATCTGTGCTGTCATGCATCCCATGACCACAGGACGGGGACCTCTGCCTGTCCAGCTCTGGTTTTCCTCTCTGTCCCCTCTGCTCATCGTCAGTAGACTTGCAAACACAGAAGCGGTGGTTTTGGTTGCTATTTAAAAAGCAGTCAAAATAAATGCTCGGTTAAAAGAAGGAAGGGAACACCAATCTAGCCAGCCTGACTTATTAAAGGCTCTGGGCGCCCATTCCTCTTCAAGTGTCTTTGATGTTTTTCCGGAATTCTGCTTGGGAGCCAGGAGGGTGAGGGCCTGCGAGGCAGGTGCCCATGTCACAGCCAGCAGCCCAGGCACCCGGAGCATCTGGACGGGGTCTGGTTTGGAAACGTGACTCATTAACACGCACAGGCCTGCCCTGAGGCCAGGGAGCCGCGGCTGCTCCTCCCAGCGTGGCCCCCTAATGAAGTTCCGGCCCTGCTTTCACTGCGGGAACAGTTCAATCCGGAGAAGGTAGGGCTTGACCAGAAAGTAGAAAAGCCTGGGATGTGGCCCAGGAGCCTCTCGATGGGACTGAGTCGGTGCAGCGTGCACTGGAGGCTGTGTGTGTGTGTGTGTGTGTTGGGGGGGGGGGGGGTGGGGCGTCAGTTAAGGTGTTTGGGAAGCGATTTGTGGGCGAAATAATTCCCGAGAGACTGCTCACTGCGAACACGCAGTGCAGGGTGAGAGCTCTGAACGGCCAGCTCCACGTGGAGCCTGTTTGCCTGGGGTCCAAGCCAAGCATCCCCGCCCGCTGCCCGGTGCACGGGGTCCCCTTGGGGAGTGGACCGAGCAGCCTGGAAGGTATTGGTCTGACCTCTACGCCTGCTGCTGATTCGCACAGCGACCTGAGAGCCTCGCTCCACTGTGGGCGACACTTCCTGGTGGAAACTCTCAGACACTCATCCACGATCATAAAAATGAAGAGAAAAAGAAGAATAAAAATGATTCAGGCGCCCTGCATCATGGCAACGGATGAGAAGCGGTCAGAGACCAGCCAGACCCTTGGGTCTGTCCAGCCACCTGTGTCCACAGGAGCCTCGTGGTCCTTCCTCCATAGACCTGCTCCCGTCCCGGCTTCCTTCTGAGGAAACGTGCTCCGCCCCCTCCCCCATATGCTCTCAGCCCAGCCACTAGTCCAGTGGTTCTCAACCTGTGGGTCGCGACCCCTTTGGGGGTCAAACGACCCTTTCACAGGGGTCGCCTAAGACCATCGGAAAACGCATATATAATTACATATTGTTTTTGTGATTAATCACTATGCTTTAATTATGTTCAATTTGTAACAGTGAAATTGGGGGTCAGCACAACATGAGGAACTGTATTAAAGGGTTGCGGCATAGGAAGGTTGAGAACCACTGCCCGAGTCAATCAGGGCACTGAGCCCAGGGCCACAGAGCTGAGCCCCGGGCGGAGGCGAGGGGATGGCTGTGCAGTGCCAGTCAGCACTGGAGCCACGTGACCTCGGGTGCTCCGCCGTCCTGGCTGGGAACAGCAGGGTCCCCGGAATCCAAGGGAAAGCAGCCAACGGCTTGGAGAGAATGGGGCACGCGGCTGCTCCCGCTCTAGTCTGCCTGCTGGGCCTGTGAGGGTGGCGAGGGCCGGAGCTGTCCCAGCTGGTGTGGGCTCACCTGGCGGTAGAAGCACAGTGACCAGACAGGCCATCCATCTGAAGGGATTTTCCCGTAAAGAATGTTCAGGAGTCAGAAAGAACTCGCACGAGGCTGTGGCCTGGGTACATATTTAATTAACGTATGTGATTGGTTACAAAGTCATGCGGTGCCTTATTTACCAAAAAGCAGGAGTCATGCAGTACACAGTGTGTTAAACATAAAATCAGAAGATAAACACAGTTCTTCCTAAATGAAATCTGACAATGGGTTTCCAAAACCTTCATTTCCAGCCTTGCTCCGAGCTGCGTCTCCTGAAGGTGAGCTGCCAGGTGCAGCGTTTTAAACATTTAGTTCCCCGAATCCGGATACTGTGACTTAAATGCTCCAATTACTTCGGCCCAGTGACAAACCCCGCCGCACACTGCCCTGGGCGGGTTGGCACTTTCAGGGCATCGCAGCTCCGTCCAGTACAACCTGTGTGACGGGGCAGAGAGCGCGATGGCCAGGGAAGGCGGCCTGCTCTGCGACACTCGTCAGGGCACCGCGGACCTCACGTCCAGGACCTGCGGGTGGCCTGGGCCTTGGGTGTGGACACCTGGGTGTCAGAATCACGCTCACCCTTTGCTATCGATGGGGACAGTGTGCTCCAGGTCGCTTTTCTCTAAGCAAGACGCCCCAGGATTTCGAGTGGGGCTCCTCCCCGCTGTGCTGAGTCGTGCAGTGCCTTCCCGCGACCTGCACCTGGTCCTGGACCTCGAGGGGAGGCTGCTTTTCAATCCCGAAGCCAGCGGCTCTTACCTGTCTCCTAGCGATAGTCACGTCCGTGGGCCCACACTCACTTCCTCACCACTTCCTCTCTCCTTCCCCTCTTCCCGAGGCCCTTTCTCTCCCACACCTGCTCCCTCCCAGCACAGGGTCCAGGGCCTGCTGCAGGGAATGACTTCCCTGAGAAGTGGTTAGCCTGTTACGTGACTCTCCAATGGTGGGATGTGTGAGGGGCAGGCAGCGTGGCAGAGCCCGGCGGGTGCTCATTAGTTTACCCGGGCTGCTGGGCAGGCTTCCCTGAAGGTCCTGTGTGGATGGTGCTCACTCTCTGGGAGACGATGGTTGGCTCCCCGGCTGACGGGAGTGTGTGCCCACCAGCCCGGCCAGCGCAGGCCGCGGAGGGTCAGAGTGGGAGGCAGTCCTCACAGAGCTCTTTTTGCTCTGAACTGCCTCCAGCGCCCGCTGTGCAGAGTGCCAGGCAGCCCTGAGCGGGATCCTTCCAGACGTCTGATTGTATTGGTTTGAAGGCAAAGTGATGGGACTGCCTTCGTGAGCTCTGGGTTTCTGAAGGGGTCTGTCTGGGAGAAAGGACGTGTGTGCCAATGTGATTGTGTGTGCACACATGTATGGGTGTGAGTGTATGTGTGTGTGCATGTGTATGCACTCACGGGTGCATGTGTGGATGTATGTGTTGCGTATGTGTGTGGGAGTGAGTGGCGTGTATGTGTGTATGTGTGTGTGTGTGTGTGTGTGAGTAGGGTGTTCATATGAACAAGTACTGCTTTAGTAGACAAACATGGAACACAGAATCCACAATCTGAGTCTTGCTTCTGGTTCAACTTAAAACTACCTCAACGCGGGCAGAAAGACTCCGTGATGGCATCCCTGGCCGGGCCCTGTTCCCCCCAAGAAGGAGACACGATGCCCCCCGCTCCCCTGACCACTGTCTGCACCCAGGCTGGCTGGCTGCACCCACACCTTCCACACCGCCCTCCTTCCCCAGGTGGTGCACAGTTTCTTTCCCGGGAAGGGCATCCTAGGTTGTCTAACTGCCCAGAATAAAAGAATGTATTGTCTTTGTGTTACCATGGAGATGTCTAGTAACACAGTTTTTCTTTTTTCTCTTTTTTCTAAGTTTAAAAATACTTCCAGAAGATTTCAAAGACATTTTCTAGGGCAACTTTGATGTGTTTGCAATTTTTATTAGGGGGTGTGATACCTGTATTCCTCATTGTATTCATACAGTGAAGAGCTTCGTGTGTGTGTGTCTATGGCTTGAAATTTTAAATCGTATGCACATGTATGTACCCATGTCACCATGTGCTTGGAAGGCGTTCCTTTCTCTGTAGCCTCCACAGCTGCCCTCGGGGTCTCCCGCCTCTGCCTCCAGGGGTCAGCGTGTGCAAGGTGAACAACAAGTCTACACACTGGCAGGGCAGGGCGCACGGCCCACCGGGTTCCGACAGCCCACGTCTGTCACTGGGAGCCTCTGGGCAAGCCCTACAATATCTAGCTGATTCTCTGGGCATTTTCAAACATGTGCATAGCATATCTGAATTTTTAAGTAAATTTAAAATGCTCTTAAAAATGTTTTGGCATCCAAGGGAAAATGAGTGGCCTAGCCCCTTTGGCTGCTGGCTTCCAGCTGTGAGAGAAGGTGAAGGGCTGGGATTTAACGGCAGGTGTGGACTCGGGGGAGGAGGTGCCAGAGGTCCCCAAGCGGCTGCCCTGCTGTGCGGTTGCCTTCATGACCAAGGCGTGGCCTGGCCCTACTGTCCAGGGCTGTGACAGTGTGTCCTTGAAGGGGCTTTCTGGACAAATGTGACCACTCACCCCACAGGGACGGGACTGGCAGTGGCCTGCGCCGCCCGTGCAGCCCGGCAGCCTTCGAGGGGACAGGAACAGGAGGACCCTCCCTACACCCTCCTGCAGGCAGATGCGGTGACATAATGGCTTCACGCTCCTGCCCTGAGGGAACAGCTGCCACAGGGGCTGCAAGCGTGGGAACCAGGAGCGCGAACGCCATGGGAAGGAGAGGGGGGCGCCAGTACAGAGCACGGGGACCCTCTGGGGAACAGTCAGGATGCCATAGCCCTTCCCAGCACACTCTCCTGGAATCCACTCAGTGGCCTCCCCTAGCCACCCTCTTACTGGGTTTGCTGTGCTTCTCCTTATCACTCCGTCAGGTAAATAATGACTCACCTGATCAGACCCACTGAAGCGAAGACGGCCCACCCAGGACTCACACAGTGGAATGCGGAATGAGGTGTGACCTCAGCAGGCGGCATGGGCAGCCGAGGCGGGCGGGGCTGCGCGCACTGTGGTGGCAATGCACTAACACGGCAGAACAGGGGGGGAATGGGGCGGCTAAAGGGGTGTTACTTGGCAAAACACAGGGTATTTTAAAGCTCTTGCTCACTTACAAACCCCCACATCAGTCAAGTCCACTTTCCAGAGACAACGGGGTGTTGTCATCGGCATTTACGAACAGACAGCGACCAGGACGTCAGTCACTCCAGGGGACGGCGTTTCCCGAGTCCGCATCCAGCCTCGACGTTGGGGTGAGAAGCAGCAGCTGCTTTAGTTCGCGTTCTGGTGTCGAAATGTCTGACTTTTACGCGGGCGCGGGTTGGAAACAGCGCGGACATGGAAGCTGTGGGCCCACGCGCTGGAGGAGAGCTGCAGCTCTGACAGAGCCCCTTGCCGATCTCAGGCCATGGATTTCATACAGAATTTGGAACTTTATGGGGTGTCTGGGGAGGCGTGGGGAAGAATTGGTATCGATGTGCTCACATAGATGATGTACAAACAACCTATTCCTGATTGCATCTCTTGCTTATAACCTCCAGCTACATGAAGATTCTCTAAGGGGAAGATCAACATTTTAAATAACTTGCTTAAGAAATTGCATAGTGGTTGCCTCGTAAAACTCTTGCCAGCTTTTACTAACCAAGGTCAGAAATGATTTGGCGGGTGACGCCCCGGATCAGAATTCAAACAACAAGACCCGTGACCTCGTGCAGCCAGCCTCCACCCTGTGCTTTGCCAGGCCAAGGCGAGGCGGTCCCTGCCTTCCCAGCGCGGCGCGCTCAGCGCTGCCCGCGCTTCCTATGGTCCCTTGCCTTGGGCAGAACTTGCCCGTGCTGATCGGGTTTGGCAGCAGCGCGCTCTCAGGCATATGATCTGAGTGGCGCTTAGTGAGGAGTGGGGGCAGGACGAGGACACTGGGAAAGAAGCCTTTCAGACAATGCTGGCAGAGCGTGTGAGCTGCCCGGGCCCCGGTGGGTGTTGGGGAGCAGAGCCCGGAGGGAGGAGAGTCGTCTGCTGGGATCGCAGGGGTCGTGGAGGAGCAACTCACAGGACGACTCTCCGGCCGCTGCACGGCTACTTCATGAACTCCTGATAGAACTCGGAGCGCACGAAGCGGGGCAGCGAATCCTTCTCCATCAGGGCGTGCACCCTCTTCTGGGCCATGTCGAAGCTGCTCGGCGAGGGCTCCACCAGGTTCCTCATTGTGATGTCCTTGGTGAAGTGGTCGATGTTCACCTGCAGGCAGCGGACAGCCGGTCAGGGCGGGCAGGGACGGGGATTTCCCTGGAGAGTGAGGATGGCGCTTCTACTTCCTAGGTCGTGGGGAAGGCCACTCGGGTTAGGACACGGCCAGTTAGACAGACACGCACCGGGCGTCAGCCTTTCCTCTTCGGGGTGGGGGGTGGGGGTGGGGGTGGGGGTGCCTGTCTGTGTGAAGGTGAAGTGGCTTCTTCACGGTCACAGATCTAAGGGGTGTGTTTGAATCCAGGTGCCCACGGGTCTCGCCTGGAGCCAGGCCGTTTAGTGAGGCCTCGGCCCTTAGACGGGGCACCACCTGCTGGTGCTGGTAACTCAGCCAGGTCCTACCCATGTTGAAACTGCTTCCCAGGGCCTCGTTTCCCTGACAACACCCATGTTTGAATGAGGGACTTGAGAACGTTTTCCAGGAGCCCTCGCCTGGATTCCATGAAGAGGAACGGAGTTGGTGGGAAGGCAGGTTAGATTGGGGAATCCCAGGAAGTAGGGAACTGGGTGTCAGATTTAACACGGAACTCATGTCCATGATGACATCATGAAGAGAGACTCATGCTGGCAGGGAAAGTGTGGCCAGCGCCCTGGCTCCTCCTCACAGGCTGGGAGGCTGAGGGCGGCGAGGGAGGCCTGCAGAGGAGCCCAAGCTAATTTCCACCGCAGCATGGAACCCCGTAATCTCCAGGACTCTTTCTTCCCCCCCTTGACCCACAGGCCCCTACACACCGTGCTACTCCCTGCAGCTCCTGGAGGGGCTCACCTGTGGGTAGTAAGGTCTACACTTGGGCCATACATTCAAACATCCGCCTCTAAACAGGATTAGCGATGACTAATTCATAACCAGAGTCTGGAGAACGTATGGAGGAAAGGGATATCGGGGGAGCCCCTCGCACCACCTAGAGAAGATGGCTGCCCACCAGCGGGGCTCCTCGGACCACGCGGAGCTGGTTGCAATCCCCGACGGGGTTAAGGAGTGCAATGTGGTCCCAGAGATCTGACCCAGCACCGAGCACAGCTGTGCTGTGGCGTCCTGAGCCCACACAGAGCAGGTACCCGACCCCAGAGCTTCTCTGAAATCAACACACATCTGGTTGTTGGTGGCCAATTGATGGTAGCCTGTCTTCCAACTGTGCCATCTGGCGACAATCTGACTTCCATGAGCAGGCACCCTGCTGCCCCGACCAGAGTATAAATGCATAAATGGGGGTGTAGACAAAGGGATGGAGGAGCGTGGAGGGGAAAATGAGTTTACATGGAAAGAGAGGGAAGGGAAGGGGAAGAGAAATGATAGGAGGTAGGAACACTCACTAGTGTTAACTAGTTGGGACTCTGATGTGTGTGTTTTCACATCCACAACTTAATGCCATCCTGACAGCCCTGCCAGTTGTCTTCATTCCCCCTTTTCGCGAAGGAGGGCACTAGGTTCAGAGGGACCCGTTGATTCATTCAAGACCACACTCGGGTGTCATTGCTGCTGCTGCTGAGTGAGGCCACGCTGCCTGTGCGTCCAGGCAGGATGAGTCCCAGCTGCTTGGCCACACTGCTCGGCCCCTGCACCCAGTAGGTGCTCAAGAAAGGTGGCCACGCTCCGTCAGAGTGGCCTCGGGCTGCAGACCTTTTCCTAGGTGTGACCCCTTCCCAGGACATCGCTGAGGGAGCCTCACAGACCACGCTCACCCAGCGCCCCCCAGGACCCACCTCTTTAGGGGCCTCGGTCTGGATGAACTCTTCATAAATTTTCTTCGCCTTCTCCGCCATCTTGGCCGCCGACTTGGTCTTCTTGAAGTCCTCACAGGCCATCCAGAACTCCAGGTTCTCCTCACTGAATTCAGACTTCAGGAAGCTCTTGAAGCTGGCGAGTCCATCTGGCAAGGAAGAAGGTCATGGAGGAAACGGATCGGTACCTATCATCTCCCTGTCCTCTGTCTCTCACCCACCTGTCACCTATCTGTCCGTCACTGTCCTGCTGAGTGGCCTAGGCTTCCTTACTACCGATCTCTGTCCCTTAAGGAGGAGCCTTACAAATGTGAACGCATGGACTTCCCATTACGAACCCAGGAGGCAGGAGTAATTAATATCCTATCGTCCGGCTGAGGCCAGAGCGGCTCAGTAAGTGCCCTTAGTAACCAACTGGCAGGTGGCGGAGCTGGGGTGTCAGGCGGGTGTCCGTGTTGCGAGAGGCTGACCAGCGTAGGCATCCAGGACGCTGTGACCTGGTGCACTTGGCACTCGCTTGCTTAGGGTTCCATTAGAAACTGCACTGGAAATGGATTGGCAGTGAAAGTGGCAGGAACGCCAAGAGGACGAGGAACAGTGACAGAGAGGCCTTCCCCGCCCTCGAAGGAGGGGCCTGCGGTTCAGGCCTGAAGGGGGTGGGAGTGTCGGGGAACATGCCACCGAGTAGCGACCAGGCCAGCAGTCACACATCGGTCTTTAAAACATGTTAAAGGTACAGCCACACACAAACACGGGCCTGGGCCTGCCTGGGCCCGATGCCTTCCTTTGCTGGTTTGTTGCTTGTGTCCTACCCTCCACTGTAACCGCCAGGCGGCAGGCAGCAGCCTCAGTGAGGGAGGAGGCGCCAGCATGGAATAAAGGGACTCGCGTCTTCATGATCCTCCTCCTCTTTCGAGCTGACTGACTCTCTCTCTACAAACACAGATCTCAAACAGCGATTCTAACAAGTCTGCATAGAGTCCACGTCCATTTAGTACCTCAGGAAGGTCCCAAAGCAGAGGTGCCAGCTGCACCGGCCATTCCCAATGGCAGCCGCGGTGACACGCGGCCCTCCCAGCGGAGCGGGAGTGACTGTCCCAGGACATCGGGCTGGTTTCCCACTCACTGGCCCCATCAGCAGGCCTCTCGCAAGCTCGTAGCTCTGGCTGGGAACATTTTCCTACTGAATTCATTTCCTTTCGCCTAATTTCATTTGTTTCCCGTGCCTCGAGTTGGTCTCCTCCTTTTCACAGACTGTCCCTGTGTTAGTCGCTGCCAAGCACAGGGATTTCTACAATGGGCTGCAGCTCCGTGAGGGTTGAACCAGGACAGATGGGGTCCTGCTGTCAATGTCGCGTCTGGATGCGTTCATGGTCTCCGTGTCCTGCCAAGTCCCTGCCACCGCGTCCACCTCTATCGAGGCGGGATGGCTCCGGATTTCAACAGACACTCGCATGTCACCCCCTCCCTGTGCTGACCCTTAAACACACTCCACTGAATACCTGAGAGTACGCCTGGCGAGGGCAGCTCTGATACGCAATGTCCTCTAGGAGCCTGGCTGGAAAGTCACTCACAACCGTCTCCCCTGGTGGCCCGGGCAGTAGGCGGCTCCCTCTCGCCTTCTCATTGCCTGCGGCTCGCTGCAGCCCAGGGCCGTGCTGTCACCCGCTGTGCTGCGGGAGCCAGGCCCGCTTCTCCCCTCACCTTCACCGTTCTCTGTTTCCTTTTTGTTTGTTCGTTTGTGTTAATCCTCACCTGAGGATATTTTTCTCAATGATTTTAGAGAGAGTGGAAGGGAGACAGAGAGAGGGAGAAAGATGCGAGAGACACATTGACTGGTTGCCTCCTACATGCACCCTGACCAGGGATGGAACCTGCAACTCAGGTACGTGCACTTGACTGAGAATTGAACCCTCGACCCATCAGTACGGGGCCGACTCCCTAACCACTGAGCTACTGTCCAGGGCTCATGTTTCTTAAACAAAGGTGTCAGGTAGTCCCTGTGGGAATGGGAACCTTCCCGGGCACTTTCCAGCTGCCAGGAAGTGTGGACGGGACAGCCTGCTGCGTTCTCACAGGATCGGCTCTGAGGCCGGAGGACACAGCCTCCCTGAGTCTGAGGCCAATTTCCTGCCGTAGCTCCATCGGGCACTGGGAGTCATTCTGCCTCTTTGTAAAAGGGAGAGAGAAAATTCCAGTGCCCCACTCACTATTCACCCCGAGGACAGCGCCAGGATTCCCAGACGATGCTCACAATGGAATGAGCTGGAAATACCCGTCTGGGCCTGGGCGCTGACGTCGCGGCGCGCACTGAACCCCACAATATTATTTCAAGGATTTTTGTCCACAGACGCACTTTAAGCCCAGAATCATGCAATGGCTTTGTGCTCTGTTGGTCTGGGGGTGTTTAAAGCTGTTCTTTCCTCATCTGGCTTCTGAGGATTCCCTGGCGGCCCCTTACGAGGACCCTCTGACACCCACCCACCTCATACCTTTCCCTCTTTAACCTCTGGCTCATTCCTCAGAGATGCTCTCCGTTACTCCTGGGGAAGTCCTGTTGGGTCTGACTTTAACAGACTCCAGACCACATGTCTCTATTCTGCAAGCAACACATGTGTCTTTTTTGCCCATCCCAGCCCCCTGCCCACTCCACACCCCAGTAGAGTCCCCTCCCCACATTCCTGACCATCTGCACAGCCTCCGGACACCTCCTAGCACACCTGGTCAGGCATCACTGCCGAGGAAGCCCAAGACCCGCCTGGTCCTCCCCTGGGAACCTGGGCTGTGACGTCGGCGACAATCCCAGAGCCGCCCTAATGAGTGGGCCACACACACGTGCACATATATCTTCCCCTCTGAGAAGTAGAAACTACCACTGCAGAATCTCTGGCCTTAAGCTCACACCGGTTTGCAAACTGAAAGACTTCAGTCCCTCAGCGGATGCCGAGGTGTTATTACTAACTGCCACACTCACCTTCCCCATCTTCTCATCCCAGTAGCTTCATCCCCCAAACCCTAAACCACGAACTTACCGCCCTCAGCATCTGCATGGCTGAAACGGACCGTGCGCATAAATACACACCCTTCTCCTCAACGGTTTTGACAACATGGAAATAGTTCTGCTAACTCTCAGGTTTCTGGACACTAGCAATAAACGCCCGGCCCCAGGGCACTTAGCTCACAGTGCATCACACTGCCGCCTGCCAGCTGGCGACCGACCCAGAGGCCCTGCCGAAGACAGTGAGGAAGTCAGTTAATAAACATAAATGTTTTCCTCTTAGTTGACCTCGTGGAATTTTGGGTTCCAGAAGCAACAGAATTCATTATCACCCATTAAGTCACTAAACATTTATTGGGCACTCTAGAGGTCAGGGCAGGACACTCTGTGTAGCACAAACCGTAAAAAGAATCAACAATGATTGAGAACGTTCCAGATTGGAGGAGTTGGTGTTCTGCCTTGAGATGTTGAGCTGGTAAGCAGAAACTTTCCCACCCAAACAAGACAAAATGTCCATATACAGTTGAACACACATTATTTGTTACGTTCTCTGCCTGTTAGTCATGAAGATCCCATGAAAAGGTTTTTTAATCCTTGTTTTTGCAAAGCATCAAACAAAATGCCACATTCCATTCTTGCGGTGAAGATGGAGAAATATGGGTTCGATATCTTAGGTAGAATAATGTCTAGTGAACTATTCAACAAATATTTATTTTCCACATACTGTGCACTTCCTGTTGTAAAATAATGGGGGTCAGAAGGCCAAGGCCGGGCTGCCCAGGAGTTTGTAATCTATAGGAGGAGGGGAACGACTCTAAACAGAATACAGAGTACCACATGTTGAGCTGAGTGGCCAGCGTGAAGGGGCACAGACAATGTGCAGACAAGTGTGTCTGGAAGCTCAGAGGGCGGGAAGGGCAGGCCCCGAGATGCACTTTGACAGGAGGGGGAGGTTCCCGCAGGAAAGACGTGATGCAAAGCAGTGCCCACAAAGGGCTCGCCCGTGGGAGGCCGGGAAAGCCGGCCGACGGGGCAGGCAGTGTGATGGCGGACCAGCCAGCGCACCGTGGAGAGTCGTGAACATTGGAAATGGCACTCGATCCCGTCAGCCTTGGGAATGCTCAGGATATGGGTCAGGGGAAGTGTGCCCACGTGCACTGGCATTGCCTGGGCAGCAGTTCTCGCTGACACCTCAGTCATGCCTGGAATGAAGCTCTGAAAGGCACGCTGCCAGCGGGGAAGCCGGGCTGGGCCGTCACAGCCCCGGTCTGAGGGTCACAGAGCATGAGCAGCCCCCAGGCCCCACGTCCATGGGCTGACCCTGCTCTCAGTCCTTATTGGCCCACCACAAGGCTCAGCTGCAAGGACAGGGCCTCCCTTCCTGATGAACATACGAAGGGCACACAGCCAGGACACGGGCACACAGGGCGGCGGACATGACATGAGCATAAGCTGGCTCTCGGGACACTCACCCTCCCGTCCTCACCACACCCCTCGGCACCCTCCCTTGCTGAGGTCGCTTTGGAAATTTTAAGAAACGACAAAGTCAGGGGGAAAGGACGCGGCCTTGGAAGGCGTCCCCTCCTCCGGCCCTCGCGGCTCTTGTCAGACCCAGTGCGGACTTACAGCTGCTCTGCAGGAGCTTGTCCAGGGAGTCGCGCCACTGCAGGGCCTCCTCAGGCGACGGCCTGGGTCAGGGAGACAGAACGAGGCGACGCCGTTAGTGGGCACAGACACCAGCAGCCAGGCCCGTCCACAGCACAGGGAGCCGGAGCTGCTCTCCTGCCCACACTGCGTGTGCTGAGGGGCTGCCCTCAGCATCTGTCTGTACACGTTCACCTCTTTTTGGACAATTTGGTCAGGTCTGTCCCTTCTTAGACGTGGAGTCTATTCACCATGGAGCTGGGTGGTGTTCGTGTACATTCATGAAAGTGTTTTTTCCTAAACGTCACAATGAAAGCCTGGGTCCACGCAGGGATGCGCCCACGTTCTCGTCTCACAGTGCCCGCCAGCCACCTGGCTCGGCCTGTGAAGGGCACGGCCGCCACAGCAGGGCCGCCGCCACCTCCTCGGGGCCTCTGGACGACGGGACGTCTCTGTGGCAAGTCCACACTTTAAAAATCTGGGTGCATTTTCCCTGCCCAGTGAGGACAGGCTAGTGCCTGAGCAAGCGCCCCTCTTCTGAGGGGCAGTGTGGTTCCCCCGAGAGCAGGAGCGGCACAGCCCTCCTGGCGGACTCCCAGGAGACCAGCCAGTGCCTGACTCCCCCGCGGGTGGTCACGGTCAGGCTGGGCTGGCTGGGGCCTCCTGGACTCACCTGCTCTAAGGCTCAGGTTACAACGTGACTTCCTCATCATCACATCGCATCAAGGCAGACTAACCAGGCCTTCCTGAGCACAGTGAAGCCAGTTAAAGGCGTTTTTCCTAAATAGGAGTTTCCTTAGCTCTTGTGTACCTATAGCTCAGACAGTCCAGGAAAACACCTGCTTCTGGTTTTAAACACAGCATCTCAGGGCTTTAATTGTTCAGACTGGCAGTGAGGTTGATGAGGGGATGCTACCACTCACTTTGCTGCCTGAGCTAAAGTGCTACAATAACTGGTTCGCATCTCGCTGCCTACCGGCAGAACATGTACAGATCTGGAGTCATAACTCTGTGACTTTTCATAGAGTTTTAAGTGTTTACTACTGAGAGTAGCAATTCTGGTGAAATACCGTTAGGGGTTTCTTCTTTTTTCCTGGCAAGAAGCTTAGGCGTCATAGATCAAAAATGCAGTGCTCATTTTGGGAATTTAATTCTGCAAGCGACCCCCTTCCCGCCCCGGGTGCTGGAGCGCAGGAGGGGCTGGGGTGGGAAGCGGGCTTGCCAGTGTGTCCCTTTATTTTTCTGCCTCATTTTTTTTCTATCCAGAAAAGGACCTGGTTCCTAGTGGCCTGAACACTCCTGGCTCTCTGTGCCCCCTCTCCGCCTCCCCCCGCACCTGTCCTGTTCTGCTTGATTCACGCCGACATTTCTGACCGAGGCTTCCACACCTTCCCTCCCTCCACGGTGGGCGAGGTGTTGCATATTCTAGAA